>CM062255.1:21609421-24009421 GCA_031216405.1 Syzygium malaccense
GGCAACCATTCAGTGTAATTTGCATAGAAAATTAGGGATTAAATTGTTAACCCCTAAACAAAAAATATTTAAATGGCATAACATATAGTTTAAATTCATTGCATTTTTTTGCATCGGACCGGCGGTGAATGAACGAGCTTAAATTTCATCGAATGGGACTCGGCTCGCTTGAAATGCAAAGGCCGGGAATTATAAGTCAAACGGGCTCGGTTGTTTTAATTTGAATTTAATTCAGCCCATTATCATTAATCAATTCGGCCCATTAATTCAGCCCATTTAAATTAAAGCCCAAGCCTAAGCCCATTGGGACTAAAAGCCCATCTAATTGACCTAGGTTAATACTATATATTCATCATGAGGTCAGATTTTTAGGGGGGGACACAATTTTTCAGATCTGAATTTTCGAGAAAGTGTGAGAGTTGAGAAAGAGAGAGAGAGAGAGAAAGAAGCCGGAGCCACCCTACGGCGCCGTGCCCTTCGCGCCGCCGCCGGAGCCCCCCACGTCGCCGTGCTTTGCGCCGCCGCCCTGCCGCCGCCCGTCGCTGTGCGCCGCCGCTGCAGCCCTCCGTCGCCGTGCACCACTCCCGCCGTCTGCCGCGCACCGCTTCCCGCCGCGTGGAACATCCCCGCCGCCTGCCGCGCGCCGCTTCCCTCCGAGCATCACCGCGTGCTGCCGTCCCTCGCTGCACCTGCTGCCGCCGCTGCTGCACCTGCTGCCGCCGCTACACCTGCTGCTGCCGCCTCTCTCGCCGGTGCTGCCCCTCACGCGCGACGCCGACGCCGCTGTTGCTTGCTGCTGCCGCCGCCTCGACGCCGCTGCTGCACCTGCTGCCGCCGCTACACCTGCTGCTGCCGCCTCTCTCGCCGGTGCTGCCCCTCACGCGCGACGCCGACGCCGCTGTTGCTTGCTGCTGCCGCCGCCTCGACGCCGCTGCTGCTTGCTGCTGCCGCTTCCCCCCACGCCGACGCCGACGCCGTACCTGCTGCTCCCTGCCGCGCGACGCCGACGCCGCTGTTGCTTGCTGCTGCCGCTGCTTCCCGTCTGCCGCTGCTGCTGCCCTCTGCCGCGCGACGCGGTGACGCCGCGTCCGCTTCCTGCCGACGCCGTTGCTGCCGTGCTCCACACCGCCTGCCGCTGCCGCCGCCTCGACGTCGCTGCTGCCGTTTCCCCCGACGCCGCGCCGCCGGCCCGCCGTTCGTCGTTCATCCTGATCCGCAAGTTCGAATTTGGAAACTATCTGCAAATTAGGTAATTAGATATTATCTGATATTTTTCAGAATATTTAATTTACTAATTTGTGCTTTTGAATATTGCGTGAATATCGTGTAGAATATTAGATATGTTGGGATAATTATCTGATATCTGCAATATTTTTAAAATATTCAAAATTAGGAATCTTTCCTAATTCAGCAACGTATCTGGACAATTATCCGACCTTATCCCTAAGGTATGATACGTGGCGATACGGAAGATCATTATCCTATCCCTAATCCCTTGGATACGATAATGATTTTTATCTGCTTTCCAAATTTGAACGATCGACTTTCCATTAATATCTATAACCCTGTAGATATGACCGGTAATTCGATTTCTGTGCCTAATCCGAATTTGAAACGAATCTTGTGGATTGCGTGGCTATTTTAAATGTGGATGCTATCTTTGTTTAAATTATCTTTCCTTTTCAAATAAAAAAGAAAATTCAAAAAATATCAGTTAGGATTTGAATTTGAATTTTGCATGTTTAGGAATCCTAAATGTATCTAGACGATAGAGTAATTATTTAATTCAAATTAGGATTTGAGATAATCTATTTCCTAGTTTACATTAAATAATTTTCTAATCTTAATAGATTATTTAGGTTATTTTTTATTCCGAATTTCCAAGAAAACCCTAAAAAATGAATTGTTTTATGGTAGATTAGGATAAATTGCATTCTTAATTTAAGTAATTTATTATTCCGAATTTTAACAAAAATCCCAAAAATAAGTCGTGTTAGGATATGTTAAGTCATTATGGGTTGCATGTTAATTTAGGCATATTTTTATTCCGAATTTCACCAGAAAATACCAAAAATAAATCATTTGCCCGTCATCAGAATCAGGTCACGTCGTCGCATGACATATAGTTTGCATGTTAGGTTGCATTGTTCGCATGTCAATTCTTGTACGTCATTGCACGTAGGTTAGCTTTCATTTAAATAAGTGAAAATCAAAAAATGTGGAATGAATTGCTTGTTAATTAGAAATCATATTAGGTTGTTGATGTGATTTTCTAGCTAACCATGCAGATGCTTACGTTGCTTCGAGGTAAGTAATTCTCCTAATCTTGCAATTTATTTAATGCTTTCTTGAGTGTTAAATTGGTGGTTTGCGTACCCGCATGAACACCTCACATGTTAGTGACTAAGTTAAAATGGATCCAAACTGCTTGCCAAAATATTTTTGAAAAGAAAAGGTACCGAAAGGGCGTTAGACTAGATCTAGCGTAATCAAGTCCCCGGGCTTAGAATCTCTGGTTCGTAGGAATAAAACATATCTCCCTATGTTTTATTTAGGTTTCTAATCGACCTACCACAAATTGATTAGTGGCGACTCCAAGCATAAAAACATTTGCATGTTAAAAACTTAAACCCAAAGTTGCGAATTGGTAGGGCTTGGGAGGGCTCGAGTTAGGTTTAGTCCTAATAATCCATTAGCCTGAGAGGAAGAAATTTTTAGGTCGCGACAGCTTGGCGACTCCGCTGGGGACTTGAGTTAAAACTCTTAGTGGACTTAGGCCAGTTTTTCTTTCCAAAAAATATTTTTGCTTGGCAGCGAGGATCCCAGGTACGTCCCTAACATTTTAGGTGTTAAATGTTTTTGCAGTATGGGAGGTATAAGGGGAGGCGTGATTGTTAACCCTTGTTTTGCAGGGAGGTGTTTGAATGAATGGTTTAGTTTATGCACGAAGCGCTGTATGATATAACCTGTTGTGCATGCCTTACATTTACACTACACCGCACACACTACCCGCTGCCGGACCTGGGCGGCACAGGTTTAGGATGGTACTGAGAAAATGGACACCCCGACCACACCCGCGTGGTATGGGTCGCCTTTCTTGGTCCCGAAAGTTCTTTCGTGGTGTCATTGAATACCTGCCACGGTTGCACCCTTTGCAACCCGGGTCGGCTCTTTGACTAAGCCGGAGTCAGGGGAATCTCAGCCTAACCACCACCATGACTGGTTTAGCTCGGTAATCCTCATGTCTCCATTTTGCAAGCCAGAGTCTAGGTAGAAATCGAACCTCACGTTTCATGCGCATGTCTATGTGATTGCCATCATTCTACCGGGTGAAGTAAGATTTCTGAACCTTTATCTCGCAATTTATTTACATTTCGTCTTTCTCTTTGGTCGGTCCATGACATTAGGTCGGTCGCGAGTCTTGGTCTATACACTATGGGAGGGGCAGACATCCGGATTCTTGATGCTCCTAAGGACGAGCTCCGTGCCTGGTGGAATCTACTCAGTCCGACCAACCGCAAGCTAGTTGAGGGCCACATCGGGAGGCTGCTCCCCCTACTGGAGGTCAAAGTCCGTACCGGCCTCGTTCGAGCATTAGCGCACTTCTGGTGTCCCGAAACCTCTACCTTTATATTCGGTAAGCACGAGCTCACCCCGACTTTGGAAGAATATAGCGTGCTCATTGGAAAACCGTTGGAGTCGGAATTAGTCACACCACCTTTGGGAATTGATTCTACTTTAATGTTGGCTGAATTTTTGAATGTCGGAAAAGATGAATTGGGAAAAGTTTTAAAAGCAAATCGTGGCACATGTCCTTTTTCATTCCTGAGTCAGTGTTTTGAAAAAGCCACATCTTTTCAAAAAGGCAGAATCTTTTTGCTAGCGTTTTTCGGGTTCGTGATTTTTCCTTACTGTAAGAATGCATGTAATCCGTCAATCGCATGGTTGGTCCAACAGGTCTGTCTTGAAAAGAATTTTATCAACATCATTTTAGCAGAGACTTTCATTTCCCTCACTAAATTTAAGCAACATGTTGACAAAACGTTTCATGCCCCCCTTGAACTTTTGCAAATTTGGTTTTTATCTCATATAAAAGGGTGTGGCGATTTACTCACAATACCCGAGCTTAGTGATTCTAGCCATCCAGTTTTAAGGTACAAAGAAAAACAAGGGGATGCACCCGATTATCATTACTCCGAATGGGTCATTTTCATGAAAAATGCTAGACCCCAAGGTTTCCAATGGCATGCTAACTGGTTCAAAGTCGAGGAAGCTCGGCTTACCTGTAATGGTATCGGGCCGGTTCCGCTGTTGGGTTTCACCGGAGCAATTGAATACTACCCCGCCAGAGTGTCTCGTCAGTATCAGATTCTCCAAGGGCTCCCTCCGGCGTTACAACCAGAACTCCTACAAGTCGACTTCGCCGATGATGATAAAGACCACGAAGCGACCGTAGCCCAGCTCAATAAGATGTGGAGGAAGTGTCGTGTGTTGAAGATAGCACGGCCCGAAAGAGAACTAAAGGGAGAACAGAAGTCCTATTTCGCGACGACCCAGTACATTCGTCGGCACAAAATCCCGCAAGATTGGCTCCCGAAGATACCTAAGGTGCCTCTCAAGTCCGCCAATCGCTCAGAGAACAATCGCCTCAAAAGGAAGGCCGAAGAAGCTGAAGAAAAAGCATCCAAGATAGCTCGAGCTTATGAGCAACTGAAGAAGGAAGTCGCCTCCCATATGTCTATAGATCAAGCTAAATAAAAAAGCTCGAAGTTCTTTTCTTATCTCAGTTTCAGTTTTAAAGTTTGTTTAGGAATTGAGTCATTTGTCTTTATATTCAGTTCAATTTCAAGTCATTAATTGGTGTAAAAATTTTCGCCATTTCAATAAAGAGGTCCTTTCAATTCAAAGCGGTTAGACCAATGTCATGGATTGGCGTATGATTTTGCTTAACACTCATGTATGCCTGTTTCATTTCGAAATTAGGTAGCTACGGACCGATCACGGTCGCCCATTCGTACACGGTCGAGAGCCAGAATGGCCGATCAAACCGACTTGCAAGAGCGTGTTGTTGGTGTGGAAGACCAGATCAAGCAACTTGTCATCGCGATGCAACAAATGTCCGCTGAGATCAAAGCTCTCCGGTCGGTTCCTGTTTCGACACCTCTCGAAGCATCAGTCCCAAAGCAGAAAATCAGAAAAAGTGTCGATGTTGACGGAGATGACGATATTCCTGATTTAGAAGATGACCCTGTCCAGATCATCGTCAACAAGGACAAACCTGATGAGCGGGTCAATAAACTTGAAGAAAGAGTGAAGCAGCTGGAAGGTTCGCAGGATTCACCTTCGATTGATCTGTCCCTTTACTCACAGATCAAAATCCCAAAGAAGTTCAAAATGCCGGATTTCGACAAGTACAATGGCACCACATGTCCAAAAGCCCACCTACAGCTCTATCACGTGCAAATGACTTCGTACGTTGATAACGAACTCCTGATGATCCATGCCTTTCAAGCAAGTTTGACGGGTCCTGCTTTGAGCTGGTATCTCATGAAGAAGATAAATGGCCTCAAAACTTGGAAAGAAGCCAGTGAAGCATTCTTGAAGCAGTACAGATTCATAACAGACATCATTCCTACCCGTGATGATCTCGAACGCGCCCAGATGAAAAAGACTGAGTCCTTCAAAGACTATGCTATCAGATGGAGAAATTTAGCTGCTCAGGTTGTCCCAGAACCCATAGACAGTGAGTTAAAGAGGATGTTCATGAAAACTCTCCCGTTCGAATACCGTAATCGGATGGTTGCCATTCCGACTGACAACTTCAACCAACTCATCCCCATGGGCGAACAAATTGAAATAGGGCTGAAAGATGGATGGTTTGTCGAGCCGCCCTCCTCGACCAGAAGATTTGGTGCGAGAAAAGAGAAAGAACCGGCAGCTGAAGTGAATATGGCTTATAACCAGCCGAGCCGGCGGAATGCTAACTCCGCCCCAGCAATCCAAGTAGTAGAAGCTCAGCAACAAAACTCGGGTCGTCAACCTTTTCAGAGGAGGAACAACAAGAGGCAATTCACTCCCCTCCCCGGATCGTTGTCTCAAGTGTTGACAGTGCTCCAGAAGAAAGGTTTGCTCACTACTGAGCCAAAGCGGCCCAATCCTGAGCGGTTCTATAACTTCGACCCGTCAAAGAAATGTGATTATCACATGGGTGAGCCGGGACACTCAACCGATGATTGCTATGCCCTCAGGCACCAAATCCAAAACCTCCTAGACACGAAGGCGTTCTCATTTCAACCTGCTAAGCCGAATGTTCAGAGCAACCCACTCCCTGATCACGCAGGCAATGTGAATGCCATATTTAGCTTCAATGCTGGTCGAATCAAGAATGTTAAAGTGTGTACTACCGACGTCTACGGTGAGTTAGTGAAAGCCGGTTGTTATCCAAATAATGAAGACCTGCCCCTGGCTCTCATGAGAGAAAGAGTCTCAAGAATGGTAAAAGCTGGGATGATTGTTTATGCTGACCACACTGGCATCGTCTCCACTATCTCCGAAGTGGTTATTAATTGGGAGGAGGAGTTTGCTACATTGAACATCAGGAGCGATAAGGGCGACCCTCTGCCTGAAGACATGCCTCCGCTTGAAGACGCGTCCGATAATGAGGAGATCACTGTAAGCACGCCTACAACTGATGAAGGGATAGTGATCGAGATACCCCAACCGTATGAGTACAGTGACAATAAGGCGGTTCCCTGGTCCTACAGTCTCGATGTCGACTTAGTTACCAGATCTGGGCGTTCCTACGGCCAAGCTAATGCCCAACCTGCAAAACCCGTCACTGATGAAGAAGCCAAGGAATTTCTAGCCGTGATTAAGGCTAGCGAGTACAACATAGTTGAACAATTGCGCAAGCTGCCCGCGCAAATCTCCCTGCTTGAGCTGCTCCAGACATCTGTCATGCATCAGAAGGCCTTAATGAAGGTGTTAAGTGAAGTCCACGTGCCAGAAACGATCGATCATGACAAATTAGAGGAATTTGTGGGCTCTATACTCCTTAAGGACCTCATAGCCTTTTCAGATGAAGAGTTCCCTCTAGAAGGGAGGGGGCATACCAGGGCACTCTATATTTCCGTCAAATACAAGGCCTCACATGTTGCCCGGGTACTCATTGACAACGGGTCAGCCCTAAACATCTGTCCTTTGGCGACTTTACACCGCCTTAAGATAGATCCTTCTAGGATAAGTTCTGCAAGAACCTCCGTACGAGCCTTTGACGGAACGAAGAAAGAAGTGATGGGAGAAATACACCTTGACATACAGATAGGACCAACGATTTTCAATGTCCTATTTCAAGTTATGAACATTCCCACTGCATTCAATTTTCTGTTGGGTCGTCCATGGATTCATACTGCTGGAGCTGTGCCATCCAGTCTACATCAGATGGTAAAGTTCGTCGTGGAGAGAAAGTTAGTCACGGTCCACGGTGAAGAAGAACACCCAATCTACCACGCAACGGCTATCCCCTATGTTGAGCCTGATTGCAAAATAGAATCGAGCTATCAGTCGCTGGAGCTCGTATCAACCATACATGCGTCAAGAGGATCATCACCGCCTATTCCTGAGGTGTCAAATGCTGCGGTCATGATTGGGAGAATAATGATCTCTCACGGCTTTACTCCAGGTGAAGGCCTTGGTAGAAATAGTCAAGGCATCCGCCAACCGGTGGAAGTTTCTCAGAGGCCCCGCATTACTGGGTTGGGATACCTGGGGTCGAGTGAGCCGAACAATGTGGCACGTGGACGTGGACGTGGTCGAAGAAATGGTCAAAATAGATTACGATCCGAAGAAGAGCCAAATGATGAAGAACGTGGGCGTGGTAGGTTGCCTCCACACCTCCGTACCACATTCCCGGGCCCTGCAAGAATGATGCATGAAGAGAAAGAGGTGATCGACACTCTGGGGCAGCCGAGCGGCAAGTTCGACTATTATGTCAAATACTCAGCACCCCCGAGCTTCTATGTTGACCCCCATGACATTGTCCCGGATGGATGGGGAGGTATGGATGATTCAACACCTCTAGTGACAGAAGATTCTGATGATGCAATGGAGGGAATCACCGCCCTGTTCGATAATTTCTTAATTGGAGCCATCGAGGAAGGACCGTTGAAGGGAATGGGCATTGGCCCGCAAGAGTAACACATTTACCTTTTTCGCACATTCCCCTACGCGGGGATTTTTACTGCTTTTTAGGACTTGCCCCTGTCTCGGGAGCTACTTTTAGTACTTTTCATTTCTAGGATTTGATTGTTGCAATTTCCATTCCAATAAATGTAATTCATTTGGTGATAATCAATAAAATTACAAGTTATTTTCGTTTTGAGGGCATGTTGAGGTACATCAAACCAGCCCGGTGATGATATCCAACCGATAAAATAAAATATAGTCCAAGGAGAATTCTGAGGCCTGGGCTTCTTCATGCTTCCTCGTGTTAAAACCTTTTCGAAAAGAATTTCAAAAAATCAAAAAAAAAAATCAATAAAAATACACTGTTTAGCCCTGTTTGTCCTACTGAACCCCCTACTTTATGTTTCAGGGGCAATTTTGTGACACGTAAGGGTATGGGAACGGTCCAATCTGATGAATTATGTGCCACCGAATCTGATCTCGATGACACCAATGAACTCGAAGATTCCTCGGACCTCCAGCGTGATCTAGAGCATCATGAAAGACCTAAAGTCCTAACGGTAGACCAAACTATCACTGTCAACTTGAGTGATTCTGGAGAACCCAAAGAGGTGAAGATAGGGGCAACCCTTCCTGAAGGAGAAGCTAAACGCCTGGTCCAACTGCTGAAGGATTACCAGGATATCTTTGCCTGGTCGTATGTCGATATGCCGGGTTTAGATTCTTCTATCGTGGAGCATAGTCTACCCACTAATCCAGACATGCCGCCCAAGAAACAGAAGCTGCGAAGGACCAAGCCTGAACTTTCCAAGAAAATAGAGGAGGAGGTCATGAAGCTTTTGAAAGTGGGATTCATCGAAGTCACCCAATACCCCAGCTGGGTGGCTAATATTGTGCCAGTCATGAAGAAGGATGGTCGAGTTCGGGTTTGCATCGACTATCGCGATCTAAACAAGGCCAGTCCTAAAGACGATTTCCCATTGCCACATATAGATGTTTTGGTGGATAGTACAGCAGGGTTCGAGCTGTTTTCCTTCATGGATGGTTTCTCGGGTTATAATCAGATAAAAATGAAGGACGATGATAAGGAGAAAACGGCGTTCATCACTCCTTGGGGGACATTCCACTATAAGGTCATGCCCTTCGGCCTTAAAAATGCCGGGGCAACATATCAACGGGCAATGGTGACGCTCTTCCATGATATGATGCATAAGGAGATTGAAGTTTATGTCGATGACATGATCGCCAAGTCTAGACCTGGGAAGAGTCACGTTGATACTTTGAAGAAATTATTCGAAAGGCTCCGTGAGTTTAAGCTCCGTCTCAATCCGACCAAGTGCGTATTCGGAGCAACCTCGGGTAAATTACTTGGGTTCATAGTAAGCAGTAAAGGCATTGAAATTGACCCCTCCAAAGTGAAGGCTATATGTGAGTTACAGCCCCCGTCGACCGTAAAAGAAGTGCGGAGTCTCCTGGGAAGATTGAACTACATAGCCCGTTTTATTTCTCAGCTCTCAGCAACTGCTAAGCCATTCTTCAAACTTCTAAGGAAGAATGCTCAAGTGAAATGGGATGATGATTGTCGGGAAGCGTTTAACGAACTAAAGCAATACCTGATGAAACCACCAGTGCTAGTCCCACCAATGCCGGGCCAGCCTTTGATCCTTTACCTCACGATTCATAGTGAATCTTTAGGTGCGATGCTAGCCCAAGAAAGTCCTGAAGATGGGAAAGAGCGAGCCATTTATTACCTAAGCAAGAAGTTCACTGTCTCGGAGTTGAATTATTCTGAAGCCGAGAAGACTTGCGCTGCGCTAGTATGGGTGCTCCATAGGCTGCGACAATATACACTGCATCACCAGACTTTGCTTGTGACAGAGAACGATCCCATTAAGTATTTACTTGATCAGCCAGCTTTGGTAGGGAAGTTAGCCAAGTGGCAGATTTTAATCTCAGAGTTTGATATCCAGATGAAGCCACAGAAGTCAATTAAAGGTCGAGTAATTGCTGATGTGTTAGCTGAAAATCCTGGAGTCCTTGATGATGATAGATATTCCCCAGAAGATCGCATTTTGGTAATAAAGGAAGATACATGGACCATGTTTTTCGATGGAGCTGTAAACCTGGCTGGTTCCGGCACTGGGGCAGTTTTAATATCCCCAGATGGGCAACATTATCCTGTGGCAGCAAAGTTGGTGTTCCCCTGTACCAACAACATAGCCGAGTACGAAGCTTGCATCCTCGGACTCCAAGCCGCAGTGGAAATGAGGATAACCAAGTTAAAAGTGTTTGGTGATTCTGCTTTGATTATTCTCCAAACTGTGGGAGAGTGGAAGACGAGAGACACCAAACTAGTGCCATACCATGAATACCTCGAAGAAATCATAGAGGAATTCGAAAATATCTCTTTTGAGTACTTATCGAGGTCTCATAATCAGTTTGCTGATGCGCTAGCTACGTTATCATCCATGTTGCAAGTGATTGATGGGTTAGAGGTAGAACCCTTGAAGATTGAGGTCCTGACAAAGCCAGCCTACTGTATGGTTGTGACCGGGGAGCCTGACGAAAAGCCATGGTATTACGATATCATGAGTTACATCCAGAAACAAGAATTTCCTGAGGGAAGCACCCCGGCTGACAGGAAGTACATAATGAAAATGGCTTCAAAATTCTTTGTTAGTGGTGAAAAGCTGTACAAAAGATCGTATGATTCAATCCTATTAAGGTGTGTGGATGCGGCTGAAGCTACCAGAATCATGCAAGAAGTACACGAAGGGGTATGTGGTCCACACATGAATGGCCACATGTTAGCTAAGAAGATTATGAGATTGGGTTATTATTGGCTCAGTCTTGAGAGTGACTGCATCCAACATGTTCGAAGATGTCATCGCTGTCAGGTTCATGGGGATAAGATAAATGTTCCCCCGACGGAATTACATCAACAGTCTGAGCCATGGCCCTTTTCAATGTGGGGCATCGATGTGATTGGCCCGATTAATCCCAAGGCATCAAATGGACATCGATTTATCTTGGTCGCGATTGACTATTTCTCTAAGTGGATTGAAGCGTCATCTTATGCAAACGTCACCGCAAAGAATGTTGTAAAATTCATCAGGCGGGACATAGTCGCTCGCTATGGTGTCCCTGAGGCTATTGTCACTGACAATGGGACAAATTTGAACAACAAGTTCATTGATCAGTTGTTCAACGAGTTCAAAATCCGGCACCTGAATTCATCTCCCTATCGTCCACAGATGAATGGAGCAGTTGAAGCCGCCAACAAGAACATCAAGAAGATTTTGGCCAAAACGGCTGAAAACTATCGTGACTGGCATGAAAGGTTGCCATTTGCGCTAATGGCGTATCGAACTTCGATCCGAACCTCTGTCGGAGCAACCCCTTTTTCATTGGTATATGGCATGGAAGCAGTCCTACCCGTCGAAGTAGAGATCCCTTCCTTACGAGTATTGTCTCAAGTGGAGTTGTCCGAGGCGGAATGGATGCGACAAAGGCATGAGCAGTTAAACCTAATTGATGAGAAGCGATTGAGAGCCATTTGCCACGGTCAAACCTATCAGCAGAGGATAGCTAGATCCTTCAATCAAAAGGTGCGTCCAAGACACTTCGAGGTAAATGATCTAGTCCTAAGGAAGGTGCTGCCAGTCTTTCCTGTTCCTGGAGGAAAATTTGCCCCAAACTACATTGGTCCGTATGTGGTTAAAAAGGTGCTTCCTGGAGGTGCCCTGATTCTCGCAGAAATGGATGGTCGTGAGTTTTCCACTCCTGTTAATTCTGATGCTGTGAAGATATATTATCCTTGATAAGATCTAACATTTTTGCGGTGAAAGTTTTCAAGTGTTTGGTTTTATATTCCGAATTGCAAACATTTCACTCATGAATAAATGAGTTCAATCAATTTAAAGATGGAATGTCTGCCTTGGCTTAAAATTGTGCCTGATCATTTTGTTAGTCTACATTATCGATTTCAAAAGGGGAATCTATTTAGACAATATGATAACTCATGTGGAATGAATTGAATGTGTTGAATGAGGTACATCGGGATGATGAAAGGCAAGCCATATCCTATACACAGTCCCATGCACTAATCCCCAGTGAGTTGAGTGGAAAGATTCCATGTCTGCAAGGTAAAGGGTTATCTCGCAAAAGGTACGGCAACCGAAATGACGAGAGGCGGTTCATTTCTCTATCCCAAATACTACAGGTTATCCATTGTTTCGCCACTTTGAGCCTAAACACTTGGAGAAATTCATTCAAATTACCCCTGTCAAGAACCACCCCACATCGGGGCAAACTGGAGGTAAGTCAGCGTCATAAGGTAAAAAATGAGTAGAAATTTTCATGCTCTCACTTGCATCAATCTTCGAGTGTTGCTTTTTCAGATGAACTCACGTGAAGTTCAAGTGCCTTAGGATGACGAAGAGCATTTCTTTCTCTATCCTATACACACTTTATCCTTTGCTAAGCCCAATTGAGCCTGCAAATTCATTTCTTAAACCCAGTTGGTGATCATCCCCCACACTGGGGCAAGGCAAAAGTCATCTTTGTTCAAGCAGCATATCCAGAGCGCCAACAAAAGACGAAGACCCTGAGAGCCCAAATGTTAGTCATTCGGTCAAAGCAAGCCAAAGTGTGACTGGCCAATGTATGCATTGTAGACAGTGTGAGTCAAAAAAAAAAAAAAATTATAGAGGGCATGAAAAAGCAGTGTGCCTGGTAAAAGCAAGGCCGATGCCCGTGAAAAAGGAAAAAATGGAGAAAAGTGACGACTTTAGAAAATGTTTAGTTGTCTCGAAGTCACAAAAGTATCCAAAGTCTTGAGGAGTCAAGTGATGAGTCAAGTGATGAACTCTCGAAACCAATGGAGCATCTACTGAGAAGACAATCCCTGATGAAGAAGAAGACCGGTGACAATGCCGAGATGATCACCAACTCTCACCCCAATTATACACATTTTGAGCCTTATGATCCATTCATTTCTCAACCCATGAGCCTAGCCTACGTTACGTCCTCTACAAAGTCTCTTCAGATTAAAGCACTTGAACTAACGTAGGATTCGGATGTTTATAAGCTTAGCTCGAAGAAGTGCGAGCAAGTCCATTTCTATCTCATTTTGCAGGTTCTTGACTTGTAAACCCGGAGACAATTGCAGAGTATTTTCTTTCAATAGCCTCGACTCGAAGAGTCTCTTTTGCTAAGCCATTGACCAAGCCCTATGTTACAGTCCTAACAAAGACCTCTCAGATTGGTAAAGTCGTACTGCTTGCGAGAATACTCGGACCCTTGTCAACATGATGACGGTGAGATGGAGCGATTCTCCATAAATCAGCCTTTCGATGAGGATGAGAGAAAGCCCTTTTGGACCGAAAGTCCCTCATTCGACATTTTCAAGATATCCGCTTGAGTTCGGGTTGTCTTGTCATGATTTTTCCCCAGCGAAGTTTGTAATGCCGATTTGACAAAACCATCGTGCATGAAAATCAGTTGAAATCATAGTTCATGTGTATATGTGTTCTTAACAGTGTGCGAATGCATATTACATGTTACTTAAAATCGTGTCTAACAGGAGACACACCTTCAGAGTTGGAGATGTCACCAGGTAAGTATGTCTCTATCCCTAGGATATCTATGACTATCTAGGTATCCCTAACCTGTTCAAGCAATTGTCAGGTCCCACATTTGATCATTTTTGCAATCTCTAGATGCCTTTGATTGTGTTCAGGTGTCTATTGATCAAACCTTTTCAGGTACTTCTGATGATACCCAGGTACTTTGTCAAGGAACTCTTGAACACTTGGGCTAGCCCCTTTGTTCATCAAATCACAGATTTTCATACAATCTCGAGAAGATTCCCCCGTTACATGACTATGAGCAGATATAGGCATGGCGGCCAAATCTTTACATATGAACAGATATATGTAAAGATCGGAATATTCTCCCAAATTTCAGGTATTCCCCCGCTACTCACCTATGAACAGGTATAGGTGAAGCGGCCAAATCTTTACATATGAACAGATATATGTAAAGATCGGAATATTCTCCCAAATTTCAGGTATTCCCCCGCTACTCACCTATGAACAGATATAGGTGAAGCGGCCAAATCTTTGCATATGAGCAGGTATATGTAAAGATCGGAATACTCTCATTATCTCAGATGTTCCCCCGCTACTCACCTATGAACAGGTATAGGTGAAGCGGCCAAATCTTTGCATATGAACAGGTATATGTAAAGGTCGGAATATTCTATCCACCCCAGGTGTTCCCCCGCAGTTCACTTATGAACAGGTATAAGTGCGGCGGCCAAACCTTTGCATATGAACAGGTATATGTAAAGGTCGGAATATCCTCTTGATTTCAAAAGTTTCCCCCGCAATTCACTTATGAACAGGTATAAGTGAAGCGGCCAAATCTTTGCAAACACCTATGGAGATATATAGGTAGTTCGTAAAGATCGGAACTGTTCTCACGAATCCAGATGATGATTGGATACGTCGAGCTTTCTTCGTGTGTTTTGACTTGACTGCAGATCACCGAAGTTCATCAACATATATCAGGCAATACCGATGGGAACTGAGCCCATACATTTGCCAAAACAACATACAAGTTAAGGTTGTGCCTCGAATTGCGCTATCGTCAGGTAAGTAATTCCAGGTATGTTCTCTATTCAGGTCAGCATTGCATCATTTCTTAATGCATCGTAAAATGGGACTCATAATCCCGACAAAAACAACATTCACTGCATTTGCATAAGTGAAATTTAGGTATCATTTAGTCTTTGAATGCAACCTCTGCGAGCTCACCTTCAAAGAGGGGCAGCTGTTGACACCTAAATTTTGGCAACCATTCAGTGTAATTTGCATAGAAAATTAGGGATTAAATTGTTAACCCCTAAACAAAAAATATTTAAATGGCATAACATATAGTTTAAATTCATTGCATTTTTTTGCATCGGACCGGCGGTGAATGAACGAGCTTAAATTTCATCGAATGGGACTCGGCTCGCTTGAAATGCAAAGGCCGGGAATTATAAGTCAAACGGGCTCGGTTGTTTTAATTTGAATTTAATTCAGCCCATTATCATTAATCAATTCGGCCCATTAATTCAGCCCATTTAAATTAAAGCCCAAGCCTAAGCCCATTGGGACTAAAAGCCCATCTAATTGACCTAGGTTAATACTATATATTCATCATGAGGTCAGATTTTTAGAGGGGGACACAATTTTTCAGATCTGAATTTTCGAGAAAGTGTGAGAGTTGAGAAAGAGAGAGAGAGAGAGAAAGAAGCCGGAGCCACCCTACGGCGCCGTGCCCTTCGCGCCGCCGCCGGAGCCCCCCACGTCGCCGTGCTTTGCGCCGCCGCCCTGCCGCCGCCCGTCGCTGTGCGCCGCCGCTGCAGCCCTCCGTCGCCGTGCACCACTCCCGCCGTCTGCCGCGCACCGCTTCCCGCCGCGTGGAACATCCCCGCCGCCTGCCGCGCGCCGCTTCCCTCCGAGCATCACCGCGTGCTGCCGTCCCTCGCTGCACCTGCTGCCGCCGCTGCTGCACCTGCTGCCGCCGCTACACCTGCTGCTGCCGCCTCTCTCGCCGGTGCTGCCCCTCACGCGCGACGCCGACGCCGCTGTTGCTTGCTGCTGCCGCCGCCTCGACGCCGCTGCTGCACCTGCTGCCGCCGCTACACCTGCTGCTGCCGCCTCTCTCGCCGGTGCTGCCCCTCACGCGCGACGCCGACGCCGCTGTTGCTTGCTGCTGCCGCCGCCTCGACGCCGCTGCTGCTTGCTGCTGCCGCTTCCCCCCACGCCGACGCCGACGCCGTACCTGCTGCTCCCTGCCGCGCGACGCCGACGCCGCTGTTGCTTGCTGCTGCCGCTGCTTCCCGTCTGCCGCTGCTGCTGCCCTCTGCCGCGCGACGCGGTGACGCCGCGTCCGCTTCCTGCCGACGCCGTTGCTGCCGTGCTCCACACCGCCTGCCGCTGCCGCCGCCTCGACGTCGCTGCTGCCGTTTCCCCCGACGCCGCGCCGCCGGCCCGCCGTTCGTCGTTCATCCTGATCCGCAAGTTCGAATTTGGAAACTATTTGCAAATTAGGTAATTAGATATTATCTGATATTTTTCAGAATATTTAATTTACTAATTTGTGCTTTTGAATATTGCGTGAATATCGTGTAGAATATTAGATATGTTGGGATAATTATCTGATATCTGCAATATTTTTAAAATATTCAAAATTAGGAATCTTTCCTAATTCAGCAACGTATCTGGACAATTATCCGACCTTATCCCTAAGGTATGATACGTGGCGATACGGAAGATCATTATCCTATCCCTAATCCCTTGGATACGATAATGATTTTTATCTGCTTTCCAAATTTGAACGATCGACTTTCCATTAATATCTATAACCCTGTAGATATGACCGGTAATTCGATTTCTGTGCCTAATCCGAATTTGAAACGAATCTTGTGGATTGCGTGGCTATTTTAAATGTGGATGCTATCTTTGTTTAAATTATCTTTCCTTTTCAAATAAAAAAGAAAATTCAAAAAATATCAGTTAGGATTTGAATTTGAATTTTGCATGTTTAGGAATCCTAAATGTATCTAGACGATAGAGTAATTATTTAATTCAAATTAGGATTTGAGATAATCTATTTCCTAGTTTACATTAAATAATTTTCTAATCTTAATAGATTATTTAGGTTATTTTTTATTCCGAATTTCCAAGAAAACCCTAAAAAATGAATTGTTTTATGGTAGATTAGGATAAATTGCATTCTTAATTTAAGTAATTTATTATTCCGAATTTTAACAAAAATCCCAAAAATAAGTCGTGTTAGGATATGTTAAGTCATTATGGGTTGCATGTTAATTTAGGCATATTTTTATTCCGAATTTCACCAGAAAATACCAAAAATAAATCATTTGCCCGTCATCAGAATCAGGTCACGTCGTCGCATGACATATAGTTTGCATGTTAGGTTGCATTGTTCGCATGTCAATTCTTGTACGTCATTGCACGTAGGTTAGCTTTCATTTAAATAAGTGAAAATCAAAAAATGTGGAATGAATTGCTTGTTAATTAGAAATCATATTAGGTTGTTGATGTGATTTTCTAGCTAACCATGCAGATGCTTACGTTGCTTCGAGGTAAGTAATTCTCCTAATCTTGCAATTTATTTAATGCTTTCTTGAGTGTTAAATTGGTGGTTTGCGTACCCGCATGAACACCTCACATGTTAGTGACTAAGTTAAAATGGATCCAAACTGCTTGCCAAAATATTTTTGAAAAGAAAAGGTACCGAAAGGGCGTTAGACTAGATCTAGCGTAATCAAGTCCCCGGGCTTAGAATCTCTGGTTCGTAGGAATAAAACATATCTCCCTATGTTTTATTTAGGTTTCTAATCGACCTACCACAAATTGATTAGTGGCGACTCCAAGCATAAAAACATTTGCATGTTAAAAACTTAAACCCAAAGTTGCGAATTGGTAGGGCTTGGGAGGGCTCGAGTTAGGTTTAGTCCTAATAATCCATTAGCCTGAGAGGAAGAAATTTTTAGGTCGCGACATTCTTTTAAAAAAAAAAACACAAAAACCAAACAAACACAAGAAATTGAAGATTAGACACTTGGGTTGCCTCCCAAGAAGCGCTTGATTTTTCCTTGTAAATTCTTGCACTTTTGTATGCATCATTCTGCATCTCTTCTAACTCATCCAACTGAAGTAATCTTTTCTCACCTACTACTTGCATATCAAAGTCAAGTTTCTGCATAGCCCAATATGCTTTATGTTTCAACTTAACAGGTAGATGACATACTTTACCATACAAAAGTCGAAACGGTGACATACCAATAGGAGTTTTGAAAGCAGTTCTATAAGCCCACAATGCATCATCAAGTTTTTTTGTCCAATCTTTCCTATTAGTGTTCCCAGTCTTTTCCAAAATTCTTTTTATCTCCCTATTAGATATTTTAGTTTGACCACTAGTTTGGGAATGATAAGCAGTAGCTACCTTATTAATGACTCCATATTTACGCAAAAGTGACTCAAATTGTTTATTCATGAAGTATGTGCGTTGGTCACTTATAACAGACTTAGGTGTACCAAACCGAGAAAAGATGTGTTTCTTCAAGAAATTACAAACAACCCTAGCATCATTGGACTACAAAGCTACGGCCTCTACCCATTTAGACACATACTCATAAGCAACCAATATGTAAGTGTTACCGAAAGAAGGCGAAAACGGACCCATGAAGTCAATGCCCTAAACATCAAACAATTCACAACCAAAATATTATTTAAGGGCATCTCATGCCTTCTAGATATGTTCCCAGTCCTTTGACACCTATCACAATGAGAAACATAAGCATATGCATCTTTAAAAATAGTAGGCCAATAAAATCCACATTGTAAAACCTTAGCAGCAGTCTTGGTGGCACCATAGTGACCACCAGCCTCTCCATCATGACAATAAACAAGAATGTTAGGGATTTCTTCGTTAGCAACACAACGTCTAATAACTCGGTCAGCACATACCTTAAACAAATAAGGATCCTCCCAAAAGTAGTGTTTAACATCGGAGAGAAACTTCTTCCTTTGTTGATAATTCAAGTCAGAGGGGAGGATGTCACTTACCAAATAGTTCACAATATCTTCATATTGTGAGTTTCGGTTTTCAAGAAAAAGAGTGCTTCATTAGGAAAATCATCCAAGATCGATACCTCATCACTAGGGGTATTCGACAACCTAGATAGGTGATTGGCCACAAGGTTCTCAGTCCCTTTGTTGTCCTTGATCTCTAAATCAAACTCTTGAAGCAACAAGATCCAATGAATCAATCTTGGTTTCTCATCCTTCTTTTCCAACAAGTACTTTAAAGTTGCATGATCAGTATAGACAATCACTTTAGAGCCGATCAAATAAGAACGGAATTTATCATAAGCAAAAAAAACTGCTAAAAGCTCCTTTTTAGTGGTGGCATAATTCAATTGAGCTCCATTAAGGGTTCAGCTAGCATAATGTATGCCTTGAAAAATCCCATCCTTCTTTTGACTATGCATGACTCCAATGGCATAATCGCTAGCATCGCACCTCAACTCGAAAGGTAAACTCCAATCTGGTGACGTCATTATAGGAGTCGAAATCAGCTTCTCCTTCAAGGTCTCAAATGCCTGCAAACACTCAGAGTTAAAATCAAACGCAGCATCCTTTTCAAGCAATTTTGTGAGTGGTCTTGCAATCTTGGAGAAGTCCCTTATGAATCGCCTATAAAACCCTGCATGTCCTAAAAATCCTCGAAGTAATTTCACAAAAGTAGAGGGTGTTAATTTGGAGATAACTTCAATTTTGGCTTGGTCCACATCAATACCCCTAGCAGAGATTTTATGGCCTAACACTATCCCTTCCTACACCATAAAATGACACTTTTCCCAATTTAGCACAAGGTTAATCTCTTCACATCTTTGTAACACCAAAGCTAAATTATGCAAGCATGAATAAAAAGATGTGCCAAAAACAGAGAAATCATCCATAAAAATCTCAATGCATTTCTCTATCATGTCAGAAAAAATAGCCATCGTGCATCTTTGAAAAGTAGCAGGTGCATTACAAAGACCAAAAGGCATCCTTCTATATGCAAATGTACCATAGGGACAAGTGAATGTAGTCTTTTCTTGATCATCAGGTGCAATAGAGATTTGGTTATACCCTGAATATCTATCCAAAAAACAATAATACTCATGCTTAGCAAGTTTTTCTGACATTTGATCAATGAAAGGTAAAGAGAAGTGATCCTTACGAGTGGCATCATTCAATGTTCTATAATCTATGCAAACTCGCCAACCCATAACCGTTCTAGTTAGAATTAATTTATTATATTTATTGGTTAGAACAGTCATACCTCCCTTTTTCGGCACTACTTGCACAGGACTCACCTAATCACTATCAGAAATTGGATAGATAATACCTACATCGAGTAGCTTAATCACTTCAGCTTTCACAACTTCTTGCATTTTCGGATTGAGTCTCCTTTATGGCTGGATGACCAGTTTGTATTCCTCCTTCATAAAAATTTGTGCATGCAAATCGTGTGACATTCCGAAATCTGACTCACTTGGGATGTACGAAATGAACAGTTTTGTAAATGTACTTGTAGTTAGATCTCGGCCGAAAATGATCACTTCGGGAATACTAATCGTTAGGAAAAGGCTAATTAGGGATTTAAATTCGCGCGATCAAAGAAACTCGATCGTGAACCGACTTTCGATCATAAAATTGTCGAGGTGATATTTTAAGTCAGTGTAGGCTGATCCAAGGATAGTCAGGGATCAATTCGCTGCTATCATATTAGTGGATCGCGGGTGATTATACTTGACCACGAAATGAATTGACGAATGATCCTAAACCTATACCAAATGATCGTGCCCGTTGGAACTAGCGATCGATCCTCGCAATTAAGTGACCACCGAGGTCGTGACGACTCGAGTGAACTTGAACGTGGCTTGATTTAGTATCGGCCACGGGTCAATAATGCGAATTTTCCCAAAAGCCACCCGTTAGTGTGAGATATGCACATGTTACGTTATTTAGAACTTAGTTATTAATTAGAGACCGAGTTGGGCATTGAAAATTTGGAAAATCACGACAGATCATTTGGACGATGTTGTCAGTTGCCCGGGTAGCCTCGGATTTGTCCGAATCCTTCAGAAAAATTGAAATTTGGCGAAGGATGGAAAATGACCGTTTTACCCCTGGAAGTTTGTTAAAGGCCAATGTAATTGGGAAAGGGCATTTTGGTCATTTTGCCCTAACTTTTGAAAATGACAATTTTGCCCTTGGATATTTTGGAAAAAGATTCGATCTGGACCGTTGATCTCAAGTTAAGATCGAATCTCGGCTGTTGATTTGGATTGTGAGAGAGGGGTAAGATGGTCATTTTGGAACCTCAATTATTGGCTTGGGATTATTTAAACCCAATTTCTCTCTCTCTCTCTCCTCACCTCTCTCGGCTCATTCTCACTCTCCTTCCCCTCACCGGCCGATCACCCCCTCCTCTTTGCCGTGCCACCGTCCGGCCACCATTCGCCCAATGGTCGCCGTCCCACTGCCGAACCACGCCACCCCCCACCCTCATGTCGTCTCTCTCTCTCTCTCCCCCCTCGTGGCCGTGAACCGCGGCCAAGGAAGCCGCGCCGCCGCTTGCCGTCACTGTCGCCGAGCCGCTCACCGTCACCGTCGCTGAGCCGCTCGCCGTCACCGTCACTGAGCCTTTCGCCGCCGCGTGGCCGCCAATCGCCGCCCATTCCGCTCTAGCCGAGCTAATCTAGAGTTCGTGTAAGTCGCGCCCTAAACTTTATTTACGATTTCGGGTATCGACGGACAAAATTAGGACCGAATCGGGTTAATTAGTGTTGGTTTAGGGATTAAATTAGGGCCGTTTAATGGTTATATTAGTAGACGAATTCGAGGACTTGAATCGGTTGAATTGTGGATGAAATTGTGATGTTTCGGGGCTGAAGTGATGCCAGATTGAATGCTGGAAGTTGGGATTTATATTGACAAGCATACGATTCGATTTAAGGGCAAATAGTGTCGGTTTGGTGCGTGGTACGGTGGCTGGATTGTGATGTTTGTTATGACTTGAAATGAGTCTGGAAATGCTGAATTTATGCGTGCAATATTGGCTGTGATTGTGGGCCCGTTAGTGGCATTGTATGTTTGTTGTATCGTGACTGGATTAATTGAAATGTGAGTCATTATGTGCACGCTTGGTCTGAATGGAACCAAATTGTCAATTGGCCATGTTGGGTGCTTATTAAGCATGAGAAATGTGTGATTTGGTGTGTGCATGGGCCAAGTGTGATTGGCCAGTATATTGGCGTGTGTGTGTCGAGCAAGTGAATGAGTGAGAAATCGGGTGTGCTGTGATATCTGTGAGGTAGTACCATTACGCGGGGAATTGATCCGTCCTGAGACAGTACGACTACGCGGGACGATGCCCGGTATTACCGAAAGACTGTCAACCTAAGGCGGTATCATCACGCGGGTTATACAGTAGGTGGTAGGTGTTGAGCCTGAAGCGGTACTACTACATGGGTAAGATACATAGCTTGAGGCGGTACCATTACGCGGGCCGAGAAGTGTTGTGAATATGGCCAACCCGAGGTGGTACCATTACGCGGGTTGTGCACTAGGTGACGGATGTTGAGCCTGAGGCGGTACTACTACGCGGGCAAGAGACATAGCCTGAGGTGGTACCATTACGCAGGTTGAGAAGTGTTGTAAATGTGAGATAGATGCAGAGAACCTAAGGCGGTACCATTACGCGGGTCACTGGCGAGTTGGGTGAAAAAAATGTGTTGAGGTAGGAATGAATGCATGAAATGTAATTAGAATGTGCATGTGATTGGAAATTATGTTATTGTGGCTAACGTGTAGGTTGCACGCATGAAAAGCCCAGGTAAGTGCATTGTGTGCTTATGATGTGCTTATTGGGTGTTATTGTGTTTGGTCTTGTCTTGAGGTACGTGATAGCCTAGGTGGGATTTGGGGTGTGTGCTTACTGAGATGTGATCTCATGGTTGTTTCAACCAACAATTTCATAACCCTGACCTGAGCCATGAATCTTCCGCCACTGCCACTGCAGCATTTTAAGATTCCTATGCACACTGATCCTGACATTATAGAATACCTGATAGATGACAACATGACCTGGGTGAAGCATACTTCTGTAGTTTGGGTAAATATAGGACTATCCCTCTGGCAGGCCTATACGTATACAGCCCGGATGTTCAGGGACGGAGTAGATGAGTTCGGCCCGGTCCGAGGCTTCGATGTCCCCTTCGATGGAGTTAAGGATTGGGACCCATCAGCCATACCATCCCTTGATGGAGAGATGACTAGCTGAGAGCCTAGTTTGGCACAGTCAGGGCATCAGGCTGCACCTGCAGCACTTGAACCTACCATGGCCGAGCCTGATCCAGAGTCAGAGGAGTCCCAGGCAGGATATGACCCCATGGATGTGGACCTTGAGATAATTCCAGAGGAGGATCCAGAAGAAAAAGAAGAGCCGAAAGATGAGGCCGAAGAAGAACCAGAGATGGGACCGGAAGACGTACCCAAGGGCAAGCCAGAGTATGAGCCAGAGTACGATTCCGAATTTGTGCCAAAGGACGAGTTGGATGAGGAGTCGGAAGAGGAAGGGCAGTTCGAGGTTTCAGTGGAGTCGGGTGATATAGACCACCCGATCGAGATCGAGGCCGAATCGAAGTCCTCAAAGGAGCCGACAGTTTAGGGGAATTCAGATTCGGGTGATGAGAAATCAGACTCTAAGTGGACGCTAAGCAGGGGGCGTAGGGGCTAGAGTAAAGGCTAAGTATAGACTTTTTGAAGTGTACCATTTTTGGAGATAGGGTACCCAGGCTATCAATCTTTTTGATATCGATGGTGTGTAGTTTTGGATAGTTCGGTGTACATGTAAATTATGGTATGGATTGTATATGTGGATGTTGTACAAAGTTGGTTAACTAATGAATATATTTATACTCCCTTGTTACCCTTAGTCAATCATTATCCGGGTATTTGTGGCTTTTGCTGATTGATATAAATCTCTGATAAGTTTAATTTGGGTCGGCGATACCCTGGGATGTCGCACTTTTCAACCCGAGAGGTGTGTCGCGTGCTCAATGGAGTTCAGGGCATGACAAATCGAGGGGCTTATTCCTTTTATGTCTGCAATGGTCCATCCAATTGCACTTTTGTGCTCTCTAAGCACTCTAAGTAACTTCTCCTCCATCATCCCTATTAAAGAAGAAGAAATAATCACTGGGTAAGAAACACCATCAAGGAAAGCATATTTTAAATGAGAAAGCAAGGGTTTAAGCTCAAATGTTGGTGGTTTTTCAATGGAGGGTTTTGGCTTCTTTTTACTTGACTCCAAATTTTCAAATTTTAGTACTTTCCATCTCAAGTATGGCGGACTTGCTTCTAAAAACTCCATGGTCACCCAAATTTCTTCATTTTTAGCCTTTTCCTTTGGCCGAACCAAACATGCCTCTATAGGATCTTGAATTGCGATTAATTTAAATAAGGTCTCCATTTCCTTATCTATGGTGTCCATCCTCAAGCAATCATTCGGTCCCTCGAGGTTTTTCATGGCCTTGAAGACATTGAAGCTGACTCGATTTTCTCCCACTCTAAGAATCAATTTTCCTTGTTGTACATCAATGAGGGCTCTTCCCGTGGCTAGGAATGGTCGGTCCAAAATGATAGGAACTTCATAATCCTCCTCCATCTCTAACACAATGAAATCTACCAGAATTTGACCAAAAAAAACAAGAAGAAATCTACGAGAAAGATAAATTTATCCACATTCACTAAATTATCCTCTACTACACCTCTTGGATATTTGATAGATCTATTTGCCAATTGTAGAGACACGGTGGTCACCTTTACTTCCCCCACACCTAGTTTCACAAATACTAAATAAAGCATTAGGTTTATACTAGCACCAAGATCACATAAAGCTTCATTAAAGTAAGCACCACCAATATTGTATGGAATAGTAAACTCCCTGGACCTTTTAATTTTGGTGGTAGCTTATTTTGAAGGATGGTTGAATATTCCTCGTTCAACTTTACGGTCTCATACTCCTCTAACTTCCTCTTGTTAGCTAGGATCTCCTTCAAGAACTTGGCATAACTTGGCATTTGAGTTAGAGCATCTACAAAAGGAATGTTAATGTGCAATTGTTTAAGATAATCTAAAAATTTTGAAAATTGCTTATCTTGCTTGTGTTTAGCTAGCCTCTCTGGAAAAGGAAATAGTGGAACATATGGCATTAGAGATGGCATGCTCTTTAGCGGCTCATCCTTGTGTTTGATCTTGGTTTTTACTCCTTGCTTAGGTTCGGCCCTTTTCTCTTCTACTACATCCTCATCTTGGTTTTGCTTTTCAACTTTTTTTCCACTCCACAATGTAATTACTTTTGCATTCTCTATGGGGTTCCTCTCGATATTGCTTGGCAATGCACCATTTTGTCTCTCATTAATTCTTTGAGCTAATTGCCCCACTTGTTTCTCTATGTTTCGAATTGATGCTTCTTGATTATGGAGTGTTACATCGGTGCTTCTCATGAAATCTTGAGTGGTTTGAGCTTGTTTTTACACGGCTTGGGCTTGCCTTTCCACAGTTTGGGCTAGTTTGGCAGCTAAATCCTCCAAGTTGGAATTTAACTTCTCCATGAGTGGGGGTGGTGCTCTCGGTCCTTGTTGTTTTTGACCTCCCCTAGATAGATTAGGGTGATTCCTCCATCCTCAATTGTAAGTGTTGGAATAAGGATTGTTTTGAGGACCCCTATTAAAATTTGAAACAAAGTTAGCATGTTAAGAAGAACTAGCATAAGGGTTACTTACTTGACAATCACTGTTAATATGATTTCCATCACAAAATTCACAAGACACTCCTTGAGTTTTTCAAGAAGCAATCATTTGTGCTCAATGCATCAAGTTTTGCATTCAAAGCTGTATTAGTGTCAACTTCATGAACTCCACTTGGCCTCCAAGCTTGGTATCTCTCAAGTGGCCATTAGTAGCTATTGCTTGCCATCTCCTCGGGTAGATTAACAGCTTCTTCGGGTGACTTGTTTTGCAAAGTGCCTCTAGCTGTCGCATCTAGACTAGCCTGAACGGTGGGATGCGCTCCATTATAGAATGTGTGCACTTGCATCCAAGCTGGTAGTCCATGGTGCAGGCATCTCCTTAGTAGCTCCTTAAACCTCTCCCATGCTTCATAAAAGGGCTCGCCATCCATTTGCATAAATGTAGTAATATCATTACGCATTTTGGCAGATTTTGCAGGAGGAAAGTACTTACTTAGGAATTTTTTAGCCAAGCCCTCCCATGTGGTGATAGAGCTTGTAGGAAGAGAAGTCAACCAAGTCTTAACTTTATCACGAAGAGCAAATGGGAACAATCTTAACTTAATGGAATCACTAGTAACGCCATTGAATTTAACAGTGTCACAAATTTCATGTAATGCTTCTAAGTGTAGATATGGATCATCATTAGGTGATCCACTGAATTGTCCTGCATTTTGAAGCATTTGAATTAAGGATGGCTTGATCTCAAAATTGTTGGTTTGCACCTCCGGTCTCCTTATACTTGATTGTGCTCCTTGAATTGTTGGTGCAGCATAAAGTCCTCCTTGGAGTTGCGACTTCTCAAGCTTCGGCCATTGCAACAGGAATTGCTTGTGCTTGCTCTCTTCTTCCCCTAAAAAAGGTTATTTCAATCTCGAATCAAACTCTTCAAGGTCTCCTTTTTGGCTTCAAGTGATGCGATGCTCCTTCCACCTTTTTATAGAGAGGTGAGTTCGGCCTACAAAAGAAACAAATTAAAGGCTAGTCTAAAATAAGAATCACTCGATATCAATACTAATTGGAAAATTATCAAAGTAATCCCCAGCAACGATGCCAAAAATTTGTTAGGTGAATTGCAAGCGCACAATATCTACAAATAATAAAGTGATGAGAAAGATCTTTCGAAGCACTAGAAGACCTACAAATTGACTGTTCCAAAATCAAGTCGAAAACCGACGAAAACCGACCTAAAAGCCGTTGGTCACACACTGTTCACCACGTGCGCTCAACTTCAAATAGTCATTCGGGCAAACGGTAAGTCCAAATCAAGTTTCGTAAAAACCCACGGCTCCACGACACCCTAAACTATCAATTCTATATATATATGTAGCTCAGTGACTTAAAAATTAGACTTCGTGGCTTGAATTTCATCAAACTTCGAAATTATGCCCTAATTCCAAAAAATACTTGGATTGGACGAACAAGAGATGCGAGTACTTACCGAGCATTGCGATACGTAGTTGATCGGAATTGGCGAGGCTCTCGTGACGTGAGCCCTTCCTCTTTTTTCTTCCCCCTTTTCTTTCTTTCCCTTTCTCTCTTTTTCTTTCCTCTCCTCTCTCCCCTCCTCTGCATGAGCTCTCGGTTAAAAAGAAAGGAGCTGAGCATCCACTGTTGTTTGCTTTTTGACTTTTCAATGTTTTTGGCTTTTCTGTTTTTCTTTTTTAAACCAAATATTACATTTTCCCTTCCTTAAAAGAAATTTCGTCCTCGAAATTTGAATTTACCTCTACCATTAAACAAATACGAATATTTGCATCCTTTCTCCTCCTCAACTCACAAGTAGCCTCGTACGATTTTTCCATTGGATCTTTATATGTGTTCTCAATAAACTCCTCTTGTTCTTTAAGCTTACTAGCACATTCCAAAGGTCCACCATGCTTCCGCCACACCTCTGATAAAATATTAGTTTTGCTTTCTTTTCTATTTGAGGTTTATCATCACCCCCAGAATTATTTGATCACAAAAAAAAGAGTAGCTCGTAGTTCATTCATATAAGCATCAGAAAATAGAAACCTATCTCATCATACTTGCAAAACCTTCCGGACATGTGACGTACAGTACATGCAAAGCTCCATACTAGATTTCCTTTCATGAGAGGGAAGTCTTTCCGGCATGACTTGAAGAAAGAATTAGTTCTCGATGAATCAGTATAGGTCATTTCTCTTTCTATCTAGTAAATGAATACCGTCGTATCATCAATTGTCAATTGATAGAATTTCGATCTAAACCATACTCTACATGACCAGCATACAAATAATTACTCGGATACGATTATCGCACTAGCTCATTAGCATGAACTGCTGGCCAAAGAACTAGATTTTTTTTAGGGTAACAACCAATCAGTGCAAGACCCAAAAATATCTCGAAGTACAAACTGACTATGCATTTGGGAAAACATTCCTTGATGCTTAGAAGCTACATTAATGTGACATTCCGAATTTCGATTTATTTTTGGGATTTATAAAACGTGTAATTTGTCAGTGCGTTTAAAATAAAATCTCTCCCGAAACTAATCACTCTTGGGTTATTTTTTTTTAAATTAGAGATTTTGCTAGAATCGCACTCGATCGAATTTGGCTGTTATTTAAAACCCAAACTTTGGTGTCGAATTTCTCGAAGTTTCTTGATAAAATTTAATTGGACGGTGTCGATATTATTGTGGCCAGTGTCAATATTACCCGAGATAAGTGACAAGTGAAATTTGGACCGGATGCGAATTAGAACTAGTAGACCTCCCTCACTGTGTGTTTTAATTATTATCTTTTGGCCCTTTTTCCTAATTTGTAATTAGAGTTTTTCATGGGCCGTTAGATCGTTTTCGGATTTGAACGAGGATCATCGGATCGCACTCAAGTGTGTTTAACTTTCTCTCTCTTCTCTCTCTCCTCCCCCACGTCGTTGCTACCCCACACCGCTGACTTCCTCCTCTTTCCCCACTGCCCTCGCCCACGTTGTTTTTGCCTTTGCTGCCGCTGCTGACTTCTTCCACCAACTCCACCAGCCATCAACACTCCCCCATGCTTCAGCTGACTCCCCACGTTGCTGCTGACCCCCAAGTTGCTGCTGCCTCTGCTTTGCTAGTACTGCCATGCCTCTGTTCAGCTAACTTCTGCTGCTACTTCTTCACGTGCTGTAGCTTCTACTTTGCCCTATGTTACCTCATGTGCTGCTTCTTCTTCTTCATTTCTGCTTCTGTTTCTGCTGCAACTTCTCTATTCCAGCACCACGGTAGCCCATTTTCTGCTAGAACCAGCCACCATCATGTCCCTATTTAGTCCCCATCTCCGCCCGACTCCGCCGCAAGACGCCGCCTGTCCGCTGAGCCTGCTGTTGCTTCGCTACTGTTGCTGCTTCTTGTTTTGCTTCTTGGCTTCTTCTTGCTACAAGCCCAACCAGCAGCTTCGTCTGCCTCCACCATCCAACCACCTCAGCCGTTCGGCAACTACTTGTCATCGTCCAGGTCACCAGAAATCACCAAGCCACCCGTCCGACCGCCGAAGCAACTCCTGCTTGCTTGGCTTGGCTTTATTCGATTTCTTGCTTAGGCATTCTTAGTAAGTGGCTTCGTAACCCTTGACTAGGCTAAGGGGTGACTAATGGACATGTTAGGGATGGTTTAAGGGCTGTGGATAGTTGGTTAAGTGGATGGTTGTGCTTGGTTTGCTTTGTGGTGCATGTTGGTTGATTTCCGGTAAGGTTGTTGCTGTGTCGCTGGATTTTGCTATTTTTGCGATGAGTTGTGTGGGCCGAATTTGAGGAAGTGTTCTTATATAAGTTGTTCATATTATATTGAAGTTTCATATAATTTAATTTTGGAATTTTTGAAAATCATTTGAGGCCATTCGGAAGTCCATCTTTGGACTGAAATTAGTTTGCCGGATTTACTGTTCACCCGACCTTTTGGTCTTTCTGATTTCTAAAAATTTTTCCAAACCTCCTTTCAACAAACTTCCTTCATGAAAATTGTTAAGAACATCCATTTCTATGACGTAAAAAAATTTCAAGCCTTTCCAAAGTGATTTGGGTACTGAATGAGATGAATTTTGATGGTCAGGCGGCCTACGGGTTGAATTTCTTCTGACTTCAAGTGACAAAAAGAGGTGCTTATAGTAGGAACTGGGTTTCGAGTTCTTCACGGAAAATGTTGATCAAGATGTTTTATATGACATATCCAAAATTAAGGAATTTTTGGAGTTGATTTATTATTTATTTCAAATGGATTTCGATCACTGCGTAACTGCCTAGTTTGGTCTAGATTTTGTACATTTTCGATTTTTCTCTCTCTTGAGAATCATTCGGTATTATCATGGCATTTTGACGGATTTAGTTGACATTAGGCTAGTTTATAAGGATAAGAATTGGTAATGATTGTTGAGGTGTGTGCATGGTCACGACACGTTCCGTCTAGGCGGGGATTCTAGACGATGCCCGACAAGGGTTCGGATGCCGTCTAGGCAGGGGTTCTAGACGTTGCTGATCGCAATGGAGGCCGGATCGATGCTTTTTTGTGGAATGCTATCTGGACGTGGGTTTCGGATGTTGCCGACGCCGAAGTAGCGGGACGATGCCTGGTTACACCAGAAGACCGGCGAGAGTTCGGTGGCCCGAGGGGTCGTTAATAATTTGGACTTAATGAGTGCGATTTACATTGGGGAACGCTTTGCCTGAGTTAATTGATGAGCACGCCTGGATTATTAACCATGGTATCTTGATCATGCCACGAATTGCTTTACGCGCGCTTAATGGGCAATTGGCCATGTTATGGCGATATTCTAACGTGCAGGGCTTGTGTATGCGCCAAGGTGAGGTAAGGACGCCTGTGATTGTTTATGGCACATCGATTGTTTGAATTGCATCTTTAGAATTGTTCAGAGGTACGCTTTGGCCTAAGCGAGGCTCAGGTAGTTGTTTATTGAGAAGTGTTCTCATGGTTGTATAACCAAACTATTTCAGACCCGCGACCATGATTGATCCAGAGACGCTGCCAGCATACTACGAGGATTGAGGATAGGTTGAGTTACCCATCTTTTGAGTGCCCCTTTTTGTAGAGGAGTTAAGCTTACCAATCACCTAATCCTTTTTGTTGTGCGTAGTTCGTAGATAGTGGCCTCGTAGAAGGCTTGCAAATATATGTGTTGTAATCGATGTTATGTTTATAAAAGTGTCTTGTTATTGTGTATTTTGTCTCTCTACTATCCCGTTGTTTATATGTTGTATAGAGTGTTCGTATTTGCTTCCGCGTGCATTTAATCGCTAGTGTTTCGATCGGGTCGGCGACAAGTCCTGGGATGTCGCATACATTACGACCACGAAAGGATGATCGCACGTTCATAGGGTTCGGGGCATGACATCCCTATTGATTTGATATTAGAGCAAGGTCAGCTCGATTCAAGTTGGTCGACGCCTAGAGTGATAAGGAGCGATGACTTTGGGGTAGTCAGTTAGGGAGACCTGCTTGATCACAAGTTTAGAATGCTTAATGTATACCCTGTGAATATGTGCTTGTGATTGCTGGATGCTTGCTTAGTGATATTCGTCATTGCAGGCACTGCAAGGACTACAGTAAGATCGAGAATCCTACTCGTTATATGCTCTTGATGCTTGTTTTGGTGACTGATTGTCCTATGTTCATTGTTGTGATTTTATGCCTAGAACTACTAGACTTGAGTAGATATGCCTTAGGTCTCTAATTCCTGAATGGAATTATAGCAGTTTAGGTGTCTAGTGAGAGTACCCTATGAGAATGAGCAGCCGAGGAAAGGGGAACAGGGGGCCGATCAGGTTCACGAGCTAGAGCTGTGGAGGATCACAGAGTGGATGAGATTTTGAGGGCACTTGTAGAGATTGGAAACTTGACAGGTAGGTAGACTCAAGAACGAGTTGCTACTATTACTACTACTGCTGAGGCCGCTGCTGCCACTGTCAATGGGGCTAATGGAAATAACAGGAATAATGATAATCATAGAAATGGAAATTGCTAGATGTACCAACTGGTGGAGCAATTCTTAAAGCTGAAATCGTCCAAGTTTAACGGGAAGGGAGATCCCGAGGCCGCTACTATCTGGGTTCAAGACTTGCAGAAAGCCTTTGCACTACTGAGGTGCACGAAGGAAGAAAAGGTGACCCTAGCGATGTATCAACTTCAGGGTGTAGCAAATGACTGGTGGGAGGCCACTCGAGGTAGGGTTTTCCCTATAGGCACAGTTCCAAACTGGATGGCCTTCGTTGAGACCTTCAATGGGAAATACTCCTAATGAGACTGCACAGGAATAGAAACTGGCAGAGTTTCTACGGTTCCGTCAAAACCGGATGACAGTGGATCAGTACGAGGTGGAACTTGCAAGATTGTCTAAGTTCGCACCAAGGATGGTGGAAGACCCTGTAAACAGGGCAAGAAGGTTCCGAGATGGACTGAAATCGGATCTCCGTAGTCAGTTGATACTCCTGAATCCAATGGGATTACAATGAGCTTTACGAGAGAGCTCAAATGGTTGAGCGAGACATGACAGAAAAGGCTGCTGCTTCTGGATCGCGGTACATGTTGGCTAGAGACAATAGGAATTTTGGAAAGCTGAACCACTACTCCAATGCCGCATGTCGGTCTTGTGGAAAGAGGCACGAGAATAGCCCTTGCCTAGATGGATTTAGGGCGTGTTTTGGACGTGGCCGACATGGTCACCAAGTGAGAAACTGCTCGAACAAATGAGCTAGGTCGCTAATGCAACAATGTCGCGACCTCCCCGAACCGATCGGTTAGGCTAAGAGGTATTTGTCAATAGATACGAACATTAATTGATTCGTTTGAAAGACAAATCAAATGGCTCATTAATCCCATGACTGAGGCTCTCCCAAGCCTCATACCTCGCGCGACGAGAATTGTCTAATTTACGCATTCGATTGGAGTCGCCACTAGCCATGATCAAGGGTTGGCTAGAAACCCTGATCGAGACGCGGGAGTGTCGTCTCGATACGTGTGAAAATAAGAGATTCCAAAATTCGGGGACTTGATTACACTAGCGATGTACTAGTGCCCTTTCGGTACCTAAACTTGATCACTCACAAACTAACGTACCGGGCAGCCTATCGAAAAAGTTAAGATTCCACCTAACCATTCTAAAAATAGAAAATAACAATCGATGTATTAAAAGTGCGCAACCAGATAATCATGAAGAAAACAACCGGCGACCTAGCATCGTCTCTAAAAAGAAAATGCAATCAAAAGCCCTAAGGTAAAGCCTTAGTGGCTTATCCGATTTTTGAGAATTTTTTAAAGGGTTTTTCTCATTTTTTTGAGTTTTTTAACCTAAAATCTAGTGAAATAAAGCCTAAAAAGTGATTTTTGAACATTTCCTAATTTTCTGGATTTTTTAATGTTTTTTAATTTTTTGAAATTTTCTGAATTTTTTAATGTTTTTCAAACCCTTTTTTAGATTTTTTTTAACATTTTCTAATTTTTTGGAATTTTTAATATTTTAACATTTTTTTGAATTTTTGAATTTTTAGATTTTTTTAATTTTTTAATATTTTTAAGAATATAATAATTCCGGACCGGGTCCCCTGACCCGATCCGCCCGACACCTGACCCGGGATCCGCATGCCCACTCCTTTTCTATTTTTTATTCTTTTCTTTTGATTTCCTTTTTTCTGTTTTTTTTACTATTTTTTTTACGTGCTTTTGGCATGCACTTCTGCCATGCCATGCACGTACTTTTCTTTTCTTCTTTTTTTTTTACTTCCCCTTCCCCTTTATTCCTTTTTTTTTTCTTTTGCTCTTCTTTTTCTTTTTTTTCTATTTTTTCTTTTTGCTTTTTCTCTTCTTTTGCATTCCCATGCACGTCCCCCTTCTGCTCCTCACCGAGACCACTTCTCCCGAGAACTTTCTCCTTCAAGTCGGCAACGAGGATGTCCACCGCCGACCGTCGACTCGGGCCGCCAGCGTCGACGGCGGACGCTGGCCTTATGCCGTCACCGGTGTCCAACGTTTCGGCGATCGCGCCGGCGACTTGAAGAAAAACCACCCCTCCTCACCGGCGACCCAAAACTCATCCTTCGACCACCAACTTCACACCCACAAGAAAAACACTAAGCCTAAACAACCAAACACACCAGACAAGAAACCGAGGTAGTGAACTAACGGAGGCGGCTTGAAGCCGCGAGCATCGATCCGGCGACGGAGAGCTTTCTGGCAGGTACGGAATGCGCGCATGGCCGACTCGTACCGGAGTTAACATGCCATAAAATCACACGGAATCAAAGAGTCAGTGACCAAACATCAATCCCAAGCTAATAAAACATAAATCGAAGATCTTATGCACTGATTTCACGTTTTTTTTTTAGCTTCAGCTTTTACTCAAGCATTTTACACGGTTCATGGGTTCTCTTCGACATACAACATTTGAGCTAATCTCATTGAATGTCAAATGAGTACAAGCATCCATCGATGGGGCCGGGCGACCACCGAATAGGCTCGGTGTGCCCGGCACCCGAGAGGCAGGGGAACAAAAACCCGAAACAGAGCGAGGTGTGATGAAAACCCACCTGGTTCACGGCCGGCCGGAGCGAGGTGCGACAACTGGGGGGGTTCGGCATCGGTTCGGGCGGCCCTCCAGCGAGACTCGGACCTCTCCGATTCCTCTCAACTCTCTCCCGATCTCCTCTTTTTCTCTGTTTTTTCTCTCGCCGTTTCACCTCTGTTCTCTCCTTTTTTTTTTGAACTGTCCCCCTCCTTTCTCAGTCTCTTCTTCCTACTTTTAACTCCCCCTCCCGAACGTTGAAGCCACCACCTTTTTTTTTAAAACCCTTTCTTCTCTTCTCTCTCTGTATGTGCAGACTGTAAATTTTCCTCTTTCGTTTGTACATGGATGGAAGCCAGAGAGAGCAATAAAGGCCTTCGTCTCAGTCCTGGGAAGAAGTGTTTTTCTTTGGTCTTTTCTTTGACTCTTCCTCTCTCGTGTTCTCCCCTTTCTCTGGACCTCTTGCTCCTCCTTATATGTGCAGACCCCATTTCATGCTTTAGTGATATGTGCTGCAGCAGCCAAAGAGAGAGAGAGAGTTGACAGCCCATTTTTTGTGTTGCTTTTGACCTTGGACGTCCTACTCTTTTGTCCTTTCTTATTTTGCTTCTTTTGTGCAAATGGGGATGAAGATCGACAGAGAACATCCTTTCGTATTAGCCAGCTAAGAACTCCCCTTTTGTCTTGTCTCCCTTTTTTTTTCATAACTTTTTATTATAATTTTTTTTTAAAATTTTTATAGTGACGATTTTTTTCAAAAATAATAATAAAATAAGAAATAAAATAAGAATAAAATACGCTTCACCAAGTTCTACTAATGTAAATGCACCTAACATCTATATGCCACGTAATTTAACGAAAATATTTTTGTTTAGGGGGTAAAAATTAATCTCTAATTTTTTATGCAACTAAACCCTAAATAACTAGGCAAAATTTAGGTGTCAACAAACAATAGCAACCGCAAGTATGACAGCAAGTGGGAGTTACCCCACAGAATAACCCTAACTGACCGTAGACACAAGGAAAGGTGTACGATGTGGCTGGGAAGAAAGCAGAGGATTTGTCTTGAAAGTCTAGATGCGTTATGTAATGAAATTGAGTGCAATAGAAGATGATTTTGAAGTTATAACTTGAATGGTCATGTACGACGTATAATTGTTTATAGTGGATGGGCGTAGTCAGTTTATGGATGTTAGATTTACTGATGTTATCTTTTGGCAAGGTTTGAATGAAGGAGTTATCGCCTGGAAATTTCGAATTTCATAAAGAACCAAGGTGATTGTTTTGGGAGACCGTTGGATTGAAACTTGATGGATTGAGCTTTGTTTTTTAGGTGTAAAAAGACAACTATCTGGTGGTTAACTCATTGGGTGAGGAACCAAGGCTAAAGGACATAGCCGAGGTGTATATTTTTCCCGATGTCTTTCCTTAGGAATTGCCGAGATTACCACCTGATAGAGAAATAGAGTTTATGGTTGAGTTAGCCCTAGAGACAGAACCGATCTCGAAAGCACCCTATAGGATGTCATTGTTAGAATCGAAGGAATTGAAGGTTCAAATGCAAGAGTTATTGGATTAAGGCTTCATACATCCGGGTGCGTCTCCATGGGGAGCGCCAGTTTTATTTGTGAGGAAGAAGGACGGATCGTTAAGGTTGTACATTGACTACAGACAATTGAATCAGGTGACTATTTAGAAAAAATACCCATTACCAAGGATAGATGACATGTTCAATCAACTGCAAGAGGCATCGGTATTCTCCAAGATAGACCTAAGAACGGAATACCATTAGTTGAGGATTACGAAGGAGGACATACCAAAGACAGTATTCTGTACTCGATATGGACATTACGAGTTTACAGTAATGCTGTTTGGATTAACTAATACCCCAGCTACCTTTATGGATTTAATGAATTGGGTATTTAAGGAGTTTCTGGATCAATTTGTTATTGTATTCATCGACGACATTCTGGTGTATTCAAGGAGCCCCGAGGATCATAAGCGGCATCTAAGGATGGTTCTACGGACTCTAAGAGAACATGTACTCTATGCCAAGTTTAGTAAGTGCGAGTTCTGGCTCAACCGGGTAGCATTTCTTGGGCATGAAATCTCCGGGGATGGAATTTCAGTAGATCCAATAAAGATTGAGGCAGTACGAATTGGCCAAGACCGACAATAGTGACAGAGGTTCGAAGTTTCCTAGGACTTGCGGGCTATTACATACGTTTTATGGAAAGGTTCTCCGCAATAGCTACTCCTCTAACTCGTTTACTTAAGAAGGAATCAAGATTTGAATGGACAGACAAGTGCGAGAAGAGTTTTCAGGAGCTTAAGCATAAGTTGACTACTGCCCCTGTGTTGATGATACCATCAAGTCCCGGAGGATATGAGATTTATAGTGATGCATCGCTAAAGGAATTAGGATGCGTGTTCATGCAACATGGAAGAGTGGTTGCATATGCATCGCGACAATTAAGACCTCATGTACTTAACTACCCGATGCATGATTTGGAACTTGCTGCTATCATCTTTGCACTTAAGATTTGGAGGCATTATTTATGTGGGGAAAGGTTTCAAATCTATACAGATCATCAAAGCCTAAAGTACTTATTTTCTCATAAGGAATTGTACATGAGACAACGTCGATGGATGGAACTTCTGAAGGATTATGATTACGATATTCTATACCACCCCGGAAAAGCCAATAAAGTGGCAGATGGACTTAGTCGGAAGTCAAGCATTACGCAAATGATGGTTAAAGGGTGGACCCTACATGAACGGATGCGAGATTCAGAATTCAAGTTTGAGATAAGTCGCCTCTCGAGTCTGTTAGCTACCTTGAGGATTGAACCGAAGATTCAGGTGAGGATTAAGGTATTACAATCTACGAACCATGAGATTCAAAAGATTTTGAGTATGGATGCACCTAAGAGGAAAACCAACTTTGAAGCATCTGAGGATGGAATCTTAAAGTTTCGTGGATGTTGTGCATGCCCGATGACGTGAATCTTAAAGAGGAAATCTTGGCAGAAGCTCACCATAGTAGCTACAGCATTCATTCGGGCAGTACGGAAATGTATCAGAATTTACACTAGCACTATTGGTGGGACGGAATGAAAGTGCACGTAGCTAAGCATGTGGCCAAGTGTTTAACGTGCCAACAAATGAAGGCGCAGCATTATAAGCCTGGTGGACTATTATAATCTTTGGAAATTCCCAAATAGAAATGAGAACACATTACTATAGACTTTGTCATGGGATTATCAAGGAGCTAGAGAGGCCATGATTCAATTTGGGTTATCGTCGATAGATTGACTAAGTTGACACATTTTTGGTAGTGCGAAAGGATTTCGCAATGAATAGGTATGCCGAGCTGTATATGCGACAAATAGTCCGTCTTCATGGAGTGCTAGTTACAATTACGTCAAACAGAGATCCTAAGTCTACCGCAACCTTTTGGAAAAGTCTTCAGACAGCTATGCGGACGAAACTACAATACAGCATGGCCCATCATCCATAGACGGATAGTTCGTTTGAGAGGACGATTCATATACTCGAGGACATGTTACAAGCTTGTGTAATAGACTTTAAAGGAGGTTGGGAAGAATGGTTACACCTTGTCGAGTTTACCTACAACAACAGCTATTAGCGAAGTATCATAATGGCACCTTTTAAGGCGTTGTATAGCAGATCTTACAGAACTCCAGTTTGTTGGGATGAGATTGGTGAAAGGAGTATCACGGGTCCCGAATTGGTCCAGCAGTCAGTCGAAACAATTAAGGTGATTCGGGACAGGCTTAAGACTGCTCAGAGCCGTCAAGAGAATTATTCGAACCGAAGACGTAGGCCTTTGGAATTTCAAGTGGGGGACCACGTTTTCCTCAAAGTATCACTTATGAAAGGATTGTCACGGTTCGGAAAGAAAGGAAAGTTGAGCCCCAGGTATGTGGGTCCGTTCGAAGTCTTAGAGAGAATCGGTGCCTTGGCCTATTGTCTTGCGCTACCACCAAATTTGTCTCAAGTTTACAATGTGTTCCACATGCCTATGCTAAGGAAATACGAACCGGATCCGACCCACGTGCTAAATTATGATGCAATAGATGTCGATGACAAAGTGTCGTACGCAGAAAGGCCAGCAAGGATCAAGGACAGAATGGAACGAATGTTGCAGAACAAGACAATTCCAATAGTCAAAGTAATTTGGGAGCATCATGGAACCAAAGGTGCAACATGGGAATGCAAAAAGCTGGTCGACACCAATACCCCCATCTGTTCAAATAATTGGGTTGGGTTGTAAATTTCGAGGACGAAAATTTTGTAAGGGGGAAAGAGTTGTGACATTCCGAATTTCGACCCATTTTTGGGATTTATAAAACGTGTAATTTGTCAGTGCGATTATAATAAAATCTTGCCTGGAACTGATCACTCTTGGATTTTTTTTAAATTAAATATTTTGCTAGAATTGCACTTAATCGAATTTGGCCGTTATTTAGAGTCCGAACTTTAGTGTCAAATTTCTCGGAGTTTCGTGACAAAATTTAATTGGACAGTGTCGATATTATTGTGGCCAGCGTCAATATTGCTCGGGATAAGTGAAAAGTAAAATTTGGATCGGGTGCGAATTTGGACTAGTAAACCACCCTCGTAGTGTGTTTTAGTTATTCTCTTTTGGCCCTTTTTCCTAATTTATAATTAGAGTTTTTCGTGAGCCTTTAGATCGTTTTCGGATTTGAACGAGGATTGCCGGATCGCACTCAAGTGCGTTTGACTTTCTCTCTCTTCTCTCTCTCTCTCTCCCTCCTCCCCCACGTCGTTGTTGCCCCACGCCGCTGACTTCCTCCTCTTTCCCCGCTACCCTCCTCCACGTTGTTTCTGCCTTTGCTGCTGCTGCTGACTTCTTCCACCAACTCCACCAGCCATCATCACTACCCCGTGCTTCAGCTGACTCCCCACGTTGCTGCTAACCCCCAAGTTGCTGCTACCTCTGCTTTGTTGCTGCTGCCATGCCTCTATTCTGCTGACTTCTGCTGCTAACTTTTTCATGTGTTGTAGCTTCTGCTTTGCCCCATGCTGCTTCTTTTTCTTCATTTCTACTTTTGTTGCTGCTATAACTTCTCCATTCGAACACTACGCCAGCCCATTTTCCGCTAGAACTAGCCACCATCTTGTCCCCGTTCAGTCCCCATCTCTACCCCGACTCTGCCGTGAGCTGCCGCCTATCCGTTGAGGCTGCTGCTGCTTCGCTACTGCTATTGCTGCTTGTTCTGCATCTTGGCTTCTTCTTGTTGCACGTCCGACCAGCAGCTTCGTCCGCCTCCACTAGCCAACCACCTTAGCTGTCCGACAATCGCTCGCCATCGTCCAGGTCGCCAAAAGTCACTGAGCCACCCGTCCGACCGCCGGAGCAGCTGCTGCTTGCTTGGCTTGGCTTTGTTCGGTTTCTTACTTAGGCATTCTTAGTAAGTGGCTTCCTAACCCTTGACTAGGCTAAGGGGTGACGAATGGACATGTTAGGGATGGTTTAAAGGCTGTGGATAGTTGGTTAACTGGCTGGTTGTGCTTGGTTTGCTTGGTGGTGCATGTTGGTTGATTTTCGATAAAGTTACTGCTGCGTCGCTAGATTTTGTTATTTTTTCTGTGACTTGTGTGGGCCGAATTTGAGGAAATATTATTCACAAAAGTTGTTCATAACATCTCTAAGTTTGAAATAATTTAATTTTGGAATTTTTGAAAATCATTTGAGGCCATTCGGAAGTCCATCTTTGGATCGAAATTAGTCTACCGGATTTACTGTTCACCCGACCTTCTGGTCTTTCCGATTTTCTATAAATTTTTCCAGATCTCTTTTCAACAAAATTCCTTCACAAAAATTGTTAAGAACATTGTTTCTATGACATATAAAAATTTCAAGCCTTTCCAAAGTGATTTGGGTACTGAATGAGATGAATTTTGATGGTCAGGTGGCCTGACCAGATGGGTTGAATTTCGTGTGACTTCAAGTGACAAAAAGAGGTGTTTACAGTAGGAACTAGGTTTTGAGTTCTGCATGGAAAATGTTTATCAAGATGTTTTATGTGACATATCCAAAATTTAGAATTTTTGGAGTTGATTTACTATTTATTTCAAATAGATTTCGGTCATTGTGCAACTGCCCAGTTTGGACCTGGTTTTGTACATTTTCGATTTTTCTCTCTCGAGAATCATTCAATATTATCGTGGCATTTTGACGGATTTAGTTGACATTGGGCTAATTTACAAAGATAAGAATTGGTAATGATTGTTGAGGTGTGTGCATGGTCACGACACGTTCCTTCTAGGCAGAGGTTCTAGACAATGCCCGATGGGGGTTCGGATGACGTTTAGGTGGGGGTTCTAGATGTTGCCGATCACGGTAGAGGCCAGATCGATGCTCCTTTGTGGAATGCCGTCTGGGCGGTGGGTTCCGGATGTTGCCATCGCCGAAGTAGCGGGACGATGCCTGGTTACGCCAGAAGACCGACGGAAGTTCGATGGCCCGAGGGGTCGTTAATAATCTGGACTTAATGATTGCAATTTGCATTGGGGAATGCTTTGCCTAAATTAATTGATGAGCATGTCTGGATTATTAACCATGTTATGCTTGATCATGCCATGAATTGCTTTGCACGTGCTTGATGGGCAATTGGCCATGTTATGGCGATCTTCTAACATGCAGGGCTTGTGCATGCACCAAGGCGAGGTAAAGACGCTTGTGATTGTTTATGTCACGTCGATTGTTTGAGTCGCATGTTTAGAATTGTTCGGAGGTACGCTTTGGCCTAAGCGAGGCTTAGGTAGTTGCTTATTGAGAAGTGTTCTCATGGTTGTATAACCAAACCATTTCAAACCCGCGACCGTGATTGATCCGAAGACACTGTTAGGATACTACGGGGATTGAGGATAGGTTGAGTTACCCCATCTTTTGAGTGCCCCTTTTTGTAGAGGAGTTAAGCTTACCAATCATCCTATCCTTTTTGTTGTGCGTGGTTCGTAGATAGTGGCCTCGTAGAAGGCTTGCAAATATATGTGTTGTAATCGATATTATGTTTATAAAAGTGTCATGTTAATGTGTATTCTTTGTCTCTCCACTATCCCATTGTTTATATATTGTATGGAGTGTTCATATTCGCTTCCGCGTGCGTTTAATCGCTAGTGTTTCATTGGGTCGGTGACAAGTCCTGGGATATTGTGTACATTACGACCACGAAGGGATGATCGCGTGCTCGTAGGGTTCGGAGCATGACAATTAAGGTTCCCATTACTTCTATCATTCATTGCAAGACATGACCCAACTTCCTCATGAGCTACTCTGGACTAGCAAGATGTGCACCAACCATTTCTCGTTGATAATTGATCTTGTTGCAGCTAAACGAATGGATATCATAGCCATCATCTCTGCATACTTTCGTTCTTTCATATCGCTTCTTTTCAACTTCCACTCTAAAGCATACTTATCACATCGGCCAATGTTGGGGCTTGGAATTGTAATGCTTACACGTTCACCTTGAAAAGGACCTTTACCGCTACCCCAACTACGACCCATGACATATCCTAGCTAGTTCCAGCCACATTATTGACTCCTTTCCCTCGCTCAATGCCAACATCCAGAGTTTTATCATATTTAGCTGAATCAGATTCAGTCAGGATGGTCATCATGTAATTGTATACTTCATAAAGATTAGCTAGCTTTACTTGCTAATCTCACCCCATCGGCAACTTCATATAATCGTTTCCCTCTTAAGTCCACGCTCATATGGAAAATTCCCTTAACATATTCGAGCTCTCTGTAAAAATTCTCAACGTTCCATCCCCTTGCAAAATTTTGAGTAACCTCTTTGACAAGTCCAAACATCTCAAAAGGTTGATTGTAAGCAACACAATGAAATTGCATCTCTGTCATTGCTTGGGTGCCAGTTGCACTATGTCTATTCCTAATATAAGATTCCCTTATGACACACTCTACATGACACCAATGAAGAAAAACATCACAATCAACCCAACTACAAGTGTTCATGTTAAACTTAGAACAAATTAAGCACATACAGTCACTGCAAAAGCCTTTCTTTAGACGAACCTTGCAGTCACACCCATTAACAGGTAAGGGCATTCCGAAAAGAAACATTTCTGGATCTTAAGTTTAAAAAATCTCAGTCAAATTGGACAATGGAAGAGTAGATGAAAGTTGAAGATAGCCTAGTAGACCAAATTCCAAGATTTCCAGTTGAGCTTGATGGCATCACGATAGCATCTCAATAGTTATTTCTAGTCTGTTCTGCAGAGCTTCTCGAAAGCCAATAGTTGTCCATGCTTATCTTTTTATTGACCATTAAATCCTGGATACTCTCTTCAAAACATGCCAAAGATTCCTCTCTTATCTCGCGGAATTTCCTCGTAAGTTCGTACAATGGTTCTAAAACTATCTTCCCAATGAGCGACTCAACAAATTCAGTTCAACTTCCACCCATCAACATTCGACTGAACTTCTTTTGGCTAGTGCTCCTATATGAGCTACCACCATGTTTCTCTCTCGTTGATCATTTCTTATCGAAGCCATAACTTGTCCCCTAATCATGAGATCCAACACTCTGTGAAGGGGACTTGACATCATTATGATGCTTTGTCTACCCTCCCCCCCAATAACTATGTGTTAAAACGCAATTGTCTATCCAGTCCATTAAGCATTTTAATGCTTCCCTCTTATATGCTAAGATTTGGTCCTTGGACGAGCTCACCATTTGAATTGCCATGTACCGCTTGAGACCGACAAAGAGAGCCATTTCCATTGCTGAGAGATCCTTCATACACTAGAGCTTCTTAGGCTTCACCCGGATTATCTTATTTTTTTGCCTTTCAAACAAAAGAGCTCAAGAACAACTCGAAACCTCTAGTGCTCGGCCCTTCCATGTCCATGTCCCTATTACTCACAACATCTCTAAATTCTCTTTCAACCATACAAGCTCTTCTGTAGCTTCAGTGACTTCAATTGGCAAACACTCTTGCCTTTGTCCTTGAAGCTATGTACAAGCCTTTTCTCCAGCCAAGTCAATTTTATCTTCAGGCAACACAGACTCGGCTTGAATGATTTGTAGATGAATCCTACCTTCTACTAGTTCTAACTCCTATGATTCTACACCTTCTTCTTTGAGTTGAAAATTAATACCCTCGTCTTGTTTTGGAGGTTCCTCATCGTGTAAGTTCTTCCCAAGAACCCTATAATGAACAACTTCCTCTGTAGACTCCAAGTGACCTCCCTATTTTTCTTTCCCCCTTTCAAAATCTCTCGATCCTTAACAATTGCACTATTAGATTTAGTTTCACTTCCTCATCTTTACTCCCACTCATCTCGCCATTTGAAATCTTTCAGTGATCTCGAAAGGTCTCGTCTATGTGTTCCCTCTTCTCCTCAACTGGACTTTCTTCGGGGCACTCCTTCCCTTCTTCACAAAGTGACTTCCCCAACTTTCTTAGTAACCTCAGCTCTACCCTCACTCTCTACAACTTTCATATGATCAAACTCCAACTGAGCAACCTTTTTGGGGCTCATTTATGTCGAGGAAAACTCCTACTAATTTTGAAGTTGACAAAACCTTCTGTTATAATTGTAAAATCTGATACTTATTCTGAACCATTTGATTCTAGAAATATATATATGTTATGGCAGCTCAAAAGGAAGTTATTCAGACTTTGCAAGCTGAAAAATAAGTTCTTTGTAGACCCACAGAATCTAAGTTCTGAGATTCAGACGCAGAATTTATTCAGACGCAGAATTCAGAATGAAACATAACAGCTAGTGATCTGGCATGGATTTCACAGCAAGAAAATGTTGATTTGTTCAAATCAAATTGATTGACAATCGAATATTACGACAAGAATACATTACAACGGACAAAACTCTACTTATGGAAACCAAGATTCTGATTGTATGGGCGACCAGAATCAGCGGGATTCAGAATCTATCATCCAACGGCTACTCAATCCTTATTATACAAATCTATCCAAAGAAAAGATTGGAAGATGATCCTCTGAAAGCTGTCCAATGGCTAGTTTGGGAGTAGAGGAGTATTTAAGGAGATCAACGAGCAGCAAAAAGGATAACAGATTCAATAATCAACAAGTCCAAAGTCTGAGTATACTCCAATCATTTCTCTTGTTGTTCTGAGCCAAAATATTGAGATCTTGAGGGTTACTTTGTAAGAGTGACTGTGTGAGATAGAGAGTCCTATCATACACAAGAGTGATATCACTCAAAATCTGTAAATTTCTCTTGATTACATAGTGAAATCCAGCCGGTAGGCTGTCAGCGTGGGAGAGTGGACGTAGGCTTGATCTAAGCCGAACCACTATAAACTTGTGTGCAGATTCTCTATCCCTCATCTCTTATTTTTCTTTCTGCATATCAAGAGCTTCATCTATATAATTTGTCTTGAATCTGAATTTTATTCAGACTCTTCTGTGACTAGTTTTATTTCCGCATAAATATTATAAAACAGATCAAAGTCACCTATTCACCCCCCTCTAGGTGATTCCTGCTAGCCACATCAATTGGTATCAGAGCAGGTTGCTCACTTTATTGAAGTGTTTTACTTCTGAGCTAACGATCTACATGGCTAGCTTTGGTGCTCCAGGGCTCACTGAAGGTCAGAGCAATAACAGACCACCATATTTTGATGGCAAGGAATACAGTATCTGGAAGAATAAGATGAAGGCATTCATAAAGTCAATTGATCATATGCAATGGGATGTCATTATTAGAGGAGTCAAACCGAAATCTTCTGATTCAAAAGAAAAGGCAGATGCAAGCAAATCAGCAGATCCTCCATTATCTCCCACTGAGATTTCTAAAAGAGAAACTTTAGATTCCAAAGCAATTTATTCTCTTTATTGTGCTTTATCTCCTATTGAATATAAAAAAATTGCTGCTTGTGAATCTGCTAAGGAAATCTGGGATACTATCTATATCACTTATGAAGGAACAGATCGAGCCAAGGAAACTCAAATCAATCTTCTGCTTGGCCAATATGAGTCCTTCAAACTGAAGCCTGAAGAATCAATTGCTGATATGTATGATAGGTTTACTGACATAGTGAACGGTCTTGCATATCAAGGACAACCAGTCTCAGATGCATTGAAAGTCAACAAACTACTGAGAGGACTGACAAAGGAGTGGGATAACATCAAAACATCTCTTCGTGAGACACAAAGAATCATGCCTCTATCAGTGAATGAGTTAATTGGAACTCTTCAATTATATGAGACTGAGAAACGGAATGAGGAAAATGAAACTAGAGGTAATAAGTCAATTGCATTGAAAACTAACATTGATTCTGATGCAGATTCTGAAGATGAAGATGTTGATGATGAAGAATTAGCTCTCTTCATAAAGAAGTACAAGAAAATGAAAATCAGAGGAAGAAACCTCAAAGGGAAAAAATCTTTTGAAAATAAGAGATCCATCGATGAGACAGAAAGATCAAAGGAGGTGATATGCTTTCACTATAGGAAACGTGGACATATCAAGCCTAACTGTCCACTTCTGAAAAAAAAAATGAAATTTGAGAAAGCAAAGAAGGCCTTAAAGGCAGAAACCTGGAGTGACACAGAGTGTGAAGATAATGATGAAGATATCTCAAATTTCTGTCTAATGGCAAAGTCAGATTCAAATTCAGATTCTGATCCTAGAGTGGAAATCGAGGTAAAACCTTCTGAAATGACTATTGAAGTATCGAATTACATTGATGATTTATGCTTTGAATTTAAGACTGCTCTTAAAAGAATCTCTTCTTTGAAAAGGAAAAATTCTTCTCTGAGACAACAGGATGTTTTACAAAAAGAAAAGATTGATTTCCTTCAAAAAGAATTTTATCAAATCAAGGAAAATCGAGATTTACTTTCCAAAGAAAATGTTGTTTTGAAAAAGGAAGTTTCAGAAATTACTTCCAAATTTTCAAAAGGTTCAGAAACCTTGAAGCATATCCTTTCCATTCAAATTCCTTACTATAACAAATCTGGTTTAGGGTTTGTAAAGGAAAGTGACAGCTTGATTGATTTTCCAAAAATCAAGGAGAGATTAAAACAAAGACCTCCTGGACAAGCTTATAAAAATCATTTTAAAAGAAATTGTAAAACCTGTTGGGCGAAGTGCTCTTAAATGCTCAAACTGTGGAGATCCAAAACATTTTGAGAATGAATGTCCTAAGGTTTGGAGACCGGTTCGAAGAGATTTTGTTAAGACAGCCTACACTAATGCTCAAGGATCCAAACAAATTTGGATACCAAAGAAAACTTGAAAGGTTGTGATCTTTGCAGGTTACCATAAAAAGAAAAAGAAAGTGGTACCTGAACAGTGGATGCTCAAGACACATGACAGTAGATCCAAGTATATTCATTGATTTACATAGTCTGAATGGTGGAAAAGTTTCCTTTGGAGGAAATACCAAAGGAAAAATAGTTGGTAAGGGAACGGTTGAAATTGGAGGACTTACAATCAATGATGTTTCATTAGTAAAAGGACTCAACTACAACCTAATAAGCATAAGCCAACTATGTGATACTGGTTTCAGAATAAACTTTCAAGAAAACATATGTTCAGGAACAAGTAAAGACTCTTCTCAAACCTTCACAGGAAGAAGATATGGCAATATCAATCTTCTTGATGTAAATACTGATTCTACTCATTGTCTGATCTCAATCAAAGAAGATGAAGACCTATGGCACAGAAGGTTGGGGCATATCAGTTTGAAACAAATCTCAAATATTTCAAACAAGAAACTGGTTAGAGGCTTGCCAGATCTGAAATACAGAAAAACAAAATTATGCAATGCATGCACCCTGGGAAAGCAAGTAAGGAGCTCTTTTAAATCTATACATCATGTTTCCACCAATCGTGCTTTGCAGCTTCTTCATATGGATATGTTTGGACCAACCAGAACACAAAGTATTGGTGGTAAGAAGTATTGTTTAGTAATTGTTGATGATTTTACAATATTTACTTGGGTGTTCTTTCTTGCTCATGAGGCATTTTCATACTTTTCAAAATTTGCAAAAAGAGTTCAGAATGAAAAGGGCTATACTATTTCCTGCATTAAAACAGATCATGGGGGAGAATTTGAAAATCAAAGATTTTCAAACTTTTGTGAGGAAAATGGCTTTCAACATAATTTTTCTACTCCATATACACCAGAACAAAATGGTGTCGTGGAAAGGAAAAATCGTTCTTTGTAAGAAATGACAAGAACACTGTTAATTGAAAGCAAGATTCCTTTTCATTTCTGGGCAGATGCAGTCTTTACAGCATGTTATATCATAAACAGAGTTTTTCTCAGACCCATTCTTGAGAAAACCCCCTATGAGCTTTACAAAAATAGAAAGCCCAGCATATCATATTTTCGTGTGTTTGGTTGTAAATGCTTTATTCTCAAAAATCCAAATGACCGCACTGGAAAGTTTGATGAGAAAGCAGATGAAGGACTCTTCCTTGGATATTCAACTACAAGCAAAGCATACAGAGTCTTCAACAAGAATTCTCAGACTGTGAAAGAAATAATGAATGTAAAGTTTGAAGAAAATATTCAGACTCACAAAGATGAATCTGAATTATCTTCCAACATTCAAGAGTTAACGGAGACTCATCAAGAATCTCCAAAGATTGAAGAATCCTCAAAAGAAAAGGAAAAGGATACAATCCAGACTCAACTGGAAAATTCAGAGTCTGCACATATTCAGAAAGAAAAATTTGACAAAAACTGGAAACATAAATCCAGTCATCCGAAGAACATCATCATTGGAGAAATAGAAGATGGTATCAAGACTAGATCCAAACAAAAGGAGAACATTAGCAACCTGGCATTAATATCAGAAATAGAACCAAAAGAGGTTAAAGAAGCCTTATCAGATGAAAGCTGGATAGAAGCTATGCAGGAGGAACTTCAGCAGTTCAGAATCAATGAAGTATGGGAACTTGTGCCAAGACCCAAAAACCATCCAGTAATTGGAATAAAATGGGTGTTCAGAAATAAACTGGATGATAAAGGGAAAGTCACAAGAAACAAAGCAAGACTAGTTGCGAAAGGCTATTCTCAAGAAGAATGCATAGACTATGATGAAACATATGCACCTATTGCAAGGTTAGAAGCCATTCGGATATTATTAGCTTATGCTTGTTTCCATAACTTTAAATTATTTCAGATGGACGTGAAAAGTACCTTTCTAAATGGATATATTAAAGAAGAAGTATATGTGGAATAACCACCTGGTTTCGAAGAACAAAAGAAAACTGATTATGTCTACAGACTCAAAAAGGCCCTTTACGGTCAGAAACAGGCACCCAGAGCATGGTACGAAAGGTTAAGTAACTTCCTTCTGTAAAATGAATTCACCAAAGGTAAGATTGACACAACTTTGTTCATTAAGAAAAAGGGTAAGGACTTTCTACTTATTCAAATTTATGTTGATGATATAATCTTTGGATCCTCTAATGAATTGCTTTGCAAGGAATTCTCTAAGAATATGCAGAACGGGTTCGAGATGAGCATGATGGGAGAACTAACATTCTTTCTTGGCTTATAAGTGAAACAAACCAAAGATGGTACTTTCATTTGCCAAGAGAAGTATGTCAAGGAGATTATCAAGAAATTTGGGACGCAAAATGGTAAGAAAACAGACACTCCAATGTCCCACACATCCAAACTGGACAAGGATGAACATGGTAAGAAGGTGGACCAGAAGATATACAGAAGTATGATAGGTTCACTATTGTATCTTACTGCATCTAGACCTGACATTCTTTTTAGTGTCTGTATGTGCGCAAGATTTCAATCAGACCCAAAGGAGTCACATCTCACTGCAGTAAAAAGAATAATCAAATACATTGGAACTTATCCAATGATAGGTCTTTGGTATTCCAAAGATTCAGATTTTACACTTACTAGTTATTCAGATGCTGATTTAGCTGGATGTAAAGTGGACAGGAAAAGTACTACAGGTACATGTCAACTGCTTGGAAATATGTTAGTGTCCTAGTACTCAAAGAAGCAAAATATAGTCGCACTTTCTACGGCAGAAGCAGAATATGTAGCGTTGGGAAGTTGCTGTGCACAAATTCTGTGGATGAAGTAGCAGTTGCGAGATTTTGCTGTTGAAGAATCAAGTGCCCCAATCAAGTGTGACAACACAAGTGCTAGTAATCTGTCCAAAAATCCTATTCTTCATTCACGAGCGAAGCATATTGAAATCAAGCATCATTTCATTAGAGATCATGTTCAAAATGGCGATGTGAATATTCAATTCATTGATTCTAAGAATCAATTAGCTGATATATTCACAAAACCTCTTGACAAATCTTCATTTGAGTATATTAGAAACAAACTATGCATTACTTATCCATTCTCTTGAAGTGATTTGACAAACAGGAATTTTTCAGACTCAAGTACTTTCCGTCTAAAAAATGTTCAGACTCTCAAAGAACGGTACGAAGTTTCAAGTTTGGCGAGAATATTTTTGGCAGGATATTTTCATATTTATTATTTTAGGAAGCAAATCAGGTACGAATCCAAATTTACTTGCTTAATTGTGATCAAAAGTTTATCATGATATTATCCTGATCTCTTATGCTTCAGATAGTATATTTCATTCCTAATTATCCGGGTCTATTCTTACTTTCTAAAAATAACCTTTTATTTCTTAAACCTGTCCTTTTCGTTTATAAACCTGTCCTTCTCTTTTCAAAACCCTATCAATACGTTTTCTTCTTCCTCAAAACCTTCCGATATTCAGAGACTCTCCTCGTCTTCCTCCTACAAAGATCGGAACTTTCTACTCCTGAAGTGATCGAAATGCCGTTCAAAAGAAGATCCTCGCGCATTCTGAACCTAGATTCCAAATCTTCTGCACCAGCGGAGTTTATGGAGATTTCAGACACATAATCGGAACATCATGAAGAATCTGCCGAAGCGACACCTCCTCAAAAGTTGTCGCCTCCCAAAGTTTCTGGTAAAACTGATTTCCGTTTTAAAAGCATCAAGCATGTATGGAATGCTTATCTGAAGTTGAAGAGAAACAATACCTCTGCATCTACTTTGCGTGATTGTCTGAGAGATAATGGGTTCTCCTCTGAAGAACATCTTACGCAAAACTCTTCTAAAGTTTGCGTTGATTCTAACAATGTCCCGGTCGGTACTACACCAAAAGAATCCTCTTCCAAAAAGGGCAAAGAAAAGGTCGGTGAATCATCAGCACCATCTGATCGTGTTAGCCCTAAAACTCCTAGTTCAACAAAGTTTGTTATACCTGATGATGATGCTCGATTGTTTGAGACTTTTGAAATGAAGGTAGGAGTAGCATCTTGTGTGCCAGGTACAGGTGGGTTATTCAGAAACTCTGAGCATAATATCTGTTACAAGTTGTTGCTTGCTCGAGGGATCATGAACCACAGGACCGTGGATTTCGACTATCTAGAGAGGGCTGGAATTTCAGTAAAACACCTGTTTCAAAAGCTAGGCATTTATGAATTTTGCCTTCAATCTGCAAATGTCTATGCTGAATTAACTGCCTACTTCTATTCAAATCTCTCTATCTTGTCGCCCAACTGGATTCAATTCACTGTTGGTGACAAAAAATTTGATTTAAAAGCGGAAGTATTGGCAAGGATTATTGGAGCACGACACTCCAAGGTTACTCCATTGGCTGTGAATCTTGAAGATGCTTCCAAGATTGCTTCTGAAAATTCCAACTTTGCTCTAGGATCAAACCGGCATCTCTCTTATTCTGACTTATCCAGAAGATTAGTGATTCTACACAAGATCATTATCAACTGCTTGAGACCCAAGGCAGCTTCTAAGACTAACTTATCCAAATTAGAAATAAAGCTCATTTGGGCCATCTTGAAAGGTCAACCTTTTTCTCTTCCTCATATCATCATCTTTCATATGTACAGGACATTACATAAAGACAAGGGGCAACTGCCATATGGTGCCTTAATCTCTCGAATTTTCATGTTTCTACAAATATCAATTCCTGATGAATTGCACCAGAATATTGTTCCCTGTATGTTTATTGGAGAAAGAATGATCTCCAAAATGAAACAGTTTGATGATGTGAAGAAAAGAATCAAAGGAAAAGAGGCTCATAAGTCTGAAGCTAGGTCTGCTGAAAAATCAAGTATCAAGAAGACAGGGCAGAAAAAGGGAGCAAATTCAGCAAGCAAGAAGTCAGATTCTCCCATCCTACTAAAAGTGTATAGCAAGAAAAGAAAATTTCTTCTGCAAGATCAAAGTGATGAAGCAGAAGTAGGACATTTTGATACAGGCCATGCTGATACTCCAGAACATGCTTCTGAACCAATTCCAAAGGTTTCAGAACCAACTCCTACAGAACATGTTTCTGAAGATCCAGCACCTGTTCAGGGGGAGAATCTAGAAGAAGCAACCATGGGGTTCGATCAGTCTGAGCTAGTTAATTTCCAAGGACAGCCTTCAGAAAATCAGAACATCCTCTCTATTCTGCTCGAAATTAAGGATAAGCAAGCTGTGTTAGAACAAGACATGAAGGATCTAAAGAAAATTATTGAGGAAAACTACAACACTCAACGACTACAAGCAGCAGCAGATAAAGCAGAACTTGAGGAAGCCATTACCCTATGCTCGTCCAACATGGATAAGGCTATGGGTCAGTGCAGTTCGAAGATTGAGGAAGCTGTTTCAATATTGGAAAATTTTCAACTGATTCGTACTCCTTCAAAACAATAGCCTATTTTCAAAACATTTCTCTCAAAGTCTTCTTTGTTTTCATTTTGGTCTGTAACTTAACTAACATTTCTTATTAGACTATTTGATTATTCAATATAAATGATTTCTATTCTCTGTTATTGACTTTTTGCTGATGACAAAAAGGGGGAGAATTTATTTGGTGCAGATGTGCAGATCATATGCAGGTTATATACAGAAAAAGTAAAGACACAGATATCAACAGAGTTTGATCTTTCAATTTTAATCTGTGATCCATGCGCTAAATATGCTTATTTACTTCAAATTAATTTCAAAGTGTTTCAATCTGCAGGAAAGTTTTGTCACCATCAAAAAGGGAGAGATTGTTGAGGAAAACTCCTACTAATTTTGAAGTTGACAAAACCTTCTGTTATAATTGTAAAATCTGATACTTATTCTGAATCATTTGATTCCAGGAATATATATATATATATATATGTTATGGAAGCTCATAAGGAAGTTATTCAGACTTTGCAAGCTGAAAAATAAGTTCTTTGTAGACCCACAGAATCTAAGTTCTGAGATTCAGACGCAGAAATTATTCAAACACAGAATTTATTCAGACGCAGAAATTATTCAGACGCAGAATTTATTCATATGCAGAAATTATTCAGACGCAGAATTCAGAATGAAAGATAACAGCTAGTGATCTGGCATGGATTTCACAGCAAGAAAATGTTGATTTGTTCAAATCAAATTGATTGACAATCGAATATTACGACAAGAATGCATTACAACAGACAAAACTCTACTTATGAAAACCAAGATTCTGATTGTATGGGCGATCAGAATCAGTGGGATTCAGAATCTGTCATCCAACGGCTACTCAATCCTTATTATATAAATCTGTCCAAAGAAAAGATTGGAAGATGATCCTCTGAAAGCTGTCCAACGGCTAGTTTGGGAGTAGAGGAGTATTTAAGGAGATCAACGAGCAGCAAAAAGGATAACCGATTCAAGAATCAACAAGTCCAAAGTCGGAGTATACTCCAATCATTTCTCTTGTTGTTCTGAGCCAAAATATTGAGATATTGAGGGTTACTTTGTAAGAGTGACTGTGTGAGATAGAGAGTCCTATCATACACAAGAGTGATATCACTCAAAATCTGTAAATTCCTCTTGATTACATAGTGAAATCCAGCCGGTAGGCTGTCAACATGGGAGAGTGGACGTCGGCTTGATCTAAGCCGAACCACTATAAACTTGTGTGCAGATTCTCTATCCCTCATCTCTTATTTTTCTTTCTGCATATCAAGAGCTTCATCTAAATAATTTGTCTTGAATCTGAATTTTATTCATACTCTTCTGTGACTAGTTTTATTTCTGCATAAATATTATAAAACAGATCAAAGTTACCTATTCACCCCCCTCTAGGTGATTCCTGCTAGCCACATCACTTTATTCCCAACTTCAAGAGCTAATCCAAGTTCACCAGCCGCCTTCGGTTCTAGCTCTCCTTCACTTGCTTTACAAGACTAGCATCAGTATTTTTACTTTCGTCCTTGAACTCAGCACTTCTTGACACATTAACACCATCCCTTGTCACCTTTGGTACCAAAGCTTTACTCAATCACTATATTACGGCCCTTCAAGCCCCTAGTGACTTTTATAGCATTCACAAGGTCTTCCACACCCTTAAGCATCACGGCACGCTCCTCGACCTCAAATTTGATATCTTTGGCAACATACTCCTTGTCTAGCTTGCTCTACTCCCTAAGAGTCAAACTTAGATCATAATGACTCTCTTTATCTCCTTGTCAAAACCACTCCTCGAGAACCTTAAGATACATTTCCAGTATCAAAGGTAACAACTTGGTTGCCTTTCTTATCTCGTAATGGAGATCCAAAATGAAACACATTAAAGTACCTAACAAAAGACTGACATGCTATAAACTAACACAGTAACTCACAACAACCCATAGACTCTATACCCCCAAAATCATAACCTAAACTCTAATATCATAAGATGTCATGCCTCGAAACCTACTAGGTTAGGGGATGACACAGCCATCCTTCCACCCAAAGGACGCAGCCTCAAACCATAACAAGAAATCCAACTCCCAAAAGTCCTCATGACATCGCTTTCACTCTATTGGCTATTAATTAAGGAACTTGAAAAAATTGAGAAAGAGAGGGGCGAGCAACCATAGCTCAGTAAGTAATGCATAGCCACTATGCATATATACAAAACAATACCAGAACTTCATAAGCCAACTCAAGATATAAAACACATATCGAGTCACATAAGAGTTATTTCATTTCAACAAGACTTTATACAAATAAGAAATACTCATTTAAACCACCATATCAAATTAACCATCAATAGTCAAGTCCATTAATCAATCTTTATTAAAAACCACATCAATGGTCCATTCCATCGACTAATCTCAAAGCACTCATCAATTGTCTATTCCATCAATAAATCTCGTATCATATCATACGTCGATGGTTCATTCCATCAACCAATCTACTGCTCAATATCAAATCATGGTCAGTATACAAAGCCTTGTGACAAGGCTACTAAGATTCTCCCCTTGGCAAGGTCTCCACCTACAAAGCTGGTGGTTCGTCCTAGAAAGATATCCTAACTCGGTATGTATACCTCCAAACCCTTCAATGGATTCACAGCGATATTGAGTACAAAACACACGTCCTACAATACTAGGAATCAAATCCACAATCAATATCACCAATTGATTTCACAAAACAAAACACATAATCTTTCTCAACTTCGTTCGTTAAACAAAACGCATTTTACAAGACATTTCTCACTTTAGTTTAGAATTCTTCATAAATCGATATATATATATATATATATATATATAACATTTCATAATGTTTTTCATAAAAACATTTTCCAAATCATCTAGAACTCATTCCATAAACGAGTTTGCAAAGCGATACATTTATATCATTTCACAATACCTTTTATAAAACCATTCTCAAATCATTCTCAAATATTTAAAGGTAGTAATTACCCGATCCAAACTTTTATGCAACAAACATGCTTTAATAACTTGTACGATACTCAAATTCTTATCACTTTCATGACATGAGTTTACAAATCCATAAAAGAGATAGCGCCACTCACCTAAGAATGCCCCAAAAATAAACAACGTGGCTAAACGCATCGATGATCTCGTAATCCTGTCAATTGAACAAGAATCGACGTCAAAATCAAGTAAAACACTATTTTAACTAATGACTCGACTAAGTTACACTACAAAACGACTCCCACGGGCCCACACACCCCTTGTCCAAAGCAATTATTCAAAGCCGTCCGCAATGCGAAGCTTAAGTGTGAAACTTGATTGTGCCATAACTCTTTCTGCCGAAACCCATTCCAAGTGAGCTTACAATTAAAAGAAATATCTTTTGAAGCACTAGAAGACCCACAACTTGACCGTCCTAAAATTGAGCCGAAAACCAACGAAAATCAGCCTAAAAGCCACTGGTCGCGCATTGTTTACCACACGCACTCAACTTCAAATATTTGATCAGGCAAACGGTAAGTCCAAATCGAGTTCGATAAAAACCCACGGCTCCACGACACCCTAAACTACCAATTATATATATACGTAGCTGAGCAACTCAAAAATTGGATTTGCGAGTTGAATTTCACGAAACTCTGAAATTATGCCCTAATTCCGAAAAATACTTAGATTAGACGAACGAGAGACATGAGTACTTACTGGGTATTGCGATACATAGTTGATCAGAATTGGCGAGGCTCCCGTGACGTGAGCCCTTCCTCTATATTCTTCCCTCTTTTCTTTCTTTCCCTTTCTCTCTTTTTCTTTCCTCTCTTCTCTCCCCTGCTCTGCGCGAGCTCTCGGTTAAAAAGAAAGGAGCTGAGCGTCCACTGTTGCTGCTTTTTGACTTTTCAATGTTTTTGGCTTTTCTCTTTTTTTTAAAACTAAATTTTAGAGTTTGAGCCTGCGGCACTAGCCTTGGACGTCAGGTCGAAAGCAGCATAAGTATAAGGGGCCAGAGGCTGCTCTGAGGCTCGACCATTTCGCTGTTGACAAAGTGCAATCTCTGGCTGCTGAAGTGAGAGCGGATGAAGGACTACCTAATCATGGAGGAGTTCATAATAAACTAAGATCGGCTCAAGCCATGGCCACGTGCAACCATAGCTCGTTTGGTGCTGGTGGCCATTGACGACCAGATCTGAAGAGCCTGCCAAGAAGTTGCCTAAATGCGGGCCAATGGTAATGGAAGATGGCCAAATCTGGAAAGAAACATGGGTGAGAGAGGAACGGAGATAAAAAAAATGAAAACATAAATAAAAGAAAAAAGAAATGTCTTTGGACTATTATTCCCCTAGTTGTTTCATCGGAATGAGCATTTACTCGCTTGCTGGCGAAGATTTGATCAGTCAGCAAGTTTAGTCCCTTGTTTAAGACTAAATGGACATTTTAGACCCCTATTTGAGACAACGTTTATTTCAGGCCCTTTTTTGAGAAAACTAATCCACTTTCTGCTCTTATTTGAAAATTTTCCCACAATTATAGATGAACAAAACTATAAAATAAAATAACCAAGATAGATGCAAGTATTCGAATTTGAAATATTTATCAAAGATGTCATAAATCTTTGATTTCTTTTGTGGACAACATAAATTATATATGGAAAATAGATTAAAATCTTAACATGTTATTTCATATTTTATTAATTTCATTGTTTTCACTGTGCATGTGTTCCTTTTGCAGTAATTTTAGAGAAATAGGCATCCGTTACTCTAGTTACACATTTGTTCGCTAGCCACACCTTGAGTCCTTGGGGTTGACTAAAGAATAGCTATTTCATGTATATCATATTAGCTTCAATTCTATAATTTAAAATATGACTTCACATTTTTAACAGTTAATTGCATCTATTATATTAAGTCAACAGTAGATTTAGTCTCATTTTTACATTTCATATTTAGCCCCAACCTACGTATTAATTCTTGTAATGGAATTTCAATTAAAAGATAAATACGTAAAATTGATCATAGAAATAAGGACAAAAGGGTTTTTTTTAAATCCCAGTTTTTATTAAATCTTGCATTTAGTGAAATTTCTTAATCGACCCCACGGTGCAATATCTGACTTCTGGCTCTCTCAGTTTTTTTTATTTAGTTTTTGAATAAATGTTTTTTTTTGGTAAGGTAAGAATATGTATTACTTTCCAAACACCATATACAAAACAACACCAAAGACAACCTCGAACCGACTAAGACATAAAAATGTCCGAATGGGGTCAAGGATGACTGAGGCCGAACTATACAAAAAGCCAACAGGAGGCCACCCAAAACAAACAGAACTATAACACCAAAACCAAAATAAACTGAACGCTTCAAAGATGGAAGGAGGGAGTCCCCAGTATCTTTGTAGTCTCCGATTACTATGTGTGTCGGCAATTCTCCCAAGGGAATTGGGTTTGTCCTTCACCACTTTAAAAAATGCTTACGCATACCCGGGATTAAGATACTCTTGTTCCACAACAAGGACAAAAGGAAAGACTTGAGAGGCCATCCTGTTCACTTGAAAGATTGCAGACGGAAGATCCCATTTTCTTGGTAAGATTTGGTTTCTATATGTATCCTCCGCTCCTCCCATGGAAATGGCTTTGTCCTTCACGACTTTGATGAGATGTTTGCGCATGCCCAGTATATATACGCTCTTGCTTCTGAAAATGGCGTTGTTCCTTTCGGTCCAGATGATATGACATAATGCACCAAAGGAGAATCTAGAAATGCGGTGAGCAAACGAATCTCCACCGCAGACATTCATTGCCCATTTAATATGTTCTTGCCCGGGTCGGTTGCGCCAAGGTAAGCTGCATTTTGTTGCCCACATAGAAGCCAACCTACCGGTAGAAGTGCATTCATAGAAAATGTGGTTGATAGAATCTGGTCTAGAACCACAGAAAGCGCATAAAGCATTGACAATCCTATGGTTATGCATGAGGAACACCTGAGTAGGTAACCGGTTAAGGGATACTAACCATAAGAGAAACGCATGACAGGGAGCAATGTGTTAATCCCATATGAAGGAGTGCCAAGGGGCTGGATGACCTTTCCTTCGGATATGATTCCAAGCAAGAGCAACTGAGAAAGCCTTAGATGGATGAGGGGTCCAGCAAAGGGAGTCCTGCACATTATCCCCAAAAGTTGGAGGAGCATCCATCCAGCTCAATATAGTGTTAATCTTTAGTATTTGGAAGAATAGCAAAATGCTGATTCAGTATTTGCTTTCTAGAAAAGAATCTATCTAGTTGTAGAAAAAGAAGATAATATTATTCTATTTCTCCATCCAATTAAAGTTAATAATCTTCTTATTTAAGTCATTCCAACGGCGCATAGGGAATGAAAAATAACCGCACATGCTCTTAGCTCTTGCATGACAACTCGTGTAAATTAAAGCAAAAGTATATTAAATTTGCTAACTTTAATAATGTATTTACTTATTATTTTACTTGATTAATAATGCATCAATTCGTAATCTATAATCAATGACGGTAGTGTATAGTTGACTTTTGGTTTGTTAGAAAAAGAAGATACTACTATTCTCATTGCTCTCGTGATATCTGGTTCGGTAATTCTTTTTTTTTCCTTTTCTTGATTCTAATCAGTTTCAATTTAGTGATGGCAATGTTTAATTTTCTATAATTCATATTTTATGTTATGTGTTTCGAACTTTTTATTGTTCATTTTATTTTCCGTATTCATCTTTTTGGATTGTTGTTCTTGGTGGATGGGAATATCTGTTGTTGCTTTAACTTCCATTCTGCTTGACTAAGGGGTGCGCTGGACAGTTTTCTGTTGTTTTATATTTCTATTTGTTTTTTACCTATATGTTACTTCTCTTCATTGTTGTTGCTCTACTATTTTGCTATAACTGCTATTTGTCTCGGTTTTAATAAGAGAATGTTTTACTTCTCGCCATTTTGTCCTGTTGTAAACTAACGAGAAAAGTTTGTCCTTTCAAGGAATAAAAAAAAGGATTGGCCAATTTCCCAATAGACCCTAGAATCGAACCGAACCAAAAAATTCGATTCTAGGGTTGGTTCCAAGGTGTACAAGTAGGTTTTCGGTTCAAAATCCTAGAAACTAATCATGATGGGTAAATTCCAAACCAAATTGAATATTCATTTCTTAGACTACCCCACCTGCTATAAGCTTCAGATTTATATTGGCCTCCATAGCCACCACAAAGTTTGCAGTGGAAGGATCAAACCAATTCTCTTGGTTTTCTCCACAGCCCCCTCAAATCGTTCTCGTGGAATTAACAAGCTGCTGTGATGATAATGGACTAACATTGATATGCTTGATTTGGACACTCTGTTTCTCTCGATATCTCGATAAAAGTAAAGATTGTTATTCTTGAAATTGTCAAAATCCTTAAATCACATCTAATAGCTGCAATTGCATTCGTATTACCACGGATGTGACATCCTGAAAATTGGTCCATTTGAGATTTATAAAATACTGAGTTTTATGAATGTACTCGCAGTTAATTCTTACCCAGAACTGATCATTACTGGGATACTAACCAACGGGGAAGGGCTAATTAGGGATTTAAATTCGTGCAACTGAGAGAAAATTCAATCGTGAATTGATTTTCGATCATAAAATCACTGAGGTGACATTTTGAGCCACTATAGGTCGATCCAAGGATAGTCAGGGGTCAGTTCGTCACTATCATAGTAGTGGATCGCGGGTGATTTCGCCGGACCATGAATCGAATTAACGAATGATCCTGAACCTATACCGAACGATCATACGCCTCGGATCTAGCGATCAATCCTTGCGATTTAAATGACAACCGAAGTCGTCACGAATCGAATGAACTTACACGTGACTCGAATTATTACCCCGAACCCCTTCTAAGCACACGACACCCTCCACTAGTCAATTAGTGCGATATCCCAGGGTTATCGCCGACCTCAATTTTTCCATCAGAGATTTACCTCCACAGCGGAATAATTCACCCAGACAATTTAAAACTGGGGAACAATCAGGGAGAATCTACACATATCCATTTTCATTAACAAACTTATAAAATATTAACAATTCATAACCGTCATAAACTCGTGCACACTGTACTGAAAACCACCGATATACAACAAGATTAATGACCTGGCATTCTAACCACAAAAATGGTACTCTTTCAAAAACCTATTCTGAACCCTTATACTAGCCTCGTCGGCCTCTGCTCGGTGTCCATTCTGAATTCGATTTCTGATCATCCGAATCTGAACTCCTGTGAATAGTTTGCTCCTCTGAGGACTCCGGTTCTGCCTCAATCTCAATCGGGTGATTGATGTCACCCGACTTAGCTGGGACTTTGCCCTGTTCCTCCTCAGCTAATATATCGAAGAAATTAAACTCAGGAACATAGTTGGGATCCATGTACTGCTCATACGGAAGTATGTAATCCGGTTCCTCCTCAGGCTCCTCGAACTCATCAGGTTCATTCTCAGGTTCTGGTTCAGGCTCTACTCCCGTTAGATCTTCCTCGGGAATCGGTTCTAGATCTATGTCCATCGGGTCGTCCTCAGCCTAAGATGCTTTAGGTTCTGGTTCATGCTCAGCTCCTGACGATACTTGCGCGGCCGATGCCGGATGCATTCTTGACTGGGCTAGACTCGTCTCTACGCTAGTCAACTCACCATCAATAGGGGGTATCGCAGATGGGTCCCAATCACGAACTAAATCAAACGGGACATCAAAACCCCTAACTGGCTCGAACTCATCCCCGTCAGCATCTCGAAAGAACCAGGCCACATACACATGGGTCTCCCATAGAGGTAGTCCTACATCCACAAAAATGGTTGTGGTATGCCTAATCCAGGTCACGTTATCTAGCATAGGAAATTCAGCAACGTCGTTCTCGGTGTGCACTGGTATCCCAAAATGTACTGGTGGCAGTGGGGGAGGATTCATGAGTCCTGTCGGGGTTCTGAAATTATTGATTAAAATAACCGTGAGAACACTTCTCGGTAAGTTCACCCCTAAACCCTACCTAGACTATCACGTACCTCCAGATAATTATACAAACAACACAATCACATACATGCAATCATTAGCACGCACAATTCTCGTCGCAAACATTCATTTCATTCTCCTCATTTCTTTTCCACATTCCTCACCAGTGACCCGCGTTGAAGTACACGCATCAGGTACACTGCGATCACTTTTCACAACACTTCAAAGCCCGCATTAATGTACATGCCTCAGGCCATGTTTCTTGCCCACGTTGAAGTACACGCCTCAGGCTCAACACCTACCATCTACTGCACAACCCGTGTTGAAGTACACGCCTCAGGCTAGCAGTCCTCCGGTAATACTAGGCATCGTCCCGCGTTGAAGTACACGTCTCAGGACAGCACAATTCTCACAACACGTGTCATACGGCATTTCTTTCTCACTCATGCACATGCTCCACAAGCATTTACCACACTCAACTGGCCAATCACACGTGGCCCGTGCACGCATCAATTATACACAAACCATGCTCACTCAGTAGTCGACACGGCCAATTTTTAATAATTAAAACAATCTGGGTCAAGCGTGCACCCAACAGACATAATCAAATCAACCAATTGCACAATCACACATTCAATTTCACCACCACAACTTAATTATATTCCAAACGCACGTAAAACGTAGAAATTGTTATTTTTCTCCAACCAAATGGCCTCAAATCGATTCGGGTCATTCACGAGACTTTCTCGCCATTAATTCTCAGTTCTAAAAATCCAACTTGCGTCCCGATCGGCCCATCACAGCCCCATGAACAGTAGTCCACAGTTCACTGTTGTCCTTAAATTTCCAATAAAAATTGTTCGAATTCAAGCCTAAGGCCCGCCACCTAATTCCACTCCTAAATCATGCAAAGTCGCACTAAATTTAAACCCGATTTCGCCTAAAAATCATCCGTCGATACCCAATATCCTAAGTCGGGATTAGGGCGCGACTTACCCGCATTCTAGACTATCGCGGCTAGAACGGAAAGCGGCGGCACTTAATCGGAAACGGCGGCGACGGTGTACGGCTCCCGGCGGCAACGATCGGCTTGGGCGGCGACGGCGCGGCTTGGGCGTGACCGGCAAGGCTCACGGCTAAGGGAGGGGAGAGAGAAACCGAGAGAGAGAGGGACGGCGGCGAACGGCGGGGTGGTGACTGGTGGGTGTACGGGCAGCAGCGTGGCACGGCGGCGACGGCAATCCGGGCGGTGAGGCGGTCCAGCGAGAGGGAGAGAGAGTGATCGGAAGGGGGAGGGGGCTCACGGTGGAGGGGGGCTGCCGAATGGGGAGGGGAGCGGAGAGAGAGAGAGTCAAAGACTTAAAAATCAATTTTGACCACCTTTTTGGCAAATTACCAAAATACCCTCCTCTAATCTTTTTGATCCCACGGTCGAGATTCGATCTAATCTTAAAACCAATGGCCCAGATCGAATCTTACTTAAAAATATCCAAGGGTAATTATGTCTTTTCCAACTTTGGGCCTAAAATGACCAAAATGCCCTTGTCCAACAAAACTAATCCTTTATTAACTCTTAGGGGCATTTTGGTCACTTTCTCATTTTCTTACCGAAATTGAATTTTTCCGAAGGATTCGGGCACATCCAAAATTGCACGTTACAACCGCAACGTCGTCCTAACGTCCCGTTATGACTTTCAAATTTTCTGGTGTCCGATTTGGGCTAAATTAAATAATTAAATTCTATTAAACGCAACTCGAGCGTTTCTCAAATTAACGGGCGGCTTGTTAGGAAAATTCGCATATTCGACCCGTGACTGATACTAAATCGAGTCACGTGCAATTTATTCAGACCGTAATGACTTCGGTTGTCAATAAAATCGCGAGGATCAATTACTAGATCTGAGGGGCACGATCGTTCGGTATAGGTTCAGGATCGTTCGTCAATTCATTTCGTGGTCCAGCGGTATCACCCACGAACCACTACTGTGACAGTGGCAAACTGACCCCTAATTATCCTTGGATCGGCTAATAGTGGCTCAAAATATCATTTCGACGATTTAATGGTCGACAGTTAATTCACGATCGAATTTTCATTTAGTCGTACGAATTTAATTTCCCGATTAGCCTTTCCCTAATGGTTAGTATCCCAAGAATGATCAGTTCCGGCTAAGAACCAACTACGAGTACATTCATAAAACTCAGCATTTTATAAATCCCAAATGGACTATTTTTCAGGATGTCACACTCTCTCCCTCATTGACCGGACCAGCCGCCCCCTCTCGCCTGTACGCCGTGCCGCCGCCGTCCGGCCACCGCCCGCCGTGCCGTGCCGTTCACGCCACCGCACCACCGCCAGCCTCACCCGTTCGTTCCTCTTCTTCTCTCTCTCCTCCCCCATGACTGTGACCCACAGCAAGGAAGCCGTCGCCATTGCCATACGCCGTCCGCCCCAAGCCGCCGAGCCGCTCGCCGTTCGCTGCCATCCTCATCGATCGCCGCGGCTTTTCGCTCTAGCCGCTTTAGTCTAGAGTCCGGTAAGTCGTGCCCTAAACCTTATTTAGGACGTCGGGTATCGACGGACAATTTTCAGGTGAAGTCGGGTTAAATTAGGTGCGGAATTGTATGATTTAGGAGCGAAATCAATTAGCGGGCCTTAGGATTGAATTTGGGAAATTTTGGTGGAAATTTTGAGGTCGAAAGTGGGCTGTGGATGGCTGATTGAGTGCTGTGATGCTCGGTTTGGTACACAAATTGGATATTTAGAACCGGCGATTAATGGTGTGAAATTGTCATGAAGAGCCGGAATTGATTTGACGCAGTTTGGACATGGAAAAATGTCAATTTGTATGTTGATGATGTGTTTGTACTGTGATTGAACCGTGGTGATGAATTTGGGTGCGTGTTTGTATAGCTGATTGATTGAAATATGCTTATTGTGTGCACGTTCGGGTTAGATTGAATTAATTGTTAAATTGGTCATGTCGAATGCTTGTTGAGCATGAATTGTGTGTCAAATGATGCGTGCACGGGCCACGTGTGATTGGCTAACTAATTGGCAAGTGAGAGTGTTGAGCATGTAAATGAGAAAAAGACTGTGTGTGTTGTGGCATGTGTGATTGTGGATATCCCTGAAGTGGTACCATTACGCGGGGAATTGTGCCTTCCTAAGGCGTGTACTTCAATGCTGGATGATGCCCGGTATTACCGGAAGATTGCCAACCTGAGGCATGTACTTCAACGCAGGTTGTGCCGTAGGTGGTAGATGTTGAGCCTGAGGCGTGTACTGTAACGCGAGCACTGGAGTGTTGTGATAACTTGATCGCAGTGGACCTGAGGCGTGTACCATAACGCGGGTCACTGGCGAGAGTTATGGAAAAGATGTGATTAGACCAGATCGAATGCACAAAAATGAGATTTGAGCATGCATGTGATTGCATATGATGTAGTTGTGACTAACGTGCAGGGTGCAAGCAGGATAGGCCCCGGGTAAGAATAATTGATGTGCCTGTTATGTGATGATTGTGTGTGTGATTGTGTTTTGTGATTGTCTGGAGGTACGTGATAGCCTAGGTGGGGTTTAGGGGTGTACTTACTGAGATATAGTCTCACGGTTATTTCAATCAAACATTTCAGAACCCCGGCAGGAGCAATGAATCCCCCGCCACCGCCACCTGAGCGTTTTGGAGTACCGGTGCACACCGAACAGGAAATCTTAGAGTTTCCTATGGCTAACAATATGACCTGGATTAAACATACTACCGTAGCTTTTTGTAGACGTAGGATTACCTTTGTGGGAGTCTCATACATATACCGCTTGGTTTTTTCGAGATGGGGTAGATGAGTTTGGGCCCGTCCGAGGATTTGACGTCCCTTTTAATTTAGTTGGGGACTAGGACCCAACTGCTGTACCCCCTCCTGACGGCGAATTGACTAGTGCGGAAACTAGTCTGGCTCAGTTTGGAATGCATCCAGCGCCAGCAGCACAAGGATCTTCAGGGGCTGAGAACAAGCCGAAGCCGGAAGGGTCTCTAGCAGGAGACGACCCAATGGATATAGACCTTGAGTCAATCCCCGAGGAAGGAGAAGAGGAGGTAGAGCTCGAGGTGGAACCCGAGAATGAGCCTACTGAGTCCGCAGAACCCGAGGAAGAACCGGATTATATACTCCCATTTGAGCAGTGGATGGATCCCAATTTCATGCCTGAGGATGATTTCTTTGAGGAGCCGGCTGAGGAGGATCAGGATAAAGTTCCAGCGGAATCGGGTGATATAAACCACCCGATCGAGATTGAGGCAGAGCCGGAGTCCTCGGAGGAGCTGACCATTTAGGGGAGTTCGGATTCAGATGACGAGGATTCAGACTCAGAGTGGGCGCCGAGCAAGGGGCGTAGGGGCTAGCATAGGGGTTGAAGATAGATTTTTGGAAGAGTACCATTTTTGAGATAGGGTATCCAGGTCATCGATCTTTTTGTTATCGGTGGTTTGTAGCATGGTGTGCATATCTAGATGGCGGTTTGTAAATTGTGAATATTTTATAAGTTTGGTAAATGGAAATGAATATGTGTATTCTCCCTGATTTTCTCAAGCTTTTAATTGTCCGGGTAGATTGTGGTTTTCGCTGAGCAATTAAAATCTCTAATGGTTATAAATGAGGTCGGCGATACCCTGGGATATCGCATTGATCGACCAGAGGAGTGATGTCGCGTGATCGATGGGGTTCAGGGCATGACAACGGAAAATTAGTAATTACATGCTTCTTTGTTGTTCAGGTTTTGATAATACATCTATTAATTAAGTGAAAACAATTGCAACCGGATCGGCCTCAAAATGATCATTGAAATGTTGTTGTCAACTTATAGAGCACAATAGTCCCAATAATTATCAGGATTGTCATCAAAATCAATGCTTGTTGCTGACTTGTTTCATAGTTCGACTTCTGCCTTTCTGTGAATACTGTTTCCGGAGCAATTCGGTGGGAGCTCTTATGATTCAAATACTTCATTAGGAGTACTAAAGAGATGAAATGTATTTGCTACGGTGGCCTTTCATTGACAGTTGAGCATTGAAATGCCCGGTTGAAGGCCAATCTAAACCTGCTCTCAAAGTCAGCTGAATTTGTTCTCCTCAAGAATGACGATCACATGGTATTTCTCAAACCATGGAGTCAGGTACTGCTCGATCTTAGTTTCAAAACCAGGTACCATTTTTATATTATGGTGAACAGCGCAAAAAAGAAATAATGGCACCCTTAAGCCTCAACTAAGTCATGACTTATAAGCTCTGGAAGCCACTGGAATATCATTAAATGCTCATAAACAAAGTCGACCTATGACTCACTTTTCATTAGGATGCAGAAAAGTGGCAGCTTGGGACAAGAACAGTCTCTTATTACCTACAATCCGCGAACCATGCCAGGGAAAAGAGAAAAAAAACGGTGCCAATGACATTAAATGGTCAAACCGCGGAAATGAGCTTATTGTTTATGCAGGAATGATTATTTTATCCATTTTGGGGCAAGGAAAGAGTGCAATGCAGCCAAGTAAATGTGAAGAACTTTGGTATAGGGTAACAAAGATGGGGACATCAATGACAAGAGTATTTTCGGGATGAAGATGGATATGGATATTGTTCTCCTTTTTGAGAACCAGTTCAATCCTTTCGAGATATCCCAGTGTCGCAAAAGAAATGGTCTTTACTTGATCAGGCTGCATTGATGATGCTAGAGAGTTTACCATTTTTCACAAGAAAAGTGAAGAAAAAACGGTACAAGGAGGTAAAAGTTATTGAAGACCACTTCCATATCGGACGACGTGCCTTCTTCAAGCTGGAGGGAGAGGAAATCAAATGAATCACCAAATTCTCGCAGTTGTTGTGGAACGGTTCATCCTTGGACTTCAGAAGCGGGAAATAGATTCTACTTTGAAGACATGGTAATATGCAGGGTAGCTTCCCCAATAAACTATATCTCCATATAATCGCACCTTTAATCATTAAGTAAGTCATGTCTTATAAAGAAAGTGGAACTAAAACCTTCTTTTCATTTGGCTGCTGACAAGTGGCAGCTTGGGAGAAGAACAGGATCTTATTTCCTACCACCCACGAACCTAGCTCGGGAAAAAGAAAATCTACTAAAATTATTATGATGCCAAATAAGAAAAATTGTATTAAATGATCGAATCATCCGCATTGAGCTTCTCATATCTAAAATACTGAGCTCATCAACTTTTGTGCAACAATAGAGTGCATTTCTAGATATTTTCAGTCTCTGTCAGATATTAAACCCTGCATAAGATGTGCTCTTTACTTGCTAATCTTCTTTGAGTGGTAAAAGAGTTGTAAAAGAAACAAAGAAGAAATGTTACGAGGATTCAAAAATTCATCAAAGACCATTTCAATATCAGGTGATATGCATTCTTTAAGCTGGAAGAGAGGACATGAAACAAATGGCCAAGTCATCGTAGTTGTTATAGGGTGAGAAGGCGAACATAGATAAAACTGACACGAAATGAAGAACAAAGAAGGAACTTGAAGAATTTCTTTGTATTCAGTCTGCTTTTGATATGTACTCTTTACATGTATTTATATTACAAAGTGTAAACAATAAAAAGAGAATACAAAGATATGAAATCATTCTAAATCACTAATTGACATCATTCTGAATCCTGGATTGATTCAAGTATCTTCAATCAAATCAATTTGCACAAATCATATCTCCAACACTCCCCCTCAAGCTGGTGGCTTATATATGTCTAAGACACCCAACTTGCTTAGCAGATATGTGTGTTGTCTTTGACACAAAGGTTTGGTGAAGATATCCGCAGGTTGTTCTGAAGTCCCGATTCCTTATGTCTTGATTATCCCTTCTTGGATCATGTCTCGAGTGAAATGACAGTCAACTTCTATATGCTTTGTCCTCTCATGAATTATAGGGTTGGCTGCAAGTTTGAGTGCTGCATCATTATCGCAAAAGAACATTGTTGGTCCTTTAACTTGTATGCCAAGATCATGAAGTAAGCCTCGTATCCATACTATCTCATAAACGGTTTTAGCCATAGCTTGATATTCAGCCTCAGCTGATGATAATGATACGGTTGATTGTTTCTTCGTTTTTTATGATAGTAAGGACTTCCCAAGCTTAATGGAAAATCCAGTAATAGACCTTCGAGTCATTGGACATGTAACATAATCTGTATCACAATAGGCTGTCATTTCCATGTTGCACTCTCGAGAAAGAAGTATTCCAAGTCCTGGACATTTCTTCAAGTATTTCACAATTTTCAAGGCTGCATTTATATGGGATTGTTTCGGATTGTGCATGAACTGGCTCAGTGTTTGTACTGTAAAGCATATGTCAGGTCTTATCATAGTAAGGTAGATAAGTTTTCCTACAAGTCTTTGATAGCTCAATGGGTCTTTGAGCAGTGGATCATCATTATTGGACGATGTTCCCATATCATAATCAAGAGTGGTCAATTTTATATTCTGCTCAATAGGAATAACTAGTAGTTTACATCCAAATAGACCCGTGTTTGATATAATCTCCAGAATGAATTTCCATTGGTTAAGTGAGATTCCTTTGTTTGATCGTGCAATCTCAATTCCAAGGAAATATTTGGGAGGACCTAGATCCTTAATGTGAAAAGTAGCATGTAGATATCTTTTAAGATTCTCGACAGCAGATTCATTTGATCCCATAATGAGAATGTCATCAGCATATATCATCAAATAAATAGATGACGCACTTTTTGTCCATGTAAATAATGCATAGTCATGCTTGGATTGTCTGAAACCAATAGCTGTAAGTGCAGTAGTAAACTTAGCATACCATTGACGAGAAGCCTGTTTGAGTCCATAAAGGGATTTACGAAGCGACATACCTTAGACTTCCCCTGTCTCCGTAAACCCTACGGAAGATCCATATAGATTTCCTCATCCAGATCACCATGGAGAAATGCATTATGGACATCCATTTGATGGAGTTGCTAATCACAACATACAGCAATAGATAAAAAGGAGCGAACGGTGACTTCTTTTGCTACTAGGGAGAAGGTTTCATGGTAATCGAAACCTTCTCGTTCTATAAAACCTTTGGCTACTACGTGCGCTTTGTATGTTTCAACAGACCCATCTGCCTTATATTTGATCTTGTATACCCAATTGCAGCCAATTGGTTTACGATGAGCAGGTAAAGGTACAATATCCCAAGTTTTATTTTCCATTAAGGCAGATAATTCAGCCTCCATGGCTTTCTGCCAATGTGGGTCAATGACTGCCTCATTGTAGGATGATGGTTCTCTTTCCTCTTATATACAACTGATGCAACACATATGCTTCGATGATAGTTGATTAAACAAAACATATGAAGATATAGGGTAGTGATTACCTGAAGAATTCGAGGTTGCACATACATAATCCTTGGTCCATGTAGGTGGACGAGTGACACGCCCCAAGCGTCGAGGCTATTCAGCATTGTCTGTTTCAGGTATAGAACGGATAGATGTTTCATTAATATCTTCTGTAGGAAAAGCTGCCTGAGGTTGTACAAGGCTTACTTCGATTGATTGATTAGCACTTTCAATTGGAAACTCCATAGGAGATGAAGGATCTTCATTGTTTGTTGTAGCTGGAGACAATATTGAATTTTCTAGAGGTGCAGCGAACAATAAATGTTGATTTAGAGATAAATCCTCTTCAAATAAGAAAGAGTGATGATGTTCTGTTTTGATAGAAGATTCAATCGGTTTGTCTTCATCTTGAAAGGGAAATATGCTTTCATGAATAATAATATCTCTACTCACGAAGAAATTCCCGGTGGATGGCTCGAAAACACGATAACCTTTCTGGAAAGTTAGATAACCCATGAAAATACAACGACGAGCACGAGGACCTATTTTGTCTCGAGGACCCATAGTAGTAACATAGCATACGCAGCCAAAAACTCTTAAATAATGAGTTTCAGGTTTCTTACCAAAGAGTAGCTCAAAAGGAGCCTTTCCATCAAGGATCTGAGATAGCATTCGATTGATCAGGTAAGCTGCCGTGACCACACAATCGCCCAAAAAAATCTCTAGAATGGAAGCTTGAAATTTGAGAGCACGTGCAACTTCTAGAAGGTGACGGTGTTTGCATCCGACAATCCCATTTTGTTGTGGGGTGTAAACACAAGAACGTTCATGAAGATTTCCATTGAAAGAAAAGAGAGATGCACATTCATGATTAAGGAATTCACTTCCATTGTCAGTTTGAATGCGTTGCATAGAAGTATGGAACAAATTTGTAATTAGGGAGAGAAAATTTTTAAGGCGAGAAGGAACTTGGCTTTTTGATTGCATAAGGAATACCCACGTGGCTCTAGAATAATCATCCATGATAGTAAGAAAAAAACGTGATCCATCACGATGTGGAGTATGATATGGCCCCCAAACGTCAACGTGGATGATTGAAAAAATTATGTTAGCATGTGATTTGCTGAGAGGGAAAGGTGTATGTGCTTGTTTCGCTAAGGGACATATTTTGCATTGAGGATATGGAAAAGAAGCACTATGGCCTAATCGTTGATGAGAAAGGAAAATATTATCATTGGTAGTGGTATTACACAATGAATGTTTATGTAAGGAAATACTTGACAAATCAAAGTTTTCTGGAAAGTTTGTCCAGAAATATAGCCCTTGTGAAACACTACTCAAGCCCTTCAGTTTGCTAGTCGAAAGGGTCTAAAAAAAACAATTTTCAGAATTGGAAAGGATAGAACAAGAATTGTCTTGGCAAACTTTGGACACAGAAATGAGATTAAATTTGAATTGAGGAACATAGAGCACATTTTGAAGGATGATAGAAGGGGTAAAGTTGACTATGCCAATTTCAGTGATATATGTGACATGCCCATTTGGAAGACGAACTGATGTAGGTGAGTTCAGATTTGTATGAATATGACTAAAGAATCTTTTGTCACAAATAATGTGGTCACTAGCACTTGAATCAATTATCCACTCATTACTTGAAATAGAATTCATCAAGCAGTAAGAGGTACCTGAGAAACTTGCTGTTTTGTCAGGAATATCAAATTGCTTCAAAACCTTCATGAGCTGTTGATATTGATCATGAGTAATTGGCTGATTTCCTTTATCAATGTTGTGCTGTGACATTTTGAAATCTGACCCACTTGAGTTTTATGAAATGAATGATTTCATGGATGTGCTTGTAGTTAGATCTTGCTCGGAACTAATCACTTCTGGGATACTAACCGATAGGGAAAGGCTAATTGGGGATTTAAATTCGCACAACCAAAGAAACTCGATCGTGAATCGACTTTCGACCATAAAAATTTCCGAAGTGACATTTTGAGCCAATGTAGGCCGATCCAAGGATAATTAGGGATCGATTCGCCATTGTCATATTAGTGGATCGCGGGTGATTCCACTTGACCACGAGATGAATTGATGAATGACCCTAAACCTATACCAAACGATCGCGCCCATCGGAACTGGTGATTGATCCTCGCGATTAAGTGACAACCGAGGTCATCACGATCCGAGTGAACTTGAACGTGGCTTTATTTAGTATCGGCCACAGGTCAAATGTGCGAATTAGCCACCCATTAGTCTGAGATACGCTCAAGTTACGTTATTTAAAATTTAGTTATTAATTAGAGATCAAGTTGGACCTTGGAAATTTAGAAAGTCACAACAGGATAGTTGGACAACGTTGTTATTGGCTTAGTCAACCTCAAATCTGTCCGGATTCTTCAGAAAATTCGAATTCTGGCGAGAAATGAAAAATGACCGTTTTACCCCTAGATTTTGTTAAGGCCAAGTATAATGGGAGAAGGGCATTTTGATCATTTCACCCTCACTTTATAAATGACAATTTTTGGATAATTTTGCCCTTGGACTTTTTGTGAAATTCCCATTTTAACCCTTGGATATTTTTGGAAAAGATTCGATCTCGACCGTTGATCTCAAGATAAGAATGAATCTTGGCCGTCGATTTGGAAATAGAGAGGAGGGTAGGATGGTCATTTGCTAGGGCTATTAGACACAAAATATTGGTGTTTAGCTATTTATTCTATTTTCTCTCTCTCCCCCCTCATTCTCTCTCTCACTCATGCCAACCTCTCTCTCCCTCTCCCTCCCAACTGAGCTTCCCCCTCCCCCTCACGTGGCCGTGACCAGCAGCCCATCGCCGCCGATCGCTGCCGCTCATGGATGTCGGCGAGTCTTCGGTAGTCCTTCCCGCTTGTCGCCGCTGCCGCTGCCGCTGCTGTTGGCCCTCTGTCCAGCCACCATTGAGGCCTTGATTTCACATAGGAATCACAAGTAAGTGATATCGTAACTCTCGCCTAGGATAACGGGTATTTTCGGATTAGTTCGAGGCCGTTTTAGCGAGTTTTAGGGGTTAATCGTGGGACAATGGTTGGACTGATTTGGCTGAGTGTTTTGGATGGAATTGAGATGATTTTTGAGGTGGAATTGAGGTTAAAATTGATCGGTTAGGTAATCAGAATGATTCCGAGTGATTATTGTGGCTTTTTGCATGAAAAAGGGCCTAAATGCGCCGTTATGGTGATTTTTAGTGGTGGCTGGGTTCCTGTTCATCCAGTGGCCGAATTGATGCATATTAGTGATTAAAATATAGTACGTGTTGGTTTGGGGGTTTTCGATAGGAGTACGACACCCGTGAATGGCGGAATTTTGCCAAAAATGTAGAAATTCGGGTTATTTGTGCACGTGCGAATTTAATTGGGTTGGCTGGTTTGTGTGGCTATTGTGGCTTGAAATAGACATAGAAATGTTGATTTTATGCTCATGTTAGTGGCTGTGGTTGTGGGCCCAATGGCGGCCTTGTATGCTCGTTGGTTTGTGAATTAATTGATTGAAATGTGGGCCGTTATATGTGCGCATGGGCTAAATTGAATTGGCTGGAAATTAGCCATGTTTGGGTGTTAATTGAGCATGAGAAATGGTGTGAAATGTCGTGCGTGTGGTCACGAGAATCCCTGAGGTGTGTACTTTAACGCGAGGAATTGTGCCGTCCTAAGGCGATACTTTTACGCGGGACGATGCTCGGTATTATCGGAAGACTGCCAACCTAAGTTTTGTACTTCAACGCGGGTTGTGCCGTAGGTGGTGGATGTTGAGCCTGAGGTGGTACCATTACGCGGGTAAGATACATAGCCTAAGGCGGTACTATTACGCGAGTCATTGGCGAGTCGAGTGAAAAATATGAGATGGTCGCAATGAACCTAAGGCGGTACTATTACGCGGGTCACTAGCGAGTCAAGTGAAACATATGAGATGGTCGCAGTGAACCTGAGGCGGTACTATTACGTGGGTCACTAGCGAGTCGAGTGAAAAATAGTGAGATGGTCGCAGTGATCCTGAAGCGGTACTATTATGCAGGTTACTGGCAAGTGAAATGAAAATAGTGTGATAAGGCATGAACAAGTGTGTGAAATGTGGAAATGAAATGTCGAGTGTGGAAATGACACATGTTCGACTTTGCCTGTGGGCATGCGAATTAATTTGAGATGTGCATGTGGTTGGAATTTGTGTTATTGTGGCTAACGTGCAGGTTGCACACATTAAAAGCCTAGGTAAGTGTAATTGTGTGCTTGTGATGTGTTTATTGAGTGTTATGGTGTTTGAACTTATCTGGAGATACGTATTAGCCTAGGTGGGGTTTAGGGTATTACTTGCTGAGACGTGTTCTCATGGTTGTTTCAATCAAAAAATTTCAGAACCCTGGCCTGAATAATGAACCTTTCACTGCCGCCGCAGCATTTTGGTATTTCGATGCATACCGACCACAACGTGGTAGAGTACCCGATTGAAATCGAGGCTGATTCGGAGTCCTCAGAGGAGCAAGTGGCTCAGAGGGATACAGACTCGAGTTCTGGGGAGTCGGACTTGGAGTGAATGCCATCTAGAGGGCGTAGGGGTTAGTTTAGGGGTTGAGTAAAGGATTTTGAATTGTCCCATTTTTGGAGTAGGGTATACCCAGGCTACTGATCTTTTTGATATCGGTGGTGTATAGTTTAGAAGTTCGGTGTGCACGTATATTATGTGGATTGTATATGGTGGATATTGTATAAGTTTGAATAAGTAATGGATGTTTATTCTCCCTTGTACCCCCGATCAAATATTGTCTGGGTGTTTATAGCTTTTGCTAGTGCTCTATATCTCTGATGAGTTGATTAGGGTCGGCGATATCCTGGGACGTCGCGATATTCGACCAAAGAGGTGTGTCGCGTGCTCGATGGGATTCGGGGTGTGACATGTGCACCATGACCTAATTAGCCAAAAATTCCTTTTCTTTCTTCCCCATTTCTCCAAGTTTTCCATGCAATTTCCAGCAGGTATCTACAGTGTGATGTGGTCGTTTGCAATAATCACAAAATAATTTACCTTTGCCTTTGAAATTCTATCCATGTCCTTTGTGAGCGTGGCAGACGACGGACCAACCGATTTAATAATTGGTGCTGACATGGCTTCATAAGGAGCGTCCGATCTGGACGTTAATTGCTTTGCACATAGGCTGTTTGATCTCAGAAATGAATCTGAGCTGTCCATCTTGTCGTTTGCAATAATCACAAAATAATTTACCTTTGCCTTTGAAATTCTATCCATGTCCTTTGTGAGACGTGGCAGACGACGAACCAACCGATTTAATAATTGGTGCTGACATGGCTTCATAAGGAGCGTCCGATCTAGATGTTAATTGCTTTGCGCATAGGCTATTTGATCTCAGAAATGAATCTGAGCTGTCCATCTTGAGGGTTTTCTCCTCTTCTTCAGCAAACCTTTGAGAATAGGTTGCCGCTTGCCTCCATTCTTCCCCTAATTTTTCAACGTTTCCTCTCTATTGAGTCCTCGTCTGAGCTGCAAGGAGCATGGATTCCCCGACCTTCATGCTCCAACGAAGCCAATCGTTGGCTTTCCTCTTGGACGGCGAGCTGGAAAATCCGATCGAGCACCGGCATCGACTCCATTGCTAGGATCTGGGAGCGAAAAGTTAGGTATGTTTCGCTCAAAATCAAAAGAAACCGAGTAGCTTTCTCCCTTTCTTTAATAGATCTGTACTATTTCAGTGTTGATTCCGGTCCGTCGATCTTCTCCTCTACTGCCTCCAGTTCGTTCCAAAGTGATGAGAGCTTGTTGAAGCAAGCCGTGACCGTCATATTCCCTTGTTTCAGCTCACTGAGTTCCTGCATTAGGGAAAAAATTTTCGCTCGGTCTAATTTACCATACATTTCTTTTATGTTTTCCCACATGCACTTCGAGTCCTCGGTCGAAGGAAGTTCAGTCATGACTTCTGGAGAAATGCAATTGCCGATCCATGTTCGGACGAGTTGATTAAATTTCCTCCAGTGTCGCGCCAAATGATCGTTGAAGGGAATAGAGATGGTTCCGTCGAGGAACCCGTCTTTGTCCTTCATTACCAAGGCTCGTCGGAATTCCTAGGACTACCTGGAATAATTTTCTAGTCCGGACAATTGCTGGCTAATGAGCCTTAGCTTCGGTCCGTCAGCGGTGGAGGTATACAGGGGGTCGCCGGGCTCCGAGCGACCATGGTGGGCAAGAACCAAGAACAACCATAATTCGGGTTGCAATCCCGGGTAGGGATTTATCCCTTGACCTGACCCATCGGATTCCTGTGCCTGACCCAGATGGTACATCCCAGGCCTGGGGGTTGAGCTTGCCCTAACATTAGCTGGTGGGCCCCCTCTGGCTTGGGTGTGTTCTCCGAAGCCTTGAAAGTTTTGGGCCTGATTTGTTGGTCCTTGGAAATTGTACCACGGGTTTGAATAATTCGGCCCATACCAGAGTGGATTGAATGGACCCTGCATCGGTACCCACTGGATAGGCCGGCCCAAATTGGGTTGCCCCTGGTTTGGTTGGATTTGTTCAATGGACTTTTGACTTGATCTGACTTCAGTTGGATCCTGGGGTGTTGGTTCCTAATGCGAGTCCGCATGAGATGTATTCTCCAGACTTTCTTCTGGAAATGATTCTTCAGATTTTGAAGAATTCTTCAGCATGGTATCGGTAAGATAGTGCTTCTTTTTTATTGAAACACTCAAGAAATTGATTCCTACACCGGAGTGCTAACCTTGCTTTGTAGATTAGTTGTCTTGCAACAACAAGGATACAAAAACACGGGAAGGCAATCAGGAAGAACATTTTCGAAATTTTGCGGAAGCTAAGTATGAACGAAGCTCTAATACCATGACACGAAGTGAAGAAGAAAGAAGGAACTTGAAGAATTTCTTTGTATTCAGTCTACTTTTGATATGTACTCTTTACATGTATTTATATTACAAAGTGTAAACAATAAAAAGAGAATACAAAGATATGAAATCATTCTAAATCACTAATTGACATCATTCTGAATCCTGGATTGATTCAAGTATCTCCAATCAAATCAATTTGCACAAATCATATCTCCAACAAAAACCTCAAGACTTGGTAGTAATCTGCATGAAAACTTGCTGGCAAATTAAATACTGGGTCAAACATTTTCATCTATAAAGAGAGAGCATGTTGCCATGCAAGTCCTCACTCCTCCCTCAAGCAATACTAGTCTGTGCAAGGATTAGAACTTGAGATCAAGGCCCCGACTCCTGTTCACAACCACAAGAAAACTCACGGAATTTATGAGACTTCGCCAGGGCCAGATGACAGTAGATCAGTATGAGGCGAAATTCGCGAGATTATCCAAGTTTGCGCCGAGAATGGTGGAACATCTTGAGGATAAGGCGCGAAGATTTCTGGATGGATTGAGGGCTGATATCCGCAGCCAATTGTTGCTGGTAAATCTAGGAACGTATGAGCAGATATATGATAGAGCTCAGATCCTAGAGCGGGATCAAATGGATAAAGCCGCCGCATCTGGATCGAGATTTGGCCAAGGTTAGAATAATCGTAATCCGGGAAAGAGGTCGATGGTAGATAATAGACGATTTACTCCACCAGCAAAAAGGAATATTGGAAAGCCAATCCAGAGTGGGAATGGTCCGTGCAGAATTTGTGGAGGTCGACATGGAAACGGGCCTTGTCCAACCAGGGGTGGAGCGTGCTTTGGATGCGGAAAATTTAGACATCACATAAAGAATTGCCCTAATTCCAAGCAGAATAGACTGCCTGCTTTGCCGCCACCTCGAAATGAGAATCAAGCTGGAGCGGCCCAAACAGAGAATCTGAGTCAGAATAGGCCTCCAGCGCAAGGACGAGTGTATGCGATGGCCAGACGAGAGGCTAAGAACGCACCAGGGGTTGTCATAAGTACGATTTCTCTGTGCAACCATGCTGCGTATGCTTTATTTGATCCTAGAGTGTCGCATTCCTTTATATCGAAACAGTTTGTGGAGTTAGTTGAAATAGAACCGCAATTGCTTGATGTTGTGCTATGTGTGACGACTCCCTTGAATGATAAAATGCTGATTTCGTTGGGTTGCCCAAACTGTAAGATCGTGATTGGGGATAGGGAGGAATTGATTGATCTAGCGATTCTAGACATGTATGACTTTGATGTGATAGTAGGGATGGATTGGTTGTCTAAGCAAAGGGCTGTATTGGATTGCAATAGCAGGGTGATCCAATTTAATTCTGTTGGACATTCGGAATTTAAATTTGTAGGAAGTCAAGGAGGGCCCTCGATTTCGTTGATATCCTTGGTGGAAATGGCAAAATTATTGAATGAAGGATGTCAAGGATTTCTAGCGGCAGTAATGGATTCGACGACTGAAGAGCCAAGACTTAAGGATATAGCGGTAGTGTGTGAATATCCCGATGTGTTTCCTCAAGAATTATCGGGATTACCGCCGGAAAGGGAAGTAGAGTTTGTAATCGAGTTGGCACCTGGAACTGGGCCAATCTCGAAGGCACCTTATAGAATGTCGTTGTCGGAGTTAAAGGAATTAAAGGTGCAGATGCAAGAGTTGTTAGATAAGGGGTTTATTCGTCCTAGTGTGTCTCCATGGGGAGCGCCAATTTTATTTGCAAGGAAGAAAGATGGATCATTGAGATTGTGTATAGATTACAGGCAGCTAAATCATGTGACAGTTAAAAATAAATACCCTTTGCCAAGGATTGACGATTTGTTTGATCAATTACAAGGGGCTTCGGTGTTTTCAAAAATTGACTTGAGAACGGGGTATCATCAGTTGCGAATTAGGAAGGAGGATATACCGAAGACGGCATTTAGGACGAGATATGGGCATTATGAATTTACGGTGATGCCGTTCGGATTGACGAACGCCCCTGCTGCCTTTATGGATCTAATGAATAGGGTATTTAAGGAAGTCTTAGATCAGTTTGTGATTGTCTTTATTGACGATATATTGGTGTACTCGAAAAGCCTGGAGGAGCATGAATTTCATTTGCATCAAGTATTGCGAACTTTAAGGGAGAACGCACTGTACGCTAAGTTTAGCAAGTGCGAATTTTGGCTAAGTCGAGTAGCATTTCTCGGTCATGTAATTTTCGGAGAAGGAATAGCTGTGGATCCATCGAAAATTGAGGTTGTGATGAAGTGGCCTAGACCGACAACGGTGACCGAAGTTCGGAGTTTTATGGGTCTGGCCGAATATTATCGTCGCTTCGTGGAAGGATTTTCGTCAATAGCAATGCCGTTGACGCAATTATTACAGAAGGAGAAGAGATTTGAATGGACAAATCAGTGTGAAGGAAGTTTTTAGGAGTTAAAACGGAGGTTGACAACGGCACCAGTATTGACGATTCTATCAGGACCTGGAGGATATGAGATATATAGTGATGCGTCATTAAGAGGATTAGGGTGTGTGTTGATGCAACATGGGTGAGTGGTAGCATATGCATCCAGGCAGTTGAGGCCACATAAATTGAATTATCCGACGCATGACTTAGAGTTAGCCGCAATAGTGTTCGCCCTGATGATTTGGCGACATTATTTATGCAGAGAGAGATTTCAGATCTATACTGACCATCAGAGCCTCAAGTATTTATTTTCACAGAAAGAGTTGAATATGAGGCAGCGACGTTGGATGGAATTGTTAAAAGATTATGATTGTGATATTCTATATCACCCTGGAAAAGCAAACCGAGTAGCCGATGCGTTGAGCCGGAAATCAAGCATCACGCATTTAATGGTCAAGGAGTGGATCCTGTTGGAGAATGTGCGAGATTTCAAGTTTAAATTGGAAGTAAGTCAAGTCTTGAGCCTGTTAGTGACGTTAAGGATTGAGCAGGAGATCCAGGCTAAAGTTAAAGCTTTGCAATCTACGGACCCAGAGATACACAAGGTTATTGAGATGGACATTACTAAGAGGAAGCCGGATTTTCAGGTATCTGAGGACGGTGTGTTGAAATTTCATGGAAGGTTATGTGTGCCAGACGATGCGGGGGTGAAAGAAGAAATTTTGTCCGAAGCGCATCGTAGTCAGTACAGTATTCACCCCGGCAGTACCAAAATGTACAGGAATTTGAGACAATTTTATTGGTGGAATGGTATGAAGTCGGATATAGCTAAGCACGTGGCTAAGTGCCTGACGTATCAGCAGGTGAAAGCGCAACATTGTAAGCTTGGAGGATTGTTGCGACCGTTGGAAATCCTAGAGTGGAAATGGGAGCATATAATCATGGATTTTGTGTCGGGATTGCCGAAAAGTCAAAGAGGCCATGACACCATTTGGGTGATTGTCGACAGATTAACTAAGTCGACACACTTTTTAGCAGTGCGAAAGGATTTCGCATTAGAACGGTATACAGAGTTATATGTGCAGCAGATAGTTCGCCTGCATGGGGTATCAGTGTCTATAACTTCGGATCGTGATCCTAGATTCACTGCCAAATTTTGGAAAAGTCTGCGGACGACGTTGGGATCTAAGCTACAGTTCAATACCGCTTATCATCCTTAGATAGATGGCCAGTCTGAGAGGACGATTCAGATGCTAGAAGATATGCTCAGGACGTGTGTACTGGATTTTCAGGGTAAATAGGAAGAGCAACTACCCTTAGTGGAGTTCGCTTATAATAATAATTTCCAGCAGAGCATTGGAATTGCGCCATTTGAAGCGTTATATGGCCGTGCTTGTAGAACGCCCGTGTGTTGGGACGAAGTGGGAGAACGAGCTATAACAAGGCCAGAATTGGTTGAGCAGTAGATTGAAGCGGTTAAGATCATTCGTGAAAGGCTGAAGACAGCGCAGAGCCGCCAAAAGAGTTATGCAGACAGAAGGCGGAGACCTCTAGAATTCCAAGTAGGAGATCACGTATTTTTAAAGGTGTCACCCATGCGAGGATTGTCCCGGTTCGGGAAGAAAGGGAAATTGAGTCCAAGGTACGTGGGACCCTTCGAGGTATTGGAACGAATTGGAGACTTGGCGTATCGCCTGGCGTTACCGCCAAATTTGTCGCAAGTGCACAACTTGTTCCACGTATCAATATTAAGTACGAACCGGACCCTGGGCACGTACTGAACTATGAAGAGATAGAAGTGGATGATAAGGTATCGTATGTCGAGAGACCGATCAAGATTGAGGACCGGAAGGAACGGGTTTTGAGGAATAAAACAATCTCGATGGTCAAGGTTATCTTGTAGCACCACGGAACTGAAGGCGCAACCTAGGAGAGCGAAGAAATGATGCAATGTCAGTACCCCCAGTTGTTTGAGTAGCAGTAAGGATTGTAATTTTGAGTATTAGTGAGATTGTAAATTTCGAGAACGAAATTTCATAAGGGGGGAAGATTGTGACATTCCGAAATTTCCACCAATTGGAATCTATTGAATAATTGAGTTTTATGATATGTGCTCGCAGTAAATTCTCTCTCGGAACTGATCATTCCTGGGTATGCTAACCATTAGGGAAAGGCTATTAGGGGGAATTAAATTCGCGCGGCTAAAGGAAATTTGATCGTGAATGGATTTCGACCATTAAATCGCGTAAGTGATATTTTAAGCCACTGTTGGCCGATCCAAGGATAGTTAGGGGTCAGTTCGCCACTGTCCTAGTAGTGGATTGCGGGTGATTCCATAGGACCACGAAACGACGTGACGAATGATTCCGAAATTATACCGAACGATCGTATCCCTCGGATCAAGTGATTGATCTTCGCGATTTTAATGACAACCGAGGTGATCACGCACCGAACGGACTTGCACGTGACTTGATTTCATATCAGTCACGAGTTGATTCTGCGAAATTCCCCAGCAAGCAGCCAGTTAGCTCGAGAAACGCTCGAGTTGCGTTTAATAGAATTTAATTATTGGATTTTTGCCCAAATTGGACACCGAAAAATTAGGAAGTCGTGACGAAACGCTAGTACGACGTTGCACGTGACATATGTGAATTTTTGGTGCGCTCAAATCCTTCGGAAATACTCGATTTGGACAAGAAACGGAGAAAGTGACCAAAATACCCCTAAAAGTTATAAAAGGGTATGTTTTAAAGGTAAAGGGCATTTTGGTAATTTTGCCCTAAAATTTTGATTGGACAATTTTACCCTTGGATTTTTGAGAAATTACAAGTATACCCTTGGATATTTTTGTGCAAGAATCGATCTCGGCCGTCGGATTAAGATAAGATCGAATCGGGACCGCCGGATTAAAAATGTGAGTAAACGGCGTTTTGGTCATTTCCACCTTTGGTCAAACTTTCACTATTTAAGTCTAGAACTTTTTCTCTCTCCCCATTTTTCTTCTTCTTTTCCTCTTCATTGCCGTGAACCCCTCCCCTCTTTCTTTCACTCTCCCGATCTCTCCCTCTCTCTTTTCTCTCCACCGTGAAGATGTCGGAAGCCCACCGCTGACACCGCCGCTCGCCACCACCGCCCGGACCACCCTCAAGCCGCCGTACCCCACCACCACCAGCCCTTGAAGCCACCGTCTCTCACCCTCTCTCTCTTTTTCTCTCTCCACCGTGAGCTAAGACCCACGGCCAAGCAAGCCCCACGCCGCCGCCGGACCGCAGCCGCCGTGCAAGCCGGAAGCCACCGTGAGTTGTTCGCCTTCGCCGTAGAGTGCCGCCGCTTTCCGTTCTATCCGTTTTAGCCTAGAACGCGGTAAGTCATACTCTAATCCCGATTTAGGATTTTGGGTATCGCCGAATAATTTGATTTTGGGTGAAATTGAACTTGTGCGGGTGCGAAATGTTGGGGCTTTAGACCGGGAATGTATGGCGGGCCTTAAAGAATTAATTTGGAATTTTTGAAGGACGATTTGAGGGAATTTCAAGCTAAGAATCACTGTTCACAAGCTGCGAATTACTGTTCATGGGGCTATGATGATTGGTTCGGAACGCAAGTTGGATTTTTAGAACTGGCAATTAATTACGAGAAAATGTCATGAAGAGCCGGGAGTGTAATTTTTTGGTTTAAGGTGCGGAATTCACTGTTTGCTAGCTGTGATGTGTGGTGTGATATGCTGTGAGTGGTTGTTTGGCGCATGAATGGTACCTTTAGGTCCGTCTTTGAATTTTATGAAAGTCCCGTGAAGGGCTGAAATTGATTTGAACGTGTTTGGGCGCAGAAAAATGAGAAATTGTGCGTGAATGCGCGTTTGAGGTGTGAATGCGTGATTGTGGGTGCAAATGTGTGCACGGAAATTCATGTGAAGGTGTGAAAGTACAAAAATGGGATCGGACCGAGTATCATAAACTCGGGCAGCGATCACGTAGGTCTGTGGCATTTGGCACAGGCTGAGGCTTGAAAAGGCATATATGAGAATCGGTCCGAGGCACGATCAGTTCAGGTGAGACCGGGATTGAACCGAGGCATCATAAGCTCAGGTTCCAATCATGTAGGCCTGTCGCATTTGGTGTGGGCTGAGTTGGGTTCCAATCACGTAGGCCTGTCGCATTTGGCGTAGGCTGAGTTGGGTTTCAATCATGTAGGCCTGTCGCATTTGGTGCGGGCTGAGTTGGGATCGGGCCTGGGGCGTGTGATGCTCAGGTCGCGATCGAGGCCTGAGGCATGAACGAGTACGCAGGCCGGAAGTAATGTGATGAATGATAGCAGTGTGCCTGAGGCGTGTACTTCAACGCAGGCCACTGGCGAGGTTTGAGAAAGCGAAAAATGATAATGGAAGGAACAGTGGGATGAGAATTGGCACATACGCGTGTTGCATACGACGTGATCGTGACTGAGTGCGAATGTGTGCATTATTAAGCCTGACAGTCTTAATTGATGTGCTTGTTTTGTGATATTGGCGTACGTGAATGTGTGTGATTGCGTGATTATTTGGAGGTATGTGATAGCCTAGGTTGGGTTTAGGGGTGTACTTGCTGAGATTTATTCTCATGGTTGTGTAAACCAAACATTTTCAGAACCCAGACCTGAGTCATGAATCCTCCACCGCCACCACCCCCAGTACGTTTTGGAGTTCCAATGCATACAGAGTATGAGACAGTTGAGTTTCAAATGGGAGACGGGATGATGTGGAGTTAGATTCTGAGTGGACGCCAAGCAAGGAGTGTTAAAGGTTGTTACAGATTGGATGGCAGGTCATCTGTTTTTGTTCCTACGCTTGAAGGGTTAGTAATGTGTGCACTGGTAAACTAAGGTTTGTATTTTGTAGATATTATGGTACAAGTTTGATCGAGTAATGGAAATGTTTATATTCTCCCAATGTTTCCCCAGTTAAATTTTTGTCCCGGTATTTTATGGTTTCCGTGCACGCGATTAAATATCTGATGTTTAATTGAGGTTGGCGATAATTCCTGGGTTGTCGCGCAAATCGACCAGATGCGGATGTCGCGAGCTCGACAAGGTTCGGGGCGTGACAACGTGTTTGTGTTCCCTATTGGTCTCATTCACTTCCAGTTGAATATTGGAAACACGTGTGCGCTGGCCTTTTCTGGTCTTAGCAGCCAAAACCCAGGAGTCATTACCATTGCTCATGCTGTCTTCGGAGTGAAGCCACCCATTTCTACTGATGTTCTTACCAAGACCTTCCAAGTGGACAAGAAGGTTGTTGACTACCTTCAGGCGCAGTTTTGGTATGACAACAACTAAATGAATCTAGCATAAGTTACAGAAAATAATTGAATTATGAGAGTTACGTGATTAATCTTATTTCCATAAGTGGTTGCTTTAGACACATTACTAAATTACATACCATATGTATCATCTATTTCGAATAAAACAGTGTTACCTTTCTCTCGACTGGTATCCAATAAAGATTGTTACCCTCTCTCTCTTGATCTCTGGATCTCTCGACATGGTCAGGATAACCATTAAGGAAGCTCTGCGAAGTTGAATGCCACAGCAGAGTATCGAGACCTGATGAAGAAAGATGAAGGAGAGGATCGGACGGATCAAACGATTTTCGCATTTATTATTGATCGCTGGTTAATACCGTTATCATATCTTAGCACCAATTTAAAGCCTTCCCAAAGTTAAAGTTAAGATAATCGATCTACTTTGGCTCAATTTACTTTTTTTAGGCCATACAACCAAGGGTAACTGATTGAGTAAAAAGAATTGGTTATAAGTTGAAAACCTATATAACATGTACAATGCGTGATGACCGTAGCTCACGTACCAGACGAACAAACAAGTGCTATACAAGCAACAAGGTATTGGCTACTCATACCGGTACTCACAAAACGGGAATAAAATAGATTGCAAAAGAACGAAACAACTAAGTGGAGAAGAAGATGAACAAATACAATGCAAGATCAGATGGACTGGCTTTGAGAGGACTAAATTGAAAAGCTTCAGACGTGGAAACGTGCTACGGAAGGTAATTATGAGCAAATCTAGACTGGTATTCAATAGGACACGCCGGTCAGCTGAATAGTAAATCCAACAGAGTAATGACTATCCGAAAATTTTCTTTCGAATACTCCAAAAAGGTCTCCAAAAATTTTAGATTTAATATATGACATACTTCAAGATGTTAAGGTCAACTTCTATGAAGAACACTTCCTCAAATTCGGTCCACATTGATCTCTACAAAAATAGCAAAATACAGACGCATAGCAACAACGAATCCGAGAATCAGCCAACATGAATAATTCAGCAATTCAAGCTCATCTAACCATTAAACCAACTATTCACAATCATGAATTAGCCCCTAACATGTCCATTAGTAACTCCTTAGCTTAGTTAAGGGTTAGGAAGCCATTTACCTCGAGTCTAGACAAGAATGACTCAGGGGAAAGGAGCAGCAACAAAGTCAACAAAATAGTAGCAGCAGAGCAGAAGCAGAAGTAGAAACAGAAAGGAAAGCAGCAGCAGCAGCGAAGCAAAAGCAAAAGCAGAAACGAAAGCAGCAAAAGATACGAAGCAGGAGCAGAAGCCAAGAAGGAAAAGAAGAAAAGAAGAAAAAGAAGAAGGGAAGGAGTTGATCAACCGGGGGGGGAAAGGGAAGAGAGAGAGAGAGAGAGAAAAGAGTTGAGTGACTTGAGTGGGTTAACTACCCCCACTATGACTCTATTCAAGGGCTAGGATTAGCTAGACAATCTCATCAAAGATCCAATGGCTCACATTGGTCAACTCCACTAACTCCTAGGGGCAAAAAAAGAAATGAGCAAGAGGAGAGAGGGGCATTCTGGTCCAATATTTTCGATCAGCATGGGGGCAGCAACTTTACCAAAATGCCCTTCCACTTTCAAATGAACTCAAATAATCCCAGGGGCAAAATGGTCATTTTCCATTCCTGATCCAAATTTCACTTTTCCGACAAATCCGAGTGGCTCAAAGGTTGGCCACGCCAAACATGACGCCATCCAATGAATTAGTCATGGCTTTCAAGAAATTCGATTCCCAAGTCTGGATTCTAAGTAATGGTCAAATTCAATTAAATGCAACTTTAGTGTATCCCAAACTAATAGACGGCTTTTAGGAGTTACGTGTACCGACTCATGGCCGATTCCATATCGGGTCACATCTAAGTTTACTCGAGCCATGACGACCTCAGTGGTCATGTAATTGCAAGGGTCAATTACTAGTTCCAATTGACCCGATCGTTCGGATTAGATTTAGAATAATTCGAAATTCATACAATGGTCAAGCAGATTCACCCACGATCCAATTATACAACATTTGCGAATCGTTCCATAACTATTCTTGAATTGGTCTATAATGGCCCAAAATATCTATTCATCAATCTTTATGGTTGAAGTGTTGATTCACGATCAAATTCTTAGGTCCACGTACTTAATTTGTAATTAATCATTCCCTAATAGTTAATCTTCTCAAGAGTGATCAATTCCGAATTTGATTTAACTAAAGTGTATCGAAGATACAATCATTTCATAAATCCCGAAAAATGAGCTGAATTTCAGAATGTCACAAGTCCCTAAGAAAGGAAAGATAGAAACACAAAGGTGTCACCCATAAACATGTTAAACATTGTAAAACTCAATAACCTGTGTTCTTCAAAAATTACTTTCACCTTGTTTCGAAATCAAGAAAGGAAGAGTAAAATATCCAACCACACCACATTGAACTGTCTTTGCATCAACGAGCGATATCACGAAACATCTTAGCACATTACCATTCTGTCCAAGACCATTCACGCTTCCGATCGATTTCGACCCTGCAAATCCTTGCTGATTCGGTACTTCCCTTCTAGAAAAGAATCCATATAGTGCTAGAAAAAGAAGATAATATTAATCTATTTCTCCATCCAATTAAAGTTATTAATAATTCTCATTAAGTCACTTCGACGTTGCACAGAGAATGAAATATAACGGCGCACACTCGTAGCTCATGCATGATAATGGAAAAAATAAAGAAAAAGTATATTAAATTTTCTTCATTTATTAATGCAGTTTCTTATTGTTTTATTTGATTGTCAAAATATCAATTCAGAATCTATAATCAATGACGGTAGTGTTTAGTTGACTTCTGGTTTGTTAGCGATTCACGCTGATCCAGGTTATTGTTTATTTGACTTGCGGTTAATTTCCTTTTCTGGATTCTAATCAATTTCAATTTAATGACGGTAGTGTTTCATTTCTATAATTAACATTTTATGTTATGCGTTTTGAACTGTTTATTGTTCATTTATCTTACGTGTTCATCTTCTATGGATTGTCGTTCTTGGCGGAGGGGAATTTCTATTGTTGCTCTAATTTCTATAAGAAAATATTTTACTTCTTATCTTTTGGGAAACTAAGGAGAAAAGTTTGTCCTTTGGAGGAACAAAACAAATTGAAATAAAAATAGGTTGACTGGTTCCCTAGTAGACTACGGAATCAAACTGAACGGACGGATACAGTTCCAGGATCGGTTTTAGGTTCTACAAGTAGGTTCCAGAAACTGGAAACTGATCATGATAGGGTAGGTTCCGAACCAACTTGAATGTTGATTCCCTAGACCTACCCCACCTGCTATAGCCACCACAAAGTTTGCAGCGGAAGGATTCAAACCCATTCTCTTGGTTTTCTCCACAGCCCCCTCAAATTGTTTGCGCGATATTAACTAGCTGCTATGATAATAATGGACTAACATCGAAATACTTCATTTGGACACTATGCTTCTCTCAATGTCTCGATAAAAAGTAAAGATTGCAATCTCAAAATCGTTGAAATTCTCAGATCACGTCTAATAGCTGCAATTGCAATCGTATTACCACGAAAAATTAGTAATTACATGCTTCTCTGTTGTTCTGTGAAAATAATTTCGATGGCTTGGGCAATTGGATCAACCTCAAAATGATAATTGAAATGTTGTTGTCAACTTATAGAGCACATAAGTCCCAATGCTTTTTGCTGACTTGTTTCATAGTTCGACTTTTGCGTATCTGTGAAAACTGCGTCCGTAGCAATCCGGTGGGATCTCTTATGATTCATGTAGTCTGTTCGGAATACGAAAGAAACCAAGAGTTGTCTACAGTGGCTTTTCATTGACGGTAGAAAATTGAAATGCCTGGCTGAAGGCCAATCTAAACCAATTCTCAAGTCAGCTGAATTTGTTTTCCTCAAGAATGACCCATCACATGATATTTCTCAAACGGCCCTTGAATTTTGGCTCAATGTACAATATGGCCCCTGAACTTTACCCCAATGTGCAATGTGATCCCAGAATTTTTTATACATGTTCAATTTAGTTCATTAACTATATGAAAATGTTCAATGTTTTCCTTCAAGTAATTCAAGTTCATGGATAATATTGAATATTTTCATATAGTTCAGATATTACATTAAATATGTATCAAATGTTCAAAAATCTCATTGAACAATTTAAAAGTTTCGGGACCACTTTGCACATTGGGCTATAGTTAAAAGTTCAAGGATCACATTGTGCATTGGGTCAAAATTCATGAACCGTCTGTGTGATTTTTCCAACTTATGAAACCATTATATTCCGTTACTGCTCGATCTTAGTTTTAGAACAAGGTACCGTTTTTATATTTTACCGACCAGCCCAGAAAAGAATTAATTGCACCCTTAATCCTCATATAAGTCATGACTTATAAGCTCTGCAAGCCACTGGAATATCATTAATTGCTCATAAACAAAGTGGAAGTATGACTTTCGTTTTGTTATTAGGCTGCAGAGAAGTGGCAGCCTGGGAGTAAGAACAGTCTCTTATTACCTACGATCCGCGAACCATGCTCGGAAAATCAGAAAACAAAAGGCCCCAATGACATTAAAAGGATAAACCGTGGTAATGAGCCTATCATTTATGCAGGAATGCTTATTTTATCCATTTTTGTGCAACGATGGATTGCATTGCAACCGAGTGAATGTTAAGAACTTTGGTATTGGGTAACAGAGATGGGGGGACATTATAACAAGAATATTTTTAGGATGAAGATGGATATGATGTTGCTTTCCTTCTGCAATCAAGATAGCCAATTCCATCTTTTCGAGATATCTAATTGTTGCAGAAGAAATGGTCTTTACTTGATCATGCTGCTTTGATGATGCTAGAGAGTTCACCTTTTGTCCACAAGAAAAGTGAAGAAGAAACAGTACGAGGATGTAAAAGTTATCGAAGGCAACTTCCATTTCAGACGACGTGCCTTCTTCAAGCTGGAGGAGAGGAAATCAAACAAATCTACCAAGTCCTCGTAGTTGTTATGGAGCTGTTCATCCATGGACATTAGTAGGGGGAAATAGATTCAACTTCTGAAGACTTGGTAATATGCAGGGTAACTTCCTCAATAAACTATATATCTCAAGATAATTGCACCTTTAAAGAAAGTGGAACTATTCTTCTTTTCATTAGGCTGCTGAGAAGTGGCAGCTTGGGAGAAGAATAGGATCTTATTTCCTACCTCCCATGAACCATGCGCGGGAAAAAGAAAAACCTACTAAAAGTGTTAGACGACAAATAAGGAAAATTGTATTAAATGATCAAAACATCAGCGATGTGCTTATCATATCTGAAATTCTAAGCTCATCAAATTTTGCGCGACGAAAAGTGCATTTTTAGCAAATGTTGAATACTCTGGTACTCGGTACCAAACGCGATTGACCTTTACTACTATGTCTAGAGAAATACATCAGCAACATGAATATTTTCAAGATGAAGATGCCTATGGAAAGTGTTCTTTTGCAATCTAGATATGTTTGGTCTTTTTCAGATATTAAACTTTGCACAAGATATGCTCTTTCCTTGATAATCCTCTTTGAGTGGTAACAGAGTTGCAAAAGAAATGAAGTAGAAACGGCACGAGGATTCAAAATTCATCAAAGACTATTTCAATATCAGGTGAATGATTCTTTAAGCTGGAGGAGAGGAAATGAAACAAATCGCCAAGTTGTCGTAGTTGGTAATCTGCATGAAAACCTGTTGACAAACTAAATACTGGGTCAAACATTTTCATCTATAAAGAGAGAGCATGTTGCCATGCAAGTCCTCACTCCTCCCTCAAGCAATACTAGTCTGTGCAAGGATTAGAACTTGCGATAAAGGCCCGAACTCCTGTCCACTGCAGGACATATGCGTGGCCACCAACGACCTGGACTCTGGAGGTTGGTCCTCAGTTCTTGCATAAGTCATGTAATTCAGATCTGGCTTGTGATGCTGAAACTGAAATACGGATTCTTTGTCTTATGCAGTATTTGTAAATGAAAAGTTCTACAAGGACCCAAAACAAGCCACAGCTGATAATTTCCTCTTTAGGGGTTGAGAAATCCTGGAAACACATCGAATCCGCTTGGAACAAAAGTCACACAGGTTTTGTCGACCAATTTCCAGAAGTCAACAGTCTTGGAATATCCATGGCTCACATTGAATTTGCTCCCGGCGAACTAAATTCCCCCGCACATTCACCATTGTGGCACCGAGGTTCTGGTCGGGGTGGAGGGTACACTTCTTGTTGGTTTTGTCACGTCCAACCAATTAAACAACACACTCTTCAGCTAAGTCTTGTACAAGGGGGACGTGTTTGTGTTTCCTATTGATCTCAATCACTTCCAGTTGAATGTCGAAAACACATGCGTTGGCCTTTTCCGGTCTTAGTAGCCAGAACCCAGGACTCATTACCATTGCTAATGTTGTCTTCGGAGTGAAGCCACCCATTTCTGCTAGTGTTCTCACCGAGGCCTTCCAAGTGGACAAGAAGGTTGACTATCTCCAAGCACAATTTTGGTACAAAAACAACTAAATGATTCTATCATAAGTTACACAAAATAATTGAATTATGAGGCTTACAAAATTAATCTTATTCCTATAAGTGGTTGCTTTGGACACATAACTAAACTACGTACCACATGTATGACCGTTTTCGAATAAAAGATTGTTACCTCTCTCGACTGATTTTGAATAAAAGATTGTTATCTCTCTCTCTCTCTCTCTCTCTCTCTCTCTCTCATGACACAATTAGGATAACTGGTTTCATACCTCACCTAATTGTCTATAAATGGGAAATCGGTGTGCAATAACATTAACTTATGTATGTCGCGCCGCGCTTTTTTTTTGGGCTTTCGGGATTTGCGCGCTAACGAGGTATTTCCATTTAAGGGTCTCTCTCAGACCATACCTCATGCGACAGTAGAAGGTGATTTCTTATTTAGTTTAGGTTTGTGATTTTGGAGTCGCCACTAATCATTATTGGTAAGTAGACTAGAAACCTAATCTAAGTACGGGAGAAATACCACAATTCTACGAACCAGAGATTATGAGTACGGAGACTTGATTACATTATTGATCCAGAATCGAGATCCCTAACGCCCTTTCGGTATCTAAGAATGATACAATGTCTAACGTGTCATGCGAATTTTCAAGGCTTACCCATTAATTCTATCCATTCTAATAGCAGGAAAGACCAAACAAATATTAAACGCACAATCGAAATCAATCAAATCAATCAATCCTAAGTGGTCTATAAAAATGAAAATCAATCAGAACATTCAAACCCTAATGAAGCTCTAGAAGATTATTCATTTCATGATTTACATTTTTTAGGATTTTAGGTTTTTTAGGGGTTGTAACCCCAGAATTTAGGATTTTCTAAAAATGCCACTTGGGCACTTCCGAAAATTCAAATCTCACTTTTTATGGTTGGCCACGGTGATTTTGGACCATTCTGTGAATTTTTTAAAAAAATTTTCTTTTTTTTGAAAATTTTATTAATCGAGAATTAATTTTTTTATGATTTCCCAAAAATTTTTATAAATTTTTCAATTTTTCAATTTTTTATTGATTTTCCAAAATTTTCACATTTTTTATTTGTATTTTCTGAATTTTAATGAATTTTCTGAAAATTTTGGAATTTTTATGAATTTTCTAAAAACTTTTGAATTTTCTAATTTTTTTTGTGAATTGTCTATTTTTCTTATTTTTTTTAATTTTCCAAAAATTTTTATGATTTATGATTTTTTTATTTTTTTTATTTTCTGAATTTTTTATGAGTTTTTTTAGATTTTTTTTTACTTTTTTTAAATTTCCCGCCGAGAAACGAACCGGACAGGCCCGATTCGACCCAATTCGGTTTCGCCGAACCGGGGATCACCGTGGTTGGTCGTTGATTGTCTTCTCCGATGAGAAACAGCGCCAAAACGGCGCCGTTTCTGGCGATTTTCACTTCGACATTTTGTCGAGCACCTAGTGTACACACTTTCTTATTTTGAGTTTTCGAGGCCATGGCTTTCAGCTTTCCTCCGACGACCTTTTGGCGATATTCCAGTGTCAAATTTAGGTTCTTTGTCGTCCTCATATCACCATCTATTATTCCAGCCTAATCAACTCGTCGTCAGACCTTCGTCGGCCGGGGAAAAATTGGTTCGAATAACCTAACTTGTAAGCTATTCTAATCATAGAATTTCTCGAACTGCTAATCCTAATTCTAACCGCCTTAGCCGTCTACATCGCTCATCAAAACATCAAGTAAGGTAGGAGGTTACTAACTTGAGCGGCCATTTGTCACGGGTGGCGCTCCGGCGAAGCTCGGGGTTTCTGGCGAGGGTGACTAATGGTCAGTAGACTAAATTTTATGCGTTTTTTATGCCCAACATGCAATCAAGTAACACAAAATATTATCAGAACATACTTCAAACAACTAGTATGACAAAATCGCAACAAAAATGCACAAACAAATCAAGAACATGTTCTGAAAATCAGTAAGAACCGAGGCAACGAACGATTTTTACCTTCTCTATTCGATGATCAAATGACTTCTTCGAGCTGATTTGATGCTATAGAATCTATCTCTGACACTCAAGCTCTAAGTAGACGATCTCAGAACTTTCGAAGACGCTCTGGATACACCAACCGAGGATCATTTTCAGGCTATGACGATCAAACCTTTACTGGCCACTCAGGTGTGGAAGATCACGCTCCGAACCGATTTGTCAGCGTTTCCTCGCCGAAGGAAACATAGAACGCTCAGTTCTGAGATCCTCTACACACCTCTCACGTCTTTCTTCTCTCTCTCATATTCTCTGGTTCGCTCTCTCTCTCCTTGGCAATCTATCGAACACCCTCTTTGCAATGTTCCTGTTTTTTTTAGCTTTTCCTTGATCAAAATCCCGCCCAAAGTTTGTTGTAACTGATCTTCGATTGGTTCGATCGGTTACTTGGTGTCAGTCGGAGAATATCCAGCCAGCCAACTCAATTAAAACGTGCTAATTTGATCGGAGAAGGTCGATCAAGTCATGGGCACGAGTTGAATTTCCTAGGTTTATTATGCATTCTGGGCAAACCGGGTGAAGAAGACAGATCTTCGGGTTGGGTCAGGTTAACCCGGTCAACCCAGCAGGCCCAATTTTAACTAAAAGTTCAAATTAACCTCAATTTTGACCAAACTTTTGGAATTAAATCCCAAAATTGAATTCCCTATCATATTTCAAATCCAAATATGTGATTTTCCCCAATTTTTATTATAATTGTATTCAAGATTTTCACATTTTTGTATCTGGGTTAATGGGGTTTCGTTCAATTTGATGTCCTAATGACCTGATTAGGTGAAATTGATGCCAAAATTGAATTACTCACACTTGAATAACCTTAGAAATGATAATCTCATGGTTCGACAATTTCATATTGGGCACGATTCCCAATTTGGGTTCAAAATTCTTATTTTTTTCAATTAAATTTTGGGGATTTTTTATTTTTATGTCAAATTGTGAAATTAGACTGACCATTATGCAATTCAAGGTCCTAAAATCATTTTTTGTAAGGACACTATGACTTAAAAATGACTAGAAAAAAATTAATTGCATCTTTGGTTCAATTCGGGTTTAATTTTGCCCAATTTTGGGAAAAACATATACCCGATTGAGATTTTTTAAAATTGATGATTTATTCATGAAATTGGAATTAAAATAAGACTAATGACTATTTTTATGGAATTTTCTGATTCCATTTACTATTTTTCTTGATTTTCTCACTTATTTTTATTAAAAGAAATTAAGGAAAAATGCAGGAAAATGCTAAAAAATTATTTTTTGGTTTAGAAATAGGTTTTTAGGCTTGGCCAAGATTCCTAGTCCTAATTTTGAGATTTTTGAAAATATGAAAAAACGAGCTAAAAATCAAGTGTCAACAACTGCCTCTTTTTTAGATTAAGCTCGTTAGAGGTTGATCTCAAAGATAAGGTAATACTTGAATTTTTAGTCGACTCGCTGAATAAGATAAGATGAAAATTTCACAACAACTGATTAGGGATCTTGCTTTTGAAATTCGTGATCTAATCCAAATGTTTTCTTTTGAAGACATATTTTAAAAAGTTCTTAATGATTGAGAGAAAGAGAAACTTACCTGTTTGTGAGCGTCTCTTTGCTGTTTGTCCAAGGGCATGAATTGATGGTGGTGATGCTTATGATGGTTATTTTGATTTCGTGGTTTAAGGACGAACTCACTAACCATGAACGCTTAAGGCTCTTCGCCTAAGGATTTGGAGACTTGCCAAGTGGTTCCTTACTAGTAGGATTTTGAAAATTGCGTAGAGGCTCCTCGCCTGTAGGACTTTAGATTTGCTAGTGGTTCCTCACTAATAAGTCTTGAATTTGCCTAGGGGCTCCTTACATATAGGACTTGAATTTGCCTAGAGGCTCCTCGCTTGTAGGACTTCGAATTTTGGAGACTTGCCAAGTGATTCCTCAATAGTAGAATTTCGAAAATTGCCTAGGGGCTCCTCGCCTGTAGGATTTTGGATTTGATTAGGGGCTCCTTGCCTATAGAATTTTGGATTTACCTAGTGGTTCCTTACCAGTAGGACTTAAATTTACCTAGGGGCTCCTCACCTGTAAGACTTTGAATTTTGGAGACTTGCCAAGTGGTTCCTTACCAGTAGGATTTTGAAAATTGCCTAGAGGCTCCTCGCCTATACAACTTTGGATTTGCTTAAGGGCTCCTCGCCTGTAGGACTTTAGATTTGCCTAGGGGCTTCTTGCCTGTAGGATTTTGGGAAGACTTCAAACAATGAATGTCTTGATCGTGAGTTATGTGATTTTGAGGTTTCACTAACCTTTGTATGGTTTTTAGTTAACCAAAAACTATTTTGAAAAGTAATTTTGAAATTAATCAAAACTGTTTGAAATGTGGTTTTTTTTAGATTACCACAAACTATTTGAAAATTTAGTTTTAAGTTGACCAAAAACTCCTGAAACCTGGTATGGAAACATGCATTCTTTTACATTAATGCATTTTAGACAATCAAATTTCCTTTTTAAGGAATTATTTGAACAAAATGCTTGCAATTTTTCAAGAAATGCTTCAAATGATCGTTTGGAAAACCTTCATTAGAAATGATTTGTTTTAATCTATGAACTTGGTCATTTCCTCATGTAATTGAAAGGGGCATTTGTCTGATGTCCATCAATTTTACTTCTCTTAACCAATCCTTAGGTGTTCGGAGATATTCGCAATGTATACAATCTAATTGATTCGATAAGGTCTTTCGGAGGATTGTAATGTTGGCTTGGTTAACGGCTATTCAAATGATAAGCATTCTAAGGCCAAGAAAAAGAATTTCATCATATCTGACTTCGGGTCTACAAGTTAAGAATCTCGAGGACCAGACAAGATATTATTGCATACACTTATTTGAGTGATAGCTTCATATCATAAAGTCATGTTTCTTCTCTCAACATCCTAATCTGAAGAGTCTTTGGGGAGAGGTTGTATTGTTCATATTAGGTAGGCTTAAAAGGCTCATTTGTTGGGTCTTTATGAAATTGATGATCTTCTTAGCATCACCACTTTTTCTTTTCTTCTTTTTTTACTAGAGATCTTTTCCTCTATGAATATCAGAGTCCTCTAAACATTCATCACCATTTCTTTTCTTTTGCTCATTCTCACTTGTTGTGATCTATAATCTCTCATGATCTTGACTTTGTTTTGTCATGACCTTTTTCATTATTTTTCACTCTCTTTCTTTCTCATTTTTCTCGGGCATTTGGCCTTGCTTTTATCAGGTACACTGCTTTTTCATGTCCCAGACTCTTTTACCTTTGACCTTTTTGAATTCTAAGAACTCTGTGTCATGCCCTTTTGTTTCTTATCTATTAAAGTGGATCATATGCTCATGCTCCAATGTGAAGAGATGATCATCAATATGGGGTTCCGAAATAAATATTCAGGCTCAATTGGGCATTGTCAAAAGTAATGTGTTTGGGTATAGGAAATGAAATGATCTTCTTCCTCTTGGGATGTCTTAAGCTTCCATATGACTTCACATGAAGTCATCACAGAAAGATTGATGCAAGAGTATGCAATAAAATCTTTCTTGATCCTATTCTCCATAGCTGTCAATCCACAAACCTCCTGATTTGCCCCAATGTAGGGTGGTTCTTAATAGGGTTGTTTTGGAAAAACTTATCTACTGTTTTGGCTCAAATTTGGTTTACAAGGGATAAGTACGTGTTTGGGATAATGAAATGACTACCTTTCATTATTTCAATTCATATAATCATTGCGAATATCCCTTATTTCTTTCGGATGAGTTTTTCTCACTCACTCCTCCATTTTTACTTTGAGTGTATAAAGGACGTATTTGGATATGGCTTACCTTTCATCATTTGAAGGTCTTTCCATTCGATTTGATCCAAACTTTTTCTATGAAATTTTTCAAAGCCTTTTGTCAAATTATCCCTTTGAGAGAATTTTTATACTTAGTGCATTTCAAAGAAAGCGTGTTTCAAAACATTTTTTAGGTATTTTCCTTTTCAAAACAATCTGCTTTGTTTTGTTAAATTTAGTGTCATTCCGTTTGGGGAAAAGGAGTTCATTTTTTTCTCTTAAAAAGGTAACTTCTTTTACACATGCTTTCACGATTTAGGGATACCTGTCTGATCAACTTATCAGGATTCCTCTTGTTTGCATGTTTTTGCTTTAGTTCCACTGAGGATTCTTCTTTTGTTGCTCCCTTTTCTTTGTGTTCCCTGGGGATGATAAAATGGAAAGCACATTATAGGATATCAATGGAAAATAGGATTGAAAGTGACATTTCCCTATACTATTTGATAACTCCATTAAGAATTCTGAAATCATCAATTGATTTGGATTCTTTTTGCTTTTTTCTGCAAAACAGATAAACATATTTATGAAATACATGGTATGCATGGTATGCATGATATACATGATATGCATATGTTCTAAAGTGACTCAAATCTTTTCTTGAATGTTCGTCTTCATTTCATGGGTAGAAAATCTTGACAGCATATGCATTTACAGGATAGGCTAGTTCTGTTCCTGCCATATCTACAAGAATAGATGCTTCTCTAGGAAGAACCTTCTTGACAATGTATGGACCCACATAATTCGGAGTGAATTTGCCATGAGAATCTGAATTGTTGAAGATGACTTTCTTCACTACTAAATCTTTTGTTTGGACCTTACCAAAAAAAAATCTTTTGTTTGGAAATTTCTCGGTTTCACCTTTCGATTAAAGGATTTAGCCACTCGTCTTTGATAGGTTTGTCCATAGCATATAGCTCTTAGTCTCATTTCATCGATCATGTTGAGTTGTTCATATCTTTGTTGAATCCATTCAACTTCTGAAAGCTTTAACTAGGATAGTATCCTTAATGAAGGAATTACTACTTCAACAGATAGCATTGCTTCCATTCCGTAAATCATTGAAAATAGGGTTGCTCCAGTTGATGTTCAAATTGAAGTTCGGTATGCCATCAGAGCATACAGTAACCTTTCTTGCCAATCACGATAATTTTCGGCTGTTTTAGTCAATATCTTCTTGATATTCTTATTTGCTGCTTTAACTGCTCCATTCATTTGTGGACGATATGGAGATGAGTTCAGATGTCGGACATAAAGTGTTCAAGTAAACCATCTACGATCTTGTTATTTAGATTTGATCCATTGTCCGTAATTATTACTTCTGAAACTCCATACCTAGCAATGATGTCCCGCCTAATGAATCTTGCAACATTCTTGACAGTAACATTCGTGTAGGAGTTTGCTTCAATCTACTTAGTGAAATATTCAATAGCAACCAGGATAAACGGGTGTCCACTTAAGGCCTTGGGGTTGATTGGACCAACCATATCAATGTTCCACATTAAAAATGCCCATGGCTCGAACATTTAATGTCGCTCATTTAGCGGTACATTGATTTTGTCTCCATAAACTTGACATTGATAGCAACATCTCATGTGTTAGATGCAATCTGATTCCATTGTCATCCAATAATATCCTAATCTCATAATCTTTTAGGCTAGAAGATGTCCATTCATGTGAGGTCCATATTCACCTTCGTGAATTTTTTTCATGATCCGTTCAGCTTTTGTAGCATCCACACATATTAATAGGGTTGAATCAAATGATTCCTTATAAAGGGTTTGACCACTGAGGAAGAATCTGTTTGCTATTTTCCTTATAAATTTTCTGTCACCTGGTTGGTTTTCTTCAGGAAATTCTCTCGATTGAAGATACCTTTTGATGTTATGATACCATGGTTCGTTGTCGAACTTTGCTTAGACCATCATGTAATGAACTGGTTATTTAAGAATATTGATTCTCAATGGCTTTATATCCATATCATCTTCAGCCTATAATAAGAATGACAAAGTTACTAGAGCATCTACAAAATGATTCTGAGCTCTTGGAAGATAATCGAATGTTACCTCTTCGAAACTTTCTATCATCTCTTCTAAGTATATGTGATAAGGAATTAGTTTGGCATCTCGAGTTTGCCATTCACTAGTTGTTTGCAATATAATGAGCATAGAATCTCTATATACTTACAACCTTTTTATCTTCATTGAAAGGGCTAATTGTAAGCCGAGAATGCATACTTCGTATTCAACGACGTTATTGATGCATGGAAATACCAATTTCGCATATATCGAATAGTGTTGGCCTTCTAGGGAGATCAGTACTGCTCTAATTTCTGATCCAGATAAGTTGGTTACACCATCAAAATACATGGTCCATTTATCGTCGACCAGTGTCAGTATATGATCATCAAGTTGTTCTTCAGGACTGGCAAAGTTCTGCGAATTTTCTGCCAACATGTCTGCTATTGCTTGTCCCTTGACTGACTTTTGGAGTGAACTTCTTATGTTGAATTCAGATAACAAGACTTGCCACTTTGCTAATTTCCCGACTAAGGAGGATTTCTCAATAAAGTGCTTGATCGAATCATTCTTGATCACTAGCAAAATTTGGTGATGAAGAGTGTACTGTCTTAATCTGTGTAATACTCAAATCAATGCAATGCATGTCTTCTCAACTGCTTGGTAATTCACTTCAGATGTTGTGAATTTCTTGCTCAAATAATAAATGACTTGTTCTTTATCATTATTTGGTTTTCTTTGTACAAGTACTGCTCCTAACGACTCATAGTGAATCGTCAATTATAAGATCAGTGGGACTCTAGGAATTAGTGGTACCAACACTAGTAGACGTACTAGATATTCGTTGATATTATTAAAGGCTTGCTGACATTCTGCATCCCACTCTACTTTGGCATTTTTCTTTAATAGTTTGAAGAATGGTTTAGCAGTCTTAGAAAGCTGATATACGAAATGGGTAATGTAGTTTAATCGCCCCAACAAGCTTCTCACTTCTTTTACTGTAGAAGGAGTCTTTAAGTCGTATATTTCCTTGATCTTGGAAGGATCTATTTCAATTCCCCTGCTACTGATCACAAATCCTAGCAATTTGCCAGATTTTGCACTAAATACACTTATTGGGGTTCGGCTGTAACTTGTACTTTCTAAGTCTTTCGAACAATTTGCGAAGCACCTCGACATGATCTTCTCCTTGTTTGGATTTTGCAATCATGTCATCTATATATACCTTGATTTCTTTATGCATCATGTTATGGAACAAAGTTACCATTGCCCTTTAATATGGACACCAGCATTTTTTAAACCGAAAGGTATCACTTTGTAACAAAATGTGTTCCATAGTTTATGAAGGATATTTTCGCCTTATCCTCTTTCTTCGTGAGGATTTGATTATATCCTGAGAAACCATCCGTGAATGAAAATATTTCGAACCCAGCAGTGCTATCCACTAGTACATCAATATGTGGAAGTAGGAAATCATCCTTAGGACTTGCTTTATTTAGGTCGCGATAATCAACGCACACCTATACTCGACCGTCTTTTTTCATTATGGGCACTATGTTGGCAACCCATTCTGGATATGGCACTACCTCGATGAAATCGACTTTAAGTAATTTCATCACTTCTTCTTCTATTTTCTTTGTCAATTCTAGCTTTGTTCGCCTCAGTTTTTGCTTCTTTGGTGGAATACTTGGATCAATTGGCAAAGCATGTTCAACTATGCTTGGATCAAGGCCTAGAATGTCAGCATAAGACCATGCGAATATATCTTGATATTCCTTGAGCAAATCTGTGATTCTTTCTGCCTTTGCTGAGGGAAGACTTTCTCCAATCATAACTTCCTTGGAATTCTCTTTATTACCCAAATTAACAGTAATTGTTTTCTCTAACGTGAGTGGCTTTAATTCTTCATGACTGATCCATTCTTTTCTTATCCATTCCTCATCTTCATTATCTACTTTAATATCGCAAGTGATCTCCTTAGAAAGATTTGGGTCACATATGAACCCATTATGGATATGTGAATGCTCGTGTCTGACATGTAACAAACATGACTAGTAATTACATACAAAGTAAGTAATGCACATGGTCCTATAAAAAACCTTTTAGAAATCCATCTTAAAACTTGTTTTGAAAGAACATAGAGATAGAGCTAATCCTCATATCATCAAATTTCCTTGCTCTTAAAATCATTTTTGCAATGAGGAGCAATATAGAAACTCAAAGGTTCAAGCCTTACGAATGAGGATAATGTTCATCACAGGTTTAGTTTTGTTTCTACATGTCCTTAACAAAACATTTGATCACTTTTATTGAATTGAAAAATGCAGTTACATCTATATCAAAAGGAATGTAAATTGCAATTGAACTGAAATTGCGAATGAAATTACAAGAAATTTAAAATAGCAATCAACAAAATGCAACAAAAAACTAGCAACAAAGGTTCAAGAGAATCTTCCTACTCTAGTGCGTAGGTATTTTTTGCCTCCGTTATGATAACTTTAATGATATTCTCCTCAAATAAACTTGGCAGAACAGATTCTTCCTCTGCATATAAGTCCTCTTCTTAAAGTAGCTTGGAATGTCGAGGAAAAGTTTCCTTGATGTGGATCTGATGATAGGGAAACTCTCTAACTTTGCCCTTCCATATGGATAGATTAATGAGGTGATCACCTTGACCTCTACAGCCTCCATGGTTCTTTCGACCTTGGCCTTGGCCTCCATGGTGATCCTTAGAGTTATCTGGACTACAACCTACTCCGTGCTTCATTCTTGTAGCGAGAGGAGTGATAGGTTCCTTGATTCCTTAGGATTTCAATCCAAGACTATTATCGGGAGTAAATCCATACTGGCATAACATCCTTCCAGTCATAATGGATGGTGTTGAGAACTCCGGGGATTTTGTGATGCAACCAGTAGGAATTTGCACCATTGAGATCATTTCGATGGAATGACAATTTGGTTCTTCTTTCACTTCGGGTTCAACATACGGTATTGCACTCTCTTTGTAGGTGGTGAAATTTGTCTCCCTATGTACAATGATCATCTTGCCATTAATGACAAACCTGACCTTCTGATTGAGACTTGAGGAGTGGCACCAACCATATGAATCCAAGGTCTTCCGAGTAACAAGTTGAAAGTCTTCGGAATATCCACTACTTGGCAATCAATCAGAAAAGGCACAGGGCCTATGTTTATCTCGAGCTCGATATCGCCAATAACGCCCTTCTTCATTCCATCAAACGAGCATACTGTTACCTTAGAAGGTTTGATAAGCTCTTCATTAATCCCCAAGCGATGTAGTGTACTTAGTGGACACAAATTAAGTATAGAACCATTATCGATCAGCACCCGTGACACCTCCTTGCCTCGATATTTGACAGCAATATATAGGGCCTTATTATGGGAACGCCCGTCAATTGGGAAATCTTCATCAGAGAGTGCAATTTGATCCTTCATAAGAGTAGTGCCAAAAAAGTCTTTCAATGTATTTCATTAATCGTTTTCGGGATGTGCACCTCATTGAGAAGCTTCATAAGCACCATTTTGTGACTTTCTGAAGTCTTGAAGAGATCCAACAGAGAAATCTATGCCGGCATCTTTCTTAGCTATTCAATTACCTCAAATTCACTCGTCTTCATGATCAAAAGCAACCGTTTAACATCTTCTTCAGTTACTCCTTTCTTTTTGTGTTCACTGTCCTTCGGGGCATTGCATCTCCCCGATCGGGTTATGGCATCGACTTCTTTGGAAGAGTGATCCCAAGGTACACACTTAGTGTCGAGGGAGAGTGATGATCATAGGCTGTGTTTCTTCTTCTTTGATCCTTAGCTCATCAATGGAAAGTTGAATAGTGATCGACGTGATGAGACCTTCCTCTTCCTTATATTTATCTACCTCATCAAGCTTGATTAGAAATGATGTAATCATGGATACCATGCTTTTATTGGCTTCGTCAGCATCCATTCCACCCCAACCATCAAGTGTGATTGTTTCGTTCTTGAATGCCCATGGAGGAGGTGTATTTTTGATGCGGTAATTATACTAGCTACTATCTTGACCCAGAAAATCGACAATTTCATCTTGTTTTTGTGTTTTTCGAACAAATCGCCTAACATCTTGGCGAGTCTTTTTCTTCATTTTCTCTTCCTGATTTTCATTCTTCTCGAGATTCAATTGGCTGATTGGGACCTCATCCATGCCACCCCATCCGTCCGGTATAATATTTTCATTTTTGAATGCCCATGGTGGTGGTGGTGTATATTTGACACGGTAATTGTATTTACCGTTGTCTTGATCAAGTAAGTCTATGGTTTCGCCTTTGACAGATGACCTCTGGGTGAAATGCCTAGCGGACTTTTTCTTTCTCTTTTTCATCCTGATCTATTTTATCTCGAAGCATTTCTTTCTTAGGTAGAGCTTTCTCCTCAGGACTGGTTTCATCATCCATACCACCCTAACCATCAAGCATAATTACTTCATTTTTGAATGCTCATGGCGGTGGGGTATATTTCACTTGGAAGTTATATTTTTTTGGAGTCTTCTCTCAAGTTGTCTACAATCTCGCTTTTTAGGAGTGCTTCTTGACGAAAGCGAGCATCTCCTAATCGAGAAGCTTTAATCTTGACTTCATATTCATCTTCATCGTCAGACTCAATCACTGTTTCCTCATCCTTGATCATGTTTACTGTATTGTGCTCGGGAAGAGGATTATGATATACATTTGGCTCGTGCTCTTAAAAGTTCAATATCTTACTATCAATGAGCTGTTGAACCTTGTATTTTATAGTGGGACAATTATCTACATCATGTCCCCTTTCTCCCATGTGATATGTGCAAGTTTTTTACTCATCATACCACAAAAATCTCGCAAAATTGTCTCTTGGTACTTCTTTGGCCACTAAATACCTTTCCAGAAGTATTGGTAATAGCTTTGGCAGAGGTCGGGGCAATAGTATATATTGCCTCGCGGGCCTTTTAATTGGCTCGAATTGCCTTGGATTTTTCTAAGCAACATTTGATTGCTTCCGAAATGATGCTTGATGAGTACTTGGGCTTGATACCATAGCCACTTCTCGGATGGGTTCTTTGTCTTTTTTCCCGGGGTAAGGCCTTCATGCTGTTGTTTCTTGAGCCCTCTTTTCTTTCAAACCCCATTCTATTCTCTCACCTATTTTTACTAACATGGTGAATGTCTGACAGCCTGATACATATAGCTTGTCGTAATACTCAATTGGTAATGATTTTAGAAAGAGCTCAATGAGCTCGTCTTCCCTTATGGCGAGCTTTACTTGTGAAGCAACAACTTTCTATCTCTGAGCTTTACTTATGAAGCAATAGCTTTCCATCTCCGAGCATAGGCTCTGAACCCTTCATTCTTCCGTTTTTCAGTTCTGGCGAGATCCTCTCTAGTTGGGAGTACTTCGACATTAAACTTATACTATCGAAGAAATTCTCCTGCCAAATAATCTCATTTAGTGAAGTCTTCTATGTCGAGGGCTGTATACCATGCAAGGGCCACCCCCTCTCAAACTATCTTGAAATGTGCTAATAAAAAGTGGCGTGTTGTCTGAATATTTTGCCATCTTATGGAGATAATACTTTAAATGGCTTTTGGGACAACCAGTGCTATCATACTTGCTCACGAACTCTGGTTCCTTATAATTTTATGGAATAACCACCTTTGCGTACGGTGAGAACTTGTCGAATCTTTGAAGCTCATAGCCTTGACTTGCTAAGCATTCTTCAATTTTGGCCAATCTGTTGGTCTCTTCTTTATCCTTTGTTTTGCATGCTTTCTTGATTTGATCATCCTCTTCTAAATTTACCACCTCAGGCGTAGTCTTTAGAGGATTTTTTTGAATCGCTTCTTTGTTTCTAACTGGGTCTTCAATCGGTGTTTCAGTAGCATTTGAAGTTCCTACATTAGGAGTAGCAGGATGTCCTCAAGATGCGAGAATGAAAGCCTTCATTTCTACCATCATTGCAACCATTTGGGTCACTTGATTCTCAACTTCAGCTAGTCGAGCATGGCTTTCTTCTTCCACCATTCTAACTTGTAGACGAGTCTGAGGTCTTTTACCTTCCGTTGCTAAACAACCTGATTTACCAAAAAAGACCCGATATTAGCATAGTAAAATAATTACGAAACTCTACATCCTTTTAATTGTATGGTTTCATGAGATTGTCAAGGATAAGAGATTCCATACAAGTCTTAGCCTTGTATAAAATTCTTTATCATTGTCTTTTTTAAGGAATCATACAATTCAAAGAATTGCAATCCATGGTAATTTCTTTATGTTTTGAAATCGTGTTCTGAAATTATCTGTGCACGTTTAGAAAATGATCAATCCATCATTGCATATAAAAGTTGAAATTGTTTGATATCATGATTTTAAACTCAAATGGGAATCTAATTCATCCAATCCTAGGCTTCTTGCTAGTTAAGATAGTTTCCGCCTTTTAGTATTCTTCTCATTCCTTGGTTCGAAACTCCCATTCTTCCACATCAATCACAACCTCTTCAAGGATGTAGGGTTCCACTTGAGGCATGCTTAGACCAATGTATTCTGGGATATACTCATCTACAAGGTCTAGTACCACGCTCAACGGGACATATGGCTCGACATCAATTGCACGCTTATTTTCTATCCATTTGATGTATTCTTTGGAGGTCATGCAAATCTTCTTGTCTTCTTCCAATCTTTTTGGCCACTCGATTGTTTGTTCAAGTAGGTTATCCAAAGATAGGATAATTTTGTAAATTTTGGCTTGAAGGACATTCTTCTCCTCTTCAGGTATAATTCCACTTGGGATGTCAAAGGTGAACTTTTTGGGATTCCATACCGGTAGTACTTGCTGAAGTGTCCCAAATTATCTAATAACCCTTAGAGGGCAATAAGCTGCTCCTCCACTCGAACCAAGCAATGGTACTATATTTCCCTCTCGGCTCGTGATCTTTGCCTTGCTAATCTTTAGCCAACTGATCCGCCATTGGATTTGATCAGGAGTTAAGGCTCTAATGAAATTGGCCCAATCTAAGAAAGATTATTTAGGTAATTTGCTTTGGATACGAATGTATTGTTCAATTGGATTTATCACCGAACAAATTTCGCGAATATTCATAAAACGACACCAAGGTCGAATGTGTGAGATAAACCATAATGACAAAAGACCAGTAGAAGCTTGAAAGATACCCTTCCCATGATTTTGGTATATGTTTAAGGAAATGACGGTTTGGGCCAGAAGCATATTAGAAAAGTCCCATTTAAGAATGTTTGTCTTGCGATCACAGCTACTAAAGGGTCTAATCCCATTCTAGACACAGGGAATAGAATAAAGTCAAAGAAAGCTATAATAAATACCCGGGCTGAAGTGTTTCCCATTTCCATAGGAAGTTTTGAAAAGTTGTCCACTAAGAAGGATAATGGAAATCTACCCATATTTGATTTGATTAACTTTTTGATTTTGAAAGTTTTGAGATTAAGGAATTCGGCTAAAAGGCTCACAGGATTAAGTCCAAAGGGTGGCTTTACGACCCTAGGTTGAGAATTAATTCCAATTGCGGCATGATATTCTTCTAATATTGGTACCAATTCATGTTCTCAAAGATGGAATGTGGCGGTGGAAGCCTCCCAAAAATGTGCCAAAGCTTGGACTAAACTGACTTGACGTTCCACATGCATAAGTTCGAGAAGGTATCCAAGCCTTTCTTGAACATAAGTTTAGTTGTCCTTGGACATTTCTTTCCACCAAGCAACAAGTTCCTTCTGAGGAATGAGAATTACTTGGATGTCTAGTTTTCTCATTGAACCTAATCATGCAAAAAGATTTGTCATTAATCACCATGGATTGCGAATCAATTTTAATGCCTCCATTTCAATCATATGTCCTTTTGAGGTAAAACGAAAGTAAAGTACACTTGCATGCCTCGAAAGTAATGCAAATATCATTTTGAGTCTGTTTAAACCTTAAAAGAGCATATAGTTAAGAGTATGGACAAATTCAATGTGTGATGTAGATGCCCATTTTGTCATACTCCATTTAGACCATAAAATCCTAAACTATGGTTTACAACTTTGAATATATTGAAATGAATAAATAAGCACTTGAATTACATGAGAAATCCGTTATGGACCTATACATTTCGTCTAGAAATGAAAGAATAATCAAATGGAGTATGACAACCTAATCATACATTCTAAAACAAAAGGACATTTAGACAAAGCATTGAATGTCATTTAGACATTTTTTAATAATGTGCCAACTAACATGCATAATTGTAAAGGAATGGAATGGAACGATACTTGCTTACCGTGATATTTTTGTTTGGTTTTAGGTATACCAACCACAAAGACAAGCGAATGCAACTAGTGAAGTTTTGACACCTAAAAGGGTAGGATATACTAAAGGTTCAAGGCCATCACCTTAATGGACAAAGGATTCCATTCCAATAGGCAATCGGCCTAAAGTAACAAAATATTATTCCACCTTGGTAATCGGTATTGCATTTAAACAATCCCATGAGCAATCGACCCATAGTTCCGCCTAAACACATACCTCCTAAGGGAAATCCTAAATGTAGCCGGGGTTGGGCCACGGGTGGTGTGTGATAATGGTGTAGTGCTAAAATAATTTAAAGACATGCATAGCAATTAATGACCAAACAACATTTCTAAAATTCATTCAAAACACATTCAATCCCAACACCATCCTGCAAAACAAGGGTTAGCAAAGACAACACCCCTTATACCACCCGCCTGCAAAACCATTTAACACTATCATTAGTGGGACGTACTTGAGATCCTTGCAAGCATAAATCACAAGCATATCGTTCTATCTAGGCCTAAATCCACTTAGAAAAGGTTCTTTTTCCCCAGCGGAGTCGCCAAGTGTGTCACGTCGTGCTTTTTTTTGGGCTTTTGGGGTTTGCACGCTAAGGAGGTATTTCCATGTAAGGGTCTCTCCCAGACCATACCTCACGCGACAGTGGAAGGTAATTTCTTATTTAGTTTAGGTTTATAATTATGGAGTCGCTATTAGTCATTATTAGTAGGTAGACTAGAAACATAATCGAGGTACAGGAGAAATACCACGATTCTACGAACCAGAGATTCTGAGTATGGAGACTTGGTTACGTTATTGATCCCGAATTGAGATCCCTAACACCCTTTTGGTACCTAAGAAGGATACGATGTCTAACGTGTCATGCGAATTTTCAAAGCTTACCCACTAATTCTATCCGTTATAATAATAGGAAAGACCAAACAAGTATTAAATGCACAATCGAAGTCAATCAAATCGATCAATCCTAAGTGGTCTCTACAAATGAAAATCAATCAGAACATTCAAACCCTAATGAAGCTCTAGAAGCTTATGCATTTCATGATTTATATTTTTTAGGATTTTAGGGTTTTTTAGGGGTTGTAACCCCTGAATTTGGGATTTTCTAAAAATGCTAGTTGGGTACTTCCAAAAATTCAAATCTCACTTTTTATGGTTGGCCATGGTGTTTTTGGATCAATCTGTGAATTTTTAAAATTTTTAAAATTTTTTTCTTTTTTTCGAAAATTTTATTAACCGAGAATTAATTTTTTATGATTTTCCGAAAATTTTTACAAATTTTACAATTTTTGAATTTTTGTTAATTTTCCAAATTTTTCACATTTTTTATTTGTATTTTCTGAATTTTCTAAATTTTTATGAATTTTCTGAAAATTTTTGAATTTTCTGAAATTTTTTAATTTTCTAATTTTTGTGAACTTTCTATTTTTCTGATTTTTTTTAATTTTCCAAAATTTTTTATGATTTATGATTTTTTTATTTTTATTTAATTTTCTGAATTTTTATGAGTTTTTTAGATTTTTTTATTATTTTTTAAATTTTTTTTAATTTCTCGCCGAGAAACGAACCGTGTAACACCCCCACCTCGGGGTCATTTATGTGATGTCCCGTTTATTATTATCTTTCTTTAAACAGAAGCGGAAGCATAATTTCGGAACAATCACATTTAAATCAAACGGTGGAATAGAACAAGAAACATCATGAGCAAATCTTATATTTATAGCACATGCGGAGATATTTTAATAGGCTCGTTCTTTTGGATCATGGCAATTATCACATATTTTCACACGCACTATGAATAGCAAATTCAGCTTGGGTTGTCCTATACCCACTACGACTTCTCGTTCCTCGCTTCCTCACCTCCACCCCGGTCCCGTCCGCTAGGCCATCTCACATCCCACACGTGGCTTTATCCCAGAGCCGGCCTGCCCGCACCGCCAAAGCACCATTGAACCCACATAGGGATCCAACCTATTATGCGTTCGCCTGGCGATACCACGCCACGTACAAATGAGGCATCAAGTCCGTTAGGCCCTCATCGAACATCACAAGCGTTGTGATTTGGTGATAGGCGCGGTCTTCTCTGACATCTACCACGGTGAGCACCTCGACTCTCATCTCCACAGGATTTCCAATGTAGGCTAGGAGAGATGTCATCTTACGGACCTGAAAAAAGGGGAAACAACGGGGGATGAGTCAGGGAGACTCAGTAAGTAAAAACACTAATATCAAGCGAGGATATATCGATCACCGTTAACATAAGTTAGCCCTTACCGCACCCACATCGATGGCAGATCAATAGCAAAGTTCAAACAAGAGAACATCACGCACGACCACATCAATGTACACTTTACCAACCAAGGCTCGGTTCTATCTTAAAACAACACCAAACGTGAAACATGGTCAAATCAAGGAAATGAACCAACTACGACCAACCAAACGATCGAGAAACGGTCCAAGCAAACCACGTCATAACGCATCTCAACATCCTTTCCCGGTATTAGGGAATTCACTTACTCAATGGAATAAAACAAGAACTAGAGAAAACGGTTGGCGTGGGGTGAGCACGTGAGCCTTGATGAGTCTCGGACGATTATTGGTGGTTCTCGGGCTTGAACACGAACACACGGCCTTGGACGTGGCTTCCTCACTTGATCAAACCACAAGAGAGACACGGGCTAGTCGGTGAGCTCTCTCTCTCTCTCCTTCTTTCTTTTTCTCTTTCTCAGTATGAATAAGAAGCAAAGAAGTAAGAGAAAGTGGGCCGATTGGTGGTGCAGGAACTCTGGTATGAGAACAAAAAGAGAGAGACGTGAGACAGAGAGGAGGGAGGCGTGAGAAGGAGAGAGAGTGGCGTGAGAGAGAGAGAGAGAGGACGAGGGCTTCTCTATTTATAGAAGCCCAAACTTGCTCTCCACTCAAGTCCATAAATGCATGTCATGATGATGGTGCCTCAAAGTCAAGAGTCATGATGGCTTGTCAGCATGATGAGGGCCTCAAAGTCTTCATTCATTTATTGCTAGTCATGATGAAGGCCACTAAAGTCCAACTTTAATATATACAAGCCATCATGAAGGGCCACCAAAGTCCAACTCAATTAATAAGGGTCATCATGAAGATGACCTAAAAGTCTAAGCCAATTAATGAAACTTGGAGGATAAGCTTTGACTTGGTCAAGGCTTCTAGATTCTTCTACCAATTTCCAGACCGTGGACTCCCTAGAGTCTTCTGGATTTACTGAATTTTCACGCAAATGACTCAGGCTAATCGGGTCACACGAAATAGACCAATTGACACAAAAATCACAATCCGCGCCGTACTTAATCACAAGATTTTCTGAGGATTTTTCATTACAAAACATATATAATAATCTCGTTTAACCCGAGGTTTGGCAAGGGAATATCCTCAAATATCACCAAGAGACATCAAGTCGGGATTTCAACGTTCTCATATAGAAATTGATAAATCTTTGAAATCTGACAAAGCCAGATAGCTTTGCACTGTTCATAAAATCGAACTTGAAAACATAGTAAATGGACTCCGAAAATTCTCAAATTTGAATATGTCATAAACAAGTCCTTAACAAACATTTTTTATGAAGAACACAAAATCTGAATCTCTCTATAAATACTATTTTTAGTAGCTCAAAAATAGACTAAAAACAATTCGCTGGAACAGAATTTTTATTTCTCAAAATAAGCTCTGTCCATATTCCAAGTCTTCTCAAATAATTCCCAAATTTATATATGTTAGAGAAAAAGAACTTCTCAGCAATTTTTATGAAGGAAAATTTTCCAAAATCGGCCCAGAAAAGCTTGTAGAAAATAAAGAAAGGGTGAACATCACTGAAATCCCCATTCTGGGCAGTTTTACCTGAAAATCAGGCCACCGTATCACACATATCAACTCCAAAAATTCTGAAATTAAAGTATGTAAAATTTTAAGATTTTTTAAGAAACTTTCAAGAAGAAAGTATTTGAAAATTTTGATCACAAAAGTCTCCATAAAAATACTAAAATGAAGGGGTACAAAGGATCCAAAATAGGTTCCAAAACAAGAGTAAATAATTTAGTTTCAATTGGAAAACCATCAAACTTAAAATATAGCCATTTCCCACGGACTGAAATTGAAAATGTTATAATTCTCCCCCTCTAATAAAATTTCGTCCTCGAAATTTAAACGTACTTAGTTCCTTGAATAAATGCAGGTATCAACTTTTTCTTAATTCCTCACTCTCCCAAGTGGCTTCTTTTATGCACTGGTAACACTATAGGATCTTAACTAAGGGAATGGCCTTATCTCTCAACACTTGCTCCTTACAATCCACGATCCGCACCTGCTCCTTAGCATTGGACACTCTACTGTCCACTTCGACCTCGTCGAAAAATTCAACACGCGTGCCGGATCAGGCTCACACTTTCACAATATAGAACACAACATGTACCTAAGCAAGTTTCGATGGCAATACCAACCGATAGGCTAATTCCTTTTTCGTTCTTGAATGTCAAAAGATCCTACGTACCTGGGACGTGTCTTACTTTAGTACCTTTACAGCATCCACTGTAATGTGGACTAGCTCTGGACCAGCGACCCTTCTTTCCCCAACCTCAATCCAACATACTAGAGTGCAGCAAGCTTGACCACGCTTCCGCTGCACTATTCTAATAAAATCTTCCTCAAACATAGTTTACTTACCATCATGAAGATCACACTTATCATTTCAAGAAACAGTTCTCATCTTACTTTCAATTCAGTATCTAGTTCGGTTTATTCCTTTTTCTTACAAATCATCCTAGAAGCTTGCCAGGAGCCGCACCTTTGTTCAGGTCTTTAACCTCGATGATCACTCTTGCTAGAAGCCGCACTTTGAGCAGGCTTCTTGCCCCGGCATCCGATTTCTAGCCAAGAGCCGCTCCTTGATCAGGTTCTACCCCCGATGATCACTCCCCGCCCTCATCGGATTGGGTTATGTCAAAGTTCAACAGCCTTCTCTTGGCTCAACACCAAACTGCAACTTACTAGAGAGAAACCTACTTGGACTTTTTTCTCAAGATCGTGGCATCCTGATGGGACTTTTCTTTTTCCTTAGCGGTCGCAGCCTAGTCCCGAGCACTTATTTTGCTATCAATAGTCTAACAAGACTTTCTACAACACAAAAATAGGTTAGTGATCACAAACAAAGAGGAGCACTTAACCTATTTAACCACAATCAATCATTCACATGCACAGGGGTGTTTCCTAACTAACTACCCCAACTTCAGCATACCTTATCACTCCAGGTCTTTATTCCCACTTTGATTTCAGAATCGTTTTCCCAATTCGATGCACAGTTCAGTCATTCTTGCCCTTAGGCATCCTAGAAACCTGTCAGGAGCCGCTCAATGATTAGGCCCTTCACCCCGACGATACTTCTGCCCAGAGGCTCCTCAATGATCAGGCCTCTTACCTCGACACCACCTCTGTCAGAAGCCACTCAATGATCAGGTTGTTTGGCCCTGGCATCACTCCCCGCCCTCGTTGGACTGGCCAATTGCAAGCTTCTTCGAACTGCACCTACTAGAGGAAAAACCTGCTCTGATACCAAATTAATCTGTAATACCCCCACCTTGGGGTCATTAATGTGACATCCCATTTATTGTTATCTTTCTTTAAACATAAGCGGAAGCATAATTTCGGGACAATCACATTCAAATCAAACAGCGAAATAAGACAAGAAACATCATAGGGAAATCTTAATATTTATAGCACATGCAAACATATTTTAACAGGCTCGTTCTTTTGGGTCATGCCAATTATCACATATTTTCACACGCACTATGAATAGCAAATTCAGCTTAGGTTGTCCTATACCCATTACGGCTTCTCACTCCTCGCTTCTTCACCTCCACCTCAGTCTTGTCCACTAGGCCATCTCACATCCAACCCTTGGCTTTATCCCGGAGCCGGCCCACCTGTACCGCCAAAGCACCGTTGAACCTACATAGGGATCCAACCCATTATGCGTTCGCATAGCAATACCACGCCACGTACAAATGAGGCATCAAGTCTGTTAGGCCCTCATTGAACATCACAAGCGTTGTGATTTGGCCGTAGGCGCGGTCTTCTCTGACATCTACCACAGTGAGCACCTCGACTCTCATCTCCACGGTATTGCTATTGCGTGCTAGGGGAGATGCCATCCTACGAACCTGAAAAAAGGGGAAACAACGGGGGATGAGTCGAGGAGACTCAGTAAGTGAAAACACTAATATCAAGCGAGGATATATCGATCACCGTTAACATAAGTTGGCCCTTACCGCACCCACATCGATGGCAGATCAATAGCAAAGTTCAAACAAGAGAACATCACGCACGACCACATCAATGTACACTTTACCAATCAAGGCTCGGTTCTACCTCAAAACAACACCAAACGTGAAACATGGTCAAATCAAGGAAATGAACCAACTACGACCAACCAAACGATCGAGAAACGGTCCAAGCAAACCACGTCATAACGCATCTCAACATCCTTTCCCGATATTAGGGAATTTACTTACACAATGGAATAAAACAAGAACTAGAGAAAACGGTTGGCGTGGGGTGAGCACGTGAGCCTTGATGAGTCTCGGACGATTCTTGGTGGTTCTCGGGCTTGAACACGAACACACGGCCTTGGACGTGGCTTCCTCACTTGATCAAACCACAAGAGAGACACAGGCTAGTCGGTGAGCTCTCTCTCTCTCTCCTTCTTTCTTTTTCTCTTTCTCAGTATGAATAAGAAGCAAAGAAGTAAGAGAAAGTGGGCCGATTGGTGGTGTAGGAACTCTGGTATGAGAACAAAAAGAGAGAGACGTGAGACAGAGAGGAGGGAGGCGTGAGAGGGAGAGAGAGTGGCGTGAGAGAGAGAGAGAGAGGACGAGGGCTTCTCTATTTATAGAAGCCCAAACTTGCTCTCCACTCAAGTCTATAAATGCATGTCATGATGATGGTGCCTCAAAGTCAAGAGTCATGATGGCTTGTCAGCATGATGGGGGCCTCAAAGTCTTCATTCATTTATTACGAGTCATGATGAAGGCCACTAAAGTCCAACTTTAATATATACAAGCCATCATGAAGGGCCACCAAAGTCCAACTCAATTAATAAGGGTCATCATGAAGATGACCTAAAAGTCTAAGCCAATTAATGAAACTTGGAGGATAAGCTTTGACTTGGTCAAGGCTTCTAGATTCTTCTACCAATTTCCAGACCGTGGACTCCCTAGAGTCTTCTGGATTTACTGAATTTTCACGCAAATGACTCAGGCTAATCGGGTCACACGGAATAGACCAATTGACACAAAAATCACAATCCGCGCCGTACTTAATCACAAGATTTTTTGAGGGTTTTTCATGACAAAACATATATAATAATCTCGTTCAACCCGAGGTTTGGCACGGGAATATCCTCAAATATCACCAAGAGACATCAAGTCGGGATTTCAACGTTCTCATATAGAAATTGATAAATCTTTGAAATCTGACAAAGCCAGACAGCTTTGCACTGTTCATAAAATCGAACTTGAAAACATAGTAAATGGACTCCGAAAATTCTCAAATTTGAATATGTCATAAACAAGGTCTTAAAAAACATTTTTTTTATGAAGAACACAAAATCTGAATCTCTATGTAAACACTATTTTTAGTAGCTCAAAAACAGACTAAAAACAATTCGCTGGAACAAAATTCTTGTTTCTCAAAGTAAGCTCTATCCATAACCCAAATCTTCTCAAAAAAATTCCCAAATTTATATAAGTTAGAGAAAAAGAAGTTCTCAACAACTTTTGTGAAGGAAACTTTTCCAAAATCATCCCAGAAAAGCTTGTAGAAAATAAAGAAAGGGTGAACATCACCGAAATACCCATTCTGGACAGTTTTACACGGTCTGAAAATCAGGCCATCGTACCACTCATATCGACTCCAAAAAATTCTGAAATTAAAGTATGTAAAACTTCAAAATGTTTGGAGAAACTTTCAAGAAGAAAGTGTTTGGAAATTTGGATCACAAAAGTCTCCATAAAAATACTAAAATGAAGGGGTACAAAGGATCCGAAATAGGATTTTCCAAAACAAGAGTAAAAAATTTAGTTCCGATTGGAAAACTATCAAACTTAAAACATAGCCATTTCCTAGGGACTGAAATTGAGAATGTTACAAACCGTCCGGCCCAGTTCAACCCTGTTCGGTTTGGCCGAACCGGGGATCACCGGCGCCGGTTGTCTTCTCCGGCGATAAATAGTGTCAAACCAGTGCCGTTTCTGGCGATTTTCACTTTGGCATTTTCCGAGCACATAGTGTGCACACTTTCTTATTTTGAGTTTTTGAGGCCATGGCTTTGAGCCTTCCTTTGATAATCCTCCGGCGATATTCCAGTGTCAATTTTAGGTTCTTTGTTGTCCTCATATCGCCATCTATTATTCCAGCCTAATCAACTCACAGCCGGACCTTCGCCGGCCAGCAAAAAATTGGTTCGAATAACCTAACTTGTAAACTATTCTAATCATAGAATTTCCAAAACTGCTAATCCTAATTCTAACCACCTTAGCTGTCTAGATCGCTCAAAACAAGCATCAAAACATCAAGCAAGGTAGGAGGTTACTAACTTAAGCAGCCATTTGCCGCGAGTGGCTCTCCGGCGAAGCTCGGGGTTTCCGGCGAGAGTCATTAATGGTCGGTCGACTCAATTTTATACGTTTTTTATGCCCAAAATGCAATCAAGTAACACAAAATATGATCAAAACATACGTCAAACAAGTAGTATGACAAAATCGCAACAAAAATGTACAAACAAATCAAGAAGATGTTCTGGAAATCAATAAGAATCGAGGCAACGAATGATTTTTACCTTCTCTGTTCGATGATCAAATGACTTCTGCAAGCTGATTTGATGCTACAAAATCTTTCTCTGACACCCAAGCTCCAAGTAGACAGTCTCAGAACTTCCGGAGATGCTCTAGATACGCTAACCAAGGATCGTTTTCAGGCTATGACAATCAAACCTTCACTGGTCACTCAGGTGTGGAAGATCACGCTCCGAACCGATTTGCCGGTGTTTCCTCGCCAGAGGAAACGTAGAACGCTCGATTTTGGGATCCTCTACGCACCTCTCACGCCTTTCTTCTCTCTCTCTCTCTCTCTCGTATTCTCTGGTTCGCTCTCTCTCCATGGCAATCTGTCGAACACCCTCTTTGCAATGTTCCCGTTTTTTTTAGTTTTTCCTTGATCAAAATCCCGCCCAATGTTTGTTGGAACCTATCTTCGATCGGTTACGTGGTGCCAGCCGGAGAATATCCAGTTGGCCAACTCGATTAAAACGTACTAATTTGATCGGAGAAGGTTGGTCAAGTCGCGAGCGCGAGTTGATTTTCCTGGGTTTATAGTGCATTCTAGGCAAACTGGGTGAAGAAGACAGGTCTTCGGGTTGGGTAGGGTTGACCCGATCAACCCGGCAGGTCTGATTTTAACCAAAAGTTCAAATTAACCTCAATTTTGACCAAACTTTCGGAATTACATCCCAAAATTGAATTCCTTATCATATTCTAAACCCAAATATGTGATTTTCTGCAAAATTTTGGGGATTTTTATTTTTATATCAAATTGTGCAATTGGACTAACCATTATGCAAATCAAGGTCCCATAATCATTTTTTGTAAAAGACACTATGACTTGAAAATGACTAGAAAAAAATTAATTGCATTTTTTGTTCAGTTTCGGGTTTAATTTTGCCCAATTTTGGGAAAAACATATACCCGACTGAGATTTTTCAAAATTGATGATGTATTCATGAAATTGGATTCAAAATAAGACTAATGACTATTTTTATGGAACTTTCTGATTCCATTTTCTATTTTTCTTGATTTTCTCACTTATTTTTATTAAAAGAAATTAAGGAAAAATGCATAAAAATGCTAAAAAATTATTTTTTGGTTTAGAAATAGGTTTTTAGGCTTGGCCATAATTCCTAGTCCTAATTTTGAGATTTTTGACAATATGAAAAAAAACGAGCTAAAAAACAAATATCAGCAATGAGAACTTGGAAGGATGTTATCTAATATTAAGTATTGCTTCCCATATCAACGGAATTTGTACTCTGAGAAAAGTATCATGAAAAGAATGTCCAACTCTATTAAATAGTCTCATTTAAAATAGTCTTGTGATTGGGTTAAGAGATTATTTAAAGAAATCATTAGGGCGATTGTTATACTTCTGGCCCTTAGGTGGCCAAAAAGAAAAGAGAAAAGTTTTATTTCCATCATTATCTTGAAGGAGAAGTTGCACCAACAATTTATCAATTTACTTAGAGTATTGAATTCAGGTTTGATAAATTACAGTGCAGACATTTCTCATTTTATTACCAGCATACTAAATTCTGCCGTCATTTTCCATCTACAATCAAAATGTCGGGTTGAAACCTCGTAAGTTCGGCTGGATAATTATTTCCAGGATTGTCGTGGCCTACCATATCATTTATAAACGTGTATGCATGGACAAAGTAAAAAATTTGAATGAGATATGGATGGCATTGATCTCTTTCTTGACGCAATCAATATTACAATCTCAAATAGACCATCGATGGACATAACGGGGAAATACAAAGACACAAATGCATTACTTCCTTTGCATTTATTTTGACAATTTCCAAAAGAACTAGAAAGCTAAGTTGCTTCTCAATCTTAGCTTGGAATGATCTAAGACTCTATAAGGCAATTGAACCAAAAACAAACTTAGACATATCATGGAGGTGGACATGAGCCTGATCAAAATTATCGTGTAATTCAATTTGGTCTGACCATTTAATTTCAAATAAGAGTTTGAAGTGGCCATTTGATCTCAAACAAGGGTTTAAGCTCCCCAGCCGACAAGTACATGCTTATTCCAATAGCACGGGATGGGGCATTTTTGTCCAAAGACATTTCTTTTTTTTTTCTATCTTTTCATTGTTCATCTTCTTCAAATGCCTTTCTAATAGCATCGATAGTAGTTTTGACAAGGGCCGTGGCAACGGGGTGAATTGCCTTACGGGTCTTTTCTTTGGCTCAAATGGTTTTAGATTTTTCCAAGGAACATTGGACTGCTTTTGGAATGGAGCTTGATTAACGTTAAGGCTGGATACAATAGCCACGTCACATATAGGCTCCTTATCCTTTCTTCCAGGATACGGTCTCCGTACTGTCGTTTCTTGAGACTTCTTCTCCTTTAATGACCATTCGATCCTTTCGCCAACCTTCACCAGCATGGTAAATGTTTGGCAACCTGATATATACAACTTGTCGTAATACTTAGTCGGTAATGACTTTAAGAAGAGTTCAATAAGCTCGTCCTCACTTATAGCCGGTTTGACTTGTGAGGCTACAGCTTTCCATCTTTGAGCATAGGCTCTGAATTCTTCACTTCTTCGTTTCTCGGTTCTGACTAGATCTTCCCGAGTTGGAAGTACTTCGACATTGAATTTGTATTGGCAAAGGAATTCTCCTACTAAATGGTCCCATTCGATAAAATCCTCTATATCAAGAGCGGTATACCATGCCAAAGCAGCTCTCTTCAAACTATCTTGAAATGTACTGATAAGGAGTGGCATATTATCTGAATGTCTCGCCATTTTGCGAAGATAATATTTCAAATGGCTTTTAGGACAGCCGGTTTCATCGTACTTGCTCACGAACTCTGGTTCTTTATAGTTTTCTAGCACAACCACCTTCGCGTATGGTGAGAATTTGTTGAATCTCTAAAGCTCATAACCTTGGCTTGCTAAGCATTCTTCAATTTTGGCCAATTGTTTGGCCTCCTCTTCATCCTTGGATGTCTTTGTAACCCGAACGTCTTCTTCTAGATTCACTATTTCCGGTGCACATTTTGGAGGATTCTCCTGAATTGGTTCTTTACTTCTCATGGTTTCTTCAACAGGTACCTCAGCAGTATTTGCAGTCCTTGGATTTGTAACTGTAGGATAAGATACCTTTGCAGTTATAATGAAGGTCTTCATTTCAGCCATCATGGCAGCCATTTGTGTCAACTGATTTTCTACTTCAGCCAGCCGAGTACGAGTCTCTTCCTTAGCCATTTTTATTTGCAAATGAGTTCGAGGTCTTTTTCCTTCCGTTGCTAAACAACCTGATTTCATGAAAATCATCGAGATATTAGAATTGATGAAGTAGATATGAAGACTTATATTCTTTTAATTGTATGTTTTCTTGTAATTAACAAGGATAAGAATTTTTACACAAGCCTTAACCTTGCATAAATCTTCTCATCAATGTTTTTTTCAAGAAATCATACCATTCAAAGAATTATAATCCATGATGATTGTTTCTTTTATAAGAAATGTGTTTTAAATCATTCATCAAACAATCATGCATCAAGTAATTATTTTTGAAGATTCATATTACAATGCTTTACATCAAAATGGGGGAATACTAGCTTAAACAAGTCTAGCCCTCTTGCTAGCTAAGGTAGCTTCAGCCTCTTTATATTCCTTAACTCGTATCTCCCATTCTTCCATGTCAATTGTAACCTCCTCGGGAACGTATGGCTTAACACCTGGCATGCTCAGCACAACGTACTCCGAAATGTACGGCTCATCAATATGAGTAATAATACTCAAAGGTGCATATGGTTCGACATCGATCGGTCTTTTGGCCTTCAACCATTCTATGTACTCTTTGGACGCCAAGAAAAGCTTCATCTCTCCTTGTAGACCCTCGGGCCATTACACTATTTGCTTGGTCGATTTCTTCAAGGAATACATGATCTTCTGAACTTTTATTTGTAACTCCTTATTTTCTTTCTCTGATTGGGATTTTTGTGGTATATCAAATGTGAACTCCTCGGGATGCTAACTAGGTGGAACTTGTTGAATCATTCCGAATTGTCGCACCACTTTTAATGGATAATAAGCAACTTCACCATTCAATCTAAGCAATGGTACTAAGTTACCTTCTTGACAAGTAATTTGAGCTGTCATTATCTTTGGCCATTGAATCCTCCATTGGAATTGGTCGGGAGTCAATGCCCTAATGAAGTTTGCCCACTCATGAAAAGAGTATTTTGGCAATTTGTCTTGGAGCTTCAAATACTTCTCAATAGGGTTGGTAGACGAGTCGATCTTTTTAATGCGCATATGGCGTTCCCAAGGTCTGATACGGGAAATGAACCATACAAAAAGTAACCTAGCTGAGGCTTGAAGTACACCTTTTTGGTGACGTTGGTATTTGTTCAAAGAGATGATGGTTTCTGCTAAAAGCATGTTGGAGAAATCCCATTTTAGGCAAGCTTGCTTGGCAATCACCGCAACAAGAGGATTCAATCCGGTCCTTGATGTAGGGAGTAAGTCAAACCCGAAGAAAGCAAGGATGAAGGCTCTCGCAGAAGTATTCCCAGTTTCCTTTGGCAACTTGGAGCAATTAGTCACTAAGTAGGATAAAGGAAAATTCTCAGTGTTTGACTTGATCAACTTTTCCACTTGAGAAGTCTTCAAATTCAAAAATTTGGCTATGACACTCGTGGGTTTCAATCCAATTGGGGCTCAATGATTCTTGATTCGAAATCCATCCCAATGGTTGCTTTATATTCTTCTAATGTAGGTACCATCTCATGCTCGCCTAATTGGAATATGGTGATGGTAACCTCCCAAAAATGGGATAATGCTTGAATCAAACTCACTTGATACTCTAGATTGATGAGCTTGAACAAATATCCCAATCTTTCCCTCATGTAGGCTTTGTTGTCTTTAGTCATGTTCACTCACCATGTCAAAAGTTCTTTCCTTGGAACTGGGATGACTTGTATGTCTAGTTTCCCCATTTCGATCTAATCATGCAAAAAATTCATTATTAGTCACCATGGATTAATTTTAAATGCCCCAATTTAATTATATGTCCTTTTATGGATAAAATTGAGATGAAGTACATTTGCATTCTTATGACATAATACAAATGCCACTTCAAATCCATTTATGCCTTAAAAAAGCATATACTTGAAAATATGAATGAAATCAATGTTTAAAGCAAATGCCTTTTGACATTCTCCATTTTGACCATAAAGTACTACCCTATGGTTTACAAATTCGAATACATCGAAAATTGACTTTTGGCAAATGAGATTGTACATGTCACATCTTGAGCATCAAATCTATTTGAATTACATTGAAAATCATCTCGGGCCTATACATTCCATCTAGAAATGAAAAATGTAACCAAATGGAGCATGCCACCCTATTCATTCATTCTAGTGTGAAAAGGCATTTTGTCCAAACATTGATTTTCATTTGGGCATTTTTCAACAAAATGATATCAATTAATTTTGCATAATTGAAAAGATGAGAGAAGTGGAACAACACTTACTTACCAACACCTTTTGCTTGGTTTTAGGTGTACCAACCACAAAGACAAGTATATGTAACAAGTGAGGTTTTGACACCTAAAAGGGTGAGGATATACTAAAGGCTCAAGGTCACCACCTTAATGGACAAGAGATTCCATTCCAATAGGCGATCGGTCTAAAGTAATGAAATATTATTCCATCTCGTTGGCCGGTATTGTATTTAAACGATCCCATGAGCAATCGGCTCATAGTTTCGCCTAAACACATGCCTCCTAAATGTGATTTTAAATGTAGCCGGGGTTGGGCCACGAGTAGTGTGTGCGAAAGGTGAAGTGCTAAAGCAATTTAAAGGTAAGCACAACAATTTATAACCAAACAACACTTCTAAAATTTGATCAAAATCACACTCAATCCCAACACCATTCTACAAAACAAAAGTAAGCATAGAATACACCCCTTATTCCTCCCACCTGCATCACCATTTAACACGTCATTAGTGAAGCGTACCTGGGATCCTTGCGAGCACAAACACATGCATATCATTCTATCTAGGCCTAAGTCCACTTAGAAATTTTAAGATTTCTCCAGCGGAGTCGCCAAGCCTGTCGCGCCACGCTCTCGCGTGCTTTTCTGATGGAGGTATTTTTCTATATGGGCCTCTCCCAAGCCATACCTCACGTGATAGCGGGGTTTATTTAATCTAAGATTAAACTTGGAGTCGCCACTAGTCGTTTATGGTAGGTCGACTAGGAACCTAATTGTGGTACCGGAGAAGTACCGCAATCCTACGACCAAAGATTCTAGGTAAGGGATTTGGTTACATTAATGATCCCAAATTAAAACCGTTAATGCCCTTTCGGTACCTAAGAACGATTATAGCATGTCTATTGCGTCATACGGATCCCTAAGTTCGATTCACTAATCTAATCATGGACAAATAATTAAGCATCCAAAAATTAATTGCACATTCAATGGCAAATCAATCACAACAACCCTAATTTGGTCACTAGAAATGAAAAATTTATGAAAATCCTAACCAAAGCTCTAATAGTTTGTTCATTTCATTTTTAGGGTTTTTTAGGGGTTTTGGCCTTAAATTTAGAATTTTCCAAATTACGCCACTTGGGCATTTGGAAAATCTAAATTTCACTTTTAATGACTGGTCACAATGATTTCTAATCATTCTGTGGATTTGCAAAAATTTTTATTTTTTTTAGTGTCATTTGGACACTTCCAAAAATTTCAATTTCATTTTTTATAACTGGCCACAAATGATTTTTAGTCATTCTGTGGATTTTTAAAATTTTTGATTTTTGATTTTTTTCGATTTTTTTTTAAATCGAGAAAAAGATTTTTATGGTTTTCTGGAAATTTTTTATGAATTTTCGAATTTTTCAATTTTTTATTGATTTTTCAGAATTTTCAAATTTTTATTTATATTTTCTGAATTTTCGAAATTTTTATGAATTTTCTAGGATTTTTTGTATTTTTCTGATTTTTCTGTAATTTTTCTGAATTTTTATGAATTTTCTGATTTTTTTAAAATTTTTCAAGAAAAACTAATTTTTGTGTTTTTTGAATTTTTTTGAATTTTTTTGAATTTTTTTATTTTTATTTTTGAATTTTTTATATTATATATATATTTTTATATTTTCCCGCCGAGGGATTAAACCGGACCGGACCGGTCCAGACCGGTTCGGTTGAGACCGAATCGGCCGTCGTCGGCACCAGCGCTGGTTGTCCTCTCCGGTAGCACGGCATGCCCAAAACGGCGTCGTTTCGCCCATTTTCATTTGGGCATTTCGGTTAACATCTGGTGTGAGACATTCTTGAGTTTTTGTTCTCAAGACCGCTGGTTCGAGCTCACCAATGGCGAGCCTCCAGCGACCTTTTTAACTTTCCACTTCCAGAAATTCAAATCCTAAAAAATTAGTCGTCCTAGCCGTCTAAATCGAGTCTAACAATCATCACAACATCAATCAAGGTTAGAAAGACTAACCAGAATGGCCTTACGGCCACGACGACGCTCCAGTGAAGCTTCGAGTTTTTCGGCGAGGTGGTTTTAATGCACGGATCGAGTCGGTTTACATGATTTTAACCATTCAAATACAAACAAATCATAAAGATGACATCAGAACATGTTTTGAGCATCAAACATCTCAAAATATCGAAGAAATGCACAAGTTCGAACCAAAACACATTCTGGAAAAATCTGGAAATCTGTGATCACGAAGAATATTTACCTGATTTGTTCGTCGTCTCAATGAAATTTCCGAAGTGATTTGAGTCTCGGAGATTATTCTCTGACACTTGCTCTTCCTTCTGATGCTCTTGGATTAACGAGATCAAGTCTAAATCGACTGGTTGACGCCCGTTTTCAGACGTTCCCGATCAGCCGGAATGACTGGAACAACAAAGGGGAGAATCACGACTGAACACGATTCGCCGGTGTTCCGCCATCCACGGCGGCACCGAGCACTCGTGAGGGGATTCTCAACCCTTTCTCTTTCTAGATTCCTGCACAATTCACTCTCTTTCTCTCTCTTCTCTCTTTCGGGAATTCTGTCGAACAGGTTGTGTTCTTCTTTTTCAGTTTTTTCTGGTTTTTGGTTTCTTCAATTCCCGCCCAAAATTCGGTTAGAACCGAATCATAATCGGTTAGTGTCGTTGAATGAAGCCAGCTAGATAATATCCAGCTGGAAAATCTGATTAAAAACGTGCATATTAACTAGAATTGATCAACGAACTCACGGGCTCAATCGTTTTTGTTTCTAGATTTTGCGCGGGTCAAAGTCGGGTAAGGAAGACGACACTGTGCGGGTCGGGTCGGGTCGGGTTGACCCGTTCGACCCGGCTGTTCCGATTTTGATTAAAAATGAAAATTAGGCCTTATTTTGACCAAACTTTTCAAACTAAACCTCAAAATTGCATTTCCCAACATATTCCGAACCCAAACATACAATTTTCCCCAATTTTTATTATAATTGTGCCCAAAATTTCCTTATTTTTGTATTCGGGTTAATAGGGTTTTGCTCAATTCGAGGTCTTAATGACCTGATTAGGCAAAATTGATGCCAAAATTACATTGCCCACCCCTGATTAACCTTAGAAATGATGTTCTCACATTTCGGCAATTTCATTTTGGGCACGATTCCCAATTTAGGTTCAAAATTCTCAATTTTTAATCAATTTTTGGGGATTTTTTATTTTTGCACCAAATTGTGCAATTGGACTGATCATTGTGTAATTAAAGGTCCCAGGATCAATTATTGTGAAGACACTATGACCTAAAAATGTATAGAAAAAAATTAATTTCATTTTTGGTTCAATTCGGGTTTAATTTTGCCCAATTTTGGGAAAAACATATACCCGGTTGAAATTTTCTAAAATTGATAATGTACTTATGAAATTGGATTTAAAAGAAAATTATTGACTATTTTTATGGAATTTTCTGATTCCATTGACTAGTTTTCTTGATTTTCTTGTTTATTTTGACTAAAAGAAATTCAGAAAAAATGTAGAAAAATGCTAAGAAATTATTTTTTGGTTTAGAAATAGGTTTCTAGGCTTGGCCAAGATCCCTATACCTAATTTTGAAATTTTCAAAAATTTGACAAAAATGAGCTAAAAATTAGGTATCAACAGCGCACCAAGGCTAGGTATGGTTGCCTACGGTTACTTATCAACCTACTGGTGATCAGTTATGATGTGTGCTCGCGTGACTAGGAACCCCGAGGCGAGTTGGCATTCTAAGCGGGGCTTAGGCCATTAACTTACTGAGATTTCTCATTGTTGTTTTATTAACCATTTCAGACCCTCGAACATGAATCGTCTACCCGTGCATTTTTGCATATCGACGGATATAGATACAGAGTTTACAAAGTATCCTATAGGTCTAGACAGAGCTTACCAGAAGCATGTGTCTATTATTTTGGTAGATGTAGGTTTAGCCGCTTGGCAGGTTAACGGGTATGTAGTGTGGTTAATTCGGGAAGGTGATGCAGTTTTTGGCCCCATTTGCGGATTTGATGGACCTCCAATTGGCGTTACCGGAGAGGTAGTGTAGGACCCCTATGGATCTTAATCCCCCGGATGGGGAAGTGATTGATCCGGACACTGTTCCGGAGGATTCGGATCCCGAGTCAGATTTCTTGATGTTAGATTTAGAGAAGCTACTTGGACTTCATGAGGTTTGGTGACGGGATAGGACACCCCATCTTTTTGGACTGACCGGTAAACGGAGTAGATCGACCCCGACCTGGTATTTTTTTGTAGGCTTTTGTGGAAATGCCCGAAGTAGGCTTGTAAAAATGTTTCCCAACGGTTAATCAAGTAAATAACTAAAATGGTGTTTTGATTTGTATGTTGTGCACTATTTTCCTATCTATTCCCATTTATTGTTGTTGTCTGGGTGATTGTTGTTATCGCTTTCGCATGCGTAATTAAAAGATAAAATGAAGGGTTGGCGATGAGTCTTAGGATGTCGCATCGTAACGACCGTTACGGGATGTTGCGCGATCGTAGGGTTTGGGCTGTGATAGATGCCATGAAGTCTAATCCGGAGAGTCCTCCCGAATGCCACCAACTTTGGTGATGGGTTTGCATGCCCCATCTTTTTTACTACCTCCTTTTGGACATAGAAGCTAGGTTAACCCGACCATTCACATCCGTTTTTGTATGCTTGGTCTTCTAGGAAGTGGCCTTGAGATAAGGCTTGTAATTATGAAACCTTCGTAGGGTTAACGAAATGTTTATAAAATGGTTTAGTAGTTTCGTGTATCAAAATGTTTTCCTTGCTATCCTGCTTTGTTGTTGTTGTTGGGGAGTTTGAGTACCTTCCGCAAGTGTTTAATTAAAAGATAGAAAGAATGAGTTGGCGAAATGTCCTGGAATGTCACAATTTAACGATCGAGGAAGGATGTTAGCGCTCTCGATGGGGCACAGACGTGACAAGTGAATTGGACAATTCACTATTATTTTATATTTCTTTTTTTTTGTACCGATATATTACTTCTTGCTTTACTATTTTGCTATAACTGCTATTTGACCCATCAATTGACATTTTAGTAATTAATTACTAAAATGTTGACTTTTGTTAACACTTTGTTAAAAAAATTGAAAAAAAAATTGAAAACCCCTAAATCGACTCCTTTTTAATTCAATTTGACTTTGGCACTGCCAATTTCACAAAAATAAGTTTATAACCAACTTTTTCCCAATTCATGGATTTTAGTTCAAAATCGGTAAAAAATGAAATTAGTTCATTTCTAGTCATTTTTTAGGAAAATTTCTTTCACGACATTTGGTCTACAAGTCATTTCAAATCCAATTTTCAAGCCAATTTTAAAATTCCAAGCCAAGGGAAAAAACCCCCCAATTTGAGCCCTAATTTGGGCTTTTGGTTGATTCTTCATGAGTTGTGTAATTAAACCATGAATGAGTCAATTTTCTTATATGCAACTTAAATCCAATATCAATTTTGACAAATTCACATGAATTTGATTCAATTTGACCAATTTGACTAACCTAAGGCTTGCAAAATCAATTGATTCAGTTTAACTCGACCCATTCCAATGGGTTAATTTGATAAATTGAGATTCAATTTGACGATTAAGCTCTAATTTCCTTTTGGGGTTTAATTCGTGTCATTATGCGAAAGTTAATTTGAGCGCACTGGACTGTTTTAAACCCATTCAATTGAATCAATTGAGTGTTTTCAAGTTAATTGGGTTTAATTGAAATCAATTTTGTCAATTGAGAACAAAAATAGCAAAAATTACATCAATTGAATGAAAATCCCTTATTTGTGTGAGGCAAATCAATTGAGATGAAATTGGCATTACCCATGATGTAATTGGAACAAATTAATTCAATCGAGATGTTAGTAATGAGTTTAATTAATTTGAATTGATTGGATTTGAGTTGTATTCTTTCAATTTAGCTCATTTCTTTGATAATTAGTGAATAATTTTTTGCAATTAGATCCTCTAGAGAGAAAATTTGACTAAATTGCATAAAACTCCCGGCTTGAACCGGCATGAATCAGTCTGAATCGGCTTGAACCAATCCGATCGGTCAGACTAGTGAGAATGTGCAATCCAAAGAGAATGGCCGGATTTCAGCTATTTTCTGGCCACCTTCGGCCACCTCAAGCTATGGCTGACTAGCCATTTCCCATGTGCATAAAATTACCAAAAATACCCCCAAAGTCATGTCATCAAATTTAGGCCAATTATAACATTCCTTAATAATTAAGCAAATAATCCTAGCCATTCAAACGTTCTAGATCTTAACCATCTAATGTGACATGTCATTAGCCCAAGTGAATAGAAATTAGCCAATCAAGTGCTTGCTTAATCAAAAAGCAAATAATTGGAGCCCTTAGAATCCCAGAGCTACAATTCAAACTTAGGGAAGTATATACGGATTTTTCTCTCCGAAATTTGGAGGGCTAGCCATTTTTCAAATCTGAATTCTCTTTCAAAAAATGTGATAAATAGTTCTCTCTCTTTCTCTCTTGCACAAATTGGTCACTTTGCCTCGTCTCACAAGCCGACCGTTGTTGACACCTAATTTTTGGTTCATTTTTTTTATATTTTAAAAAATCTCAAAATTAGGACTAGGAATCTTGGCCAAGCCTAGAAACCTATTTCTAAACAAAAATATAATTTTTATCATTTTCCTGCATTTTTCCTTAATTTCTTTTACTAAAAATAAGTGAGAAAATCAAGAAAAATAGCAAATGGAATCAGAAAATTCCATAAAAATAGTCATTAGTCTTATTTTAAATCCAATTTCATGAATACATCATCAATTTTGAAAAATCTCAATCGGGTATATGTTTTTCCCAAAATTGGGCAAAATTAAACTCGAATTGAACAAAAAATGCAATTAAATTTTTTCTAGTCATTTTTAAGTCATAGTGTCTTCACAACAAATGATTCTGGGACCTTGAATTATGTAATATTTGGTCCAATTGCACAATTTGACATAAAAATAAAAAATCCCCAAAATTCAATTGAAAATTAAGAATTTTAAACCAAATTGGGAATCGTGCCCAATATGATATTGTCAAACCATGAGACCATCATTTCTAGGGTTAATCAGATATGAGTAATTCAATTTTGACATCAATTTTGCCTAATCAGGTCATTAGGACATCAAATTGAATAAAACCCTATTAACCCAAGTACAAAAATGTGAAAATCTTGAACACAATTATAACAAAAATTGAGGAAAATTATAAGTTGGGTTTGGAATGTGATGGAGAATTCAATTTTGGGGTTTAATTTTGAAAATTGGGTCAAAATTGAGCTTAATTGGCGAATTTAGACCAACCTAGGTCTGCCGGGTTGGTTGTCTTCCTTACCCAACTTAGCCAAAACGTGCCAAACCCAGAAAATTCTAACTCAAATCGGCAACTTCGTGAATCTTCCCCGATCAGTCTAGCACGTGTAAATTGACTTGGCCAGCTGGAAAATATCCAGCTGGCGCTAGGGAATTACCCTAAACGATTCAAGGTCAGTTCCAACAAACTTTAGGCGGGAAAAATCAATGAACAAAAAGGAAGAAAACTGAACATTGCGAAGGGGAGGTGTTCGTGGAAATGCCAGAGAGAGAAGAGAGAGAAATTGACAAAACCAAAGAGGAAAAGTTAGAGAGAGAGGGTCTGAGGTTCCCACCCGAGCGTCCGGCGCTGCTCTAGAAGGTGAAGCACCGGCCAATCGGGGTTTAGCTGAAACTTCCCCTCCACTGTTCCAGTCGATTTGGCTGGTCCTGAAGGTCTGAAACCAAGGCTTTTTTGGTCAATCCAGAGCTCTTCTGGCGAGACCAAAACCACCAGGTGGAAGTTCAAGTGTCAAGGAACAACCTTATACACGAGGATCAGTTCGACAATTTCTTCTGATCATCGAACGAAGAAGTTAAACAACGCTCGTGATCATTTTTTTTAGAATTCCAGAAAATCATTTTCACCTTAAAATGCATGTTCATGCAATTTTCTTGGAGATTTTGATTTTTCTGGAGATTTATAATACGTTTCTGAGCATATTTCTATTGTTTGTTTGCATTTTGTGTCATTGAATCAACAAAACCAAATCGGTCATCATTGGTTGAATCTCGAAAGAGCATTTTCCACCCGCCGGAGCATTACCAATGTTCTATGGTTGATCAAGTTAGTGTCTCTTATTCCTTGTGAATGTTTTGAATGATGAATGAATGCTAGAAATGGCTAGGGTGTCCTGTGTGATGATCTGAAAGCCAGGAATGCTAGTTTAGATCAGTGTTAGGTTCGGTTTTTCTAATTGGTTTTTCACCGGCCGGCGAATGTCTGCCGGTGTTCCGAGTAAGCTAGATTGAGAATAGAATACATAGACATAACAATGGTGCAATCGGAATGGCAAAACATTCACCGGAAGGTCGCCGGATACGATCACAAACTGGCAGTCTCGAGAACGTATAACACCGAGCCATGCCCATTAGGTGTTTGTGAAAATATCCCAATGAAGAAATCGTTAAACGGCGTCGTGCCCGCCTGAGGAGATGACGGGCGTCGGCGCTGACGACACCTGGTTTGGCCAAACCGAATTGGGTTGAATCGGGCCGGTCAGGTTCGTTTCCCGACGGGAATTTTAAAAAATAAATAAAAAATAAAAATTCTTAAAAATCATAAAAAAAATTCACAAAAAATTTTGAAAAATCAGAAAAATATAAAAAATTTTGGAAAATTGAAAAAAATTCAGAAAAATAGAAAATTCACAAAAAAATTATAAAATTCATAAAAATTCAAAAATTTTCGAAAAATTCATAAAAATTCAAAAATTTTCGGAAAATTCATGAAAATTCAGAAAATACAAATAAAAAAATGTGAAAAGTTTAGAAAATCAATAAAAACTTGAAAAATTAAAAAAATTCATAAAAATTTTACAAAAAATCATAAAAAAATCAATTCTCAGTTAATAAAATTTCTGAAAAAAAATTTCAAAAACTTTAAAAATTCACAGAATAGTCCAAAAAACCCCATGGCCAAACATAAAAAGCGAGATTTGAATTTTTGGAAGTGTCTAAGTGGCATTTTTAGAAAATTCCAAATTCAAGGGTTAAAAACCCTAAAAAATGTAGATCATGAAATGAATAAGCTTCTCGTGCTTCATTAGGGTTTGAACGTTTTGATTGATTTTCATTTTTAGAGATCATTTAGGATTGATTGATTTGATTGACAATGATTGTACATTTAATACTTGATTGTTCCTTCTTGCGATTAGAATGGATAGAATTAGTAGGTAAGCCTCGGAAATTTACCTGACACGTTAAACATCGTATTGTTCTTAGATACCGAAAGGACGTTAGGGATCTCAATTTGGGATCAATAGTATAACCAAGTCCCCATACTCAGAATCTCTGGTTCGTAGAATTGTGATATTTTTCTCGTACCTCAATTAGGTTTCTAGTCTACTTACTAATAATGACTAATGGTGACTCCAAAATCACAAACCTAGATTAAATAGGAAATTACCATCCACTGTCACGTGAGGTATGATTTAGGAGAGACCCTTACACGGAAATACCTCTTTAGCGCGCAAATCTCGAAAGCCCCCGAAAAGAAACGCGGCACGACAACCGCTGGCTTACTCCGACGAACCACCACTTGGCCGAGGTCCCTCACGCCTCCCCCTTGCTGGCCGCAAGTTAAGCCGGCACCGCCTTCAATGGGAGTGCCCATTTCGACCCTCTTTCCTTCTCAGCCTCAAGGGTGTGTTTCACGCTGATGAGGTGATCTAGTGGTTCTAGCCTCAAATCCAGCGATCCAACGGTGGTTCGTCGACGTCTTAGCTATGCAAAGTTGATCCTGAGTTCATCCTCAATAGCCTCGTGCCCGGAGCTCCTTCGAAACCCCGCTAGATTCTTCAATTTCTTTTATTTTTACTTAATAGTTACTACATGTTCTTTCGACCTCTTTGAATCATTTTCTCATGTCAAACTTTTGTGCTCTGATCTATGATAATCTGGTTGCATGTCGAAAATGAACTTGGAGAATTAGAGAATTAGGTTGCATGTCGAAAATGAAGATCGTTTACTAGGTGAAAACGCCCTTGTGATTTGAGGTCAGAATTTGGAAAATCTGTGGTCTGTTCTATGATAATTCATTCCCGATCGACTTTGCTCGGTTCAATCATTTTTCTGATTTTTTGTGTTCGTAATCTGGAAAATATGTCATCATGAAAGTTGCAGAAACAAATCTTGATCTTTCTAACCTAAAAATTTCATAAAATTTTATAGTGATCATGTGCGATTCATGCTTGGAAAAGACGTTTTGAAATTGTGATTTGATCTGAAAAATTCTAATTCTATGAACAAGTTTTGTTTAGTAAATTTGAAGTAGTTTGAGGGTTATTCTGCAAAAACTCAAAATATAAAAGTTGTTCATTGGGGTATTAATTAGTCAACTGGTAATTTGGAGGGACTATAGTGTTGCGACCTTCCCGTAGGTGAACCACTAGGGGATGGCTAACGTATTCACTAAATGGAAATGAAGGTTCCTCTCGTGAGGCAATCGTTCGCATTTAGTGTGGAGTCTCCCAAGCCCATCCGACCGCAACTTGGTACTCGATTCAATCATGATATTTATCTTACCTTTCAGAGCCGCCACTAATCGTTCATGGGTTGATTAGACACCCAAGTAAAATATGGGAGCACATTTTACTTTCGCAAATCAGAAATTCATGAGTACGGAGACTTAGTTACGCTAGTTTAATCTAACGCCCTTTCGGTACCTTTTTACTTTATCTTGAAAATGTTTTGCAAGCAGTCTTTATCCATTTTTATCCTATGCTACTAATATGAAAGATGGTCATGCGAGTGTGCAATCAAGAAAGTAACACCCAATAATCAAAGCAATAAATAGATTGCCTAAAACTTAAAGAACTTGGATGTGCTAAGCAAAGCATATCACTATCCGTCATCAAAGGCTTTCTGCAAACAATTAATTTAGAAAAATATGTAGGATGCATGAATGTTATGCATGATTATGCAAGATGAATTTTAATTAATATGTCATAGAATTAATTCTAAATTTACCTATTAATTCTACTAAATGTCATGCAATATAGACTTTACAAAAATAGTTAAATCTACACGAGACTCTCTAAAGTATTTTTGTTCTTTTTCTTAACAAAAAGAAAAATGACCCAAAAGTCTATAAATTAAATGATTCCTAACCTTGCATCCATATGATTATTGCAATATAATACTCGGTGCGAGATGACATAGTTTTATTTTTAAGACAATACATGCTATAATTCTAAGTTAATTAACGTGTATGAATGACCTAAAAGAAACCATGAATTTATTCTATAATGCAAGCTATATACTTTTTATATTTTTTTGTTTTACGAAAATAGCAAGTTTAAAACCTAAGACTCTAATGTGGCCTAGCGACCCATCCATTATTATTGAACCATACAACCAATGGATGTAATGTAATAATTAAAACTATCTACATAATACGATTATGAAAACTTAGTTCCAAATGACATGCATTTTGTGATGTGAGCCTAATTAACCTTAGAGATTTGCATGCAATCTAAGTGATTCTAATGACATTTTATTTTTAATTCAAAATCTTTATGCATTTTAAGACTAATTATGCATACCCTAAATATGAAAATCCCCAAATGCAAGCGACTTGCAATGAGGATTGATAATATTGTGGTGCAATGAAACACACATCATATCAAGATGAATCATAACAAGTCATGCGAGACGATATTAGGATCCGACCTAGTGTCTAAAGGAACGAAGGCCTAATACGCTTTAGTTAACACAAGGAAATAACCAAATCATGATAACCTAAGGTTCTATCAACTAATAACATGCAATTAAGAATTATCTTAGAAAATTGAACACAACTCCACTTACCTGCACAAAACCAAACGAGACTGATGAAGAGGATCACTGGCAACGCGAGGAACACTATAGCAGCGGTTCAATGCAACCCAATGGTGAAGCTTCCTTGAGGATACCGGAACTAGCGAAACTGGAAGAATACTAAGCGAAGATTGAAGAGCAATTAGACTGAGACGACGACAAATTGGTGGACTCGATGGCCCGCTAACGTGATGAAGGTTTCGTCCAAGAGAGCAAACTGAGAATACAAGGAATTTGACAAACAGGCTTGTAGGAATGCAGGAGGGACTCGTCAACTCGCTCGTGGCACGCCGAAAGGAAACCAATGTTGATAAAAGGATCCCTGGGTAAAGCGGAGACTATAGCAATTGTCCCGACAGAAATTGTTGGAGCGTACACGAGCAGGTTGGACTTTCTTGGCAAATGCGGAACATGGCAGCAGGGCTTGCTATCGAGGCGCGATAGGAAAAGTGGGTGCACGTCAGGTACGACGTCAGGGCAGGTGATCGTGGAGCTGGATTGTGATAGAGACCGCAGATGAGCAGGGGCTGAGTTCAGCATCGCTGGGAAAAAAAATGCTAGAATGGCAGAGTTTGGTGAGCGCTACGGATGGTGATGACTTGCGGCAAGACAATATGGATGTCGTGGTTCCTTCACGATCGCAACATTGTCACTGGAAAAGTGTCACCGACGGCCAAAGTGACTGGAACTTCGTTTCGCCAATTTCCACTTCGGCAGCTCTTAATGTTTATGCGTGTGAAAGGTCAGAGCAAGTGTGGTTTGGAGTGAACGTCTTGCGTGCTCCACATTGAACTCTGTAGGTTATGGTAAAAAAAAAGAAATGGAGTTGACGGGCTTATCTAGTGGTGGACGTGACTTTCCGCAAGAAGAAGGAATTTTTGGTCTCTCTCCAATCTTCTGTCTTCACGTTTGTCCCCTCTCTATTTCGTCGGAAACGTTCTTGCGACGAAATATAATTCACCGAACGTCGTTCTTCGGCTTTTAATGAAAGGAGGTTGGGTTCTAGATCCAATTATGGACGGGAGTAATCCAGGCGTGAATAAAGAACTTGATTTTTTTTATAGAATATTCAGACGAAACAGTCCAATTACTGGCGGCGTCCAAAATTCATTGACATGATATAATAAAACTAACAACTAAGGACCTAAACAATTACAGCTATGGAAAGTGAAAGTGCGAAACTGGAAAGTAAGGATAAAACACAACATTTGTTTTTGTGATGTGTCGGGGGGTCCTTCTGTTGATAATCAGATGCTATTTTTAACGTAGACTTGGTAACCGTTCTTGGCGTTGTATTCGATACCCATCGTTGATTTCATCTTCACCATTTATTTAATGACACATGTTTATCAAATGCTATCGATCTTATTTTTTGTAAGATCTTATTTCTTGAGCTTTCTCTGTGCTAATATTTGTTCTTAGTATGATAACTGTCACCGAACCCCTTTATCTTCTGAATTGATAACCATCATCGAGCCTATTTGTTCTCTAGAACGACAACCGTCATCGAGCCTATTTATTCTCTAAGGCGACAACCGTCATTGAACTTTTCTTTACTTGTCACACGTCCTTTAGGATGGTAACCGTTATCGAGCTTTTCTTCGCTTGACACCTATCCTTTGGGATGGTAACTGTCATTGAGCTTCTCTCCGTTTGACACCTGTCTTTTAGGATGATAACCGTCATCGAGCTTTCCTTCATTTGACACCTGTCCTCTAGGATGATAACCATCAACGAGCTTTTCTTCGTCTGACATCTGTCTTTCGGGATGATAACCGTCATCGAGTTTTCCTCCGTTTGACACCTGTCCTCTAGGATGGTAACCATCATCGAACTTTTCTCCGTCTGACACTTGTCTTTCGGAATGGTAACCATCATCGAGTTTTCCTCCGTTTGACACCTGTCCTCTAGGATAGTAACTATAACATCCTCAATTTTAGTCCATGGAAAATGGCTATGGATTAAGTTTGGTGGTTTTCCTAATCGGAGCCAATTTTACTCTTGTTCTGGAAACCCAGATTCGGATCCTCTGTACCTCTCTATTTTTTTATTTTTGTGGAAACTTTTGTGATCTGAATTTCCAAATACATCCTCTTGAAAGTTGTTCCAAACATCTTGACGTTATACATATTTTAATTTCAGAATTTTTGAACTTGATTTGGGTTGGACGATCACCTTGTTTTCGAACCGTATAAGACTGCCCAGAATTGGTATTTCTGTGATGTTTACACTTTCTCGATTTTCTATAAGCTTTTCTAGGCTGAGTTTGAATAAACTTCCTTAACAAAAGTTGTTGATAACTTCTTTTTCTATAACATATATAAATTTGGGAATTTTTGGAGATCATTTAGATTCTGGAAAGAGCTTACTTTGAGAAGCAAGGATTCTATTCTAGCGAACTATTTTTGGTCTGTATTTGAGCTACTAAAAATGGTGTTTACAAAAAGATTCCGATTTTGTGTTCTTCATGAAAAATGCTTGTTATGGCCTTGTTTATGACATATTCAAATTTGAGAATTTTCGAAGTCCATTTACTATGTTTACAAGTCCAATTTCATGAATAGTGCAAAACTGTCCGGTTTTGTCAGATTTAAAAGATTCATCATTTCTATATGAGAACATTAGAATCTCGATTTGATGTCTTTTGGTGATATTTGAGGACATTCTCGCACCAAATCTCAGGTTGAACGAGATTATTATACATGTTTTGTCATGGAAATCCCTCGGAAATCATGGAATTGATTAAGATGCGGGTTTGTGACTTAAATGTCGATTAGTTGTTATTGTGCAATTCGATGGTGCTGAGTTATTGTGAGCCGAACAGACATTTATAGTAGGCCAAAATAGGCTCCACGTTGGTTTTGTTAGGAAGAAACTAGAAGATAAGGCTTTGACATGGTCAAAGCTTCTCCTTCAAGCTTCATTTATTAAGGTTCATCATGACGCATTAATGAACAAAGACTTTGAGGTCCCCTTCATCATGACTTGCATCAATTAGTTGGACTTTGGAGGCACCACCATCATGACATGCATTAACAGCCATAAGACTTTAGGGGCATTTCATCATGTTATTTTGTCCATTATCCATTAATGCAAAGATTTCCAAGATCAAGTTATTAATGGCATTTCATGATGATATTTTGGCTCTTATTCATTAATACCTTAGATTTTAAGAAGATTTGATAATGATAGCCAAATCTAGACATTAATGAAGGAAGATTTTGTAATCATGGCAAAATCTAGAAAGATTTGATAATGATGACAAGAAGATATGACTTAGGGAAGAAGCAAATGAAGCCTATAAATAGAGGCAATTCTCATTCATTTCTCACCATTCCACCATCACCTCTCTCTCTCTCTCATGCTCTCACTCTCTAGGCCGCCCTCTCTCCTCTTGGCCGTGCCCTTGCTCATGCCTGTGCTGCCGTCGACCGTCGTAGATATTTTCTTGTGCTTATAGGTGAATGGATTCCCTAACACTTGGATAAGGCGATGTGTTACGTGGTTGGAATGCGACATGCAAGTGAATTCCCTAATCTTGTGACATGGTTTCCTTGGACCATGTTCGGTCTTTTGATTGGTTATGATTGGTTCTTTTCATGACTTGCTTATATGTTATATTTGAGGTGACGTGGTTTGCTTGAACTCTGTTCGGTCATTGGATTGGCTGATTTCAAAGAAAGATTATGGATCTTTGAAAAGGAGTTTTACTTAAGAAATGATTTTGATGTCTTGAGAAGGAAAGCATGCTTTGAAATGATGTTTTTACAAAGTCCATTAAAAATGGATTAATTTCATTGCTATGTTTACAAAAAGGATTTCGATGCCTTGAGAAGGAAAACATGTTTCGAAATGATGTCCTTGCAAAATCGAGCGACTGTTTACATAAGTGATCACGCAAAATTGTGTTGTGGCATTGTTATAAGCATGAATCATGTTTACATGGGATAATTGAAAATATAAGAATTGGCTTGAATGCTCGAGTGCTCGTGTGACCACTAAATAAAAGAAGAAGACCGTCGTGTGAGTGGCGATGCCTCGGTAAACTGATGCCGGGATGCCCTAGTTGAACTAGGATGCCTGGGTTGAGCCCGAATGCCTCAGTAAACTAGTGCCGAGATGCCCTAGTTGAGCTAGGATGCCTCGGATGAGCTAACCTCGGGATGCCTCGGATGAGCTAACCTCGGGATGCCTCGGTTGAGCCGGGATGTCACGCCCCGAACCCCACGGTGCGCAATATCCCTACCTAGGTCGATATGTTCGCGACGTCCCAGGATGCGTCGCCGACCTAAACCCAAACAGAGAGAGAGATCATACACAAGCGGAAGCAACAAGTAAATAAATCCCAGACAATAATTAAGATGAGACAATGGGAAGCAGAATAACAAACAGTACATCTAAAATATTTATAATTTATATTATTATTAAAAACTTTATACAATATCCATTTACAAACAAAGATACAACAATAGTAAGCCCCTGGGGTCAAAAAGGGATAAGTGGCTAAGGAGGTCGGACTACAAAAAGGGAGGGTTACAGTCAAAAAGTGTCGACCCTTACGTCTAAAACTAGGACCTACTCTAAGGCACCCAGTCAGGATCGGAACCCGACGACTCTGAGGAACTCTCGGATGGCTCCGGCTCCTCATCAGAGCTCATCTCCTCAGACTCAGTCTCCGGCTTGGGATCCTACTCCTCATCAACATCTATGTCCATCGGCTCTAGGGCCTCAGCGTCCATCTGCTCCGGGGCTGGGTCTAGCACCTCCGGCTCGTAGTCCACTCCTCCTAACTCCTCATGCTCCTCCTCATCCTCAACAATCTCATAGCTGTCATCAAGATCCGAATCCTCCATATCGGCATCAATCACATCACCATCTGGGCACTGTGGGTCTAACTGGCCTTCCCCGTTGAACGGGATATCTACAGATCGGAGGGGTTCGTACTCATCTCCAAAACGATCTCGGAAACACCATGCCAAGTACTCGTGGGTCTCATAATGTGTCTTGCCCACGTCTACCCATACTAAGGTATAATGCCTACGATATATCTCCTCGTTCCCCGCGGGATATACAGACAGAGTACGCTCGATATAGTGGGGAATCCCAAAGCGTACTGGAACCTCAGCCATCGTCACGGTCGGGGGTCTGAAAGGTTGGTTTATACAATAGTGAGAACAAGTCTCAGTGAGTCCTAGACCTAAACTAGGCTAACATGTACTCTCCTGACAGGCGAAACCATATAAAACACAACAATAGCCCAGGCTCTCAGGCCAGATCAATCATTACACTGGCCTTGCAGGTTAGGCATTTCAATATAATAATCAAGTCATATACGCGAACACCCTATCTACACGTACGTCATACGTATGCTCACACTCAATCGTGTTCGTTTCGCATGACATTTACCGAGTCTTACATACTTGCGCACTGGCCCATGTATTCTTATACATGCAAATGTCATTATGTCATATTTATGTCTCGGCTCACTAGCCCACACTAACACAATGGCAATTGTTCAATTATCATTAATACGACCCGCGTAAAAAAACGCATCAGGCTCCGTTCTTAAACACAACCCTCCGTGGCTAGCGTAAAAATGCCCTAGACCTAGTGTCTCTAGCCTGCTACAAAGTGCATGAGGCGCAACATTGATCTTCTTACGAACTAGAACCCACGTAAAACGCATCAGGATGGTCGTCTTCCGGACGTACCGGGCATCGTCCTGCTTCAAAGTGCATGAGGACGGCATACCCCGCGTAACACACTTCAGGGCGTTTTAAATGACCACATGTTCATGTCAGGCGCACAATCTCACACAATTTCGTCGCATGCCTCATTCTCAGCATACGCACTGCATGCCCATGCAAATCCCGCTCTCGGGCTATATGCAACATTCCATGAGTAACCACATAATTTAACCATTCAATGTCGTATCAATGTGCTCAATTGGCCAATTAATACTGTGGCCCAATACGCGATTTCCAGTCAACAATCAATTTCAAGCCAATCATTGGCCAATCACACTCCACATTAATCAGCCACATAAACGTACGACTTAATGCTGCATAATCTAGCACAATTAAGTCCATAACAATCAAAGGCCAATCAGCCCAGGCATACTCGGCAATCACACAATTCAATCTCTAAAGTGCCGATTTCAATCCAATTAATCCAATTGTGGACAGCCACTATTCATCCCGTATTGGCTTCCAATTAATCTCTAAATCGGCACAATAATCCATCACATTTATCCTAATTTCGATCATGCTCCACAGTCCAATAATTAATTCCCCAAATTATCCTACTACGCCAAACCAGTCTAGAAATACACGATGTACTAATTCGGGTTTAGGGAATTATACTCACTTAATTCGAGTTGGGACAACGAGGAATGGGCGACCAATTGCCGGTGAACAGCACAATCGGCGGCAACGTTCCGGCGGCGGCGAGCGGCAATGGCTCACGGTGATCGACGATGGCAAGGGTGAGGCAAGGCGAGTTGGGGTGCGTCGGTGAGGCGATGAACGGGCGGCGACCGGCCGTGGACACGGCGGTGACGGCGGCGGAGAGCCACGGAGGCAGCGCTCCGGACAATAGCTAGCGTCCGGTGCTCCGGTGGTGTCCACACGATCGTGGCTGATCGGCAATCCAAGGAGGAGAGAGAGAGAGAGACTGAGATGATGGTGGTGAGGTGAGATGGTGAGGCTGGTGGTGGTGGCACACGGCGGCGCACGGCGGCGGCGATCCGGCTTACTCGGCTCTCCAACGACGGCGGCGATCCGGCTTACTCGGCTCTCCGACGACGACGGTGTCCTCACACCGAATGAAGAGAGAGAGAGAGAGAGAGAGAGAGAGAGAGAGAGAGAGAGAGAGAGAGAGAAAAACAAGAGAGGGCTGGGTTGATGGTGGCGAGGCAAAGCGATTTCCGGCGACCAGCAGCTCCGGCGTACGGCGGCGCTCCGGCGTGACCAGCAAACAGTAGAAGGAATGGTGGAAGGAGGAGGAAACGGCATGGAGGAGAAGGAAACCGGAGAGAATGGCCGGTCTAAGGGAGTCCAAGGCTGGTCAAAGGGTCTCCTTAGTGGAATCCAAGTGTCACCCATCTAGCCAATGTGACCATCTTGCCCTTTGATCCAATGGCCATGATTCATCCTCATCCAATAATGCATGGACTTTTTGGTCCTTTAGTCCAATTATTGGGCTGACCATACTATTATAATTAAAACCTTAATTAACCCCAAAAAGTCCAAAATTCGGAATTAAGAAAATAGGCCTAGGGGCAATTTGGTCATTTTCCAATTTCGGACCGAAATTCCAATTTTTATCCATACCAATCCCAAATATGCGTGGCCAGTCAGAAATGGTGTCGGCCACGCAAAATAGTCACTTACGCCCTTGAAAATCGGCTTCAAAGTCTTGAGGGGCAAAATAGTAATTTTTCACTTCCGGGTCGAAATTCCATTTTTTGACCGTACACACTCCAAATATATGTGACCACCCTAAATGACATTGGCCTTGCAAAATAATCTCATATGACCTCAAAAATCGATGTCGGAGTCCAAAGGGGTAAAATCGTAATTTTTCCAATTTCAGTCGAAATTCCACTTTTCGACTGTACTTGTCCCAAATGTATGTGGCCACTCTAAAACGACATTGGCCCTGAAAAACAGTCGCATACGATCTCGAAATTCGACACCCAAGTCCGGATCAATTTTCTGCGATCATAATCGCTAAATTTCAAATTTTAAAGTCTCTGATTAACGGGCGGCTGTCTAGGGGTTACGCATATCGACCTAGGAGTACTCGAGTCGTGACGGCCTCAATTACTGGGAAACGCGAGAATCTATCACTAGTGCCAGAGATCGCGATCGATCGATTTAAGTTCGGGATTTGTTTACCACGTGTACTTTTGGTCGTGCGGAATCACTCGCGATCAGATCGTTCATCATTAGCCAAATCATATCCTTCACTTTCCTAGGATCGCCCACATTGACCCAAAATATTTCCTTGTCGTTTCTTGGAATTAGTGCCCAATTCGCGATCGGGGTCCCTTGTGACACCCCGACCTCGGGGTCATTAACGTGACTTCCCGTTCATTATTGTCTTTCTTTAAACACAAGCGGAAGCATATCTCGGGACAATCACATGAAAAACAACAGCGAGATTTAAAACAAACAGCATCATGAGCAAACCTTATATTTATAGGATACGCAAATATATTTTACTGGCCAACTTAGTCCTTTTTAGCCATTTACACGTAATAACAAGTGGCTTGGGGGTCCTAAGCCCACTACTTCGGATTCACAGCTCCAAGCTTTCCCCGAACTCCAGCATGGCTCAAACTTCCCCTGCCGCTGCCGTCCATTCGACCATCCTATGGACCTGAGGGTGGGAAAAACGGGGGATGAGTCGGGGAGACTCAGCAAGTGAAAACACTAATATCAAGCGAGGATATATCAATCGCCGTTAACATAAGTCGGCCCTTACCGCACCCACATCGATGGCAGATCAATAGCAAAGTTCATACAAGAGAACATCACGCACGACTACAACATGTGCACTTTACCAGCCAACTCTCGATTACCAACCAAGGCTCGGTTCAACCTCATGTACACTTTACCAATCAAGGCTTGGTTCTATCGCATGTACACCTTACCAATCAATGCTCGGTTCTATCTCAAAACAACATCAAACATGAAACATGGTCAAACCAAGGAAATGAACCAACTATGACCAACCAAACGACCGAGAAACGGTCCAAGCAAACCATGTCACAACGTATCTCAACATCCTTTCTCGATATTAAGGAATTCACTTACACATCAATTAAACAAGAACTAGAGAAAATGAAGCGTGTGAAGGACACGCGAGTCTCGCCGATTCTCGAGCGATTCACGAACACTCGGGCCTTGGATTTGCCTTTCTCACTCGATCAAATCACAAGAGAGACACGGGCTAGTCGATAAGCTTTTCTCTCTTTCTTTTTCTCTCTTTCTCGGTCAAGAACAAGAAGTAAAGAAGCAAGAGAGAAGGTTGTTAGTGTGTGTGAGAATGGAGAGAGGGGCGTGAGAATGGCGTGAGAGAGAGGGGAGGGTTTTTCTATTTATAGAACTTCAAACTTGGTCACCAAGTTGCTAATCGAAGCTTGCCTAAGAAGATAGATGACCATTATGACAAAGCCTCCAAAGTCAAGACTCATCATGGCATGCATTTAATGCCATAAATGCTCTTAATGAACTAAAATGATGAAGGGCCAAAGCTTATCTCAATCTCATTGGTCCTCTCTCTCTCTCTCTCTCTCACGGCTACTCTCTCTCTCTCTCCCCCTTGGCCGAATGGCCTTCTTTCTATTTGTAGAAAGACAAAACTTGGGGCCAAAGTTTGGGGTATGAAGTCATGGCATATGTCATCCAAGCATGAGGTCATGGCTTAGGTCATTTGAAGCATGAGGTCATTGCTTACCTCACATGGCCATTAAGAACATAAGCCAAAAGTCATGATGAAGGTGATAAGGTTGGACCAATAAATGTGACTTCCACAAGAAGATTTAACCCTTGACTTGGTTAATTTCGTTTTCTCCTGGGATGACCTCCAATCAAAGCATAAAATATCTCATTTGAAAGCTTGAAACATGTACTTTAAATCACCAGAAGACACCAAGTCCAAATTCCAACGTTCTCATATAGAAAATGCTGATTCTTTGAAATCTGACAAAACCAAACAGCTTTGCACTGTTCAGGAAATCGGACTTGAAATCATAGTAAACGGACTCCGAAAATTCTCAATTACGGATATGTCATAAACAAGGCCTTAACAAACAATTTTCATGAAGAATACAAATTTGGAATCTTTCTGTAAACACCATTTTTAGTGGCTCAAAGACAGACTAAAAACAGTTCACTGGAACAGCATTTTTGTTTCTCAAATTAAGTTCTGTCTAGAATCCAAATCATCTCAAAAAATTCCCAAATTCATGCATGTTATAGAAAAGGACGTTCTCAATAACTTTCATGAAGGAAAATTTTTCAAAATTGGCCCAGAAAAGCTTGTAGAAAATAAAGACGGTGTAAACATCACCGAAATACCCATTCTGGGCAGTTTCACACGGTCCAAAAATCAGGCCATCATACCACTCATATCAACTCCAAAAATTCTGAAATTAAAGTATGTACAACTTCATGACGTTTGGAGAAACTTTCAAGAAGAAAGTGTTTATAAATTCAGACCACAAAACTCTTCCCAAAAATAACAAAACAAAGGGGTACAAAGGATCCGAAACTGGGTTTTCCAAAACAAGAGAAAACAATTGAGTTCCGATTGGAAAACCATCAAACTTAAACCATGGCCATTTCCCAGGGACTGAAATTGAGGATATTACAATTTACCTGCAGCTTCCTAGGCCTAAAAATCGGGATGTGACAATTCTCCCCCTCTAATAAAATTTCGTCCTCGAAATTTAAACACGTACCTAGTTCCTCGAACAAATGCAGGTATGAACTTTTCCTCAATTCCTTACTCTCCCAGGTGGCTTCTTTTATGCCCTGGTAACACTATAGGATCTTAACTAAGGGAATGGCCTTACCTCTCAATACTTGCTCCTTATAATCCACGATCCGCACCTGCTCCTTAGCATAGGACACTCTGCTGTTCACTTCGTCCTCGTCGAAAAATTCAGCAAGTGTGCCGGATTGGGCTCACACTTTCACAATATCAGTACATAGAATACAACATGTACCTGAGCAAGTTTTGGTGGCGGCGCCAACCGATAGGCCAAGTTCCTTATTCTTCCTAAAATTTCAAAAGATCCTACATACCTGGGATTTATCTTTCCTTAGCACCTTTACAGCATCCACTGTCATGTGGACTAGCTTTGGACCAGCGACCTTTCTTTCCCCGACCTCGATCCAACGTACTAGAGTGCAACAAGCTTGACCACGCTTCCGCTACGCTACTCTGATAAAATCTTTCTCAAACATAGTTTACTTACTTATAACAATCACAAAGATCACACTTATCATTTCAAGCAACAGTTCCCGTCTTACTTTCAATTCAGTACCTAGTTCGGTTTATTCCTTTTCTTACCCGCCATCCTAGAAGCTTGCCAAGAGTCGCACCTTGTTTAGGTCTTCAACCCCGGCGACACTCTTGCTAGAAGCCGCACCTTGATCAAGCTTCTTGCTCCCGCGTCCACTTCCCAGCCAAGAGCCGCTCCTTGATTAGGTTCTGCCCTGGCGATCACTCCCCACCCTCATCGGATCGGGTTATGTCAAAATTCAACAGCCTTCTCTTGGCTCAACACCGAACTGCAACTTACTAGAGGGGAACCTGCTTGGACTTTTCTTTCGAGGTCGTGGCATCCTGCTGGGACTTTCCTTTTTCCTCAGCGGTCGCAGCCTGGTCCTAAGCACTTATTTTGCTATCAATAGTCTAACAAGACTTTCTACAACACAGGAATAGGTCAGTGATCACAAACAAACAGGAGCACTTAACCTATTCAACCACAATCAATCATTAACATGCATAGGGGTGTTTCCTGGCTAACTACCCCAATTTCAGCGCCCCTTATCGCTCCAAGTCTTTATTCCCGCTTTGATTTCAGAATCGTTTTCCCAATTCGGTGCACAGTTCGGTCATTCCTGCCCTTAGCCATCCTAGAAGCCTGCCAGGAGCCGCTCAACGATCAGGCCCTTCACCCCGGCGCCACTTTTGCCCAGAGGCCGCTCAATGATCAGGCCTCTTACCCCGGCGCCACCTCTGTCAGAAGCCGCTCAATGATCAGGTCGTATTGGCCCCGGTGCCGCTCCCCGCCCTCGTTGGACTGGCCAATTGCAAGCTGCCCCGAACTGCACCAACTGGAGGGAAAACCTGCTCTGATACCAAATTAAACTGTGACACCCCGACCTCGGGGTCATTAACGTGACGTCCCGTTCATTATTTTCTTTCTTTAAACACAAGCGGAAGCATATCTCGGGACAATCACATGAAAAACAACAGCAGGAATTAAAACAAACAGCATCATGAGCAAACCTTGTATTTATAGGATACACAAATATATTTTACAGGCCAACTTAGTCCTTTTTAGCCATTTACACATAATAACAAGTGGCTTAGGGGTCCTAAGCCCACTACTTCGGATTCACAGCTCTAAGCTTTCCCCGAACTCCAGCATGGCTCAAACTTCCCCTACCGCTGCCGTCCATTCGACCATCCTATGGACCTGAGGGTGGGAAAAACGGGGGATGAGTCGGGGAGACTCAGCAAGTGAAAACACTAATATCAAGCGAGGATATATCAATCGCCGTTAACATAAGTCGGCCCTTACCGCACCCACATAGATGGCAGATCAATAGCAAAGTTCATACAAGAGAACATCACGCACGGCTACAACATGTGCACTTTACCAGCCAACTCTCGATTACCAACCAAGGCTCGGTTCAACCTCATGTACACTTTACCAATCAAGGCTTGGTTCTATCTCATGTACACCTTACCAATCAAGGCTCGGTTCTATCTCAAAACAACATCAAACATGAAACATGGTCAAACCAAGGAAATGAACCAACTATGACCAACCAAACGACCGAGAAACGGTCCAAGCAAACCACGTCACAACGTATCTCAACATCCTTTCCCGATATTAAGGAATTCACTTACACATTAATTAAACAAGAACTAGAGAAAACGAAGCGTCTAAAGGACACGCGAGTCTCGCCGATTCTCAGGCGATTCACGAACACTCGGGCCTTGGATGTGGCTTTCTCACTCGATCAAATCACAAGAGAGACACGGGCTAGTCGGTAAGCTTTTCTCTCTTTCTCGGTCAAGAACAAGAAGTAAAGAAGCAAGAGAGAAGGTTGTTGATGTGTGTGAGAATGGAGAGAGGGGCGTGAGAATGGCGTGAGAGAGAGGGGAGGGTTTTTCTATTTATAGAACTTCAAACTTGGTCACCAAGTTGCTAATCCGAGCTTGCCTAAGAAGATAAATGACCATTATGACAAAGCCTCCAAAGTCAAGACTCATCATGGCATGCATTTAATGCCATAAATGCTCTTAATGAACTAAAATGATGAAGGGCCAAAACTTATCTCAATCTCATTGGTCCTCTCTCTCTCTCTCTCCCTCACGGCTACTCTCTCTCTCTCTCTCCCCCTTGGCCGAACGGCCTTCTTTCTATTTGTAGAAAGACAAAACTTGGGGCCAAAGTTTGGGGTACGAAGTCATGGCATATGTCATCCAAGCATGAGGTCATTGCTTACCTCACATAGCCATTAAGAACATAAGCCAAAAGTCATGATGAAGGTGATAAGGTTGGACCAATAAATGTGACTTCCACAAGAAGATTTATTCCTTGACTTGGTTAATTTCGTTTTCCCCTGGGATGACCTCCAATCAAAGCATAAAATATCTCATTTGAAAGCTTGAAACGTGTACTTTAAATCACTAGAAGACACCAAGTCCAAATTCCAACATTCTCATATAGAAAATTCTGATTCTTTGAAATCTGACAAAACCGAACAGCTTTGCACTGTTCACGAAATCGGACTTGAAATCATAGTAAACGGACTCCGAAAATTTTCAATTTTGGATATGTCATAAAAAAGGCCTGAACAAACATTTTTCATGAAGAATACAAATTCGGAATCTTTCTGTAAGTACCATTGTTAGTAGCTCAAAAATAGACTAAAAACAGTTCACTGGAACAGCATTTTTGTTTCTCAAATTAAGTTCTGTCCAGAATCCAAATCATCTCAGAAAATTCCCAAATTCATGTACATTATAGAAAAGGACATTTTCAATAACTTTTGTGAAGGAAACTTTTCCAAAATCGGCCCAGAAAAGCTTGTAGAAAATAAAGACGGTGTAAACATCACCGAAATACCCATTCTGGGCAGTTTCACACGGTCCAAAAATCAGGCCATCGTACCACTCATATCAACTCCAAAAATTCTGAAATTAAAGTATGTAAAACTTCATGATGTTTGAAGAAACTTTCCAGAAGAACGTGTTTATAAATTCAGACCACAAAACTCTCCCCAAAAATAACAAAATGAAGGGGTACAAAGGATCTGAAACTGGGTTTTCCAAAACAAGAGAAAACAATTTAGTTCCGATTGGAAAACCAACAAACTTAAACCATAGCCATTTCCCAGGGACTGAAATTGAGGATATTACAATTTACCTGCAGCTTCCCAGGCCTAAAAATCGGGATGTGGCAATTCTCCCCCTCTAATAAAATTTCGTCCTCGAAATTTAAACACGTACCCGGTTCCTCGAACAAATGCAGGTATCAACTTTTCCTCAATTCCTCACTCTCCCAGGTGGCTTCTTTTATGCCCTGGTAACGATATAGGATCTTAACTAAGGGAATGGCCTTACCTCTCAACACTTGCTCCTTACGATCCACGATTCGCACCTGCTCCTTAGCATAGGACACTCTGCTATCCACTTCGTCCTCGTCGAAAAATTCAGCAAGCGTGCCGGATCGGGCTCACACTCTCACAATATGAGCAAGTTTCGGTGGCGGCGCCAACTGATAGGCCAAGTTCCTTATTCTTCCTAGAATTTCAAAAGATCCTACATACCTGGGATTTATCTTACCTTAGCACCTTTAGAGCATCCACTATCATGTGGACTAGCTCTGGACCAGCGACCTTTCTTTTCCCGACCTCGATCCAACATACTAGAGTGCAGCAAGCTTCACCACGCTTCCGCTGCGCTACTCTGATAAAATCTTCCTCATACATAGTTTACTTACTTATAACAATCACAAAGATCACACTTATCATTTCAAGCAACAGTTCCCATCTTACTTTCAATTCAGTACCTAGTTCGGTTTATTCCTTTTCTTACCCGCCATCCTAGAAGCCTGCTAGGAGTCGCACCTTGTTCAGGTCTTCAACCCCGGCGACACTCTTGCTAGAAGCCGCACCTTGATCAAGCTTCTTGCTCCGGCGTCCACTTCCTAGCCAAGAGCCGCTCCTTGATTAGGTTCTGCCCTGGCGATCACTCCCCACCCTCATCGGATCGAGTTATGTCAAAATTCAACAGCCTTCTCTTGGCTCAACACCAAACTGCAACTTACTAGAGGGGAACCTGCTTGGACTTTTCTTTCGAGGTCGTGGCATCCTGCTAGGACTTTCCTTTTTCCTCAGCGGTCGCAGCCTGGTCCTAAGCACTTATTTTGCTATCAATAGTCTAACAAGACTTTCTACAACACAGGAATATGTCAGTGATCACAAATAAACAGGAGCACTTAACCTATTCAACCACAATCAATCATTCACATGCATAGGGGTGTTTCCTGGCTAGCTACCCCAATTTCGGCGTACCTTATCGCTCCAGGTGTTTATTCCCAATTTGATTTCAGAATTGTTTTCCCAATTCGGTGCACAGTTCGGTCATTCCCGCCTTTAGCCATCTTAGAAGCCTGCCAGGAGCCGCTCAACGATCAGGCCCTTCACCCCGGCGCCACTTCTGCCCAGAGTTCGTTCAATGATCTGGCCTCTTACCCAGACATAAACATCACTGAAATAAAGACGGTGTAAACATCACCGAAATACCCATTCTGGGCAGTTTCACACGGTCCGAAAATCAGGCCATCATACCACTCATATCAACTCCAAAAATTCTGAAATTAAAGTATGTAAAACTTCATGACGTTTGGAGAAACTTTCAAGAAGAAAGTGTTTATAAATTCAGACTACAAAACTTTCCCTAAAAATAACAAAACGAAGGGGTACAAAGTATCCGAAACTGGGTTTTCCAAAACAAGAGAAAACAATTTAGTTCCGATTGGAAAACCATCAAACTTAAACCATGGCCATTTCCCAGGGACTGAAATTGAGGATATTACAATTTACCTGCAGCTTCCCATGTCTAAAAATCGGGATGTGACAATTCTCCCTCTCTAATAAAATTTCGTCCTCGAAATTTAAACACGTACTTGGTTCCTCGAACAAATGCAGGTATCAACTTTTCCTCAATTCCTCACTCTCCCAAGTGGCTTCTTTTATGCCCTGGTAACACTATAGGATCTTAACTAAGGGAATGGCCTTACCTCTCAACACTTGCTCCTTACAATCCACAATCCGCTCCTGCTCCTTAGCATAGGACACTCTGCTGTCCACTTCGTCCTCGTCGAAAAATTCAGTAAGTGTGCCGGATCGGGCTGACACTTTCACAATATCAGTACATAGAATACAACATGTACCTGAGCAAGTTTCGGTGGCGGCGCCAACCGATAGGCCAAGTTCCTTATTCTTCCTAAAATTTCAAAAGATCCTACATACCTGGGGTTTATCTTTCCTTAGCACCTTTACAGCATCCACTATCATGTGGACTAGCTCTAGACCAGCGACCTTTCTTTCCCCGACCTCGATCCAACATACTAGAGTACAGCAAGCTTGACCACGCTTCCGCTGCGCTACTCTGATAAAATCTTCCTCAAACATAGTTTACTTACTTATAATAATCACAAAGATCACACTTATCATTTCAAGCAACAGTTCGCGTCTTACTTTCAATTCAGTACCTAGTTCAGTTTATTCCTTTTCTTACCCGCCATCCTAGAAGCCTGCTAGGAGTCGCACCTTGTTCAGGTCTTCAACCCCGGCGACACTCTTGCTAGAAGCCGCACCTTGATCAAACTTCTTGCTTCTGCGTCCACTTCCTAGCCATGAGCCACTCCTTGATTAGGTTCTGCCCTGGCGATCACTCCCCACCCTCATCGGATCGGGTTATATCAAAATTCAACAGCCTTCTCATGGCTCAACACCGAACTGCAACTTACTAGAGGGGAACCTGCTTGGACTTTTCTTTCGAGGTCGTGGCATCCTGCTGGGACTTTCCTTTTTCCTCAGCGGTCGCAGCCTGGTCCTAAGCACTTATTTTGCTATCAATAGTCTAACAAGACTTTCTACAACACAGGAATAGGTCAGTGATCACAAACAAACAAGAGCACTTAACCTATTCAACCACAATCAATCATTCACATGCATAGGGGTGTTTCCTGGCTAACTACCCCAATTTCAGCGTACCTTATCTCTCCAGGTCTTTATTCCCGCTTTGATTTCAGAATCGTTTTCCCAATTCGGTGCACAGTTCGGTCATTCCCACCCTTAGCCATCCTAGAAGCCTGCCAGGAGCCGCTCAACGATCAGGCCCTTCACCCCGGCGCCACTTCTGCCCAGAGGTCGCTCAATGATCAGGCCTCTTACCCCGGCGTAAACATCACCGAAATAAAGACGGTGTAAACATCACCGAAATACCCATTCTGGGCAGTTTCACACGGTCCGAAAATCAGGCCATCGTACCACTCATATCAACTCCAAAAATTTTGAAATTAAAGTATGTAAAACTTCATGACATTTGGAGAAACTTTCAAGAAGAAATTGTTTATAAATTCAGACCACAAAACTCTCCCCAAAAATAACAAAACAAAGGGGTACAAAGGATCCGAAACTGGGTTTTCCAAAACAAGAGAAAACAATTTAGTTTCGATTGGAAAACCATCAAACTTAAACCATAGCCATTTCCGAGGGACTGAAATTGAGGATATTACAATTTACCTGTAGCTTCCTAGGCTTAAAAATCGGGATGTGACATCCCTGGTCCACGTACCATATCTTAAGTAGCCATTCCCTTTTGGTTAATATCCCGAGAGTGATCAATTCCGGACGAGACTTATCAAATTGAAATGAGAAACAATATTCATTTTATCGATCTCGGAAATAGGTCGAAATTCGGAATGTTATACGGGATGCCTTGGTTGAGCCAGGATGCCTAACATAAAGCTGGATGCCTTGGTTGAGTCGGGATGTCCTGGTTGAGCCAGGATGACGATAATGAATTCTTTATGTATGCCGATATGTGTGTATTGATAAACTGAGTTTATGTGATCGGATTAAGGTAAGCTGCCATGTGAACCTAGCAAGGGCAAGGTCAAAGTCTTTGCTATTGATATGCCATCGACATAAGGCAGGGAAACTATTTGTATGCATTTGTACAATGGCGAGGCATCATCCTACACGAGTATTAGTGAATTTACTCATTGAGTCTTCCTGACTCATTTCCCGTTGTTTTCCCTTTTTCAGGTTCATACGGTGGAGATTGGCATAGAGGAGCTAGGAGTAATCTTAGCCTTTGCTTGTGATATAGTTTGTATGTGGAACGACACGTAGAAAAGGGCTTGTAAAAATATGTTTAAGAAAAATGGTAAAAATATGTTATGCATGTTTTCCCTGATTTCCAACTATTATATAAGGTTTGATCTTGATGCTTGTCGAAATCCCGCTGTTGGTTTTGATTGTGATTGTCCCAAGTTATGCTTCCGCTTATGATTAAAGAAAGACAATAATGAACGGGACGTCACAAAGTAAGCCTCGGGTTACGGTCTTGGCCAGGATGTGACCTACGTAAGGTAAGAGCATTATAGTCAAATTTGGTATCAGATCAGGTTTTCCCTCTAGTAGGTGCAGTTCGGGCAGTTTGCGATTGGCCAGTCCGACGAGAGCAGGGAGTAGCATCGAGGCCATACAACCTGATCATTCTGTAGCTTCTGACAGAGGTGGCACCGGGGTAAGAGGCCTGATCATTGAGTGGCCTCTGGGCAGAAGTGGCGCCGGAGTGAAGGGCTTGATCGTTGAGCGGCTCCTGGCAGGCTTTTAGGATGGCTAAGGGCAGGAACGATCGAACTGTGCACCAAATTGGAACAACGATTATGAAATCAAAGCAGAAATAAAGACCTGAAGTGATAAGGTGCGCTGAAGTTAGGGTAGTTAGCTAGGAAACACCCTACACATGTGATTGTTTGATTGATTATTGAATAGGCCTTGGTTGATAACATTTGATTTTGACCACTGACCTATTCTTGTGATGTAGAAAGTCCTCTTAGAATATCAATAGCAAAATAAGTGCTCATGACTAGGCTGTGATCACTAAAGAAAAAGGAAAGTTCCATGAGGATGCCATGACCTCGAAAGAGAAGTCCAAGTAGGACCCTCAAATGGATGGAATTCTTGTAGCGCTTGCAAATATCGAAAGTTGATGGGCACGATAACAAGCTGTGTCAAGGAATGGTAAGCACCATTTGTAAGTTCATGAAGTGACAAGGATGGATTTTAGAAGCGCTAAGTTTTGACTGTAGGCTCTTGTGGTAAGTAATGATCTTTTAGCGTTGAACATTATTGGATGAGTTGCGAGTTATTATTTATGTCATAGCAAGCTTTCAGTGTGAAATTGTGGAGCTTTGAGTATTGGTGGAATATAGATTGCAAAACTTAAGTTATGATCTATAGATGATAGGTCATGATTTTAAGAACTAAGTTACGATCGGTTGAGACGGGTTGAGGATTTATATTGAAAGCCTTGGTGCGTTACATGGCAATGTTTGGTATGATAAGAATTGATCTTGGAAGATATGAGCTTGAATCGTTATAAATTTATTTGTGGAATTGAGGACGACCTCTTGTTTTGGTGATTTGGTAGATAATAGTCCCTTAAGTATAAGAGATGATCTTTCAAATAGCAATGAAAGACGAGTCCATATCTTGGTGATTTGGAAGTTATAGTCATTCAAGTTTAAGTGGCGATCTTTTAAGCAATGATGCTTTTTGTGAATTTAAGATAAATTCTTATTTCATTGGTATCTGATCCTATAGAGAGAAATATTTGTAAATGAATGACACTTTGGAAATCTTAGAGACTGTTTAGGAATTTATGACCATGAGATTGCTAGGGTGCTACAATGATGAGATCGTTTGGGTATGACAACTCTTAAGTAATGACTCTCGGTGGATTTGTTTGAGGATAGTAATCCAGAATTGGTGGACTAAGCTGATTTGAATTAGACATGGTACAATGGAAAGAAAGAATTTAAGAATAATGATGATGGAAAGTCATTTCAAGCCGCGGAAGCAGTACCTTTGAGGAGGAAAGTATTATGATATAATTTGAGGAAGATTTTATCAGAGTAGCGCAGTAAAAGCATGGTCAAGTCAGAATTACTTTCGAAAATTTAGACGTTGCCGCAGACAACCCTGAAAGTAAGAAGAAGCTACCTATCCCCACTTGTTCGAGGAACCAGGTACGTTTTAAATTTCAGGGACGAAATTCTTTTAGAGGGGAAGAATTATAACAGCCTTAATTTTAGTCCCTGAAAAATGGCTATGGATTAAGTTTGGTGATTTTCCCAATCGAAGCCAATTTTATTCTTGTTCTAGAAAACCCAGATTCGGATCCTTTGTACCTTTCCATTTTTTTATTTTTGTGGAAACTTTTGTGATATGAATTTCCAAACACTTCCTTCTTGAAAGTTGTTCCAAACATCTTCAAGTTTTACATACTTTAATTTTAGAATTTTTGAACTTGATTTGGGTTGGATGTTCACCTCATTTTCGAACCATATAAGACTGTCCAGAATTGGTATTTCTATGATGTTTACGCTTTCTCGATTTTCTACAAGCTTTTCTGGGCCAAGTTTGAATAAACTTCCTTAACAAAAGTTGTTGATAACTTCTTTTTCTATAACATATATAAATTTGGGAATTTTTGGAGATCAATTAGATTCTGGAAAGAGCTTACTTTTATAAGCAATGACTCTGTTCCAGCGAACTATTTTTAGTCTGTCTTTGAGCTACTAAAAATGGTGTTTATAGAAAGATTCCGATTTTGTGTTCTTCATGAAAAATGCTTGTTATGGCCTTGTCTATGACATATTCAAATTTGAGAATTTTCGGAGTCCATTTACTATGTTTTTAAGTCCAATTTCATGAACAGTGCAAAACTGTCCAGTTTTGTCAGATTTCAAAGATTCATCATTTCTATATGAGAACGTTAGAATCTCGAATTGATGTCTTTTGGTGATATTTGAGGACATTGCCGCACCGAATCTCGGGTTGAACGAGATTATTGTGCATGTTTTGTCGTGGAAAATCCTCGGAAATTATAGAATTGATTAAGATGCGGGTTTGCGACTTAAATGGTGATTAGTTGTTAAATGGCGATTAGTTGTTATTGTGCAACCCGATGGTGCTGAGTTATTGTGAGCCGAACAAACATTTCTAGTAGGCCAAAATAGGCTCTGCGTTGGTTTTGTTGGGAAGAAACTAGAAGATAAGGCTTTGACATGGTCAAAGCTTCTCCTTCAAGCTTCATTTATTAAGATTCATCATGGCATGCATTAATGAACAAAGACTTTGAGGCCCCCTTCATCATGAATTGCATTAATTAGTTGGATATTGGAGGCACTACCATCATGATATGCATTAATGGCCATAAGACTTTAGGGGCATTTCACCATGTTATTTTGTCCATTGTCCATTAATGCAAAGATTTCCATGATTAAGTTATTAATGGCATTTCATGATGATATTTTGGCTCTTATTCATTAATACCTTAGATTTTAAGAAGATTTGATAATGATAGTCAAATCTAGATATTAATGAAGGAAGATTTTGTAATCATGGCAAAATCTAGAAAGATTTGGTAATGATGACAAGAAGATATGGCTTGGAGAAGAAGCAAGTGAAGACCATAAATAGAGGCAATTCTCCTTCATTTCTCACCATTCCACCATCACCTTTCTCTGTTATGCTTTCACTCTCTAGGCCGCCCTCTCTCCTCTTGGCTGCGCCTTTGCCCATGCCAGTGCTGTTGTCAACCGTCGTAGATGTTTTATTGTGCTTATAGGTGAGTGGATTTCCTAACACTTGGATAGGGCGGTGTGTTACGTGGTTGGAACGCGACATGTAAGTGAATTCCCTAATCTTGTGACGTGGTTTCCTTGGACCGTATTTGGTCTTTTGATTGGTTATGGTTGGTTCTTTCCATGACTTGCTCATATGTCATATTTGAGGTAATGTGGTTTGCTTGAACTCTGTTCAGTCATTGGACTGGTTGATTTCAAAGAAAGATTATGGATCTTTGAAAAGGAATTTTACTTAAGAAATGATTTCGATGTCTTGAGAAGGAAAGCATGCTTTGAAATGATGTTTTTACAAAGTCCTTTGAAAATGGATTAATTTCATTGCCATATTTACAAAAGGATTTCGATGCTTTGAGAAGGAAAACATGTTTTGAAATGATGTCCTTGCAAAATCGAGTGACTGTTTGCATAAGTGATCATGCAAAATTGTGTTGTGGCATTGTTATGAGCACTAATCATGTTTACATGGGCAAATTGAAAATATAAGAATTGGCTTGAATGTTCGAGTGCTAGTGTGACCACTCAAAAAAAGAACAAGACCGTCATGTTAGTGGTGATGCCTTGGTAAACTAACGCCGGGATGCCCTAGTTAAGCTAGGATGCCTGGGTTGAGCTTGGATGCCTCGGTAAACTAGTGCCAAGATGCCCTAGTTGAGCTGGGATGTCTTGGTTGAGCCTGGATGCCCTAGGAGAGCTAGCCCTAGGATACCTCGGTTGAGCCGGGATGCCTAGCATGAAGCTGGATGTCTCGGTTGAGCCGGGATGCCTAGCATGAAGCTGGATGTCTCGGTTGAGCCGGGATGCCTTGGTTGAGCCGGGATGCCCTGGTTGAGCCGGGATGACGATAATGAATTCTTTATGTATGCCGGTATGTGTGTATTGATAAGCCAAGTTTATGTGACCGGATAAAGGTAAGCTTCCATGTGAATATAGCAAGGGCAAGGTCAAAGTCTTTGCTATTGATATACCATCAACATAAGGCGGGGAAACTATTTATATGCGTTAGTACAATGGCGAGGCATCATCCTACACGAGTATTAGTGAATTTACTCATTGAGTTTCCTTGACTCATTCCCCGTTATTTTCCTTTTTTTAGGTTCATATGGTGGAGATTGGCATAGAGGAGCTAGGAGTAACCCTAGCCTTTGCTTGTGATATAGTTTGTACATGAAACGATACGTAGAAAAGGGCTTGTAAAAATATGTTTAAGAAAAATGGTAAAAGTATGTTATGTAAGTTTTCCCTAATTTCCAGCTATTATATAAGGTTTGCTCTTCATGCTTGGCAAAATCCCGCTATTGGTTCTGATTGTGATTGTCCCGAGTTATGCTTCCGCTTGTGATTAAAGAAAGACAATAATGAACGGGACGTCACAAAGTAAGCCTCAGGTTACGGTCTTAGCCGGGACGTGGCCGAGGTAGGGTAAGGGCGTTACAGTAAGCATCATCGAGCTTTTCTACATCTGACCTCTGTCCTCCGGAAATAGGCACCTTCATCGAGCTTTTCTGACTTGACACCCATCATCCTTTTTATCGATGTCTTCGATGAAAAATACCTCTGGCACTTTTAGTCCAGTGTTTCCTAGTTTGACACCTGTTCTTCTAGGGCAAAAGCCTTCATCGAGTCCTTTCTAGCTTGGCATTCACTCTTCTCTTTATCGACGTCCTCGATGAAAATACTTTCAAAACTTTTGGTCCCCATTCATCTGAATTTAAAATTTCCCGCTTATGACTATCAGTACTTACCAACTGTCTTACATGAATCATCTTAGTATGGGCGATGTCATCTTTTGTCGTTTTATTCATCTATCCTAAGTGTCGACAACCCTAATTAATTTCAGGTGTCAACATATGCCCCAATCTAAAAGAATTAATTATTTTTATTTAATTCTTTTAAAACAAATTTTGATCTATATAATCTTAATCTTAATGCCTTGTAACTTGTATTTGCTCATCCTTCTTGAAACGCTTTGCTTTACTCTGACACGTCATCTCGATCATTTATGACTTAGCAGATTTTCATGATAGCAAATCACTTGAAACATCGTATCTTGACAAAAAAAATCGTAACTTTTGACCTTCCACCTTCTTCTCCAATTTTAGGTTTTCTTCTCAATTTTACACTCCTTCGTTTCTTTTCAACTTTCTCATTCAGTCTACATTCATGGCCCGCAAATATTCTCCCGAATCATATATTGAGAAATTCGATCAACTACATCATGATCAAGAGTCTCCGAACTATGACTCTCGACTATTGCACTTGGTCAATGAATCCTCCGACCAACTTATTCTGGGTCCTTGTTTTCACAATCATCACCAGATTCCCACTTCTCTTCATCCCTATTTTCCAAAGAGAGTAGGAGAACTTCTTCCTGTTCAAAAGTCTTCAGTTGTAGACATCTAGTTTCTAGAAACCTCATGATTTCGTGGGTTTCCTTCTCTTGAAATGGGTTTTCACCACTGGTACGTGAGATTAAAGAGAGACATAACTACTCGCCTTGCCTGAATGAGAGATGGCATTGATATTGCTTTAGAGGTCAGCATACTGTCATATGATTTAAATCAAGGGTTTTGGGTGCTGCTATCAGTTTCTGGTCCCCTTCGACTAATTGTTTCTTTTTTCCCTTGAGTCCTATGTCTGTTACTCTTTTGGACATGTACGCTATTACTAATTTTCCTCCGATTGGGACCCCCATGAGTGACATGGCTTCGCTATCAGTACCATTTATCTCTTATGAACATCTTGCTTACGGTAGATTTCTAGAAACATATTCTCTTAGTGTCAAGCCGATAACCCCTAACGAACGTGCTTGTTTCCTCCTCTTCTGGCTGTCTAAATATGTTTTCTTTGCTTCCATGCTGAAAGTTTCCAAAAACTTTGTCACGCCCCGAACCCCAACGGGCACGCGACACCCGCCATAGGTCGAACAGTTGCAACGTCCCAGGTTATCGTCGACCTCAACTAAACATCAGAGATTTAATCACGCAAACGGAAACCATAAACACCCTGACAAATTAAACTGGGGAGAATTGAGAGAATATACATTTCCATTTCTTGTTCAACTAGTTCCACCATATATACAATAAAACAAACCTCTGTCTACCAGTGCACACTTTACTGAAACTACCAAAATCAAAAAGGAGTCGATGACCTGACGTTCAACCTCAAAAATAGTTCTCATCCAAGGCAAGCTTTCCTACTTCTACAAACACTGTCGTCGTGTGTCTTGTCCAGGTCATCCTGTCACCCATCGGAAACTCAGCTACCTCATACTCCGTATGCACTGATACTCCAAAACGTTCTGGTGGTTGTGGCGGATTATTCACAGCTCAGGTCGGGGTTCTGAAATGTTTGGTTGAAAACAACCGTGAGACACTTCTCAGTAAGTACACCCCTAAACCCAACCTAGGCTATCACGTACCTCCAGACAATCTAGCAAGCACATACACCTTCACACACGACAAGTAATCACAAAATAGGCACATCAATTAATATAGCCAGGTTCAATCTCAATCACACCGTATGCAAACACGCGCATGAAACATTTCCCTTCCTCTGATCCTTTCATTTTCATTTCCTCTTCCACATTTCTCGCCAGTGAGCCGCGTAAACGTACACGCCTCAGGTACATTGCGACCACTGGTCACTTTTCACAATACTCGCCAGTGACCTGCATTGAAGTACACGCCTCAGGCACACTGCAATTACTAATCACTTTCCACAACACTTGCCAGTGACCCGCGTTAAAGTACACGCCTCAGGCACACTGCGATCATTCCTTTTCCACAACACTTTCGGGTCCGCGTAAACGTACACGCCTCAGGCCATGTTTCTTGCCCGCGTAAACGTACACGCCTCAGGCTCAACATCTACCACTTACTGCACAACCCGCGTAGAAGTTCACGCCTCAGGCTGGCAGTCCTCCGGTAATATCGGGCATCGTCCCGCGTTACAGTACACGCCTCAAGACGGCACAATTTTCCACAATTTCTCATGCCATGCCACACACCATTTCTTTCTTACTCATGCATACGCTCAACATGCAGTTAGCACGATCAACTGGCACAATACATGCGGCCCGTACACTCATTAATTCACACAGCTCATGCTCACTCAGCATTAGACATGGCAATATCAATAATTAATTTAATTTAACTCACGTGTGTACTCAACAAGCAGGTACAATCACTCAATTGCACAACAGCATACTCAATTTAATCACCACCATTTATTAATAATTCAAATATACATCCAACAAGATAATTCCCATTTTTCTCCAACCAAATGGCGTCGGATTAATTCCGATCCTTCGTGGGACTTTCTCGCCATTAAATACTGGTTCTAAAAATCCAACTTGCGTCCCGAACAAGTCATCGCAGCCCCGTGAACAGTAATTCGAAGCTTGTGAACAGTAACTCGCAGCTTATAATTCACCTCAAATTGTTCTCCAAAAATTCCAAAAATAATTCTTAAGGCCCGCCAAACAATTACAATCATAAACCCCAATTTTTCGCACCCGCATATTGTAAATTTCACCATCCCAACTCAATTATAATTAAAACACACGTAAAACACATAAATTTCTATTTTTCTCCCGCCAAACGACGCTAAATTGATTCCGGTCCTTCACGGAACTTTCTCACCATTAAATCTCGGTTCTAGAAATCCAACTTGCGTCCCAATCGGACCATCACAGCCCCGTGAACAGTAAACCACAGCTCGTGAACAGTAATTCGCAGCCCTTATTTTTCTGAATTTCCAATAATTAATTCCCGAATTAAATCCCAAGGCCGGCCATAAAATTTCCACTACCAATTCATACAAATTCCGCACCTAACTTTATACAGATTTCGTCCAAAATCGCCCGTCGATACCCGAAGTCCTAAATCGGGATTAGAGTATGACTTACCCGCGTTCTAGACTATCGCGGCTAGAACGGAGAGCGGCGGCACTAAATCTGGGATGGCGGCGACGATGTACGGCTCCCGGGTGGCGGCAATCGGCTTAGGTGGCGACGACTCGGCTTGGGCAGTGATTGGGGGCTCATGGCCAAGAGAGAAAGACCGAGAGGGAGTGAGAAAGAGAACGGCAGCTTGGGGGGCAACGTGGTGTGGTTCGGCGAGCGGACGGCGGCGGCTTGCGGGCGTGACCGGTGATCGGTGGTCCGGCGCGGTGGCGACGGCAAAGGGAGAGGGAGAGTGATCGGTGGAGGGGGAGAGGTCTCACAGTGAGGGGGGGAAATTTAACGATGGGGGAGAGAGAAAAGGTCTTCTTGACCTAAATAGTAATTTTGTTGACCCAAATTGGCATTTTACCCAAAATGCCCCTCTCTCACAAATTCGATCTGACGGCCGAGATTCGATCCAATCTAGAAATCAACGGCTAGGATTGAATCTTACTTAAAAATATCCAAGGGTAATGATGTCTTTTCCAACTTTGGGCCTAAAATGACCAAAATGCCCTTGTCCAACAAAACTAACCCTTTATTAACTCTTAGGGGTATTTTGGTCACTTTTCCCGTTTCTCGTCGAAATCAAATTTTTCCGAAGGAATTAAGTGCACCAAAAATTCACCCGTGTCACGTGCAACGTCGTCCTAGCGTTCCGGCGTGACTTCCTAATTTTCCGGTGTCCAATTTGGGCAAAAATTCAATAATTAAATTCTATTAAACGCATCTCAAGCGTTTCTCGAGCTAACGGGCGGCTTGCTGGGGAAATTCGCTGAATCGACTCATGACTGATACTGAATCGAGTCACGTACAAGTCCGTTCGGTGCGTGACGACCTCGGTTGTCATTAAAATTGCGAAGATCAATCACTTGATCCGAGGGGTACGATCGTTCGGTATAATTTCAGAATCATTCGTCAAGTCGTTTCGTGGTCCAACGGAATCACCCGCGATCCACTACTAGGACAATGGTCAACTGACCCCTAATTATCCTTGGATCGGCCAACAGTGGCTCAAAATATTACTTACACGATTTAATGGTCGAAATCCATTCACGATCGAATTTTCTTTAGCCGCGCGAATTTAATTCCCCCTAATAGCCTTTCCCTAATGGTTAGCATTCCCAAGAATGATCAGTTCCGGGCGAGAATTTACTGCGAGCGCATTTCATAAAACTCAGTTATTCAATAAATTCCAATTGGTGGAATTTCGGAATGTCACAAACTTCTTACCACTCGTAGCTAATTTTGCTGCTGGTAAAACACTCGCTTTGGCATCATTAATCCTAGCGACTCTGTATAGAGGAATAACTCATGCATCTTTATCAATGATGTCCAAAGATGCAGGTACTTTATTTGGGCCATTCTGGATATTCCAATATTAGATGGTGCATTATTTTCCTTTTCTTTCCAATCACACCGTTCGCACCTTTCGTCACCATTCCTTTCTAGAATTTCAACCACCAACACTTCCTCCCTTTGGATGTTGTTTACTTAGTTATTTCTCATTAAGTATCTCAGAGGATTTTTCTTCTTTTGCCTTTTACCTTCATAAACTCTTGATAGTTCACCCGAATGAAATTGAATTTTTTGTTTATGATGCAAATGAATTCAATTACTTGTTTGATTCGATAGCTTGCCCTAATTCGACTGACCTTTGGCTATGCATCCTTACTCCTGTGGACCTTCCTTTAAGGTTATCCCGTAAAGGTAAATTTTATCATGGCTTTGAAATTTATTCTCCTTAGTACCGCGCCAGGCAATTTGGTTTAGTTCAGGCTATTCCTATGCCAATTCCTTATCCCCTCGAATTTTCAAACATGGCCAAACAAAAATATCCTTTTACGAAGGATACCCCCTTGGTATGCTGTGCTGAAATTACTCGGCTTATGTATGCCAAATTCGCTCCTGATGTTGACAATTTCGAACCTAAGCCTGGATGCACTCCTATATGGACTTCTTGGTGGCTCTCCTTCTGTCTTGAAAGCCTTTATGAGGAGGCTACTCAAATCATGTTGACTCGAATAGCAGGAGGTGTATTTAAGCCAAGGAGTAAAGGTTGGAAGGGTAAAAAAGCTATTTCCATAGGATCGGATGCTCTAAATCCCGAATCAGGACAATTGCAAATAACTCAGGGGACACAAATCAAAATTCCTAAGGCCAAGTCGACAATTTCTTCCAAGAAAGTGGTTCCCTCAAAAGGTGCTCCTATTCGATTGTACTACGCTACTTCAATGGATCAACCCCCGGTTGATGATAACACACCTCTTCTCAAGAGGAAATCTGATCTGGTGCAAAGTATCCATTTATTGCTGTCTTTTCTTTTTCATATAATTTCCGCATTACCTCTTAACCCTGATACTTGTTCTTACAAGGTCTCTATCATCTAGTCAGTCTATCGAAAATGTAGATGAATAACCACTTACTACGTTGATCAAAAGAAAACGCCTCAACCCTTCAACTATATCAGCCTCCTCTTCTATGGCCACTACCAATTCTGTGGAGGCTTCGGGTTCTCATATTAATCTCACCCAACCTGAAGACAATTCAGACAGTATATTTTTGTCGTGCCCTCCTTTATTTGTTCTTTCTATTCAACGCAAAGTGATTAATTTTTTAGCAATTCATTATTGGCAATATATATATATATATATAGCAGGACTCTCTGTTGACCTTGATCTTGAGGTTGCTACTGTTGATCTGCCCATATTACTCCTTACAGCACTAGAACAAGGCATTTTGTATTATAATGGTATGTTATGATTCACTATATGTCTCAACCACTGATTTCCTCCTATTTTCAGGATCTTTAAACGATTTGGTACCACCAATCTTAGCAACTTCAGAACTTGGGACAATTGCCAATACTCGACCCATGGATAGCCACATCACATTTAGTTCCCCTATCCACTCTACTGAAGTCAGTTCTTCTGATTCCATTTTGTCCCTGGCCACTGCTCTTATCCCAGTATAGAGTGTTGTTGTTCCTTCGACACAACCTTCTTCGAGCCATTCATTTCCTTATGCCGAGGAAAAAATTCTCCACGATCTCTCTTGAAAACTAGGTGCATGCTAGACAAGGCTTCTCACATACTGGGTTTCACTTCAAATGTAGCTTCCCCAAGGCAGATGGCCATTGAAAAGGTCAGAGATAAACTATTGCCACTTCTAGACCTTTCTAGTGAGGGTTTTCCTATGCTTCTGTGCAATCAAACAGCTTTTGATCGATTGAAATTTCTGCTCGATGAGCTATGTAGTGCTGAACCTAGTGAAATACTACCCTCTAAGCTGAAGGCTAAACTTAATGATTTCTCAAAGGCTTTTGTCAGCAAGATAGAGTCTTATCGACGTAATTATGACCTAATTATGTCTTTAACTCTTTCTAATCAAGCTTATCCTAAGAATAAATGAGCTCAGTCATATTGTAAAGGAAAGGCAGACTAACCTTTACGTCTTGGTTGAAGAAATATCTGGACTTGATGAGGAAGAAGTTCTTCTTGAGAAGCAAAAAGCGGAGATTGAACAAAAGCTAGCCTTTCTTCGAGATACTCAGAAATTCAAACACACACAGAGGCTTCAACTGGAGATGGACTTTGACAAGGATATTACCATTCTCAAAGAACTCAAGCAGACTGAGCATCAACATCGACTGGCAGCCGAAGCTGAAAATCGGCAGACCAAAAACAAATGTATAACTGATAATGGTCAATTTGACCGTAGTATGTTGTCCTTATGAAGTGATGTAAAGAAACTGCTGTTCCTTAAGAAAAATTCTAATCAATAAAGTCACCTCCATTTTCTTTTGAATTTATTTTTTTTATTTCAATTATTTTTAGCGGGAACTGTTTCATTCAAATTTCTCCACGTTCCTCATCATCGGTGAAGTTGGTTACCATGTTGGGTTTATTTATACCCTTCTACCTCCATTTTTTCACCTTGTCTGTTTGAAACATGGCATCCAACTTTCCTTTCTTTTCTCATGCTTCACCTTCTATGTTCTTGAATCGTCTTGATGACCTTTAATCCTACAAGACAAGAGGCCATATTTCTTTGTCCTTTATGGACTATGATACTAATAATGATCACATTATACTGGGTCTTTATCTTAAATCCATTCAACCCCCCTTATGTTCACTGAATGTTTCCTCGCCATTATTAAGAGATTCTTCCCATTAATAGTGGCCGCATTCATGCTCATGCTTGATTGACCTCCAATTATAGGTTTAATTCTTATCCCAGTTTTGACAGGAGATTTTTCCAATGGTATAAATGCTTGCATAATGTGATAAAGTCCAAATGGCAATCACGTACTGTCCTTGCACATTATCGTGTTTTGTAATGGTGGTTGTGGATATTGTAAAATTGTGTTTTGCAATGGTAAGGGCTGTAAAGGTTATGACACTTGATAATGTGGTACTGGTTGTGGTGGTGTTACATTTTTCCTTGGACTATCTGTATTAATATTTGGCATGAACAATATATGAGGAACGCTAGGTTGAGCAGTAAAACCACCAGACAATATACTGTCATGTAATTGGTATAGAGCAGTATGCTGAGGAACCATATTTTCAATAGTCACATTTGTTTGAACTGGACCAAACAAATTTACTCCGTTGGCTGCTAGTTGACCCATAATGATACTCTCGTTTCGATGTGACAAATTAACTGCATTACCTTCGCTTATCGCCAATTGGATGTGTGCTTGACTTGCCAATGCGTTTTCTCCTCTCTAAAGAATTCTTACTGGTGCAAGAGGCATAAGCTGCCCTACTGTTGCACTACTAGTGTTTGTAACTATAGGCTGCCCAAGACCTTCGACTGAACCTGGAGGTACAACAGAGACCGTTGTGGCTAAGAACTCATTGATTAATTTGGCCTTCTAGTGATCTCCTGAATCTTATTAATAAACAATGGCCTAATAGTATCAGCCACGCATCTAGTGACTAGATTAGCCAAATCATTATGTTGTTCTTCCATAATTCTTCTCATAGTAGCAAGTGTAACTAGATTCGGTTCCAATTGCCATCTTTGCTCTTCAGTAAGATGTCTGGGAACATCCATCTCCCTTACCTGACCTTGTTCTATAATTGTTCGCCCATTTGATGTCTCTGCATGTGTCACTCGTTCCACAGTGGGATTCGGGGGTGCACTGCTCCTTGGAACATTGTTATTTTGATCTAATTGGCTCTGACTTCTTGTTTGTGTATTACTCCTCCAATTGATCAAGGGTCCTACCGAGCGTGCCAAAATTATGTTTCGTCGGAAATGTTCTTGCGATGAAAAATAATTCACCGAACATCGTTCTTCGGCTTTTAATGAAAGAAGGTTCAGTTCTAGGTCCAATTATGGACAGGAGTAATGCAGGCATGAATAACGAACTTGGTTTGTTTTACAGAATATTCAGACGAAATAATCTAATTACTGGCGGCGTCCAAAATTCATTGACATGATATAATAAAGCTACTAGCTAAGGACTTAAACAGCTATAACTGTGGAAACTGAAAATGCGAAACTGAAAAGTAAGGATAAAAGACAACATTTGTTTTTGTGATGTGCCAGGGGGTCCTTCTGTTGATAATCAGATGCTATTTATAACACAGACTTGGTAACTGTTCTTGACGTTGTATTCGATACCCATCATTAATTTCATCTTCACCGTTCATATAATGACACCTGTTTATCAACTGCTACGATATTATCTTTTGTACGAAGTGATAACCGCTCTTGAGCATTCTCTATGTTGATCTCTGTCCTTAGTGTGATAACTATCACCAAATCCCTTTATCTTCTGAATTGATAACCATCATTGAGCCTATTTGTTCTCTAGAACGACAACCGTCATCGAGCCCATTTATTCTCTAAGGCGACAACCGTTATCAAACTTTTCTTTACTTGTCACGTGTCCTTTGGAATGGTAACCGTTATCAAGCTTTTCTCCGTTTGACACCTGTCCTTCGAGACGGTAACCGTGATTGAGCTTCTCTCCATTTGACACCTGTCATTTGGGATGATAACCGTCATTAAGCTTTCCTCCGTTTGACACTTGTCCTCTAGGATGGTAACCATCATCGAGCTTTTCTCTATCTGACACCTGTCTTTCGGGATGGTAACCATCATCGTGCTTTCCTCCATTTGACACCTGTCCTCTAGGATAGTAATCATCATTGAGCTTTTCTACATCTGACCTTTGTCCTCTGGAAATAGGGACCTTCGTCGAGCTTTTTTGACTTGACACCCATCATCTAATTTATCGATGTCTTCAATGAAAAATACCTTTGGCATTTTTAGTCCAATCTTTCCTGGTTTGACACCTGCTCTTCTAGGGCAAAGGCCTTCATTCGAGTCCTTCCTAGCTTGGCATTCACTCTTTTCCTTGTTGACGTTGTCAATGAAAATACCTTCGGCACTTTTGGTCCCCATTCATCTGAATTTAAAATTTCCTACTTATGATTGCCAGTACTTACTAGTTGTCTTACATGAATCATCTTAGTACGGCCGACGTCATCTTTTGTCGTTTTATTCATCTATCCTAAGCGTCGACAACCTTAATTAATTTCAGGTGTCAACACTCTCTTTTTTAACGATCGCTTCTCTCCTACAATGTGGACTCCTAGAGGAAAGCTGATGAGCATGATAAAGACCTCCTCTATCTTCCCAGCAATGGCTCGACAAGTCCCTTCTTATAGCAAAAGACTTCCATTTATCATTGAAAAGTCTGAACCCATGATCTTTTGATCGTGGGGATTGCTGAATCTTAGTCTTGATTTGTCACTGTGAATTAGTGCTCCAAATCTCGCCTCTCATTGCAATCTTTTGGTTGCCTTTTCCGCTTCCACCCATGTTGCCTTGAACATGTCCACATTCATTCACCATCGCCCAGCTCATTCCATGAGTATTAATCTCTTGCTGATATTCCGTTGATTCCTTTCCTTTATTCACCAATCTTCATTGCCCAAAGGAATCTCTGTAGGCGTGGAAGGAGAGGATATGGTTGATGATGGCGCACCCACAAATCATGGTTTTCATCATATTTGTTTCACTCAATCATTTCCTTCCAAATTGCATATGCATAATCTGGCTCTCCCCTTTTCCCTCATTATGGCTCGGATTCCTAGCTCTTTATTAGGAGTGAATTGTTCAATTTGTGCATACGCCAATCAAGAGAAGAATTCTCTCTCCAATTGCTCTTTTTCTTTTTGGCCGAAGAATCATGCTGCTGAATCTTGGCAAAGAAAGACCAAATTTCCACCGAATTGATCTCGTCAACCACACCAAATCCCATTTTTTATTTCAACCCATGGATGTTCTCGATTTGTCAATCATAATTGACTTTCTTTCCTTCTTAATTATTGATCGAGATTAACAGTGTGCAAATGGCAAGTTATCTGTGGGAGATGATCCTACGTACGCTTGTCCGTGGAGGTGTCGTACAATAAGGAATGATCTTACATGTGATGACTTCAGTAAAAATGCAAATGCAAGTGATGTATATATTTTTTAAAGGCTCGAATTCGATCCCTAATTTTTCAAATGACTAGATGGAATAATAAAAATTTAGGTGTCAACAAATAGCAACATTTGAAGGGCCAATTTGGCAGAAAGTGCGGATAAGGTCAATCTGGCTTGCAAAACTGTTTTCAATTGAGTCTTGGGTGAAAATTGAATTACTAGGAAAAATCAGGTGGATTTGAACAAAATATCAAAATACAAAAGTTGTTCAGGACATGTTTTCCTAACACCCAGTAAAATTCAACACGTTTTTTTATCCCATTTGATATTTTTCCCGCATTTTTCAACTCAAGGGCTGTAATCGGGTCAAGTCTTGGGTATCTAGGTTAATTCATAATTTTACAGTAAATCGGGTAATAAACGGTCAAAATGGTCTTGTTGAACTTTGAATCATACATCCTAAGCTTTCTAATGACACTTGAATCAACTTAATTGAACCTCATTTCCAAGACCAATATCCATGGCTCGCATTGACTTTGCTCCCAATAGACTAAATCCTCTGCACATTCACCCTCGTGGCACTAAGGTTCTAGTCCTGGTGGAGGGTACGCTACTTATTGGCTTTGTCACGTCCAACCAATTAAACAACACACTCTTCACCTTTATCTTGTACAAGGGGGACGTGTTTGTGTTCCCTATTAATCTTATTCACTTCCAGTTGAATATCGGAAGGACGTATGCGCTGGCCTTTTCCGATCTTAGTAGCCAAAACCCGGGAGCCATTACCATTGCTAATGCTATCTTTAGAGCGAAGCAACTCGTTTCTGCTGATGTTCTCACTAAGGCTTTCCAAGTGGACAAGAAGGTTGTTGACTATCTCCGGGCGCAATTTTGGTACGACAACAACTAAATGATTCTATCATAAGTTACACAAAATAATTGAATTATGAGGCTTGCAAAATTAATCCTATTTCTATAAGTGGTTGCTTTAAATACATAACTAAACTACGTACCACATGTATGACTTATTTCGAATAAAAGATTATGACCTCTCTTGACTGATTTCGAATAAAAGATTGTTATCTCTCTCTCTCAAGACACAATCAGGATAACTGGATTCATGCCTCACCTAATTGTCTATAAATGGGAAATCAGTGTGCAATAACATTAACTTATGTACAATTCAGAACTTGGAAGGATGTTATCTAATATTAAATATTGCTTCCCATATCAGCGGAATTTGTACTCTGAGAATAGTATCGTGACAAGAATGTCCAACCCTATTAAATGCTCTGATTTAAAATAGTCTTGTGATTGGGTTAAGAGATTGTTTAAAGAAATCATTAGGGCAATTGTTTATACATCTGGCCCTTAGGTGGCCAAAAAGAAAAACGAACGGTTTTATTTCCATCATTATCTTGAAAGAAGAAGTTGCACCAACAATATATAAATTTTCTTAGAGTATTGAATTCAAGTTTGATAAATTATAGTCGATGACATTTCTCGTTTTATTACCAGCATACTAAATTTTGCAGTCATTTTCCATCTACAGTTGAAATGTCGGGTTGAAACCTCATAAGTTCGGCTGGATAATTATTTCCAGGATTGTCATGGCTTCCAATATCATTGATAAATGTGTATGCATAGACAAAGTCAAAACCTTGTATAAGATATGGATGGCATTGATCTCTTTGTTGAAGTAATCAATATTACAATCTCAAATAGACCATTGACGGACATAATGGCGAAATACAAAGACATGAATGCGTTACTTCCTTTGCATTTATTTTGACAGTTTCCAAAAGAACTAGAAAGCTAAGTGCTTCTCAATCTTAGCTTGGAATGATCTAAGACTCTATATGGCAATTGAAACCAAAACAAACTTAGACATATCATGGAGATGGACATGAATATGATCAAAATCATCGTGTAATTCAATTTGGTCTGACCATTTAATTTCAAATAAGAGTTTGAAGTGATCATTTGATCTCAAATAAGGGTCAAAGCTCCCTAGCCGGCAAGTACACACTTATTTCGATAGCAGGGGTAGGGGCATTTTTGTCTAGAGACATTTCTTTTTTTTTTCTTTTTTTCTCTATCATTTTATTGTTCATCTTCTTCATTCTTATAGGGATTTTGGAAGTCTCAAGCTCACCTCCAAATCTGGTCATCTTACATGACCATTGGCGTTCAAGCGTCGCCTTGGCCGACTCTTCAAATAGTTGTCCATGGTCGCCGGCACCGAACAAGCCGTCATCACTCTCTCGCTACACTTAAAAGCATAAATTTAACTTGTTCCCAAAGCTAGCTTTTGATAAAATCACCTCCGATCTCTCTCTCAATACCTTGATTTAGCCCCCCAAAAACCCCCAGACAGCAATGGGATTACTCTGACAAGAAAACCATGAATGGCTAGTCCGACGACCGCAGGCAGCACAGCTATGATAAGAAGAAGTAGTTTGAGCCAATGGCACTAGCCTTGGACGCCAGGCCAAAAGCAGCAGAAGCAGAAGGGGCCAGAGGCTGCAGCGAGGCTTGACCATTATGCAGTTGACAAAGTGCAACCTCTAGCTATTGAAGTGAAAGTAGATGAAGGACTACCTGTCACGCCCCGAATCCCCATCGAGCACACGACACACCTCTCTGGTCGAATAATGCGACGTCCCATGTTGTCGCCGACCCAATTCAACTTATCAGAGATTTAAGGAAATCAGCGAAAGCCACAATTCACCCAGACAATAATAACTGGGGCAAACAGGGAAGATAAACACCTCCATTATCGATTCAAACTTATATAATATCCATATTTTACAACCACAATATTTACAAGCACACCATACCCCTTATACTATAAACAACCAACGTTCAAAAAGATCGATAGCCTGGGTACCCTATCTCCAAAAATGATACACCTCAAAAGACCTATTCCCGACCCCTGCTCTAGCCTCTACGCCCTTTAGACAGCGTCCGCTCTGAATCTGATTCATCATCACCTGTATCTGAACTCCCCTGAACTGTCAGCTCCTCTGAGGATTCCGGTTCAGCCTCAATCTCGATTGGATTGTTTATGTCACCTGACTTCGCCGGAGCCTCGACTCGCTCCTCTCCAACTGGCTCCTTGTCCGACTCGTCCTCGGGCACGAGCTCGGGATCGTACCATGGCTCATACTTGGGTACGTCCTCTGGTTTCTCTTCAGGTTCTGCTTCAGGCTCTACCTCTGGGGCCTCTTTAGGTTCTGCTTCGGGGTCTTCTTCTTCTTCTGGATCCTCCTCCGGAATTACCTCTAGGTTCACATCCATGGGGTCATACCCTGCCTGGGACTCCTCCGGTCCGAGTTCGATATAGCCACTGTAGGCTCCGGTGCTGTAAGTGCAGCCTGATGCCCAGATTGTGCCAGACTAGTCTCCAAACTAGTCATCTCCCCATGAGGGGGTGATATGGCTGATGGGTCCCAATCCTCGACTCTATCGAAAGGGACATCGAAGCCTCGGACAGGGTCGAACTCATCTATCCCATCCCTGAACACCAAGGCAGTATATGCGTTGGCCTGCCAGAGGGGTAGTCCTATGTCTACCCAAACTACCGAGGTATGCTTTACCCAGGTCATGTTTTCATCTATAAGGTATTCTACAACGTCGTGGTCGGTGTGCATGGGAATCCCAAAACACTACGGCAGTAGTGGCGGAAGATTCATGGCTCAGGTCGGGGTTCTGAAATTATTGGTTAAAACAACCGTGAGATCACATCTCAGTAAGCACACATCCTAAACCCCACCTAAGCTATCACATACCTCTAGACAATCACAATCACCACCACATCCAGTAAATACATCATTCATATAATTGTACTTACCTGGGCTTTTCATGCGTGTAACCTACTGTTGACACCTAAATTTTGGAGACCTAATTAGTCATTCATTGCATGAAAATTAGGGATCAATCCCGGTCCCTAACAAAAAAAAATTAATTAGTTAAATTGCATGTAGATTTTAGAAGCATTTATAGTAATTGGCTCATATAGTTGCATTTGTATTGGATCGGCAGTGGATGGACTTGAGTGAACGGCTCTGAACTTAACAAAATTGGATTAAGCCCGCGTTCAAGAAAATTCTTGGCCAAGCCCGTGAACATTATAAGAGCTAAAATTTTCATTGGAAAATATCGAGTTGGAAAATATTGGTTTGTCAATCTTGATATTATCACGATTCAAATTGAATGAATTGATATTATCACAAAGATATTACAATATTTTCTTTGAATTAAAATAGGAAGTAATTGCAAGAAAAACCCTAAACTTTGCCTATAAATACAATGAATAAAAATCGTGAAGAGGGGGCTGTTTTCTTTTGGGGTCTGATCATATACATCCAAGGAGAGAGAGAGGCGCTGAGGAGAGACACACGTACAGGGAGCCACGATCGAGAGGAAAAAAGGTCAAAAGAGGAGAGAGGGGCTGGTCTTGTGGGGCTATCTGACACACACAGACAAGTGGGGGGATCAGAATTTTTTAGAAAGCAAAAAGAGAAAGTGAGAGAGAGAAGAGACAGTGGGTGGCTTCTTGACGACAGAGAGCAAAACACACGGCCACAGCGTCACGCGTTAAACATACAGTGGGTGGCTTCTTGACGACAGAGAAGAGACAGTCACAATTGAGGAGAGAGAGAGAGAGAGAGGGGAAGAATCTAGTCTCTTACAGCAGGTCAACGAAGGCCACAAGCGAAGGCAAAGCTGCTGTCCAGATGCGCCCTCGAGCCCGACGTTCACCGTTAAGTCCCGGCAACTTCAGCGAGCAACGGTCCTCCTTGCAGTCCAACTCTCTGCCGCACAAGTCCCACAGAGTGCCCCGACGACAGTCCCTTAGGCACGTCCGTCGACTGGTCGCCATTGCCCCATAGCCATTGCTTCCCGTACCGCCGCGAAGCGTCCCAAGCCGCGAGTCTCTCGAGTCACAACCACGACCGTGAGTGAGCCCACCGTCGCCGCTTCGTCCGTGAGCTCGGAGCCTAGCGGAGCCACCCTTGCGCCACCATCGCCGCTCCCGACGCCGCGCCGCCGCTCCCGACGCATCCCGATTCGCAATCCCGATTCGCTGCAAGTTCAAATTTGGAAATAAATCTGCAAATCAAGTAATTATCCTATCTTGATTTTATTTGAATATTTTGTTGCTTGATTTATGCTTATTGATATCTAATCTTGTATATTTGAATAATAAGCATTATCTCAATTAGGATTTGTTTTTTTTTTAAAATCTTGGATATCTGTTGCTTACCAAATTTGGATAGAATTTAGAATTTTCAAAATCCTTTGAATATATCCAAAATATTTAAGATATCAGAATTTTTCAAGATGTGATCGATTAGGAAAATTTCCTAATCCGCAACCGCACACGTGGAAATAAATCTATCTATCAGGCTTTAGATAGAATTATTTCCATAGCGGGAATTTCGAATTTTAGGGTCGATCTGTCAGGCTTCAGATCGAAACTTAATTCGAAAGATTTAGCGGTTATATTTTTTTTCATTTAATTTATTTTCGAATTTCATAAAAAAAATACCAAAAAAAGATTGCTTTAGAATAGATTAATTTCTTTAGTTAGAATTGCATGTTTAGATAATTTGCATTTTTAATTCTGAATTTCATTTGGAAAAATACAAAAAAAATAATATGCTCGTCATTAGAGATATGTCACGTCGTCGCATGACATATAGTTTACATGTTAGGTTGCATTAATCGCCTGTCAATTTTTGCACGTCATTACATATAGGTTAGTTTTCATTTAAACAAGTAAAAATCAAAAAGAAATTTCTGCACCTTTGAACTCTAAGTTAGGATTTATCAAAATTGTCAAATTGAGTATTTTTCTTGAAATTGGTACCGAAAGGGCGTTAGGGAATCTAGCGTAACCAAGTCCCCGAATTTATGATTTCTGGTTCGTAGAAATAAAATAGTACTCCCGCTATTTTATTTAGGTTTCTAATCAACCTACACTAAATGATTAGTGGCGACTCCTGTTGAAAATATTTGCATGCTCACAATTGGACCTAAGTTGCGATTTGGTAGAGTTTGGGAGAACTCGAGCTAGGTTAGTTAATTTAATTGATCTAGTAATCCATTAGCCTAAGATCGAAACACCCGATTTTTTTAGGTCGCGACAGCTTGGCGACTCCACTGGGGACAAAACTTGAATTGTTTTGAAAATTTAAGGAGGACTTAGGCCAAAAAAAAATTCTCATGAAAAATCACTTGATTTGACAAAATTTGATTGAATTCTCATTTTTAGGTGTTAAATGGTTTTGCAGGATGGGAGTTATAAGGGGAGTAGTGATTGGCTAACCCTTTGTTTTGCAGACTTGGTGGATGGAATTATGATTTAATTTTTGCACTATTGAAGCGTTGTTTGCATATAATTATTGTGCATGATTTACAGTATTTACACTACACCACACACAACCTGTGACCGGACCTGGGTCACACCCATAGTTCTAAGATGGTATTTAGATGGTTCTTTAACCTTGGCGGTAAGACCTCGCTAAAGGTTATCCCATTTGGATCCCGAAAATTTTTCAAAAAATGGCTCAAGGGGTCGTCCTCATGCACGTGAGGCTACTACGCATGGATGTTCCCCTTGTCGACCGAATCAAGCCGAAGTGATTGAACCCGACTAGTCATGACTATTGTATGCCAGGCTGCGGCTAGTCATGATGAGTGTGCGCGAGGCTGCAACATGTCGTTCCGTTCATCACTTCATTTTGCAAAAGCCTTTAGGGTAGATAGATTAAGGTTTAAACTCACGATTCATGTGCATGTCTCTGTGATTGGCATTCTCTCCCCAAGGATGGTAATTTCTCGAGCTTTATCTTTAGTTTTCTTCATCTTATTTTGAGTCGGTCCATGATTTAGGTTGAGTCATTTGGCACGTGGCCTCTAAAAGAGGAAGACCGTCTGTTTTCTTGTTTGGTTTAGGGAGTTTTTCTTTCTTTTTAGGATGGAATGTTAGCTTACATTTGTACTTCATGCTATTAACGTTTTCTGGTAATAAATGTCGTTTTTGAACGATTTTTATAAGAATTCTTTTCAGACACCTTCCATCTTGGGCAATTCAATGAAAGCATTAAACTATAATTCGTAAATTTTGGAATTAGTCCAGGTTTTTATTGAATAAAGTAATTTGGAATTTTGAGATTTACTGGACGAATCGGTATTTTGAAAGAAATTTCATCTTGAGGGTCTAGAGGATGTCATGGACCGACTCGTTATTCTTACTCGTTGTATTCATTCAATCGTTGCTTTTTGCAGGTAATTTGCCACGGATCCCCCTCATCCTCATAATACTCGATCGGTGACCAAAAGAAGGATGGCCAATCAAGCTGAGATTGCGGCCATGATTGACGAAAAGCTGAAGGAACACATGAACATAATCAATGAACAGATCGCGGCTGCCATGTCCAAAATGATGAGTGATCTCATGGCCAAGCAGCAGCAGATCAATGCTGCCTCTCAATCGGAGATTCCACTTCCAACCCGTCAGGGCCTTCGCCTCGACAAATCTCCTGCAGTGAACACTAATCCAACCCTTCGACTGGATGATGTCATTCTGACTGACACTAGTGCGTCTCCGGTGGCCCCTGTTCTTCAGTCACTCCCCAATGATGAGAATGCCAAGTTGCTGGTTAAGATCGACCAGAGGTTACGTGAAGTGGAAGGAACTCAAAGTGTTCCACCTGTTGATCTGTCTATTTTTATCCGGGTCCAGGTGCTCGATAAATTCAAGATGCCAGCCTTCGAGAAGTATGACGGCACCTCAAACCCGATTCAGCACATCGACATGTACCAGGGGCTCATGAATAGATATGTTTCTAATGGACCTCTAATGATCCAAACCTTCCAAGCAAGCTTGAAGGATGCTGCAATGAGGTGGTATACTAACCACCAGATCAACCGGAAAGACTCATGGGAAGAGGTGGCAAACCTTTTCATCAAACACTTCAAGTTCAATCTCGATGTCACCATTACAAGGGAAGACATGGAGAGAGCCGAGCAGAAAAAGGGCGAGACTCTAAAGGAGTATGCCACTCGCTGGAGGAACATGGCGGGACAGATCATGCCTGAACCCTCAGAACGTGACTTAATGAAGTTGTTCGTGTCCATCCTACCGCAGCCGGTTCGTTCACGAATGTTAGTGACGGCTGCCCAATCTTTTGGTCAACTGATAGCTATGGGTGAGGAGATTGAGACCGGACTCAAGAAGGAATGGTACAGTGAGTCAGGTTCATCGAGTAAGAGATTTACTAGTAAGAAAGACAAAGAGCATGTCCCCGAAGTCAACATGACCTATGTACAGAAGACGCCAGCTCAGGTCCCGAAGCTACAATTTAGCACCCAGCAAACAACCTCTTATGGGCAGCAAAGCCAGCAGGATTCATGCCAGCAGCGCAAAACTCGTCAGTTTACTCTACTTCCTGGGACATTATCTCAGGTACTGGCAGTGTTAAGGAAGAAGAACCTGCTAAATTCAGAGCCACAAAGATCTAATGTTGCTGGCTATGCAAGGTATGATCCGTCGAAGAAATGCGATTACCATAGAGGTGAAGTTGGGCATTCGACAGATGATTGCCAAGTACTCAAACATCGAGTGCAGGATCTACTCGAGACAGGAGCGTTTGCGCTACAGCCAGCCGGTAACCCCAATGTGCAGAACAATCCACTCCCTGATCATTCGAGCAGTGCAAATGTTGTCCTTGGTCCGGGAGTCAAGCAGGTTCAGGGCTTCAAGGTCCCTCTCGAAGATATGTTCGATGCTTTAGTCCGAGCTGGTTATGTTTTGACTGGTGAAGTGGTGTCACTCGGTGAGATAGAAAAGAAAGTGGATGAGTTGGTGAGAAAAGGAATGATTGGGACAACGGATGAATTCGGGGTAGTGGCCACTATATCTCAAGTCATCATTGACTGGAATGAAGAACTTGCAAGGATGACCGATGAACAAGTTAAGTTGGATCCTGACATGCCCCCTCTCGAGGATGCCTCTGACAATGACCACGGGATCATTATACCCGATGATTCGGAAATATTGGTCCTTGCATCACCTCAGCCCTACGCTTATGAAAGTAACAAGATGGTTCCATGGTCGTACGACGTTGATCTAAAGCACAAGGTTCAGGACCTCTTAGATACTGGGGCATCAACATTTCGTGCTTCATATCTCTACCAAGGCCGAGATGATCTTCTCATAGTTCCAAACATCCAGACCACATCCCCGAGTCCTGCAAGAATGATACATGAAGAGAAGGAGGTAATCGACACCCTGGGGCAACCGAGCGGCAAGTTCGACTACTACGTGAAATATTCGGCTCCCCGGAGCTTCTATATTGACCCGCGTGATATCGTGCCCGATGGATGGAGAGGTATGGATGATTTAACACCTCCAGTGATAGAAGATCCTGATGATGCGATGGAGGGAATCACTGCTATGTTCAATAACATGCTCATTGAAGCTATCGAGGAAGGGCCATTGGTTGAAATGGGCACTGGCCCGCGAGAGTAACACCTTTATTTTTTTCGCACACTTCCCTTGCGTGGGAATTTCTATTGCTTTCCAGGACTTGCCCCGTCTTGGGAGCTGCTTTTTAGGATTTTTTCCTATGACTTTATTGTCCCAGTTTCCATTCCAATAAATGTAATTTATTTGGTGATAATCAATGAAATTACAAATTATTTTCATTTTTTTAGGGCATGTTGAAGTACATCAAACCAGCTCGGTGATGATATCCAACCGATAAAAGAAAAATATAGTCCAAGGAGAATTCTGAGGCCTGGGCTTCTTCATGCTTCCTCGTGTTAAAACCTTTTTGAAAAGAATTTCAAAATAAATAAATCAATCAATCAATAAAAAAATGCAATGCTTAACCCTGTTTGTCCTTCTGAATCCTCTACTTTATGTTTCAGGGGCAACTCCATATTCTCTTGTGTATGGTATGGAAGCAGTGCTACCTATTGAGGTTGAAATTCCTTCGTTACGTATTCTTTCACAGGTACAATTGTCAAAAGCAGATTGGATCCAACAGAGATTGGACCAATTGAACATGATTGATGAGAGAAGGCTTAGAGCTCTATGTCATGGCCAGTGCTACCAACAACGAGTTGCTAAATCTTTCAACAAGAAAGTCAAGCCTCGACATTTTCAGGTAGGTGACCTTGTCCTGCGGAAGTTATTGCCGATAGTTCCTCTTGCAAAAGGAAAATTTGCCCCAAACTATGGCGGCCCGTACATTGTGAAGAAAGTCCTTCCAGGAGGTGCTTTGATTTTGGCCGAGATGGATGGTCGTGTTTTTTCCAGTCCGGTTAATTCTGATTCTGTGAAGAAATATTACACTTGATTTGTACTCATTCTGACTTTGTTTCTATCGAGTGTCAAGTTGAATTTTATGAATCAATTGATGTTACTAAGCTTTGTTTGAGGGGGGCTTTTAATTTGGCAATCTATTTCTGTCCTAACGAAGCGATCATATTGCATGAGAGACTTCAAGATGACGAAAGGCAAGACATTTTTATACACGTCCTGAATAATAATCCCTAGTGCGAGTTGAGTGAAAATTCCGTGCTGACAAGGTAAAGGATTATCTCACGAAAAGTATGACGACCAAAATGATGTGAGGCGTTCATTTCCTCTATCTAAACACTACAGGTTATCATTTGCTTAACCCCTTTGAACGGAGTTTCATTTCTTACCCCTGTCAGGAACAATCCCATACCGGGGCAATTTCTTAGAAAGTTCAAAATGGTTAGAATTTTCTTGCTTTCACTTGCATCAATCTTCAAGTATATTTATTGCATACAAGTTCTGTGTTAGCTCGAGTGCCTTAGATATGACGAAGAGCATTTCTTTCTATATCCCTACACAATATACCCTTTGCATACCCAATTTGAGCGGTGAATTCATTTCAACCCAATTGGTGATCATTCTTGTGATAAACAAATGAAATCATCTCAAGACAAGTTCAAGGTGACTTGGGGCAAATAGGAGCTCAAAAGAAAATTCATCAGAAAGGATGCAAAAGGACTCCATCAAATCGAAGTTCTCTCTCTCGGAAAAATCTCTCTCGAAAAAAAAAGAGAAAATCTCTCTCTCAAAAAAAAGAGAGAGAGAAGAAGAGAAAATCTCTCTCTCAAAAAAAAAAGAGAGAGAGAGAAGAAAAGAAAATCTCTCTTCAAAAAAAAAAGGGAGAAAAAGAGAGAGAAAAGCTTCAGCAAGAACTGAGTCGATATGCAAGATCATTCTTCAAGGAAAAGACCATTTGAAGGTTCATTTGTGGAGCAATTGCTAATTGGGATGATCACCAATCTCCATGTTCATAATACCCCTTTTGATGGAAATAGGCCATTCATTTCAAGCCTACCCGAACCTACGTTACAACCATTACCGAAGTCTCTTCAGAATAGGGCACTTGAGTTAACGTAGAGTTTCAAATGCTTACAAATGTTGCTCGAAGAAGTGCGAGCAAGATTTTTCTATCTCATTTTTGCAGCATTCCTGACTTGTAAACCCGGAACAGCTGGTGATATCAATTCTTTCAATAGCCTCGACTCGAAGAGTCCCTTTTGCTAAGCCATTGACCAAGCTCACATTTTAGTCCTTATAAAGACCTCTCAGATTGGTCAAGTCATACTAATTTTGAGAATATCCGAACCCTTGTCAAGCACGATGAAGAGAGTTCGAGTGATTCTTATACCCGCATCAAAGATCGGGTCAAAAGCCTTTCATTGAGAGTGAGTGGAAAGTCCTTTCTGATTAAAGGTCTCTCATTTAATATGATCAAAATGTCAAAAGGATGAAATGGTTGTTCTTATTAATAAATTCCCTAGTGAAGCTTGGTAATGCAAGCAGATTCATGAATTATATTTTCTCTGCCTCTGCGCATGTGTTATTTTAACCTTTTCTCAGGTAAAAACAGGAGCGATGCCATTGACTCCGTCATAAGAAGAATTCAGGTACGTCTGCTAATTATTCTTCATTGTTTCTTTCTCCAGAATAGGAGAAATTATCTCTCTCGTATGTTCACCAAGTGGAACAGGTGACATTTGGTGTCGCTAAGTGGAGTACGAAGCACACCTCATTTTATGTTCGCCTAGTAGGATAGGCGACATAATTTCTCTCTTGGTGTTGCTAAGTGGAGTACGAAGCACACCCCATTTTATGTTCGCCCAGTAGGATAGGCAACATAATTCCTCTTTCGGTGTTGCTAAGTGGAGTACGAAGCACACCCTATCTCATATTCGCCTAGTAGGACAGGCGACATAATTTCTCTCTTGGTGTTGCTAAGTGGAGTACGCGGCGCACCCCATTTCATGTTCGCCCAGTAGGACAGGCGACATAATTTCTCTCTTGGTGTTGCTAAGTGGAGTACGAAGCACACCCTATTTCATGTTCGCCCAGCAGGACAGGCGACATAATTTCTCTCTTGGTGTTGCTAAGTGGAGTACGAAGCACACCCCATTTCATGCTCACCCAATGGAAGAGGTGACATGATCCTTTTCGTGATTGCCCAGTGGTATAGGCAACACATCCCGTTCTTTCTTCATATCATGCACTATTTCGTATCTGTAGGAAACTACAGGTAACAGGTAGGCAATCCAGTACCTTGAGAACCTTACTTCCAGTGGACTAGAAGTTTGGAGATCGAGGGAATTCAAAGCATTATAAAGCTTTCCCCCACTTGGATGCTTTTTGTGCGATCCGTATGAAAGACTCTTTCACCACTCCACATGAAGTGAGAAGCCTTAGCATACGTTTCTTATTGTTTGCATATCATGCATCATTACATTTTAAAACCTCCACCAAAAAAAAATCATTCATTTTGCATGGTTTAAATTTAGGTTTCAGTCTTTGAGCGAAACCTCTGCGAGCCTCCACTCAAAGAGGGGCAGCTGTTGACACCTAAATTTTGGAGACCCAATTAGTCATTCATTGCATGAAAATTAGGGATCAATCCCGGTCCCTAACAAAAAAAATTAATTAGTTAAATTGCATGTAGATTTTAGAAGCATTTATAGTAATTGGCTCATATAGTTGCATTTGTATTGGATCGGCAGTGGATGGACTTGAGTGAACGGCTCTGAACTTAACAAAATTGGATTAAGCCCGCGTTCAAGAAAATTCTTGGCCAAGCCCGTGAACATTATAAGAGCTAAAATTTTCATTGAAAAATATCGAGTTGGAAAATATTGGTTTGTCAATCTTGATATTATCACGATTCAAATTGAATGAATTGATATTATCACAAAGATATTACAATATTTTCTTTGAATTAAAATAGGAAGTAATTGCAAGAAAAACCCTAAACTTTGCCTATAAATACAATGAATAAAAATCGTGAAGAGGGGGTTGTTTTCTTTTGGGGTCTGATCATATACATCCAAGGAGAGAGAGAGACGCTGAGGAGAGACACACGTACAGGGAGCCACAATCGAGAGGAAAAAAGGTCAAAAGAGGAGAGAGGGGCTGGTCTTGTGGGGCTATCTGACACACACAGACAAGTGGGGGGATCAGAATTTTTTAGAAAGCAAAAAGAGAAAGTGAGAGAGAGATAGAGGGGTCGTGAGGCCACAGAGAGCAGAACACACGGCCACAGCGTCACGCGTTAAACATACAGTGGGTGGCTTCTTGACGACAGAGAAGAGACAGTCACAATTGAGGAGAGAGAGAGAGAGGGGGGAAGAATCTAGTCTCTTACAGCAGGTCAACGAAGGCCACAAGCGAAGGCAAAGCTGCTGTCCAGATGCGCCCCCGAGCCCGACGTTCACCGTTAAGTCCCGGCAACTTCAGCGAGCAACGGTCCTCCTTGCAGTCCAACTCTCTGCCGCACAAGTCCCACAGAGTGCCCCGACGACAGTCCCTTAGGCACGTCCGTCGACTGGTCGCCATTGCCCCATAGCCATTGCTTCCCGTACCGCCGCGAAGCGTCCCAAGCCGCGAGTCTCTCGAGTCACAACCACGACCGTGAGTGAGCCCACCGTCGCCGCTTCGTCCGTGAGCTCGGAGCCTAGCGGAGCCACCCTTGCGCCACCATCGCCGCTCCCGACGCCGCGCCGCCGCTCCCGACGCATCCCGATCCGCAATCCCGATCCGCTGCAAGTTCAAATTTGGAAATAAATCTGCAAATCAGGTAATTATCCTATCTTGATTTTATTTGAATATTTTGTTGCTTGATTTATGCTTATTGATATCTAATCTTGTATATTTGAATAATAAGCATTATCTCAATTAGGATTTATTTTTTTTTTAAAATCTTGGATATCTGTTGCTTACCAAATTTGGATAGAATTTAGAATTTTCAAAATCCTTTGAATATATCCAAAATATTTAAGATATCAGAATTTTTCAAGATGTGATCGATTAGGAAAATTTCCTAATCCGCAACCGCACACGTGGAAATAAATCTATCTATCAGGCTTTAGATAGAATTATTTCCATAGCGGAATTTCGAATTTTAGGGTCGATCTATCAGGCTTCAGATCGAAACTTAATTCGAAAGATTTAGCGGTTATATTTTTTTTCATTTAATTTTAATTTCGAATTTCATAAAAAAAAATACCAAAAAAGATTGCTTTAGAATAGATTAATTTCTTTAGTTAGAATTGCATGTTTAGATAATTTGCATTTTTAATTCTGAATTTCATTTGGAAAAATACAAAAAAAATAATATGCTCGTCATTAGAGATATGTCACGTCGTCGCATGACATATAGTTTACATGTTAGGTTGCATTAATCGCCTGTCAATTTTTGCACGTCATTACATATAGGTTAGTTTTCATTTAAACAAGTAAAAATCAAAAAGAAATTTCTGCACCTTTGAACTCTAAGTCAGGATTTATCAAAATTGTCAAATTGAGTATTTTTCTTGAAATTGGTACCGAAAGGGCGTTAGGGAATCTAGCGTAACCAAGTCCCCGAATTTATGATTTCTGGTTCGTAGAAATAAAATAGTACTCCCGCTATTTTATTTAGGTTTCTAATCAACCTACCCTAAATGATTAGTGGCGACTCCCGTTGAAAATATTTGCATGCTCACAATTGGACCTAAGTTGCGATTTGGTAGAGTTTGGGAGAACTCGAGCTAGGTTAGTTAATTTAATTGATCTAGTAATCCATTAGCCTAAGATCGAAACACCCGATTTTTTTAGGTCGCGACACCTACAAGTTAACCACAATGATATAATTGCCAACCACATGCATATTCCTAATACATTTCACACACGAATTTCACTCGACTCGCCAGTGACCCGCGTAATAGTACCACCTCAGGTTCATTGCGACCATCTCATATACACAACACTCCTGGGCTCGCGTAATGGTACTGCCTCAGGCCATGTATCTTGCCCACGTAGTAGTACCGCCTCAGGCTCAATATCCGTCACCTAGTGCACAACCCGCGTAATGGTACCGCCTCAGATTGGCCATATTTACAACACTCCTCAGCCCACGTAATGGTACCACCTCAGGCCATGTATCTTGCCCGCATAGTGGTACCGCCTCAGGTTCAACACCTACCATTAACGACGCAACCCACGTAATGGTACCGCCTCAGGTTGGCCGTCCTCCGGTAATACCGGACATTGTCCCGCGTAGTCGTACCGCCTCAGGATGGATCAATTCCCCGCGTAATAGTACTGCCTTAAGGATTTTCGTAACCACACACCACACCACACACGATTTCATTTGTTCACACGTTCAACACCCACATGCCAATATACTAGCCCATCACACTTGGCCCGTGCACACACCCAATCACGCACATTTCTCAATCTCAATGAACACCCAACGCCGCCAATCGACAATCAAATTAAAGGTAGTCCTAGCGTGCACATAATAGTCCACATTCAAATCAATCAGCTCACGATCAAACGTACAAGGCCACTCACGGACCCACAATCATAGCCAATAACGCGAGCATAAATTCGACATTTCCAAACTCCTTTCAAGTCACAATGAACATCACAATTCAATCACCAAACTATGCACCAAACCAGCACCACTTGTCCCTAAATCGGACCGTATGCTCCTCATTTCACCCCCCAATTTCCAGCATGCAATTCCACATCAAATCAGTCCCGAAACATCACAAATTTCATTCATAAACCAGCCAATTCAGTTTCCCCAACTTAGTCTACCAATATAACCCCTAAACGGTCTCAATAACCCCTAAACCAACACTAATTAACCCGATCCGACCCTAAATTTCGTTCGTCCATACCCGAAATCCTAAATAGAGTTTAGGGCGTGACTTACCCGAACTCTAGACTAGCTCGGCTAGAGCGGAAAGGAGAGTTGGCGGTCGGCAGTGAGCGGCGGCGAGCGGCTTGGTGGCGATTGGACGACAAGCGGCGGCGACGGCCTCCTTGGTCGCGGTTCACGGCCATGAGGGGAGAAGGAGAGAGAGAGGAAGGGACGGCGTGAGGGTGGGAGGCGCAACTCGATGGCGGAATAGTGGCGATCGGACGGGCAGTGGCCGGTGGCGGTGGCATACGGCCAAGGGGGGCAATCGAGGGTGGGGAGAGGGAGAGAGAGAGGGAGCCAAGAGAGAGAGAGAGAGAGAGAGAGTAAGGAGAGAGAGAGAATGGGACTTAAATAATCCCAAGCCAATAATTGATATGCCCAAATGACCATCTTGCCCTTCTCTCACAAATCTAATTGATGGTCGAGATTCGATCTTATCTTGAAATCAACGGTTCGGATCGAATCTTTTCCAAAATATTCAAGGGCAATTTGGGGATTTCATAAAAATTCATGGGAAAATTGTCATTTTCCAAAGCTAGGGCAAAATGCCCTTCCCTAATTGCATTGGCCTTAACAAATCTCCAGGGGTAAAATGGTCATTTTCCATTTCTCGTCGAAATTCAGTTTTTCTGAAGGATTCGGAAAAATCCGAAGCTACTCGGGCAAATGACAACATCGTCCAAATGATCCGTCGTGACTTTCAAATTTTCTAATGCCCAACTCGGTCTCTAATTTAATGACTAAGTCTAAATAATACAACTCGAGTAAATCTCAAACTAACGAGTGGCTTTTGGGGAAATTCGCATTTTTTATCCGTGGCCGATACTAAATCAAGCCACGTTCAAGTTCACTCGGGTTGTGACGACCTCGGTGGTCAAAAAATCGCGAAGATCGATCATTAGTTCCGATAGGCATGATCGTTTAGTATAGGTTTCAGATCGTTCGTCCGTTCATTTCGTGGTCAAGCGGAATAACTCGCGATCCACTAATATGACAGCGGTGAATTGATCCCTGACTACCCTTGGATCGGCCTGCACTGGCTCAAAATATCACCTCGACAATTTTCATGATCGACGGTCGATTCACGATCGAGTTCTTTGGTCGCGTGAATTTAAATTCCTAATTAGCCTTTCCCTAACGGTTAGTATTCCCGAAGTTATCAATTCCGGGCGAGATCGAACTACAAGCACGTCCATAAACTATTCATTTCATAAATCCCAAGTGGGTCGGATTTTAGAATATCACAACTCTTCCCCCCTTATAAAAATTTCGTCCTCGAAATTTACAAATCAACTAACTACTCAAATAGGTGAGGGTATTGACGTTGCATTTGCTCTTCGCTTTCCCATATCGCGCTTTCTGTCCCGTGGTGTTCCTAAACAATCTTGACCATCGGGATCGTCTTGCTCCTTAGAACCTGTTCTTTCCGATCTTCAATCCTTATTGGTCACTCAACATATGACACCCTATCATCTACTTCTATCTCTTTATAATTCAACACGTGAGTTGGGTCCGGTTCATATTTCCTTAACATCGATACGTGAAACACATTATGCACTTACGACAAGCTTGGCAAAAGTGCAAGGCGATAAGCTAAATCTCCAATTCTTTCTAACACCTTAATTAGTCCCACGTATCTCAGACTCAACTTGCCTTTCTTACCGAATCGGAATAATCCTCTCATGGGCAATACTTTAAGGAATACGTGACCCCTAGTTGAAACTCTAAAGGTCTTTGCCTTCTATCTGCATAACTCTTTTCACAGCTTTGAGCGGTTTTTAGCCTCTCACGAATTACCTTAATAGCCTCAACTGATTGCTGAACTAATTTTGGCCCGGTTATACTCCTTTCTCCTACTTCGTCCCAACACATGGGCGATCTACAAGTTCTGTCATATAGCGCTTCAAAGTGCGCCATTCCGATGCTCTGCTGAAAATTATTGTTATACGCAAATTCTGCTAAAGGCAATTGCTCTTCCCACTTACCCTGAAAATCCAATACGCATGCCCTAAGCATATCTTCTAAAGTCTGAATTGTCCTTTCAAACTGGCCATCCATTTATGGATGATAGGCTGTACTAAACTGCAGCTTTGATCTTAATGCCGTCTATAAACTTTTCCAAAAGTTGGCGGTAAACCTAGTATCATGATCCGACGTAATCGTCACTAGTACCCCATGCAATCAAACTATCTATTGCACATACAACTCAGCATATCGATCCAATGCGAAGTCCTTTCGCATGGCCAAAAAGTGTGCCGATTTTATCAATCTATCAACAATCACCCAAATGGAATCATGACCTCTTTGACTCCTTGGTAATCCCGTAACAAAATCCATAGTTACATGTTCCCATTTCCATTCTGGGATTTTCAAAGGTCGCAACAATCCCCTGAGCTTACAATGTTGTGCCTTCACTTGCTGGCACGTCAGACATTTGATCACATGTCTGGGTATGTCTGCCTTCATATCATTCTACCAGTAGTACTATCTCAAATTCTGATATATTTTCGTACTACCGGGGTGGATGCTATAACTACTACAATGCACTTCCGATAAAATCTCTTCCTTAAGTTCCGTATCGTTAGGCATGCACAATCGTCCTCGAAACTTCAAGATCCCATCCTCGGATACTTGGAAGTCCGATTTCCTCTTAGTAGCATCCATCTCCAGAATCTTCTGAGTTTCTGAGTCCGTAGACTACAAAGCCTTAATCTTAGCTTGGATCTCCGGTTCAATCCTTAGCGTGGCTAGCAAGCTCTAGACTTGACTTACTTCAAATCTAAATTTCGAGTCTCGCATTTTTTCTAACAAAGCCCATTCCTTGACCATCAAGTGCGCGATGCTTGACTTCCTACTTAATGCATCGGCTACTCGATTGGCCTTTCCGGGGTGATATAGTATATCACAATCGTAATCCTTCAGCAATTCCATCCACCAATGCTGCCTCATATTTAATTCTTTTTGAGAAAATAGATATTTAAGGCTATGATGATCTGTATATATCTGAAATTTCTCTCAGTATAAATAATGTCGCCAAATCTTCCGGGCGAATATTATTACGGCTAATTCCAAATCATGTGTCGGATAGTTCAACTCATACAGTCTTAACTGTCTCGATGCGTAGGCCACTACTTGTTCATTTTGCATGAGTACACACCCCAGTCCTTTCAACGAAGCATCACTATAAATTTTGTACCCTCCGGGTCCTGATGGAATAGTCAACACCGGTGCCGTTGTCAATTTATGTTTTAATTCCTGCAAACTCCTTTCACATTTGTCGGTCCATTCAAACTTCATTTCCTTTTTCAACAAATATGTCAACGGTGTCGCTATTACCAAAAACCTTTCCACGAAGCGTCGGTAATATCCTGCCAAACCCAAAAAGCTTCGAACCTCTGTTACCGTTGTTGGCCTCGGCCATTTCATTACCGCCTCAATCTTCGCTAGATCTTTTGAGATTCCTTCTTCAGAGATCACGTGCTCGAGAAATGCCACTCGATTAAGCCAGAACTTGCATTTGTTAAACTTAGTATACAGTGCGTTCTCTCTTAAAGTTTGCAAAACCTTACTCAAATGAAACTCATGTTCCTCTAGGCTCTTCGAGTACACCAATATATCGTCTATGAAGACTATCACAAATTGATCTAGGAACTCCTTAAACACTCAATTCATTAAATCCATAAAGGCAGCAGGGGCATTCGTCAATTCGAACGGCATTACCGTAAATTCATAATGTCCATATCTCGTTCTAAATGCCGTCTTCGATATATCCTCATTTCTAATCCTCAATTGATGATATCCCATTCTCATATCAATCTTAGAAAATACCGAAGCCCCTTGTAATTGATCAAACAAATCATCAATCCTCGGCAGGGGATATTTATTCTTAATTGTCACTTGGTTTAGCTGCCTGTAATCAATACATAACCTCAACGATCCATCTATCTTCCTCACAAATAAAACTGGTGCTCCCTACACTTGGATGAATAAATCTTTTGTCCAGTAACTCCTGCATTTGCACCTTTAACTCCTTTAACTCCGACAATGACATTCTATAAGATGCCTTCAAGATTGACTCAGTTCCAGGGGCCAACTCGATTATAAACTCTACTTCTCTTTCTGGTGGCAATCCCGGCAATTCCTGAGGAAAACATCGAGATAATCGCACACCATGGCTATGTCCTCTAGCCTCGGCTCCTCAGCCATCGAATCCACTACAGCCGCTATAAATCCTTAACACCCTTCGTCCAACAACTTAGTCATTTCTAGCAATGAAATCCATGGGATCGAGGGTCCCCCTCAATTTCCCCCAAATTTGAATTTCCGATGTCCAACAGGATTAAATTGGATCACCCTACTACTACAATCCATTATGGCCCTCTGCTTAGATAGCCAGTCCATTCCCATTGTCACATCAAAATCGTACATGGTTAGAATCGCTAAATCAATCTTTTCCTCCCTATCACCAATCACAATCTTACAATCCGGGCACCCCAATGAGACTAAAATCTTATCATTCAAGGGGGTCGTAACACATAACACAACATCAAGTAACCGCCAACTCAACAAATTGTTCAGAAATAAATGAATGTGACGCCCCAGAGTCAAATAAAGCGTACGCAGCATGATCGCACAGAGAATCGTACCTGTGACAATCTCCGGTGCGTTCTCAATTTCCCTTTTGGCCATGGCATACACCCGTCCTTGGGCCTGTGGCCTATTCTAATTAGCTATCTAGGCAGCTCCAGCTTGGTTCCTGTTCCGGGGTGGCGGCAACACAGGCAATCTATTCTACCTAAGGTTGGGGCAAAACCTTATATGATGAACAAATCCGCCACATCCGAAACATGCTTCGCCCCTGGTAGGACAAGGTCAATTTCCATGTCTTTCCCCACATACTCGACATGGACCATTCTAAAAACGGGCCAGTTTCCCTATATTCCTTCTAACAGGAGGGACAAAGCGTCGATTTGCCGTTATTGGCTTCTAACCTAACTGACGGTTATCCCTACCCTGGGCAAATCTCGACCTAGAAGCGGCGGCTCTATCCGCCAAATTCCGCTTAATCGCTTGAGCCCTGTCATAGATCTCGTTGTAATCTCTCAAATTCAACGAAATCATTTGGCTACGAAGGTCCGATTTCAAACCGTCTCGGAACCTCCGAGCCCTATCCAACGAATCCTTAACCATCTTCGGGGCAAACTTAGACAACTGAGTAAATTCAACCTCGTATTGATCCACTATTCTCTGCCCCTGACGTAGCCCCATAAATTCAGATAGTTTCTGTTCCCGGGCACTCTCAGAAAAATATTTACCATTAAAGATTTCAACAAATATCGCCAAGTCTAGGCGGTACCGATCGGGAATATCCTTCCTTTGGTGGCTTTCTACCAATCATTTGCATTTCCGTGCAACTGATATACTGCTAATGTCATCTTCTCCTTGTATATACACCCCAATACTTCAAAAGCTTTTTCTAATTTCTCCACCCATAGCGATGCACCCTCAAGATCGCCTCTACCGTCAAACTTAGGAAGTTTTAACTTCAAAAACTGCTCAACTAATTGATGCATCTGCTGTTCATGTTCACCTGCCCCTGCCCTTGATTCTCATTATTATTATTGGCAGCAGCGGCCACAACGGCCTCAGTAGCTTGGGCAATAGTGGCAGCTCGCTCTTGAGTCTACTATTCCATTAAATTTCCGATCTCCTCTAAGGTCCTCATGACTGCATCCATTCTCGGGTTTCCTGTAGGTTAGGCTTGCGAATTGGATGCACCTCTGGTTCCTCTACCTCTCGAGGATGGACCCGCGGTTCCTCTACCTCGCGAACTCATCCTTACGATTATCTACCACTTGACTACCTGCTATAATTCCACTTAGGAATTAGAAACCTAGGCCAACTATACCAGTCTAGTCCTAGGCAGTGAATTACAACAATAATTCACTTAGCAAGCAATCAATCACCACAGCACAAGGCCACAATCAATAGGGTCTGTGCACTCACCTCAGGTCCAGACACATCTGTATTTCAATCGTCATAATAATCAATTCATACAACAATCACAACAAATAATCTAGAGGTACGCGTAGCTCATTCCACCCTATGACTCGCTAAAGTCTACCAAAATTACTACCCCAGGGTCTCTGTTCCTTATCACTCCAGACTTCGACCAATTTAGATCGAGTTGTCCTTGCTCTGATACCAAACCAACAAGTGATGTCACGCCCCGAATCCCCATCGAGCACACGACACACCTCTCTAGTCGAATAATGCGATGTCCCATGTTGTCGCCGACCCAATTCAACTTATCGGAGATTTAAGGTAATCAGCGAAAGCCACAATTCACCCGGACAACAATAATTGGGGCAAACAGGGAAGATAAACACCTTTATTATCGATTCAAACTTATATAATATCCATAATTTACAATCACAATATTTACAAGCACACCGAACCCCTTATACTATAAACCACCAACGTCCAAAAAGATTGATAGCCTGGATACCTTATCTCCAAAAATGGTACACTTTAAAAGACCTATTCCCAACCCCTACTCTAGCCTCTACGCCCTTTAGACGGTGTCCACTTTGAATCTGATTCCTCATCACTCGCATCTGCGCTCCCCTGACTGTTGGCTCCTTTGAGGATTCCGATTCAGCCTCGATCTCGATCGGATTGTTTATGTCACCCGACTCCACTGGAGCCTTGACTCGCTCCTCTTCAACTGGCTCCTCGTCCGACTCGTCTTAGGGCATGAACTCAAGATCGTACCATGGCTCATACTCGGGTACGCCCTTTGGTTTGTCTTCAGGCTCTGCTTTAGGCTCTACCTCTGGAGCCTCTTTAGGTTCTTCTTCGGGGTCTTCTTCTTTTTCTGGATCCTCCTCCGGAATTACCTCCAGTTCCACATCCATGGGGTCGTACCCTGCCTGGGACTCCTTCGACTCCAAGTCCTGTATAGCCACTGTAGGCTCCGGTGATGCAGGTGCAGCCTGATGCCCAGATTGCGCCAGACTAGTATCCAAACTAGTCATCTTCCCATCAGGGGGTGGTATGGCTGATGGGTCCTAATCCCCGACTCCATCGAAGGGGGGACATCGAAGCCTCGGATAGGGCCGAACTCATCTACCCCATCCCTGAACATCCAGGCAGTATATGTGTGGGCCTGCTAGAGGGATAGTCCTATGTCTACCTAAACTACCGAGGTATGCTTCACCCAGGTCATGTTTTCGTCTATAGGGTATTGTACAACGTCGTGGTCGGTATGCATGGGAATCCCAAAACGCTACGGCGGCAGTGGCAGAAGATTCATGGCTCAGGTCGGGATTTTGAAATTATTGGTTGAAATAACCGTGAGATCATATCTCAGTAAGCACACACCCTAAACCCCACCTAGGCTATTACGTACCGCTAGACAATCACAATCACCACTACATCCAGTAAACACATCATTCACACAATTGTACTTACCTGGCCTTTTCATGCGTGCAACCTACACGTTAGCCATAATGATATAATTGCCAACCACATGCACATTCCCAATACATTTCACACACGAATTTCACTCGACTCGCCAGTGACCCGCGTAATGATACCGCCTCAGGTTCATTACGACCAACCTATACTTTCCACTCAATTCGCCAGTGACCCGCGTAATAGTACCGCCTCAGGTTTACTGTGACCATCTCATATACACAACACTCCTGGGCCTGCATAATGGTATCGCCTCAGGTTGGCCATATTTACAATACTCCTCGGCCTGCGTAATGGTACCGCCTTAGGCCATGTATCTTGCCCGCGTAGTGGTACCGCCTGAGGCTCAATACCTACCACCTACGACGCGACCTACGTAATGATATCGCCTCAGATTGGCCGTCCTCTGGTAATACCGGGCATCATCCCGTGTAGTCGTACCGCCTCAGGACGGATCAATTCCACAGACGATTTCATTCATTCACATTTTCAACACCCACATGCCAATATACTGGCCCATCACACTTGGCCCGTGTGCGCACCCAATCACGCACATTTCTTAAACTCAATGAACACCCAACGCGGCCAATTGACAATCAAATTCAAGGCAGTCCAAGCATGCACATAATAGTCCACATTCAAATCAATCAACTCACGATCAAACGTACAAGGCCACTCACGGGCCCACAATCACAGCCAATAACGCGAGCATAAATTCGACATTTCCAAACTCGTTTCAAGTCACAAAGAACATCACAATTCAATCACCAAACCATGCACCAAACCGACACCATTTGTTCCTAAATTGGACCGTATGCTCCTCATTTCACCCCCCAATTTTCAGCACGCAATTCCACATCAAATCAGTCCCGAAACATCACAAATTTCATTCATAAACCAGCCAATTCAGTTTCCCCAACTTAGTCTACCAATATAACCCCTAAATGGTCTCAATAACCCTTAAACCAACACTAATTAATCCGATTTAGCCCTAAATTTCGTCCGTCGATACCCGAAATCCTAAATAGAGTTTAGGGCGTGACTTACCCGAACTCTAGACAAGCTCGGCTAGAGCGGAAAGGAGGGGTGGCAGTCGGTGGTGAGCGACGGCGAACGGCGATCGGACGGCGAGCGGCGGCGACGGCCTCCTTGGCTGCGGCTCATGGCCACAAGGGGAGAAGGAGAGAGAGAGAGGAAGGGACGGCGTGAGGTGGGGGGCGCGGCTCGATGGCGGAATAACGGCGATAGGATGGGCGGTGGCCGATAGCGGCGGTGTACGGCCAAGGGGGGGCGATCGGCGGTGGGGGGAAGGAGAGAGAGAGGGAGCCGAGAGAGAGAGAGAGTGAGAGAGAGAGAGAGAGAGAGAGAGAGAGAGAGAGAGAGAGAGAGAGAGAGAGAGAGAGAGAGAGAATGGGACTTAAATCATCCCAAGCCAATAATTGATGTGCCCAAATGACCATCTTGCCCTTCTCTCACAAATATGATCTTATCTTGAAATTAACGGTCCAGATCGAATATTTTTCAAAATATCCAAGAGCAATTTAGGGATTTCATAAAAATTCAAGGGCAAAATTGTCATTTTCCAAAGCTAGGGCAAAATAACCAAAATGCCCTTCCCCAATTGCATTGGCCTTAACAAATCTCCAGGGGTAAAATGGTCATTTTTCATTTCTCGCCGAAATTTAGTTTTTCTGAAGGATTCGGACAATCTGAAGCTACCTGGGCAAATGACAACATCGTCCAAATGATCCATCGTGACTTTCAAATTTTCCAATGCTCAACTCGGTCTCTAATTTAATGACTAAGTCTAAATAACGCAACTCGAGTAAATCTCAAACTAACGGGTGGTTTTTGGGAAAATTCACATTTTTTACTCGTGGCCGATACTAAATCAAGCCACATTCAAGTTCACTCGGGTCGTGACGACCTCAGTTGTCACAAAATCGCGAAGATCGATCACTAGTTCCGATAGGCACGATCGTTTGGTATAGGTTTCGGATCGTTCGTCCGTTCATTTCGTGGTCAAGCAGCATTACCCGCGATCCACTAATATGACAGCGGCGAATTGATCCCTGACTACCCTTGGATCGGCCTGCACTGGCTTAAAATGTCACCTCGATAATTTTCATGGTTGAAGGTCGATTCACGATCGAGTTCTTTGGTTGTGCGAATTTAAATCCCTAATTAGCCTTTCCCTAACGGTTAGTATTTCTAAAGTGATCAATTTCGGGCGAGATCTAACTACAAGCACGTCTATAAACTATTCATTTCATAAATCCCAAATGGATCGGATTTCAAAATGTCACACTACCTACTCATGGAGGAGTTCGTGATAAACGAAGATCAGCTCAAGCCATGGCCGCATGCAACAACAGCTCGTTTGGTGTTGGTGGCCATTGACAGCTAGATCTGAAGAGCTTGCCAAGAAGACGCCTAAATGCGGGCCAACAGCAATGGAAGATGGCTAGATCTGGAAAGAAACATGGGTGAAGGAGGAATAAGATAAAAAAAATGAAAACATAAATAAAAGAAAAAAGAAATATCTTTGGACGATTATTCCCCTTGTTGTTTCATCGGAATGAGCATTTATTTGCTAGCTAGCGAAGATTTGATCAGTCGGCAAATTTAGTCCCTTATTCGAGACTAAATAGACATTTGAAACCTTTATTTGAGACAATGTTCATCTCGGACCCTTTTTTGAGAAAACTCATCCACTTCGGGTCTTATTTGAAATTTTTCCCATAATTATAGATGAACAAAACTATAAAATAAAATAACCAAGGTAAATGCAAGTATTCGAATTTGAAATACTTATCAAAGATGGCATAAATCTTTCAGCTTTCTTTTATCGACAACATAAATTATACACGGAAAATAGATTAAAATCTTAACATGTTATTTCATATTTTATTAATTTCATTGTTTTCGCTGTGCATGTGCTCCTTTTGTAGTAATTTTAGAGAAATAGGCATCCGTTACTCTAGTTAGACATTTGTTCTCTAGGGTTGACTAAAGAATAGTTATTTCATGTAGATCATGGTAGCTTCAATTCTATAATTTAAAATATGACTTCCCATTTTTAAGAGTTAATTGCATCTAATATATTAAGTCAAAAGTAGATTTTGTCTCACTTTTAGATTTCATATTTAGCCCCAACCTACGTATTAATTCTTGTAATGGAATTTAGATTCAAAGACAAATACGAAATTTTTTTTTTGGTAAGGTAAGATATGTATTACTTTTCAACACACCAAATACAAACTAAAGCCAAAACCAAACCTAGACCCAGTTAGGACATGGAAATGTCCAGACAGTGTCAAGTAAGGTTCTGCAAGAACTATACAATAAGCCAAAAAAAACCGGCTAAATACAAAAAGAGGGAAAAGACCGCATTAAGAGGACATCCGAATCACTTCAAAGATTGATGGTGGAAGTCCCCACTTCCTCTGAAGGATTCGGTTTCTAGGTGTATCTTGGACTCCCCCCATGGAAATGGCTTTATCCTTCACAACTTTGATAAGATGCTTGCGCATACCAGGGATGTAAATACTCTTGTTCCTGAAGAGTGCATTATTCCTCTCAGTCCAGATAATATGAATTAATGCCCCAAAGGAGAATCGGGAGATGCAGTGTGCGAAGGAAGGTCCACCACAGACTTTCATTGCCCATAAGATATGTTCTTGCCAAGGTCGATTGCGCCATGGAAGGTTGCATTTAGTTGCCCAGAAGGAAGCCAGTTTACTAGTAGAAGGGCACTCAAAGTAAAGGTGATTGATCGAATCCGGTCTAGTACCGCATAAGGCACACAAAGCAGTGTCAATCCTACGGTTTTGTACGAGAAGAACCTGGGAAGGCAGCCGGTTGAGAGAGACTAGCCATAAGAGAAAAGAATGTCGGGGTACAATATGACGGTCCCAGATAAATGAGTGCCAAGGGATCGGATGTCCTTTCCTTCTAATATGATTCGAGGCTGACACTATCGAAAAGGAGTCTGAAGGGTGTAGAGTCCACGTCAGTTTGTCCGAAGTATTATCTACAAAGGTAGGCGAAGGATCTGACCAGCTGAGTATTGTGTCCAGTGTATTTGATGGTTGCCACCTACAGTCAAAGAACTTCCGAACAGAAGTATCCCAGGGGATCCTCGACTAATATATGTCAACATTATTGAAGATGAGATAGAGAGGGCCCTTGTTGTGCCACCAGTCGAACCAAAGAGAAACTGAGTGGCCGTTGCCAATCTTCCATCGAAATAAAGCTTGGGAAGAAGCTCGCAAATCAAGAATTTTCTTCCAGGTCCAGGAGCAGAATGTCGGCTTGGATATAACCCAGAAGTTTGATTTTTTTAAGAAAGTTGAGTGTATCCACTTGCACCACATGGATTCCTTATCCGTAAAGAGGATCCATATGTGTTTGAGAGTCATGGCTCTATTATATTCTACAAGTCGCCGAATACCAAGGCCTCCTTCTTCTTTGGGTAGACATACGTTATTCCACGCTACCTTAGCTCCCCCCATGCCTAGGTCAGGGCCTTTCTAGAGAAATTGTCTCAAGATGGTCTCGATTCTGTACAAAACAGATTTCGGAAGGGAGAAGATAGTAGCCCAATATACCTGGATGGAGTGTAGAACAGATTTCATGAGTTGAAGCCTCCCCGCAAAGGACAAGAAACGTTGAGCCCAAGAGCGGGCCGGAGCCGTTATGGAATCGATTAGAATCTTGCAATCCTCTTTACGCATTCTGGACGAGATGATAGGCACCCCTAGATATCGAAAAGGAAGTGAACCTAGTTGGAAACCAAGGCATTGAAGTAATTGGGTATGCATTGCCGGGGTCCCTCCCGAGAGAAACAAGTTGCTTTTACTACTGTTTGGTCTAAGGCCAGACCACCTGGAGAACAGATCAAGAGATTCCTTGATAATTTCAACCGACCTCAGGTGAGCTTCAGAAAATAGAAGCACGTCATCCGCAAAGAAGAGATGAGATATACGTGGTTTTTTGCATCGCCAAAACCAATGAAAATCCGGGATATTCGTTTTTGCCTTTAGAATTCCAGAGAGGACTTCCATAACCAGTATGAATAGATATGGCGAAAGCGGATCACCTTGTTGAGTTCCTCGGCAACTAGCAAAGAAACCATGTAGTTCCCCATTAATTGAGACCGAGAATTTGACTGTGGATATACAAGCCATAATCAACTTGATGAAAAAATCCGGGAATTTGAAGGCTTTGAGTGTCAATTCAATGAATTTCCAGTCAACAGTGTCAAAGGCCTTTTAGAAGTCCACTTTGATGGCACACTTAGGGAGGTAAGCCTCATGATGGAAGTCCACGAACAGCTCTTGAGCGATCATGATGTTGTCGCTTATTCTGCGCCCCTTAACGAAAGCCGTTTGGAAGGGGCTAACCAGAGCTGGTAAAATATGTGCAATGCGCCTAGCCAAGATTTTAGAAATGCATTTATATAGGGTATTGCAACATGCAATTGGCCGGAAGTCAGACATGGCCGAGGCGTTAGGAGACTTCGGCACAAGAGTTAGAATGGTACTATTTATCTCTTTTAGCATACATCCAGACTCGAAAAAATCTCTTACCGCCTTGAGAATAGAGGGCCCAGTGATCTCCCAAGTGGTTTTGTAGAAATCAACGTTATATCCATCCGGTCCAGGGGCTTTGCCTCTAGCCAGTGAAAAAAGTGTAGTCCGAATTTCCCCATCAGAAACCGGTTGGGCAAGGTAGAATACGAAAAATTGATCACAAAAATAAGGACAAAAAGGTGTTTTTTTTTATAAATCCCATTGTTTGTTAAATCTTGCATTTAGTGAAATTTCCTAATCGAGCCTACGGTGCAATAAGCTTCATATTTATATTGAATATTCATTCCTTAGACCTACCCCACCTGCTATAAGCGTCAGATTTATATTGATGGGCAGGTTCCGAACCAAATTGAATATTCATTCCTTGGACCTACACCACCTGCTATGAGCTTCAGATTTATATTGGCCTCCATAGCCACCACAAAGTTTGCAGTGGAAGGATCAAGCCAATTCTCTTGGTTTTCTCCACAACCCCCTCAAATCGTTCCCGTGGAATTAACAAGCTGCTGTGATGATAATGGACTAACATCGATATGCTTGATTTGGACACTCTGTTTCTCTAGATATCTCGATAAAAGTAAAGATTATTATTCTTGAAATTGTCGAAATCCTTAGATCACATCTAGTGGCTACAATTGCATTCGTATTACCACAGAAAATTAGTAATTACATGGCTCTTTGTTGTTCAAGTTTTGATAATAAGTCTATTAATTAAGTGAAAATAATTGCAACCGGATCGGCCTCAAAATGATCATTGAGATGTTGTTGTCAACTTATAGAGCACATTAGTCCCAATCCACATCAGGATTGTCATCAAAATCAATGCTTGTTGCTGACTTGTTTCATAGTTCGACTTCTGCCTATCTGGGAATACTGTTTCCGGAGCAATTCGGTGGGAGCTCTTATGATTAAAATACTTCATTAGGAGTACGAAAGAAACGAAATGTATTTGCCACGGTGGCCTTTCATTGACAGTTGAGAACTGAAATGCCTGGTTGAAGGCCAATCTAAACCTACTCTCAAAGTCAGCTGAATTTGTTCTCCTCAAGAATGACAATCACATGGTATTTCTCAAACCATGGAGTGCGAAATGAACCAACGCTCGAACTCGTGCATGCATGTTTTTAGGACACGATCAAAAACTGGAATGAGATACGTTCAGCATCGCCCAATCTTAACGCTATCAACATTACAGCTTCAATCAGAATACAAATGGCCACTAGAGGTATATGAGAACACTGATGCTTCACATGTTTCCCCTTTTTCTGATAAATAAAGTGAAGATGAGAGTGAACAGAGGTATAAAGTGGGCTTATCAGTGGAAGCCCACTGGAACTCATGGGATGCTTTACTTACAGTACTCTGGTTCAGGTTTCTTCGCACTTACTACGACAAGCTGCGGCTCCAGACCGGATTCAGCTAATCACCTCTTTTTTGAGTGTCCTTCTACTAGCAGGCTGGCTTCCTTCTGGGCTACTAAATGCAACCTCCCTTGGCGCAACCGACCTTGGCAAGAACACATTCTGTGGACTATGAAAGTCTGCGGCGGTCCCTCCTTTGCACACTGCCTTTCTCGTTTCTCCTTTGGTGCTCTAGTTCATATAATATGGACTGAAAGGAATAACGTCATCTTCAGGAACAAAAGCATCTACATCCCTGGTATGCGCAATCATCTCATCAAGGTTGTGAAGGATAAAGCTGCTTCCATGGGGGGAGTACAAGATACTCCCAGGAACCGCAAATTTCAAATGAAGTGGGGACTTCCTCCATCCATCTTCGATGTAAACCGGATATCCTCTTAATTCAGTCTCCCTGTTCTTTTTTCTCTAGTTAGCCTATCAGGCTTGTTGTATAGATCCTGCCGTTCCCTTCTTGACCATGTTTGGACATCCCTATGTCCTTATGGGGTCAGGAGTGGGTATTGGCTTAGGTTGTATATGGTGCTTTGAAAAGTAATACAAATTTTACCTCACCAAAAAAAAAAAAAAACCAGTAGAGTCAGTTACTACTGCTCGATCTTAGTTTCAGAACAAGGTACCGTTTTTATATTATGGCGAACAGCCCAGAAAAGAAATAATTGCACCCTTAATCCCCAACTAAGTCGTGCCTTATAAGCTCTGGAAGCCACTGGAGTTTCATTAAATACTCATAAGCAAAGTCGATCTATGACTTTCTTTTCATTAGGATGCAGAGAAGTGGCAGCCTGGGATAAGAACAGTCTCTTATTACCTACAATCCGCGAACCATGGTCGGGAAACAGAAAAAAAAAGTCGCCAATGACATTAAATGGTCAAACCGCGGTAATGAGCTTATCATTTATGCAGGAATGCTTATTCTAACCATTTTGGTGCAACGAAAGAGTGAATGCAACCAATTAAATGTTGAGAAGTTTGGTATTGGGTAACAAAGATGGGGGACATCGATGACAAGAGTATTTTCGGGATGAAGATGGATATGGATATTGTTTTCCTTTTGCAATCTAGATGACCAGTTCAATCTTTTCGAGATATCCGATTGTCGCAGAAGAAATTGTCTTTACTTGATCCTGTTGCATTGATGATGCTGGAGAGTCTACCTCTTTTCACAAGAAAAGTGAAGGAAAAACAATACAAGGATGTAAAAGTTATTGAACACCACTTCCATATCAGACAACGTGCCTTCTTCAAGCCGGAGGGAAAGGAAATCAAACGAATCACCAAGTCCTCACAGTTGTTGTGGAACAGTTCATCCTTGGACCTGAGAAGCGGGAAATAGATTCAACTTTGAAGACTTGGTAATATGCAGGGTAACTTCCTGAGTAAACTATATCTCCAAATAATCGCATCTAATCATTAGGCTGTTGACAAGTGGCAGCTTGGGAGAAGAACAGGATCTTATTTCCTAACACCCATGAACCTAGCTCCGGAAAAAGAAAATCTAATAAAAGTATCACATGACAAATAAGAAAAATTGTATTAAATGATCGAATCATCAGCGATGAGCTTATCATATCTAAAATACTAAGCTCATCAACTTTTGTGCGATAACAAAGTGCATTTCTCGATATTTTCAGTCTTTGTAATATATTAAACCCTGCACTAGATATGCTCTTTACTTGGTAATCTTCTTTGACCGGTAAAAGAGTCGTAAAAGAAACAAAGAAGAAACGGTACCAGGTTTCAAAAATACATCAAAGACCATTTCAATATTAGGTGATTTGCATTCTTTAAGCTGGAGGAGAGGAAATGAAACAAATCGCCAAGTCCTCGTAGTTGTTATAGGGAGAGAAGGGGAAAATAGATAAACCTCTGAAGACTTGGTAATCTGCATGAAACCTGCTGACAAACTAAATACCGGGTCAAACATTTTCATCTATAAAGAGAGAGCATGTTGCCATGCAAGTCCTCACTCCTCCCTCAAGCAATACTAGCCTGTGCAAGGGTTAGAACTTGCGATCAAGGCCCCAACTCCTGTTCACAACCACAATGAAGTTTCTTCCCATTAGCTTTCTCATCTTGGCTTTAGCAACTGCCGCTGCTTTAGCTTACGACCCGAGTCCTCTTCAGGACATATGCGTGGCAACCAATGATATGGAATCTGGAGGTTTGTTCCTCAATTCTTGCATTAGTCATGTATTTCAAATCTGGCTTATGATGTCGAAACTGAAACACCAATGTTTTTTCTTATGCAGTATTTGTGAATGGAAAGTTCTGCAAGGACCCAAAAGAAACCACAGCTGATGATTTCCTCTTTATGGGGTTCAGAACTCCTGGAAACACATCAAATCCGCTCGGATCAAAAGTCACACAGGCTTTTGTCGATCAATTTCCAGGACTCAACACTCTTGGAATATCCATGGCTCGCATTGACTTCGCTCCCGGTGGCCTAAATCCTCCCCACACTCACCCTCGTGGCACTGAGGTTCTAGTCGTGGTGGAGGGTACGCTACTTGTTGGCTTTGTCACGTCCAACCAATTAAACAACACACTCTTCACCAAAGTCCTGTACAAGGGGGATGTGTTTGTGTTCCCTATTGGTCTCATTCACTTCCAGTTGAATATCGGAAACACGTATGCGCTGGCCTTTTCCGGTCTTAGCAGCCAGAACCCAGGAGTCATTACCATTGCTAATGCTGTCTTTGGAGCGAAGCCACCCATTTCTGCTGATGTTCTTACCAAGGCCTTCCAAGTGGACAAGAAGGTTGTTGACTACCTCCAGGCGCAGTTTTGGTACGACAACAACTAAATGAATCTATCATAAGTTACAGAAAATAATTGAATTATGAGAGTTACGATATTAATCTTATTTCCATAAGTTGTGTTAGACACATAACTAAACTACATACCACATGTATTATTGATTTTGAATAAAACATTGTTCCCTCTCTCTCGACTGCTATCCAATAAAAGATTGTTACCTCTCTCTCTCTCTCTCTCTCTCTCTCTCTCTCTCTCTCTCATATGACACCATCAGGATACTTGGACTCATTCCTCAACTAAATGTCTATAAATGGAAAATCAGCGTGCAATAACATTAAACTATGTACAATTCGAAGCTGGGAGGGATATTATCTAATATTAAATATTGCTTCCCACATCAACGGAATTTATACTCCAGAAAGGGTATCATGTAAAGAATGTCCAACCCTATTGAATAGTCTGATTTAAGACAATCTTGTGATTGAGTACAGAGACAATTTAAAGAAATCATCAGGGCGATTGTCAATACATCCGTCCCTTGGGTGGCCAAAAAGAAAAAAGAACCGCTTTGTTTCCATCACTATCTTGAAAGAAGAAGTTCAACACAATATGTCAATTTCCTTAGAGTATCAAATTCAAATTTTATAAATTATTACTGATGACATTTCTCATTTTTTTACCGACATACTAAATTCTGCGGATAACTTTACTTTTTCTTTAGTATGGCCTGAAGAAAAATCTTTCCTGCACTCATTTTCCATCTACAATCAAAATGTCGGGTTGAAACCTCATAATTTCGGCTGGATAATTATTTCCAGGATTGTCGTGGCATACAACATCATTTATAAATGTGTGCATGGATAAAGTCAAAACCTTGATGGGCAAAAGTACACCACAAGTGCCATAACTTGTGTACGGCGATCACTTTGGTGCCATAATTTTTTTCGGATCACTTTAGTGCCAAGTCGGAGGAAAATATATTACTTTAGTGCCAATTTAGCCGGAAATCCGACGTGGCATTTTTTCTTAATTTTTGACGCCGACGTGGCTCGCCGGAGGATGAGTCAGCGTGTACAGTCAGCATTTCTTATTTTAAATAATTTTTTCTAGCGTGTACAGTCAGCATTTTTTATTTTAAATAATTTTTTACCTTTTTTTTTCTCTTCTTTCCTTTTTCCTTTCTTTTCTTTTTCTTTTTTCTCCCATCGCTGGCTGGTTGCTGGCGGCCGGCCGACCACCGGCGAAGCCTGGGAAGGGCTGGGCGAGGGCGGCCTTGCCCATGGCTGGCAAGGGGCGGCCTCGCCAGATCTAGTCGAAGCGACCCTCGCTGGCGACAGGCGAGGCCGCCCCTCGCCGGCCCAAGCGAGGGTTGCCCTCACCGGATCTGGCGAGGGTGACCCTCACCGGCATCGGGCGAGGGAAGCCCTCGCCTGGGCGGGCGACGGTCGCCCTCCCCAGATCTGGCGAGGGCGACCCTCACCGGCATCGAGCGACCCTCGCCGGCATCGGGCGAGGGAAGCCCTCGCCTGGGCGGGCGAGGGTCGCCCTCGCCAGATCCGACGAGGGCGACCCTCGCTCGCCTAGGCAAGGGCTTCCCTCGCTGACGCCGACGAGGGCAGCCCTCACCTAGGCTTGCAAGGGGCGGCCTAGCGTGTCGCCGGCGAGGGTCGCCTCGCCCAGATCTGGCAAGGCCGCCCCTCACCGGCCATAGGCAAGGCCGCCCTTGCCCAGCCCTTCCCGGGCTTCGCCGGTGGCCGGCCGGCCACCGACAATCGGCCCGCGAGGGGAGAAAAAAAAAAGAAAAGAAAGGAAAAAAGGAAAGAAGAGAAAAAAAGGAAAAAAATTATTTAAAATAAAAAATGTTGACTGTGCACGCTGACTCATCCTCCGGCGAGCCATGTCAGCATCAAAAATTAATGAAAAATGCCACATCGGATTTCCGGCCAAATTAGCACTAAAGTGATCTATTTTCCTCTGACTTGGCACCAAAGTGATCCGAAAAAAAATTATGGCACCAAAGTGATCGCCGTACACAAGTTATGACACTTGTGGTGTACTTTTGCCGATATGGATGGCATTGACCTCTTTCTTGAAGCAATCAATACTACAATCTCAAATAGATCATCGATGGACATAAAGGGGAAATATAGAGACATGAATGCGTTACTTCCTATGCACTTATTTTGACAATTTCCAAAAGAACGGGAAAGCTAAGTTGCTTCTCGACCTTAGCTTGGAATGATCTAAGACTCTATATGACAATTGAACCGAAAACAAACTTAGACATATCATGAAGATGGACATGAGTCTAAGGAAATCGTTGTGTAATTGAATTTGGTCTAACCATTTAATTTCAAATATGGAAGTGGCCATTTGGTCACAAACAAGAGATTAAGCTCCCCGGTTGGCAAGTACATGCTTATTCCCATAGCACGAGCAGGGTCATTTTTGTCCATAGTCATTTCTTTTTTTTTTCCGATCGTTTCATTGTTCAGCTTCTTGATTCTTGGAGGGAAGTTGCAGGTCTCAAGCTCACCTCCAAATCTGGCCATCTTACATGACCATGGGCGTTCAAGGGTCGCCTTGGCCCACTCTTCAAATAGCCGTCCATGGCCACAGGCACCAAATGAGCCGTTGTCTCTCTCTTTACTCTTAAAAGCATATATTCAATTTGATCCCAAAGCTCTTCGATCTCTTTCTCAATAACTTGATTTAGTCCCCCAAAGAACCATGAATTGCTAGTCTGGCGACGCCAGGCGGCACGGCTCCCACAAGAAGAAGTTTGAGCCGGCGGCACTGCCCTCAAACGTCAAGCCGAAAGCAGCAGAAGTGGAAGGGACTGGAGGCCACTGTGAGGCCCGACCGTTACGCTGTTGACCAAGTGCAACCTTTGGCTATTGAAGTGATAGCGGAATAATGACTATCGGCTCATGGAGGAGTTCGTGATGAACGAAGATCAGCTCAAGCCATGGCCATGTGCAACAACGGCTAGTTTGTTGCCGATAGCCATGGACGGCCAGGTCTGAACAGCTTGCCAAGAAGACGCCTGAATGCCGGCCAACAGCCATGGAAGACTTGCAGGAGGAAGAAGAGAAAAAAAATGAAAAAGAAATGTTATGAAGGAAGGCCGTGGGTGACTTCCAGGCAAGTGGAACACAATAACAAAGTAATGGCAAGTGGAAGATATATTAAGTTGTCCAACACGTCCAACATCTATAGAGCACGCAATCATATAATATATTTCCGAGACGACCTCCTCGCCTTCTAAGACTTTCCCCGAATATTTCCTCAAACTTAGCCCCGTATCTGGTGCTTTAGTCTGAATGGTTATTTTTAACTGATGAAGGAAGGCACCAGGTAACTTCCAGACAAGCGGAACATGATAACAAAATACTGGCAAGTGAAGAATATATTAAGTAGTATAATACGCCCAACATCCAACTAACATGCAATAATATAATATATTTTCGAGACGACCTCCTCCTCTTCTCTTCTTTTTCTTTTTTTTTCTTTTTTACCTCCGCCAGCCATCGCTAGGTCTCGTTGATGGCCAACGGATTAAATGCTCATAAACAAATTCGATCTATGACTTTCTTTTCATTAGGATGCAGAGAAGTGGCAGCTTGGGACAAGAACAGTCTCTTATTACCTACAATCCGCAAACCATGCTCGGGAAAACAGAAAAAAAAAGGCGCCAATGACATTAAATGGTCAAACCGCAGTAATAAGCTTATCGTTTATGCAAGAATGATTATTTTATCCATTTTGGTGGAACGAAAGAGTGTAATGCAACCAAGTAAATGTTAAGAACTTTGGTATTGGGTAACAAAGATGGGGGACATCGATGACAAGAGTATTTTCGAGATGAAGATGGATATGGATATCGTTCTCCTTTTGCAATCTAGATAACCAATTCGTTCTTTTCGAGATATCCCATTGCCGCAGAAGAAATGGTCTTTACTCGATCAGGCTGCTTTGATGATGCTAGAGAGTTGATGTCACATCCCGAATCCCAACGAGCATGCCACATCCCTCCGAGGTCATCAAGTACACGACATCCCAGGACTTATTGCCGATCCAAACCAAATCGCTAACAAATAGCATAAGTGGAAGCAAATACAAACTCTCCATACAACATATAATTTAATGAGATAGTCAGGAAAACACTTCACATAAAAACCAGCAAGTCATTATAAGCTCACAAAGATAACCTAAGGAGGTTTACACAATTACAGGCCTCACACGAAGCCACTTCCTAACGAAATCACGGATACAGAAGGGAGGTTAACTTAAACTCCTTTACAACAGGGCATTCCAAATGATGATACATCCAATGCCCAACATCATCCTAGAACTCCAAACCACACATGACGACTACTCGTCATTCCAAGCCTGAAAATATTTAACAACAGGGGATGAGATAAATCTCGATAAGTAACTACTTAAGCCTCGATTAGGCTAGCGCGTACCTCCGAACAATCCTAATCATGCAATACCAACATCCAACATGTCATAATAATCACAAACGCCGTTACCTTGCCTCGGCACATACATAAGCCCTACATGTTAGAATCCTGCCATATCATGGCCAATTGCTCATCAAGCTTGTACAATGCAATTCAAAGCATAATCATGCATAACACGATTAATAATCTAGACGTGCTCATCAATTAATTTAGGCAAAGCATTCCCCAATACAAATCGCACTCATTAAGTCCATATTATTAACGACCCCTCAGGCCATCAAACTCTCGCCGGTCTTCTGGCGTAATCAGGCATCGTCCCGCTACATCGGCAATGGCAACGTTAGGAATTGAACACCCCCTGACAAGCCGGGTACCAAACGGTATTCCACTTAGGAGCATCGATCCGACATCCACCGCGATCGGCATCATTTGAGATCGAACACCCCTCGGCAACCCCGGGTACCAAATGGCATCCGAACTCTCGCTAGGCATCGTCTAGAATTCCCACCTAGATGGAACATGTCGTGACCATGCACACACATTGTCCACTCAATGCCAATTTTTCTCTTTGAGAATTGGTCACTTGCCAACCGAATGCTTACTCAGCCAATCAAAAGCCACACTTTTCATTGATAACCGACCTTTGAATAATTGCCCGAAAATGAGAAAACCAAGTATACACAAAAATGGGTGATTTCGGGGAATTCTCGTCAGTAACACAGTCACCGAATTTTCTTTAAAATAAATAGTAAATCAACTCTAAAAATTATACAATTTGGATATGTTGTACAAAACATCATGATAAACATTTTTCATGTAGGACATGAAATCCAGTTCTGACTGTAAACACCTCGTTTTGATACTCAAATCCGAACAGAACCCGGTTTGCTCAGACAGCCCCTAAGACCATTAAAATACAACTTATTCAGTATCCAAATCAATTTGGAAATATCTGAAATTTTTATATGTCAAATACATGGATGTTATTAACAATTTTTGTCAAGAAAGTTTGTTCAAAAGAGGTCTAGAAATATTTATAGAAAATCAGAAAAACAAGAAGGTCGGGTGAACAGTAAATCCGACAGACTGAATTCGGTCCAAAAATGGACTTACGAATGGCCCTCAATGAACTTTAAAAGTTTCAAATTTAATATATGTCATACTTCAAGATGTTATGAACAACTTTCATGAAGACCACTTCCTCAAATTCGGGCCACACAAATTACAGCAAAAATAGCAAAATCCAGCGACGCAGTAGCAACCTTACTAGAATTCAACCAACCAGCACTACCAAGCACAACTAGCCTCTAAACCAACTATCCACAGCCATTAAACCATTCCTAACATGTCCATTAGTAACTCATTTTCTTGACCAAGACTTAGGGAGTACTTAGTCAAGGTCTAAGCAAGATTTTCAAGCTAGAGAGCCTAACAAAGCAAAGCCAAGCCAAGCAAGCAGTAACTAGTCTGGCGGATGTACGGGTGGCTCGGCGGTGGTGCTCATGGCAGCTGAGGGTGGCTGAGCAAGGGAGCTAGTCAGTCTGGTGAGCAGTAGCAAGAAAATCAAGAAGCAAGGAAGCAAAATGAAGAAGAAAATAGCAGCAAGAGAAGTGAAGAAGAAGCAGCAACAGAAGTAACTGTAGTGCCTTAACAACCATTTCATTTTTATACCCGCTTGATGTGCGTTGCATATTCCTTCATGTACCTCCGCCATTGCTATTATCGACTCTCTTTTACTTTAACATCTAAGCAAAACATCATTGACTATCTTCCGATAAAATTCTCCATCCAACAGCAGGTATTTCAACACTTGCTTCTTAAATGATTTATCATCAAAAATTGGGTTCTCTAGATATTGAATGAAAGGATTTCTCCAATTTTCTTCATCGACATCGATATGCTCCTTATTGGACTTTGTCATCATAATTCGATTGTCTATCGATGGCAAAGTTTTTGTTTGTGTAACAATAGATTTAGCTAATTCTTTTGATATTTTATATCCAGATGCCATTTGAGCTAACTCATTGGCTTCTACATTATCATTTCTTTTTATATGCTATAGTTCATAATCAAAGAACTTGTTCAATAAAACTTTCAACATATCGAAGTATCGAATAATATTCTCATTGAAGCATTGGTAATTTCCCGGTAACTGATTGATCACTAATTGGGAATCCCCTTTTACTTTTACAAACTTAACGTTCATGTCAGCCAATATATTAAGGCCAACAATTAACGCTTCATATTCTGCTTGATTATTGGAACAATCAAAATCAAGTCGACACATAAGTTTTGTTCGATGTCCCTGAGGGGTTACGATTAAGACCCCAATGCTAGATGTTATTGTCATACTTGATCCATCAAAATACAATGTCCATGGTACCACCTGTATTGATCCATCGACATTATCCTCTTCCAGATGTACACATGGATATTCTGCAATAAAGTCGGCAACCGCCTGACCTTTAATTGCTTTAAGTGGCACGTATATCAAATGTATTTCGGACAAAGCGAAAGCCCACTTGGCAATTCTTCCTCTGATAATCGGGCGAGTTAACATATATTTAATAATATCCGTCTTACAAATTACCTGAACCGTTGTTGGCAATATATAATGACGTAATTTTGTACAAGCAAAGTACAATGACAAGCATAATTTCTCCACCGGAGTATATCTTTTTTCTGCATCATTCAATATCCAGCTAAGATAATATATTGCTTGCTCTTTTCCATTATCATTTTCCTATGCCAACATACTTCCAATGGTATTGTTAGTTGCCGACAAATAAAGCTTCAATGGTCTGCCTGGCTTAGGCTGCATCAAAACTGGTGGATTGATCAAAAACCTTTTAATCTGCTCAACAACATGATGATGCTCTTTCCCCCAAACGAATTGATCTTGATTCTTAAGCTTAAGTAATGAAGAGAATATCTCTATCTTACCAAACAGATTAGCAATAAATCGGCGCAAGAAATTTATCTTACCTATGATCATCTACAATTGTTTCTTACTTACAGGTGGTGGCAATTCTAGAATAGCTTTAGTTTTATTCTTATCTATTTCTATTCCCCTCTGATAAACCATAAACCCTAGAAAGTTGCCCACCCTTATCCCGAAAGCACATTTAAAAGGATTCATTTTCAATTTAAATTTTTGTATCCTTATAAAAGCACGCTCAAGATAAGTGAGATGACTTACCTGGTCTGATTTGATGATGATGTCGTCGATGTAAACTTTCATGAAATCCCCAATCATATCGTTGAAGACAAAATTCATAGCCCTCTGATAGGTTGCTCCGGCATTTTTTAATCTGAATGGCATAACCAACCATTTGAACGTCCCAATAGCTTCTGGACATCAAAATGCTATTTTATGAACATCTTCCTTCGATATGAATATCTGATTATAACCCGAATGACTGTCCATTAACGACATAATCTCATTGCCAGATGCCGAGTCGATTAATATATCTGTCATTGGCATTTGATACTCATCTTTTGGGATTGCTGCATTTAAGTCACGAAAATCTATACATATCCTTAACTTCCCATTACTCTTTTTAACTGGCACGACATTTGATAACCACTTGACATATCTTGCAGTCCTAATAAAGCCTGCTGCCAACAAGCGTTCAACTTCCTCTTTGATCTTCTGCACAATTTCTGGTGCAAACCTTCTTGGTGGTTATTTGTGTGATCGAAATCCTTTCTTAATTGGCGATCTATGTTCAACAACGTCTCGTCCTAATCCTAGCATTTCATGATAAACCCATGCAAAGCAATCTCTATGCTTACTTAATAACTCAATTAATTGGGATTTTGTAACCTCATCTAACAAAGCATCGATAAAAATTGATCGATGGTGTTGGGAATCTCCAATTTCAACTTCTATTAGCGGGTCCTAAGCTTCAATGAGTTTATTGTCCTCTCCAAGGGGCGATTTTTCAAATTCCATAATGCAGTCGTTAACATCTTGACTACTTACTTCGGCCTTATAGGCCATATACCTCCTATTGAGGTCGCCTAATAATGTAAGATTCTCCATGAACGACCTTGTCCAAACACCCCGCCAGGTCAGTTTTGGGAATCCAATGGACATTTCCCTTGTCAAACTAGCAGAATGCAACATCCCTTGAATAAATTATAGGTGGTTCAATAGCACATGAATTGTCATCTGGCATCTTTCTTAACTCTCGATCAGTCCTTAAAGCACGTGCCCATGACACATGAGCTTTACTATTAGCTTTAACATACTCAACTTTGCTTCTCTTCCCAAAAGCTAACATCTGATGAAGGGTCATACACACTGATTTCCATGGATCCAATCTTACCCTAACAACAAGTTATATGAACCATCTGCCTTAACAACACCGAAAGCTATTCTAAAAGTTTTCGATCCTACAGTCAAGTCAGCCACAAATATTCCTTTGACCTCTGTTACTTCTCTTGTAAAATCCAACAATTGTATATTTGATGGGATAATTTTTTCGTCCTTTTTCCCATCTTTTTGAAGAATCTATATGGAACCAGATTTAGAGTAGATCCTCCATCGACCAGAACCTTAGCAACCAGATGGCCATCTATCCTAGCATTTATATCAAGTGCCCTGAGATGTTTGGATCCTTCGTAAGACAGTTTTTCAAACTCCATTAATTCCTCTTCATCTTCAAATTGAAATTCTGCCTTGTCTTCTTCATTAATGATTGAACCTCCATTGGTTGTTGAGTCTACATATGTCACTCTATACTGCAATGGAAGTCTAGCTTGAAGCATGCATGAACTCAAAGGCGAAACAGATCTCGATAATATGGCAGGTCTAAATACAATCTTGTCATCAGTCTTAGCTTTTTTCTGATTATTACTGTGCTTATCTTGACTAGAATCCCCAGGATTCCTTCTCCATACTAAATTCCTAGCTCGAAATTTCTTAGGTTTATAAGGTATTGATGGAATTTGAGTAATATGAATCTGATTAACCTATCTTTGCAGTTAATGTATCTTCTTCTTTCTCTGTAACCTCCTTTTTTGAGTTCTTGTTATATTTCCCCCTAGCCCTTGAACTTTTCCTCATTCAAACCACTCATCTTCTGGTGGATTGTTTGGTATTTTCAAAGTCCTAATTCGATGAGGTGTCACAGTCATCTTGGTCTCTCTTTCAGGTGGATCATCAAATTCCTCACCCCATCCGATTGCAACCACTTCCTCCGGACACATAGGATGTGGACCATAGTCAACATAGTAATCGAATTTACCACTAGGCTCTCCTAATGTTCCAATTCTAAGGTCACCCTTTTTATAGCATTGCTTGAAAGACTTCTATTTTGTTGGGTATTGTCTCGAACTATCAACAACATGAGCATTTTTGCTCCTGATTCCAACGTTTATTTCTATCTTGAACATTTCGGGATCGATCCCAATATTCAGTCTTCTTATTATATTTTTGGTATTCAAATTGATTCAAAAAAAGTCTTCTCTTGTGAAACATCTTGCGCCGAAAGATGCTCTCCTCTTAGATCATATTTGATTTCCTCTTTACACCAAGCGCAGAAGTGTGGCTACATCATTTTACCTTTAGGCTTTAAAGACACCATTTCCGTCATCATAGGGAGTAGATCAACATCAACCTCCATAGGAGCCTTTTCTTTGTCATCCACAAATTTGATTTTACCTTGTCGAATTGCTTTTTGAATGTTCTTCCTTAACACAATACAATCAACTGTATTATGATTCCATGAATGATGCCACTTATAGTTTTTCTTTCCACTCAAATCCTCTGAGCTCGGTATTATTTGGCCCTCAGTAAGTTTGATTTGCCCATCGGCCAAAAGAAAGTCAAATATTTCATCGACCTTATTTATGTCGAAGGAATAATATCGGGTGTCTTTTGATTTGACCATGACAGTTCCCTTTTCTTTCGTTTTAGTTGGTTTCAAGGCTGGGCAAGTGTATGGCTTTTCTATTATCATCTTGGCAACTGCAATCTCAGCTTATTCTGATTCATTTTCATCAACCGGTGTTTCATCGACAAAGTTTACTTCATGTCTAGCATGCTTTCGATCCTTCTCTTTCAAAATGTTTTCATACTTCACAGTAATGATAGTCAATGAAAACAAATCATAATAGGCTTGTCCTATCATTCTTTTCCTAACGGTAAACGTTAGACCGTTAAAGGCAAATTCAGCAAATGTTCTCTCAGGTAATGATATAAGACATCTATTTCTTGCCTTTCTAAATCGGAAATGAACTGATCAATTGATTTATTATTATACTGTTTCATTGCTAACAAATCTGCCACAGACATGTCTGACATTGCCCTTTAGAATTGACTATGAATCATTATTTCCATTTGATCCCAAGAGACTACAGAATGAGGCAGTAGAGATGTGTACCAGGTAAAAGCAGTTTTGGACAATGATAATGGGAACAAACGCAGCTTCCAATGATCTCCATACATAGCATCTCCACATAAAGTAGTGAGTCAATTGATATGCTCCTACGTTAACTGATCATCTTCGCTGGTAAACGAACTAAATTCTGGCATCTTAAACCCTCTTGAGTACGGAATTGCATCCATCCATTCTAGGTATGACTTCCTGTATACTTGCCTAAAAGTTCCTAGTTCACCACCGTATTGCCGCAATATTGGATTAACTATGTATTGATTTTGTCCCGTTGGGATCACAACTGGTGGTGCGTTTTGTTGCAGAAGTTGATGCATTTGATATTGAGGTATTGGTGATTATGGGATTAGCTATAGTAATAGATACTGTGCTACTGGCTGTGGATGCTGTGGAGCTAGATTTTGTAGTGGTGGTTGTGGATACTGTGGAGCTGGATTTTGTAGTAGTGGCTGTGGATACTGTGGAATTGTGTTTTGCAATGGTGGTTGTAGATATTGTGAAATTGTGTTTTGCAATGGTGATTGTAGATATTGTGGAATTGTGTTTTGCAATTGTAAGGGTTGTAGCGGTTGTGACACTTGATAATGTGGTACTGGTTATGGTGGTGTTACATTCCTCTTTGGACTATCTGTATTAATATTTGGCATGAACAATATTTGAGGAATACTAGGTTGAGCAGCAAAATCACCAAACAACACACTATTATGTAATTGGTATGGAGCAATATGCCGAGGAGCCATATTTGCAGTAGTCACATTTGTTTGAACTGGACTAGACAAATTTACTCCGTTGGCTACTAGTTGACCCATATTGATACTCTCGTTTCGATGTGACAAGTTGACCACATTACCTTCACTTGTCGCCAATTGGCCGTGTGCTTGACTTGCCAACGTGTTTTCTCCTCTTTGAAGAATTCTTACTAGTGCAAGAGGCATAAGTTGCCTTGCTATTGCACTACCAGAGTTTGTAACTATAGGCTACACAAGACCTCCGACTGAACCTGGAGGTACAACGAAGACTATTTATGGCTAAGAAGAACTCATTGATGAATTTGGCCTTCCAGTGATCTCTTGAACCGTATTAATAAACAATAGCCTAACAGTATTAGCCACGTATCTAGTGACTAGATTAGCTAAATCATTATGTTGTTCTTCCATGATTCTTCTCATAGTAGTAAGTGTAACTGGATTCGGTTCCAATTGCCTTCTTTGCTCTTCAGTAAGATGTCTGGGAACATCCATCTCCCCTACCTGACCTTATTCTATAATTGTTCACCCATTTGATGACTCTACACGTGTCACCCATTCCACAGCAGGATTCGGGGGTGCACTGCTTCCTGGAACATTGTTATTCTGATCTAATTGGCTCTGACTTCTCGTTGGTGCCATTATTACTCCTCCAATTAATCTAAGGGTCCTACCGGGCATGCCAAAATTATGTTTCGTCGGAAATGTTCACGCGACGAAATATAATTCATCGAACATCGTTCTTCGGCTTTTAATGAAAGCAGGTTGGGTTCTAGATCCAATTAAGGACAGAAGCAATCAAGGCATGAAGAACAAACTTGATTTTTTTTTACAAAATATTTAGACGAAACCGTCCAATTACTGGCAGCGTCTAAAATTCATTGACATGATATAATAAAGCTACTAACTAAGAACTTATACAACTACAGCTGTGGAAACTGAAAGTGTGAAACTGGAAAGTAAGGATAAAAGACAACATTTATTTTTGTGATGTGTCGAGGGGCCCTTCTGTTGATAATCAGATGCTATTTATAACGTAGACTTGGTAACCGTTCTTGGCATTGTATTCGATACTCATCGTTGATTTCATCTTCACCGTTCATTCAATGACACTTGTTTATCAACTGTTATCAATCTTATCTTTTGTATGAAGTGATAACCGCTCTTGAGCTTTTTCTGTGCTGTTATCTGTCCTTAGTATGATAACTGTCACTGAACCCCTTTATCTTTTGAATTGATAACCACCATTGAGTGTATTTATTCTTTAGAACGACAACCGTCATCGAGCCCATTTATTCTCTAAGGCGATAACCATCATCGAACTTTTCTTTACTTGTCACACGTCCTTTGGGATAGTAACCGTCATCGAGCTTTTCTCCGTTTGACACCTGTCCTTTGGGACGGTAATCGTCATTGAGCTTCTCTCCGTTTGACACCTGTCTTTCGGGATGGCAACCATCATTGAGCTTTCCTCCATTTGACACCTGTCCTTTAGGATAGTAACCATCATCAAGCTTTTCTCCGTCTGACACCTGTCTTTTAGGATGATAACCGTCATCGAGTTTTCCTCCGTTTGACACCTGTCCTCTAGGATGGTAGCCATCATCGAGCTTTTCTCCATCTGACACCTGTCTTTCGGGATGGTAACCATCATCGAGCTTTCCTCCGTTTGACACCTGTCCCCTAGGATAGTAACCATCATCGAGCTTTTCTACATTTGACCTCTGTCCTCCGGAAATAGGGACCTTCGTCGAGCTTTTCTGACTTGATACCCATCATCCTTTTTATCGATGTCTTCGATGAAAAATACCCTTGGCACTTTTAGTCCAGTCTTTCCTGGTTTGACACTTGCTCTTCTAGGGCAAAGGCCTTCATCGAGTCCTTCCTAGCTTGGCATTCACTCTTCTCCTTGTCGACGTCCTCGATGAAAATACCTTCGACACTTTTGGTCCCCATTCATCTGAATTTAAAATTTTTCGCTTATGACTGCCAGTACTTACCAACTATCTTATATGAATCATCTTAATACGGGCGACATCATCTTTTGTCATTTTATTTATCTATCCTAAGCATCAACAGCCCTAATTAATTTCAGGTGTCAACACTCTCTTCTTTAACGATTGCTTCTCTTGTCACGCCCCGAACCCCCATCGAGCACTCGACATCTCGCCTCCGGTCGAACAGTTGCGACGTCCTAGGTTATCGCCGACCTCAACTAAACATCAGAGATTTAATCGCGCAAACGAAAACCATAAAACACCCGGACAGATTAAACTGTGGAGAATTAGGAGAATATACATTTCCATTACTCGATCAAACTTATTCCACCATATTTACAATAGAACAAACCTTAGTTTACCAGTACACACATTCCTAAAGCCTTCGAAAGTGAGAACAAAAACAGAAGACCTGGCATACTAACTTCCAAAAATATTAGCCTTCTGAAAACCCATCGGAAACTCTGCCACATCGTACTCCGTGTGCACCGGTATCCCAAAACGTATTGGCGGCGATGGTGAAGGGTTCATGGGTCCTGTCGGGGTTCTGAAATTATTGGTTGAAACAACCGTGAGAACACTTCTAAGTAAGTACACCCCTAAACCCAACCTACGCTATCATGTACCTCCAGATAATCTAGCAAGCACACACACCTTCATATACGTCAAGTAATCACAAAACAGGCACATCAATTAATATAGCCAGGCTCAATCACAATCACACTGTATGCAAACACGCGCATGAAACATTTTCCTTTCTCTAATCCTTTCATTTTTATTTCCTCTTTCACATTCCTCGCCAGTGACCTGCGCAAACGTACACGCCTCAAGTACACTGCGATCACTGATCACTTTCCACAACACTCGCCAAGGACCCGCGTTGAAGTACACGCCTCAGGCACACTGTGATTTCTAATCACTTTCCACAACACTCGCCAGTGACCCGCATTGAAGTACACGCATCAGGCACACTGCGATTTCTAATCACTTTCCACAACACTCACCAGTGACCTGCATTGAAGTACACGCCTCAGGCACACTGTGATTTCTAATCACTTTCCACAACACTCGCCAGTGACCCGCGTTGAAGTACACGTCTTAGGCACACTGCGATCATTCCTTTTCCACAACACTTTCGGGCCCGCGTAAACGTACACGCCTCAGGCCATGTTTCTTGCCCGCGTAAACGTACACGCCTCAGACTCAACATCTACCACTTACTGCACAACCCGCGTAGAAGTTCACGCCTCAGGCTGGCAGTCGTCCGGTAATACCAGGCATTGTCCCGCGTTACAGTACACGCCTCAGGACGGCACAATTTTTCACAATTTCTCATGCCATGCCACACACCATTTCTTTCTTACTCATGCACACGCTCAACACGCATTTACCACCATCAACTAGCACATTACACGCAGCCCGCACACTCATTAATTCACACAACTCATGCTCACTCAGCATTAGACATGGCAATATCAATAATTAATTTAATTTAACTCACATGTGCACTCAACAAGCATGTACAATCACTCAATTGCACAGCAGCATACTCAATTAAATCATCACCATTTATTAATAATTCAAATATACATCCAATAAGATAATTCCCATTTTTCTCCAACCAAATGGCGTCCGATTAATTCCGATCCTTTGCGGGACTTTCTCGCCATTAAATACCGGTTCTAAAAATCCAACTTGCGTCCCGAACAAGTCATCACAGCCCCGTGAACAGTAATTCGCAGCTTGTGAACAGTAACTCGCAGCTTATAATTCACCTCAAATTGTTCTCCAAAAATTTCAAAAATAATTCTCAAGGCCCGCCAAACAATTCCAATCATAAACCCCAATTTTTCGAACCTACATATTGTAAATTTCACCATCCCGACTCAATTATAATTAAAACAAACGTAAAACCCATAAATTTCTATTTTTCTCCCGCCAAACGACGCCAAATTGATTCCGGTCCTTCACAGAACTTTCTCACCATTAAATCTCGGTTCTAGAAATCCAACTTGCGTCCCAATCGGACCATCACAGCCCCATGAACAGTAAATCACAGCTCATGAACAGTAATTCGTAGCCCCTATTTTTCTGAATTTCCAATAATTAATGCCCAAATTAAATCTCAAGGCCCGCCATAAAATATCCACTACCAATTCATACAATTCCGCACCTAACTTTATACAGATTTCACTCAAAATCGTCCATCGATACCCGAAATCCTAAATTGGGTTTAGAGCGCGACTTACCCGCGTTCTAGACTATCGCGGCTAGAACAGAGAGTGGCAGCACTAAATCGGGAATAGCGGCGACTCACGGCGGCGTCCGGCTTGAGCGGCGCCGGTCCGGCGGCAGCATGGGTCTTGCACGGCCGTTGGTGATTCACGGTGAGAGAGAGAGGAAAAGAGAGAGATGGTGAGGTTTGAGGATGGTGGTGGCTTGAGGGCGGCGTGGACGACGGCTTGAGGGTGGTCCGGCGTGGTGCGGCAAGCGGCGGTGGCGGCGGGGGAGGAAGAACGGCCAAAGGAAGCTCACGTTGAGGGAACGAAGGAAAAAAAACAAATGGGGGGGGCTACTGATCGTGAAGAAGAGGGGAGAATGGGGAGAGAGAAATGAGTTTGGACCAAATAGTGTCCACTTTGACCAATGGCGGAAATGACCAAAACGCCCTTTACTCACATTTTTAATCCGACGGTCCCGATTCGATTTTATCTTGATCCGACGGCTGAGATCGATTCTTATACAAAAATATCCAAGGGTATACTTGTAATTTCTCAAAAATCCAAGGGCAAAATTGTCCAATCAAAATTTTGGGGCAAAATTACCAAAATATCCTTTGCCCTTAAAACATGCCCTTTATTAAATCTTAGGGGTATTTTGGTCACTTTCTCCATTTCTTGTCCAAATCGAATTTTTCTGAAGGATTTGAGCGCACGAAAAATTCGCACGTGTCACGTGCAACGTCGTCCTAATGTTCCGGCATGACTTCCTAATTTTCTAGTGTCCAATTTGGGCAAAAATTCAATAATTAAATTCTATTAAACGCAACTCGAGCGTTTCTCAAGCTAACGGGCGGCTTGCTGGGGAAATTCGCAGAATCGACTCGTGACTGATACGAAATCGAGTCACATGCAAGTCCGTTTGGTTCGTGACGATCTCGGTTGTCATTAAAATCGCGAAGATCAATCACTTGATCCGAGGGATATGATCGTTCGGTATAATTTCGGAATCATTCGTCACGTCGTTTCGTGGTCCTACGGAATCACCCGTGATCCACTACTAGGACAGTGGCGAAATGACCCCTAACTATCCTTGGATCGGCCAACAGTGGCTCAAAATATCGGTTACGCGATTTAATGGTCGAAATCCATTCACTATCGAATTTCCTTTATCCACGCGAATTTAATTCCCCCTAATAGCCTTTCCCTAATGGTTAGCATTCCTAGGAATGATCAGTTCCGGGCGAGAATTTACTGCGAGCACATTTCATAAAACTCAGTTATTTTATAATTTCCAATTGGCGGAAAGTTCGGAACGTCACAATCTTCCCCCCTTATGAAATTTCGTCCTCGAAATTTACAATCTCACTAATACTCAAAGTTACAATCCTTACTGCTACTCAAACAACCGGGGGTACTGACGTTGTATCATTTCTTCGTTCTCCCAGGTTGTGCCTTGAGTCCCGTGGTGTTCCCAAATAACCTTGACCATCGGGATTGTTTTATTCCTCAGAACCAGTTCCTTTCGTTCCTCAATCCTGATCTGTCTCTCAACGTACGATACCTTATCATCCACTTCTATCTCTTCATAATTCAACACATGTGTCGGATCCGGTTCGTACTTCCTCAACATTAATACGTAGAACACATTATGCACTTGCGATAAATTTGCCGGTAACGCAAGGCGATATGCCAAGTCTCCATTTCTTTCTAGTACTTCAAAGGGTCCCACATATCTCGTACTCAACTTCCCCTTCTTACCAAACTGAGACAATCCTCGCATGGGCGACACTTTTAGAAATACGTGATCCCCTACTTGGAATTCCAGAAGTCTTTGCCTTCGGTCTGCATAACTTTTCTGACGGCTCTGCACTGTCCTCAACCTTTCGCGAATGATCTTAACTGCTTCAGTCGACTGTTCCACTAGTTTTGGCCCCGTTATAGCTCGTTCTCCTACTTTATCCCAACACACAGGCGTTCTACAAGCATGGCCATATAGCACTTCAAAGGGCGCCATTCCAATACTTTGCTAGAAACTATTATTGTACGCAAATTCCACCAAGGGTAATTGTTCTTCCCACTTGCCCTGAAAGTCCAGCACACACGCTCTAAGCATATCCTCTAGGGTCTAAATCGTCCTTTCAGACTGGCCATCTATCTGAGGATGGTAAGCTGTACTGAACTGCAACTTGGAGCCTAACGCCGTCTGCAGACTTTTCCAAAAATTGACGATAAATCTAGGATCACGATCCGATGTTATAGACACTGGTACCCCATGCAGGCGAACTATCTGCTGCACGTACAACTCTGCATACCGTTCTAACGCGAAATCCTTTCGCACTGCCAAAAAGTGTGCCGACTTAATTAATATGTCGATAATCACCCAAATAGTGTCATGGCCTCTTTGACTTCTTGGCAATCCCGACACAAAATCCATGGTTATATGCTCTCATTTCCACTCTGGGATTTTCAACGATCGCAACAATCCTCCAAGCTTACAATGTTGCGCTTTCACCTGCTGACACGTCAGGCACTTAGCCACGTGCTTCACAATATCCGACTTCATACCGTTCCACCAATAATATTACCTCAAATTCCTGTATATTTTAGTACTGCCTGGGTGGATACTGTATTGGCTACGATGCGCTTCAGAAAAAAAATTTCTTCCTTAACTCCCGCATCATCTGGCACACATAGTCGTCCTCGAAATTTCAATACGCCATCCTCGGATACCTAAAAATCCGGCTTTCTCTTAGTTGTGTCCATCCCAACAACCTTCTGTATCTCTGGGTCCATAGACTGCAAAGCTTTAACTTTAGCCTGTATTTCCGGTTCAATCCTTAACGTAGCTAACAGACTCGAGACTTGACTTACTACAAACTTGAATTCCGAGTCTCGTACATTCTCCAACAAGATCCACTCTTTGACCATTAAATGCACGATGCTTGATTTCCGGCTCAACGCGTCCGCTACCCGATTTGCCTTTCCGAGGTGATATAGAATATCACAATCATAATCTTTTAACAATTCCATCCAACGTCGTTGCCTCATATTCAACTCTTTCTGCGAAAATATATACTTGAGGCTCTGATGGTCAGTATAAATTTGAAATCTTTCTCCGCATAAATAATGTCGCCAAATCTTCAGGGCGAACACTATTGCAGCTAGCTCTAAGTCGTGCGTCGGGTAATTCAATTCATGTGGCCTCAACTGCCTGGATGCATATGCTACCACTCGCCCATGTTACATCAACACACACCCTAATCCTCTCAATGACGCATCACTGTATATCTCATATTCTCCAGGTCCTGATGAAATCGTCAATACTGGTGCCGTTGTCAACCTCCGCTTCAACCCCTGAAAACTTCCTTCACATCGATCTGTCCATTCAATTCTACTCTCCTTCTTCAATAATTGAGTCAACGACATTGATATTGCCAAAAATCCTTCCACAAAGTGACGGTAATATCCAGCCAATCCCAGAAAACTCCGAACTTCTATTACCGTGATCGGTCTAGGCCACTTCATCACAGCTTCTATTTTCGATGGATCCATAGAAATTCCTTCTCCGGAAATTACATGACCAAGAAATGCCACTCGTGTGACGCCCCAACCTCGGGGTTATAAACGTGACGTCCCGTTCATTATTATCTTTCTTTAAACACAAGCGGAAGCATATCTCGGGACAATCACATTGAAAAACAACAGCAGGATTAAAACAATTAGCATCATGAGCAAACCTTGTATTTATAGGACACGCAAACATATTTTACAAGCCAACTTATTCCTTTTAGCCATTTACACAACAATAACAAGTGGCTTGGATGTCTTAAGCCCACTACTTCGGATTCACCGCTCCTAACTTTCCCTGAACTCGAACATGGCTCAAACTCCTCCTGTCGCTGCCGTCCATTCGACCATCCTATGGACCTGAGGGTGGGAAAAATGGGGGATGAGTCGGGGAGACTCAGCAAGTGAAAACACTAATATCAAGCGAGGATATATCGATCGCCGTTAACATAAGTCGGCCCTTACCGCGCCCACATCGATGGCAGATCAATAGCAAAGTTCATACAAGAGAACATCACGCACGGCTATAACATGTGCACTTTACCAGCCAACTCTCGGTTACCAACCAAGGCTCGGTTCTATCTCATGTACACTTTACTAATCAAGGCTCGGTTCTATCTCAAAACAACATTAAACATGAAACATGATCAAACCAAGGAAATGAACCAACTACGACCAACCAAACGACCGAGAAACGGTCCAAGCAAACCACGTCACAACGTATCTCAACATCCTTTTCCGATATTAAGGAATTCACTTACACAATGATATCAAACAAGAACTAGAGAAAACGAGGCGTGCGAAGGACACGCGAGTCTCGGCGACTCTCGGGCAATTCTTGGTGATTCTCGAGCTTAAACACGAACACATGGCCTTGGACATGGCTTCCTCACTCGATCAAACCACAAGAGAGACACGGGCTAGTCGGTAAGCTTTTCTCTCTTTCTTTTTCTCTCTTTCTCGGTCAAGAACAAGAAGTAAAGAAGCAAGAGAGAAGGTTGTTGGTGTGTGTGAGAATGGAGAGAGGGGCGTGAGAATGGCGTGAGAGAGAGGGGAGGGTTTCTCTATTTATAGAACTTCAAACTTGATCACCAAGTTGCTAATCCAAGCTTGCCTAAGAAGATAGATGACCATTATGACAAAGCATCCAAAGTCAAGACTCATCATGGCATGCATTTAATGTCATAAATGCTCTTAATGAACTAAAATGATGAAAGGCCAAAGCTTATCTCAATCTCATTGATCCTCTCTCTCTCTCTCTCTCCCTCACGGCTACTCTCTCTCTCTCTCCCCCTTGGCCAAATGGCCTTCTTTCTATTTGTAGAAAGACAAAACTTGGGGCCAAAGTTTGGGGTATGAAGTCATGGCATATGTCATCTAAGCATGAGGTCATGGCTTAGGTCATTTGAAGCATGAGGTCATTGCTTACCTCACATGGCCATTAAGAACATCAGCCAAAAGTCATGATGAACGTGATAAGGTTGGACCAATAAATGTGACTTCCACAAATAGATTTAACCCTTGACTTGGTTAATTTCGTTTTCCCCTGGGATGACCTCCAATCAAAGCATAAAATATCTCATTTGAAAGCTTGGAACGTGTATTTTAAATCACCAGAGACACCAAGTCCAAATTCCAACGTTCTCACAAAGAAAATGCCAAATCTTTGAAATCTGACAAAACCGAATAGCTTTGCACTGTTCACGAAATCAGGTTTGAAAATATAGTAAATGGACTCCGAGAATTATCAAATTCGGATATGTCATAAACAAGGCCTTAATAAACATTTCTTGTGAAGAACACAGATTCGGAATCTTTCTGTAAACACCATTTTTAGTAGCTCAAAAACAGACTAAAAATAGTTCACTGGAACAGCATTCTTGTTTCTCAAATTAAGCTCTGTCCAGAATTCAAATCATCTTTGAAAATTCCCAAATTCATGTACGTTATAGAAAAGGATGTTCTCAACAACTTTCATGAAGGAAACTTTTCCAAAATCGGCCCAGAAAAGCTTGTAGAAAATAAAGACAGTGTAAACATCACCGAAATACCCATTCTGGGCAGTTTCACACGGTCCGAAAATCAGGCCATCGTACCACTCATATCAACTCCAAAAATTCTGAAATTAAAGTATGTAAAACTTCATGACGTTTGGAGAAACTTTTAAGAAGAAAGTGTTTGGAAATTCGGACCACAAAATTCTCCCCAAAAATAACAAAATGAAGGGGTACAAAGGATCCGAAACTCGATTTTCCAAAACAAGAGAAAACAATTTAGTTCCGATTGGAAAACCACCGAACTGAAACCATAGGCATTTCCTAGGGACTAAAATTGATGATATTACAATTTACCTATGGCTTTCCAGGCCCAAAAATCGGGATGTGACAACTCGACTAAGCCAAAATTCGCACTTGCTAAACTTAGCGTGCAGTGCGTTCTCCCTTAAAGTTCGCAATACTTGATGCAAATGAAATTCATGCTCCTCCAGACTTTTCGAGTACACCAGTATATCATCGATAAAAACAATCATAAACTGATCTAGAAATTCCTTAAACACCCTATTCATCATATCCATAAAGGCAGCAGGGGCGTTTGTCAAACCAAACGGTATCACTGTAAATTCATAATATCCGTATCTCATCCTAAATGCCGTCTTCAGTACATCCTCCTTCTTAATTCTCAACTGATGATACCCTGTTCTCAAATTAATTTTTGAGAATACCGAAGCCCCTTATAACTGATCAAACAAATCGTCAATCCTTAACAAAGGATACTTATTTTTAACTGTCACCTGGTTCAGCTACCTGTAATCTATACACAACCTCAACGATCCATCTTACTTCCTTACGAATAAAACCGGTACTCCCCACGGAGACACACTAGGACGAATAAACCCCTTATCTAATAACTCTTGCATCTACACCTTTAATTCCTTTCTATCACCTCATAATCATTTGCCTTGGCTCGCTCATAATTCTCCTTATAGTCCTTCAGACTCAATAATATCGTCTGACTATAGAGGTCCAGCTTCAATCCATCACGGAACCTCCGGGCCCTATCCAATGAGTTCTTCATTATTTTTGAGGCAACCTAGATAATTGAGTGAACTCAGCCTCATACTGGCCTACTGTTCTTTGCCCTTGATGAAGCCTTATGAACTCCGCCAACTTCTGTTCCTGGGCACTTTCAAAGGAATACTTACCATTAACGGTTTCCACAAACATTGCCCAAGTCTGGGCGGTACCAATCGGGAACACTCTTCCTCCGGTGGCTTTCCACCATCGCTTACATTTCCTTACAACTGATATACTGCTAACGTTACTTTCTCCTCATCCGTACACCCCAATACCTCGAAGGCTTTTTCTAATTCTTCTATCCAAAGTGATACGGCCTCAGGGTTGCCTCTACCATCAAACTTATGGGGCTTTAACTTCCGAAACTACTCGACTAGTTGATGTATTAGTCGATTCGCATCTACCTGTCCCCGTCCTTGATTTCCATTATTGCCACTAATGACAACAGCTACAGCGGCCTCGACCCCTTGGGCAATAGCGGCATATCGCTATTGAGTTTGCCTGCCCATCAAAATCCCAACTTCCTCAAGGGTCCTTAAAATTCCATCCACTCTGGGGTCTACTGTAACTCTAGCGTTATCTCCGAGATTCTCTACAGCTCTAGCTCAAGTACCACCTCGACCCCGTACTTCTCTTCTTACGCCCCTTCGTGGGACTCTTTCTATGCCTCTTCCTTCACTGCTCATGTCGCAATTCTACAACTCTCCTACCTGCTATAATTCCATTCAGGAATCAGTAATCTAGGCCAACTAGATCAATCTAGTTCTAGGCAGTGAATTAACACAATAATTCACTTAGCAGGTAAACAATCATCACAACAATCAACTCACTCAATTAATCACAACAAACAATCTGGAGGCACGTATAGCTTATTCTACCCTACACCCCACTAAGATCTCCCCAATTACTACCCCAAGGTTTCCGCTCCTTGTCACTTCAATTCGACCAATTTAAGATCGAGCCGACCTTGCTCTGATACCAATTCAAACGGAGATGTCACGCCCCGAACCTCGTCGAGCACGCGACATCCCACCTCCGGTCGAACAGTTGCGATGTCCCAGGTTATCGCTGACCTCAACTAAACATCAGAGATTTAATCATGCAAACGGAAACCATAAAACACCCGGACAGATTAAACTGGGGAGAATTGGGAGAATATACATTTTCATTACTCGATCAAACTTATTCCACCATATTTACAATAGAACAAACCTTAGTTTACCAGTACACACATTCCTAAAGCCTTCGAAAGTGAGAACAAAAACAGACGACCTGGCATACTAACTTCCAAAAATGTTAGCCTACTGAAAACCCACCGGAAACTCTGCCACATCGTACTCCGTGTGCACTGGTATCCCAAAACGTACTGGCGGCGATGGTGAAGGATTCATGGATCCTGTCAGGGTTCTAAAATTGTTGGTTGAAACAATCGTGAGAACACTTCTCAGTAAGTACACCCCTAAACCCAACCTAGGCTATCACGTACCTCCAGACAATCTAGCAAGCACACACACCTTCACATACGTCAAGTAATCACAAAACAGGTACATCAATTAATATAGCCAGGCTCAATCACAATCACACTATATGCAAACACGCGCATGAAACATTTTCCTTTCTCTGATCCTTTCATTTTCATTTCCTCTTTCACATTCCTCGCCAGTGACCCGCGTAAACGTACACGCCTCAGGTACACTACGATCACTGATCACTTTCCACAACACTCGCCAGTGACCCACGTTGAAGTACACGCCTCAGGCACACTGTGATTTCTAATCACTTTCCACAACACTCGCCAGTGACCCGCGTTGAAGTACACGCCTCAAGCACACTACGATTTCTAATCACTTTCCACAACACTAGCCAGTGACCCGCGTTGAAGTACATGCCTCAGGCACACTGCGATCATTCCTTTTCCACAACACTTTCGGGCCCGCATAAACGTACACGCCTCAGGCCATGTTTCTTGCCCGCGTAAATGTACACACCTCAGGCTCAATATCTACCACCTACTGCACAACCCGCATAGAAGTTCACGCCTCAGGCTGGCAGTCATCCGGTAATACCGGGCATCGTCCCGCGTTACAGTACACGCCTCAGGACGGCACAATTTTCCATAATTTCTCATGCCATGCCACACACCATTTCTTTCTTACTCATGCACACGCTCAACACTCATTTACCACGATCAACTAGCACATTACACGCGGCCTGCACACTCATTAATTCACACAACTCATGCTTACTCAGCATTAGACATGGCAATATCAATAATTAATTTAATTTAACTCACGTGTGCACTCAACAAGCATGTACAATCACTCAATTGCACAGCAACATACTCAATTTAATCACCACCATTTATTAATAATTCAACTATACATCCAATAAGATAATTCCCATTTTTCTCCAACCAAATGGCGTCGGATTAATTCCGATCTTTCGCGGGACTTTCTCGCCATTAAATACCGGTTCTAAAAATCCAACTTGCATCCCGAACAAGTCATCACAGCCCCGTGAACAGTAATTCGCAGCTTGTGAACAGTAACTCGCAGCTTATAATTCACCTCAAATTGTTCTCCAAAAATTCCAAAAATAATTCTCAAGGCCCGCCAAACAATTCCAATCATAAACCCCAATTTTTCGCACCCGCATATTGTAAATTTCACCATCCCGACTCAATTATAATTAAAACACACGTAAAACCCATAAATTTCTATTTTTCTCCCGCCAAACGACGCCAAATTGATTCCGGTCCTTCGCGGAACTTTCTCACCATTAAATCTCGGTTCTAGAAATCCAACTTGCTTCCCAATCGGACCATCACAGCCCGTGAACAGTAAATCACAGCTCGTGAACAGTAATTCGCAGCCCCTATTTTCTGAATTTCCAATAATTAATGCCCAAATTATATCCCAAGGCCCGCCATAAAATTTTCACTACCAATTCATACAATTCCGCACCTAACTTTATACAGATTTCGCCCAAAATCGCCCGTCGATACCCGAAATCCTAAATTGGGTTTAGAGCGCGACTTACCCACGTTCTAGACTATCGCGGCTAGAACGGAGAGCGGCGGCACTAAATCGGGAACAGCAGCGACTCACGGCGGCGTCCGGCTTGAGCGGCGACGGTCCGGCGGCGGCGTGGGTCTTGCACGGCCGTGGGTGGTTCACGGTGAGAGAGAGAGGAAAAGAGAGAGATGGTGAGGTTTGAGGATGGTGGTGGCTTGAGGGCGGCATGGACGACGGCTTGAGGGTGGTCCGGCGTGCGGCGGCAAGCGGCGGTGCCGACGGGGGAGGAAGAACGGCCAAGGGAAGCTCACGGTGGGGGAAAGAAGGAAAAAAAACAAATGGGGGGGCTGCTGATCGTGAAGAAGAGGGGAGAATGGGGAGAGAGAAATGAGTTTAGACCAAATAGTGTCCACTTTGACCAATGGCGGAAATGACCAAAACGCCCTTTACTCACATTTTTAATCTGATGGTCCCGATTCGATCTTATCTTGTTCCGACGCTGAGATCGATTCTTGTACAAAAATATCCAAGGGTATACTTGTAATTTCTCAAAAATTCAAGGGCAAAATTACCAAAAATGCCCTTTGCCCTTAAAACATGCCCTTTATTAAATCTTAGGGGTATTTTGGTCACTTTCTCCATTTCTTGTCCAAATCGAATTTTTTCGAAGGATTTGAGCGCACCAAAAATTCGCACGTGTCACATGCAACGTCGTCCTAACGTTTCGGCATGACTTCCTAATTTTCCGGTGTCCAATTTGGGCAAAACTTCAATAATTAAATTCTATTAAACGCAACTCGAGCGTTTCTCGAGCTAACGGCGGCTTGCTGGGGAAATTCGCAGAATCGACTCGTGACTGATACGAAATCGAGTCACGTGCAAGTCCGTTCGGTGCGTGATGATCTCGGTTGTCATTAAAATCGCAAAGATCAATTACTTGATCCGAGGGATATGATCGTTCGGTATAATTTCGAAATCATTCGTCACGTCGTTTCGTGGTTCTACGGAATCACCCGTGATCCACTACTAGGACAGTGGCGAAATGACCCCTAACTATCCTTGGATCGGCCAACAGTGGCTCAAAATATCGGTTACGCGATTTAATGGTCGAAATCCATTTACGATCGAATTTCCTTTAGCCGCGCAAATTTAATTCCCCCTAATAGCCTTTCCCTAATGGTTAGCATTCACAGGAATGATCAGTTCCGGGCGAGAATTTATTGCGAGCACATTTCATAAAACTCAGTTATTTCATAATTTTCAATTGGTGGAAAGTTCGGAATGTCACATCTCTCCCACAATGTGGACTCCTAGAGGAAAGCTGATGACCATGATAAAGACCTCCTCTATCTTTCCAGCAATGGCTCGACAAGTCCCTTCTTATAGCAAAAGACTTCCATTTATCATTGGAAAGTCTGAACCCATGATCCTTTGATCATGGGGATTGCTGAATCTTAGTCTTGATTTGTCACTGTGAATTAGTGCTCCAAATCTCGCCTCTCATTGCAATCTTTCGGTTGCCTTTTCCGCTTCCATCCATGTTGCCTTGAACGTGTCCACATTCATTCACCATCGGCCAGCTCATTCCATGAGTATTAATCTCTTGCCGATATTCCATTGATTCCTTTCATTGCCTAAAGGAATCTCTGTAGGTGTGGAAGGAGAGGATATGGTTGATGATGGCGCACCCACAAACCATGGTTTTCATCATATTTGTTTCACTCATTCATTTCCTTCCAAATTGCATATGCATAATCTGGCTCACCCCTTTTCCCTCATTGTGGCCTGGATTCCTAGCTCTTTATTAGGAGTGAATTGTTCAATTTGTGCATACGCCAATCAAGAGAAGAATTCTCTCTCCAATTGCTCTTTTTTTTTTGGCTAAAGAATCATGCTGCTGAATCTTGGCAAAGAAAGACCAAATTTCCACCGAATTGATCTCGTCAACCACACCAAATCCCATTTTTTATTTCAACCCATGGATGTTCTCGATTTGTCGATCATAATTGACTTTCTTTCCTTCTTAATTATTGATTGAGATTAACAGTGTGCAATGGCAAGTTATCTATGGGAGATGATCCTACGTACGCTTGTCCATGGAGGTGTCGTACAATAACAAATTATCTTACATGTGATGACTTCAGTAAAAATGCAAATGCAAGTGATGTATGTATTTTTTAAGGGCTCGAATTCGATCCTTAATATTTCAAATGACTAGATGGAATAATAAAAATTTAAGTGTCAACAAATAGCAACATTTGAAGGGCCAATTAGGCAGAAAGTGCGGATAAGGTCAATCTGGCCTTCAAAACTGTTTTCAATTGAGTCTTGGGTGAAAATTGAATTACTAGGAAAAATCAGGGGGTTTTTAACAAAATATCAAAATACAAAAGTTGTTCAGGACATGTTTTCCTAACCCCCAGTAAAATTCAACAAATTTTTTTATCCCATTTGATATTTTTCCCACATTTTTCAACTCAGGGGCTGTAAGTCTAGGGTATTTAGGTTAATTCATAATTTTAGAGTAAATCGGGTAATAAACAATCGAAATGGTCTTATTGAACTTTGAACCATACATCCTAAGCTTTCTAATGACACTTGAATCAACTTAATTGAACCTCATTTCCAAGACCAATATCCATGGCTCGCATTGACTTTGCTTCCAATAGACTAAATCCTCTGCACACTCACCCTTGTGGCACTGAGGTTCTAGTCCTAGTGGAGGGTACGCTACTTGTTGACTTTGTCACGTCCAACCAATTAAACAACACACTCTTCACCTTAGTCCTGTACAAGGGGGACGTGTTTGTGTTCCCTATTGATCTCATTCACTTCCAGTTGAATATCGGAAACACGTATGCGCTAGCCTTTTCCGATCTTAGCAGCCAAAACCCAGGAGTCATTGCCATTGCTAATGCTATGTTTAGAGCGAAGCAACTCATTTCTACTGATGTTCTCACTAAGGCTTTCCAAGTGGACAAGAAGGTTGTTGACTATCTCCGGGCACAATTTTGGTACGACAACAACTAAATGATTCTATCATAAGTTACACAAAATAATTGAATTATGAGGCTTGCAAAATTAATCCTATTTCTATAAGTGGTTGCTTTAGGTACATAACTAAACTACGTACCACATGTATGACTTATTTCGAATAAAAGATTGTGACCTCTCTCGACTGATTTTGAATAAAAGATTGTTATCTCTCTCTCTCATGACACAATCAGGATAACTGGATTCATGCCTCACCTAATTGTCTATAAATGGGAAATCAGTGTGCAATAACATTAACTTATGTAGAATTCAGAACTTGGAAGGATGTTATCTAATATTAAATATTACTTCCCATATCAGCGGAATTTGTACTCTGAGAATAGTATCGTGAAAAGAATGTCCAACCCTATTAAATGCTCTGATTTAAAATAGTCTTGTGATTGGGTTAAGAGATTGTTTAAAGAAATCATTAGGGCAATTGTTTATACATCTGGCCCTTAGGTGGCCAAAAAGAAAAACAAACGGTTTTATTTCCATCGTTATCTTGAAAGAAGAAGTTGCACCAACAATATATCAATTTTCTTAGAGTATTGAATTTAAGTTTGATAAATTACAGTTGGTGACATTTCTCGTTTTATTACCAGCATACTAAATTTTACAGTCATTTTCCATCTACAATTGAAATGTCGGGTTGAAACCTCGTAAGTTCGGCTGGATAATTATTTCCAGGATTGTCATGGCTTCCAATATCATTGATAAATGTGTATGCATAGACAAAGTCAAAACCTTGAATAAGATATGGATGGCCTTGATCTCTTTATTGAAGTAATCAATATTACAATCTCAAATAGACCATTGACGTACATAATGGGGAAATACAAAGACATGAATGCGTTACTTCCTTTACATATATTTTGACAGTTTCCAAAAGAACTAGAAAGCTAAGTGCTTCTCAATCTTAGCTTGGAATGATCTAAGACTCTATATGGCAATTGAACCAAAAACAAACTTAGACATATCATGGAGATGGACATGAGTCTGATCAAAATCATCGTGTAATTCAATTTGGTCTGACCATTTAATTTCAAATAAGAGTTTGAAGTGACCATTTGATCTCAAACAAGGGTCTAAGCTCCCTACCCGGGAAGTACACACTTATTCTGATAGCAGGGGTAGGGGCATTTTAGTCCAGAGACATTTCTTTTTTTTTTCTTTTTTTTCCTATCTTTTTATTGTTCATCTTCTTCATTCTTATGGGGATTTTGGAAGTCTCAAGCTCACCTCGAAATCTGGTCGTCTTACATGACCACTGGCGTTCAAGCGTCGCCTTGGCCGACTCTTCAAATAGCTGTCCATGGTCGCCAGCACCGAATGAGCTGTCATCACTCTCTCTCTACACTTAAAAGCATATATTTAACTTGTTCCCAAAGATAGCTTTTGATAAAATCACCTCCGATCTCTCTCTCAATACCTTGATTTAGCCCCCCAGAAACCCCCAGACAGACATGGGATTGCTCTAACAAGAAAACCATGAATGGCTAGTCCGACAACCGCAAGTAGCACGGCTATGATAAGAAGAAGTAGTTTGAGCCGGCGGCACTAGCCTTGGACGTTAGGCCAAAAGCAGCAGAAGCAGAAGGAGCCAGAGGCCATAGTGAGGCTTGACCATTATGCAGTTGACAAAGTGCAACCTCTAGCTACTGAAGTGAAAGAGGATGAAGGACTACCTACTCATGGAGGAGTTCGTTAAAAACGAAGATCAGCTCAAGCCATGGCCACATGCAACAACAGCTCGTTTGGTGGTGGTGGCCATTGACAGCTAGATCTGAAGAGCTTGCCAAGAAGACGCCTAAATGCGGGCCAACGGCAATGGAAGATGGCTAGATCTGGAAAGAAACATGGGTGAAGGAGGAATAAGATAAAAAAAAATGAAAACATAAATAAAAGAAAAAAGAAATATCTTTGGATGATTATTCTGTGACATCCTGAAAAATAGTCCATTTGGAATTTATAAAATACTGAGTTTTATAAATGTACTCGTAGTTAGTTCTCATCCGGAACTGATCATTCCTGGGATGCTAATCGTTAGGGAAAGGCTAATCGGGGAATTAAATTCGCACGATTAAATGGAAATTCGATTATGAATTGACTTTCGACCATTAAATCGTCGAGGTGATATTTTGAGCCACTGTTGACCGATCCAAAAATAGTTAGGGGTCAGTTCGCCACTGTCACAGTAGTGGATCGCAGGTGATATCGCTGGACCACGAAATGAATTGATGAATAATCCTAAACCTATACCGAACGATCGTGCCCCACGGATCTAGTAATTGATCCTTGCAATTTTATTGACAACCAAAGTCGTTACGGTCTGAATAAATTGCACATGACTCGATTTAGTATCAGTCACGGGTCGAATATGCGAATTTTCCCAACAAGCCGCCCGTTAGCCTGAGAAACACTCGAGTTGCGTTTAATAAAATTTAATTATTTAATTCAGCCCAAATCGGACATCGGAAAATTTGGAAGTCGCAACGGGACGTTAGGATGACGTTGCAGATGGAACGTGCAATTTTGGATGTGCTCGAATCCCTCAAAAAAATTCAATTCAGGCGAGAAACGGAGAAACTGACCATTTTACCCTTGGAATTTATTAAAGGGTTAGTTTTAAAGGGCAAGGGCATTTTGGTAATTTTGCCCTAAATTTTGGAAAAGACAATTTTGCCCTTGAACGTTTTGAGAAATTACAAGTATACCCTTGGATATTTTTTGTAAGATTCGATCCTGGTCGTCGGTTTCAAGATAGGATCGAATCTAGGCCATTGATCAAAAAGATTAGACGGGGGCGAGATCGTCATTTTCCATTTTTGGTCAATTTGGTCCAACCTTATCTCCTCTCTCTCTTCTCTCTCCTCCCCCATTCGGTCCCCCTCTCCCCGTGAAACCCCCCCACCGTGAGCTCCTCCCTCCGGCCATCTCTCCCTCCCGCCGTCGCTGCCGCACCGCCCGGACTGCCGCGCCGCCGTCCATCCGCCGCCTCCACCCTCACGCCACCTCACCGCCGCCGTCCCTCTCGGTTTCTCTCTCTCCCCTCCCTTGGTCATGAGCCAAACCGCCACCACCGTGAACAGCTGCTATCCGCCTCAAGCCGATCGCCGCTCGCCGGAAGCCGTACGCCATCGCTGCCGCTCGCTGCCGTTCCCGATTGAGCACTGCAGCTTTTCATTCTGGCCATGTTAGTCTAGAACTCGGTAAGTCTCACCTAAACCCGATTTAGAACTTCGGGTATCGACGAGTGATTTTCGGGTGAAATCGGGTTTAAATTAGGTGCGAATTTCCAGAATTTAGGTGTGGAATTGTGTGGCGGGCCTTAGGATTGAATTTGGAAATTTTTGGTGAAATTATTGACAACGACAGTGAGCTGTGAGTGGCTGTCCAGTGGGCTGTGATGGGCCGATCGGGACGAAAATTGAATTTTTAGAACCGGTAATTAATTGTGAGACAATGCCATGAAGGGCCGGAAGTGTTTTGACAATGTTTGGTTGGAGAAAATCGACAGATTGTGCGCTTATTGTGTGTTTGAACTGCGACTGGACTATGGTGATGCAATTGAGTGCATGGTTGTGTAATTATATGATTGAAATATGTTTGTTGGGTGCACGCTTGGGCCAGACTGATTTTATTATTGAAATTGGCTATGTCAAACGTGTGATGGGCATGTATTGCATGTGAATTGATGCGTGCATGGGCCACGTGTGATGTGCCAGTTGAGTGTGGTAAATGCTTGTGGAGCATGTGCATGAGTGAGAAAGAAATGCCGTATGACACGTGTTGTGGAAATTGTGCCGTCCTGAGGCGTGTACTTCAACGCGGAACGATGCCTGGTATTACCGAAGGACTGCCAGCCTGAGGTGTGTACTTCAATGCAGGTTGCGCAGTAGGTGGTAGGTGTTGAGCCTGAGGCGTGTACTTCAACGCGGGCAAGAAACATGGCCTGAGGCGTGTACATTAACACAAGCCCTGAAGTGTTGTGAAAAGTGGTCGTAGTGTGCCTGAGGCGTGTACTTCAACGTGGGTCACTGGCGAGAAATGTGGAAAAGAAATGATGAGAATAAAATGAATGTCTGTGATGAGAATTGTACCTGCTAATGATTGTGCGTATGTGATTGTGTTGTTTGTAAAATTGTTTGGAGGTACGTGATAGCCTAGGTGGGGTTTAGGGGTGTGCTTACTGAGATGTAGTCTCATGGTTGTTTCAACCAATATTTTTCAGAACCCCGACAAGACCCATGAATCCTTCGCCACCGCCCCCAATATGTTTTGGAGTACCAGTGCACACCGAGAATGATGTTGCATAATTTCTTATGCCAAATAACGTGACCTGGATTAGGCATACTATCACTATTTTTGTAGATGTAGGACTACCTCTGTGGGAGACCCATGTATATACGGCCTAGTTCTTCCGGGATGCAGACGGGGATGAGTTTGGGCCCGTTAGAGATTTTGATGTTCCGTTTGATTTAGTAGGGAACTGGGACCCGTCTGCTATACCCCTGATCGACGGAGAGTTAACCAGCGCGGAGACTAGTTGAGCTCAGTCTGGATTGCATCCAGCAGCCGTTGCTCAGGGATCTTCAAAGGCTGAACACGAACCAGAACCCAAAGTATCACAGGCTGAGGTCGACCCAATGGATATAGACTTAGAACCGATTCCCAAGGAAGATCCAGCGGGAGTAGAGCCTGAACCATAACCCAAGAACGAACCCGACAAGTCTGAGGAGCCTAGGGAGGAACCGGATTACATACTCCCGTTTGAACAGTATATGGATCCCAACTTTGTTCCTGAGTTCAATTTCTTCGATGTATTAGCCGAGGAGGAACAGGATCAAAATGAAGTTCCAGCTGAGTCGGGTGACATCAATCACCCAATCGAGATTGAGACAGAATCGGAGTCCTCAGAGGAGCAGACTACTCACGGGAGTTCAGATTCGGATGACGAGGAGTCGGATTCAGAATGAACGCCGAGCAGAGGTTGACGAGGCTAGTATAGGGGTTCAGAATAAGTTTTTGGAAGTGTACCATTTTTATGGTTAGAATACCAGGTCACTAATCTTGTTATGTATCGGTGATTTTCAGTACGGTGTGCACGTGTTTATGAAGGTTATGAATTGTAAATATTTTATAAGTTTGATAATGGAAATGGATATGTGTATATTCTTCCTGATTGTTTTCCCTAGTTTTAAATTGTCCGAGATTAATGGTGGTATCCGCTGTGAATGTAAATCTCTGATGGTTATTTGAGGTCGGCGATAACCCTGGGATATTGCACTAATCGATCAGTGGAGGGTGTCGTGCGCTCAATGGGGTTCGGGGCGTGACATATTCCCCTTGTTGTTTCATCGGAATGAGCATTTATTTGCTAGCTAGCGAAGATTTGATCAGTCGGCAAATTTAGTCCCTTATTCAAGACTAAATGGACATTTTAGACCTTTATTTGAGACAATGTTCATCTCGGGCCCTTTTTTGAGAAAACTCATCCACTTTGGGTCTTATTTGAAATTTTTCCCATAATTATAGATGAACAAAACTATAAAATAAAATAACCAAGATAAATGCAAGTATTCGAATTTGAAATACTTATCAAAGATGTCATAAATCTTTCATCTTTCTTTTATCGACAACATAAATTATACACGGAAAATAGATTAAAATCTTAACATGTTATTTCATATTTTATTAATTTCATTGTTTTCGCTGTGCATGTGCTCCTTTTGTAGTAATTTTAGAGAAATAGGCATCCGTTACTCTAGTTAGACATTTGTTCTCTAGGGTTGACTAAAGAATAGTTATTTCATGTAGATCATATTAGCTTCAATTCTATAATTTAAAATATGACTTCCCATTTTTAAGAGTTAATTGCATCTAATATATTAAGTCAAAAGTAGATTTTGTCTCATTTTTAGATTTCATATTTAGCCCCAACCTACGTATTAATTCTTGTAATGGAATTTAGATTCAAAGACAAATACGAAAAATTGCTCACAGAAATAAGGACAAAAAGGTGTTTTTTTTATAAATCCCATTTTTGTTAAATCTTGCATTGAGTGAAATTTCCTAATCGAGCCTACGGTGCAATAAGCTTCAGATTTATATTGAATATTCATTCCTTAGACCTACCCCACCTGCTATAAGCTTCAGATTTATATTGATGGGCAGGTTCCGAACCAAATATTCATTCCTTAGACCTACACCACCTGCTATAAGCTTCAGATTTATATTGGCCTCCATAGCCACCACAAAGTTTGCAGTGGAAGGATCAAGCCAATTCTCTTGGTTTTCTCCACAACCCCCTCAAATCGTTCCCGTGGAATTAACAAGCTGCTGTGATGATAATGGACTAACATCGATGTGCTTGATTTGGACACTCTGTTTCTCTAGATATCTCGATAAAAGTTATTATTCTTGAAATTGTCGCAATCCGTAAATCACATCTAGTGGCTACAATTGCATTCGTATTACCACAGAAAATTAGTAATTACATGGTTCTTTGTTGTTCAAGTTTTAATAATAAGTCTATTAATTAAGTGAAAATAATTGCAACCGGATCGGCCTCAAAATGATCATTGAGATGTTGTTGTCAACTTATAGAGCACATTAGTCCCAATCCACATCAGGATTGTCATCAAAATCAATGCTTGTTGCTGACTTGTTTCATAGTTCGACTTCTGCCTATCTGTGAATACTGTTTCCGGAGCAATTCGGTGGGAGCTCTTATGATTAAAATACTTCATTAGGAGTACGAAAGAAACGAAATGTGTTTGCTACGGTGGCCTTTCATTGACAGTTGAGAATTGAAATGCCTGGTTGAAGGCCAATCTAAACCTGCTCTCAAAGCCAGCTGAATTTGTTCTTCTCAAGAATGACAATCACACAGTATTTCTTAAACCATGGAGTGCGAAATGAACGCACGCTCGAACTTGTGCATGCATGTTTTTAGGACACGATCAAAACCTGGAATGAGATACGTTCAGCATCGCCCTATCTTGACGCTATCAACATTACAGCTTCAATCAGAATACAAATGGCCACTAGAAGTATATGAGAACACTGATGCTTCACATGTTTCCCCTTTTTCTGATAAATAAAGTGAAGATGAGAGTGAACAGAGGTATAAGTGGGCTTATCAGTGGAAGCCCACTGGAACTCATGGGATGCTTTACTTACAGTACTCTGGTTCAGGTTTCTTCGCACTTACTACGACAAAAAACCAGTAGAGTCAGTTACTACTGCTCGATCTTAGTTTCAGAACAACGTACCGTTTTTATATTATGGCGAACAGCCCAGAAAAGAAATAATTGCACCCTTAATCCCCAACTAAGTCATGCCTTATAAGCTCTGGAAGCCACTAGAGTTTCATTAAATTCTCATAAACAAAGTCGATCTATCACTTTCTTTTCATTAGGATGCAGAGAAGTGGCAGCTTGGGATAAGAACAGTCTCTTATTACCTACAATCCGCGAACCATGGTCGGGAAACAGAAAAAAAAAGTCGCCAATGACATTAAATGGTCAAACCGCGGTAATGAGCTTATCCTTTATGCAGGAATGCTTATTCTAACCATTTTGGTGCAACGAAAGAGTGAATGCAACCAAGTAAATGTTGAGAAGTTTGGTATTGGGTAACAAAGATGGGGGACATCAATGACGAGTATTTTCGGGATGAAGATGGATATGGATATTGTTTTCCTTTTGCAATCTAGATGACCAGTTCAATCCTTTCGAGATATCCGATTGTCGCAGAAGAAATTGTCTTTACTTGATCCTGTTGCATTGATGATGCTGGAGAGTCTACCTCTTTTCACAAGAAAAGTGAAGGAAAAACAATACATGGATGTAAAAGCTATCGAAGACCACTTCCACATCAGACAACGTGCCTTCTTCAAGCTGGAGGGAAAGGAAATCAAACGAATCACCAAGTCCTCACAGTTGTTGGGGAACAGTTCATCCTTGGACCTGAGAAGCGGGAAATAGATTCAACTTTGAAGACTTGGTAATATGCAGGGTAACTTCCTGATTAAACTATATCTCCATATAATCGCATATTTAATCATTAGGCTGTTGACAAGTGGCAGCTTGGGAGAAGAACAGGATCTTATTTCCTAACACCCACGAACCAAGCTCGGGAAAAAGAAAATCTAATAAAAGTATCATATGACAAATAAGAAAAATTGTATTAAATGATCGAATCATCGGCGACTAGATACTAAGCTTGTCAACTTTTGTGCGATGACAAAGTGCATTTCTAGATATTTTCAGTCTTTGTAAGATATTAAACCCTGCACTAGATATGCTCTTTACTTGGTAATCTTCTTTGACCGGTAAAAGAGTCGTAAAAGAAACAAAGAAGAAACGGTACCAGGATTCAAAAATACATCAAAGACCATTTCAATATTAGGTGATTTACATTCTTTAAGCTGGAGGAGAGGAAATGAAACAAATCGCCAAGTCCTCGTAGTTGTTATAGGGAGAGAAGGGGAAAATAGATAAAACCTCTGAAGACTTGGTAATCTACATGAAAACCTGCTGACAAACTAAATACCGGGTCAAACATTTTCATCTATAAAGAGAGAGCATGTTGCCATGCACGTCCTCACTCCTCCCTCAAGCAATACTAGTCTGCGCAAGGATTAGAACTTGCGATCAAGGCCCCAACTCCTGCTCACAACTACAATGAAGTTTCTTCCCATTAGCTTTCTCATCTTGGCTTTAGCAACTGTCGCTGCTTTAGCTTACGACCCGAGTCCTCTTCAGGACATATGCGTGGGAACCAATGATATGGAATCTGGAGGTTGGTTCCTCAATTCTTGCATTAGTCATGTCTTTCATATCCGGCTTATGATGTCGAAACTGAAACACCAATTTTTTTTCTTATGCAGTATTTGTGAATGGAAAGTTCTGCAAGGACCCAAAAGAAACCACGGCTGATGATTTCCTCTTTATGGGGTTCAGAACTCCTGGAAACACATCGAATCCGCTCGGATCAAAAGTCACACAGGCTTTTGTCGACCAATTTCCAGGACTCAACACTCTTGGAATATCCATGGTTCGCATTGACTTCGCTCCCGGTGGCCTAAATCCTCCCCACACTCACCCTCGTGGCACCGAGGTTCTAGTCGTGGTGGAGGGTACGCTACTTGTTGGTTTTGTCACGTCCAACCAATTAAACAACACACTCTTCACCAAAGTCCTGTACAAGGGGGACGTGTTTGTGTTCCCTATTGGTCTCATTCACTTCCAGTTGAATATTGGAAACACCTATGCGCTGGCCTTTTCCGGTCTTAGCAGCCAGAACCCAGGAGTCATTACCATTGCTAATGCTGTCTTCGGAGCGAAGCCGCCCATTTCTGCTGATGTTCTTACCAAGGCCTTCCAAGTGGACAAGAAGGTTGTTGACTACCTCCAGGCGCAGTTTTGGTACGACAACAACTAAATGAATCTATCATAAGTTACAGAAAATAATTGAATTACGAGAGTTACGATATTAATCTTATTTCCATAAGTGGTTGTGTTAGACACATAACTAAACTACATACCACATGTATTATTGATTTTGAATAAAACATTGTTCCCTCTCTCTTGACTGGTATCCAATAAAAGATTGTTACCTCTCTCTCTCTCTCTCTCTCATATGACACGATCCGGATACTTGGACTCATTCCTCAACTAAATGTCTATAAATGGAAAATCGGTGTGCAATAACATTAAACTATGTACAATTCGGAACTGGGAAGGATATTATCTAATATTAAATATTGCTTCCCACATCAACGGAATTTATACTCCAAAAAGGGTATCATGCAAAGAATGTCCAACCCTATTAAATAGTCTGATTTAAGACAATCTTGTGATTGAGTACAGAGACAATTTAAAGAAATCATCGGGGCGATTGTCAATACATCCGTCCCTTAGGTGGCCAAAAAGAAAAAAGAACCGCTTTGTTTCCATCATTATCTTGAAAGGAGAAGTTCACCACAATATGTCAATTTCCTTAGAGTATCAAATTCAAATTTGATAAATTACTACTGACGACATTTCTCATTTTTTTTACCAACATACTAAATTCCGCGGATGACTTTATTTTCTCTTTAGTATGGCCTGAAGAAAAATCTTTCCTGCACTCATTTTCCATCTACAATCAAAATGTCGGGTTGAAACCTCATAATTTCGGCTGGACAATTATTTCCAGGATTGTCGCGGCCTACAATATCATTTATAAATGTGTATGCATGGACAAAGTCAAAACCTTGAATAAGATATGGATGGCATTGATCTCTTTCTTGAAGCAATCAATATTACAATCTCAAATAGATCGTCGATGGACATAAAGGGGAAATATAGAGACATGAATGCGTTACTTCCTATGCACTTATTTTGACAATTTCCAAAAGAACGAGAAAGCTAAGTTGCTTCTCAACCTTAGCTTGGAATGATCTAAGACTCTATATGACAATTGAACTGAAAACAAACTTAGACATGTCATGAAGATGGATATGAGTCCAAGGAAATCGTTGTGTAATTGAATTTGGTCTAACCATTTAATTTCAAATATGAGTCCAAAGTGGCCATTTGGTCACAAACAAGAGATTAAGCTCCCCGGTCGGCAAGTACATGCTTATTCCCGTAGCACAAGCAGGGTCATTTTTGTCCATAGTTATTTCTTTTTTTTTTCCCGTTGTTTCATTGTTCATCTTCTTGATTCTTGGAGGAAAGTTGCAGGTCTCAAGCTCACCTCAAAATCTGGCCATCTTACATGACCATGGGCATTCAAGTGTCGCCTTGGCCCACTCTTCAAATAGCTGTCCATGGCCACCGGCACCAAACGTGTAACAGCCTGAATTTCGATGTAATTCCGGGATCAATAAAATTGATATTATTTCGCATTTCATTTTAGTAAGTCTCACCCAAAGCTGATCACTCTCGAGATACTAATCAATAGGGTATGGCTAACTAGAAAATGGTACGTGGACTAGGGACATGATCGTGAATTGGACACCAATTACGAGAAATGATGAGAGAATATTTTGGGCCAACGTGGGCCGATCTTAGGAAAAAGTGACGGATGTGGTTTGGCCAAGGCCAACGTTGTACAATCAGATCGTAGGTGATTCTGCACGACTGAAAATACACGTGGTCAATCAGTCCTGAACTTGAACCAAACGATCGTGACCTCTGGAACTAGTGATAATTTATCATTCTCTTAATGATCAGGACCGTCATGACTCAGATAACCCTAGGTCGATATGCGTAACCTCTAAACAGCCGCCCGTTAGTGAGAGTATACCCCGTTAGAAATGGGGAGGCGTATGTGAGATATCACTCCGTAGTTTTTGTGAACGTGGATGAGTATTTTTACCAGACCCAGGAGTATGTGGCTTGGTGCCTGAGGGATGCTGACGAAAACCTAGGGCGACCTCTTAGGTCTTTTGATATGCCAATCGGTCAAAATGGATTGATGGAACCCATATATGCGGATGGCGAGGTGATCAATCCTCAGGATGTCTACGATGTAGATGGCGTTGATGAGCCTATGAATGGGGAACTACAGGAGCCACAGGTGATAGCTGAAGACCTAAACCAAGATGCCGGGGAGGAAGATGAACTGGAGGACATAGATCTAGATTCTGATGAAGACCATGGAGAAGTAGCAGAGGTAGGATCGGATGTAGAGATAGGACCCGATGATGAGTTAGGATTTTATCTTGACCCAGAGCTTGAACCGGATACTGAAGATGAAGAGGCAGTAGCATCGGATATGGATTCCGAAGAGTCCAAGCCTCAAGAGAGTTCAGCAGGGGAGTCCTCAGAATCGTCATATCCGGATTGGGAGCCCTAGCTTAGATCCCAACTCTTTATAGGGAAGCTAGTACCTTTTCGACTGCAATCTTCCCTGTAGTTGACCCTACCTTTCCCCAGCCATAGTACCTTTTTGATCTGGTGGCTGCTAGAAGTTGTTGTCTTCGTTAAAATCTTTTGATCTGTATAAAGTACGTTGTTAAAAGATCTTCCTATAGTAATACAAGGGTATATTCTCTTTGTGATGGTTGTTTTGCCTTGGTCTCACGTGTTGATTTTTGTACGAGTGTATATATATATATATATATATATATATATATATATATATATTTATATACGTGGTTTTTGCTTGTGTCTGTTCTCTGATTGGATTTTTGGGTCGGCGACGTTTCCTGAGAGCGTTGCATTAAAATCGACCGAAAGGGTTGTTAGCACTTCGTGGGGTACGGGGCGTGACACACCCGTTTTGAATTGATATCAGAGCAAGGTCAGCTCGGTCCAATTAGGTCGAAGTCTGGAGTGATAAGGAGCGATGAGACCTTGGGTAGCCAGTAGGGTGACCTCGTGTGCTACATGATTCTCCTGATAGCTTGTGATTATGTTTGAATTGCTTGGCTATTTGACCCGTACAGTACAGGTGCGGTAGGACCCGAGGTGAGTATGCGAATCCCTTGGGTGAAGTGTTATGTTGTTAGGCCGCATGCTAATTGTTTGATTTTGATACCTGCCTAGGACTTAGACTGGGTTAGATTGGTTTAAGTCATTACTTCCTTAGTGGAATTATAGCAAGTAGGAGAGTGGTAGGAAGCTAATATCATGAGCAGCGAAGGAAGAGGTGTACCAAGAGTCCCAAGAAGGGGCGTTGAAAGAGGAACAAGAGGTATAGGTCGTGCTCGGATTAGAGCTGTAGAATATATCGATATGGGTGCTAGAGTGGTAGAAAACCCTGGAGTGGGTGTTGGAGCAGCAGTAGACCCTAGAGCTGATGTTAGACCTGCGAAAGATCCGCGTATGGAAGGAGTCCTTAGAGTGCTAGAGAGGATTGGAAATATGATGGATAGACAAGCTCAAGAGAGAGATAATGCGACAGCCCAAGCTGCTGAGGCTGCAGCTGCTGTAGTTAATGAGAATACTGGTGTTGTAGGAAATCAAGCCTAGCGGGGGTAAGTTCAATCAGTAGGGGTTAGACAGATGCCTCAGTTAGTGGAACAGTTAATCAAATTAAAGCCACCTCAGTTTCATGGTCGTGGTGACCCCAAGACTGCACCGAGATGGGTGGAATCATTGGAGAAAACCTTTAAGGTTTTGGGGTGCATCGATGAGGAGAAAATGATGGTAGCAGCTTATCAGCTACAAGATGGTGCCAATGATTGGTGGAATGCTACAGAAAGGAGTGTATTTCCTGAAGGAACAGCTCCGACTTGGGCGATATTTGTTGAGAATTTTTATGAGAAGTATTTCTCTGAGAACGTCCAAGAAAAGAAATTGATGGAGTTCATGCGATTACGCCAGGGTCAGATGACTGTTGACCAATATGAAGTGGAATTTGCAAGACTGGCGAAGTTCGTACCGACTGTAACAGCCTGAATTTTGATGTAATTTCGAGATCAATAAAATTGATATTATTTCGCATTTCATTTTAGTAAGACTCGCCCAGAGCTGATCACTCTTGGGATACTAATCAATGGGGTAGGCTAACTAGAAAACGGTACGTGGACCGGGGATCCTATCGCGAAACGGATACCGATCACGAGAGACGCTGAGGGAATATTTTGGGCCAACGTAGGCCAATCTTAGCAAAAAGTAATGGATTGGGTTTGGTCGAGGCCAACGATGTATAATTAGATCGCAGGTGATTCTGCACGACTAAAAGTATACGTGGCCAACCAGTCCTGAACTTGAACCGAACGATCGTGATCTCTGGGACTAGTGATAATTTCTCATTCTCTCAATGATCAAGACCGTCATGATTTAGATAACCTTAGATCGATACGCGTAACCTCTAAACAGCTGCCCGTTAGTGAGAGACCCTCAAATTGAAAGTTTAGCGAGTTTTGATCACGAAATTAGACCTGGACTTTGATACCAATTTTCAAAGGCTTGCATGACTATTTTCATGATTCTAACGTCATATTATATTGGCCACATACATTTGAAGTTAGTCCGGTCGAAAAATGGAATTTCGACATGGAAGTCAAAAATTACGATTTTGCCCCTCTGGGTGCCGATGTTGATTTTTGTGCCCGTATGAGGTTATTTTTCAAGGCCGATGTCATTTTAGGGTGGCCACGCATACCAAGAGTCGTTATGGCCAAAAATTGAAATTTCGACAAAAATTGAAAAAATTGACGATTTTGCCCTTCAAACTTTGATGTGGATTTTCGAGGGCTTGCGCGATGAATTTCGCGATTTCGATGCCACATTATGTTGGCCACACACATCTGGGGTTGATACGTGCAAAAATTGGAATTTCGCCCCGGGACCGGAAAAATGACCATTTTGCCCCTGGGCGATTTTCGGATCCGAATTTTTGGGAAAATTTTGGGGTAATTAAATATGGGTTATCAGCTGCATTATTAGACCTAAAGACCATATTGCCCATCAATTATTTAGCTAGAACGAATGTCGGCCATCGGATTAGGGGTATTTTGGTCAAACGGCTCGAATCGGCGACACGTGGCGCAAGGGGGCTAATATTTTTTATCATATCAGGCCAGTTTCTCTCTCCTCTCCCTCTCATTCGGCAGAACCACCCCAGATCAGCCCTCCTCCCCCATTTTTTCTCTCTTTCTCTCCCTTGGCCATTTCGCCGGAGCTTGCCGGAGCCGCCGCTCACCGGAATTGGTTGCTGGTCTGCTATGGCTGTCCGCACCTCGCCGTCCCCATCCCCCTCTCACCCCGTCCCCATCCCCCTCTCACCCCGTCTCTCTCTCTCTCTCTCCGGGCGTTCGTACGGGGGTGTCCGTACGGCATCCGTACGCCGACCGTACGGCCACCGTACCAGCCACCGCCACCTCGCCGGCCACCGTCCCTCGCCGTCCATACAAGTCCGTACGGTCCGTACGGGTGACCGTACGCCATCCATACGGTGTCCACCGGGAATGCCGCTGCCGGTTTCACTATTCATCAGTGATCGGCCGCCGTTTCTCGCCCTCGTGGTTTAGAAATAAGTGAGTATACCTCATAAACCTGGATTAGGACTGATAGTGCATTTTTCTAGACTGGTTTAGGTATTATCGGTGTATTTTGGATTGGCTTGGGTAGTATCAGTGTATAATTCGGACTGGATTGAGGATGGTTTGGTGGAAATAAAATCCGAGAAAATTAGTGGGATTATTATGGATAATTATTGGACCCGGATTGAGGAAATAGCGGCTATCCATATTTTTGAGGAATGTACAAGATTATATTGAACAGCAAGATTTATAAGCTGAATGGTCGAGATCGCCCAGAGTGATTGGCTGTTGTTTAATTGGTGATTTATTGTGCTTAATTGTGAAATGCCATGTTGCGTGCGGAGTGTGACTGGCCAATTGATGGCTTGAATTGTGTATTTGAAATTGGGCCACCCGGTATTAACTGGCCAAGTGAGTACGCTATTTATGAATTGGGAACTATGTGGTGATTTCGATTTGACTGAGTGCCTGTGGTTTATTGATACTCATGTTGCATTATGTGGCATTTCATGAACATGCATTGGGTGTGCCAAGAATGAGGCGTGTGACGAAATTGTGCGAGAATGCGTGTCTAACATGAGCATGTGATCACCTAATTATGCCCTGATGCGTTTTACGCGGGGCCTAGATAAAATTGGCAAGGTGCCGTGTGATCACTTAAGGGCCTTCGGGTCGATGCCATCCTCATGCACTTTGTAGCAGGACGATGCCCGGTACGTCCGGAAGATGACCATCTTCATGCACTTTGAAGCAGGCTCTGGTTCGTAAGGAGATCAGTGTTGCGCCTCATGCACTTTGTAGCAGGCTAGAGACACTGGGCCAGATCGGTGTTGCGCCTCATGCACTTTGTAGCAGGTTAGACGCACTGGGCTGGGAATTGTGTGGACTCGAGTCGTAATTAATAATTGAGACAGTGTGCTGGGTGAAACGAAATGGGAACATCGCATGACATTGACATTGCATGCATAAAATGCACAACCCGGCATGCGAGATGAATATTGTGAATATGAGCATACGCGTGGCGCACGTGTGATCAGCGTATTTGTGCACGTACCTTGAGGAATTTAATGAACTGCCTAACCTGCAGGGTAATTCTTATGTTCTATTTGGGCCAAAGGCCAAACCATTATCTGTGTATTATGTTGTTTTGCCTGTCAGGAGAATGCATGTTAGCCTAGCCTAGGTCTAGGGGTTGTACTCGCCGAGATTCGTCTCACGGTTGTAATAACCCATATTTTCAGACTCCCAGCCGTAAAGATGCCGAATCCACCGCTTTTTGGAATACCTGTACAGATACACCAGTATACTAGTACATACCCCGCAGGAAATGGAGAATCTTATGTGAGATATCGATCCGTGGTGTTTATAAACGTGGAAGAGTATTTTCATCAGACTCAAGAGTACATGGCCCGGTGCTTACGAGATGCAGACGGAAACCTCGGGCAACCCCTTAGGACTTTTGATGTGCCGATTAACCAGGATGGATTGATGATTCCACGAATGGCTGATGGTGAGATAGTCAATCCTTAGGATGTGTATGACGTAGACGGTGTGGATGAGCCCATGCATGGGGAGCCTCAAGTAATCGCGAAGATCCTGATCAGCTCGAAGACGAAGAAGAGAAATTTGAAGACATGGACATAGATGACGAGGAAGAAATTGGAGAGGTCGCTGAGGTAGGGTCCGATGTGGAGATAGGAGCTGAGGAAGATGACGAGTTAGGTCTTTATCTGGACCCAGAGTTAAAGCTAGATTCGGAGGATGAGAGGATAGTAGCCGAGGATATGGAGTCAGACGAGTCGGAGCCCTCGGAAGAGTCTGCAGAGGAACCGTCGGGCAATTCATCGAAGTCCTCGACCCCTAACTGGGAGCCCTAGAGTAGGCCGGTACCCTGGGAAGCGAAGACCGTCTCTTTTTGAATGGCGTTCCTACTCTAGTTAGCCTAACCACCGGTGCCACTTACCCTTTTTGATATAGTGGCAGTTGACTGCTTATGTTGAGGTTTTTGGAGTTGTACAAAAGGATAGTGTAAAAAGGTTTTTACTATATTAGTACAAGTGTATATTCTTGTTTGATGGCTGTCCTACCTTGGTCTCACGTGTGTTATTTTGTACGGGTGTATATATATATTTATATACGTTGTTTCCGCATGTCCCTTATCTCTGATTGGGCATTGGGTCAGCGACGCATCCTGGGAGCGTTACATCACAAACGATCGGAGGTGGGATGCTCGTGCTTCGTAGGGTACGGGGCGTGACACTAATAATGGTAGAGAATCTGCGAGACAGAGCTCGAAGATTCCGAGATGGACTAAAGCCAGATCTTCGGAGTTTAATTTTGTCACACGATATCAAGGATTACGAGAAATATTTAGACGGGCTCAAATTATGGAGCAGGATCAACAGGAAAGAGCAGCCACTTCGGGATCGCGATTCGTTCCGAATAGAGATAATCGTCATCTTGGGAAGAAATCAATAGTTAGTAACCGACGATTTGTCCCGCCTGTTAGGAAAAATATTAGAAAACCGAATCTCCAGCCGGGTAGGTTTGGAGCGTGCTTCAGGTGGGGGAGCATAGGGCACCAGATCAAGAATTGCCTACAAATGCATCCCTCGGGACCACTTGTGATGAGGCCCCAACAGCAGCCCCGAGTAGGGAATCAAGTCGGGAATCCCCTACCGGCTAATCAGGGAAGACCACCAGCTCAATGAAAAGTCTATGCCATGGCGCGCAAGGAAGCTGAGAATGCGTCAGGCGTGGTCACAGGTACGATTTCCTTATGTGATCATGCCGCTTATGCATTGTTTGATCCAGGGGCGACCTATTCTTTCATTTCTGAGCAATTTGTTAAGTTGGTTGGTATAAAACCGGTGTTGCTTGAGAATGTGCTGTGTGTGTCGACACCTATGAATGATAGGGTGCTAGTTTCTTTTGGATGCCCCAATTGTAAGATAATTATTAGGGGTAAAGAAGAGAGTATCGACTTGACAGTATTGGCCATGTTCGATTTTGATGTGATCATTGGTATAGACTGGTTAGTCCAGCAGAAAGCTGTATTGGATTGCAGCGATAGGACGATCCAATGTAGTCCGGATGGACGTCCTAGTTTTGTATTCCAGGGAAATCGAGGAGGAACCTTGATCCCTTGGATTTCCTCACTTGAGGCGACTAAGTTGCTAGATGATGAATGTGAAGGATATCTGGTGAATATTGTGGATCCGACAGTGGCGAAACCTAAGTTGAAGGATATACTAGTAGTATGCAATTTTTCCGAGGTGTTTCCTCAGGAATTGCCGGGTTTACCGCTTGAGCGAGAGGTGGAATTTGTGATTGAATTGGCCCCTGGGATAGAATCGATTTTGAAGGCACCATATCGGATGCCCCTATCGGAATTGAAGGAGCTGAAGGTGCAAATTCAGGAATTGCTGGACAAGGGTTTCATTCGCCCTAGTACGTTTCCATGGGGAGCGCCAGTCCTGTTTGTTAAAAAGAAAGATAGAACTCTGAGGTTGTGCATAGATTATCGGCAGTTGAATCAAGTGACAGTGAAGAATAAATATCCGCTGCCGAAGATTGATGATCTGTTCGATTAATTACAAGAAGCCTCAGTGTTTTCCAAGATAGATTTGAGGACCGGGTACCATCAACTAAGGATCAGAAATGAGGACATCCCCAAGACTGCTTTCAGGACCATATATGGGCATTACGAATTTACGGTTATGCCCTTTGGACTAACTAATGCCCCAACTGCTTTTATGGATTTGATGAATCGGGTGTTTAAAGAATTCCTGGATCAATTCGTTATAGTTTTCATTGATGATATACTGGTGTACTCTAAGAGCCTCAAGGAGCATGAGGTACACTTAGCTGAAGTGCTACGGACCTTAAGAGAACACGCACTATATGCCAAGTTGAGCAAGTGCGAGTTTTGGCTCAACCGAGTGGGATTTCTTGGACATATCATTTCGAGAGACGGAATCTCTGTAGATCCAGCAAAGATTGAAGCAGTGACTAAGTGGCCTAGACCGACTTTAGTAACTGAGATTAGAAGCTGTCTAGGCTTGGCTAGCTATTACAGATGATTTGTGGAAGGATTTTCATCAATAGCTATGCCATTGATAAGACTACTTAAGAAGGAAACTAAATTTGTGTGGGATGATAAGTGTGGAAGAAGCTTCCAAGAGTTGAAGCACGGGTTAACGACTGCTCCAGTGTTGACCATACCGTCTGGACCTGGAGGATTCGAGATCTACAGTGATGCGTCTTTGAGAGGGCTTGGATGTGTTTTGATGCAGCATGGAAAAGTAGTAGCATATGCGTCGCGCCAGTTGAGACCACATGAGATGAATTATCTGACGCATGATTTGGAATTAACTGCTATCGTTTTTGCCCTCAAAATCTGGAGACATTATTTGTGCGGAGAAAAGTTCTAGATTTATACTGATCATCAAAGCCTCAAGTACCTGTTTTCGCAGAAAGAGTTGAATATGAGGCAGCGCCGATGGATGGAACTTCTAAAGGACTATGATTGCGACATATTGTACCACCCTGGCAAGGCGAATCGAGTTGCTGACGCCCTAAGTCGCAAATCTAGTATGGCGCATCTGATGGTCAAGGAGTGGACGTTATTGGAAAGGCTCAGAGATTCAGAGTTCAAATTTGAAGTGAGCCAAGTGTCTAACTTGCTAGCTGCATTAAGAATCGAACCGGATATTCAAGTTAGAATTAAGGAACTACAGTCTACGGACCAAGAGATCCAAAAGATTGCTGGGTTGGATGCTGCTAAGAGAAAGTCAGACTTCCAAGTGAGCAAGAATGGAATTTTAAAGTTCCGAGGAAGGGTGCGTGTGCCTGATGATGTCGAGCTCAAGGAAGAAATCTTATCGGAAGCTCATAGGAGCAACTACAGTATCTACCTAGACAGCATAAAAAATGTACTAGAATCTGCGACAACATTATTGGTAGAACGGAATGAAGATAGATGTGGCCAAATATGTGGCCAAGTGTTTGATGTGCCAACAAGTGAAGGCACAACACTGCAAGCCAGGTAGTTTATTGAGACCGTTGGAGATCCCTGAGTGGAAATGAGAGCACATCACGATGGATTTCGTGACGGGATCGCCGCGAAGCCAGAGAGGACATGACTCGATATGGGTCATAGTGGATCGTTTAATAAAGTCAGCGCCCTTCCTGACAGTGTGAAAGGACTTTGAGTTGGAAAGGTACGCAAAATTATATGTGCGACAAATAGTACATCTTCATGGAGTGCCGGTGACGATCACATCGGATCGTGATCCAAGGTTTACGGCCAATTTCTAGAAGAGTCTGCAAGAGGCCATGGGAACCAAGTTACAATTTAGTACGGCCTATCATCCGTAGACAAATGGCCAATCGAAAAGAACGATTCAAACTCTGGAAGATATGTTGAGAGCCTGTGTAGTGGACTTCCGGGGCAAATGGAGAAGAGCAATTGCATCTAGTGGAATTTGCCTATAATAACAGTTACCAACAGAGTATTCAAATGGCACCTTTTGAAGCCTTATATGGCCGAGCTTGTAGAACGCCATTATGCTGGGACGAAGTTGGTGAGCGTACTATCACAGGCCCAGAGTTAGTGCAGTAGACGGTGGAAGCCATTGGAATTATTCGGGATAGGCTAACGACAGCATAGAGTCGTCAGAAGAGTTACGCCGATCGGAGACGACGACCTTTGGAATTCCAAGTTGGAGACCATGTATTTCTTAAAGTATCACCTATAAAAGGACTGTCTCGATTTAGCAAGAAAGGAAAGCTTAGTCCAAGGTACGTCGGGCCATTTAAAATATTGGAAAAGATTGGCGATATGGCTTATCGACTTGCCTTGTCGCATAATCTATCCCAAGTGCATAATATTTTTCACGTGTCGATGTTAAGAAAGTATGAATCAGATTCGACTCACGTTCTAAGGTATGAGGAGATAGACGTGGATGACAAAATGTCGTATGTGGAAAGATCAGTCAGGATCGAAGACCGGAAAGATCGAGTGTTGAGGAACAAAACAATCCCGATGGTCAAAGTCGTCTGGGAGCACCATGGAACGGAAGGTGTCACTTGGGAAAGTGAAGAGGCCATGCGACATCAACATCCCCAGTTGTTTGAAGAATAAGTGTAAATTACAAATTTCGAGGACGAAATTTTTGTAAGGAGAGAAGAGTTGTAACAGCCTGAATTTCGATGGAATTCCGGGACCAATAAAATTGATATTATTTCGCATTTTATTTTAGTAAGTCTCGCCCGAGCTGATTACTCTCGTGATACTAACCAATAGGGTATGACTAACTAGAAAATGGTACGTGGACCAGGGACCCGATTGTGAATTGGACATCGATCACGAGAAATGATGAAAGAATATTTTGGGCCAACGTGGGCCGATCTTAGGAAAAAGTGACGGATGTGGTTTAGCTAAGACCAACGTTATACAATCAGATCGCAGGTGATTCTGCACGACTGAAAGTACACGTGGCCAATCAGTCCTGAACTTGAACCGAACGATCGTGACTTCTGGAACTAGTGATAATTTCTCATTCTCTCAATGATCAGGACCGTCATGACTCAGATAACCCTAGGTCGATACGCGTAACCTCTAAACAGCCGCCCGTTAGTGAGAGTGTACCCTGCTGGAAACGGGGAGGCGTATGTGAGATAACACTCCGTAGTTTTTGTGAACGTGGGTGAGTATTTTTACCCGACCCAGGAGTATGTGGCTTGGTGCTTGAGGGATGCCGACGGAAACCTAGGGCGACCCCTTAGGTCTTTTGATATGCCAATTGGTCAAAATGGATTGATGGAACCCATATATGTGGATGGCAAGGTGATCAATCATCAGGATGTCTACGATGTAGATGGTGTTGATGAGCCTATGGATGGGGAACTACATGAGCCATAGGTGATAGCTGAAGACCTAAACCAAGATGCCGAGGAGGAAGATGAACTGGAGGACATGGATCTAGATTCTGATGAAGACCATGGGGAAGTAGCAGAGGTAGGATCGGATGTAGAGATAGGACCCGATGATGAGTTGGGCTTTATCTTGACCCAGAGCTTGAACCGGATACTGAAGATGAAGAGGCAGCAGCATCGGATATGGATTCCGAAGAGTCCGAGCCTCAAGAGAGTTCAGCAGGGCAGTCCTCAAAATCGTCAGATCCGGATTGGGAGCCCTAACATAGATCCCAACTCTTTATAGGGAAGCTAGTACCTTTTTAACTGCAATCTTCCCTGTAGTTGACCCTACCTTTTCCCAGCCATAGTACCTTTTTGATGTGGTGGCTCCTAGAAGTTGTTGTCTTCGTTAAAATCTTTTGATCTGTATAAAGTACGTTGTAAAAAGATCTTCCTATAGTAATACAAGGGTATATTCTCTTGTGATGGTTGTTTTGTCTTGGTCTCACGTGTTGATTTTTGTACGGGTGTATATATATATATATATATATATTTATATATTTATATACGTGGTTTCCGCTTGTGTCTGTTCTCTGATTGGATTTTTGGGTCGGCGACGTTTCCTGGGAGCGTTGCATTAAAATCGACCGAAAGGGTTGTTAGCGCTTCGTGGGGTACGGGGCGGGACAAAACGAGCTGTTGTCTCTCTCTTTACGCTTAAAAGCATATATTCAATTTGATCCCAAAGCTCTTCAATCTCTTTCCCAATAACTTGATTTAGCCCCCCAAAGAACCATGGGATAGCTTTGAAAGATAACCATGAATTTCTATTCTGGCGACCCTAGGCAGCACGGCTCTGACAAGAAGAAGAAGTTTGACGGCCGAAAGCAGCAGAAGTGGGCTGGAGGCCGCTTTGAGGCCCGACCGTTATGCTGTTGACCAAGCGCAACCTCTGGCTGTTGAAGTGATAGCGGATTAACGACTACCGGCTCATGGAGGATTTCATGATAAATGAAGATCAGCTCAAGCCATGTCCACGTGCAACGATGGCTCGTTTGGTGCTGATGGCCATGGACAGCCAGGTCTGAAGAGCTTGCCAAGAAGACGCCTGAATGCAGGCCAACAGCCATGGAAGACTTGAAGGAGGTAGAAGAGAAAAAAAAATGAAAACATAAAAAAGAATTGTTATGAAGGAAGGCCGTCGACTTCCAGGCAAGTGGAACACAACAACAAAGTAATGGCAGTGGAACATATATTAAGTTGTCCAACACGTCCAACGTCTATAGAGCACGCAATCATATAATATATTTCCGAGACGACCTCCTCGCCTTCTAAGACTTTCACCAAATATTTCCTCAAACTTAGCGCCGTATGTGGCGCTTAGTCTGAATGGTATTTTTTAACTGATGAAGGAACGCACCAGGTAACTTCCAGACAAGTGGAACATGATAACAAAATAATGGCAAGTGGAGAATATATTAAGTAGTATAATACGCCCGACATCCAACTGACATGCAATAATATAATATATTTTCGAGACGACCTCCTCCTCTTCTCTTTTTTTTCTTTTTCTTTTTTTTTCCTTTCTCCCTCCGCAAGCCATCGCCAGGTCTCGTTGATGGCCAATGGATTAAATGCTCATAAAAAAAGTCGATCTATGACTTTCTTTTCATTAGGATGCAGAGAAGTGGCAGCTTGGGACAAGAACAGTCTCTTATTACCTACAATCTGCGAACCGTGCTCGGGAAAACAGAAAAAAAAAAAAAAGCGCCAATGACATTAAATGGTCAAACCGCGGTAATGAGCTTATCGTTTATGCAAGAATGATTATTTTATCCATTTTGGTGCAACGAAAGAGTGTAATGCAACCAAGTAAATGTTAAGAACTTTGGTATTGGGTAACAAAGATGGGGGACATCGATGACAAGAGTATTTTCGGGATGAAGATGGATATGGATATTGTTCTCCTTTTGCAATCTAGATAACCAATTCGTTCTTTTCAAGATATCCCATTGCCGCAGAAGAAATGGTCTTTACTTGATCAGGCTGCATTGATGATGCTAGAGAGTTTACCTTTTTTCACAATAAAAGTGAAGAAAAAACGGTACAAGGATGTAAAAGTTATCGCAGACCACTTCCATATCAGACGACGTGCCTTCTTCAAGCTGGAGGAAGAGGAAACCAAACGAATCACCAAGTCCTCACAGTTGTTGTGGAACGGTTCATCCTTGGACTTGAGAAGCGGGAAATAGATTCTACTTTGAAGACTTGGTAATATGGTAATATGCAGGGTAACTTCCCCAATAAATTATATCTCCAGATAATCGCATCTTAATCATTAAGTAAGTCATGTCTTATGAAGAAAGTGGAACTAAAACCTTCTTTTCATTAGGCTGCTGACAAGTGGCAGCTTGGGAGAAGCACAGGATCTTATTTCCTACCACCCACGAACCTAGCTCGGGAAAAAGAAAATCTACTAAAAGTATTATGATGAAAAATACGAAAAATTGTATTAAATGATCAAATCATCAGCGATGAGCTTATCATATCTAAAATACTAAGCTCAATAACTTTTGTGCGACAACAGAGTGCATTTCTAGATATTTTCAGTCTCTGTCAGATACCCTGCACAAGATATGCTCTTTACTTGGTAATCTTCTTTGAGCGGTAAAAGAGTTGTAAAAGAAACAAAGAAGAAACGGTACCAGGATTCAAAAATTCATCAAAGACCATTTCAATATCCGGTGATATGCATTCTTTAAGCTGGAGGAGAGGACATGAAACAAGTCGCCAAGTCGTCGTAGTTGTTATAGGGTGAGAAGGGGAAAATAGATAAAACCTCAGAAGACTTGGTAGTAATCTGCATGAAAACCTGCAGCCAAACTAAATACTGGGTCAAACATTTTCATCTATAAAGAGAGAGCATGCTGCCATGCAAGTCCTCACTCCTCCCTCAAGCAATACTAGTCTGTGCAAGGATTAGAACTTGCGATCACGGCCCCGACTCCTGTTCACAACCACAATGAAGTTTCTTCCCATTAGCTTTCTCATCTTGGCTTTAGCAACTGTCGCTGCTTTAGCTTACGACCCGAGTCCTCTTCAGGACATATGCGTGGCAACCAATGATATTGAATCTGGAGGTTGGTTCCTCAATTCTTGCATTAGTCATGTATTTCATATCTAGCTTATGATACCGAAACTGAAACACCAATTTTTTTTCTTATGCAGTATTTGTGAATGGAAAGTTCTGCAAGGACCCAAAAGAAACCACAGCTGATGATTTCCTCTTTATGGGGTTCAGAACTCCCGGAAACACATCGAATCCACTCGGATCAAAAGTCACACAGGCTTTTGTTGACCAATTTCCAGGACTCAACACTCTTGGAATATCCATGGCTCGCATTGACTTCGCTCCTGGTGGCCTAAATCCTCCCCACACTCACCCTCGTGGCACCGAGGTCCTGGTCGTGGTGGAGGGTACACTACTTGTTGGCTTTGTCACGTCCAACCAATTAAACAACAAACTCTTCACCAAAGTCCTTTACAAGGGAGACGTGTTTGTGTTCCCCATTGGTCTCATTCACTTCCAGTTGAATATCGGAAACACGTATGCATTGGCCTTTTCCGGTCTTAGCAGCCAGAACCCAGGAGTCATTACCATTGCTAATGCTGTCTTCGGAGCGAAGCCACCCATTTCTGCTGATGTTCTTACCAAGGCCTTCCAAGTGGACAAGAAGGTTGTTGACTACCTCCAGGCGCAGTTTTGGTATGACAACAACTAAATGAATCTATCATAAGTTACAGAAAATAATTGAATTATGAGAGTTACGAGATTAATCTTATTTCTATAAGTGGTTGCTTTAGACACATAACTAAACTACATACCACATGTATTATTGATTTCGAATAAAACATTGTTACCTCTCTCGAGACTGGTATCCAATAAAAGATTGTTACCCCCTCTCTCTCGATCTCTGGATCTCTCGACACGATCAGGATAACCATTAAGGAAGCTCTTTGAAGTTGGACGCCACAGCAGAGTATCCAGACCTGATAAAGAAAGATGAATGAGAGGATCGGACGGATTGAATGATTTTCGCACTTATTATTGTTGGCTGGTTAATACCGTATCATATCTTAGCACCGATTTAAAGCCTTCCCAAAGTTAAAGTTAAGATAATCGATTTACTTTGCCTCAATTTACTTTTTAGAGGCCATGCAACCAAAGGTAACTGCTTGAGTAGAAAGAATCGGTTATAAAGTTGAAAACCCATATAACACATACAATAAGTGATGACCTAACCTTAACTCACGTACTAGACGAACAAACAAGTGCAATACAAGCAACAAGGTATTGGCTACTCATGCCCGTACTCAGAAAACGGGAATAAAATAGATTGCCAAAGAACGAAACAACTAAGGTGGAGAAGAAGATGAACAAATACAATGCAAGATCAGATGGACTCGCTTTGAGAGGACTAAATTGAAAAGCTTCGGACATAGAAACATGCTACGGAAGGTAATTCTGAGCAAATACTATTAAACATGACTCACATTGCCAAATGTTCGAAGCGATCCAACGTTCCAACCAAAGAGGACAAAAATAATAGAAATTTGGGGATCCAAGCAAAATTCTCATGCTATGTAGGATATGGTCCACATGGGGGTTTTCAGCAAAACATGGAAAAGAAGCATTCACTAATGTAAAGATGGAAGCACAAATCAACTACCCTAATCAAATAGAGAGAATCCCATGTCGTCGTCACTCTCTTTCTTCTCTTCCTTCTTCTCCTCTGCTGGAGGTGCTTCAGCAGCCAGTGCTGCACCACCTGCAGGGGCCGCAGCCGCCACACCTCCTTTGATGAAACCACCGCTGCCTCCAATGATCACCTGAGGCAAGAACAAGTTGGAATCAGTACAGAAAATGATGCATTCAGCACAAGATGAGCTACCACATGTGTGTATGGAAGTGGGTCTTCTAACCAACATATACTTAAAAAGTTATACTTCATAAGAAGTCCCCAGGAAAGGAAAGATAGAAACACAAAGGTGTCGCCCATAAACATGTAAAACATTGTAAAACTCAATAACCTGTGTTCTTCAAAAATTACTTTCACCTTGTTTTGAAATCAAGAAAGGAAGAGTAAAATGTCCAGCCACGCCACAATGAACTGTCTTTGCATCAACGAACTATATCACGAAACATCTTAGTACATTACCATTCTGGCCAAGACCATTCACTCTTCTGATCGATTTGGGCCCCGCAAATCCTTGCTGATTCGTTACTTGCTTTCTAGAAAAGAATCCATATAGTGCTAGAAAAAGAAGATAATATTAATCTATTTCTCCATCCAATTAAAGTTATTAATAATTCTCATTAAATCACTTCGACATTGCACAGAGAATGAAATATAACTGCGCACGTTCGTAGCTCATGCATGATAATGGACAAAATAAAGCAAAAGTATATTAAATTTGCTTTATTTAATAATGTAGTTTCTTATTATTTTTCTTGATTGTCAATATATCAATTCAAAATCTATAATCAATGACGGTAGTGTTTAGTTGACTTGTGGTTTGTTAGCGATTCACGTTGATCCTGGTTACTGTTTATTTGACTTGTGGTTAATTTCCTTTTCTAGATTCTAATCAATTTCAATTTAATGACGGTAGTGTTTAATTTCTATAATTAACATTTTGTGTTACGCATTTTGAACTTTTTATTGTTCATTTATCTTACGTGTTCATCTTCTATGGATTGCCGTTCTTGGGGGAGGGGAATTTCTATTGTTGCTCTAATTTCTATAAGAAACTGTTTTACTTCTTGTCGTTTGGTAAACTAAGAAGAAAAGTTTGCGCTTTGGAGGAATAAAAAAAATTGAAATAAAAATAGGTTGACTGGTTCCCTAGTAGACTACAGAATCAGATTGAACGAACAAATTCAATTCCAAAATCGGTTTTAGGATCTACAAGTAGGTTCCGAAAACTAGAAACCGATCAAGATAGGGTAGGTTCCGAACCAACTTGAATATTGATTCCCTAGACCTACCCCACCTGCTATAGCCACCACAAAGTTTGCAGTGGAAGGATTCAAACCCATTCTCTTGGTTTTCTCCACAACCCCCTCAAATTGTTTGTGTGATATTAACTAGCTGCTATGATGATAATGGACTAACATCGAAATGCTTCATTTGGACACTATGTTTCTCTCGATATCTCGATAAAAAGTAAAGATTGCAATCTTGAAATTGTCGAAATTCTCAGATCACGTCTAGTAGTTGCAATTGCAATCATATTACCACGAAAAATTAGTAATTACATGCTTCTCTGTTGTTCGGTGAAAATAATTGCGATGGCTTGGGCAATCGGATCAGCCTCAAAATGATCATTGAAATGTTGTTGTCAACCTATAGAGCACATAAATCCCAATGCTTGTTGCTGACTTGTTTCATAGTTCGACTTTTGCGTTTCTGTGAAAACTGCGTCCGTAGCAATCCGGTGGGATCTCTTATGATTCATTTACTCCGTTCGGAGTAAGAAAGAAACCAAGAGTCGTCTATAGTGGCCTTTCATTGACGGTAGAAAATTGAAATGCCTGGCTGAAGGCCAATCTAAACCTGTTCGCAAGTCAGCTGAATTTGTTTTCCTCGAGAATGACCCATCACATGATATTTCTCAAATGGTCCCTGAATTTTGGTTCAATGTGCAATGTGGCCCCTGAACTTTACCCTAATGTGTAATGTGATCTCTGAATTTTTTTATATATGTTCAATTTAGTCCCTTAACTATAAAAAAATGTTCAATATTTTCCTTCAACTAGTTCAAGTTCAAGGACAACATTGACCATTTTCATATAGTTCAGAGACTAGATTGAACATGTATCTAAAGTTCAAAAATCACATTGAACAATTTAAAAGTTCCAGGACAATATTGCACATTTGGCTATAATTAAAAGTTCAAGGACCACATTGCGCATTGGGTCAAAGTTCAGGGACCATCTGTGTCATTTTTCCAACTTAAGAAACCATTTTATTCCAGTATACTCAATCTTAGTTTCAGAACAAGGTACTGTTTTTATATTATGGCGACCAGGCCAGAAAAGAATTAATTGCACTTAGTCCTCAGCTAAGTCATGACTTATAAGCTCTGGAAGCCATAGGAATATCATTAATTGCTCATAAACAAAGTCGAACTATGACTTTCTTTTTGTGATTAGGCTGCAGAGAAGTGGCAGCTTGGGAGTAAGAATAGTCTCTTATTACCTACAATCTGCGAACCATGCTCGGGAAAAAAAGGCCCCAATGACATTTAATGGTTAAACCGTGGTAACGAGCCTATCATTTATACAGGAGTGCTTATTTTATCCATTTTTGTGCAGCGACGGAGTGCATTGCAACCGAGTAAATGTTAAGAACTTTGGTATTGGGTAACAGAGATTGGGGGACATCTATAACAAGAATATTATCAGGATGAAAATGGATAATGATGTTGCTCTCCTTCTGCATTCAAGATAGCCAATTCCATCTTTTCAAGATATCCGATTGTCGCAAAAGAAATGGTCTTTACTTGATCATGCTGCCTTGATGATGCTAGAGAGTTCACCTTTTGTCCACAAGAAAAGTGAAGAAAAAACGGTACGAGGATGTAAGAGTTATCGAAGGCAACTTCCATATCAGACGACGTGCCATCTTCAAGTTGGAGGAGAGGAAATTAAGCAAATCAATCAAGTTCAGGGACCACACATTGTACATTGGGATATAATTAAAAGTTCAAGAACCGCATTGTACATTGGGTCAAAGTTCAGGGACCATTTGTGTCATTTTTCCAACTTAAGAAACCATTATATTCCATTACCACTCAATCTTAGTTTCAGAACAAGGTACCATTTTTATATTATAGCGACCAGCCCAGAAAAGAATTAATTGCTCATAAACGAAGTCGAACTATGACTTTCTTTTATTATTAGGCTGCAGAGAAGTGGCAGCTTAGGAGTAAGAATAGTCTCCTATTACCTACAATCTGCGAACCATGCTCGGGAAATCAGAAGAAAGGGCCCCAACGACATTAAATGGTTAAACCGTGGTAATGAGCCCATCATTTATGCAGGAATGCTTATTTTATCCATTTTTGTGCAACGACGGAGTGCATTGCAACCGAGTAAACGTCAAGAACTTTGGTATTGGGTAACAGAGATGGGGGGCCATCTATAACAAGAATATTTTCAGGATGAAGATGGATAATGATGTTGCTCTCCTTCTACAATCAAGATAGCCAATTCCATCTTTTCGAGATATCCGATTGTCACGAAAGAAATGGACTTTACTTGATCATGCTGCTTTGATGATGCTAGAGAGTTGTCATGCCCTGAACCCCATCAAGCTCGCGACATCCCTCTTCGGTCGAATTAGTGCGACGTCCCAAGAAACGTCACCGACCCAAACCAACACATCAGAGTTCGAACACGGCAGAAACGAGAATAACTCCTGGACAAGAATTAGAAAAGGGGTAACAGGGAGGATTAATCACCAAACCACCAAAAAGTTTATTGCACTACGATAAATACAATTTCCATTGCAACTCATCATAACCAACAACCATCCACTTCAACTCACTATATTCAATATAAACTATCGCAACCATCAAACCTCCGCACTGACAACCACCAATATAAAAAAGGGACTAGTGGCATCGGGTAGATTAATACTACCATAAAAAACGGACGCATCTCAAAACTGTCCAACGCCTAACTTCTAACTAACCCTTATTCGCCCTAGAGGGGTCCACTCAGAATCGGCCTCATCAATGCCAGTTTGTTCCTCTGAAGACTTGGGTTCAGCATTGACCTCAATCGATTGTCCTCCTCTCCCGACTTCATTGGAACTTCGATCGGCTAAATGGTTTTAAATAAAACCGTGAGAACACTTCTCAGCAAGTAAATACTCTAAACCCCACCTGAACTAACACGTACCTCCAGACAAGTTCAAACACTATAACACTCAATAAGCACATCACAAGCACACAATTGAACTTACCTGGGCTTTTAATGCGTTCAACCTGCACATTAGTCACAATAACACAAATTCCAACCACATGCACATTTCAAATTAATTTCATGCCTAGTGCACAATTCGAACACATGGCATTTCATTTCCGCATTCCATACACTCACTCATTCCTCATCACCCTATTTTCACTCGACTCGTCAGTGACCCGCGTAATAGTACCGCCTCAGGTTTACTGCGACTAATTCATATTTTCACTCGACTCGCCAGTGACCCGTATAATAGTATCGCCTCAGGTTCACTGCGACCAACTCATATTCACAACACTCCTTAGCCCGCGTAATGGTACCGCCTCAGGCTACGTATCTTGCCCACGTAATGGTACTGCCTCAGGCTCAATATCCACCACCTCAATTTCACAACACTTCTTAGCCCGTGTAGTGATACCGCCTCAGGCTATGTATCTTGCCTACGTAGTAGTACCGCCTCAGGCTCAACATCTACCACTTACAGCACAACTCGCGTTATGGTACCACCTCAAGTTGGCTGTCTTCCAATAGTACCGAGTATTGTCCCGCGTTATGGTACCGCCTCAGGATGACACAATTCCCCGCGTAATGGTACCGCCTCAGGGATTTTTCGTGACCACACATACAACATTTCACGCAATTTCTCATTCATTCACTCGCTCGATTTACACGCCAATTTACTAGGCGATCAAATTCGGCCCATACACGCATCAAACTTCATGCATTTCACATGCTCAATAAACACCCAATCACGGCCAATTGCCAGTCAATTCAATTCAGCCTATGCGCGCACATAACGGCCCACATTTCAATCAATCAGCTCACGATTCAACAAACATACAAGGCCACTATCGGGCCCAATATCACAGCCACAATTATGGCATAAATTCAGCATTTCCAAGCTCATTTCAAACCATAACAAGCACCACAATCCACCCACATTATAACACACCAAACCGACACCATTTATCCCTAAATCGAGCCATATGCTCGTCGATTCAATCCACGATGTCCAGCACTCAACTCAGCCTCAAATTAGTCTCGAAACATCACCAATTCACCCACAAATCAGCCAACCCAATTAAATTCACACGTGCACAATTAACCAGAATTTCTACATTTTAGGCTAAATTCCGCCATTCACGGGTGTCGTACTCCTACCGACAACCCCCGTACCAACACGCACTATATTTTGATCACCAATATGCACTAATTCGGCCACAGCATGAATAGTAATTCGGCCACCACATAAAATCACTATAACGGCACATTTAGGCCCGTTTTTCGTGCCATAAACCACAATAATCACTCGGAATCATTCCGATTACCTAACCAATCAATTCTAACCTCAATTCCACCTCAAAAATCATTACAATTTCACCCAAAACACTCAGCCAAATCAGTCCAACCATTGACCCATGATTAACCCCTAAAACTCGCTAAAACAGCCCCGAACTAATCCGAAAATACCCGTTATCCTAGGCGAGGGTTAGGATATCACTTACTTGTGATTCCTACGTGAAATTGAGGCCTCAACGGTGGCTGGACAGAGAGCGAACAGCAGCAGCAGCTGCGACAAACAATAAGGTTTACCGGCGACTCTCCGGTGGTCACGAGCGGCGGTGATCGGCAGCGATGGGCTGCTGGTTTCTCGGCTGTTCTTGGATGAAAAGGGGTGGCTGGTGATCATGTTTCACGGTGGGAAAAACAGAAGAGAGAGAGAGAGAGAGAGAGATGGTGGTGGCAGTGGTGTGGCGACACGGAGGGGCAAATGGCAGCTTGACGGAACAGCGGTGGACGGATGCGCGGCGGCGGCCAAAGGCGTGGCCGGCTGGCCACTTCATGTGAGGGAGAGAGGGGAGGGGATTCGGCCAAGAGAGAGGGGAGAGGGAGAGAGACACGTGAAAATGAGGGGGTGAGAGAGAGAAAATGAGAGAAAAAGGCTAAATGGCCAATAATTGGTGTCTCCCCTTGCCAAATGACCATCCTACCCTCCTCTCTACTTTCCAATCAACGATCACGATTAAACCTTATCTTGAGATTAATGGCCGAGATCGAATCTTTTTCAAAATGTCCAAGGGTAAAATGGGAATTTCATAAAAAGTCCAAGGGCAAAATTATCCAAAAATTGTCATTTCTAAAGTGAGGGTGAAATGACCAAAATGCCCTTCCCCATTTACACTTGGCCTTAACAAAGTCTTAAGGGTAAAATAGTCATTTTTCATTTCTCGCTGAAATTCGATTTTTCTAAATGATTCAGATAATTCTAAGGCTGATCATGCTAATAATAACGTCGTCCAAATGTTCTGTCGTGACTTTCTAAATTTTCAATGCTCAACTTGGTTTCTAATTAATGACTAAATTTTAAATAATGTAACTTGAGCGTATCTCAGACTAACGGATGTCTTTTTGGGAAATTCGCACTTTTGACCCGTGGCCGATACTAAATCAAGCCACGTTCAAGTTCACTCGGGTTGTGACGACCTCGGTTGTCACTTAATCGTGAGGATCGATCACTAGTTCCGACGGGCGTGATCGTTTGGTATAGGTTTAGGGTCATTCGTCAGTTCATCTCGTAGTCAAGCGAAATCACCTGTGATCTACTAATATGACAGCGGCGAATTGATCCCTAACTATCCTTGAATCGGCCTACATTGGCTCAAAATGTCACATCGATAATTTTATGATCGAAAGTCAATTCACGATTGAGTTTCTTTGGTCTCGCGAATTTAAATCCCCAATTAGCCTTTCTCTAATGGTTAGTATCCCAAGAATGATCAGTTCCGGGCGAAATCTGACTATAAGTATATTCATAAAATCATCCATTTCATAAATATCAAGTGGGTAAAATTTCATAATGTCACAAGAGTTCACCTTTTGTCCACAAGAAAAGTGAAGAAGAAACAGTACGAGGATATAAAAGTTATCGAAGGCAACTTCCATTTCAGACGACGTGCCTTCTTCAAGCTGGAGGAGAGGAAATCAAACAAATCTACCAAGTCCTCGTAGTTGTTATGGAGCTGTTCATCCATGGACTTGAGATGGGGGAAATAGATTCAACTTCCGAAGACTTGGTAATATGCAGGGTAACTTCCTCAATAAACTATATGTCTCAAGATAATTGCACCTTTAATGAAAGTGGAACTTTCCTTCTTTTCATTAGGCTGCTGAGAAGTGGCAGCTTGGGAGAAGAACAGGATCTTATTTCCTGCCTCCCATGAACCATGCTCGGGAAAAAGAAAAACCTACTAAAAGTGTCATACGACAAATAAGGAAAATTGTATTAAATGATCAAAACATCAGCAATGAGCTTATCATATCTGAAATACTAGGCTCATCAACTTTTGTGCGACGAAAGAGTGCATTTTTGGCAAATGTTGAAAATTCTGGTACTCGGTACCAAACGCGATTGGCCTTTACTACTATGTCTAGAGAAATACATCAGCAACATAAATATTTTCAAGATGAAGATGCCTATGGAAAGATTCAACTCAATGCATAAGCTACCCGGTTGGCCTTTCCAGAGTGATATAAAATATCACAATCGTAATCCTTAAGCAGTTCCATCCATCGACACTGTCTCATATTGAGTTCCTTTTGAGAAAACAAATATTTCAGACTCTGATGGTCCGTATATATCTGGAATTTCTCTCTGCATAAATAATGTCGCCAAATCTTAAGGGCAAATATGATCGCGGCTAATTCCAAATCATGCATCGGATAATTCAGTTCATGCGGTCTCAACTGCCTTGATGCATAGGCTACCACTTGCCCATGTTGCATCAGCACACATCCTAATCCTTTCAACAACGCATCACTATAGATTTCGAAACCTCCAAATCCTGACAGAATAGCCAATACCGGTAACATCATCAATCTATGCTTTAATTCCTGGAAACTCCTTTCACACTTATCAGTCCACTCAAACTTCATTTCTTTCTTTAACAAACGTGTCAATGGCATTGCTATAGCCGAAAATCCTTCCACAAAACGTCTATAGTATCCTACCAAACCCAAGAAGCTTCGAACCTCGGTTATTGTCATCGAACTCGGCCACTTTATCATGGCTTCAATTTTTGCCAGATCTACTGAAATTTCATCCCCCGAGATCACATGTCCAAGAAAGGCTACTCAATTGAGCCGCCAAAACTCACACTTACTAAACTTGGCATACAGTGCGTGTTCCCTTAATGTCTTTAAAACTTTACTCAAATGGAATTTGTGCTCTTCCGAGCTCTTCGAGTACACCAATATATCGTCTATGAAAACTATCACAAATTGATCCAAGAATTCCTAAACACCCGATTCATTAAGTCCATAAAGGCAGCAGGGGCGTCAATCAATCCGAATGGCATTAATGTAAATTCATAGTGCCCATATCTCGTCCTGAAAGCCGTTTTCGGTATATCCTCCTTCCTAATCCTCTACTGATGATATCTCATCCTCAAATCAATCTTATAAAATACCGAAGCCCCTTGTAACTGATCAAACAAATTATCAATCCTTGGCAGGGGGTATTTATTCTTAATCGTCACTTGATTTAATTGCCGATAATCAATACATAACCTTAATGACCCATCCTTCTTCCTCACAAATAAGACTAGCACTCCCCATGGAGACGCGCTTGGACAAATAAATCCTTTGTCCAATAATTCTTTCATTTGCACCTTTAACTCTTTTAATTCTGACAACAACATTCTATAAGGTGTTTTCAAGATTAGCTCAATCCTAGGGGCCAACTCGATTACAAACTCTACTTCTCTTTCTAGTGGCAGTCCCGGCAATTCCTGAGGAAAAACATCGGGATAATCGCGCACCACGGCTATGTCCTCTAGCCTCGGCTCCTCAGCCGTCGAATCAATCACAACCGCTAGAAATCCTTGACACCCTTCGTTCAACAACTTAGTCATTTCTAGCGACGAAATCCAGGGGATCGAGGTTCCCCCTCGATTTCCCACAAATTCGAATTTCGGATGTCCAATCGGTTTAAATTGGATCACCCTGCTACTACAATCCATTACAGCCCTCTGCTTAGTCAACCAATCCATACCCACTATCACATTGAAGTCATACATTGCTAAAACTGCTAGATTTATCCTTTCCTCTCTATCACCAATCACGATCTTACAATTCGGGCATCCTAATGAGACTAGCACATGATCATTCAGTGGAGTAGTAACACACAACACAACATCAAGCAATTGGAGCTCTATACCAGTCAATTTAACAAACTATTCTGATATAAATGAATGTGACGCCCCAGGGTCAAACAAAGCATATGCAGCATGATCGCATAGAGAAACCATACCTATGACTACCCCTGGCGCATTCTCAATCTCTCTTTTGGCCATGGTGTATACCCGTCCTTGGGCCAGTGGCCTATTCTGATTAGCCGATGGGGCAGCTCCAATTTGGTTCTCGTTCTGGGGTGGCGGCAACGCAGGTGATCTATTCTGCCTAATATTGAGGCAAGACCTTATCTGATGACCAAACCCGCCATATCCAAAACATGCTGCGCCCCTGTTCAGACATGGTCCATTTCCATGTCTTTCCCCACACACCCGACATGGACCATTCTGAAAACAGTTTGTTTTCCCGATATTCCTCCTAGCAGGAGGGACGAAATGTCGATTACCCGTCATTGGCCTCTTCCCTAAGTGACAGTTGTCCCTACCTGGGCAAATCTTGACCTAGAAGCGGCAGCCTTATCTGCCAAGTCATGCTCAATCACTTGAGCCTGATCATAGATCTCGTTATAATCCCTCAAATTTAACGAAATCATTTGGCTGCGATGGTCCGGCTTCAAACCATCTCGAAACCTCCGAGCCCTATCCAACGGATCCTCCACCATCCTTAGGGCGAACTTAGATAATCGAGCGAATTTAGCCTCATACTGATCCACTGTCCTCTGCCCTTGACGAAGCCTCATAAAGTCAACTAATTTCTGTTCCCTGGCACTCTTAGAAAAATATTTATCATTAAAGACTTCCACAAACGTCGCCCAAGTCTGGGCAGTACCAGCCGAGAACACTCTTCCTCTGGTGACTTTCCACCAATCATTTGCATTTCCTTGGAGTTGGTACACTGCCAAGGTCACTTTCTCTTCTTCGGTGCACCCTAGTACATCAAAAGCCTTTTCTAACTTCTCTACCCAAAGCGATGCAACCTCAAGGTCGCCCTTACCATCAAACTTAGGGGGCTTTAATTTTAGAAACTATTCAACTAGTCGATGCATATGCCTATTCACGTTCACTTGCCCCTGCCCTTAATTCCCATTATTATTAGTGGCTGCAGCCACAGCGGCCTCAATAGCTTGGGCAATAGTGGTAGCTCGTTCCTGAGTCTACCGTCCTATCAGATTACTAATCTCTTCCAAGGTCGTCATCACCGCATCCATTCTCGGATCTCCTGTAGGTCGGGCTCGTGAGCTGGATGGACCCCCGGTTCCTCTACCACTCGAACTCATCCTCACGATTTTCTATCGCTCACCTACCTGTTATAATTCCATTCAGGAATTAGAAACCTAGGCCAACTATACTAGTCTAGTCCTAGGCAGCGAATTAACACAATAATTCACTCAGCAGGTAAGTAATCACAACTGCACAAGGCCACAATCAATAAGATCTCTACACTTACCTCAGGTCCAGACGCAGCTACATTCCAATCGTTATAACACTCAATTCACTCAGCAATCAGAACAAATAGTCTGCAGGCACGCGTTGTAACATCCCAAATTTCGACCCATTTCTAGGATCAATAAAGTGAATATTGTTTATCATTTCATTTTGAAAAGCCTCGCCCGGAATTGATCACTCTCGAGATACTAACCAAAAGGGAATGGCTAATTAGGAAATGGTATGTGGACCAAGGACCCGATTGCGAATAGGGCACCGATTCCGAGAAGCGATAAGGAAATATTTTGGGCCACTATGGGCCGATCCTAGGAAGGTGATAGGTACGATTTGGCCAACGATGTACAATTGGATTGCGAGTGATTCCGCACGATCGAAAGTACACGTGGCAAATAAATCCCGAACTTAAACCGACCGATCGCGACCTCCGGCAATTCTCGTGTTTTCACGGTAATTGAGGCCGTCACGACTCGAGTACCCCTAAGTCGATACGCATAATCCCTAAACAGCCGCCCGTTAGTCAGAGACTTTAAAATTTGAAATTGAGCGATATTTGATCCCGGAAAATTGATCCGGACTTGGGTGTCGATTTTCAAGGTTATATGCGACTATTTTTCATGGTCGATGTCGTTTTGGTATGGCCACATACATTTGGGGCTAGTACAGTAGAAAATTGCAATTTCGACCGAAATTGGAAAATTTACCATTTTACCCCTCTGGACTCCGACGTCGATTTTCGAGGCCATATGAGGTTATTTTTCGAGGCCGATGTCGTTTTAGGGTGGCCACACATATTTGGAGTGTGTATGGTTGAAAAATAAAATTTCAACCTGGAAGTAAAAAATTACGGTTTTGCCCCTCAAGACTTTGAAGCAGATTTCCAAGGGCGTAAGTGATTATTTTGCGCGGCCAACATCATTTTTGGGTGGCTACAGATATTTGGGGTTGGTACGGTCGAAAAATGGAATTTCGACCCGGGAATGGAAAATTACCAAAATACCCCTATGCCCTATTTTTATTATTCCGAATTTGGGCTAAAATTTGGAAAATTAAGCAAATTATTAAAGAATTGGGTCAGCCCAATAATTGAGGGCAAAAGACCAAAATGCCCCTAAATTATTGGATGAGGACTAATCTTGGCCATTGGATGAAGAGCAAAATGGTCAAGTGGGCTAGGATTGTGACACTTGGCACCCACTAAGCCCAACTTTGATCCACTTGACCACTCTCTCTCTCTCTCCTCTGGCCATTCTCTCCCTCGTTCACTCTCTTGCCCCGCCGTTCTCTTCTTGGCCGATCAACACCGCCAAAGCCACGCCGGCGCCGGCCACCGAACGTCGTCGCCGTTCGCCGCCTTGCGCCGCCACCTCGTCCAGCCAACCTCACCCCCATCGTCCATTCTTTCTCTCTATTTCCCTCTCCTTGCTGTTCAGACGATCGCCGTCCACCGGGTGAAGACCGTCGGGCCGTCGCCGTCGCCACCGAGCATCGCCGGCCGCCATTCAAGCTCGCATCAGCCGTCCGTACGTTTGCCGTACATCGTCCGTACGCCCGTCCGTACGTCGCCTTCCGTACGCCCGTTCGTATGTCGCCGTCCGTACGCTGCCGTGAGTTGTCGTCGTCGGAACGTCGTCGCCAATCTTGCCGTCCACCGGCGATTGGCCGCTCGTTCTTGTCGACTTGAATCGGTTTAGGCGAGTATTAAATCCCTAAACCCTAATTAGTTTAATCTGCACTTTAAATAGGTGAATTAGGGTGTAATTGGATTAGATTATAGTTTAATTACAGGCGGTTGTGTATTGGATGATTGTGGGGTGTATTTGGAGCCTAATAGGATGATTTGGATGAGGTTTAATGCCCAAATGTGGGCTGTTCTGGCACTGTTCACACCATAACCGAAATTGGATTAAAATTGTCTAAGTTGGGATTAATTGGATTCTGGTTATGGTTGCTTAATTTGGATGATCCAATGGCTAAATGGGACTTGTTTGGGTTAAATTGTGTGAGTCCCTGTTGTTGGTTTAGTAGCCGAAATTGATTGGTTAATGGCGGACTTGATTTATATAAATTGGTCTCGGGTTTAAACAATGTATTGAATTGGTCGAGTTATGATGACTTATACTTGGGCACATATTGGGGTTAGTGAATTATATGTTCATGTTTGACTTGAATGCCATTATATGATTTAGCATAATGTGTTTTGATATGGCTGGAATTGTGAGTGCAAAAGTGCACGTACCTGAAGTGTATATTTGCTGGCCTTCGGGTCGTGACCTTCGGGTCTAGATATTTATTAGCCTTCGGGTCGGGCCTTCGGGTCGGGCCTTCGGGTCGTAATATATATTGGCCTTCGGGTCGGGCCTTCGGGTCGAGATAGTTATTGGCCTTCGGGTCATGGCCTTCGGGTCGGCTTAAACAAGATGCATGCTAGAGTGCATTGCCTGAGATTATTCATGAGCATGAGCATGCGTATGGTATACGCGTGACCATTGTGTGCGCGTATGTGCCGTAAACAATATTATGAATTGTCTAACCTGCAGGGTCATTGAATGTGTGATTTGGGCCATGGGCCTAGGTCAATTCTTATGATGTTTTGGTACACTGTTTTGTGTGTTTTATTCGCCCGTCAGGAGGTGCATGTTAGCCTAGTTTAGGTTTAGGGGTTGTTACTTGCTAAGCTTTGTCTCACGGTTGTTGTAAACCGATATTTCAGAACCCCGGTAGTGAGGATGGCAGAGGTGCCAATCCATTTTGGGATCCCACACTTCATCGAGAAGACGATGTCTGTACACCCCGTAAGGGACGGGAATATGTACATTAGATATTACACGTTAGTTTGGGTACATGTTGGGGAGTTAGAATCTGCAATCCATGAGTATGTTGCCTGGTGTTATAGAACGTACAATAGGGAAGAGACAGGGCCCCTCCGGACTTTTGATATCCCATTTAACGGGAAGGGTGAGGTAGACCCGCAGTGCCCTGATGGGCAAGTGATGGATCCCAACACCTCATACGAGGAGAGTGCAAGTTCGGATGGTGGACCTGTTGAGTATGAGATGGATGAGCACAACCCGATGGACATGGAGCCAGAGGACTGGGATATGGACCTAGAGCCGATGGAGTCAGACGATGGGGCAGAGTTGGACGAGGAGTTGGGGCAATCATTCGAGTAGGAGGATGCTGAGCAGGAGGCCATGGGTTCAGAGGAGGAGATGCCTAACAGTTCTTCATCCTTTGAGTCCTCTGACTCAGACCTAGACTGGGTTCTCTAAATTAGCCTCAGCTCTAGTTAGTCGGGCTATAACTTTTTGACTTAAGCCCCGTCCCAACCTAGTATTCCTTACCTTGACCACAGATCCTTTTTTATGTGAGTGGCAGTGGACTAGTTTTTGGGTTTGTGTTGTACTCCCCGATAATGGTTTTGTATCTATTTTGAGAGTAATGAAATGTAAATATTTTTAATCGGATGGATTTCTACACTGTGCTATTCTTGGTTATCTATTTATTGTCTGGGTGTATATATATTTATATACGTGTTTCCGCATGTGTTTTGAACTCTTATTGTTGGGCGTTGGGTCGGCGACACTTCCTAGAACGTCACAACAAATCCGACCTATGGTGGGATGCTCGCGCATCATGGGGTATGGGGCGTGACATCCCCGTGCGAATTGGTATCAGAGTAAGGTTAGCTCGGTCCAATCAGGTCGAAAGCTGGAGTGATAAGGAGCGATGACCATGGGTAGCCAGTAGGGTGACCTTGTGTGCTAAATGTACCTCTTGACAGTGTGTGCTTTGAGTAATTGATTATGTGACCTGTAATGATGCAGGTGCGGCAGGACCCGAGATAAGTGTACGAATCCCTTGGTGAGATCCTGTGCTGTTATGTTAGGTTGCATGCTGGGTGTTTGATTGTAATTGTGTTAGATACCTGCTTAGGACTTAGATCGGTATAGTTGGTTTAGGTCTCTAATTCCTGAGTGGAATTACAGCAGGTAGGAAAGTAGTAGGAAGCTGATATAATGAGCAGTGAAGGAAGAGGTGTAGGAAGAGTCCTAAGAAGGGGCACAAGAAGAGGAACCATAGATGGAGGTCGTGCTTGAGCTAGAGCTGTAGAGGACCTCAAGATGGGTGTTAGAGCGGTAGAAAACCCTGGAGTTATTGCTGGAGCTGCAGTGGATCCCAAAGTTGATATTAGACCTGTAGAAGATCCGCGTATGGAATGAGTTCTTAGGGTATTAGAAAGGATTGGGACTGTGATGGATAGGCAAGCTCAATAGCGAGAGAATGTGACCGCCCAGGCTGCTGAGGCTGCAGCAGCTGCTGTTCTCAATGGGAATCAAGCTCAACCAGTGGTGGCAAATAGGCCGATGCACCAGCTGGTAGAATAGTTTCTTAAGTTGAAACCGCTCAAGTTTACGGGTCGAGGTGACCCCGAAACCGCCCCACGTTGAGTGGAGGAGTTAGAGAAGGCGTTTGATTTATTGGGATGCACTAAAATAGAGAAGATTGCTTTGGCAACTTACCAATTGCAGGACAATGCAAATGACTGGTGGAAAGCCACCAAAGACCGAGTGTTTCCCGAGGACATAGATCAAACCTGGGCTGCATTTGTTGAGAGTTTTTATGGGCAATATTTTTCAGAGAGTGCCTAGGAAAAGAAAATGGCGGAGTTTATGAGACTTCATCAAGGATCAATGATGGTGGTCCAGTATGAGGCAGAGTTTACGAGACTATTGAAGTTTGCTCCGAGAATGGTGGAAAATCCACTAGACAAGGCTCGAAGATTTCGGGATGGTTTGAAATCGGATCTTCGTACTCAGATGCTCCTACTGAATATTCAAGACTACAGAGAATTGTATGAGCGAGCTCAAACGATGGAGCGGGATCAGACGGAAAGAACAGTCGCATCTGGGTCGCGGTTTACTCAGAACAGAGATAATCATCGCTTTGGTAAGAGACCAATGACGGGTAATAGGCGATTTGTCCCACCACCTAGGAGGAATATCGAGAAACCTAACCAACAATCAAATAGACCTGGAGCTTGTTTCAGATGTGAGAGCTTGGATCATCAGGTTAGAAGCTGTCCCCAACAGCGTTCTTTAGGACCCCCGATGCAGCAACCACCCAGAGTTGGGAATCAAGTCGGGAATCCCCCGTCGGCTGTTCAAGGAAGACCTCCCGCACAAGGCAGGGTCTATGCAATGGCGCGTAAGGATGTCGAGGATGCGCCGGGTGTGGTCACAGGTACCATTTCTCTTTGTGATCATGCTGCATATGCGTTATTTGATTCTGGGGCGACCAATTCATTTATTTCAAAGCAATTCGTTAGATTGGTTGGTATTGAACCTGTATTGCTTGAGAATATGCTCTGTGTGTCGACCCACTGAATGATAGGATGTTAGTATTATTAGGGTGTCTTGATTGTAAAATTGTGATTGGGAATAGAGAAGAAATGATTGATTTGGCTGCATTGGCCATGTATGATTTCGATGTGATCATTGGTATGGATTGGCTGATGAAGCATAAAGCCATTATGGATTGTGGTAACAGGATGATCCAGTTTAACCCGATTGGACATCCTAGGTTTGAATTTCAGGGAAATCGAGGAGGAACCTCGATCCCTTGGATTTCTTCGCTTGAGATGACAAGGTTACTTGATGAAGGTTGCGAAGGATATCTGGTGAATGTAATTGATCCGACAGTGGCGGAACCTAAGTTGGAAGAGATACCCGTAGTGTGCAATTTCCCTGAGGTTTTTCCTCATGAATTGCCGGGTTTACCGCCAGAACGGGAAGTGGAATTTGTAATAGAGTTGGCCCCAGGTACCGAGCCAATCTCTAAGGCTCCATATCGGATGTCCTTGTCAGAGTTGAAGGAGTTGAAGGTCCAGATGTAGGAGTTACTGAATAAGGGGTTTATTTGTCCTAGTGTATCCCCGTGGGAAGAGCCGATCCTGTTTGTGAGGAAAAAGGACGGGACTCTGAGACTATGTGTAGATTATCGGCAGTTGAACCAAGTAATAGTGAAGAACAAATATCCACTACCAAGAATAGACGACCTGTTCGATCAGTTGCAGGGAGCTTCGGTGTTCTCCAAGATCGACTTAAGGACTGGGTATCACCAGTTGAGGATCCGGAAGGAGGACATACCCAAAACTGTCTTCAGGACGAGATACAGGCACTACGAGTTTATAGTGATACCCTTCGGCTTAACGAATGGTCCTGCAGCTTTCATGGATATGATGAATAGGGTATTTAAGGAATTCTTGGACCAGTTCGTCATAGTGTTCATTGACGATATACTAGTGTATTCGAAGAGCCCGGAAGAACACGAAGTGCATTTGATCGAGGTACTACGGACCTTGAGGGAGCACGCACTGTATGCAAATTCAGTAAGTGTGAATTTTGGCTTGGTAAAGTAGCGTTCCTTGGACACATAGTTTCGGGAGACGGAATCTCAGTGGACCCAGCTAAGATCAAGGCAGTACTTAAGTGGCCTAGACCAACATCCGTGACGGAAATTAGGAGTTTCTTGGGATTGGCTGGCTATTATCAACGTTTCGTGAAAGGGTTTTCGTCGATAGCCATACCGCTAACACGATTGCTTAAGAAGGAAGTCAAGTTTGAGTGGGATGACAAGTGTGAACAGAGTTTTCAGGAGCTAAAGCTTAAGTTGACAATCACTCCAGTGTTGACTATTCCATCTGGACCTGGAGGATTTGAAGTCTATAGCGATGCTTCGCTACGATTGTTTTCGCACCAATTGTGTATTAATGCAAAATGGAAAAGTAGTTGCGTATGCGTTGCGCCAATTGAGGCCACATGAACTGAACTACCCGACATACGACTTGGAGCTGGCTGCGATTGTTTTCGCACTCAAGATCTGGAGGCACTATTTGTGCGGGGAAATGTTCTAGATTTTTACGGATCATCAAAGCTTTAAGTATTTATTCTCGCAGAAAGAATTGAACATGAGGCAGCGCCGATGGATGGAACTGCTGAAGGACTACGATTGCGACATCATGTACCATCCTAGGAAAGCGAATCGAGTAGCGGATGCACTAAGTCGCAAGTTGAGTACGGCACACATGATGATCAAAGAATGGAGTTTGCTGGAAAGGCTCAGAGATTCAGAATTTAAGTTTGAGTTGAGTCATGTGTCGAATCTGTTGGCTACGCTGAGAATCGAGCCGGAGATTCAGGCTAAGATTAAGGCCCTACGGTCCACGGATCAGGAAATTCAAAGGATTGTGGAAATTGATGCTGCTATGAGGAAGTCAGATTTCCAAGTGTCGAATGATGGGATTCTAAAATTTCGAGGGCGTTAGTGTGTGCCCGATGACACCGAGCTTAAGGAAGAAATTCTAAGAGAAGCTCACCGCAGTAAGTACAGCATTCACCCAGACAGCACTAAAATGTATCAGAATCTACGGCAACATTATTGGTGGAATGGAATGAAGAATGATGTGGCCAAACATGTGGCCAAGTGTTTGACGTGCCAACAAGTGAAGGCACAACATGGCAAGCCTGGAGGACTGCTGCGACCGTTAGAGATCCCTAAATGGAAATGGGAACATATCACCATGGATTTCATAACGGGATTGCCAAGGAGTCAGAGAGGGCACGACTCTATATGGGTGATTATAGACCGACTAACAAAATCAGCGCACTTCCTGGCAGTGCGAAAGGATTTCGAATTAGAAAGGTACGCGGAATTATACGTGCGACAGATCGTCAGGTTGCATGGGGTACTAGTGACGATCACTTCGGACCGCGATCCGAGGTTCACAACCAACTTCTAGAAAAGTCTAGAAATGGCCATGGGAACAAACTTGCAGTTCAGTACGGCCTATCATCTACAGACGGATAGCCAATTTGAAAGGACAATTCAAACTCTGCAGGACATGTTGCGGGCTTGTGTAGTGGATTTTCAAGGAAAATGGGAAGAATAATTACACTTAGTAGAATTCGCCTACAACAATAGTTACCAACAGAGTATCCAGATGGCCCCGTTTAAAGCCTTGTATGGCAGGACGTGTAGAACGCCAGTATGTTGGGATGAAGTTGGCAAGCGAAGTATTATAGGCCCAGAATTAGTTCAACAGACCGTAGAGGCTGTCGAAATTATTCGAGAAAGGCTGAAGACAGCACAAAAGTCATCAGAAAAGCTATGCCGATCGGAGACGACGACCCTTGGAGTTTCAAGTTGGAGACCATGTGTTCCTCAAGGTGTCGCCTATGAAGGGATTGTCCCGATTTGGCAAGAAAGGAAAGCTAAGCCCAAGGTATGTCGGTCTATTTGAAATACTGGAAAAGATTGGAGATATGGCTTATCGACTTGCCCTGTCACCTAATCTATCCCAAGTGCATAATGTATTCCACGTGTCGATGTTGAGGAAGTATGAACCAGATCTGACCCGCGTTCTAAGGTACGAAGAGATAGACGTGGATGACAGAGTGTCATAAGTGGAGAAACCGGTGCGGATCGAGGACAGAAAGGATCGCGTGCTAAGGAACAAGACGATCCCAATGGTCAAAGTCGTATGGAAGCACCATAAAACGGAAGGTGCCACATGGTAAAGTGAAGAGACCATGTGACGTCAACACCCCCACTTGTTTGAGGAGTAAGGGTAGATTACAAATTTCGAGGACGAAATTTTTTTAAGGGGGGAAGAGTTGTAACATCCCAAATTTCGAGTCATTTTCGAAATCAATAAAGTGAATATTATTTATCATTTCATTTTGAAAAGTCTCGCCCGGAATTGATCACTCTCGAGATACTAACCAAAAGGGAATGGCTAATTAGGAAACGGTACGTGGACCAGGGACCCGATCGCGAATAGGGCACCGATTCCGAGAAGCGACGAGGAAATATTTTGGGCCACTGTGGGCCGATCCTAGGAAGGTGACGGGTACGATTTGGCCAACGATGTACAATCGGATCGCGAGTAATTCCGCACGACCGAAAGTACACGTGGCAAACAAATCCCGAACTTAAACCGACCGATCGCTACCTCCGGCACTAGTGATAAATTCTCGCGTTTTCCCGGTAATTGAGGCCGTCACGATTCGAGTACCCCTAAGTCGATACGCGTAAACCCTAAACAGCCGCCCGTTAGTCAGCGACTTTAAAATTTGAAATTGAGCGATATTTGATCGCGAAAAATTGACCCGGACTTGGGTGTCGATTTTCAAGGTTGTACGCCATTATTTTTCGTGGCCGATGTCGTTTTGGTATGGCCACATATATTTGGGGCTAGTACAATCGAAAATTGGAATTTCGACCGAAATTGAAAAATTTACCACTTTACCTCTCTGGACTCCGACGTCGATTTTCGAGGCCATATGAGGTTATTTTTCAAGGCCAATGTCGTTTTAGGGTGGCCACGCATATTTGGAGTGTGTATGGTCGAAAAATGGAATTTCGACCCGAAAGTGAGAAATTACGGTTTTGCCCCTCAAGACTTTGAAGCCGATTTCCGAGGGCGTAAGTGATTATTTTGCGCGGCCGACATCATTGTTGGGTGGCCACACATATTTGGGGTTGGTACGGTCAAAAAATGGAATTTGGACTCGGGACCGGAAAATTACCAAAATACCCCTATGCCCTATTTTTATTATTCCGAATTTGGACTAAAATTTGGGAAATTAAGGAAATTATTAAAGAATTGGGTCAGCTCAATAATTCAGGGTAAAAGACCAAAATGCCCCTAAATTATTGGATGAGGACTGATCTTGGCCATTGGATGAAGGGCAAAATGGTCAAGTGGGCTAGGATTGTGACACTTGGCACCCACTAAGCCCAACTTTGACCCACTTGACCACTCTCTCTCTCTCTCCTCTGGCCATTCTCTCCCCCGTTCACTCTCTTTCCCCGTCGTTCTCTTCTTGGCCGATCAACACCGCCGAAGCCATGCCGGCGCCGACCACCGCACGCCGTCGCCATCCACCGCCTTGCGCCGCCACCCCGTCCAGCCAATCTCACCTCCATCGTCCATTCTTTCTCTCTCTTTCCCTCTCCTTGCCGTTCAGACGATCGCCATCCGTCGAGTGAAGACCGCCGGGCCGTCGCCATCGCCGCCGAGCACCGTCGGTCGCCATTCAAGCTCGCCTCAGCCGTCCGTACGTCGGCCGTACATCGTCCGTATGCCCATCCGTACGCTGTCCGTATGTCGCCGTCCGTACGCTGCCATGAGTTGTCACCGTCAGAACGCCACCGCCGATCTTGCCGTCGACCTGCAATTGGCCGCTTGTTCCTGTCTACTTGAATCGGTTTAGGCAAGTATTAAATCCCTAAACCGTAATTAGTTTAATTTGCGCTTTAAATAGGTGAATTAGGGTGTAATTGGATTAGATTATAGTTTAATTATGAGCGGTTGTGTATTGGATGATTGTGGGGTGTATTTGGAGCCTAATAGGATGATTTGGATGAGGTTTAATGCCCAAATGTGGGCTGTTCTAGTACTGTCACACCAGAACCGAAATTGGATTAAAATTGTCTAAGTTGGGATTAATTGGATTCTGGTTTATGGTTGCTTAATTTGGATGATCAAATGGCTAAATGGGACTTGTTTGGGTTAAATTGTGTGAGTCCCTGTTGTTGGTTTAGTAGCCGAAATTGATTGGTTAATGGCGGACTTGATTTGTATAAATAGGTCTCGGGTTTAAACAATGTATTGAATTGGTCGAGTTATGACGACTTATACTTGGGCACATATTGGCGTTAGTTAATTATATGTTCATGTTTGACTTGAATGCCATTATATGATTTAGCATAATGTGTTTTGATATGGCTGGAATTGTGAATGCAAAAGTGCACGTACCTGATGTGTATATTTGCTGGCCTTCGGGTCCTGACCTTCGAGTCGTGATGTTTATTGGCCTTCGGGTGGTAATATTTATTGGCATTCGGGTCGGGCCTTCGGGTCGTAATTTTTATTGGCCTTTGGATCAGGCCTTCGGGTCGTAATATTTATTGGCCTTCGGGTCGAGCCTTCGAGTCGTAATATTTATTGGCCTTCGGGTCGGGCCTTCGGGTCGAGATAGTTATTGGCCTTTGGGTCGTGGCCTTCGGGTCGGCTTAAACAAGATGCATGCTAGAGTACATTGCCTGAGATTATTAATGAGCATGAGCATGCGTATGGTATACGCGTGACCATTGTGTGCGCATATGTGCCGTGAACAATATTATGAATTGTCTAACCTGCAGGGTCATTGAATGTGTGATCTAGGCCATGGACCTAGGTCAATTCTTATGATGTTTTGGTACACTGTTTTGTGTGTTTTATTCGCCCGTCAAGAGGTGCATGTTAACCTAGTTTAGGTTTAGAGATTGTTACTTGTTGAGCTTTGCCTCACGGTTGTTGTAAACCGACATTTCAGAACCCCGGCAGTGAGGATGGCAGAGGTGCCAATCCGTTTTGGATCCCACACTTCATCGAAAAGACGATGTGTATACACCCCGTAGGGGACGGGAATATGTACATTAGATATTACACATTAGTTCGGGTAGATGTTGGGGAGTTAGAATCTGCAATCCATGAGTATATTGCCAGGTGTTATAGAACGTACAATGGGGAAGAGACAGGGCCCCTCCGGACTTTTGATATCTCGTTTAACGGGAAGGGTGAGGTAGACCCGCAGTGCCCCGATGGGCAAGTGATGGATCCCAGCACCTCAGACGAGGAGAGTGTGCGTTCGGATGGTGGACCTGTTGAGTATGAGATGGATGAGCACGACCCGATGGACATGGAGCCAGAGGACTGGGATATGGACCTAGAACCGATGGAGTCAGACGATGGGGCAAAGTTGGACGAGGCGTTGGGGCAACCGTTCGAGCAGGAGGATGCTAAGCAGGAGGCCATGCGTTCAGAGGAGGAGATGCCTGACAGTTCTTCATCCTCTGAGTCCTCTGACTCATACCCAGACCGGGTTCCCTAATTTAGCCTCAGCTCTAGTTAGTTAAGTCGGGCCGTAACTTTTTAACTTAAGCCCCGTCCCAGCCTAGTATTCCTAACCCTGACCACGGATCCTTTTTTATGTGAGTGGCAGTGGACTAGTTTTTGGGTTTATGTTGTACTCCCCGACAATGGTTTTGTATCTATTTTGAGAGTAATGAAATGTAAATGTTTTTAATCGGATGGATTTCTACACTGTGCTACTCTTGGTTATCTATTTATTATTTGGGTGTATATATATTTATATAAGTGTTTCCGCATGTGTTCTGAACTCTGATTGTTGGGCGTTGGGTCGGCGACGCTTCCTGGGACGTCGCAACAAATTTGACCTATGGTGGGATGCTCGTGCGTCGTGGGGTACGGGGTGTGACTCACGTAGCTCATTCCATACCTATAACTCGCTAAGGTCTCCTTAGATGACTACCCCAGGGTCTCCGCTCTTTATCACTCCAGGCTTCGACCAACTTAGATCGAGCTGTCTTTGCTCTTATACCAAATCAAACCGGGATGTCACGCGCCGAACCCCATCGAGCTCGAGACATACCTCTACGGTTGAATATCGCGACGTCCTAGGAGGTCGCCGACCCCCACACATTAGATATAAAGTATCAGCGGAAGCAACAAACACCCAGATAATATTTAACTAGGGGTAAAAAGGAGAATGTACATCTGTTACCATTATAAACTTATACAATATCCACCATTCACTATCCATATAATATACATGCACACCGAACTTCTAAACTATACACCACCGATATAAAAAAGGATTAGTAGCCTGGGTATACCCTACTCCAAAAATGGACACTTCAAAAACCTTTACTCAACCCTTAAAACTAACCCCTACGCCCCTTGGATGGCGTCCACTCCGAGTCCGACTTTCCAGAACCCGAGAATGAGTCCCCCTAAGCCTCCTCCTCATCTATCGGGTACTCTACCATGTTATGGTCGGCGTGCATCGGTATTCCAAAACGCTGAGGTGGCGGCGGTGGGAGATTCATGGCTCAGGCCAGGGTTCTCAAATTGTTTGGTTGAAACAACAATGAGACACGTCTCAGCAAGTAGATACCCTAAACCCCACCTAGGCTAACACGTACCTCCAGACAAGATCAAACATAATATCACCCAATAAACACATCATGCACACAATTGCACTTACCTTGGCTTTTGATACGCGCAATATATAGGTTAGTCTCAATTACACAATTTCCAACCATATGCGCAATGCAAAATAATCGCATGTCCAAAACACAAGTCGAACACATGGCATTTCATTTCCACATTTCACACACTCGTTCATGTCTCACCACACTATTTTCATTTGACTTGCCAGCAACTCGTGTTACAGTACACGCCTCAGGTCCACTGTCAATTCACGATCTACACGTGACCATCTCATTTTCGCAACACTTTTTAGCCCACGTTACAATACACGCCTCAGGCTATGTCTCTTGCCCGCGTTACAGTACACACCTCAGGCTCAACATCCTCCACCTATGGCACAACCCGCATTGAAGTACACGTCTCAGGTTGGCAGTCTTCCGGTAATACCAGGCATCATCTCGCGTTAAAGTACACGCCTCAGGACGGCACAATTCCTCGTGTTACAGTACATGCCTCAGGGATTCTCGTGACCAAACGCACGACATATCACATAAATTTCTCACTCATCCACACGCTTGAATCTCATATGAACATGCTCGATTGACACACCAACATGCCAAATTACCAGCCGATCAAGTTTAGCCCATGCACGCATCGAATCTCACGCATTTCACATGCTCAATTAATACATAAACATGGCCGCCCATGCACGCATATAATGGGCCACAATTCAATCAATTACTCCACAATTCAATGAGCACACGAGGTCGCCATTGGACCCACAATCACAGCCACTAATACGCACATAAATTCAACACATTCATGTCTATTTCAAGCCATAACAATTGTGACGCCCCGACGTCGGGGTCATTAACGTGACGTCCCGTTCATTATTATCATTCTTTAAACACAAGCGGAAGCATATTTCGGGACAATCACATGAAAAACAACAGCGGGATTTAGACAAACAGTATCATGAGCAAACCTTGTATTTACAGGACACGTAAACATATTTTACAAACCAACTTATTCGATTTTAGCCATTTACACATCAATAACAAGTGACTTGGGTGTCCTAAGCCCACCACTTCGGATTCACTGCTCCAAGCTTTCCCCGAACTCCAGCATAGCTCAAACTTCCCCTGTCGCCGCCGTCTGTTCGACCATCCTATGGACCTGAGGGTGGGAAAAACGGGGGATGAGTCGGGGAGACTCAGCAAGTGAAAACACTAATATCAAGCGAGGATATATCAATCGCCGTTAACATAAGTAGGCCCTTACCGCACCCACATCGATGGCAGATCAATAGCAAAGTTCATACAAGAGAACATCACGTACGGCTATAACATGTGCACTTTACCAGCCAACTCTCGATTACCAACCAAGGCTCAGTTCAACCTCATGTACACTTACCAATCAAGGCTTGGTTCTATCTCATGTACACCTTACCAACCAAGGCTCGGTTCTATCTCAAAATAATATCAAACATGAAACATGGTCAAACCAAGGAAATGAACCAACTACGACCAACCAAACGACCGAGAAACGGTCCAAGCAAATCACATCACAACGCATCTCAACATCCTTTCCCGATATTAAGGAATTCACTTACACATCAACGAAACCAGAACTAGAGAGTAGAAAATAGACGGGAAAGACGACGGCCTCGGGATCTCATCAACTCACGGCGGTTGCCCTTTTCTTTTCTCTCCCTCGGCTTTCTTTCTCTCTTGGTTTTCTCTCTTTCTCTCGTGATTTTCTCTCTCTCTTGGCCGAATGGCCTTCGTTCTATTTGTAGAAAGACAAAACTTGGGGCCAAAGTTTGGGGTATGAAGTCATGGCATATGTCATCCAAGCATGAGGTCATGGCTTAGGTCATTTGAAGCATGAGGTCATTGCTTACCTCACATGGCCATTAAGAACATAAGCCAAAAGTCATGATGAAGGTGATAAGGTTGGACCAATAAATGTGACTTTCACAAGAAGATTTAACCCTTGACTTGGTTAATTTCGTTTTCCCCTAGGATGACCTCCAATCAAAGCATAAAATATCTCATTTGAAAGCTTGAAACGTGTGCTTTAAATCACGAGAAGGCACCAAGTCCAAATTCCAACGTTCTCACAAAGAAAATGCCAAATCTTTGAAATCTGACAAAACCGAACAGCTTTGCACTGTTCACGAAATCAGGCTTGAAAATATAGTAAATGGACTCCGAAAATTCTCAAATTCGGATATGTCATAAACAAGGCCTTCATAAACATTTCTCATGAAAAACATAAATTCGGAATCTTTCTATAAACACCATTTTTAGTAGCTCAAAGACAGACTAAAAATAGTTCACTGGAACAGCATTCTTGTTTCTCAAATTAAGCTCTGTCCAGAATCCAAATCATCTTGGAAAATTTCCAAATTCATATACTTTATAGAAAAGGACGTTCTCAATAACTTTCATGAAGGAAACTTTTCCAAAATCGGCCTAGAAAAGCTTGTAGAAAATAAAGACGGTGTAAACATCACCGAAATACCAATTCTGGGCAATTTCCCACGGTCCGAAAATCAGCCATCGTACTACTCATATCAACTCCAAAAATTCTGAAATTAAAGTATGTAAAACTTCATGATGTTTGGAACAACTTTAAGAAGAAAGTGTTTAGAAATTCGGATCACAAAAGTCTCCCTAAAAATAACAAAACGAATGGGTATAAAGGATCCGAAACTGAGTTTTCCAAAACAAGAGAAAACAATTTAGTTCTGATTGGCAAACCACCGAACTGAAACCATAGCCACTTCTCAGGGACTGAAATTGAGGATATTACAATTTACCTGCGGCTTCCCAGGCCCAAAAATCGGAATGTGACAACAATCACCAAAAACCAGCCAATCCAATTCAATTCGCACGAGCACAATTAACCCGAATTTTTTCATTTTGAGCCGAATTTCACCATTCACGGGCATCGTACGTACTCCTATCGACAACCCCCAAACCAGCACGTACTATATTTCAATCATCAATATGCACCAATTCGGCCACAGGATGAACAGTAACTCGGCCACCACAGAAAATCACCATAACGGCGCATTTAGGCCTGTTTTTCGTGCAATAAGCCACAATAATCACCCGGAATCATTTCGATTATCTAACCAATCAATTCTAACCTCGATTCCACCTCAAAAACTATCACAATTCCATCCAAACCACTCAGCCAAATCATTCCAACCATTAATCCACGATTAACCACTAAAACTCGCTAAAACGGACCCGAACTAACCCGAAAATACCCGTTATCCTTGGCGAGGGTTAGGATATCACTTACTTGTGATTTCTACGCGAAATCGAAGCCTCAATGGTGGATGGACAGAGAGCAAATAGCAGCGGCGGCCGTGTCTCATGAATAGGGGTACCAGCGACTCACTGGCGTCCACGAGCGACAGCGATCGGCGGCGATGGGCTGCCGGTTTCTTGGCTGCTCTTGGCTGAAAAAGGGTGGCTGGTGATGGTGTTTTACAGTGGGAAAAGAGAGAAAGACGGTGAGGTGGTGGTGGCGAGACCGCCGCGTCGGGAACGACCGAGTGGTGGCTATCCAGCACAGCAGTTGAACGGCGGCGAAAAGGGTGGCCGGCTGGCCATTTCACGGTGAGAGAGAGGGAAAGGGGGAGGTCAGCCAAGAGAGAGAATGAGGGGGAGAGATTGGCGTGAGGAAGAAATGTGAGAGAGAGAGAGAGAGAGAGAGAGAGAGAGAGAGAGAGAGAGAGAAATAGGCTTAATTGCACCAATAATTGGTGTCTAACACCCTTGCGAAATGACCATCCTACCCCTCTTTCTATCTCCAAATCAACGGCCACGATTTGATCTTATCCTAAGATCGACGGCCAAGATTAATCCTTACCAAAAATATCTAGGGGAAAAATTGGAATTTCACAAAATTTTCAAGAGCAAAATTGTCCCAAAATTTCTATCTCTGAAGTAGGTGTGAAATGACCAAAATGCCCCTTTCCCATTATACTTGGCCTTAACAAAATCCCAGGGGTAAAATGGTCATTTTTCATTTCTCGCCGAAATTTGAATTTTCTAAAGAATTCGGACAAATCTGAGGTTGACCGAGCCAATAACAACATCGTCCAATTATCCTATCGTGACCTTCATAATTTGTAATGCCCAAACTTGATCTCTAATTAATGATTAAATTTAATTAATGTAACTTGAGCGTATCTCGAACTAACGGGTGGCTTTTGGAGAAATTCGCACATTCAACCCGTGGCCGATACTAAATCAAGCCACGTTTAAGTTCACTCGGGTCATGACGACCTCGGTGGTCACGTAATCGCGAGGATCGATCGCTAGTTCCGACAGACACGATCGTTTGGTATAGGTTTGAGGTCATTCGTCAGTTCATCTTGTGGTCAAGCAGAATCACCCACAATCCACTGATATGACAGTGGCGAATTATTCCCTAACTATCTTTGGATCGGCCTATATTGGCTCAAAATGTCACCTCGACAATTTTTACGGTCAAAGATCGGTTCACGATCGAGTTTCTTTGGTCGCGCAAATTTAAATCCCTAAGTAGTCATTCCCTAATGGTTAGTATCCCATGAGTGATCAGTTCCGGGCGAGATCTAACTGTAAACACGTTCATAAAATCATTCATTTCATAAATCCCAAGTGGGTCAGATTTCAGAATGTCACAGCTCATCCTTGTATTCGGTCTTGGTTTTTACTCCTTGCTTAGGTTCGGCCTTTTCTATTCTACTACATCCTCATCTTGGTTTTGCTTTTCAACTTTTTTTCCACTCCTCAATGTAATTACCTTTGCATTCTCTATGGGGTTCCTCTCGATATTGCTTGGCAATGCACCATTTTGTCTCTCATTAATTCTTTGAGCTAGTTGCCCCACTTGTTTCTCTATGTTTCTAATTGATGCTTCTTGATTGTGGAGTCTTACATTGGTGCTTCTCATGAAATCTTGAGTGGTTTGAGCTTGCTTTTCCACAGCTTGGGCTTACCTTTCCACAGTTTGGGCTAGTTTGACAACCAAATGCTCCAAGTTGGAATTCAGCGTCTCCATGGGTGGTGGTGCTGCTCTGGGTCCTTATTGGTTTTGACCTCCCCAAGATAGATTAGGGTGATTCCTCCATCCCAAATTGTAAGTGTTGGAATAAGGATTGCTTTGAGGACCCCTGTTAAAATTTGAATCAAAGTTAGCATGTTAAGAAGAACTAGCATAAGGGTTACTTACTTGACAATCACTGCTAATATGATTTCCATCACAAAATTCACAAGATACTCCTTGAGTTTTTCAAGAAGCAATCATTGTGCTTAATGTATCAAATTTTGCATTCAAAGCTGTATTAGTGTCAACTTCATGAACTCCACTTGGCCTCCGAGCTTGGTATCTCTCAATTGGCCATTAGTAGCTATTGCTTGCCATCTCCTCAAGTAGATTAACAGCTTCTTCGAGTGACTTGTTTTGCAAAGTGCCTCCAGTTACTGCATCTAGACTAGCCCGTATGGTGGGATGCGCTCTATTATAGAATATGTGCACTTGCATCCAAACTGGCAGTCCATGGTGCGGGCATCTCCTGAGCAGCTCCTTAAACCTCTCTCATGCTTCATAGAAGGGCTCACCATCCATATGCATAAATGTAGTAATATCGTTATGCATTTTGGCAGATTTTGCCGGAGGAAAATACTTACTTAGGAATTTTTTAGCCAAGTCCTCCCAAGTGGTGATAGAGCCTGTAGGAAAAGAAGTCAACCAAGTCTTAACTTTATCACAAAGAGAAAATGGGAACAATCTTAATTTAATGGCATCACCAATAACGCCATTGAATTTAACAGTGTCACAATTTTCAAGTAATGCTTCTAAGTGTAGATATGGATCATCATTAGGTGATCCACTGAATTGTCTTGCATTTTGAAGCATTTGAATTAAGGATGGCTTGATCTCAAAATTGTTGGCTTGCACCTCCGGCCTCCTTATACTTGATTGTGCTCCTTGAATTGTTGGTGCAGCATAATCTTTCAAAGTCCTCCTTAGAGTTGCGACTTCCCAAGCTTCGGCCATTGCAACGGGAATTGCTTGTGCTTGCTCTCTTCTTCTCCTAAAAAAGGTTCTTTTAATCTCAGGATCAAACTCTTCAAAGTCTCCTTTTTGGCTTCGGGCCATGCGATACTCCTCCCACCTTTTATAGAGAGGTGAGTTCAGCCTACAAAAGAAACAAATTAAAAACAAAATAAAGGCTAGTCTAAAATAAGAATCGCTCGATATCAATAGTAATTGGAAAATTATCAAAGCAATCCCCGGCAACGGCGCCAAAAACTTGTTAGGTAAATTGCAACCGCACAATATCCACAAGTAATAAAGTGATGAGTGAGTATCGTTTCCACGAGGATTGTCTCTAATTATCCAGTTACTTATTGAAGGTGATCAATCCAAGATACTAGCTAACCAAGTCGAAAAGGCAAGTAAAAAGTGAACTAAACCAATTAATGGACCGAAATACAAAAGAGCCGAAACTTAAAGTATTCAAAAGCTAATTAAAATTGCAAAGTAGACCTAATCCAATTCAAACCGAAAATTAACAAGGCAAATCATCAAGATTTTAACCAAGATCACAAAGCGTTAGAGCATCCAACTTCACTTAACCACTCATAATGAATTTTCGTAACTTGTCATGCAACAAATTAATTCCCAATTGTGTTAGTGAAATTTCCCTAAGTTAGATTACAAGCCGACCTCGGTCTAATAATCCCTAATTAGGTATGTTAACCCATACTAACCTTAGGTGAATTCAAACTACCTAAAAGCATTAAGTTCTTGTGGAAATTCTCGGATTTAATCTAAGCAGTCCCAACCTGGATCTACTACCGTAACCACACAAACAACCTAGTGTACCTTGATCTAGATTTAATTTATAGTTCAATATTACTAGTGCACATGCATGCAATCTCCACCTGGTATCATGCATACATCAAAAATCATTTAAAAGTTGGCCAAATTTTTAAAAGCATTAAGATCATGATAGGGAACGACACAATCAGAACAACTATATTGCATGAGCAAGTCTTGATAATCAATCAATCATGGTTATGATCCATTGTAGCTCTAACAAAAGAAATTTAGAACATAGTTAAAGCTAAACTAACAACAAAAATTAAAGAGAACACAATGCTAAATTAAAACAAATTCACCAAGTTGAGTCACAAAGAGGTTCAGGTTTGTCTCCTCCTTCTCTCCTTGACATGCACCAACTACACTAATAAAATAGAAGAATAAAAGCTAACTAAGAAAACCTAAAATCTCCTTCAAAGGTGGCGGCTCCAATGCTCCTCCAGATATTGAAATATGCAGCACAAGAGGGGTTTATTTTGCCTCCAAATATTTGCCCTAGGTTAGCCCCCATTAGGTCTTGAATAAGTTTCCTCACCAAATTAAGAATTTTCCTCTTAAGATTCCTTTTCTTGATTTTCTTTGAACCTAGCCTCGATTATAGTCAAATCCTCCAAATTTCTAGTCTTGATTGGCTTTTTCTTCAAGACAAAATATTATGGAAGATACTGAGACGCAGGGAATGATTTGTAATTTCAGCTCAGACACATAGGAAAATTATGCATATGGTCCTAGTGTGTTCTGCAAATAGTGCGCATGGTCCCTTAGCCTCCGAAAGTTATATTTCCTACAAAATTCAATAAAATTACATGAGTAGCAAATAAATTCACCCAAAATTCGTCAAAATTTTCAAATATCAAGCTTATATTAGTAAAAATGCTCTATCTAAAATAGAGTTATCACAAATCATCTAGAACTCATTCCATAAACCAATTCGCAAAGCGATACAGATATATATCATTTCACAATACCTTTCATAAAACCATTGTCAAATATTAAGAGGTAGTAATTGCCCGATCCAAACTTTTATGCAACAAACATGATTTAATAACGTTTACAATACTCAAATCCATATCACTTTCAAAACATGAGTTTACAAATACGTAAAAGAGATAGCACCACTTACCTGTTAATGCCCAAAAATCAAACAACGTGGCTAAACGCGCCGATGATCTCATAATCCTATCAATTGAGCAAGAATCGACGTCAAAACCAAGTAAAAAACTATTTTAACAAACGACTCGACTAAGGTTCACTGCAAAATGACTCCCACATGCCCACACATTCCTTGTCCAAAGCAATTATTCAAAGCTGTCTGTAATGAGGAGCTTAAGTGCAAAACTTGATCCTGCCTTAACTCTCTCCGCCAAAACCCGTTCCAAGCGAGCTTACAATTAAAAGAAAGATCTTTTGAAGCACTAGAAGACCTATAACTTGACCATCTCAAAATCAAGCCGAAAACCGACGAAAACCGACCTAAAAGCCGTCGGTCACACACTGTTCACCATGCGCGCTCAACTTCAAATAGTTATTCGAGCAAACGGTAAGTCCAAATCGAGTTCCGTAAAAACCCACGGCTCCACAATACCCTAAACTATCAATTATATATATATATACGCAGTTTAGCGACTTAAAAATCGGACTTCACAGCTTGAATTTCACCAAACTTTGAAATTATGCCCTTATTCCAAAAAATACTTAGATTGGACGAACGAGAGACGCGAATACTTACCGAGCATTGCGATACGTAGTTGATTGGAATTGGCGAGGCTCTCCTGATGTGAGCCCTTCCTCTTTCTTCTTCCTCCTTTTCTTTGTTTCCCTTGCTCTCTTTTTCTTTCCTCTCTTCTCTCCCCTGCTCTGCGCGAGCTCTCGGTTCAAAAGAAAGGAGCTGAGCATCCACTATTGCTGCTTTTTGACTTTTCAACGTTTTTGGCTTTTCTCTTCTTCTTTTTTAAACCAAATATTACATTCTCCCTTCCTTAAAAGAAATTTCATTCTTGAAATTTGAATTTACCTCTACCATTAAACAAATACGAATATTTGCATCCTTTCTCCTCCTCAACTCACAAGTAGCCCCGTGCAATTTTGCCATTGGATCTTCATGTGTGTTCTCAATAAACTCCTATTGTTCTTTAAGCATACCAGCACATCCCAAAGGTCCACCACGCTTCGGCTACACCTCTGATAAAAAATCAATTTTGCTTTCTTTTCTATTTGAGGTTTATCATCACCCCCAGAATTATTTGATCACAAAAAAAAAGTAGCTCGTAGTTCATTCACATAAGCATAAGAAAATAGAAACCAGTCTGATCATACTTGCAAAACCTTCCAGACTTGTGACGTGCAGTACATGCAAAGCTCCATACTAGATTTCCTTTCATGAGAGGGAAGTCTTTCGAGCATGACTCAAAGGAAGAATCAGTTCTCGATGACTCAATATAAGTCATTTCTCTTTCTATCCAGTAAATGAATATTGTCGTATCATCAATTGTCAACTGATAAAATTTCCATCTAAACCATACTCCACGTGACCAGCATATAAATAATTATTCGGATACGATTATCCCACTAGCTCATTAGCATGAACTGCCGGCCACATAACTAGATTTTTTTAGGGTAACAACCAATCAGTGCCAGACCCTAAAATATCTCCAAGTACAAACTGACTGTGCATTTGGGGAAACATTCCTTGATGCTTAGAAGCTACACTAAGGTTCCCATTACTTCTATCATTCATTGCAAGACACGACCCAACTTCCTTATGAGCTACTCTGGACTAGCAAGATGTGGACCAACCATTTCTCGTTGATAATTGATCTTGTTGCAGCTAAACGAATGGATATCATAACTGTTATCTCAGTACACTTTCGTTCTTTCTTATTGCTTCTTTTCAACTTCAACCCTAAAGCATACTTATCACTCCGGCCAATGTTGGGGCTTGGAATTGTAATGCTTACACGTTCACCTTGAAAAGGACCTTTACCGCTACCCCAGCTATGACCCATGACATATCCTGGCTAGTTCCAGCCACATTATTGACTCCTTTCCCTCACTCAATGCCAAAATCCAGAGTTCTATCATATTTTGCTGAATCAGATTCATTCGGGATGGTCATCATGTAATTGTATATTTCATAAAGGTTAGCTTTACTTGCTAATCTCACCCCATCGGCAACTTCATATAATCATTTCCCTCTTAAGTCCATGCTCGTTTGGAAAATTCTCTTAACATATTCGAGCTTTCTGTAAAAATTCTCAACGTTCCATCCCCTTGCAAAATTTTGAGTAACCTCTTTGACAAGTCCAAACATCTCAAGAGGATGATTGTAAGCAACACAATGAAATTGCATCTCTGTCACTCCTTGGGTGCCAATTGCACTATGTCCATTCCTAATATAAGATTTGTCATGCCCCGTACCCCACGAAGCGCGAGCATCCCACGCACAGGTCAAATTTGTGGTGACGTCCCAGGACGCATCGCCGACCCAACGCCCAACACACAGATCATTGCACATGCGGAAGCAACGTATATAAATATATACACCCGTACAATAAACAAGACAACCATGGATAGCACAATAATGAAAATCAATATGATTAAAAACATATACATTTCATTACTATAAAAATATGTACAATATCCATTAACAGGGAGTACAAACAACAAACCCAAAAATGGTCAACAGCCACTAAGGTTAAAAGGGGAATAGTGGCCAGGGATGAGACAACTAACTAAGGCTGGGCTTCAATCAAAAAGGTACAGCCCGACCTAACTAAGCTGTGGCTAACCTAGGGGACCCAGTCCGGGTCAGAACCAGAAGACTCAGAGGATGTAGAACTATCACGTAGCTCTTCCTCGGAATCTAATGGGTCCAACTCGGACTCAGCATCCGCGACCTCCTCATCTGCGCCCATAAGCTCGTCCACGTCATCCAGCTCCATGGGTTCTGGTTCTTCCTTTGCTTCCATCGGCTCCAGATTATCTGCCTCCCAGACAACAGGTTCAACTCCAGCACTCGAACTCCCATCAGACGAGGCTTCGGGACTAACTACGTCTCCATCAGGACACTACGAGTCTACCTTACCTTGTTCGTTAACCGGGACATCAAAGGTACGAAGAGGTCCATGCTCTCCGAATTGATCCCTAAAACACCAGGCTACGTATTTATGGCTCTGGGGGTACCCCTCTCCCACATCTACCAGTAATACAGAACGATACCTAATATACACATTCCCATTCCATAAGGGGTACTCGGTCGATGTCCGCCCTAGCTAGTGCGGAATCCCAAAACGTACTCGAGCATCCGGCATCCTCAGGTCCAGGGGTCTAAAAAGTTTGGATTTATACAACAATGAGACGAATCTCAGCGAGTGAAACCCCTAAACCTAAACTAGACTAACATGCACCTCCTGGCAGGCTAACAATTCCACACAACGACAATAATTATCAACCAAATGACCTAGGCCCTTAGGCCCAAATCGATCATATAAATGACCCTGCAGGTTAGGCATTTTATAAAAATCACGGCACATACACGACACACTGGTCACACGTACGCCATACGCATGCTCATGCTCAATCGTGCCTGTCTCACACACGAATCACCGGCACGCACATTAGCCACATACTTTGGCACACATTCACCATGCTCATGATTTGGCTCAAATGATGCACTGGCACACGGCTCATTTTGCAATTTATAAACCGACCCATAGGCCATGACCCGTAGGCCAACAACACTTCACGGCTTGCGCTTAAGCACATATGGCCCGATGTCTCTAGCCCGCGTAAACCCATCAGACGCAACACCGATCTCCTTACAGACCAAAACCCGCGTAAATACATCAGACTGGCCGACTTTCGGACGAACCGGGCATCGTCCCGCGTAAACACATCAGGACGGCATCAACCCCACGTCAAAACACATCAGGCCTTAAGTGATCGCACATTCACACAGCCAGTTTTATCTGAGCCCTGCGTAAACACATCCAGCCATTTTAAATGATCATATGCTCATGCCAGATACGCATACTCGCATAATTTCGTCTCATGCCCATTCTCAACATGCGAAATGCGTGACCATGCAATCCCGCACTCGGGCAATGATGCAATGTGCAACGAGCATTCCATTTCAACACTGGCACATCAATGAATCACTAATTCATATGAACATATAATTCCACATAGCCCAACACACAATTCGTACTCTTGGGCATTATAATTCACGCCAAAATAATGGCCAATCGCACACCGCCTTAATTGATCACACAATCATGCAGCATGGCATCATACAATTAGGCACAAAAGGTACTAATCAACCACCAATCAATCATGGAATCATTCAATTCAAGCAATCATGGTCATGGCCCCATTAAATCTAAACTTAGCCAAACTAAGTCAAATTCGGTTCTAGGAGGGCAGCCACAAATTAGTCCATCTTAGGGTATTAATCCGCCTCCTAATTAGCTCATTTAACTCCCAAATATGCCACAAAATCATCCACTAATCATCAGCCCATAATCAAGCCTAATACGAATCTAATTAATCCCTAAAACCAACTAATCCTATCTAGAGAGGCATAATCAGTCCTAATCAAGGTTTAGAAATTAATACTCACGCTAATCCTAAGCTCCTCAAATGGCTGGATCGGCGGAACAAACGAGTGGAACCGAACGGCTCACAGCGGCGCACGGGTGATCGGCTTCCTTGGCTGATCCGTACGATAGCGAGAGGAGGGGGATGCTGGTCCGTGGTCGGAGGGAGAAGAGAGAGAAAGGTCAGGTCGGGTGGTGATGGTGGTACGGCGAGGCGGCCGGCGACTTGGCGTCCCGGCGGTCCGACGGCTCCTTCACGCCGGCATCCATAGCTTGGGCGGGTCCGGCTATCCTCGGCCGAACGGAAGAGAGAGACGAGAGAGAGAGGGGGTGTGGGACGGTGGTCGGGTGGCGGCGAGATCGGACGGCGTGCAGCGGCGCGTGCTCCGGTGATCCGGCGGTCCAAGGCCGATCGGTGTTCACGGCGGAAAAGAGAGAGATGACCAACGGTAGAGAGGGAGAGGAAGAGAGAGAAACTTATCTTGGGGAAGAAGAAATGATCAAGAGAGAGAGACAACGGCAATTAATAGGTTTTACCAACTTTTCCATATTCCAAAATTACCCTTGCATACTTGGCCCTCATTAATCCCTATCCAATAATGAAGGGGCACTTTGGTCATTCACTTGCTGAATTATTGGGCTGATATAACCTTAATTAATCCTTAAATTAATCCCCAAAAATCATCAAAATTCGGAATGCCCAAAATTAGCCTAGGGGCAAAATGGTCATTTTCCGATTTCGGATCGAAATTCCATTTTTCAACCGTACTAACCCCAAATATATGTGGCCACACTAAAATGACGTCGTCCTCGCAAAATAGTCGCTCACGACCCCGAAATCCAACGTCCAAGTCCGGATCCAATTCCGTGATCAAAATTGCTCAATTTAAAATTTTAGGGTCTCTCACTAACAGGCGGCTGTTTAGGGTTTATGCGTATCGACCTAGGGTTACTCGAGTCATGACAACTTCGATTACTATGAGAACGTGAGGAATTATCACTAGTTCTAGAGGTCGCGATCGTTCAGTTTAAGTTCGGAATTTGTTCGCTACGCATACTCTCGGTCGTGCGGAATCACCCACGATCCAATCGTACGTCATTGGCCAAATCAAATCTGTCACCTTCCTAGGATCGGCCCACATTGGCCCAAAATATTTCCTCGTCGTTTCTCGGAATCGGTGCTCGAATCGCGATCAGCTCCCTGGTCCATGTACCGTTTCCTAATTAGTCATTCCCTATTGGTTAGTATCTCGAGAGAGCTCAATTTCGGGCGAGACTTACTAAGAATTTAATGAGGAATAATATCAATATTATTGATCCCGAAAATGAGTCGAAATTCAGGATGTTACAAGATTCCCTTATGACACACTCTACATGACACCAATGAAGACAAACATCACAATCAACCCAACTACAAGTGTTCATGTTAAACTTAGAGCAAATTAAGCACATACAATCACTACAAAAGCCCTTCTTTACACGAACCTTGTAGTCACACCCATTGACAGGTAAGGGCATTCCGACAAGAAACATTTCTGCATCTTAAGTTTAAAAAATCTTAGTCAAATCGGACAATGGAAGAGTAGATAAAAGTTGAAGATAGCCTAGCAGACCAAATTCCAAGATTTCCAGTTGAGCTTGATGGCATTATGATAGCATCTCAATAGTTATTTCTAGTCTGTTCTGCAACGCTTCTCGAAAGCCAATGGTTGTCCATGCTTATCTTTTTACTAACCATTAAATCCTGGATACTCTCTTCAAAACATGCCAAAGATTCCTCTCTTATCTCATGGAATTTCCTCGTAAGTTCATACAATGGTTCTAAAACTATCTTCCCAATGAGCAACTCAACAAATTCAGTTCAACTTCCACCCATCAACATTCGACAAAACTACTTTTGGCTACTGCTCCTATATGAGCTACCACCATGTTTCTCTCTCGTTGCTCATTTCTTATCGAAGCCATAACTTGTCCCCTAATCATGAGATCCAACACTCTGTGAAGGGGACTTGACATCATTATGATGCTTTGTCTACCCTCCCAACAACTGTTTGTTAAAACCCAATTGTCTATCCAGTCCATTAAGCATTTTAATGCTTCCCTCCGATATGCTAAGATTCGGTCCTTGGACGAGCTCACCATTTGAATTGCCCTGCACCGCTTGAGACCAACAAAGAGAGCCATTTCCATTGCTGAGAGATCCTTGATACACCAGAGCTTCTTAGGCTTCACTCGGATTATCTTATTTTTTTGCCTTTCTAACAAAAGAGCTCAAGAACAACTCGAAACCTCTAGTGCTCGGCCCTTCCATGTCCATGTCCCTATTACTCACAACATCTCTAAATTCTCTTTCAACCATACAAGCTCTTATGTAGCTTCAGCGACTTCAATTGGCATAAAAGCAACACTCTTGCCTTTGTCCTTGAAGCTATGTACTAGCCTTTTCTCCAGCCAAGTCGATTTTATCTTCAGGCAACACAAACTCGGCATGAATGGTTTGTAGATGAATCCTACCTTCTCCTAGTTCTAACTCCTATGATTCTGTGCACCTTCTTCTTTGAGTTCAAAATTAATACCCTCATCTTGCTTTGGAGGTTCCTCATCGTGTAAGTCCTTCCCAAGAACCCTATAATGAACGACTTCCTCTGCAGACTCCAAGTGACCTCCCCAATTTTCTTTCCCCCTTTCAAAATCTCTCGGTCCTTAACAATTGCACTATTAGATTCAGTTTCACTTCCTCATCTTTACTCCCACTCATCTCGCCATTTGAAATTTTTCAGTGATCTCGAAAGGTCTCATCTATGTGTTCCCTCTTCTCCTCAACTGGACTTTCTTCAGGGCACTCCTTCCCTTCTTCACAAAGTGAATTCCCCAACTTTCTTAGCGACCTCAGCTCTACCCTCACTCTCTGCAACTTTCATATGATCAAACTCCAACTAAGCAACTTTTTTAGGGCTTCCTCTATTCCCAACTTCAAGAGCCAATCCAAGTTCACCAGCCGCCTTCAATTCTAGCTCTCCTTCACTTGCTTTACAAGACTAGCATCAGTATTTTTACTTTCGTCCTTGAACTCAACACTTCTTGACACAGTAACACCATCCCTTGCCACCTTTGGTACCAAAGCTTTACTCAATCACCACATTACGGCCCTTCAAGCCCCTAGTGACTTTTACAGCATCCACAAGGTCTTCCACACCCTTAAGCATCACGGCACGCTCCTCGACCTCAAATTTGATATATTTGGCAACATACTCCTTGTCTAGCTTGCTCTACCTCCTGAGAGTCAAACTTAGATCATAATGACCCTCTTTATCTCCTTGTCAAAACCACTCCTCGAGAACCTTAAGATATATTTTCAGTAGCAAAGGTAACAACTCGCTTGCCTTTCTTATCCGTAATGGAGATCCCAAATGAAACATACATTCAAGTACCTAACAAAAGACTGATGCGCTATAAACTAACACAGTAGCTCACAACATCCCATACACTCTATACCCCAAAAATCATAACCTGAACTCTGATATCACAAGATGTCATGCCCCAAAACCTACTAAGATAGGGGATGATACAGCCGTCCTTCCACGTGAGGACGCAGCCACAAACCATAACAAGAAATCCAACTTCCAAAAGTCCTCACGACATCGCTTTCATTCTATTGGCTACTAATTAATGAACTTGAAAAGATTGAAAAAGAGAGGGGCGAGCAATCAAAGCTCAGTAAGTAGTGCATATTTCTTCTAAGTAGATTGAGCAGCCACTATGCATATATACAAAACAATACCAGAACTTCATAAACCAACTCAAGATATAAAACACATGTCAAGTCACATAAGAGTTGTTTTATTTCAACAAGACTTTATACAAATAAGAAATACTCATTTAACCCACCATATAAAATAAACCATCAATAGTCAAGTCCATTAATCAATCTTTATTAAAAACCACATCAATGATCCATTCCATCAACTAATCTACTGCTCAATATCAAACCATGGTCACGACATAAAACCTTGTGACAAGGCTACTAAGATTCTCCCCTTGGCAAGGTCTCCACCTACGAAGCTGGTAGTTCGTCCTAGAAGGATATCCTAACCCGGTATGTATACCTCCAAACTCCTCAATGGGTTCACAGCGATATTGAGTACAAAGCACACGTCCTACAATACTAGGAATCAAATCCACAATCAATATCACCAATTGATTTCACAAAACAAAACACATAATCTTTTTCAACTTCGTTCATCAAATTGAATGCATTTTACAAGACATTTCTCACTTTAGTTCAGAATTCTTCATAAATCTATATATATAACATTTGGTAATGTTTTTCATAAAAACATTTTCCAAATCATCTAGAACTCATTCCATAAAGCAGTTTGCAAAGCGATACATTTATATCATTTCACAATACCTTTTATAAAACCATTCTCAAATCATTCTCAAATATTTAAAGGTAGTAATTGCCTGATACAAACTTTTATGCAACAAACATGCTTTAATAACTTATACGATACTCAAATTCTTATTACTTTCAAGACATGAGTTTACAAATCCATAAAAGAGATAGCAACACTGGGAATGCCCTAAAACTAAACAACGTGGCTAAACACGTCGATGATCTCGTAATCCTGTTAATTGAACAAAAGAATCGACGTCAAAATCAAGTAAAACGCTATTTTAACTAATGACTCGACTAAGTTACACTACAAAATGACTCCCACGGGCCCACACATCCCTTGTCCAAAGCAATTATTCAAAGCCGTCCGCAATGCGGAGCTTAAGTGCAAAACTTGATCGTGCCATAACTCTTTCTGCCGAAACCCGTTCCAAGTGAGCTTACAATTAAAAGAAATATATTTCAAAGCACTAGAAGACCCACAACTTGACCGTCCTAAAATCGAGCCGAAAACCAATGAAAACCAGCCTAAAAGTCACTGGTCGCGCACTGTTCATTACGCGCACTCAACTTCAAATATTCATTCGGGCAAACGGTAAGTCCAAATCGAGTTCTATAAAAACCCATAGCTCCACGACACTCTAAACTACCAATTCTATATATATATACGTAACTCAACGACTCAAAAATCAGATTTGTGGGTTGAATTTCACCAAACTCAAAAATTATGCCCTAATTCCGAAAAATACTTAGATTAGACGAACGAGAGACGCGAGTACTTACTGGGCATTGCGATACGTAGTTGATCAGAATTGGCGAGGCTCCCGTGACGTGAGCCCTTCCTCTTTATTCTTCCCCCTTTTCTTTCTTTCCCTTTCTCTCTTTTTCTTTCCTCTCTTCTCTTCCCTGCTCTGTGCGAGCTCTCGGTTAAAAAGAAAGGAGCTAAGTGTCCACTGTTGCTGCTTTTTGACTTTTCAACGTTTTTGGCTTTTCTTTTTTTTTTTTAAACCAAATTTTAGAGTTTGAGCCGGCGGCACTAGCCTTGGACGTTAAGCTGAAAGCAGCATAAGCAGAAGGGGCCAGAGGCTGCTATGAGGCTCGACTGTTACGCTATTGACAAAGTGCAATCTCTGGCTGCTGAAGTGAGAGCGGATGAAGGACTACCTGCTCATGGAGGAGTTCATGATTGTCACGCCCCGAACCACATCGAGCTCGTGACACACCTCTTGAGTCGAATATTGTTGACACCTAAATTTTGGCGCATCATTTAGTGTTAATTGCATAGAAAATTAGGGATTAAATTTTTAACCCCTGAACAAAAATATTAAAATTGCATAGCATATAGTTTAGGTTCATATAGATTAATTGCATTCCGCATTCGATCGGCGGTGGTAAGCGAGCTTAAAATTCATCACGTAAATCGAGCTCCGGTACCGAACGAGACTCGGCTCACTCGGAAGGCAAGGGCAGAAAATCACACGTAAAAGAGCTTGGTTGTCTTAATTTGAGCTTAGATTAGCCCATCAAGCTTAATTAAATAACAGCCCACATTAATTCGGCCCACTTGAAATTAAATGATGATTAAAGCCTAAGCCCAAGCCTAAGCCCATTAGGACTAGAAGGCCCAGCTAATTGACCTAGGTTTACATTATAAATACATGTTTATGCGTCATAATCGTGGGGACCTCTCATAATTTCAGATTAGAAATTTTTTAGAGAGCACAACTGTGAGAGAGAGAGAGACCGGCGACTGTCACCGCCATACGCCGCCCCCACGCCACCGTATGCCGCAACGCGCCACCATTTGCGAGCCACTACATCGCCGCTGCTTCGCCCCTCCGCTACCGTGCGCCGCCGTCCGGGCACCCCTACAGCCTGCCGTTCCGCTGCCGTGCACCGCCGCCCGGACGCCCCTACAGCCTGCCGTTCCGCTGCATACCGCCGCCTGCACCGTCGCCCGAAGCTGCTGTCCCGACGCACCACTGGTCACCATCCCGATCCGCAATCCCGATCCGCTGCAAATTCAAATTTGGAAATAAATCTGCAAATCAGGTAATTATCCTATCCCGATTTGATTTGAATATTTTGTTGCCTAATTTGTGCTTATTGATATCTAATTTTGTATATTTGAATAATAAGTATTATCTCAATTAGGATTTGTTTCTTTTTTTGAAATCTTGGATATCTGTTGCTTACCAAATTTGGATAGAATTTAGAATTTTCAAAATCCTTTGAATATATCCAAGATATTTAAGATATCAGAATTTTTCAATATGTGATCAGATTAGGAAAATTTCCTAATCTGCAACCACACACATGGAAATAAATCTATCTATCAGGCTTTAGATAGAGTTGTTTCCATAGCGGGAATTTCGAATTTTAGGGTCGATCTGTCAGGCTTCAGATCGAAACTTAATTCGAAAGATTTAGTGGTTATATTTTTTCACTTGATTTTAATTTCGAATTTCATAAAAGAAAAGCCAAAAAGATTAGATGCAATTTGAATTGATTTTTTTAAAAAGATAACGTTTCATGTTTAGAATATATCTAGATGATTTTTTTTATAGAATAGGTTAATTTCTTTAGTTTAAATTTGCATGTTTAGATAATTGAAATTTTAATTCCGAATTTCATTTGAAAAAATACAAAAAAATAATATGTCCGTCATTATAAATAGGTCACATCGTCGCATGACATATAGTTTGCATATTATGTTGCATTAATCGCATGTCAATTTTTGCACTTCATTACATATAGGTTAGCTTTTATTTAAATAAGTAAAAATCAAAAAGAAATTTCTGCACCTTTAAACTCTAAGTCAGGATTTATCAAAATTGTCAAATTGAGTATTTTTCTCGAAATTGGTACCGAAAGGGCGTTAGGGAATCTAGCGTAACCAAGTCCCCGAATTTATGATTTTTGGTTCGTAGAAATAAAATAGTACTCCCGCTATTTTATTTATGCTTCTAATCAACCTACCATAAATGATTAGTGGCGACTCTCGTTGAAAATATTTGCATGCTCACAATTGGATCTAAGTTGCAATTTGGTAGAGTTTGGGAGAACTCGAGCTAGGTTAGTTAATTTAATTGATCTAGTAATCCAATAGCCTAAGATCGAAACCCGATTTTTTTTTGTCGCGACAGCTTGGTGACTCCGCTGGGGAGAACTTGAATTTTTTTGAAAATTTAAGGAGGACTTAGGCCAGAAAATTTTCATGGAAAAATCACTCAGTTTGACAAAATTTGATTGAATTCTCATTGTTAGGTGTTAAATGTTTTTGCAGGATGGGAGTTATAAGGGGAGAAGTGATTGGCTAACCCTTTGTTTTGCAGGCTTGGTGGATTGGAATTGTGATTTAATTTTCGTACTATTGAAGCAGTGTTTGCATATAATTGTCGTGCATAATTTATAGTATTTGCACTACACCACACACAACCTGTGACCGGACCTAGGTCACACCCATAGTTCTAAGCTGGTATTTAGATGGTTCTTTAACCTTGGCGGTAAAACTTCGCTAAAGGTTATCCCATTTGGATCCCAAAAATTTTTTCAAAAAATGGCTCAAGGGTCGCCCTCATGCATGTGAGGCTACAACGCATGGAGGTTGCCCTTGTCGACCGAACCGAGTCGAAGTGATTGGACCCGACTAGTCATGACTATTGTATGCGAGACTGCGACTAGTCATGATGATTGTGCGCGAGGCTGCGACGTGTCATTCCGTTCATCATTTCACTTTGCAAAAGCCATTAGGATAGATAGATTAAGATTTAAACTCACGATTCATGTGCATGTCTCTGTGATTGACATTCTCTCCCCAAGGATGATAATTTCTCGAGCTTTATCTTTAGTTTTCTTCATCTTATTTTGAGTCGGTTCATGATTTAGGTTGAGTCATTTGGCACGTGGCCTCTAAAAAGAGGAAGACCGTCTGATTTCTTGTTTGGTTTAGAGAGTTTTTTTTTTAGGAGGAAATGTTAGCTTACTATTAACATTTTCTGGTAATAGATGTCGTTTCTGAACGATTTTTATAAGAATTCTTTTGAGACATTTTCCATTTTGAGCAATTCAATGAAAAACGTTAAGCTATAATTTGTAAATTTTGGAATTAGTCCAAGTTTTTATTGAATGAAGTAATTTGGAATTTCGGGATTTACTAGACGAATCGGTCTTTTGAAAGACATTTCATCTTGAGGGTCTAGGGGATGTCATGGACCGACTCGTTATTCTTACTTGTTATATTCATTCGATCGTTGCTTTTTGCAGGTAAATTGCCACGGATCTCCCTCATCCTCATAATACTCGATCGGTGACCAAAAGAAGGATGGCCAATCAAGCCGAGATTGCAACCATGATCGATGAAAAGCTAAAGGAACACATGAATACAATCAATGAGCAGATCACAGTCGCCATGTCCAAAATGATGAGTGATCTCATGGCCAAGCAGCAGCAGATCAATGCTGCCTCTCAATCGGAGATTCCACCTCCAACTCGTCAAGGCCTTCACCTTGACAAAGCTCCTGCAGTAAATACTAATCCAACCTTTCAACTGGATGATGCCATTTTGACTGACACTAGTGCATCTCTAGCGGCCCATGTTCTTCATCTACCCCCAAATGATGAGAATGCCAAGTTGTTGGCTAAGATCGACCAGAGGTTACGCGAAGTGGAGGGAACTCAAAGTTTTCCTCCTGTTGATCTATCTGTTTTTGCCCGGGTCCAAGTACCCGATAAATTTAAGATGCCAGCCTTCGAGAAGTATGACGGCACCTCAAACCCAATTCAGCACATCGAGATGTACCAGGGGCTCATGAATAGATATGTTTCTAACGGACCTCTAATGATCCAAACCTTCCAAGCAAGCTTGAAGGATGTTGCGATGAGGTGGTATACCAACCACCAGATCAACTGGAAAGACTCGTGGAAAGAGGTGACAAACCTTTTCGTCAAGCACTTCAAGTTCAATCTCGATGTCATCATTACAAGGGAAGACCTGGAGAGAGCTGAGCAGAAAAAGGGCGAGACTCTAAAGGAGTATGCCACTCGCTGGAGGAACATGGCAGGACAGATCATGCCTGAACCCTCATAACGTGACTTAATGAAGTTGTTCGTGTCCACTCTACCGCAGCCGGTTCGTTCACGAATGTCAGTGACGGCTGCCCAATCTTTTAGCCAACTGATAGCCATGGGTGAGGAGATTGAGTCCGGGCTCAAGAAAGGATGGTACAGTGAGTCAGGTTCATCAGACAAGAGATTTACTAGTAAGAAAAATAAAGAGCATGTCCCCGAAGTCAACATGACCTATGTACAGAAGACGCCAACTCAGGCCCCGAAGCTACAATTTAGCACCCAGCAAACAACCTCTTATGGGCTGCAAAGCCAGCAGGACTCACGCCAGCAGCGCAAAACTTGCCAGTTTACTCTACTTCGTAGGACATTATCTTAGGTACTAGCGGTGCTAAGGAAGAAGAACTTGCTGAATTCAAAGCCACAAAGATCTAATGCTGCTGGCTTTGCAAGGTATGATCCATCAAAGAAAATGTGATTACCATAGAGGTGAAGTTGGGCATTCGACAGATGATTGCCAAGTACTCAAACATCGAGTGTAGGATCTACTCGAGACTGGAGCGTTTGCGATACAGCCAACCGGTAAGCCCAATGTGCAGAACAATCCACTCCCTGATCATTCGAGCAGTGCAAATGTTGTCCTTGGTTCGGGAGTCAAGTAGGTTCAAGGCTTCAGGGTCCCTCTTGAAGATATGTTTGATGCTTTAGTCCGAGCTAGTTATGTTTCGACTGGTGAGGTGGTGTCACTCGGTGAGATAGAAAAGAAAGTGGATGAGTTGGTGAGAAAGGGAATGATTGGGACAACGAATGAATTCGGGGTAGTGGCCGCTATATCTCAAGTCATCATTGATTGGAATGAAGAACTCACAAGGATGACCGATGAACAAGTGAAGTTGGATCCTGACATGCCCGCTCTCGAGGATGCCTCTGACGATGACCTCAGAATCATTATACCCAACACTCCGGAAGTATTGATCCTGGCATCACCTCAGCCCTACGCTTATGAGAATGACAAGATGGTGCCATGGTCATACGACGTTGATCTGATAACAAGGTCAGGGCGAACTTATGCTGATAATCAACCGGCCAGGTCAGTGGCTGAGAAAGAAGCGAAGGAATTCCTAGGTGTAATTAAGGCTAGTGAATATAGCGCGGTTGATCAGCTGAGAAAGTTACCTGCATAAGTCTCGTTGTTGGAACTTCTCCAGACATCATATAAACATCGAAGTGCTCTAATGAAGGTTTTGAGTGAGATTCATGTACCCAAGACTATTGAAGAAGATAAGCTAGAAGGGTTTGTCGGGACGATCCTCCCCAAAGATCAAGTAGCATTTTCTGATGAGGAAATCCCAATTAAAGGACGTGGTCATAATAAGGCGCTTCACATATCAATGAAGTACAAAGAGACTCACATGGCTAGGGTGCTTGTCGATAACGGGTTAGCTCTGAATTTATGCCCGTTGGCTACTTTGAAAAGGCTGGGCATTCCTCCATCTACCATGCAAGCAGCCAAGACTTCTGTTCGAGCCTTTGATAGAGTAAAGAAGGATGTGATAGGCCAGATTAACTTAGAGCTGTAGATCGGACCTTCAGTGTTCAATATTCTTTTTCAAGTGCTAGATATCCCTTCTGCTTTTAATTTCTTGTTAGGACGGCCATGGATCCACAATGCAGGCGCAGTGCCCTCCAGTTTGCATCAGAAGATCAAGTTTATGGCTAAAGCAAAGCTGGTTACAATTTATGGAGAGGAAGATCACCGAATCTTCAATGCAACATCGATCCCATACATAGAGCCCGATCAGGTTGAGAAAGATAGCTATCATTCATTTGAGATAGTTCAAGTTATTCAGGCTTCCTCTGATATGCCGTTACTTGCTCCTGAAGTTTCTAATGCAGCTATCATGGTGGCCAAGATCATGGTTGATAATGGTTTTAAGCCAGGTCAGGGTCTTGGGAAGGAAGGCCATGGCATTCATGCCCCGATAGAGACAAATGGACAATCCCACAAGGCTGGTTTGGGATATCAGGGGCCGGGAAGCCGCGATTAAGGCTACGATTGCTGCAGAGGCCGAAGTCCCTTACCACCTTCCATTGACCATATCTTTTACTCGGCTGGAGTAGTGAGGGGATATGAGAATTTAAAGCTGAGCCCGACTGAGGATGATCTTAGGCTTATCTTTCCTGAGTCGCCACAAGCCCTAACTGAATCACCTAAGAAGTATGGTAAAACGATTTTGGTCAGTTCGTCTGACGATTCCGAGGATGACCAGCCACTCTGTATTTTCAAGAAGCCAGAGTCGAGGGTGGTGGACTTTGACTTTAATGATGGTACACCCTACCTCACTGGTTGGTTTGCTGAGACCTCCATTGGTGCAATCACTGAAGGACCATTTGAAGGGATAGGCGCTGGCCCTCAAGAGTAATCATTTCTAGTTTCGTATCTCCCTTACGTGAGAATCTTTATTGCTTTTTTCCAATTCATGTTGCACTTAGGTTTTTCAATCCAATAAAATGTAATTCATTGATTCAATATCAATAAAATTACAGCGATTTTTATCATTTTGAATCTTGTTGAAGTGCCCCAAACCAATCCGATGACGATAACCAACGATTGAAAAATTTGTCATCTACGGTAAGAACTGAGGGTTGGGCTTCTCAAGAATTCTCATTTTGAGGTCTTCGAAAGCAAAATGAATTTCAAAAAGCAAAGAACAATTTTCGAAAATTTCAATAGTTAAGCCCTCTCTTGTCTTTTTGATCACTTTCTTTCATGTTTCAGGACTAATCTCGAGGCATGCGAAGGGATAGGAATCGGGGATCCTCATATATGTGATGCAAGTCAATCTGATGACTCGGACGATTCTAATCCGAATGATGAAGAGATACGACGGAACTTGGAAATCCATGAGAAATCAAAGCCTCCGACTACCGAAGAAACTGTGGTGATCAACCTTGGCGACATGGAGAATCCCAGAGAGGTGAAGATTGGGGCATGTCTTCCTCAAGATGTGGTCAAACGCTTGACCCAGTTATTGAAGGATTATCAAGACATCTTTGCCTAGTCTTATGCTGACATACCGGGTCTTGATCGATCGATCGTTGAACATTGTCTATCGACTGATCCTTCAGTTGAGCCTGTGAAGCAAAGGCCGCGAAGAGCTAAACCAAAATTGGCAAAGAAGATGAAGGAAGAGGTCATGAAACTTCTTGACGTGGGATTTATTGAGACTACCCAATACTCAAAATGGGTCGCTAATATAGTCCTAGTGTTAAAGAAAGACGGTCGGGTTCGAGTGTGTGTTGACTACCGAGATCTGAACAAAGCTAGTCCTAAAGATGATTTTCCACTCCCGTACATTGATGTGCTTGTGGACAGTACAGCTGGGTTCGAACTATTCTCCTTCATGGATGGTTTCTCAGGTTATAATCAAATCTTGATGAATGAAGATGATAAGTTGAAAACAGCATTTACCACTTCATAGGGAACATTTCATTACAAGATGATACCCTTCGGTCTCAAAAATGCTGAGGCAACTTATCAGCGCACAATGGTCACGTTGTTCCATGACATGATGCATAATGAGATCGAGGTCTATGTTGACGATATGATTACAAAAACTCGGCGTGAAGAAGATCACATAGAAACCTTGACGAAATTATTCGATAGGCTTTGTAAGTTCAAATTACGCCTCAATCCGGCAAAATGCGTGTTCGGGGCAGCCTCTGGCAAACTACTTGGCTTCATTGTTAGTAACAAAGGGATTGAGATTGACCCGTCAAAAGTGAAAGCCATTTGTGAAATAAAATCTCCCTCTTCGGTGAAGGAAGTTCGTAGCTTAATGGGTAGACTAAACTATATAGCCAGATTTATTTCTCAGTTATTTGAGACAGCGAAGCCTTTCTTTAAACTCCTCAAGAAGAATGCGTTGGTCAGATGGGATGAAGAGTGTGAACTGGCATTCAACAAGATTAAGCACTACTTGATGAATCCACCGGTGCTTGTTTCGCTAACACCGGGGCAACCTTTGACCGTGTACCTTATAATCCACAGTGAGTCCTTAGGTGCCATGCTTGCTCAGAAAAGTGAGAGGATGGAAAAGAGCGTGCGATTTATTATTTGAGTAAGAAGTTCACCGTATCTGAAATGAACTATTTCGAAGCAGAAAGAACGTGCACAGCACTGGTCTGGATGCTACATAGGTTGAGGCAATATACTTTGCACTATTAGATATTACTTGTAATAGAGTATGATCCAATCAAATACTTGCTCAATCAACCCGCTTTGGTTGGAAAACTGGCAAAATGGCAGATTCTCATCTCAGAATTTAATGTTCAATTCATGTCTCGAAAATCAGTCAAAGGACGAATAATTGCTGATGTCTTGGCTGAAAATCTTAGGAAGTATGAGGATCTGAATCCACTAGAGGATAGAGTCATGCCAATTGATGAGTATATATGGACCATGTATTTTGATGGGGCCGTAAACTTGTCAGGATCAGGTATCGGGGCAGTTTTAATATCCCCAGGCGGACAACATTATCCGGTCGCAGCGAAACTGATATTTCCTTGCACGAACAATATTGCTAAATATGAAGCATGCATCCTCGGGTTACAAGCTGCAATCGAAATAGGAGTAGCTCGACTTAAGGTGTTCGGGGATTCAGCCCTCATTATTCTTCATACCGTTGGCAAATGGCAAACTAGAGATGCTAAGTTACAGCCCTATCACGTCTATTTAGAGGAGTTGGTGGAAGAGTTTGAAGACATTTCGTTTGAATACTCGCCAAGGACTCAAAACAGTTTTGCCGATACTCTGGCTACGTTATCAGCAATGCTACGAGTGACAAGTGGTTTAGAAGTTGAACCTTCGAAGATAGAGGTCTTACAGAAACCGGCTTATTGCATGGCCACGACAGAAGAGCCTAACGGCAAGCCGTGGTATCATGATATCAAGGCATATCTTTAAACACAGGAGTTTCCTGAGAAAAGTACCGCATCTGACCAAAAGTATATCAGGAAAATGGCGTCGAAGTTCTTCTTGAATGGAGAATGCCTATACAAGCGGTCCTATGATTCGGTTTTATTAAGGTGTGTTGATTCAACCGAGGCTGTTCGCTTGATGCTAGAAGTGCATGAGGGAGTATGTGGTCCGCACATGAATGGTCATATGCTGTCAAGGAAGATAATGAGGATGGGTTATTACTGGCTCACTTTAGAAAGTAATTGCATTCAGCATGTCCGAAGTTGTCACAAATGCCAGATCCATGGTGACAAGATTAATACTCGCCCGAATAAATTGCATCAGATGTCTAAACCATGGCCATTTTCTATGTGGGGCATTGATGTGATTGGCCCAATCAATCCTAAAGCGTCAAATGGACATCGGTTTATCCTGGTCACTATCGATTATTTTTCGAAGTGGATCAAAGCTATGTCTTATACGACAGTGACGGCCCGGAATGTGGTCAAGTTCATTCGTCGGGACATCATTGCTCGATATGGTGCACCTAAGCTATAATTACTGACAATGGGTCGAATCTAAATAATAAATTGATAGATGACATGTTCAAGGAGTTCAAAATCAAACATCTGAATTCCTTTCCATATCATCCGCAGATGAACGGAGCGGTTGAAGCAGCCAACAAGAATATCAAGAAAATTTTGGCTAAAACAGCTGAGAACTATCGTGATTGGCATGAGAGATTACCTTTTGTACTTATTGCATATCGGATTTCTATCAGGACATCTACAGGGGCAACTACATATTCTCTTGTGTACGGTATGGAAGCAGTACTACCTGTTGAGGTTGAAATTCCTTCATTACGTATTCTTTCACAGGTACAATTGTCAGAAGCAGATTGGATCCAACAGAGATTGGACCAGTTGAACATGATTGATGAGAGAAGGCTTAGAGCTATATGTCATGGCCAGTACTACCAACAATGAGTTGCTAAATCTTTCAACAAGAAAGTCAAGTCTCGACATTTTCAGGTAGGTGACCTTGTCCTGCAGAAGTTATTGCCGATAGTTCTCTTGCAGAAGGAAAATTCACCCCAAATTACGGCGGCCCGTACATTGTGAAGAAAGTCCTTCCAAGAAGTGTTTTGATTTTGACCGAGATGGATGATCGTGTTTTTTCCGGTCTAGTTAATTCTGATTCTGTGAAGAAATATTACACTTGATTTGTACTCATTCTGACTTTGTTTCTATCAAGTATCAAGTTGAATTTTATGAATCAATTGATACTAAGCTTTGTTTGAGGAAGGCTTTTGATTTGGCAATCTGTTTCTGTCTTAATGAAGCGATCATATTGCATGAGAGACTTCAAGATGACGAAAGGCAAGACATTTCCATACACGTCCTGAATAATAATCCCTAGTGCGAGTTGAGTGAAAATTCCGTACTAACAAGGTAAAGGATTATCTCACAAAAGGTATGACGACCAAAATGATGAGAGGCATTTATTTCCTCTATCTAAACACTACAGGTTATCATTTGCTTAACCCCTTTGAATGGAGTTTCATTTCTTACCCCTGTCGAAAACAACCCCATACTGGGGCAATTTCTTAGAAAGTTCAAAATGATTAGAATTTTCTTATTTTCACTTGCATCAATCTTCAAGTATATTTATTGCATGCAAATTCTGTGTTAGCTCGAGTGCCTTAGATATGACGAAGAGCATTTCTTTCTATATCCCTGCACATTATACCCTTTGCATATCCAATTTGAGCGGTGAATTCATTTCAACCCAATTGGTGATTATTCTTGTGATAAACAAATGAAATCATCTCAAGACAAGTTCAAGGTGACTTGATGCAAATGGAAGCTCGAAAGAAAATTCATCAGAAAGGATGCAAAAGGACTCCATCAAATCGAAGTTCTCTCTCTCAAAAAATCTCTCGAAGAAAAGAAAATCTCTCTCTCAAAAAAAAAGAGAAAAAAGAGAGAGAAAAAAGCTTCAGCAAGAACTGAGTCGATATGCAAAATCATTCTTCAAGGAAAAGACCATTTGAAGGTTCATTTGTGGAGCAATTACTAGATGGAATGATCACCAATCTGCATATTCATAATACCCCTTTTGATGGAAATAGGCCATTCATTTCAAGCCTACCCGAACCTACGTTACAACCATTACCGAAATCTCTTTAGAATAGGGCACTTGAGTTAACGTAGAATTTCAAATGCTCATAAATGTTGCTCGAAGAAGTGCGAGCAAGATTTTTCTATCTCATTTTTGCAGCATTCCTTACTTGTAAATCCGGAGCAGCTGGTGATATCAATTCTTTCGAAGCTATGACTCTCATGAGTCCCCGTTGTGAAACCTTTGACCAAGTCTGCATTTTAGTCCTTATAAAGACCTCTCAGATTGGCCAAGTCATACTGATTTTGAGAATATCCAAATCCTTATCAAGGACGATGAAGAGAGTTCGAGTGATTCTTATACCCGCACCAAAAGTCGGGTCAAAAGCTTTTCATTGAGAGTGAGTGGAAAGTCCTTTCTGATTAAAGGTCTCTCATTTAATATGATCAAAATGTCAAAAGAACGAAATGGTTGTTCTTATTAATAAATTCCCTAGTAAAGCTTGGTAATGCAAGCAGATTCATGAATTATGTTTTCTCTGCCTCTGCGCATGTGTTATTTTAACCTTTTCTCAAGTAAAAACAGGAGCGATGCCATTGGTTCCTTTATAAGAAGAATTCTGGTACGTCTGCTAATTATTCTTCATTGTTTCTCTCTCCAGAATAGGAGAAATTATCTCTCTCATATGTTCACCAAGTAGAACAGGTGACATTTGGTGTTGCTAAGTGGAGTACGCGGCACACCGTATTCTCATGTTCGTCCAGTAGGACAGGCGACATAATTTCACATTTGGTGTTGCTAAGTGGAGTACGCGGCACACCGTATTCTCATATTCGCCCAGTAGGACAGGCGACATAATTTCTCTCTTGGTGTTGCTAAGTGGAGTACGAAACACACCCCATTTCATATTCGCCCAGTAGGACAGGCGACATAATTTCTCTCTTGGTGTTGCTAAGTGGAGTACGAAACACACCCCATTTCATGCTCACCCAACGGAAGAGGTGACATGATCCTTTTCGTGATTGCCCAGTGGTATAGGCAACACATCCCATTCTTTCTTCGTATCATGCGCTATTTCGCATCTGTACGAAACTACAGGTAACAGGTAGGCAATCCAGTACCTTGAGGATCTTACTCCCAATAGACTAGAAGTTTGGAGATCGAGGGAATTCAAAGCATTATAAAGCTTTCCCCTATTTGGACGCTTTTTGTGCGATTCGTATGTAAGACTCTTTCACCGCTCCGCATGAAGTGAGAAGCCTTAGCATACATTCCTTATTAATTGCATATCATGCATCATTAAAAAAAAATCATCATTCATCATTTTTCATAGTTTAAATTTAGGTCTCAGTCTTTGAGCGAAACCTCTGCGAGCCTCCACTCAAAGAGGGGCAGCTGTTGACACCTAAATTTTGGAGCATCATTTAGTGTTAATTGCATAGAAAATTAGGAATTAAATTTTTAACCCCTGAATAAAAAAATTAAAATTGCATAGCATATAGTTTAGGTTCACATAGATTAATTGCATTCAGCATCGGATCGGGGTGGCAAGAGAGCTTAAAATTCGTCACGTAAATCGAGCTTGGGTACCGAACGAGACTCGGCTCACTTGGAAGGCAAGGGCCGAAAATCACACGTAAAAGAGCTTGGTTGTCTTATTTGAGCTTAGATTAGCCCATCAAGCTTAATTAAATAAAAGCCCACATTAATTCAGGCCACTTGAAATTAAATGATGATTAAAGCTTAAGCCCAAGCCTAAGCCTATTAGGACTAGAAAGCCCGGCTAATTGACTTAGATTTACATTATAAATACATATTTATGCGTCATAATCGTGGGACCTCTCATAATTTCAGATCAGAAATTTTTTAGAGAGCACAATTGTGAGAGAGAGAGAGAGACCGGCGACTGTCACCGCCGCACGCCGCCCCCCACGCCACCGTACGCCGCAACATGCCACCATCTGCGAGCCGTTGCACCGCCGCTGCTTCGCCCCTCCGCTGCCGTGCGCCGCCGCCCGGACACCCCTACAGCCTGCCGTTCCGCTGCCGTGTGCCGCCGCCTGGAAGCCCCTGCAGCCTGCCGTTCCGCTGCATACCGCCGCCTGCACCGTCGCCCGAAGCCTTGCAGCACGCCGACGCCGCTGCTGCCACGCCCTCCGGTGCCCTGCCCTCCGCCACGCGCCGCCGCCGTAATCACCGCCGCTCGCCCATATCGTCACCGTCGCGCCAGAGAGCCGCCCAAAGTTGCACCGCTGCGCGTTGCCTGGAGCTGCACGCTGTCGTTCCCGCCTGCAAGCCCCGCCCGGAGCTGCACTGCCGCCGCGGCCCGGAGCCGTACCGCCGCCTGGACGCCACCGCCGCGCCAGACGGGTGATCGTCGAAGACGCCGCCGTCCCCGGTGCTGCGCCATGCCACTGCATAGCCGCGCCGTTGTCCCGACGTACCGCCGATCACCATCCCAATCCGCAATCCCGATCCGCTGCAAATTCAAATTTGGAAATAAATCTGCAAATCAGGTAATTATCCTATCTTGATTTGATTTGAATATTTTGTTGCCTAATTTGTGCTTATTGATATCTAATTTTGTATATTTGAATAATAAGCATTATCTCAATTAGGATTTGTTTCTTTTTTTGGAATCTTGGATATCTGTTGCTTACCAAATTTGGATAGAATTTAGAATTTTCAAAATCCTTTGAATATATCCAAGATATTTAAGATATCAGAATTTTTCAATATGTGATCGATTAGGAAAATTTCCTAATCCGCAACCGCACACGTGGAAATAAATCTATCTATCAGGTTTTAGATAGAGTTATTTCCATAGCGGGAATTTCGAATTTTAGGGTCGATCTGTCAGGCTTCAGATCGAAACTTAATTCGAAAGATTTAGTGGTTATATTTTTTCACTTGATTTTAATTTCGAATTTCATAAAAGAAAAGCCAAAAAGATTAGATGCAATTTGAATTGATTTTTTTGAAAAGATAACGTTGCATGTTTAGAATATATCTAGATGATTTTTTTTATAGAATAGGTTAATTTCTTTAGTTTAAAATTGCATGTTTAGATAATTGGAATTTTAATTCCGAATTTCATTTGAAAAAATACAAAAAAATAATATGTCTGTCATTAGAAATAGGTCACGTCGTCGCATGACATATAGTTTGCATGTTAGGTTGCATTAATCGCATGTCAATTTTTGCACGTCATTACATATAGGTTAGCTTTCATTTAAATAAGTAAAAATCAAAAAGAAATTTCTGCACCTTTGAACTCTAAGTCAGGATTTATCAAAATTGTCAAATTGAGTATTTTTCTCGAAATTGATACAGAAAGGGCGTTAGGGAATCTAGCATAACCAAGTCCCCGAATTTATGATTTCTGGTTTCTAGACACATAACCAAACCACGTACCACATGTACATCTTATTTCGAATAAAGATTGTTAACTCTCCCGACTGATTTCTAATTAATAAAAGATTGTTACTTCTCTCTCTCTCTCTCTCTCTCTCTCTCTCTCTCTCTCTCTCTCTCTCTCTCTCTCTCTCTCTCTCTCTCTCTCTCTCTCTCTCTCTCTCTCTCTCTCTCTCTCTCTCTCTCTCTCTCTCTCTCTCTCTCTCTCTCTCTCTCTCTACATGCCTCAACTAAATGTCCAGAAATGGAAAATCAGTGTGCAATAACATTAAGCTATATATGTAGAATGCGAATCTTGGAAGGATGTTATCTAAGATTAAATATTGCTTCCCATATCAAAGGAATTTGTACTCTGAAAAGGGTATCATGTGAAGACTGCCCACCCCTAGTGAATATTCTGATTTGAAATAGTCTTTTGATTGGGTAAGAGATTGTTTAAAGAAATCATCAGGGCGATTTTTTATACATCCGGCACTCAGGTGGCCAAAAAGAAAATAGAACAGCTTAAATTTCCATCATTATCCTGAAAGGAGAAGTTGCACTACAATATGTCAATTTCCTTTGGGTATTGAATTCAAATTAGTTAAATTACAGGTGATGACATTTCCCATTTTATAACCACCATGCTAAATTCTACAAATAATTTTTCTTTTTTCATTCGTATGGTTAGAAGAAAAACCTTTCTTTCGAAATGTCGGGCTAGGTCCAGCTGGATAATTATTTTCAGGAATGTCGTAGCTTACAAATATCATTTATAGATGTGTATGCATGGACATAGTCAAAACCTTGAATAAGATATGGGAGGCATCAATCTCTTTCGTGAAGCAATCGATGTCACAATCTCAAATAGACCATCGAGGGACGTAACGGGGAAAGGAAGAGACATGAATGCGTTACTTCCTATGCACTTATTTTGACCGTTTTCGAAAGAACTAGAAAGCTAAGTTGCTTCTCAACCTTAGCTTGGAACGATTTAAGACTATATGGCAATTGAACCGAAAACAAGCTTAGACATATCATGGAGATGGACATGAGTCTGATCGAAACAACTCAAGTGGATAAGAAGCCGAACAAATAAAATGCAACATCAGATGGACTCGGTTTGAGAGAACTAAATTGAAAAGCCTCAGACGTGGAAACATCCTACGGAAGATAATTCTGAGTAAATGCTATTAAATATGACTCACATTGCCAAATGTTCACAGCGATTCAACGTTCTAACCAAAGAGGACAAAAATATAGAAATTTGGAGATCCAAACAAAATTCCTTGTGCTATTTAGGATATGGTCGACACGGGGGTTTCCAGCAAGACATGAAAAAGAAGCATTCACTAATGTAAAGATGGAAGCACAAATAAACTGCCCTAATCAAATAGAGAGAATCCCATGTCATCGTCACTCTCTTCTTTCTCTTCCTTCTTCTCCTCTGCTGGAGGTGCTTCAGCAGCTGGTGCTGCACCACCTGCAGGGGCCGCAGCAGCTGCACCTCCTCCGATGAAACCGCCGCCGCCACCGCCTCCAATGATCACCTGAGGCAAGAACAAGTTCGAATCAGTACAGAAAATGATGTTCAGCACAAGATGAGCTAGCACAAGTCTATATGATTGTTGTGGTCTTCTAACCAACATATACTTAAAAAAGTTCTAGTACATAAGAAATCCCCAGCAAAGGAAAGATAGAAACACAAATGTGTCGCCCATGACGACAAAGCACCCCGACATACAATGTTCAATACCGTTCATAAACCAATTATTGCATATATGCTTCACAAAGACATGCCATAGCCCCAATAGACTACATAAGAAGTCCCCAGAAAAGGAAAGATAGAAACACAAACGTGTCGCCCATGACGACAAAGCACCCCCGACATACAACGTTCAATACCGTTCATAAACCAATTATTGCATATATGTTACACAGAGACATCCCATAGCCCCAGTATACATGTAAAACAAATAAAACTCAACAACCCCTGTTCTTCAAAAATAACTTTCATGTTGCATCTAATATCTCAAATACATATCGCATTGTTCCGATATCAAGAAAGGAAGAGCAAATGCCCAACTAAACACCCCAATGAACTGTCTCCACATCACAATATCAAGAACTACTACCTTAGTATATTACCATTCTCTCAAAAGACTATTCACTCCTCGGAGAAATTTCGACTAAGCAAATCCTTGCAATCTCCTCATTTCAAACCATACTTCAAACAATTATCTATTGACCCAAATGTACATAAGCTCAAGAAGTTCCTTAACAACAGTTCAGTATGCATATACACACATAAGTAATCACTTTGATGATTACTAACAGAACAGCATCTACGAGCATCTAACGACAGGCAACAAGAAACAGTAAAGATTTGCAAAACCTTCACGAACAATCCAAGAGAAACAACAACAAGCGAAACAACCCGAGACTTCACTCACTAAAAGAGCATCAAAACATATATAAACCCCCCCCCCCCCAAAAAAAAGAAAAATCGCAAATCTCTACCGAATACCATCTCAACACTTGCACCGTCACTTCAAGTACAGATCGGCTACAAAAACACAGCAGTTTCGACACGAGATATGAACCAATCGAAGGCAAGCGCGCATACAATCCGACAGAGACCTGGAAGACGGCGGAGGAAGGGGTTACGAGCGAGAAAGAGGACTGGACGCCGCCGGAGGCGTCGGAGGCGACGGCCGACTGGACGAGCTTCCGCTGGAGCTCGAAGGGGGAGGCGGCGGAGGCCTCGAGGTCGCCGGAGACCTGCTTCGCCGTCCACTCGCCGCCGGAGCTCCTGCAGACGAAGGTGAAGACGCCCATTGTCTCTTCTTCGAGAAAGAAGCGAACGAGAAGACGGAGGGAGAGATCGGAGGAGGGAGATCGGAAACGGCCGGTGGCTTTGCGGTTTATGTGTAGGGGGTGGGTGAAAGAGGCACGATGGGGGCTTATATGTGCAGAGTGCGGCGAAACCCTAGTTGTAGGGGAATTTTCCGGTTTTGTCCTCCACTAATTAGAGTATTTCCCACTTTGGACATGCTAATTTTCTTTTCTTTTCAAAAACTTTTAATTCACGTTTCCTTTGTTTGGCAAAAAATATGACATATTTTATAGTAAGCGGTTTTGACAATATCTTTCGGGATTTCTCTGAAACTTGAAATTGAACTATAAAATATTTTCTTCCATTTGATATAAAAAAATCTTATTTGATTTTCTTGAAAAATTACTAAAAAATTTTGAATTTTGGATTTTTTGTTTTCTTTCTTTTTCTTTTTTTATTTTTGTTTTCCTTGGCCAGTGACTGGCCATGACGATAACCAATGACTGACCATAGGCAAGGGATGAGCTCGCCCAAAGCCAATGAGTCTTGAGCTCGCCAATTTCCAGCGTGCCGAGCCTCGCCAACCTCGAGCGAGGTGGATCCAGCTCGACAAGGCTCGAGCATGACCTCGCTATATCAACAAGCTAAGCCTCGCCAAAGGTCAGCAAGGTCAAGCTCGCCACGACTCATGAGGCCTCTGGCAAGCTCAACCTTGTCGGAATCTGGCGAGCTCATTCCTTGCTTGTGGTTGTTCGTCAGCCGGCCACCGATCGAGGAAGAAGAAAAAAATTAAAGAAAATTTAAATTTTAAATTTTTGATTTTTTTAAAAAATATTTTGTGAGAATGAATGTTTCATTAACTACGGATTCGAACCCAAGCGCCGATGACTCACACTCGGCTTTTGTGAATCAAGGCCTGAGTGCTAAAGAGCAAAGCTCAAGCATCAGCGATCCGAGCACGATATTTATGAACCGGAGCTTAGGTGCCAAGACATCGTGCACGGGAATTAGGCTTTGAGCCCATCCTCTATGGACTCAAGTGTAGGCACCGGGGCATCGGGTCTAAGCATTGGGGTCCTAGGCTCGGCCCCGATGGACCTAGGCCCGAGCGCTAGAGACCTGGTCCTGAACGCCGAGGACTCAGGTACCAGCTGTCACGCCCCGACCCTCGAGCACGTGACAACTCCTACTCACTTCGATCATTTGCATATAACGTCGTAGGACTCGTCGCCGTCCTTTCATTTTATCTTTCAATTACACAAGCGGAAGCGACAACAATCACCCAGTCATAACAGTAAGCAGCAGCGATAGTAATAACAATCAACAACAGTCATACCAAAACGCCATTTTATTTAATTACTAGATTAACCCCAAGGAAACACATTTACAATCCCTTCAAGGGCACCTTTCCTTACAAGCCTACCAAAAAGATACTGGGCTGCGGGTCAATCTACTCCATCCAAAAGTGGGCCATCCCAAAAAGAACTGATCTCAGGCATGTCCTTCAAAGACTATCAACATAGTGATTCGGCGAGTCAAAATAGGGCGAGTCAAGGTCATGCTCCAACAGTTCATAATCCAACGGGTACGCAAGATCAAGTTTGGTCTTGGGATTTTCCACTGACCCATCAGGTGGGTCAATGTCCATAGGGTCCTAGACCTCCTGCCCAATGCCTCCATGTGGAGGACCATCGAAGCCCCTCAGAGGACCATATAGGCCCTCACCCTCATGGATAAAACATGCCTGAAACTAATGAGGGACCCACAAAGCTAGGCCCTCATCCACCCACGCAGTAGATAGGTGGCGTTCAAAAAGATGTGGTTTGCCGAGAAAATGATGAGTAGTAATAATACCATCTGTCACGCCCCAATCCCCACGGGCACGCGTCAACTCGCCACGGTCGTTAAGAATGCGATATTGTAACATCCTGATTTTTGGTGTCATTCCATAGTGGCGCAAAAAAAAACGAAAAAAAAAGATAATCAGAATATTATGTTCGAAATTCCTTTTTATCAAGTCTTTTCCTTTTCTCTCTTCATTCTCTTCATCTTCTCTTCTTCTTCTTCTTCTTCTTCTTCTTCTTCTTCTTCTTCTTCTTCTTTCTTCTTCATTTTGGACGGATTGTGGCTGCGCAAGAGGAAAATCGGCTTGACTTTCTACGATTCTTTGACAAGATCATCCTCAAGGCAAGTAGATTCTAATTTCTCGAATTCGCGTTCGTCTTTTCGCCCAAGATAAATGGTTTTTGGCCTTTTATGATGGGTTTTGGGTCTTGAGTTGAAAAGTTCGGAAAGTCTTTGACTTTTTAGTTTCCCGAGGACGTACGGGTGTCGGGATATCATGTGATGGTGACGGATCGTTGAAAACGAGTTTGGAGGCCTCGAACGAGACATGTTAAGGTTATGTGTAAGTTGGATGATGAAATTTTTATTATGTTCCTTTGATTTTCTAGTCGTTTTTGGTGTTGTTCGAGTGTCAAGATGACACGTGGTGAGTTTGAATGGTTGCAAGGAGTTGATAAGGGCAGCCGTGGTTTACGTTGAGCCGAACCGCTTAACGGCGCGTGGTGGCTGTGGAATAGAAAGAAGCGCGGGGGTGGCTCACGGTGTGGGATGGAGGCGTGAGGAACGCCTGTGTCATAGGCCGACGTTGGTACCGAGCCCATGGATGGCGACAACATGGTCTCGCGTCAACTGAATCGTGTGATGGAGGATAGATTATATGAGATGGTGATTTGGTGCACGATGTTGTTATATTGCCTGTGCTTTGGATAGTATTGTTGGTGTCTCGGTTGGTTTGATATACCCCATATGGGGATTGTTATTCATATGCTTCTGTTAGAATCATTTGCACTCATCATATCATAATTGTGTGAAAATGAATGGTGAGGATCATCGGTCTGCGCGCCGATGATGCCCCACGGGAGTATCGGGATGCCCAAGTATGGAAGGCTTGGATGCTGTCTATTTGCGCGCTAACGATGCCTCGGAGTGAGATGCCTGTGGTTGGTATACCATGGAAGTCCGATTTACGCACTGGAAGTTACCTGCACGGGTCGGTCTACGCGTCGATGTAACTGCGGTACGGGGGTGGATATTTAATGAGAGAACTGGAATAATAACTGGCATACAACATGCATTGCACCCATTTATTGCATTTGCATCATTCCTCTCATAAATGATGTTTACATCTTGTGGTGATTTGATGATTCGAGTTGTCGATATTTTAGATATCTATTTGTTAAGCTTTATACTTACTCCCGTGGTTATTTATCTTTTCTGATTAATAGATATGCCATCTGTTCCTCCCGCTACCTATAACGCTCGTTATGGAGCCCCTGTTGATTTTACGTTCCATTGGGAGGACGTGACCTTTTCTAAGTTTTCGAATATTGTTTTTGTGAAGTTTGTGTCCACACTATGGGTTGACGTAGGCTTTGCGTCAGGATTAGATTCGTTCCGTTTTGTTGCGTTGTATATCCATTGCCAAGGACAGCTTTGGGGACCGCTTCCATTTCTGGATACTGACTCAAACTTAGGGTCGGATAGCGATCCTAATATGGAGTAGTACGACCCGAATGACGGACCTTTTTGGATAGGGTCGTATGGTTGTTGGAGCAGGGGAGCATTTGGGAGTGGTTGTGTAGGTGGAATAGTGTACCTAACCTCCCAGGGGCGACTTATCTTTTGATTTGTATATTTGTACGGTTAGTTTGCCTGTACCCTGACTCTAACCTTGTGTGTGTGTATATATATATAAAGGTATTTACCAGCGTGCGTTTGTGTATGTTTCTTAGTAAAAGATATTTTACATTCTTGTTTCATAAATATTAATAGCTTCTACATGCATATATGGATTATTTGACCCTTTGTCGTTAGTGGTGACGGCTTGGGACGTCACAGACATCCCAGGATTTATCGCCGACTCATATGAATAAACAAAAGAGCAGCACATGCAGAAGCAATTCGATCTCTCCATACAATATACAATTAAACGGGTAGTTAGGAGACAACGGAATCACATCAATAAAAAAATTTTATAGACAAAGCGTTACTTATAAAATTCACATCATACAAGCCTTACTAGAGGCCGTCACTACAAACTACGTACATTCAAAAAGGACCAGTGATTGGTTAGCCTAGCTTCTCTACCATAAGAGCTACTCCAAAAGACGGGATCGCTAAATCTACTAATCATCCCCATGGTACCCTGGCAGCATCCTCGGATCTTCCATATCATCACAAGGTTCTGGGTTATGAAATGTTTGTAATTCAACAATGAGAACAAATCTTAATAAATCACTACATAAGCCTCGCTTAGGCTAACGCGTATCGCATGACAGTTCAGAGCATGCAAGATTATCACTCAATGTGCCGCAACAATCACATGCGACCTTACCTTGCCTTGGCATACGCACAAGCCTTGCACGTTAGTGTACAGCCAGAACGTGGCAACCATTCATTGCACATAACAACCCGAATCGGGGCAAGCACATGCACAGCACACTTAATAATCCGGACATGCCTAATAATATTCTCACATAGCATACTACAATGCATATATCCCAATCACAAGGTCCAAATTATTAATGGCCCTGCGAGCTTCCCGAACCCGCGTAAAACGCATCAAGTTATAGGGCTTCCGGCGTAACCGGGTATCATCCCACTACGTCGGCGCGGCATCGTCCCGCGTCACACGCATCAAGACAACATTCCATGAGGAGCATTAATCTAGCCTCCACCGCGATTGACATCCAGTCACCCGCTGGGTATCCGATAAATCGAGCATCGTCTTACGTAAAACGCATCAAGACGGGTTACAACCCCGTGTAAAACACCTCAGGGTATTATATGAGCATACGGGCATTCAACACTCAAACCAATTTCTCATCTTTCGATTAGTCAATTGCCATTCAATTCATGGTCAGCTCACAACCAGCCATGCCCTCACGTGTAACAATAACATCAAAAAGCTCCCGAGAGAGAGAAACCAATTTTGCATTGAATCAGGCTAAAATTTGGCAATTGCGCAGTAACCGAAACCCTTTCGAAATAAATAGTAATTCAACCCCAAAAATTATAAATTTCGGATATGTCATTGGAAACATCCTGATAAACATTTTTCATGAGGACACGAAATCCAATTCCAACTGTAAATAGCTCCTTTTGTCACACAAAATTAGATAAAAAATTTGCCCACCAGGGCAGACCGCTCGGCCTTAGAAATCCCTTTTAATCAGTACCAAAATCTCTTTAGAAAACCTTGAAATTTTTATGTGTCATAGACACAAGTGTCCTTAACAATTTTCATGAAGGAAGTTTATTGAATAGAGGTCTGAAAAATTTGATAAAAATTTATAAAGACACGCCAGTCGGGTGAACAGTAAATCCGGCAAAATGGTGATGGTCCAAAAATGGATTTCTGAATATCCCAAAACAATCTCCAAAAATTTCATATTTAATATATAACATGTTTCAATATGTTAGGGCCAACTTTCATGAAGAACATCACCTCAAATTTGGCCTAAAATGATCTCCACAAAAATAGCAAGACACAGACGCATAGCAGTAACAAATCCGAGAATCAACCAACATGAACCATTCAGCAATTCAAGCTCATCTAACCACTAAACCAACTATCCATAGTCATGAATCAACCTTTAACATGTCCATTAGTAACCCTTTAGCCTAATCAAGGGTCCACTTACTCAAAGCCTAAGCAAGCAAGACCAAGTAAAAAGGGCAACACAAATCACGCCTAGCAGAAGCAGCTTCGGCAGACATACGGGTGGCTCGGCGGCAGTGCTAGTCACTGGCGGACCACAGCTGGGATGGGCACGAGGTGGTGGTGACGGTGAGGGGTGAAGCTAGCCGAGAATGAGGGAGATGAGGGTGAGAATGAGAGAGGATGGCGGTGGTGAGGCAAGAGCAGCAATAGCGGTCGACGGCAACTCCGGCGACCAAGCGGTCTGACGATGACTGAGGGAGGCGATCGAAGCTGCTAGTCAGGCTAGAAGGGAGGAGTGGTCGCTGAAAGTGAAGAGAGGAGGGGGGAGCTGGTCTGCCGAATCGGGGGAGGGAGGGAGAGAGAGAGAGAGAGAGAGAGAGAGAGAGAGAGAGAAGAGATGGTGAGTTAAGTGACTTGAGTGGGTCAACTATCCCCACTATGACTCAACCAAGGGCTAGGATTAACTAGTCAATCTCATCAAAAATCCAATTGCTTAATATTAAAGCTTCTAGAAGAAAGTCAACAAATATCTAAGGGTAAAAGAGAAAAGGAGCAAGATGAGAGAGGAGCATTATGGTCCAATATTTTCGGCTAGCATAGAGGCAGTAACTTTATCAAAATGTCCTTCCACTTTTCAAATGAGCTCAAAAAAACCTAGGGGCAAAATGGTCATTTTACACTCCCGATCCAAATTTCACTTTTTCGACAAATCTGAGCGGCCCTAAGGTTGGCCACGCCAAATGTGACATTGTCCAATGAATTAATCGTGGCTTTCGAGAAATTCGATTCCCAAGTTTGGATTCCAAGTAATGGTCAAATTCGATTAAATGCAGTTTTAGCGTATCTCAAACTAACGGGAGGCTTTTAGAAGTTACGCAAATTGACTCGTGGCCGATTCAATATCAGGCCGCATCTAAGTTTACTCAAGCCATGGCGACCTCGGTATTATGTATTTGCGAGGGTCAATCATTAGTTCAAATTGACACGATCGTTCGGATTAGGTTTAGAATCGTTCGAAACTCGTACAATGGTCAAGCGGATTCACCCGCAATCCAATTATACAATATTTGCAAATCGTTCCATAACCATCCTTGGACCGATCTATAATGGCCCAAAATATCTCCTCGTCAATCCTTATGGTCGAAGTGTCAATCCACGTCTAAGTTCTTAGGTCTACGTACTTAATTCCCAGCTAGCCATTTCCTACTAGATAGTCTTCTCAAGAGTAATCAATTCCAATTGAGATTTAACTAAAGAGCATCGATGATATACTCATTTCATAAATCTCGAAAATGGGTCGAATTTCAGAATATCACAACCTGCCCCCTTACAAAAATTTCGTCCTCGAAATTTACAACCAACTACACTACTCATATAATTGGAAGTGCCGACGCCTCATGATCTCTTCACTTTCCCATGTAGCTCCTTCGGTACCATGATGTACTTTAACCAATGGGATTGTATTATTCTGCAAAACCTATTCTTTTTTGTCCTCTATCCGAACAGGTCTCTCCACATACGACACCCTGTCGTCCAATCTATTTCTTCATAATTTAGCACATTGGTCAGATCCAGTTCATACTTCCTTAGTATGCATACGTGGAAGACGTTGTGAATTTGAGATAAATTCGACGGCAAGGCGAGTCGATAAGCTAAAGTCCCAATCTTTTTCCAATATCTCAAATGAACCTACATACCTTGGGCTTAACTTTCCTTTCTTGCTAAATCGGGACGTTCCTCGCATTGGCGACACCTTAAGGAAGATATGATCTCTCACTTGAAACTCCAAAGGTCTTCGTCTCTGATCCGCATAACTCTTCTGACAACTTTAAGCAATCTTGAGCCTGTCTCGGATGATCTTAACTGCCTCAACTGATTGTTGTACCAACTCTGGACTTGTTATACTTCATTCCCTAACTTCGTCGCAACAAACTGGAGTTCTACAAGCTCTGCCATACAATGCCTCTAACGGTGCCATTCTGATACTCTGCTGATAACTGTTGTTATAGGCAAACTCGACCAAATGCAACTGTTCTTCCCATCCTCCTTTAAAATCTATTGCGTAGGCTCGTAACATGTCCTCAAGTGTCTGAATCGTCCTCTCAGACTGACCATCCATTTACGGATGATAAGTCGTGCTATATTATAGCTTCGTTTCCATAGCCGTCTGAAGACTTTTCCAAAACGTGACTGTAAACTTAGGGTCTCTGTTTGACGTAATCGTCACTGGCACTCCATAAAGACGGACTATTTATCGCATATGCAACTCAGCGTACCTATCCATTGATAAGTCCTTTCGCATTGCCAGAAAACGTGCCAACTTAGTCAATCTGTCAATGATAACCAAATTGAGTCGTGGCCTCTCTGACTCCTCAATAAACCCATGATGAAGTCCATGGTGATATGCTCTCATTTTCATTTTAGGATTTCCAATGGTCGCAACAATCCACCAAGCTTGCAATGCTGCACCTTTACTTGTTGACACATTAGGCACTTTGCCACGTGTTTGGCTACGTCCACTTTCATTCCATTCCACCAGTAATGCTGACGCAAATTTTGATACATCTTCATACTACCTGGATGAATATTATAGTTGTTGTGATGAGCTTTTGCTAAGATTTCCTCCTTAAGCTCCGCATCATCTAGCACGTACAATCGTGCACGAAACTTTAAGATTCCGTTCTCAGAGACTTGAAAGTTGGTTTTCATCTTAGTTGCATTCATGCTCAAAATCTTTTGAATGTCAGGGTCCGTAGATTGCAATGCCTTAATCCTTGCCTGAATTTCTGGCTCGATCCTCAAAGTAGCCAATAGACTCGAGAAGCGTCATACCTCAAACTTGAATTCCGAATCCCATTTTCCTTCGAGTAGAGTCCACTATCATGTGCACGATGTTCGACTTCCGACTAAGGGCATCCGCTACTTTGTTAGCCTTCCCAGGGTGGTACAAAATGTCGCAGTCGGAATCATTAAGAAGTTCCATCCAATGGCATTGTCTCATATTCAACTCCTTTTGGGAAAACAAGTACTTTAAACTCTGATGGTCCATGTAGATTTAAAACCTTTCTCCATAAAAATAATGCCTCCAAATCTTTAACACAAAGATGATAATCGCAAGTTCCAAATCATGCATTGGGTAGTTCAACTCGTGAAGCCTTAATCGTCGTGATGCGTATGCAATCACTATTCCATGTTGCATTAGAACACATCATAATCCCTTTAGCGACGCATCACCGTAGATCTCATATCCTCTGAGACCTGATGATATTGTCAACACAGGTGCGGTAGTCAACTTATGCTTCAGCTCTTGAAACCCCTTTCGCACTTGTCCATCCATTCAAACCTCGTTTCCTTCTTTAGTAGACGCATCAAAGGAGTGGCAATCGCGGAGAACCTTTCCACGAATCTTCTATAATAGCCCGCAAGTCCTAGTAAGCTTCGAACCTCTGTCACTATCGTAGGCCTCGGCCAATTCGTGACTGCTTTGATCTTAGTCGGATCCACTGAAATCCCATCTCCGAAGATTACATGTCTAAGAAATGCCACTCGATTAAGCCAAAACTTGCACTTGCTAAACTTGGCATAGAGTGCGTGTTCTCTTAAGGTCCGTAGAATCATTCTTAAATGTTGCTCATGTTCCTCAAGACTCTTCGAATATACCAAGATGCCGTCAATAAATACGATAATGAACTGATCTAGAAATTCCTTGAATACCCGATGATCATATCTATAAAGGCAGTAGGAGCGTTAGTCAATCCGAACGGCATCACTGTAAACTAATAATGCTAATATCTCGACCGAAACGCTGTTTTTTGTATATCCTCCTTTTTTATTCTTAATTGATGGTAACCAGTCTTTAAGTCGATCTTAGAGAACACTAATGGCCCTTGTAAATGATCGAATGGGTCATCTATCCTTGGCAGTAGATACTTATTCTTAACGGTCATTTAATTCAACTGCCGATAGTCAATGCATAAGCGTAATGACCCATCCTTTTTCCTCACAAACAACACTGGTGCTCCCCACGGTGATGCACTCTGACGAATAAATCCCTTATCCAGTAGTTCTTGCATCTGAACCTTCAATTCTTTCAACTCTAACAATGCCATTCTGTAGGACGCTCTAGATATTGGCTCCGTCCCAGGCGTCAACTCAATTACGAATTCCACTTCTCTTTCGGGTGGTAATTCCGGCAATTCCTAAGGAAAGACATCGGAAAAATTGCACACCATGGCTATGTCTTCTAGCCTCGACTCCTCGATTGAAGAATCAACCACAGTCACTAAGTAACCTTGGCATCATTCATCTAACAACTTAGACACCTCAAGCAACGAAATCCAGGGGATCTCGGTTTCTCCTTGGTTTCCCACAAATTCATAACTAGGATGATTAATCGAATTAAATTGAATCACCCTGCTACAACAATCCATCACAACCCTCTGTCTAACCAACTAATCCATACCAATAATAACATCGAAATCAAACATAGCCAAGACAACCTGATCAATCAAATTCTTCGTACCAGCAATAACAATCTTATAGCCTGAGCATCCTAACGAAATCAGCACTTTATCATTCAACGAAGTAGTAACACACAACATAACTTCTAGCGATGTCGGCTCAATTCTAGACAATCTTATGAATTACTCATACACAAACGAGTGCGACGCTCCCGGATCAAACAAAGCATATGTAGTATGATCACAGAGAGAGACCGTATCTGTGACCATGCCAGGTGCATCCTCAGCTTCCCTTCTCACCATAGCATGCACTATTCCTTGGGCCGACGGCCTATTCTAATTAGTCGACTGAGCAGCTCGAGTCTGATTTCTATTCCAAGGCGGATGCGGTTACACAGACGGTCCAGCTTGTCGGTTAGGGCAACTCCTCACTTGGTGCCCTCGTCCACTGCATCCAAAGCACACTCCACCCCTACTCGGGCAAGGTCCATTTCTGTGTCTAGCCCCATAACTTCGACATACAACATTTGAGTAGTGAGCCGGCTTTTCGATATTCTTTTTGACAGGAGGGATAAAGCGCCTATTTCCCACCATAGGTTTCTTTCCAAAATGGTGGTTGTCCCTAGCTGGGGCGTACCGCGATCCAAAAGCAACAGCTCTCTCCATCATCTCTCGTTCCATCGCTTGAGCCCATTCGTACAACTCGTTATTATCCCTCAGATTCAACAGTATCAGTTGACTATGGACGTCCGGCTTCAGCCCATCTCAGAACCTCCGGGCTTTATCCAATGGGTCATCTACCATCTTCGGTGCAAATTTGGACAACCTTGCAAACTCTGCCTCATATTGGTCCACAGTCATCTGATCTTGACGAAGTCTCAAGAATTCAGCCATCATTTGCTCCCAAGCACTTTTCAAGAAATACTTTCCATTCAAGGCCTCAGTAAAAGCAATCCAGTTCTGGGCCGTGTCAGTAGGGAAAACTCCACCTCGGGTGGCCTTCCACCAGTCATTTGCATTCCCCTGAAGTTGATACGCCGCTAGGGTCACTTTTTCTTCTTCTGTGCACCTTAGTAGCGCAAACGCTTTTTCCAACTCTTCAACCCAGAGGGAAGTAGCCTCTGGATCACCTTTCCCATCAAGCCTAGGAGGCTTTTAGCTTTAAAAAATGTTCCACCAACTGATGCATCTAGTGATTTCCATTATTCCCATTGTTTCCAAGGTTCCCATTATTTCCATTCCGTTGGCGGCGGCAACAATGGCCTCTACAGCAGCAGTAGCAGTAGCAGCTCGCTCTTGGGTTTGTCTACCCATTAAAATTCCAACCTCCTCAAGTGCCCTCAATATCCCATCCACTCTGGGATCCTCTGCAACTCTAGCTCGCAAACCCAATCGACCTCTTGTCCATCTTCCTCGGTTGCTCATTCTTACAAGGTTCTCACCACCCACTTACCTACTCTAATTCCATCCAGAAATTAGAGACCTAGACCAACTATTCAAGTTTATAGTCCTAGGCAGTGAATCGCAATAACAATTCACAAAGCAGGTAACCATTCACAAGCAGCATAATGTCATAATCAACAGGGTTCATGCACTTACCTCAAGTCCTGTCGCACCTGCATTTCAAATGTTATAGCATAGAATCATCCAGCGATCACAAACAGATACCCATTGAACATTCATAGCATGATTTATATATGCGTTTAGCGAAGGTCTCCCTAACTAACTATCCCAAAGGTCAATGCTCCTTATCACTCCAAGCTCCGACCAACTTGGATCGAGCTAAACTCGCTTTGATACCAATTCAACAGGGATGTCACGCTCCGATCTCCACGGGCACGCGTCATCCCTCCACGATCGTTAAGAATGTAACATCCAAGGATTTGTCGCTGACCCACATGAACAAACAAAAGAGCAGCACATGTGGAAGCAAATCGAGCTCTCCATACAACATACAATTAAATGGGTAGTAAGGAGACAATGAAATCACATCAATAAAACACTTTTATATACAAAGCGTTACTTACAAAATTCACATTATACAAAACTTACTAGAGGCAGTCACTACAAACCACGTACATTCAAAAAGGATCGGTAGTTGGTTAGCCTAGCTTCTCTACTATAAGGGGTACTCCAAAAGACGGGATCGCTAAACCTACTAATCATCCCCATGGAACCCTGGTAGCATCCTTGGATCTTCCATATCATCATAAGGCCCGGGGTTATGAAATGTTTATAATTCAACAATAAGAATAAATCTTAATAAGTCACTACCTAAGCCTCGCTTAGGCTAACGCGTATCGCAGGACAATTCAGAGCATGCAAGATTATCACTCAACGTGCCACAACAATCACAGACGACCTTACCTTGCCTTGGCACACGCATAAGCCCTGCACGTTAGTGTACAGCCACAACATCGTAACCATTTATCGCACATAACAACCCGAATCGAGGCAAGCACATGCACAGCACACTCAATAATTCGGACATGCCTAATAATAATCTCACATAGCATACCACAATGCATATATCCCAATCACAAGGTCCAAATTATTAGCGGTCCCTCGGGCTCCACGACCCGCGTAAAACTCATCAGGCTATAGGGCTTTCTACATAACCAGGCATTGTCCCACTACATCGGCGACGGCATCGTCCCGCGTCACACACATCAAGAAGGCATTCCATAAGGAGTATCAATCCGTCCTCCACCGCGATTGGCATCCAATCACCTACTGGGAATCTGATAAATCGGGCATCGTATCGCGTAAAACGCATCAAGACGGGTTACAATCCCGCGTAAAACGCATCAGAGTATTATGTGAGCATACGGGCATTCAACACTCAAACCAATTTCTCATCTTTCGATTAACCAATTGCTATTCAATTCATGGTCAGCTCACAACCAGCCACGCCCTCACGTGTAACAACAACAACAAAAAGCTTCCGAGAGAGCGAAATCAATTTTGCATAGAATCGGGCTAAAATTTAGCAATTACGCAGTAATCGAAACCCTTTCGAAATAAATAGTAACCATTTTCCATTAATTAGGAGAACATTTTTCCATTGACTCATTTTCCTAACTAACCAAAACCCAGAAAATAAGGTAAATGTTTTCCGTGAAACCAACAGAGCCTTAAATTGGGGTTTGCTTAGTTGGCAATTGATTTTACTCTTTTTTTTGTAATTTTCGGTAGAATTTTTTTGAGCAATTCAAGAGTAAAATTCTAAATTACTAAATTGATAAGAATTGTAATCCTTGAAAAGATGTGCACAAAAAACTGACTAAAGCACCATCTGATCGCTGTTACAAAACAAAATTGAGTTAAAGGAAAACCAGCACCATATTTGCTCAGGTTTTAAACTTTTTTCGTTGAGTAGTTTCATGAGAGAGAGAGAGAGAGAGATTTTACTTATCAAATTTTCATTTCCATGTGACTTTTGTACTCAACCTCTGGGACTGAATTTTTCGGCCAATTCTTCCGAGTGTGATCAAATTTAATTCTTGAGCCATCTTTAAAATTGTTTGATGTTTACCAAATTATATTGAAATTCAAGGGGGGGGGGGGGGGGGCCTCGCAGGTAATGACCTTGTCAATCGAAACATGGAATCAAGAGAAAATCACTGGGACATTAACGTTTCCTCGTGCATAATTGAACCCTCGAACCAACGAGTCTCGTACGGCAATATGCGAACTATTAGCTAACATGTTCCTAGATGACTAGACCGCCGCATCGAGACCTAGAACTTAGGTTTACATTGGACCTATGACTTAGCTCTGAATTGATTGATAGCGATTCCTTAGAGAATCCTTTTCATCATTAAATCGTGAACCTAACTTCGAAAGATCTTAGAAAAACACTTTCTTTTTTCAGAAGTCTGTCTCAAGTATTCTCATTTAGGTTACGACAAGTAGAGTTGTAACTGGGAGCAAGCAAAGTGCATGCCACCCTCGAGCTGAAAGAGATGAAGAAGGAAGAGCTCGCCCATTTGGTCAACCAAATCGACATCTTCGAAGGCGACAGCGGCGTCGGTACCATCATCAAGCTCACTTTCACGCACACGAAATGAAATGATACAAGTACCCTGAAATTGCTTTCTAAAATCGGTAGATCGAATGCGTTGGGCATAGGTGACAATTTCTCTACATAAGCAATTTGGCAGGCTCTTTTCTCGGAGCATGGAACATGACATTACACTTGTGACGCCCCGACCTCGGGGTCATTAACGTGACGTCCTGTTCATTGTTATCATTCTTTAAACACAAGCGGAAGCATATTTCGGGACAATCACATGAAAAACAACAGCGTGATTAAAACAATCAGCATCATGAGCAAACCTTGTATTATAGGACACGCAAACATATTTTACAAGGTAACTTAGTACTTTTTAGCCATTTACACATAATAACAAGTGGCTTGAGGGTCCTAAGCCCACTACTTCGGATTCACAGCTCCAAGCTTTCCCCGAACTCCAGCATAGCTCAAACTTTCTCTATCGCTGCCGTCCATTCAACCATCCTATGGATCTGAGGGTAGGAAAAACGGGGGATGAGTCGGGGAGACTCAGCAAGTAAAAACACTAATATCAAGTGAGGATATATCAATCGCCGTTAACATAAGTCGGCTCTTACCGCACCCACATCGATGGCAGATCAATAGCAAAGTTCATACAAGAGAACATCACGCATGGCTATAACATGTGCACTTTACCAGCCAACTCTCGGTTACCAACCAAGGCTCGGTTCAACCTCATGTACACTTTACCAATCAAGGGTTGGTTCTATCTCATGTACACTTTATCAATCAAGGCTCGATTCTATCTCAAAACAATATCAAACATGAAACATGGTCAAACCAAGGAAATGAACCAACTACGACCAACCAAACGACCGAGAAACGGTCCAAGCAAACCACGTCACAACGCATCTCAACATCATTTCCCTATATTAAGGAATTCACTTACACATCAACGAAACCAGAACTAGAGAAAACGAAGCGTGTGAAGGACACGCGAGTCTCGCCGATTCTTGGGCGATTCTTGGTGATTCTCGGGCTTAAACACGAACACATGGCCTTGGACATGGCTTCCTCACTCGATCAAACAACAAGAGAGACACGGGCTAGTCAGTAAGCTTTTCTCTTCTTTCTTTTTCTCTCTTTCTCAGTCAAGAACAAGAAGTAAAGAAGCAAGAGAGAAGGTTATTGGTGTGTGTGAGAATGGAGAGAGGGGCGTGAGAATGGCGGTCAAGAACAAGAAGTAAAGAAGCAAGAGAGAAGGTTATTGGTGTGTGTGAGAATGGAGAGAGGGGCGTGAGAATGGCGTGAGAGAGAGGGGAGTGTTTCTCTGTTTATAGAACTTCAAACTTGATCACCAAGTTGCTAATCCAAGCTTGCCTAAGAAGATAGATGACCATTATGACAAAGCCTCCAAAGTCAAGACTCATCATGGCATGCATTTAATGCCATAAATGCTCTTAATGAACTAAAATGATGAAGGGCCAAAGCTTATCTCAATCTCATTGGTCCTCTCTCTCTCTCTCTCTCCCCCTTGGCCGAATGGCCTTCTTTCTATTTGTAGAAAGACAAAACTTGGGGCCAAAGTTTGGGGTATGAAGTCATGGCATATGTCATCCAAGCATGAGGTCATGGCTTAGGTCATTTGAAGCATGAGATCATTGCTTACCTCACATGGCCATTAAGAACATAAGCCAAAAGTCATGATGAAGGTGATAAGGTTGGACCAATAAATGTGACTTCCACAAGAAGATTTAACCCTTGACTTGGTTAATTTCGTTTTCCCCTGGGATGACCTCCAATCAAAGCATAAAATATCTCATTTGAAAGCTTGAAACGTGTGCTTTAAATCACCAGAAGGCACCAAGTCCAAATTCCAACGTTCTCACAAAGAAAATGCCAAATCTTTGAAATCTGACAAAACCGAACAGCTTTGTACTGTTCACGAAATCAGGCTTGAAAATATAGTAAATGGACTCCGAAAATTCTCAAATTCAGATATGTCATAAACAAGGCCTTAATAAACATTTCTCGTGAAGAACACAAATTCGAAATCTTTCTATAAACACCATTTTTAGTAGCTCAAAAACAGACTAAAAACAGTTCACTGGAACAGCATTCTTGTTTCTCAAATTAAGCTCTGTCCAGAATCCAAATCATCTTGGAAAATTCCCAAATTCATGTACGTTATAGAAAAGGACGTTCTCAACAACTTTCATGAAGGAAACTTTTCCAAAATCGGCCCAAAAAAGCTTGTAGAAAATAAAGACGGTGTAAACATCACCGAAATACCAATTCTGGGCAGTTTCACATGGTCCAAAAATCAGGCCATCGTACCACTCATATCAACTCCAAAAATTCTGAAATTAAAGTACATAAAACTTCAAGACGTTTGGAGAAACTTTCAAGAAAAAAGTGTTTATAAATTCGAATCACAAAATTCTCCTCAAAAATAATAAAACGAAGGGGTACAAAGGATCCGAAACTGGGTTTTCCAAAACAAAATAAAACAATTTAGTTCTGATTGGAAAACTACCAAACTGAAACCATAGCCATTTCCCAGAGACTGAAATTGAGGATATTACAATTTACCTGCGGCTTCCCAGGCCCAAAAATCGGGATGTGACAACACTTCCTTAAATGCCCGTTTGCTTTGTCAAATTTGATTTTTCACTGGACTTGCTCGAGGTAAAAATCTTCTCTTTTGCTAATGTTTCGTATTTCCGAGTTTAAGATAACTAACCATTATTTGAAGACGAAGTAAATTACCAAACCTCTACAGTAATGTGAACTTTTGCAGTGCCAAGTCGTTGATGCGAAGTAACCGGCTAATGCATGCAAAATGATCAAGGTCAAACGCCCGGTGCTTCTTGGCACAGTATAGCACAAGCTAAATGGGAAACAGAACATAGAATTAAAACAACAGTTGACACAAACAAATTCCTGCAGATCTGAACTTCAAACAACACATTTGACATTCTTCCAATACTCGAGGTCAAAACTGCCCAAATATGCACAATACACTTCGTTTGCTGTAAGTTAGGGCTCCTCTGAAGTAGCTCCATACAACAAAGACATGGAAACTCCTAGGCAAAACTGCTGATCCATTTCAGGATCTTCATTTCGTTCTCTTCCGTCTATTTCACAAAATTGGCTTGATATGCCTCTGTGAACCCTAGAATCCTAAACTATTTTCTTTTGGTTAAATAGAAAAAATTAAATGGTATCGAATACTCACTTCTACTATCGACCATAATCAATTAACAGAAAACAAATACACTCTTCTCTGATGTTATCATCCTCTTCGCAGCGGTAGAACCGGCAATTCTCTCCAGCTGAATATAATCACCACAAAGAATAAGAATAAGGCAGCAAATTGCCAATGCACAGTGCACATGAGCAATATCTTTACACTAAATATGACACAAGAATCAACTCCAGAATATACTGTCTTTCCAGCTCACCAAAAATACTGATATTTGAACAGTTTGAAATAAAGTACTATTATAAAATAGTAAAAACATCACTGATCTCAAAGAACTAGCACTGATAGGAACACTTGGTCTTTGACTCAACTGCAAGAAGTGAAACCTTTTTTTTTTTTTTGTAACTGAGGTGTCCGGGCCAGCTTGTGCGCACCTCGACTATTCCTCGGGGGAGACTAGCACAGCAACCCACCACCATGGCCCCCCACTTAAATCACAAATGCTCAGCTGGGGAATCGAACCTGGGACCAGTGCACTTAACCACACAATCCCAAGTACGTCCTAACCAACTTAGCTACCCATGGGTGGGTAGTGAAACCTTTTTTTATTTGGCCATTAGAAGTGAAATCCCTCAGGGTATGAATTTTTAGCCATGATATGAACCTCTTAAGCCACAACTAAGCCTAAACAGTTTCCTGCTACTCACCAATGTAAAATATATCCGCAAGAAGTCAAAGAAGTGAGATCCCCATTTTTTTTTGTGGACAATAAAAATTGACCAACTTGAGGTTGAAATTTTAGCCATGGTATGAACCTCGAGCTAAATAGTGTTCTGCTACACACCAATGTAAAAACTAATTAGAAGTCACCAAAATCATCAGATATCCACATCAAGGGGAAGAAAAGGTCATTGCAAATTGATTTCAGCCATGTAGCTCCAACAGCATAGGTTCTTGAAATTTTGAAATCAAAAGAAGGAACAAACCCTTAAAGTGCTGATTTTTCTCGAAAGGAAGTAGTTAAACAAGGTATCAGAACAAGTTACTGGGAAGCACACGCCATTGGAGATACACGGCTAGTTCTCTTCAAGGAATGGCTAGTAGGATCTTAGAGAACCAAAATTTGTCTCAAGCGTCTGTTAAATGGCTTAAGCAGGATCTATACGCGACACCTTAAGCTAAGGAATTTATAGATGGGTTAAGCAAAACCAATATGATCAACGTCAACTTGAATGCTAATTACGTGTCTTGTGAAAAAGTGGTACCATCAAAGCCAGACCTACCGATCTGTGCACAAAATAAGTGTGGACAGTCACAGATCAGATCAGATAGGAGTATATTCGAGGGGAAGCACGTGTATAGCTAGATCAACAATAAGACAAGAATAAGCTGATTTGAACACATAAAATGATGACCATCACATGCACTAATGAAAAAGATTTACAATTGGTTGCATATCAAAAGAGAAGAGAAACACATGAAAGTCCATATAACAATATCTTGAGTAATGGGATCAAGACAAATGTCTCACGCTAAACACAGCAATGTCATCAGAAGATAAATGCAGCTCATATAGTGTACCCTACTTAGTAAGCAAACGTATATGAACTGATACACAATCGAGCTTGTGTTCTAGTGCTATGTTTGAGGACATAGTGTTAATATGCATTAATCTTCCCTACTCACCGAGTAGGGTAAGCTATATGAGCTGGATTAATCTTCTTATTCCATTGCATTATAACACATCAATGTCACGCACAAACACTCCTATTCACTCAACATATGAAATCACTACCCACAGCCACCCAGCACACTATCACATGATAAAACAAGCAAGACCAGAAAAAGTTATAATCCATTCCTCGACATATTATCTCACAAAAAAGTAAAATGAAGGACAGTATAGGAACAGCACATTACCCGGAGCTGATCAAAACGAGAAAAAAGCACCGTGCATGTCATGCCATGAGACCCCTCAAGCATATTTACAATCTGTCATCAAAAAATAAAATATCACATCAGAAAAAAACTAATGTGAATCATTAAAGAAAACATATATTGAGCTTGCATCCATAGTATGCAAATGATGCCCAATACAGTACAATGATCAGATGCTGGGAAAAAAGTAGCGCGGAAAACAAATGTCTACCTCTGGATAGAACTCTTTCCTCTCAGGCAAAGAATAGATTATTAAATTTTGCATGCCTCGGATCTGCAGACCAAAAGATAGATGAATTATTCAACAGTGAAAGTATCAAAAGAGAGACCATGAATGAGGACTCAGAATGTAATATCAGAAGTTTTACAAACCGGTAAGCAGAACGATGTAAGCATGTAATTGTCACTTAAAGGTTATTGTATGTCCCCCAAACATTAGTTATCTAGATTAAGCATAGAAGAGAATTTTTCATCCACTTGCAATTCCTTTGGTTCTCTTGAGAAAGTTTTTGGCAAAAAGGGCATCAAATGGGCCTGCCCAATGTAGTATATCAGTAATTGCAGCTGGTGCAATCATTTAAAGCAAAAGCTTGCCTTGTTTATTTTAAATGTTTTCTAGCATATTTTGTTATTATGAGCAGCAATGCAGTAACTGCACCTCCAGAGTTTCTCTGTAGTACCCTCTTCTTACGACCAGATGCATCTTCACTCACAATATGAAGAATCATTTAAAATGCATTGAAGACAATCCTACCCTAATACGACCTAGATTATTTATCAAGCTTAATGGGCAATGAACCTGATAGGCCAAAAAAGTCGTAATTGACTCATGACAGCCACAATCTTTTTAACAGATAAACACACGCAATCCACATAAGAGAAGAGAAGTATTGTAGCAATGGCTCGTACCAAAATCTGTCGGAATACATCCCACCAGTCAAAAAGTACTCTTAGATTTTGACACACTTCTCTGGTTAGGATAATCAGATGGGTTTGTCGTTGAATGCTATCACCTTGACATGGTATGGTACATCAATTTGCAACTGTCTCTGTATGTATATAGGCACGAAGAACTGCATCCACATGCTCAAGGACACGTGTGTATAGGCAACTATAAAGAAGTATATGCATATCTATCGGTATATATAGACTGTGGACAGAGGAGGAAAGATGTCTACACATTGGCTTCATGAACCAAGTTTTGCAAAACTAACCAAACTTGCCTGTCTGGGATTACTCCCACATCGCTTGTTAATGGGATTTATACAGGCCAATGTCTCCCTCCACCCAATACCTTAAGCTTTAGGTTGAACATTCTAACACGGTATGAGAGCCAAGTTCGCCCTAGATTTATCTCCCATGAGGCTCCCCATTCGTTAATTCCACATGCTGTTCTTGATCCGTCTCGACATGTGAGAAAGGGTGTGAAAGTATATCCCATAATGCTTTTTTACAGGGTCAATATAGGCCATATATACATTTGTTATCCCTCTATCTAAAAGCTTAAACTTTACGATTAGACATTCTAATAGGGTCAACTAAGGTCAAGAATGAGGATTGGACCCATGTTGATGTTTAACGAGGCAAATAACAATCAAACAAAAAATTCAAATGGCATGCAATATTGTGAATTGTAAATATATGTCTGCAAGCTCGAGTTGAAGGACTCAAGCATTGTGCACACATGTGGGCGGAGAACTCCATCCACCACATATATCGTTTGCTTTATAACTTAACGTATTTATCATTTCCACATACAAAACACCAAGCCAAGGTTTAAGCCATTAAGTGGGTCGGGGTTAGCTATATAAATCCTTTTACACTGTTGCATTCGATTTTGTACCAAGTCTTTTGCAAGCTCAATTCTCTATCAATTCCATGTGCTTTGATCAAATGCAGGGAACATAGTGTTGGGATGCAAACCCTAGTCCTCAAGGATGGAGAGAGCAAGCTCTTACATCATTTCTTGGTGCTATGGTTGCTAGATTACATATTTTCCAATATTTACTAAGATAATTTTTTTATGACCCCAGCAATTGCCAAGCGGCATAACAAAAGGCTAACTCAAAAAATGTAATCAGTTCTCACATTAGTTGGGTTCTAAAAAGATGAAACCAAAATAAATCTAGTGGGAAATTTGAAGGCAAACGGAGTCATCATTGATATAAAATATATGTCAATTCAAGACTAAATCAAAATGCCTTACAAACCAAGAACTTGATTGGCACATCAATCTATCAACTCCAACCAGAACCAATACCACACGCACACCCCCCCCCCCTCCCTTTTCCAGCTCTCATTGCAAACCAACCCAATGAACTTATTATTTAAGTTGAACTAAATGACGTTTTGAAGTACCTATGACCAAGTTCCGAAAGGTAAGAGAGAGGGGTTTTTTTTTTTTTTCGGCAGGGGGGGGGGAAGGAGGAGGATGAAGTAGTCACAGCATCAAGAAAATGAGCATCTGATCATGTCATCGATTTCAAAGATATAGTATCAATTGGTTAACATAAGCTGGATTTGAAATTGCATGTATCCTTTTAATGAAGTTGAAATGTTGGGCTACATTAATATACATAGTCAAGTACCAGTTCTTTCTTCGATTATAATGCCGACTTTACATTCATATTGGATCCAAATACATTGCCTATTCTTGCATACAGCGGCTTTTATTGACTTGTGAAAAGTCCCACATGGATTTCTATGGACATGTCATTTTTTAATATACAACACAAATGAAAGGGCATGCGTCACATAACCTTATATCTGTGGTAAAAGTGAGCTCTTTCGGTGTACAGCATAATCTTCCTCGTACCTTCAAAGAACCAAACTCGTGAACGAGAAATATCACTCTGCTTTGTGTACCTAAAGTAAGAAATAATTCAATCACATATTTCAAATGAATGCACAAAACTCATTGTCAAATTTAATGCCTTCTAACTTAGAAGAGGTAAGATGTTAGGACATAGATAGTAATTATGACATAGCAGAAAGGTCCTTACTCCCCCAGTAGGCAGAAAGAAGCATTTTGTGCCTTCAAAAAGTTCCGAATTCGAACAAACTCAAAGTAGGAACTGATAAAAAGCATGATCCCACCCTGCATAAAAACAGTCATCAGGTTCAAAACGAGGGGTTTTTTCTTAAAATAGGTAAAGTGCCCCTATAAAAATTACAGTTAAGAACATGCTATCTTAAGAGATCATGAAAGTCCTTTTCCTTTTTTGCCACAAAAGGTCATCTGAGTTGAAGAGTAAAATAAATGTGACGAAGAAAATATACTCTAAATATAAAGTGGTCCAGGTTTAAGAAAACGTAAGTTTTCTTTGTCCTAAAGAAGGTTATACCGTTCCCTAATAAAATTACCCTCGAGAAAATCCTATCTAAAGAGGTCGTCGTCAAAGTCTTTCCATCTTTTGCCATGAGAGGTTGTCTAAGCTGGAGAGGAAAAATGTGAGGATAAAGAACAAACTCAGATAAAAGAAAACTGTCATCAGGTACAAGAAAAAGGAGATTGATTTTGACCTAAAGTAGGTTTAGTGGCCCCTACAAACATTAAAATCGAAAACATGCTTTCTTAAAAGGTCATTAATGTCTTTTTCTGGCTTTGCATTCTTGTCATGAAAGTAATATGAGTCGGAGAGGAAACTGAATCTGAGGGAAAAAATTATATTCTGATAATGGAAAAAGGTCATCAGAAACCTTATAATACAAATAATCTAATAGAATTAAACACACAAATAGAGCAGCAGAGATCTTGTGGCCAAAGAAAATACCAAATTCCATAGTCAACATATCCAGTACAAGTGCCAAGAAATCTATTGCGTATATACCATATGGAAGATCTATTTATTGTGAAGAAATCTGATAACAATCTAGAAAACTTCACCGCAACCCCACAATGACATAATCTACACGTGTGTGTGTGGGGGTGCGCGTGCGGGGGTGCGGGCGGGGGTGCGCGTGCGGGCATGTGCATGTGTGTGGGTGTGCGCATGCGCGCGTGCGCGGGTGTGTGCATGCATGCATGCGTGAGTGTACGTGTGCGTGCGTGTTTTGGGGGTATGGGTGGATGATGGATGTCTGGATCCCTGTCACTTATCTATGCTAATTCCAGTTAACATACCTGTATTGAATCTTTAATTTTTGGGAATACCTGCACCAAGAAATTGAACTTAGAATACGACAAAAACAAGCATATAACTGACTTGAAAAAGGCATGCCAATAAATATAGCAAATTATTAGATTTCTGTACAGAAGCATCTCTACTGTACCCCAAAGGTAATAATCTGAAAACCAATCACAAATGAAGGTGGGAAGGAGTTTGTTAAGCGGGCTCCTCAACTTCACAAAACGTTTGAAAGGTAGACACGCATCCGTAGATTTTCCTAGCATGAACCCATGGAGGTTGACTTCTCAGTCATTATTTTAGCTTTCTTTCCACTAGTTGATTGCTAAAATATGTGTCATTCAGTTCATTTATTTGCACTTATGCCTCATTCATTTCAATGGTATAATAAGCACTTGTATGATTCTTCAATATTCTTCATCGTATATTTCCATTGGGCATGGTTACACACCTCTTTCAAATTTACTTTTCCAACTATATATAAATTATGCTCAAATACATTCATACTTGGTGCTGTCCTCTTCAATTGATTTGATGAAAATTATAAAGCACACATTCATACGTGAAATTTCATTATTCAGATTGTAGAGTGCACAAAAGTCTTAAATTAAACAGTCACAAGATTTCACTTGTAACCTCAGTCAATTTGCCATACATTTAGAGACACCTAACAGTCACAAAGTTGACGTAAATTAGAAATCAATTGACCACAGTATTGAGAGACAGATATCGGCATGAAATGCAGTTCATCAAGGAAAAACAAAAGGAAACTCATAGATTACTGTGTAACAATTCCCAGAAATTTAACCCAAAAAAACACTTGAAGTATCACATACATTTACGGATATGCAGCATTATTGAAATATCACATAATTTAATGCTACTTTCAAAAGTGCACTAAAGTAATCTTCAAACACTTAGCTAGGTGGCTAGGTATTGTGGAGCAACATTATGGGCCGTTTTGGAAAGGAACATTCAGAAGATCATAGGATAAATGGAAAGATTATGCAATTTTAATGAGGTGGAAGATGGAATAGGGAATTCAGATGCAACTTAAATACAGAGATGGATGTAAAACAAATTAATAAAACGAATGAGATCAAAATAAAATATTATGGATCAATATCAACTTTGCCCAAAAGACGGAATCAGAGCGGCAAGAGAAAGGCCAAAACAAACTTCAACCAACACATGGACAAACAACCACTCAGCAAATGACATTGCTCTACAAAGAACTCAATGATGCAAAATGCACATATAACTGATGCATAAATGCGACAGACTGACATGGCCTAAGTTACACGGCTTACTAAATGTCCCGCATAAAATGAATATAATAGCCAATAAAATAGCAAAATAACCACGCCCATACTTTCTTAGTAAAATATTCGAGCCGTGCATCATCAGCTTCAGCTATTGAGTCAGCATCAAAGCGTTCATAGATCTGCAGGGAATGAAGAAACTTTAATATCAGAGGAAGAAGCCCGCCTATTCCAATGAAAGAAAAAAATATGAAACATTGTAAATCTAGAAAAATGAAATAAGCAAAAGTCAAAAACTGTATATCTAAAAACGAAAGGCTACCAGGAAGTTGGACAGAGCCAATATTGTATGGAACATTACTTCTCATGAAGACTACTTAGATCAGGCAATTATTAATTATCCAAAACTTTGTCCAAAAACAAATAATTGACTCTGGCAAGCAGATAACGGCGAGAGTAAACTAGTAACAACTAATGCCATAGCACTTATCAATCAAATTTGCAATTAATATGGTAAAAGTCAACACAAATATTCTCACAACCATTTGGTTAGGATTTTAGCGATCACAAGAGAGAGGAGAGAGAAAACACAAAAGGCAACATCTTTACTCACTTCTTTTGTCCAAATACATCTTTACTTGAGTAATTTTGATATTAAGTAGAGGCTCTCTTTGTAGCGCATATATATACAAAATCCACTTAATACCAAATCCCTAATTAGCTTTTTTTTTTTTTGGTAAGTCCTAATTAGCTTATTTGATATCTAACTATAGAAATAAAAAAATTTCAACAAAATATGATAGTATTTCACAGTAATCAGAACTTGTGACATTTCATACCTATTGCATCAGGTTACTCTATTAACAGTATGTATTTGGAATTCATGGGAAAGAGCCATTTAATTATGTCCAATAACAGCAGCAACAAAACTAAATTGGTCATCTGAAGGCTCTTGAAGTATATTGACTAGTATGGGTCACTTCCTCTGCACTATATGGAGGGACTATAAAAATGAATCTTTAGGATTGAAGGACAAAGTTTATGGAAGGAATATAAAAGGAATTTCTCTGATTTAACAACAAAGTCTACCCTGCAACAGAGATGCCATACCAAGTACAAACACAATCAAATTAATGTAAGATAGGTGAATCTGATTGCACATTACACACAAGAATGAGTATAGCAAAGCCATTTACTTGACGCGCTTGGATTAACACTTTAGGCAGAATTCCTTTGTACTCGCAGATCAACTTCACCTGCACAAGTTAATACACATTGGAAAATTAATTAGTCATTGAGAGCCAGAACAGACTCTTTGGTTAAGATTGTGCGAAACATCCAAGAGCATTGGAAAGTACAGTTTCTCTCCTTCCACATTAAGCATTCTAAAAGAACCAAAAACAAATGAAAGGCTCTCACACATCATTATCACAAGAAAATTAGACATTGATCGGCCTTCTTCTCTCTAATAGGAACCCACATATGAGATCCTTTAAAGTAAAACTCCAATCCAGCCCTATGTCGCCTCCTTCGCTACTCATGATGGCTCATCAAAGATCTGGCCCCAGCTCACCCCCATATACTACTGTTAATATTCATAGTTCTTTTTATTTTAATCTCTGAAACACAAAATTGAACATCGTAACACAAAGGAAAACCAACAGACTACCTATTCTTAATGTTTATTCAGGTACCATACCACAATATTTTTAATGACTTCATTAAATATGAGATTTGCTCAAGTACAAAAATTTAAACTAGTGTATAAAATGAGTGTGGCAGACATGAGATTGTATTGTTGGATGTATGGGCACCAGAGAAAAGACAACTAGAAATGAACTACCCAGGAAAAAGTAAGTGTTTCCCCAATCGAAGATAAGATGATAGAAGCTCCTTTGAGATGGTTTGGTCATGTTAAAACAAAGACATTCGAATGCTCCAGTGACAAGAGGACCAAGATATGAAAACACTGTTGAAAAGGGCAAGGGAAGAACTGGAAAGATGTTGAACCAGAAGATGAGCAAATACATGGAGCATTTAAAGCTTACAGAGGATCTAATACAGGATCGAACATTGGTATGAAAGTATTCATATAGCAGAGACTTGGTTTATTGTCGTTGTTGCTTATGTATTAGCACTCAAATGTTTGAAGTTAGAAGTGTGGTATTTGCTTGACGCTGATTCTTGCACAATAAGAATCAGTTCATGGCTATGACACACACAACGCATTATGTAATGTCTGTGTCACCCAGCTTCTTGACATTCGTTAAGTTACTATCATGTGAATTTGACTAGATTTAATTCCTTGGCGCACAATTATGCATTCAATATTTGCATAGTGCTTAAAAGAGTAGATGTTAAAAAACGTTTATAAAAGCAGAAAAAAAGTAAGCGGAGGAAAAAGTATAAGCAAGTCATTGATGGAGATAGAGAAATGAAAACAAAGACAATTCATGCTTCTTAACAATACGCTATGAGAAAAGCTATTGAGACTTTGCACTTCCACTTAAATCCCCACAGCAAAAGGACATCGCCCTCTAAGAGAAATTTGGATCTCAAAAGATTTTTCAGTATGTTTGCTCCAAGAACTAGTAGAACGAAAGAGACAGGGCACCTTAAAAACTGCATATATCTCACATCCCTTCTAGCACCAGAATATACATGCTCCACATACATAGCATCAAATTAAATGGTCTAAACATAGCAAAGGCCATGAATGCTTTGATAAGCACCTCAAAAGTTTACTAAGAAAGAAAATCTACGCACCTTTCCCTCGTAATTAAGGCAGTGATGATTGAACAGAGCATTCATATCTGCAAAAGTATTATTGTCAGGTTAGATCTCCTAATATAATTTATCCAAGAGTTAGCTACTCCCCACCCTGTTCATCTGAAACCAATGAGTGACAGCAATTTGATAACCCCCAAAACCTCACCACCCACAAAGAACAGAACAGAAAAGAGTGTGAAATTTAACCACAGTGCAATGAGCATACAAGAACATATTCACACACAAGAACTCGACATCTGTATGCTACTTTGTGCATGAGCACAGTGAATGCAGAAGGCCATGTGACCCAAGCAAGTACAGGAAAATCTGATGAAGAAAACTAACTGTGATAATAGTGCGGCTACAGCTACATAACACACATCCTTCTTTGTTTCAAAGTTGTTTTGCTAAAATTAAACCTAAATTTAACTTACCCCAATGGAAAAGTTTGTATATATTTTCTGCCTCTTATTTTACACAAGACTTGCCTACTGTGTGTTTGTGGAAGAAGACATCTGACAAAGTAAAAAATAAGGAGTTTGGGTCTGACATACCTGGATTCAAAAAATAACCAAGTACTATTGACTGACGGTAAAACCTTGCATATCCATCCAAGTACCTAGAAAAGAGAAAATACGAATATAATATTTAGGCTAATTAAACGAAAGAAAGAAGAAACAATAAGACTGCACAATAAGTACTCTGCATAGCTCACCACTGCCTCATGCGCATAACATCCATTCCGTGCTGCTTTGAGGGTAAGCAGTTCAACTGCTCAACCACAGTATTTACATGTGACCAATTCTGGAAATTTTAAGCCAGTATGGGTCAAGAAGGAATATATTCACTGAAATCTAAAGATTTTTCTGGAATGCAAGATATATCATAAGCAAGAAAGCAGATGCCTGCTGTACCTGCATGGCAATGACATCTGCGTGATCTATGATCAGGATCTGCAGAGTAAAACATCCTCACTTATTTAACAGACAAAAACTGTACTAGCCTCCAAAAACAGAATTAAGTTAACCACCAACAAACATGCAAAATAGAATGTGTAAAAGGAATAACCTCTATAGAAGATAGGTAGTCAACATCTTTCTCCTTCTCTCTCTCAGCCTCCCCAATTTTCTGTCATTCACAGTTCCGATGTCAATTGCATGCTTTATTAAAAGCAAGAAACTTTATTATTAGCCCAATCATTAACATTAAAAATTCCATAAGAAATAAACTTTCAATCCAACGCACAAGTGATCATTTTAAAAAATAATTCTTTCTCTACAGCTGCCAACCCTGTTTGGCTGGCCAATCAGCTGTTCCCCTCAATGTGTTGCATTTTATCGAGTGAAATTCTCACCAATAGAAATAAAAAAGGTCTCATGTAAGCACAGGCTCCTAGATGTGTATCTTTGTAGACGGCATATCCTAATTGAACAATCCTCTTCCAATCTGATGAAAGGAGCTGTTCTAAAATTGCGATAACTTCTTTTATAGCGATAATAAGAATTAGCTAACAGTAAAATCTGCCTTCTAATTTGATATGCTTGCTAGTATGTGACTTCATTGTTGATCAATAAGAGTGTGGAGTGATAAAAAATGAAAATGAAAATCTTTCCAACAACTTAATAATCCTTAAGCATGAGAATATTTGCTTACTGTAATCAAACCGAGAGGAGAAGCTACAATCATGTCAGATGTGTAGAAGTCGCTGTACAGCTTTATGCTTTTCCTGTAGTAATTTAGTAGAAAACAGGAAGATTAGTACCAAAAGAAGAGATAAATCTTTTTAAAAAGAAAACAAGATGTTTCCTCTTTAAAGGTAAAGAAAATATCACTATCAGGTACCAAGGGCGTGCCAACTCATTTACATAATGAGCCCAAAGCCAAAAAAGAGCTAAAAGCCATTAAAAAACTAATTTGCAAGACCAGGAATCCACAATGTTAATCAAAGCATTTCCATAGAAGAATAAACCCCATTATACAAAAAGTCAACCAATTTTCAATAAGTTCCTTAACAAAAGTTTCTTCCCCCACAAAGGCCCTAATATATCGCTCTTTCCAAATCAACCCAAAACCAGAAAGAGGAACAGAGGATCTTCATCCTATGCCGTGGGATTTGTAAAGGAGAAAGAAAATCATTAATTGCCATGTTCTGGTTTGCTTGAACAGAAGGCATTTTAGATAGACACAGTTTAGTTAGCAGTTTAGCATGCCTTAGGAGCATCTGCTTACTGGAGACTAATGTGAAGTTCTTTATTAAATTAACTGTTGAATCAACTGCAAAATACACAACCCTGCCAAGTCTACAAAATGAAAGATGGCCTATACAACCACCCTGCTTAAGACGGATCCTAATGTCTGTCATAGGTTAAAATGGGAAAATAATCCTAGGAGGCTGAATAATTATCAAGCCCCAACTCTCAATGTTTCAATGACAAAAAATGGTGTTCAAGAAAATAGTCTTACAGGGTATCACATTTTAATTTATTTAAGATTAGCAAAAGTGTCACTTTTTATGTCTGGAAAAGATCATGAAGAAGTTTTTTCTCCACTAGGCTCTCCTCATCTGAAACAAAAGGTACATAATTAATAGCATCAGCACTGTAAGGTTGCCCTGGTTGCAAGGGCTTTGTCCCAAGAGCTGGATGTTAGGTATTTGATTCCCGCCCAAGGAATTTACACCAGCAAAGTTTGCCCAGTCCAAGGTAAGGGTACTTCCTAAGGGCCAGAGTTAACTGACCAGTATGAGTTGCAGAGTGGCTCTTCCTTCAGCAGGTTCTCATAAAAGAAAAAGAAATAAATAGATAACATCAAAACCACAGTTGCTGTAATTGTTACATTCTGGCATACTTCTTTTGTTCTCTTGGCTTGGTTACATTCTGATATTCTTGCTTTCATGATTTGTTGGAAAATGTCGCAAAATCCTCCTTATGGTCATCAAATCATAATCTTTCATTGGAAAACTCTTTCATATAATTTTTCTAATTTATGTTAAAAAATAAACAACAGAGAGGTATACTTCATAAAATCAACAATGATCACAGTAAATAGAAAAAGTATGGAACTTTAAAAAAAAAAAGAAAAAAACTGGCACTACAAGGAAAAATATATACCTAGTAAATTTAATTCCAACCATGAAGTGATCATCAGGATTTCCATCAAATAGTGCACGAAAGTCAGTAGGTTTCGAAGACTTCTGACCCGAGCCATGGACATCCTGAAACACCTCAATGTCCTCATTGTCATGAGCCTCTCCAGCACCAAAATCATCAGAGAACCGTCCCAAGTATTCCACATTAACCTGTGGACAATCCATGCTTCCATTATTCAAACAGAACGTGACACAGGTTTTCATTTAAAGGGGGGGAAAAGGCCTTTGAATTACCTCTTCCAGTTTCAAAAAACTTTAAAAACAAAGTGGCACCAAGGGTATGCCAACCCTAAGTTATGTAAAGCATGACACACTTAGGCAAATGGAAGAAGTATGGAAATGAGGAGCCCTCCTTGTCTAGCACATGCTATGATAGGGATCTGCTTCTGTAAATCATTTGGTTGAGGCAAGATAATGACTCATGCTAGACGCCAAGGTAAAACAGTCATATTTAATGGAAAAACACAATTTTTTTTAATATTATTGAATTTTTAAATATGATAGGGTTGCAACCCTCACTGTGGTTGAGTCAAGGTCCTGCAGAAGGCCGGGCAAGTGCTGCACAAGCCTTGCCTTAGCTCACAAGGCTCACATCAAGCCTTGACTAGCCAAGGTGAGGGTGGTGTGACCCTGGTCATGGACTGGCATGATTCGACAAGGCAGCAATGTTTGCTGAATGGACCACCTACCCTCTCTATACTTTTCTCTTTATTTTCTTTAATTTTCAAAATTCTACAGGTTAATTTTTTGATTTCTGTAATATTTTGTGAGATATAGGGATGATGTGGCTCCACGTCAGCCTTACATGGTGCCAGGTTAGCCCTGAATCACCACATCAGCAATTTAACAGCACTCTTATTTGTTGAAGCAATGGAAACTATATTTGATACCAAAAAATTAAGTTTTGAAGTTTGGGATATTCGTTATAAAAACTACTAAGGTAGAGATTTTCTGGACATTTGTTCTTATTCTTTTTAGCCGTTTCTCTTCAGAGACCTTAACCTTATCTTTTCCTGATCGCTCTGCCATACTTCACGTGCATTTCCTTTTATTTCTTTCTATGTATTGATGGCATTGTAGAATTTTGGCCCATTTTAAATGTTCACTCAACTGATTATCTTTCTGTTTGACCGCTTTCCTCATTGTTCCATCTTCTTTTGTTTAAGTAGCCACTAAACATTTGGAGTAGCAAGGTACCCATGTAATGCAGCAAGACATTAATAATAATGATAGTAATATTATTATTATAAAAATAAAAATAAAAATATTATTATTATTACTATCAAGAAAAAGTAAAAGTGCTAGAATAATTGATAATGAGGAAGAAATATATATGTAAAGTGATTATAATGTTTCTTTTTATTATTTAAATTTAAGTGATGGCAAATCCCACCATTAAAAGATCTGTTGACTCCATGACCGGGTGTAATGTACTCATAGCAGAATTCCAACTCCACTCTAAATAAAATACATAAAACACGACAAACACAACTCATAGTTCCTCTTATTCAAATTGTGAGAGAAAAGAGATGGGAGGGGAGATAAATAGTTCTTGACAATGATGCATCAGACTCAATCTCTATGGTTCTGTTTATGATGAGAGTTATACAAAGAAACTAAAATCAAAATGACAACTGCAGTGGACTACAGGAGACAGTAATAGGACAGTTTGAACTTGAATGAAGACTAAAACCATTTACATTTTCATGAGTGTCTATTGTCATTGTTCAGAACTTGAATGATTCTCTTTTTACCTTTAACTTGGTATATCACTGTCAAAATTTATAAGGTATCAAAATGCCAAATTGTGATGGACACATTATAGTCGTGTCTAGGATAATACTGTGAATTGTAAGAGGGTAACAATCTTTAGATCTTAATTCAAAAATAGATATTTTGATTTTTTGGCCAAATGGTTTGAATTTTCGTCACTTATAAAATACAATGCAGCAAAATCAACTGTAGAATTTTCAACACTAGGTCAACAACATCAATAAACAAGCTTAAATTGTACCTTGTGATTTGAAGGTGTCAGCTGTATTAGCCTCTTAATAACTCGAAATGCAATGTTACGAAGTGGCAAAAGGATCAAAACCTGTAAAGCATTATGAAAAAGCAAATCAACCAAGTTACCTAACATGAGGACAAAGTATATGTGTGAGTGGACAACAAAGTTTTGTTTTCTTAAAGGGAAAGAAAACAAAGTTGTATTCATTAGCTCACCAAAACCAACACAGTAAGGAAACAAACAAACTAACCATTTATTCAAAGGGCAAAGAAACACACACAATTAGCTTTGCACAATGCAATGTGTGATTTCTATCACATGAGCCTCCAAGATTGAGGACCGAATTTTCAGCGACAATCAAGATTCATGTTGGAAATAATAGTTTGGTGGATCTGGAAATGCATATCAAAGATATTTTGAAAGGTCTTGGGAAAAGATTCTTATATAGCAGAAGAAGTTATTTTGCTCGAGCCATTGTAAGCAGCAAGGACAGTCATAAAATATAGTAAGTACCTATAGACTGCCCTATGTCAAACGAAAACAATTATTTCACTACTACCAACTCATTTTAAGAATCACCATGAAAAATGATTAAAAATAGAAGGTACATTTCGATAATAATTCCACAAATCATCAAAATTCACGACGACAGCTCTTTCAGGGCAAAACTTGCATTACATTAGCTGGACGCTGCACACAGAGAAAGAGAGCCAGACAGACAAAGACAGAGAGAGACCCAGAAATCCGAACACAAGCAGGGTAGTATAATTAAAAGGTTATGAGCAAGTCATAGCAAGAGGGGCAGGAACACCCAACCGTAGTTGATTCCCTGAAAGCACTTGTGTCCAACTCATTGGCTTATGCCAAGATAAGTATAAATATCCTAAATTGCCTCCTTAATACAATGAACCTTCAAAACTAGTCTCAAGACCCAAACCAACAACAAAACATCAGTTTTGAAGTGCTCTCTTCCAAAACGCCTAAGTAAAAGTCCCTAGTAGTAAACTCACAATACATAGCATTACTACTAAGAGCTATGACTAAAGAAGGTCAAAGTGACTAAAGGTCATATCACAAAAAAACCAAGCCCAACTAAAATGAAATAGATACACATTTGGTGACTGGATTACCAACAGTTTGATCTATAAATAACTCAACTAAATCTGGAACATGCAAAGCAGAAGTGACATTTGTCAGTATACCTTGGGACGAGTGAAGCCATGATCAAGGAATTCACCACCAGAAAGTATTTCATCCTTCGCTGTTTCTTGGTGTTTGGCCATTTTTCTGTCATTTCGAGTCACGATATCTCTGGTTCTGAATATATGATTCAACTGTCAAACATATCCCACAAACTGTAAAGGTTATAATACTACGACTTAAAAAGGAAAAAAAGACCGATTTCTCAACAAAAGAAAATTAAAAGATTGAGTACAGGGAAGGTAGGCACGCACAGAATGCATGATGTATCCGTCCATGGTACTTGAGTCTTCTCCATTGCCTTTGTGATAGAAGGGCCTCTTGTTACAGTTCAGTATATCTCGATAGCTGTTGCCTAAAATATATAAGTAATTTGAGTATTTCAAATTATCATAGTTATTGTCCACTGGTGATGTAAATTCATCGAAGACAAAAGCCTGGTACATTTAAGTACACGCGGAGGTAAACAAAGCAATATTCTCTTATAACTGAAAAACAAAGCACAAGAGATGACAAAGGAGAGAAGAAAGAGAAAAAAAACTAAGGAGACAGTGGGATTGCTTATCGTTTCGCCACACATAACCAAACGCAAGAAAGGGATTTGCTAGGTTATTAAATGGACCAGCAACTCAAACATGCTGAGGCAATCAGACGACTTACACATCCAGACCGAGGACTTTAAATTGTCAATCAACCTCAACTTTACTACAAACAGAATGGTGGTGACTTTTGGATATAAATACACAAAGCAAAAAATTTAATTCCAGGGAGATATTTAGGATTTTGAGAAATTTGAGGGGCATGAGAAGGTGGTAAGCTAATCATCTTCACCCACATAAACTCAGAATAAAGAATGTACAAACAAAAGAATAAACATGCAAAGTTTTTAAACAAGAAATGCAAATACAAGTACACAAAATTGCAGTAACAATAGCCAACCCAACTATGCTGTACAATCATTGGCATTAAATGCTGCAGACCACCACCAAGCACATCTCTCTCTCTCTCTCTCTATCTCTTTCTCTCCCCACCCCCCCCCCTGCCCCCCCTTCTCTTCTTCCACTGGTGTGGACGCTATATAGTATATCAGGTTTGGGATAACCAAAAAGTTGCCGCAAACAGCCATGATTAATAAAAAAGTCATTGAAGGAGCTGACCAAAGAAAAAAAAAGCATTGAAGGAAAACGAGATCGACAAACATGAAGGAATTATAAAAAAATTCAATGATTATAATAAATCCAGAAAAACAGTGAAAAAGAACTACAGGATCCCAACTTACAGAGGGAAAAGAACAATCTTTCTTTTGATGTATGAAAATCACTGCCTCCAGACATCTCATAGATATTTAACCAGCGTCTATACAAGCTTGGCTTCAGACCATACCCAGGTTTTAAGCCGTCATCCTACAAAGCAAAATTTATATTAGGTTGTGTACTAATTTGCAAAGAAAGCAGATACAAGCAACATCAAATGCCTTAAAAATTTATTAATGTTCAAAAACCCAGAAAATGTATGCATATAAATGACACAATATATTAGAAGAAAGTAATGTTAAAACTAGTAACCACACCAACACAACTCATGCAACTAGATGTCATTTGAGATGTGATCCTCCAATCACTTCTCGAATGTGCCTTTTCAGTATCAATTCTCCGTTTGGGAAATATGAAGTGAATTCTAATATTGTCTCAACATAGCGGGCCTATAGCTACTAGGCAAAGCTGTCTCTCATCAAAAAGCAAGAAACGATGAAAGAAATAAAAAAGGTTTGCAATCAACTCCTTTTTTATCCCCTTCACTTCTTTGCTACTAATGTCATTTACCTCAACGCAGAATATTAACAAAGAAGGTCTAAAATAGTAGGCTTGTCAACAAGAAGTTTAAAAAGATATATTGGTGGTTATAACTCTCAGAAATAAGCAAAAATGTGCAGGTCATATAAAAGGCACACCTTCATAAAGCACTCTCCAGTTCCTACCCACTTGCAGTTTTCAGCAGCAGACACCTCCCATTTATATTTCCATCGTTTTTTTGACAATTCATCAATCTCTCCTTTTGATATCTGATGACCCAAGTGCATAGCGAATGAACTGCACCCAAAAAGAAAATTCAAGGTCAATGAACAAACTAGGTCAGAAATAACAACAAACAGGGGGAAAAACAAAATGAGCATATATAAGTCCAGTATAGATAACAGTCGGCCAACATCTACAGCATCATCTTTTAGAGAGCATTAAGTTAGTCACATTTGACACATCCACAAAATGAACTCTCCTTCCAACAGCTGCTGATAAGTCAGTTTCAGATACTTAAGCCAGTTGGGAATGGATTATGATCTTTTGGTTGCAGCTTTTTTGGTTTATATATGGCTTTCAGCACTTGGCTGTAGCCTCGACTTCCGCTCAAGTAACTTTTTTCTTTCATGAGCAACTAAGGCTTATTTGAAGATGCTTTAATTTGAAAAACTCACTCTAAAGACAGAGAGATATTTGACTTTTTCTGAACGATCTTAAACCTTTTAGCATATCACGAGTTTTTATAGAAGCCACAATTATAAGTCGAAAAGAAGATGGTGAGGACTCTAGAGCTTCTTGGCTTCTGGCTTTAAGTGAAGGTTGACAACCTAGCACCACCTTCAAAAAGAGCCTGTTCTCTATCTCCCAAAAAAAAATTTTGTTGTAAGCCAGCGGAACTTTTATAGGTTGAATCAGATATAAGTTTCCCTTATATGATCTTGTTAAATAAAACCATTGTGTTATAAATGTTGAGTGATTCAAATAACTTTCACCTTCAAAAAGAGCCTGTTCTGTCTCTCCCCCAAATAAATTATTTTGTAAGCCAATGGAACTTTTGTAAGTCAAATCAGAAATAAATTTCCTTACATGATCTTTTCCAATAAAACCATTTTGTTATAAATGCTGAGTGATTCAAATAACTTTCACTAATATATTCCTCTCCTTCTCAAGAAAAATCTGGGAAAGTCTGTGCCTCAGCTGGTTACACAAAAAGTACAGGAAAGTACACACCAGGCCATGGAACATTGCAGCATATGAAACACCAAAATTACAGCCAAATATCCTAACTAGTAAGCCAGAAAATATAGAAAATTCTTCGAAAAGCTAAATCAGTAGGCACTAAAGAAAAACTATTTGTGGGTGATCCACCAAATTGGGCACCTCAAGGTCTAATCATTCAATGGTACTGTGGTACCTGAAATAATTTAAGGGGGCTCCTAGATATAGTTTACTAAGAAACATGGCCATGTTCATGTGAAGGCACTTATTTTTGCAAATAATACAAACGAGATATCCTTGCTGGCGAGGGAAAACAACTATGGAAAAATTCAAGAGAGCTAAATCCAATCACGACCAGCAGGTCAATGCCAAAATATCACTTTAGCAACTTCATTGACAACCCACTTTAAACAGCTCGCCCCACATATCTGTTATGTTGTTCATACGAGGCAAAAACTCCAGGTAAATGCCATGTTGTCTACACAAAACCATTAATCTACCCAGAAAATTAATCTGGTATCTTGCGTTACCTTCAGGAAATTCAAGAATTTGTTTTTATAGCAAGCAGATTACATATGAATTCTACAGAGATACTTGCAAGCATGTGTCTGAGCATATGCATATATAAGATGCATTTACTTGAAGAAAACATATTGACAGGGACAAGAAATTATTATTGCATTTACTTGAGCGCAGACTGATGCTATATTATTTAAAGAAAAGACAATAGGCTAGCACAAGTTCGACCACATAAAGCATATAAGCACTTGGACAAGGAAACGCATGAGAGGGGTGTGTGTGTGTGTGTGTGTGTGTGTGTAACCAAGACTGCTTTACAAGCCCCTGTAAAAGATAAAACGTCAACAAGGAATACCCCAATTACAACAAATTAAAATTATAAGGAGTAACAGCAAGTCTACTCTTCTTCTCCCTACATAGTTTGTATCTTACATCATTTTTGACTGCATGCAAGAACTGAATTAAAGTAATGTTCTCCAAACTATGAATTGTTTGATCCATGGCTGGATGACAGAGTTCCAAGATTGCTCCTTCATAATGGTATCCTGTTCTTTCTGAGTGCTGACCGGTATTATATTTTAAAATATCCCGTATTTAATAGCACATTGATATATATATATATATATATATATATATATAAAGGAACAGGAAGCTAGCACAAACTGCAACCTTCACTTTTCAATGACTCTTCTTCTCCCCCTTTTCCCACTAAACCACAACTTCAATCAATCATATGCATGCAGCAGCCCGCAACATAGCAGAAGCTAAATATTCAAATTAAAATTTTTCACAAACAGCTAGCTCAAATTCAATACATAATATTGCACCTGGGCTTCAAGAATAAAGCTGAAATAGATGATCTTCATTCAGATAAGTCAACAAGCATTAATCCGTGGTTTCAAGGAAATGAGAAGTCCATGTGACAAGCCATCATATTTGGGAAGACAAAAGCTCCTATAACATATGACTTATATAAAGTAATGCTCACTAATGAAACTGTACAATGTATTGGCATGTTACCACCATTTTTACAGAAAGAATCATTATATGGGGCCAAGGGGTGCCTACACCATACAAGTACATCAAAATTCATGTGACCACTTATAAGTCCCAATAGATAAAATACAACCAAACAAAGATAATCAGTTATTGAATGGAGACTTTTTTGTCAACAAACCTCACAATGCCTGATGCCTCAACAGCAGCATTAGAATGGATGTCTAATTCATGCTCTTGCTCAGACTCAGATGTCTCTCGATCATTCTCCATTTCAGCATCTTCACCCTCCTCTCCAGCACCAACTACACCAAGCTTTTCTATTATACTTTCCCTAGCATCAATCTTAGGGGACTCATCGTCAGATCCTACAAGCCAAGCATGAAATACAAGTTAAAAGAGGAAAGGTTTCGCAACCCATGCTAGGGCCATTATGTGCCGCTATTTCTACCCTTCAAATTTGAATATTTGAACGCTGGTTTTGAGGCTTTCAAATACTACACTCCTAAAACATAAAAAAAATTGTAATGATATCAAAGCCATAGAGAATAGAGCTGTAAATTCCTGGTCTAGAGTCGAGAACTATTCCACAGGGTTTAGCACAATCTTAAAGTCCATGCTTTAAATTCTAAAATGGTGAAGATATATGTATACAAGAAAAATCAAAACCAGGAACTTAAATACAACTTCAAAATCTTTAAGTTAGTTTAAGCTATGGAATTTAAAGACATGGAACTCTCATAAATATGTGCAATACTTAAAGTTTAAGCTTTCACCTCTTTCAGAATCGTCCCGGCCAGATCCACTAAGTGAATAAGAATCATCATACTCACGTTCTTCACTGTCACTTTTACCTTCTTCTTCTCTCTGTCTGTTCACAGTAAAAGTTTCCAGCAGCAAAACCTCTGTTAATGTCCAAGAATGACAACTAGACTAGGAACATAAATCCAATGCTATAAATCATCCAAAAGTTCACTTGTATGAAAGATTGTGAACTTTTAGGTTGTAGGAGGGCATGAAACACATTTTGTTTTACGAGTAATGAGTTACCATGGGTCAAAACTCAAATAAAAAAATATAAAAAGTTTCCACCATATTTTCTTTTCTATTTTTCCTTGAGACCTGTTTAATAAACACTCTTTCTGTGAAGTCATTTCCAAAGTGACCTTCTATACTCTTTTTGGTTACTCCTATATTTTCACCAGACAGACATGCTGTTGTGCAGTAAATATCTAATGAAACTTATTTCACATTGCACGAGTGGCAGCAACATTTAATCTACAAAAAGCCACAGATACAGACATCTTACCCAGATATAATCACCCATGTACACTACGATATGATAGTACGACTAGCAATATTGTCTGATGCCCTCAGCAAAAATGTAGTAAGAACATCTATCTTGCAATTGATTCCACCGAGGGAAAGAAGGGAGGAAGGAAGAATAGTACCATTACCTTCTTCGATAAGCATCAGAGAAATATTTGCCGCTAGACCCCAGAGTCACTAACAAATTGTCATAGGCAGAAGGCTCTTTATAAACTGCTTCATCATCGTTATCCACATTACTGAGTTCTGTGGCAAGTGATAGCAGTACAATTATACTAAATTTAAGGTAGAATATCCAATTCACTTACAACCATTCAATTTAAACTAGATTGCAGGTCTACTAACTGATCCTCAAGGATGCTGGTCTCATATCTCATGTCAAGCATAGATAGAGTCATCAAGTAAGAGATATCCTATTTCAACCAAAAAAAAAGTAAGAGATATCCTGATGAAGGAAATTTCTACAACTAAATCTCATATGAAGTGTGAATAATTTCTACTAAGGCTTCATGAGATGACATAGAGGAGTGCCGTATCTAAACAAGTCCTTGAAATTACTTAAAAAAGAATGTTAGAGAAGAAAAGAACAGTAGTTGACTGAAAATTAAAAAGCACATTATAGAATGGATAGTTTGATAATGAAAACTTCCAAAGATGTTTATTTATGCATATTATAGTAATAAAGCTGCATTCACATGCCTGTAGGATCAGGAGATATCCTTTGTGAAGTGTGTTCTTCAACCTTATGCTTCTTTCTCACAATTCCACCATCTTCAGATATCTCAGGGGTCTTGGGTTTCTTAAATCCTGCTTTACAGTACAAAGTAAACAACGATACGCTTCAGCTTCGCTGTAAAGAACTTGACAACCCAAACATAAAAGGAAAACTAAGAAATGTGAATAAGACAAAAGAGAGAGTGATTAAAGTTGTGAGACCAAATTTAGAAATAAGGGAGAGCCGAAAGGAGAATAATGTAATGCAAACAGACTATTGCAATCTATAACTTATCGAAAACCTTCTCTTGGATAAGCTGTTGTAGGCAATCAACCATCTTAAAGCGTGTTAAGCATAAAAACAAGATATAGCCAGAGAAATGTACCATGCTTCTGACGATTTCTCTTGCCCATGGGGATCAGAAAGACGCCTCCAATCACTAACAGATGCATAAAGAGTTTCAGTTGAATTTTACCAACAGTGAAGTACTTTTCAAGAAAACGACACATTGGCAATAAATTAAAATTCCCCATACAAACAACAGCATGAAAGACAGAAAATATAGTTGCAGGAACAAATATGTGGGGAAGCAATTGTTGAATCCCAACCCTTGAGGATAGACAGGCTAGCATCAACTTATGCCAAAAGAAATATCATGGACTTCCCATAGTATGAAGTGAATTAAAAATCACAGCATCCTCATCTAAAATGGGCTTGGTTTTTAGTAGGGTGGTTTTCCCTTGTTTAAAGAAAATAAATACTTTCATCCATTTGGCAACCATTAAAATCAGAGAGATGGAGCAGAAAATGCTGTTAATGTCTTAGGTCATTTTACATCCTTGGTGCTCTAGATTATTCATCCATAGTGATTAGCATTGCCGTAAATTCCGTCATTAGGCTCCAATTGTTCCTAGGAAACGCTTTGTGAAAACAATGGTCTTCTTAATGGTTGCCACTACTAGTTATTTAGTCATTGCAATCTGTTAACATGAATTATATAATCTTAGGAGTACCTCAGTACATTTTTTAGTACCATAGTCATGATACTATACAAGCATTGAACTTGTCCTTTTCAATTAGAGTAATATCATAAGCACCGCCTTCACTTTCTAAGCTAGAACCACATACTAAATGTCTACCAGCAATGCAAGAATGCCGGAGAAATAGAATTTTTCCAAGCACAAAGTCCGCCTCCTTCACAAAACCTATGCACTTGCCCACTGAATCACCAAAATGCAGAGTCAGCTTGGCAGCAAAACCACTATATACCTCAGTAACGCTAAGTAACAACCAAGCAATAGTCTTCCCACAAAAATGCATAACCAAGAAAATTCTAATTGCCAACAAAAACCACCACAAATGAGACAAAAATAACCACAGCTTGACCATGGCGGAAAGCAATCAAGAATATTCAGCGTCGACCCTTGTTGTGTCAAACCAACCGCCACATTCTTCTACAGAAATCCATTTAATTTCCATAACAGATACTCTAGGTAGAAAGAAGACGAACCAAACGTGATTAATCCCCTCTAAAACTAATCCGCCAGCTTGCCTCATGTTGTGTAATAGGTCATATTGCCTTAAGACTATAAAAAAGAAAAACAAAGACAAGTAACTAAAATTTAAACTAGCCAAGCGACAACGAGCCACGCTGCTTGCGACTGCCAGAGCCACAAACGCAGGCGAGAGCAGGGCCAGCAACACTCAAGTGATACATCAGCAGCAGATGCGATATTGGAAGACGCGGGCAACAATGAAATTAACAGCCATAGTGTACCCTATGAGTAGAAGCAGTTCGAACGGAGAACAAACACGCAGTTCGGGACGGCCACAGGGCAGCCCGGTTAGGATCCGCAAGCAAATTCTCGCCGCCGCCACCCCCACGCGCAAATCATCACTACTGCCCCCACACAGCACACCCTTCAGAGCAAGCATTACATTCTCATCCCCATCTCCCCGGGGGCAAAACAGGCCGACCTGCATTGCCCCCCACTGATGCCACCCAGATACCAAAAATTCCTCGTACTACAAGAGAAGCATCGAAATCGGACATAAAACAGTAAAAAGCAACAGCCCGGGGCAACCGAGCAGACATCCTAGTCCTTCGCACGCGAGAAGAAATCGTCGCCCTGATTATCAGTCAAGCACGACGCTTTCTCTCTACCCAAGGACCGAAGAAGCATCGACGGACGCGCACAACCTGGCCGACGCAGGACAGAGCTGCAATCTGGCCGGGAAGTGGAGACTCGGTGCGCAGAGACGGAGAGAGACGAACCTCTCAATCTGACGGCGGCGCGAGGCTGGGATACGAGCGGCGGCGCGGCGGCGGCGAGGAGGCGGCTAGGAGGCGGGAGACAGGAGAAGACAGAGAGCTGCTCCTTCGTGCTTTTTTTGAAGTAAATAATTTTCCGACCAAAAAAAGGTTACGTAACTGTAAAACCATTTAAAATTATTCAAATTTTTAAAAAAAATTATGAGAGGATTATTGTGTGTTTAACCCGAGCTCTCCCCTTGAGAAGTTGAACCCGGCCCGTACATAAATAAATTCAAGCCCAAAAGATAGGCCCAAGCCCAAGCAAACATTCTCGGCCCGATGTGAATAAAATCAAGGTTTAATGCCACGAAAAATCTAAAAATAGTACGTGTGTGATAAATTTACCCCAAACTAACTTTTTGACCACCAAAAATCTCACTCTGGCAGACTTGTGACAAATCTACCCTCTGTTAGTTTCCGTTAAATTTTACGCCAAACTAACTTACTGAGTTGGATGAAACGTGGCAATTGACAAGTGTACCGGTTTAAGTTTTTACCATTCATTTGTCATAAAATGTACCGGTTTGAGAATTTTCGTAGTATTAATTCAATTTAACGGAAACTAATTATTCCCTGTACATTTATGTAGATATGGATACTTTTGTATTTTTTGCCACAGTATTTTCTCTTTACCATATTTTAAAAAATATATATTATTGCGTTGTCTCTTAATATTTTGACCGTTATTTTTTAAGAATTTAAATAATTTAGGGCGTGGTGAAAGATGACCGTTGGGAGCTCGCGTTCTCTATCGCGGGACGACGGCCTCTTCAAAATCTTCTGCAAAGAGGTATGAATCTCTTTCTTTTTACTTTTGTTTCTTGATTGATTGTTGATGGGCGAGTTGCTTTCTGGGTCTGATTTTTTTGTAGCACCTGGTTGAAGAAATCCTGTTTTCTTATGGGTAGTGTTTGGTTTAGCACCTTCTCTCATCGTTTATGGGTTCTTCGACGGATCCATCTTTCTGTCCAATTGCTTCAGGAACTGCATCTTGGTTTTGTTATTTGGTGGTGGGTTCTTTTACCTGGGAGAGAATTGTTTGTCTGAGGATGTCGTCTGAGGACGATGAACGGCAACACTGGTCGGTTTGCCTCTATTTGTTGCGGAATGTTTGTTCAGGCGAAAGATATGAGCTTTCAACATTCTTGGGACCGGAATGGCATGTGCAGAGAGGTGTAATAGTTTGGACAAGTTAGTGGGTTTTAGCAGATTTGGCAAAAATTGCGCTTACGTGGATACTGGATGATTCGGACCAGATATGCAAATGGTTCTTTCTTGTTTGATCTTTGGGTTAGGATTGTACGTGTTCTGTTAAATAGTTAAATGGACTAGAATTGAAGAGTAAACAGAATCATGATCATTCAGTTCATCAATTTGGTTATTCGGCCTCCTAGGTACTTTGTCATTCTTGTTGTCTGTGGCATTTTTTTGTCAATCTTATCATTACTTCGTGGACTCTAGCCTGTAGCTTAGTTTTGTTGATGCAATAGAACTCGGAGTTTAAGTTCCCATTGAATGTTCTTTAGCTGTGCCAAATGTTTTAAGTGGTGGAGATAGGATTCATTTGTATTGACCAGTGTTACAGTATAGCAATTATCGTTTGAAGTCTATCCTGATTGACTTTCCTTATTGACAAATAGGGGTTGAGTTAAGAGAAAAGGAGTACAAAAAGGAAAAGGAACATTTTCTTTGGCACCAGGAGAAAAGAACATTCGATCTCTTTGGATCCTTACCAAAAAAAAGAAAAACATTCGATCTCTTTGGAGGAGGATCACATAATATCTCTCTAGGGCTTAAACGCCATCATGGTTTCTAAATAGCTTGTCATAGCCATTACCTTTCTTTTGATTACTGGATTTTGTTGAAGCCGGACCTTGCTTTCTTTTGATGCTGATTACTTCACTTATTGACCATTATTACATTATTACAATGAGGACATCCACCTGTTTGTTCCCCTCTGAAAGTATATTCTTAAATGAATTCTAGATCCTTTCATTTTGCTCTTATCATTTGCTTTATCTTTACATTGTATTTCACTGGGTTACTCCTTATGGAACCCCTCTCATCAAAATTTTGCAGTGTGGTCTAAGAAACTCATTACGGTTTCCATCTCTTCTTGTCTACAAGTTGAGAGTAGCATCTTTTGGGTTTGTCTCAATAGAAAAAAGCTCTTGTGGCTGTTTTTCTGTTAGAATCAATAGTTTGTGTGCGTTTGTTCTTTTAATAATGAAAGGAATTTGAAATACATGTTGACAGTTAATGTGCCCCCTCTGTTACATGACATACTGCTCTATATACAGGACAGAGTACAACCCTGACCAATACTTGTGGGAAATAGATTTTACTTTAGCAGGCAGGTCATATGAAAGACAACATTTGGAGGCAAGTATGGACCGCAATACCAACAAATTAACTATTGTTTTTTTCGCTTTTGCTACAATTTAATGTACATTTTTCAGTGGTTTCTGATCTTCTATGTCATGATGCTTCCATTTCAGCTTACCAACAAAAGAGGCCATACTCTGAAGTGTAGTCATTATGCTCCTTCACCTTTCCGGACGAAACACCTCTTCCTTGTGTTATTTACTACCATGGGAACAGGTAGAAAATGTCGTAAATTTGAGACGAATTTTGTTATCTCAAGAGAACCTTAGTACTTAGTTTGCCTCTCGAGTTGTGGAGGACTAGATGTCTTGTGCCTGCACCCTATTTTTTCTTACTTTTAATTTGGCTCGTCTCCTATGCCATGGCTTTTATTTGCTAGGAATCATTAAGGGAGTTAAAGATTCATTCTTTTTCCAAGGAAATAATTTTGATGGCTATTTAGAATAATTAGAAAATACATATGAGCTGTATTACAAATAGGCATGTAAAATCTCATTGTCTTACTATAGTAAATCATGCAATGGATGTAGTGCAGATGCAAGTGAAGCTGTTGTTATTGTGATTCCGTCTAATATCACCATTTTCATGCTTGATTTTTGGGGATTTGGCTTATCCAATGGTGAATTTGTCAGCTTGGGTTGGTACAAGGTATGTATACGTGGGGTATTTGACGCAGCATTCAGCAAGTAATTCAAGCAAAACCTTACTTAGAAAGAGAAATCCTGAAATTCAATATTGATGATAATGCTCTATCTTTCAAAAAGAATCATAAAACAAGCTTATATATTCCTAAACCAAACCCTACTAGGACTATAAAGCATAAAATATCAAAATTACAAAACTGCCCTTAAAATTAAAACCCATAAAAAAATATTAAAATAATAAAAAAACCCTTATAAACAATCTCGAATCACTAAAATCCATTGTTAGTCACAGCTAAAGGCGGTAAGTTGTGTTCAGATCATCGTTTCGCTTCAAACGATCAAATTTGAGCCCGACACAATATCGTCAACCGAGTCCGCTGGTTCAAGTCGCATCATCGTTTCGCCTTCCGTTTGGACTTCTGCCTATCCAACCGATCCAGAAACACACCACTAATAGATTCTACATCAGTATTACAAGTTATTTTCACATACAAAGCATGAAAGAAGCATCTATTTTGGCTTAACAAGGACGATATTTTCTTGTTGATTCTTACAAGGTTACCGAGTGGCTATACCGCAGGTAAGTACCCTTCTCCCTAAAAAAAATGAAATTCAAATAGCAAAAATTTCATCATAAAGAAAAAACCTTTAGTGCTCCCCGAAAATGAACATTAAAATGGAAATGTTCAGAGGAAACAAACTTTTTACAATGATTTTGAATTTCTTATTTATCTTAAAATTGTCCTTTTGCTTGACGGATCATTCATCTTGAATCATATTCCCTGTAGAGATTAATCTAATCAGATGATCTTAATAATATGAAGTGATATGAATCTATGCGGAAGATGATCGTTCTATGAAGATCTATGAGTTACGAATTGCTAACCTCAACCCCCAATCGAACCTGTGATTGGTAATCTCAGTATGAACACGACCTATTGACGAACCTGTGTCAATCAATCCATGCTATAACGCCACGAACAAGAGAATTCGCGATCTTGCTTGATAAGTTAAATTCGATCGCCACAAGGGAGCCTTGATAAGATATAGTCCTCAAGAGAACTCAAGAAAAAAACTTCTCTATATAAAATTCTGCATCCTCTTAGAAATCTATAAGCAACCTTATATAGGGTGCTAACCCTAATCCTAGCCCTACTAGAATTAAAATTACAGAAATAACCTTAATTACTAAAAATTCGTCCAAAAATGGAAAAAGGCCTAAAAGTTCATTAAAACGACTACAAATCGCTAAAAAACGTCATCACTCACTACTAAAGTAGTGTATATTGATCAGTGGCCCGTTTCCAAGCATCCATCCAAATTTGAGCCAATTTGGAATTCGTCAATTCTAAACTCTTTCGGAATTCGCTGGACCAAGAGTAATTATGTTGCACCAAGGAGCTTCAGAATCTTCAAGTTTCAAATCCAGATTATCTCCATTCCAAATATCTTGAACCATGATGTCGATAGCTTGTTTGAATTTCTTCACTCTCGCTCGAGTGATCGGGCCTAGTGGATAAAACAACGGGTCCCTAGCACTTCCTCCTCGATAGGGTTGCATGTCCACATCATTCCCTCCCCCATGCAAAGGATTTGTCCTCAAATCAGCATTTGCATCAAAAAGAGTCAAATCAAAAATATTGAAAGTAGCACTAATACCATACTCACTTGGAAGGTCAAGCTTGTAAGTATTATCATTGACTCTCTCCAATACCATAAATGGTTCATCCCCTCGCGGTAGCAATTTAGAGTGTCTCTGTTTGGGAAAACGCTCTGTGCGCATATGAATCCAAATCCAATCGCCGAGCTCAAACACTTCTTTCTTGCGCCCTTTGTTGGCTTGCTTTGCATACTGCTCTGTCTTAAGCTCAATATTCAGCCGCGTCTTCTCATGCAAAGTCTTCACAAATTCAGCTTTCTTAGCACCATCTAAATCCACACGCTCAGCGACAGGCAAAGGAGTTAAATCTAACGGAGTTAAGGGATTGAAACCATAGACAACCTCAAACGGTGTGAATTTAATAGCAGAATGCACGCTCCTATTATAAGCAAACTCAACATGCGGTAAATAATCTTCCCAAGACTTTAATGTTCGTTTTAATGATAGCACGCAACAATGTCCCTAAAGTCCTATTAATTACTTCACTTTGACCATCAGTTTGTGGATGACAAGTAGTAGAAAATAAAAGTTGTGTACATAACTTCTTCCATAATGTCTTCCAAAAGTAGCTTAGAAATTTAGTATCTCGATCAGAAACAATAGACCTCAGCATGCCATGCAAACGCACAACCTTACGAAAGAACAATTCAGCAACATTCGATGCATCATCAGATTTATGACAAGGTATAAAATGAGCCATCTTTGAAAATCGATCAACAATCACAAAAATAGAATATTTGCCATGCTTAGACCTTGGCAATCCTAATACAAAATCCATAGAGATATCAACCCAAGGATGCGTTGGGATAGGCAAAGGTGTATACAAACTATGTGGTTTAATCGTAGACTTAGCCTGCTTACATGCGATACATCTCTTGCAAACTCGTGTGACATCTCGTTTTATGTGTGGCCAAAAAAAATGTTCATGTAGCACTTCATAAGTCTTATTGATTCCAAAATGCCCCATTAAACCACCATTATGTGCCTCTCGCACTAACAACTCTCGCAAAGAGTATCTAGGCAAACACAACTTATTTTCACGAAAGAGATATCCATTATGCCTATAAAACTTTTCAAACGCAACATGCTCACAAGCTTCAAATACTCTTTCAAAATCATCATCGTCAACATATAAACCTTTGATATGCTCAAAACCTAGACACTTTGCTCCTAGAGTAGTTAGAATTGCGTACCTTCGAGAAAGTGCATCGACTACCACATTTTCCTTACCTTTTTTATACTTGATTACATATGAAAAAGTCTCAATAAACTCCATCCATTTGGCATGTCTTTTGTTTAACTTTTGCTGCCCCCTCAAGTACTTTAAGATCTCGTGGTCGATGTAGATCACAAACTCCTTTAGCCATAAGTAATGTTGTCAAGTCTCCAAAGCTCGCACCAAAACATATATCTCCTTCTCGTAAGTCGGATAATTCAATGTTGCTCCGCTTAACTTCCTGCTGAAATACGGTATGAGACGTCCTCCTTGCATCAACACAGCTCCAATTCCTATACCAGAAACATCACATTCTATCTCAAAAGTAGTACTGAAATTCGGTAAAGATAACAAAGGAGCATTAGTCAACTTATCCTTTAACATATTGAATGCTCTCTCTTGCTCTTCTCCCCATGTGAAACTCATGTGCTTCTTGATAATCTCGGTTAAAGGTGCGGCGATGGTGCTGAAATCTTTTACAAATCTACGATAGAAACTGGTTAAACCATGAAAGCTGCGCACCTCTCCTACTATCTTAGGTGTCAGCCATTCATGGATTGCTTTTACCTTTTCTTCATCAACCTGTATTTCATCAGCACCAATAACAAAGCCTGGAAATACTGACTTGTCAGTTACAAAACATCACTTCTTTAGGTTAGCATATAATTGCTCAGCCCTTAAAACCTGCAAATCAGCTTGCACATGCTCAATATGGTCATCAAGGCTTCAACTATATATCAAGATATCATTAAAATAGACAACTACAAATCGACCAATAAAAGCACGCAGAACATAATTCATAAGTCGCATGAAAGTACTAGGTGCATTAGTTAAACCGAATGGCATGACTAACCACTCATATAACTCGTACTTGATCTTAAATACAGTTTTCCATTCATCCCCCTCTTTCATCCTAATTTGATGATAACCACATTTCAGATCAATTTTAGTAAATATGCAAGCTCCATGCAATTCATCCAACATGTCATCTAGCCTAGGAATAGGATGTCGATACTTTATCGTTATGTTATTGATTGCTTGGCAATCAACACACATTCGCTAAGACCCATCCTTTTTTGGCACTAACAAAACAGGAACAACACATGAGCTAAGAGACTCTCTCACATATCCTTGCTTTAGTAATTCGCTAACTTACTGTTGAAGTTCCTTTATCTCTTTAGAATTGCTTCGATATGCGGGTCGGTTAGGTAATGGTGCACTAAGAATCAAATCAATTTGATGATCTATGCCTCGAATCGGTAATAAACCTCCAGAAAGTTCATCAGGAAAGACATCTTCAAATTCCTGCAATAAAGACACGATAGAACTTGGCAAATTCGGGCCAAGTTCGTTAGTAGTAAATAGTGCCTCCTTGTATAAAAGTATAAGTATCGATCGATCTAAAATCAAAGCTCTCCTTACTTCGCTCGATTTTGCATAGAAATTCTTTTCTCTTTTTTCTTTTCTCTCTCCTTTTTTCTTGGTTTTTACCACTCTACTCTTATCTTCCTCTCATTTTACTTGCGTCTCAGAATTTCCACGTAAGCCCTTATCTTTATCACTTTTTTTCTCTCTCTCAGCCTCACGTTGTAGTTTCAATTGATCTGTATACACCTCAGTAGGTGTCATTAGCACCAATGAGTATGTCTTCTGATTCATCACCAATGAATATCGGTTAGTGTATCCGTCATGATGTACCTTTCGATCATACTATCATGGCCTACCAAGTAAAAGATGCCCTGCTTGTATAGGTATAACATCACACATCACCTCATCCTTATATCGCCCTATCTCAAATAGAACTCGGACTTGCTTCGATACTTTTACTTCACCACTATCATTCAACCACTGCAATCTATATGGTCTTGGATGCTTTACAGTCTTCAATCCTAACTTCTCCACCATGGTACAACTTGCTACGTTTGTACAACTACCTCCATCAACAATCAAGCTACAAATCTTACCATTCACCAAGCATCTTGTATGAAACAAGTTATCGCGTTACTGGTGATGCTCCTCCTCTTTGACTTGAACACTAAGAGAACGTCTAACCACCATCAATTCACCCTTTGCTAGCATCTCAATATCACTACAATCCTCCAATGATGGCATGTCATCATCCTCTTCCTCCCTCTCACTTTCTGATTTAACATCATTATGTCCAGTCATGATCATCACCCTTTTATTAGGGCACTAATTTGCCATATGACCCCTACCCAAATACTTAAAACATTTAATATCACGAGTTTTAGTGTTAGGGTTTTCAGTTTTACCTGAAGCCGGATTCGAACCAACTTTGCCATCCTTCTCTTTTTCCTTCAAAGTTTTGGCCTTGGGATTGTTTCCCTTCCAATTCGGCTTCTCATCTCTCTTCCAATGGGGCTTCCAATTCGAGCTTGAACCTCTACTACTCTTGTAATTTCGGTCCAACTTCAATTACCTCTCAACTTTGATGGCCTTGTCCACCAATTCCTCCAACTCAACATAATGTTGCAGCTCTACCACCCTTACTATATCTCGGCTCAAATCACACAAAAATCGTGATATTGTGGCCTCACGATCTTCCACCACATTAGCACAGATCATAACAATCTCCATCTTTGTATGGTATTCTTCCACACTTTTATTGTCTTGTGTGAGATTTTACAGTTTATGGAACAAGTTTCTGTGGTAATGACTAAGTATAAAACGCCTCCTCATCACTGCTTTCACCTCATCCCATGTTTCTATTGGTCTTTCACCATCGCGTCTCCTGCTAGTCACAAATTGATCCCACCAAATTATAGCATAATCAGTGAATTCAATAGCTGCAATTTTTACCTTTTTGAGCTCCGAATATCGCTGGCAATCAAATACCATCTCCATCCGTTTCTCCCATTCTAGATACGCATCAGGATCATTCTTTCCTTGAAAAGATAGAATCTTTATCTCGATGTTGCCAAGCTCATCATCTTCTCGATATCTAAATCCTCGGCGTCCGTTTCTCCTCTCAAACCTGCCATCTCGATCATCTTCTGTATCGGACACATATGCATCATCTAATTGCCGCTGCCATCTAGGTTGTGTCCTAGGCTCCTCTCGCTGATTTTGTGGCCTCCCTCGTGGTGGCTCTCGGTCATCTTCAAGTCTCGTCTCACATCTTGTAACTCGGTTGTTAAGTGCTTCAATTTGTAAACTAAATTGCTGGATGCCTGCTAGAATCGCATCATCCCTTGGATGAGTGCGATCCTCCCTTTGATTCACACTTCCCTGGCTTGAGCTTGACATTTGTTTTAAATCTGCAAGAAAATGTTAGAGATAAAAGAAATCTCACTAATCACTCCTCATGTTTTTCGCTCAAAGTGTTTGTCACTCCTATATGAGCAATTAACAAGTAGAAACAAAGCTAGAATTATGACTGAAAAGTCAACTTCCATAGGTTCTCCTTAAATTGCAAAAAGTTGTGTTGGCGCCGTTGCCACTCTTCTATCTCTTGGCTGAATGACTTTCTTCCTCTTTCATGGCTGCAGTGATGAAATTTATAAGAAAACAGTGACGTTTTCTGAAAAATATGTTACATGTATTTCTTATCATGTTGGCAATATAATCAGTTCTGTCTTTGACTCTTTAAGTTTGTGACTTGCCCTTCATTCCTTGCTTAGACTCCACAGCTGTAGCCCATATTCGGGTTTGATTCGATGCTTCCTTCTCCGTAAATCCTTGTTTGCATGCATCCATTATTGGTTCCAAATGGAAGTCAGTTTCTAAGTGAGGCGTTTATGATGGATAAGGGGCTTCGAAATCATAAGCAGGGAATAATGCATAAGCGGTTGGAGTCCAGTCTTATTTCTGGACGTCACGGCTTTTGTCGATGCTTCTTTTCTTTTTGAATTCTTGAAAGTGTGTTGTATCACATACTCCGGAAAGATCGTAGGTTCATGCTAGGACAACCTGCGGATGATTGTCTACCTTTCAAATGTTTTGTGGAGAAAGGGAGTCCGCTTAATATTTTCCTTCCCACGTTCATTTGTGATTGTTTTTCAGATTATTACCTTTAGGGTACAGTAGTGAAGCTTCTGTACAGAAATCAAATAATTTGCATTATTTATATGCATGCCTTTTGAAGACAGGCATAAGCTTGTTATCCTCGTAAGTTCAGTTTCTTGGTGCAGGTATTCCCAAAAATTAAAGACAGGTATGTTAACTGGAATTAGCATAGATAAGGATTATTGATCCAGATACCCATCATCCACCCCAACCCCCATAACACACACACACACACACACGGACGTAGATTGCATCGCGTTAAGTAGATTTGCAGATTTTGCTGAAAGTTTTCTAGATTTTTTTATCTCTTCACAATATATAGATCTTCCTTATGGTATATGCAATAGATTTCTTGACCCTTGAACTGGATGTTGACTGTACAATCTCCTATTTTCTTTGGGGGCAAGATTTCTGCTGCTCTATTGGTGTGTTTGATATGATTAGAAAATTTGTAGTATAAGGTTTCTGATGAACTTTTACGATAGCATGTTTTGGATTTTACTGTTTGTAGAGGCCAGTAAACCTACTTTAAGTCAAAATCGATTTCCATTTTCTTGTACCTCATGACCATTTTCTTTTATCAGAGTATGTTCTTTATCCTCACATTCATTTTCCTCATTAGCTTAGACGTCTTTCATGGCAAAAGATGAAAGGACTGACCCCTTAAGATAGGATTTTCTCGAGGGTAATTTTATTAGGTTGCAGTAAAAACCTTCTTTAGGACAAAGAAAACTTCCTTTCTCTTATGCCTTGACCACTTTTTTTTTTTATTTTCAGAGTATATTCTTTTTCGTCTCATTCATTTTGTTCTCCAACTCAGAAGACCTTAAGCGGCAAAAAAGGAACAGGACTCTCGTGATCTTTTAAGATTGCATGTTCTTGAGTGTAATTTTTGTAGGGGGACTAAACCCATTTTAAGGGTGTGTTTGTTTTAGTGAAAGTGTTTTGCCGGAAAATATTTTATGGACTTTCATCCGTTTGGTTCTTCAAAAATGATTTGGTCAGCGGAAAATACTTTTCTATCAATACAAATATCATGTTTAATTCTAGAAAAATGAATTCCCTTATCTAATAATGTGAAAACATTTTTCGGAATTGCTCTTTGAATTCGTTAATATTTTTAGTTTATTTTCTTTATTTTTTTTCTTTTCTTTCTAAGAAGGAAAACATTCATGTATTTTCTTTTCTTAATAAAAATAATTTAAAATTAATAAATAATTTAAAAAATACAAAAACTTTTGATAATCTTCACCATTAGATTTTTCTCACCAAACAACTGAAAATACTTGCTAAGTCTTTTTTAGGTCTTAGCCAAACACCGAAGAATGAACTCATTTTCCAGGAAAATGATTTTCCAGAAACGATACATTTTCCTTGAAACAAACACATCCTAAGAAAGAATTGATTCCCTCTTATTTGAACTTGATAAGAATTAATAATCAAAATAATTTAGAACTTAGTTAAAATAGTTTTGTGAAAAATGAAAATCAAATTAAACTTAAGCTCCGTTCGTTTGGCGGAAAATATTGTGTTTTTAGAAAATGTTTTCCCGGAAGTCATTTTCCTGGAAAATGTTTTTCTGGAACATAATTTTTCGGTGTTCGGCGATCAATATGAAAAAGTTTCGAAAAATATTTTTTGCCGGCGGTCGGCGACAGGTGGCGGAGGCAGCTGGCGACCGGCGGCGATGGCGGCCGGCGACTGGCGGCGACCGGCGGCTGCGACGGCAGCAACGGCGGCGGGCGGCGACCGGGGGCGGGCGGCGACCGGGGGCGGGCGGCGACCGGCGGCGGCAGCGGCCGGCCGACGACCGGCAGTGGCAGAGGCCGCGCGCACGGCGGGGGTCGGCGGCGGCGGCCGGCGACTGGTGGCGGCCGGCGACCGGCAGCCGCGATCGGTGGCGGCGACCGGCAGCGGCCGGCGGTGGCAGGCGACCGGCGGACGGCCGACCGGCGGAGGGCGACCGGCGACCGGCGGCGGCAATCGGCGGCCAGCAATGGTGATCGACATCCGGGGGGGCAGCGGCGGCAACCGGAGGGGGGAAGGAGTTTGGCGGAAAATGATTTCCGCTTTTCAGAAGCGGAAATCATTTTCCGCCAATTTGGTCATGTTTTCCCTCATTGAGAGGAAAATGTTTTCCGGGGGAAAATGTTTTCCGCCCCCGAACACCGAAAAACCCGGAAAATATTTTCCGCCAAACGAACACAGCTTTAGAATCACTTTCTTAATCAATATGTAGCTTAGTCTAGTTATAGACAATCACCAAATAAAAAAGAGTAGAAGTTAGGTCCGCCTTAATCTAGTTCAAATTTAGATAGTAGGCTTAATCTCTATCATCAAACTTATGGTGTTTGTGTCCCGATGCTTAAAACAAGGCGGTGTAATGTTCTATGCCCCACTTGTTATCGAGTCAAGCTCTGGGCATCATGTCCCAAGGCTTAAAATAATGCTAAATATATATATATATATATATATATATATCTATATATATTATTTACCCGGCAAGTATCGAGCTTTATTCCTTGTACCTTACTTTTGGTGTTTTCAATACTTGGGTATTTACTTGTTGTACTTTCAATGCAAGGATTTGTGACATCCTGAAAATTTGTCCATTTAGGATTTATAAAATGCTTAGTTTTATGAATATACTCGTAGTTAGTTCTTGCCTGGAACTGATCATTCTTGAGATACTAACCATCAGGGAAAGGCTAATTGGGGATTTAAATTCGTGCGACTAAAAGAAAATTCGTTCGTGAATTGATTTTTGACCATAAAATCGCCGAGGTGACATTTTGAGTTATTGTTGGCCGATCCAAGGATAGCCAGGGGTTAGTTCGCCACTGTCATCGTAGTGGATCGCGGATGATTCCGCCGGACCACGAAATGAATTGACGAATGATGCAGAACCTATACCAAACGATCATGCCCCTCAGATCTGGCGGTCGATCTTTGCGATTTAAATGACAATCGAAATCGTCATGAACCGAATGAATTTGCACGTGACACGATTTATTATCAGTCACGAGTCGAATATGCGAATTTCCCCAAAAAAGCCGCCCGTTAGTTTGAGAAATGCTCAAGTTACGTTTAATAAAATTTAATTATTTAATTGAGTCTAAATTGGACACCGAAAAATTAGGAAGTCACAATGGGACGTTAGGACGACGTTGTGGTTGGAACGTGCATCTTTGGACTTTCCCGGATCTTTCAGAAAAATTCAATTTCGATGAGAAATGAGGAAAGTGACCATTTTATCGTTGGGATTTATAAAGGCCAAGTTTTAAAAGGGAAGGGCATTTTGGTCATTTTGTCCTAACTTTTTGGTTGGACATTTTTGCCCTTGAAATTTTATGAAATTCCCAAATTACCCTTGGATATTTTTGGGAAAGATTCGATCTGGGCCGTCGATCTCAGGATAAGATCGAATCTGGACCGTCGATTGGGTTTGTAAGACAAGGGCAAGATGGTCATTTTGGCCTCAATTATTGGTTTGATTATTTAAAGATCAAGACCACTCTCTCTCTCCTCATTCTCTCCCTTTAACTCTCGGCCCCATCTCTCTCTCTCTCTCTCTCTCTCTCTCTCTCTCTCTCTCTCTCTCTCTCTCTCTCCCGATTGCCCCTCCCTTAGCCGCCGCTCACCGCTGTTCGTCGGCCGTCCACCGCCGCGCTACCGCCGTACCGCACCATCGCCACCACCTCATGCCGTCTCTCTCTCTCTCTACCCTCCCGTACCGTGAACAGCAGCTGAGGGAGTCGCCGCCGCCGCTATTCAGCCACGGCCAGCCATCACCGTCGCACGCCATCCACGTCGCCAAGCCGCGCCGTCGCTTGACCGCCGAGCAGCTCGCCGTCGATCGTCGCTGCTTTCCGCTCTAGCCGCGTTAGTCTAGAGTTTGGTAAGTCGCGCCCTAAATTTTTTAAGACGTCGGCTATCGACGGACAAATTTGAGGTGTGATCGAGTTTAATTAGGCGCGGATTTGTATGATTTTAGGAGCGGAATGGATTAACGGGTTTTAGAGGTGAATTTGGGAAATTTTGGTGAAAAATTTGAGGTCAAAGCGGGCTGTGGGTGGCTGAATTGAGTGCTGTGGTGTTGTGTTTGGTACGTAAATTGGATATTTGGATTCGGCGATTAAGTGTGAGAAAATGTCGTGAAGGGCCGGAATTAATTCGCCGAAGTTTGGAGGTGGAAAAATGAGAAATTATATGTGGATTGTGTGTTTGTGATGTGGCTGAATTGTGGTGATGAAATTGGGTACATTTATGTGCAATTGATTGATTGGAAATATGCTTGATTATGTGCACGCTCGGGTCAAATTGAATTAATTATCAATTGGCCATATTCAATGCTTATCAAGCATGAAATTGTGTGTGAATTGATGCGTGCACGGGCCACGTGTGATTGGCCAATTAATTGGCAAGTGAGTGTTGAGCATGTGAATGAGTAAGAGATTGTATGTGGGGTGACATGTGTGATTGTGGAAATCCCTGAGGCGGTACCATTACGCGGGGATTTGTGCCATCCTGAGACGTGTACTTTAACGTGGGACGATGCCCGGTACTACTGGAAAATTGCTAACCTAAGGCGTATACTGAAACGCTGGTTGTGCCGTAGGTGGTGGGTGTTGAGCCTAAGGCGTGTACTGTAACGCGGGCAAGAGACATGGCCTGAGGCGTGTACTGTAATACTGGCCATGAAGTGTTGTTATGAGTTGATCGCAGTGGACATGAGGCGTGTACTGTAACGCGGGTCACTGGCGAGAGTTGTGGAAAAAGGTGTGATGAGATCGGAACGAATGCATGAAATATAATTATAACATGCATGTGAGTGAAATAATACTATTATGTCTAACGTGCAGATTGCACGCTGGAAAGACCAGGTAAGTACTGATTGTGTACATGCGGTATATTAATTGGGTGTGATTGTTTGTCGTGTTTGTCTGGAGGTACGTGATAGCCTAGATGGGGTTTAGGGTGTGTGCATGTTGAGATGTATTCTCATGGTTGTTTCAACCAAACATTTCAGAACCCCGCCCGGAACAATGAATCCTCCGCCGCCGCCGCCTGAGCGTTTTGGAGTACCGATGCACACCGAACATGACGTTGTAGAATTTCCTGTAGATGAAAATATGACCTGGATTAGGCATATCACCGTAGTCTTTGTTGATGTAGGATTACCCATGTGGGAGCCCCATACATACACAGCTTGGTTCTTTCGAGACGGGGTAGATGAGTTTGGTCCCGTCCGTGGATTTGACGTCCCCTTTGATGGAGTTGGGGACTAGGACCCGTCTGCTATACCTCCTCCTGATGGCGAGTTGACTAGTATGGAGACTAGTCTGGCGCAGTCAGGACTGCAGCCAGCGCCTACAGCACCGGGGTCTTCAGGGGCGAGCACAAGCCAAAGCCAAAAGAGTCTCTAGCGGGAGACGATCCAATGGATGTGGATCTTGAGCCGATCCCAGAGGAGGAACCAGAGGAAGAAGAACCCGAGGCGAAACCTGAGGACGAGCCTGCTGAACCTGAGGGAGAACCAGGGTATATACCCCCGTATGAGCAGTGGATTGATCCTGAGTTTGTACCAGAGTACAAGTCTGATGAGGTGACCGACTTGGAGGAGCAGAATGAGGTTCCAGCGGAGTTGGGTGACATAAATCATCCGATTGAGATTGAAGCTGAGCCGAAGTCTTCGGAGGAACAGACTGTCGAGGGGAATTCAGGTTCAGAGGATGAAGAGTCAGACTCGGAGTGGACGCCGAGTAAAGGACGTAGAGGCTAGCGTAGGGGTTAGAATTAGACCTTTTTGGAAAGTACCAATTTTGAAGTTAGAATATCCAGGTCATCGATCGTTTTGAATATCGGTGGTTTATAGTATGGTGTGCACATGTATATGGCGGTTTGTAAAATGTGAATATTATATAAGTTGCAATGAGAAATGAATATGTACATTCTCCCTGTTCTCCCCAGTTTTTATTGTCCGGGTATTTGTGGTTTCCGCTGATCGTTTCAAATCTCTGATAATGTTAAAAGTGAGGTCGGCGATACCCTAGAATGTCGCATTAATCGACCAGAGAGGTGTGTTGCTTGCTCGATAGGTTCGAGGCGTGACAGGATTATTGTTTTACTCTTTAGCATGGTTAGGATAAATCTTAGGATCACAATGTACTCTTGAAAACCATTGCATGAACATTTAGCGACATGGAATGACATTAAGGGCTCATAATTGGTAACAAAGACCGTTTGACCACTTAGATGAATGATCCCACCATGTTAGACATATCAAAAGGGCACTATTAGAAATTATTAGGGTTTGTTTGGTAATATTTTTCTTTCTGGGAACAATTTCTGTTCAGAAATAGCTTTTCTAATTCTGTTCCTGGGAACAGTTTCTGAGAAAAAAAATGTATTTGATAACTACACAAAATTTCTATTCTCGAAATAGAAAAAGAATAGAAATGCATTCGGTACGATTTTAAAAATTTCTACCCCCAATTTTTTTATTTAATTATAAAATGTGAGCGGAGACTTAACAACTCTTCATGTTTGGATAAAATTGGACTAAAAATATAATATTATGATATAGAATTGGATGACCTTAATACAATCATAAAGAAAATTACTCCTTATAGACAAAAAGCAAATACTAAATGGTGGTCAAGGAAATCACAGTTTAGGATTTAAGTTTTAGGGTTTCAAGTTTAGAGTTTTGTGGTTTGGGATTTTAGGATTTTGGATTTAGGGTTTAGGATTTGGGGTTTACGGTTTTAGGATTTAAGTTTTAGGGTTTCGGGTTTTGAGTTTGGAGTTTTAGGGAATGGAGTTTTGTGGTTTAGGGATTTGGGTTTTGGGTTTTGGGGTTTGGGGTTTGGGTATATGATTTAGGGTTTAGAGTTTTGGGTATGGGGGTTTGGGATTTGGGGTTTAGGGTTTAAGGTTTTGAGATTTAGGGTTTAGGGTTTAGCATTTCGGATTTAGGGTTTGGGTTTTGGGATCTACGGGTTTAGGGGTAGGGTTTTGGATTTTAGGTTTAGGGTCTAGGTATTGAGATTTAGGATTTAGGGTTTTAAGGTATAGGGTTTATGGAATAAATTTGGAACAGAATTAAGAAGAAATTTTCTATTCCGAGGAACAAAAAAATTGACTGACGTTACCAAACGGATTTATATTCTTTTTTTTTGTGCCGGGGAACAAAAGAATGGAGAATCAAATAATCTAGAGCATTACCAAACAGGCCCTTAGTGTAATAAAGTTCCCAAATCTAAAAAACTCTTGTTGCGTAGAAAGTGAGGCAATCTTCCGTGTGTCACTTGGTTTCTAGCCTGACCCCGAAAGGCTAGTGGCAACCTCCAAACTTAGAATGTATCCAACGTTAAGCGAGATAAGAGTTTGGGAGGGCCCGTACCTAATTGAGGGTTGTTGCCCCCGCCTTTTGGCCATTACCTCTAAACTTTGTCTTAAACTTGACCGCTCAAGGAAGTTATGGGTTTATTTTCTGAAAAATAAATCTGATGTGTTTATTACTTCTAAAAGATGGAAAGTTGAAATGGAGAATGAGACTGGCCTGAGGACTAAATGTCTAAGGTCCAATAATGATGGTCAACATGATAACAAGAAGTTCAAGCGGTTTAGTGTAGAGAACATAATCACGCAAAACGGAATTGCTGAGAGGATGAACAAAACTCTGAATGAGTGTGCAGGAAGTATGAGGATGCATGCGGGATTACCCAAGACGTTTTGGGCGGATGCAATCAACATAGCAACATATTTGATCAATAGAGGACCTTCAGTTCCACTTGATTTCAAGCTACTAGAAGAAGAATGGAGTGGAAAGAAAGTGAATCTCTCACATCTGAAAGTTTTTTGTTGTGCTTTGTATGTCCACGTTGTCGCGCTGCGCTTTCCCTATCCGAGTGCGCTAGGAGGTATTTTCGTTCATTATAAATGTTATAATGTTTTATTATTAAATGAACAAGGGTCTCTCCCTGACCATACCTCCTGAGATAGCGGGTACTTGTTATTTTGTTTTCTATTTAGCCTATATTTTGTTTTGGAGTTACCACTAGTCTTTAACGGTTGACTAATTGAACTTAAAGCTTGAGATTTTTTTTGAGACAAAAAAAAGTTCAGGGCAGAGTTGGGACTGGACCTAAAATTTTGGGTTTTTTCTGAGACAAAAAAAAAGTTCGAGGTAGCTTTGGAATTTGACCTAAAGTTTAGGGTTTTTTGGGGAATTCACCCCATGTTATAAGGTGGATCTAGATGGGTACGAAAGATCTCTCTCCCAAGACCAGGTCACCATTTGCGATAGTCGTGACAGGCTTCCTATCTTCATTAACACATGCGCGACGGGGACGGGGGAGGGGACGGGCTGAATTTGACAATGAGGGCTGGCGATGGTAGCAAGGACTGCAATGTGAAGGTGCCGGAGGCGTTATGTGGAGCGCTCATGATGATGGTAAAGGCAAACCGACAGTGACGGAGCCAACATTCCAATGGAGGGAGTGGGGCAAAATGGTCAATGTACTTAACTTAAAAATTTAGTTAATATTTCTTATTATTGCGTATAGGGCTTACTTCCCTAAAACATGCCAACGTTATGTCTAATCTCAATCCTGTCTAGAACTTTTTTTTTCTATAAAAAAATCACAAAGTTTCACTATAATTTGAAATCCGACTGCACGTCAAAAAATTGCCACTAGTTGCCAAAATTGAAATATAAATAACCAAATTACAACAAGTAGATCGACACTGAGGGAATTAATAGAACTTCCCCACCATGCTAATACTTTGACTGCTAGGATTGGAGCTAAATAAGGAAAGCTTTCCATGTTTTTGTTACTGGACCAACCATTAGAAGAAGCAAACACAACGGGTACACTAATCAGTAAGATTAATGAAGTAGCAAATAATGCAAAAACTGTTGCACACTAAATGGTTGGCATTACTAGAAGTAGAACTATCACTACAACTATGAATCTATTTATCAGTGTTGTTACAACCACATCTTCACAAGTAGATCTACACTAGAGGAATTAGCAATATGTCAAAAAATAACCAAATTAAAATATAAATTCAAACAATAACCAAATTAAATAATCCAATTTAAAATATAAATTCAATAATAACCAAATTACAACAAGTAGATCTACACGACAGGAGTTAGTAATATGTCCCAATCATGCTTGTATTTTGACTGCTAAGATAGGAGCTAAATAAGGAAAGCTCTTCATCGTTTTTGTTACTCAAGCAACCATGAGAAGAAGCAAACACAATGGGTACGCTAATCAAGAAGATTAATGAAGTAACAATTAATGCAAAAACTGACGCACACTAAATGGTTAGCGTTACTAGAAGTAGAACTATCACTCAAACTATGAATCTATTTATCTGTATTGTTTACATTCACATCTCCACTTCTTACAGGTCAATGGAATGTTTATGCCTAAAACATCGATTCAAGTAGTCATGTATTTGGTACTTTGCAAGGGTCATGAACCGCCATTTTAAACCTGCTATAAGGGGATGCCATCCACAAAATGCAAGCACCTTGCCTTTATCCTTATACTTAGCTGTAGGAAGCCCAGGTGCAAATGTGTCTATTTCACCAATTATCTCTTCGAGGCACTGCCTAAATCCAAAATAGTAGGATTGATTTTTAAAATAATAAAAGTGAAATATATTGAAATTTTGGCCCAACCGGGTGATCCTAATTCATTGGTCCTTTCAATACGATCAAATAAAAAGCCTAACATAAAGGATCCAATGAAAAAAATAGGATATGTTTGACTGACTGCCCACCCTACCTCATTTACATTCTCGAGAGAGCCCATCTTTGTTTCATTAGAGTCTTTGTTTCGTAAACTAGTTTCCAATTTCCAATCAACAACATGTAGATTTATAGGACATTACCGATGGCAGCTTCGAATAGATCATTATACTAACTATGATTCAATAGCTTCCAAAGTAAAAATTTGAATAAAATGATATACCGGTGAAAAATCAAAATGGGTTTTTTTTTATTAAGATGGGAATCACTTCACCACATCTCATTTAGACTCTGTTCGTTTATCGGAAAATATTCTCCTTTTGAAAAATATTTTCCCGAAAGTCATTTTCCTAAAAAATATTTTCCTGGAACACAATTTTCTGGTGTTCGGCTAAAATTTGAAAAAGTTTCAGAAAATATTTTCTGGTATTCGGCGACTGCCGATCCAGCGGCATCCGACGATCGGCGGCGGTGGCCACGTTCGGCGACCGGCGGCGGCGGCAGTGGCGGCGTCTGGCGACCGGCGGCGGCGGCGGCAGCGGGCGGCTGGAGGCGGAGGCGGGCAGCGACCGACGGCGGCGGCAGTGGCCGGCGAGCGGCGGCAGCGGCGGCGGCCGGCGACCGCGCGGCCAACGACCGGCGGCAGTGGCCGATAGCGGTGATCGACAATCAACTTCTTCTCCCACGGAAAATATTTTTCCTTCAATGGGCAATTTTACCTTCACTTTGGGGGAAAATGATTTCCTCTTTGTGAAAAGAGGAAATCATTTTCCTGAAAACAATGAAGGATTTGGGGGTGGGAAAGGAAAATGTTTTTCCACGGAAAACATTTTCCGCCCCCGAACACCGAAAAACGCGGAAAATGTTTTCCGAAAAAATATTTTTCCGGAAACGAACGGAGCCTTAATGAGAATCGAACAAACCTTCAACCCCGTGTTCTACCCTTGTCGAATTAGAGGTAATAGGAGCATTCGTTGACCAAAAGATCACCCTAAGATGATCATCTCATGGCTATTGAGAACAAATCAAATCAGATGATTTTATATCTCAATCTTTCTAATTTGTTCCTACGAAACCAAGGTTGAAAAAGATATCCAAAAATCAATTATTCACAACTGCTGAAGAAGGATTCATTAAAGAGTTAAGGATAGTAATACATTTTATAAATCGAGTGGATTCGGTCTTATACATATGCGAGGAAGGTAATCGAAATAGAAAGAAGATGAGCTCTTCTTTCTTTTATCATTTAGGAGGCATGCGTGGGGACTATGGTCTTAGACGTGCATCAACATTCATTTGATACAATATTCCTATTGATTGGCAATTGCTTTATTAGTATGGCATCTTTGTTTGCTGTCCACTGGTGATTTCTTATATAGATATAGAGGGGAGGTAATCTCCATGTGGTGATATTCTAGAGATGATGCAAATAAGAGGAGAAATTGACGGAACTGCCGACACCGTGGTTCGTAGCTAGGTCGCTATTCCTCTGAGCTATAGACCCCACCTTTTTGCATTGGATCTGTTCCTGAGAGTATCTTAAAAATAAAAGGAACTTTTCTCCTCTTTGGCAATTTCGGGTTTCCAGACCAGTCATGTAGTACCAAGACGTGTGTAGAGAAAGGGTCTCTCCTTGTGGATAAAACATAATCCCCTGGATTTCATTTCGCTTGAAAATATGTATTGGGAAGGCAGTAAGCCATCCTCAACTAATTCGGCGGCTTCTCATCAAATAGAAAGGATTGCTAAGATTTCATCATCTACTGCCGACCTTATTCCAATTTTAAGAGCTCAGATTGAATCGATACCTCAATATCGATTCGATCCGAGATCTCTTATTGAGTTATTCATTCAATGAATATTCTCAATATTATGCCTCGAAGAAAACTCGAGCTTCCACGTTGTTTAGCATGAGATTTTGAGTCTCGCATGTCTACCGTTTCACCACCAAGTCATCTTTCTTAAAATTGGTCTTACATATATTAATTAGAAGAAAGACGCACCATAAACTGTGCAAAATTAAGCAAACCCAGAGAAATTGTCTTCTGATAACGTAACTTTTTCCTCCTCTCGTGGGTGTATGCAAGAACCAAGGTTAGGTGCTCGTGTAAATAAGCCTATGAGAACACGTTAAAAAGTCATTTTATACTTATGGAAGAGGAGAACGACAATATTTCAAGAATACGAAAAGTGTTATTTCTCACAGGAAAGTCCAAATGTATCGTGTATCGCCTCAAGCGCGGGAGACATATTATTAGAAAACAATGCTTTGTTTATAATTCAAATGGTGAGGTGTGAGAAAACACGGAGAATGTGGAAACAACAATGCTTTGAACCTTTTCTTTTCTAGAAAAACTATCTATTTATTAATAAGCCAAATGGGAAAATATAGAGCTTGCAATGAAATTGAATAATATTGGCGCAAAAGAAAGGGGAGAAAATAGACATTACGTTTATTAATTAATTGCAGTGTTGGAACCAAGTCATAGAGGAAATACTCAAACGATCTATTTATTAATAAATGATTAATACCACAAAAAATCATAAATTGGTACACCTACAATAAATTTATTCCAAACTAATTTTTGGCTACCAAAAACCCTAAACTGGTACGTCTGTGAAAAATTTACCAAAAACTAATTTTTTGACCATAAAAAATCCCAAACTGGTACATTTATGACAAATTTACCCTCTGTTAGTACTGTTAAATTGAATTAATATCACGAAAAAACTAGTAAACCTATGACAAATGGAGGGTAAAACCCCAAATTAGTATACCCGTTAACTGTCACGTATCATTTATCTTGGCAATTTGATAATAAAATTAACAGAAACTAAGGAAGTATAAATTTATCACAGGTGTATCAATTTGAGATTTTTTATGATCAAAAAATTTAGTTTGGGATAATTTTGTCACGGATGACTAGTTTGGATTTTTCGTGGTAGTCATTCATTAATAAATCTTACATTTAGATAATAGAAAAAGAGGGTGGAAGAGAGAGAATTCTGGTAGTGTATCATGGATTGTACCTCATCAATGGTCAACAACCCTCTTTCGACATCTTTTTTGGTAGTATATCATTAATTGTCAACAACCCTCCTATTTGACTTCTTTTCTGGCACTATAAACGTCAGATGTCATTTGGAAACTTGGAAGTTCAGTGTTTGATAAATGGAAAAATACTGAAGTTAACATTCAAACTACAATGAAATTGAATAATATTGGCGCAAAAGAAAGGGGAGAAAATAGACATTACGTTTATTAATTAATTGCAACGTTTGAACCAAGTCATAGAGGAAATACTCAAACGATCTATTTATTAATAAATAATTAATACCATAAAAAATCATAAATTGGTACACCTACAACAAATTTATTCCAAACTAATTTTTGGCTATGAAAAACCCTAAACTGGTACGTCTGTGAAAAATTTACCAAAAACTAATTTTTTGACCATAAAAAATCTCAAATTGGTACATTTATGACAAATTTACCCTCCGTTAGTACTGTTAAATTGGATTAATATCACGAAAAAACTGGTAAACCTATGACAAACGGAAGGTAAAACCCCAAACTAGTATACCCGTTAACTGTCACGTATCATTTATCTTGGCAATTTGATAATAAAATTTAACAGAAACTAAGGAAGTATAAATTTATCACAGGTATATCAATTTGAGATTTTTTATGGTCAAAAAATTTAGTTTGGATAAATTTGCCACAAATTACTAGTTTGGATTTTTCGTGGTAGTAATTCATTAATAAATCTTACATTTAGATAATAGAAAAAGAGGGCGGAAGAGAGAGAATTCTGGTAGTGTATCATGGATTGTACCTCATCAATGGTCAACAACCCTATTTAGACATCTTTTTTGGTAGTATATCATTAATTGTCAACAACCCTCCTATTTGACTTCTTTTCTGGCACTATAAGCGTCAGATGTCATTTGGATAGACCGAGATAGTTTAAATGTTAACTTCAGTATTTTTCCATTTATCAAACACTGAACTTCGAAGTTTCCAACTTTCTTTCTTTCCTTACCCCTTTTTTTTTTTTATCAACAGTGATGCGTCTCCAAGATCACCTCTATCTCAAATAGTCCTCAATTTAGATGCAAAGTCAAGGGCTCACTTGTCACACCCCATGAAAACTTATCCTTCTATTACAACAGCTATAAATCAAAATCATCTCTAGCACAATCCAACGATATGTCCATGACTGTGAGGTACCGGGGCACTTACATCGTAAAGCCTGAAACTGCGACGTGGGTTGGCCACCTACCACTCTCGGAGCTGGACCAAATTGGCACCATCACCCATGTGCCCAACATTTACATCTTCAGACCGCCCCCAGAATGGCTGCACCCGGTCGACGCCATCTTCGGCACTCTCCGGGGTTCGTTGAGCCGTGTGCTGGTCCCGTTCTATCCGCTCGCGGGAAGGCTCAGGTGGCTCGACGGGGGACGGCTCCGGCTTGATTGCAACGCCATGGGCGTCTGGTTCATCGAGGCCGAATCTGATGGCGAGCTCAACGACTTGGGCGATTTTTGTCCCCGTCCGGAGTTTGAACAGATTGTGCCAAGCGTGGACTACACGATGCCGATCCATGAGTTGCCACCATTGCTAGTTCAAGTCACCAAGTTCAAGTGTGGTGGGCTTGCATTGAGCGCCTCCATATCTCACGCGGTTGCTGATGGGCCAAGCGCTGCTCATTTCATGACTGAGTGGGCTCGGCTCGCTCGCGGCGAGCCACTAGGCATCGAGCCGTACTATGATAGAAAGGTTAGCTAGTGATTTAAAGAGCTTTCTTTTTGATAACACGGAGCATCTGAATCTTTTTTGGTTTTTCTAAATATAATCTAGAGGTAGACTTAATGCCCTGAAAAGCCCCAACTTTAGGTCCAATCTCAATTTTACTCCAAACTCTAAGACTAATTAGTAATTCATTATCAGAACATGTATCTTTACCAACGCCTTCACCTTTGAATGGAATTATCAACAACCTCCTGATATTGATAATTTTGTAGAAACTAGTGGCAATATTTGGACGCGAAATAGATTTGAGACTATGTGAAAGTTGGTTATTTCTTTTAGGGGCAAAATCGGGATTGAACCTAAAGTTTGGGGTTTTCTAGAAAATTAGGCCTCTAGATGTAGGAACTAGAGATTCGGTTACCTAAAGGTTGACGAAACACCATGCAAGAGTATCAAAACTTTTTGACATTATTAATACGAATTTGTTTAGTAAAATAATTCAAGAAAACTAAGACTCTGCGGGTACCAAGAGGACACACAACACTTTTTTTAATGAATTAAACCAGCGCTCTTTGGAATCGTATAATTTATTACACCTGCTTGCTTGCAAAAAAATGACAACCAAAGTACCAATTCAAAACATCCGAGGTTGACCATATAGTTTTGACTAATAGGACTTTTCCTTAATCTTAGTTAACTCCTCACTACCGATTACAAGAGAATGGTTTCTCACAGCTGCCTCTGCCTTTTGGCATCACGAGCAACAATGAACCACCTTCGAGAACATTTTACTTCTATGCAATTGAAACTAGAGTGCATTTGTTTCACGAAAAATTCAAGATTTGAAAAACATTTTTCAAGAAATAATCCTTTGTATCGCTTAGAAAAATAAATGAATAAAAAATATTTTCCTCACTGACGAAGATAGCTAGGTATAAATTGCGTCGACAATGGAAAATTTTTTCCATTGACTAATTTTTCTAATTGACATAATCAATCATTTTTTTAAATTTTTGTTCAAATTTTGAATTTTCTATTAAACAAACTCACCCTAACAATTATTCACCATTTCCCTTTCTTTTTAACCGGAGGTTGACCCTAACAATTATTCACCCTAGCATTTTTTGGAAATTTTTTTCAAATTTTGATTTTTGTGTCTCCTTGCATCTTCTCCACCCTATCTAGTGTTCCTTGTCGTCTTGTAGGTAAACTATTATGTTTATTTATTTATATAGTTTTGCTTTTGTCGTCACCAAGCAAAGGAAGTGTCTATGCTCGGTTGAGAAGTGTTAAACTCTTTTCATATTTTTGTTACCATCATCAAACTAAGTTACGTTCTTTTTATAAATCTTATTTATCGTGCCCTGTTTAATCCGGCAGAGTGCAAATGTTACTAGGAGTGCATTACAATTTCCATCATTCCGTATATTGTAATTTTATAAAGTTACATGCTCTCGAATGCATTTTTGCATCAACTTGCATTTTCAAATTCATTTTCGAGTGTCAGATTTTTTTGGATAACAACCAACTGTTCTAAAAGTTTAAGCTAGCCTAAAGCGGGGAAATATGTAATTGGGAAGGCCATTAGGGGCATGAAAGGATTCGAACTCATGACCTCCAGCTCTGATACCTTATGAGATTTTGTGGGACTATAACCAATTGTTCTAAAATTTTAAACTTTTAGATGAAAGCGTGGTTTTATATTTTATTATTCTAGCACCGAGCTTTCCCATTATATTAATTTGAAAAGGTTGTTTTTATTTTCAATTTCCGTGCCAAAACATAGAAATCGACATCTTATTTCACAAAGCTCGAAGCATATCGTCTCTTATTCTATGACTTTAGTCTTTGTAATCTCTTGCATGATTTTTTCGTTTTCAACAAGGTTTTATGGGTGGGCGAAGATCCAACTGGCCCCCTGCTGCCGCCGCCAAACTTGGAGCACTCCGAGTTCAACCACCCGCCGCTGCTGATCGGCCACACTAGCAACCTAGAACAGCGTAACAAGAAGACCACCATGGTCATGCTAAAGTTGACGAAGACCCAAGTTGAAACCCTAAAGAACGCGGCGAACAAGGACCGAGCCGGCCACCACCCACGTCCCTACACCCGATATGAGACGATGTCCGCGCACATATGGCGGTGTGCATGCAAGGCTCGCAAACACAAGCCCGAGCAGCCAACCATGCTGTGCATCTGCGTTGACGCCCGCAGCCGCCTACAGCCATCCCTAAAGCCTGGATACTTCGGCAATGCGACTTTTGACGTGGCTGCTGCAGGCACATCCGGCGAGCTGGCGTCAAGCCCGCTCGGGTGCACTTCGAGCAAAATTCGAGAGGCCATCGAGACAGTGACCCACGACCATGTGAGGTCAGCCATTGAGCACATCCGGAGACAACCGGACCTGACCATGTTTCAGGATTTGCATGCCCTAGGAAGCACACAAGGGCTTTTCTATGGAAACCCTAATCTCGGGGTGGTGAGCTGGTTGACGCTGCAGGTGTACGGCCTTGACTTCGGGTGGGGGAGAGAGATTCACATGGGGCCTGGGAACCACGATTTCGACGGCGATTGTCTGGTTCTTCCAAGTCTTGAGGAAGAAGGTGGGTTGGTGGTGGCCGTGGGCTTGAAAATAGCGCACATGGAAGATTTCAAGAAGTTCTTCTATGAGGATATCGTTGATTAATTCATGAACTGATTAATGTTTAATATTGCTAATGCTTTTGGTCGATATATTATTAAATCTGGGGCTTCGTGTTATAATGTATCTAGATATGAGTTTAAGATCCTAGCAATTAGCAAATACAAAAGGGTTTGAATTATGTCCTTGTAAGATATATGGAGTCATTTATCAACAACTCACTGGATCGGGATTCTCTATATAGAAGTTAATATGCCCGATCGATGTACTAGCCTGCCCAAGATCTAATAATGCGAATTCGAATAACAGAAGCAACCTAATTCTAACCCACTATGGATATGTAATTAGGTCATTTTGTGTTAATGCGTAATGAGTATATTATTGTTTAACATAGAATTTACTAACCAATGCCTTGGTTAGAGATTAATTGCGGGCTTGCTTCACGGATCAGTGCTCTGTGCGGGGATGACAAAGGATTAGTGGTAGGATCTTAAGTTATCTCTATGCTGTAAGGATTTGTTAGAGAGTTTTAGTTTTATGGACTCGGAGTGGGGTTCGTTATAGACGGTTTAATCTACCCCTAACTCTTTCTAGTGAGCTTGGTGTTAGCCTGTTGACAATGAATTATCAAAAGGACTAAGCCTTATCTTAACACTTAATGTAAAATTGCTTGGGGTATAAGTTCATTAGTATAACAAAAATTTTAAGAGTCACTTTCTTCTACATTTTGATGAGGATTTCATACTGTAATCTAGTCTTACAGCACATGGTTGGAAAGTTCCATGTGTTTAGGTTCCGATGCGTCAAGTTCCATGATGTTTGGAGCCTTCTAGAGAAGTCCCGCCCAATGTAAGTGTTACCAAGTTTACGTAAGATTGCGTCTTTGCATCTTTCTACGAGTTAGTTGGGTCCTATGCACGTAGTATTTTGTTCGTAGAGTCATATTGAATCAAGAGCCAATCTTTTTTGTTTTAAGAAGGGATTGTTGGTCTTCTCTTAAGAATGATTGATAAGGTGTATTGAAATATGTCTATGCTTGGAGGGTTGTTCCAAGTTGAGTCTCTTTAAAGTCATCCAAGGTTTTTTTGAGAGTTTGGAAAATAAACACTGATAGTCCTTATACTTTGGCTTAATGAGTAATGTCATCATGGGAATATTAATTTGTTCGATGTGGTCCTCAAGCTATTTCTAAATGTTCAATATAGTCTTTAAACTATCAATTAGTTCAATCCAGTCGCTCAACTTTCCACAACCAAGTCAAATCAGTCAGTCAGTACTATTCAAAATTTTTCATAATTAAATTATTGCCTAGATTTTGGAATACCTTTTTAATTCAATCAATTTGCTAAATTAACAAAACATATTCTATTTTATCTTTTTATTTCCCTTTTACCTTATTGGTTTTTACAAATACTACGACACTTCCATTTAAGTAAATTTTAGCTTATTATCTTTATAATATAAAAGGAGAAACTCAACTTAGAGTTATAACAGGTTGATATTCTTTTTAGTTTATGTCTAAATGTTTCATCATAATATCTAGAAATGATTTTAGTTTGTCTATAGATATTCATATTAATATGAATCTAAATCTTGTTCATCATACATTTTAAAGCACGAAACACAAAAGATTGATAATTTTAGCAATCCAAAAAATTAGAATGAAGATTTATATTATTTAAAAATTTCATCAATCTAAAATATAATGTACAACATATACGAATATAAGTACGGGTTTGGACTCTTGGATCAGAGTTTAATCTTAACCCTATATCCATATGTTGGATTCGTATTAGTGGTCGGTACATGTCTTGTATATCAAGGTCGATTCCTTAGGAGGTGAGCAAACTATCCTACTATATGCCATGTATCCTGAGGTATATCCCTTAGATGGTGAACGTTTATTCGAACTTGTGTTACCCTCTAAATCTCCGACCACTTTAGTATTCATCGGAATTAGAGCCTAGGCTATGGTAGGTCGTTGTCATGGACTAAATGTGGTTGCACCCGCAGCCCGTATGCACAATTACTGTGATGTGGAATTGCACGACTTGAGAAGACAAGTACAATGAGTCCAATATCTATTTGAGCAATCTTAATTGGTGAGGCATGGCGTAAACCGTCATGACCATGAAGAGGAAGAAGACGAAGAGGAGATTCTGATACATACAGTGGAGAGGCGTCACTGTCGTTGGAACTGTGATTTTCACAATTTTGATGTCAAAGTCGATATTGCGGAACTCGAAGGCACTACTTATCCGGAAGACATCATCGACTAGCTGGACAAAATCGAGCGAGTAAATGATAAGAATATTGCAGAGATTCGAAAAGTGAAACTCGTGGCCATCAAACTTAAAAGCTTGCCCTCTATTTGGTGGGAAATCTAAAGCGCCAACTCGTGAAGGAAAGCAGCATGTGGGAGAAAATGAAGGAGAAGCTCAAGAAGAAGTTTCTTCCGAAAACTTATAAGCAAGACGCTTTCTTCAACCATAACTTCAAACAAGAGGCGCTGCCTGTGGAAGAATACACTGCCGAATTTCACTGCCGCATTTGAACATCTCATGCTTCGATGTGATATGGTTGAAGCCGAGGAGCAAACTATCGCTTGTTACCTTGGCAGTCTTCGATCAAAAATTTCCAATGTCGTCCAATTTATACCCTATTGATGAACCTTTAATGATGTTTTCAAATTAGCCATGAAGGTGGAAAGCAACTCAATGGGAAAAGCGGGAGAAGTTGTGAGTTGACAAAAGAGGGACCTTCTAACCAGGGAAATTCGATCTCGGAGCCTTTTCTGGACATTAAAGGTGACCTCCTCAAAACTATAGAATAACACCTCAAAATGACCGTCGTAACACTTTTTAACACTGACTCAAGATACTGTCTTAAGGGTCATGGATTCGGTCAAATTGCTGCAGAGTGTCTTAATAGGAAATCGTTACTCTTGTGGAGGATGAACAAGAAGATGGGCCACAATATGACACTTTGCTCCAAGAAGACTCAAGGAGTGAAGAAGAAATCACTTTTAGAGATTAAGGAGAATCTCGTCACTCAAAGGAACTCAAAGGCTATTCATCTAAGAGGATGAAAATTGACTTCATAACAACGTATTTCACACTCAGTGCACTTTCTCACGGCAAGGTATGCGATGTCGTCATTGATAGTGGAAGTTGGGGGATGTTGTTGCCACCACCATGGTAGACAAATTGCATCTCATGGTGGAGGACCATCAGACATCCCTACAAGCTTTTTTGGCTTGAGAAAGGAATGAGCTTAAGTAAATAAACGATGGTTTGTTGTTATCTCAATTGGCGAAGAATATAAAGATGAGGTTATGTGTGATGTTGTTCCTATGTATGTATGTCATCTACTTCTTGGGTGACCATGGTTGTATGATTAAAGGATGATCCATGATGGCTTTTAAAACACCTATAGAACATGTGAATAACCCTATGGAACATGTCAACAAGTTGCTAGATTCATATGGAAGTGGAATGTAAAAAGCATTAGGGCAAAAGCCATAAAAAAACCCCATACTATATCTAGTATGATATATATACACCTCAAACTTTTTCCATGTCACAAAAAATCCTAAACTTGTACATACGTGACGCATTTACTCTCCATTAAAGAAGACCCTTAAAAATCTGCCTACATTAATGCCAGAAAGCAAACGTCGTTGAGATGGCATTTATGTGGCTTAAGTAAAATAAAAACTACATTTTTTTGCTTAAAAATCATTTAACAGAATCTTGATGGAGGATAAATGTATTACATAAGTAGAAGTTTTAAGGTTTTTTATATGACAAGAAAAAAATTAGGGTAAATGTGTTACAATGGGTATAGTTTGGGATTTTGATATTAAAAAAAAAATTCTAAGTAAATATGTCACAATGGGTATAATTTGAGGTTTTCTGTGACTTTGTCCCAAAGTATTAATCAAATTCACATTCTCTGCACATGAAACATCAGTTGTTAATGCAACAAAACCACGATACATGTTAGCAAAGTAAAGAAGAAGTGAATGCCTCGCTTTTTCTAATAAAATATATATCATGTTGTTGATACCTAATTTTTAGCCGACGCATCATTGAAAGCAAAAACTCAAGATTAAGGTTTCCGATCGTGACGGAACCCGTTTCTTGAACAAAAAGTGTCGTTTTTTAATTCTGTTTGTTAGCTTAGCTTCTATGGACGGTTGACCATTCATTTCATGCAAAAACCTAGAAAGTCACATGATTGACTTTTGAGTTGATTTTTTCGACAACCCTTTGATCAAAAGTCAACGCCGGATCAAATTGGGGCTTTTCAAATAAAAAGATTCTTTTCAAGTATAATTTCACTTTAGAAGTGAAAATTCCAGAAAAATTCAAAGATTTGGTCATAAAATCAAACTCCTAGTGAAAAGTCAACTAGGGTTTGACTTTTGGTCAAACCTTTGACCCAAAAATTGGAAAATTTTAAAATCCAAAAATCATCTTATTTTACATTCAATCTGAATTTGGCATTTGAAATTTTGCAAAAATTGATTAAGAACCTACTTTTTCCCAATTTGCGAAAATAGGTTCGGAATTGGCCAAAAACAAAATTACTTTCATTTTGTTCATATTTTAGCTTAGTTCCTTTTACGACATTTGATCCAACGGTCGTCATAAGATCGCTCATGTGACCAATTTTGTGAATCGGCACTTTGAAATGAAAACCCCCAATTTAGTCATAATTAAGTGTTTGAATCAATCGTTTACGATTCGCGAATGGTTAATATCATTTGACTCGTTTTTGTCAGATAAACATGAATTCAAAGTCAATTTTACGAAATTGATTTGAGAACTCTTCAATTTTTAGATTTTTGCAAACAAGTCCTTGGATTTTGTGAAATTACAAAAATGCCCCTAATTAGGTCTTTAATTGCAAAATTAATCAAGGCCATTGATGAGATTAAATCATGACCATTCAAATCAACACATGTTAAATGAGGTCTTTGCTTAACCTTAAAGTAAAAGATAAGCACAAATCTCGACTATCGGATCAAACCGATGGCCAAGATTGAGTCATGAGGGGAGTATATAACTCATTTTCCCTCCAAAATTTGAGGGGGCCTCATTCTGTAAAATTTTGGATAAAAAATCCAGAACTTTTTCCTCCTCTCTCTTTCACGTTCTCTCTCTCTTTTCTCTCCTCTAGAAAAACCGCTCACGCAGTTTCTCAAAGAGTCGCCGATTCAGCCCCACCAGCGGGTCCTCGCCGGCGACACCACCAGCACCGCCACCCCCTCCAACATTCGCCTCCGTTTCTTCAATGTCCGGCTGGTCGGATCCTTGCCGGAGTTGCCTCCGTTTGCTCCGTTTCTCCTTCTCTTCCCACGGCGTCTTGAGCTAGTCCGAATCAAATCAGTTCAGTTCAGTGGCTGATCTAGGCGGTCCGACCACTGCCGATCTCTCCTCAGGTGTTGTCCCAACCTTGCTATGGTTGGAGTTTCATCAGAAAGCCACCAAAGAAGTTCTGGTGGCTCCCTCTTCCCTGGCGAGTCAAATTAGTCCAACCGGACTTATTTGATCCTTCTTCTTCGTCGGTACTGTTTCGGTGCCGATTTGACATCGCCGGACACTCCCTAGTATCCTCTGGTGGTTGACGTCCATCCTTGGTGAACTGAGATCCCTCGGAGCACCTCGTACATCGATTGACACAAATCGATTGATCGTGTTTTCACGTGATAACAAAAGGTAATCTCTCGGTCTCGAATCCGATGACGCGAGGCTACAATAGGTAGCTGGGGCTAGGATTCACCCTAGGACTTCCTATGAACTCCATATTGATGGTTTGTGGTTGCTGATTACATGTTTGATGATTTGAAAATGATGTTCTTGAGTTGGAAGCTGTTCTGTAATTTTGAGTTTCTGGACCGACTTTCAGTTTTGTCGATTGTGACCTATTAAACTTCATTTCTGGGCTTCAAAATCTTCTGGACTCTCGTAATACACTTCGAGAGCTTCGATTTGGTATCTTACGGCGCTTGATTTGATATCGTTTGCTACCTGAAAACCTATTCTAAGTTTGCATCAGAATTAGAAGTTTTGTTGTTCTATTTCTTCACGTTTTTACACGATTGGAGCAGTTTTGACAAATTTTTACTGGTTTTTCTGTTCGGATCTGGATGTTGTGGTCCTCATGAAAGTTGCCGAGAATTATCTTGATCATAACATATGTTTTTTCTAGATTTTTCTGATAAGTCTAGATGAATGAAATCCTCTGCGAATCGACCTAGGGTCTGAAACAGCTTTCTGCATTGATTACTTTAAATCAGGTTGTTCGGATTGATGATTTTTTGTTGTCTTGTGTGTTGAGATTCAATAGGAGCTGTCCTCATAAAAAATGATCTAAATCAGGTTGGTTATAGCATAGGTTTTTCTCAGAATTTTTGGAATATGCCCAAGTGTGGAAAACTCATGAAATTTGACCTTTGCACATGCTGATTTTGCCCAAACTGTACTGTTGGCGATTTTTTTTATGATTTTTCTGCTAAGATCTGAACTTAGGTCTCTGCATGAAAAATGTTCACATATATCTTTATTACAACATATAAATTTTTCAGAATTTTTGGAGATAAGTAGATAGGTGAAAACCTCTGTGAACTGACCTCATGTCTTGTCTGCCTCTAATAGAACCCGAATTGGATTTGCTCAAAATTGAATGTGCAATTGTGATTTCTTGACCTTGATGTCTTCATGAAAGTCATAGTATAGTTCATTATCTTTTCAAAAAGGTATAAATCATGTCATTCGGTCATCATTTGCATGGTCAATTGCATGCTCAATCTTGAAATTTTATTCTGTAATTGTTGATTTCAAGGAACCCGATCTGTTTTCCCTTTTTGTTTTCTTTGGAATCACAAATAGGTTTGAATTTCTCATGAAAAATGTTCATCATGTTGTATACTATTCACATGATTTGTATCATATTTTTTGCCATGTCATGAGGATAGTAAACAATATATACCTTATGAGCTCATTTGCTGCAATTCATTACTAATATGCATTATTGTAGAAACCTTTTCAATTGATCATGAAATTGATGTTAATCAAACTCAATGCCTTCTAGAAAGTCTTAGAGAACATCTTAAGCTTTCTAATGATGCCAAGATTGTCTCATTTGGATGTCCATAGACCCCTTTACTATTTTTGATGAGGTTCCCTTGAAATCTGGAAAATTGTGAATTCAGAATGCTTGATGTGCCAAATCTGTGTTTGCGCTTTGCTGATTTTGTGTGAATTTTTCGGTAAAAATTTTGATGATGAGTTCTCATGGACTTTGATTGTCATTCCCAGACCTAGGTCGTGACAGAATTTGATAATTTTTGGACATCATTAACATGCCCAAATTTCCATGAGGTTGCTCTGAAAATCTACTCCTATGTTCTGTTCTGATGCATTTCTTCATGTTCTGTGATTTTTGTAAATTCATGTGTAGCTTATCGTAGAAATCTTTCTTCACAAAAAATGTTCGTTGTTGTGTGCTTGATGTACCATAAATTTTCCAGAACATTTTAACAATGGGTCCTTTTCCAATTGAATGCATCTTGTATCCCATGTTTTGTTGTTCTTTGTTTTTCCTTTATGAATTGTCTTTTGTTTTAGGATTTTTAGAAAGTAATGTATGCTGAACCAGGTTTTTAATGCCCTCACGAGCTTTAATTCTCACAATTTATCGATTTTCTAGTGCATGTGGTTATGATTGGCAATTGATGAATTGAATGAAGCGACTTGATATCGGTTCACTAATTTTAGTGATTGGATGAGAATCAAGGTCTTTCAACCTACTTACATGTTTAATTCATCACAATGCATGTGATTTTTAGATGTATGTTTAGGGATGATGCATGATCGTGGGTCCAAATTGGGGATTACATATAGAAACTGATTTAGGGATTCATGGCGTTAATTGCTGTTGGTGAATACCAATGGTAGTTAATAACCATGAATTGTGTCTAAAATGAACATGGGTAGATAATAAGAGGTATCGATGCATGTCTGAACAAAGGCCGACCCCAAGGCCACTTTTGAAATTCTTTGTGCCTTGTTTGTTATCTTTGATTGACTTGTGATACTGTGTACTTTGTGATTATATATTGTTTGTTGTTGTTCTTTCTTTAGTTTCAGTTTTAGATTAGGGTTAGAATAGGTCTAAAAAGACGACGGTCTTGAATATGGCGAAAGTTGATGTCCATTCCGACTCTATTCTTTATATACGACGATGGTCAATGTCCATTCCGATCTATTTCTTGTAAAAATTCATTCATTACCTGACATATGTCTCGGGTTTCTTGTATGCATTGTATAAACACCTGACGAGTTGTGGGTTTTTCTTCATTGCACTTAGAACTAGCTAGTTCTTTCGATACCTTGGTTGTTTACTTTACGTAATGCTTTTTAATACAATTGTTTGTTTCTTTCTTTTCTAGATTAAGATACAATTAGTTTAGAATTTGAAATGAAAACACAAAGACAAGATGCATGATCATGTAGTGGACTAAGACTTTGGCATGAAAATGGTAAAAAAATAAATGCATGACGACTCAAATAACAATCATGATAAGTTTAGTAGTACCGAAAGGGCGTTAATAGAAATATTAACGTAAGCTAGTCCTCGAACTTATGATCTCTAATTTTCGTGGAAATCGAAACGAAACTCCTGCATTTCAGTTGGGTATTCTAGCCGACCCCCGACCTAGGCTAGTGGCGACTCTTAAAAAAGATAAAATCGATCCGCTGTCACGCGAGATATGGATTTAAGGAAAATCCACGTTCATGACCGATGGACCGTATGGATGACCAAAAAATCGATATTTCGGTCAGCTGTCATTTATGATGTGCCAAACGGACTGTATGGATGACTAAAAGATTGATGTTTCGGTAAGCCATCTTTTATGATGTGCCATGCGGACTGTATGGATGACTAAAAGGTCGATGCTTTGATAAACCTATCTTTTATGACGTGCCATATGGACCGTTTCAAGAACACTTATCTATAAATCCACTTTATCGTGTTTGGCCCTTGAGAGGTAGGTCATGACACATGTTAGGAATTTAAAAGATGAGGTATGCAAAAACACAAAGAATGTGAAGGACCAAATAATCTATTTATAAATGAACCGTACGTATAGATGGTAGAAAAGAAGGGGAAAGAGAGAGAACTGCACTCGATCGTTGATCATCAATTATAAAAACACACTAGTTATGTGTATATACTATAGTAACAAATGCGACATTTTCAGCCGCACAAAATAGAGTTTTGATTTAGCCGAATAGTGGACTCTCTCTTTGGCCGCACATAGAGCTATGAACACCGTGAATTTTGTGCAGAGAATTCTAATTCAATTGAGACACTTTCTTTGTAGAGACGTGAGTGTTTCAAGCCGTGAGGTAATTCTCAGTGATTCACATATCAAGCAATTACATGAGGTTAAACACTGTGAAATTGGGTGTAATCTGGCTAGAAAATACTTGAGCATGTGAGCAATTGTAACTCTGTATTTCTTCTATTGATTAATAGATTATTTGCGACTGGCTCTTTCTGTAGAATAGGTACCGACACTCGGATTGAACCACGTAAATCTCGTGTTTTTTTATTGTTTCTCATTGATTTCTCCAGTGATCTCATTCTCTTGTGTCGATTTAAATGCAAGATCCATTGGCTTCCGCTACAACAATTGGTATCGAAGTTAAAGCTAGGATTTTTGGAATTGATTTGGGGATTTCGCTTGCTCGGTCTTTGTCTAGAAATTATGTCGTTCCCCTTATTTCTGGAGCGAAATTAGAAATGGAGAAGTTTTACGAGAGAAACAACTTTGGCTTGTAAAGCGTTATGTTATTAAAAACTCAAGATTTGACCAGGGCATTAGATGGCAAGGCTAAGTAACTCAAAACAATGAAAGATGCCGATAAGGATGAATTAATGGAGAGGGCAAAGAGTATAATCACATTGAACCTATTGGCTAAGGTGTTAATAAAATTGGCTGAGGAGAAGGATGTTGCAATTGTGGGCAAACTTCAGGCTCTCTATGTAACAAAGGGTTTATATATTCATTTATACACGTTTAATAGTTGTCTCAGTATTGATTTACGAAAGGCACATCCATCAGAGCCCACTTTGATGAGCTTAACAAACTCTTGATGGATTTGAAGAATGTCAAAGAGGCCCCAACTGATGAAAAATAGGGCATGATATTGTTGGAGTCTCAACTAAAGTCATAGGAGCACTGTACTGATTCACTGATATATGGGCATACTGCGATTACCTCAAAAAAGAAAAAAATCCACTTTGTTCTCTAAAGGGTGGCTGAGGAAGTTATGAGACGACGGTTTGGCACAAGATGTTATGTGGGGACTAGTGGTTCGGGGTAGAGATAAACAATGAAGGTCTAGTAATAGAGGTAAATGCAGGTTGAAGTAGGGGTATCAATGGATCGGGTCGGATTTTCATGATACCCGACTCGACCCAAATATTGGACATATGTGTTCGACCTGACCCGAGACAAGACCCAAACAAGATAAAGCTACACGATTGGGCCGGGTCATGTCGAGTCGGGTCGGGGCGGGTTTTGTGTTTCAAATAATGAATTCAGAGATAGAGATAGAGATAGAGATAGAGAGAGAGAGAGAGAGAGATGCCATTGTTGCAGATCCCAAATTCATCATCTTCCCAACAGCACCCCCTGCATCACCGCCCCAACCTCAGCAATTCAACCGCCGTCGCGGCATCGTCGCCTTCTGCGCCCGCTGTCCAGGCATCGTTGCTACCGCAGCAGGAGGACTCCGCATTGTCGACGAGCCCGCCGCCGCCGCTGCCGCTGCCGCCACTACAGGCGTCGGCTTCGACCTCGTTGTCCTGGGCAAGGCCCCGCCAGATGCGGTTCTCCAACCTTAGGGACTTCACTTGCTCTCAGAGGAGGCGATTCAATTGCCCCATCTTTGCGATCTCTTGGTCTTTTTCCTTGATTTTTCTAGCCAACCCCTACATCTGTAAAGAAGTCAAGAACAAAGTTAGGGTTTTGCTTTTGGAAATCCCAGAACCAAGTCATAAACCCTAATCAGTCCATCAAAAACTTGTCGAAACAACATAAACTGACGACGATGACGACGAGGACGACAAGAAAAGGTAAAATTTGAAAAAGGAAAGGAGGAAAGAAGGGTCGTTACATACATGTTGGGAAATCAAAGGGTCGATCTCCGATTCGTGCCCCCGAGACAGCGATGCCTTGGTCATCTTGCGAGGATCGTGAGTCACCGAGAAGTGATCGCCACTCAAGAGGTCGTCGCCGATGGTGTCTCTGGACCGCTTGCGGTGGTGGTTCCTAGGGATAGAGACGGCGGCGGCGGCGTTGTTGTCGCCGATCGATGATTTCGCCGTGCAGAACTCAGGGATGATACGGTATTTCCGGAGGCGGCGGTGCGATGGCCGCAAGATCTGGTCGGGCGGCATGGTCTCTGGCAGAAAGATGAAATCCTCCTCTGCCTGGCTAGGGTAGAAATAGGTTGTCTCGTTGGTAAGCTTGAGGACGCTGCGGCCATCGATCTTGGCGATGCTGCTGAGGGTGATGTTGCCGGTAGCGGCGGTGCGGAGGAACCCGGGGAAGAAGAAGTCGGCAGTAGGGTCCTGGGAGGAGGAGGGATCTTAAGGGGTTTGGTTATTGTTTGAGTTGAGCTTGGGTACTCAAGCCCAATAGATCCAAACAATACCCAATTCTTTTTATTGTTACCCAAACAAGTTGAGACCCCACCCGACCCAATAAGAAAATTTCGTGTTCAGGTCGAGTTGGTTCGTGTTTCGGTTCGGGTATTGTGTTTGGTTTTGACACCCCTAGGTTGAAGTCACGCCACAAAAAGTCCAAAGGCCGCGTGAAGTGCTTTAAGTGTTAGGAGGATAGACAGGTGAGTAGAAATTATCTGAAGAAGCAAACCTGATAGTTAGAATGCCATAAATAGTGTGGAGGACATTGTCGAGGAGGAGCACCAAGGATGAGGAGGCCATTTTGTATGTGACCACTAGTGCGTCGGGAGATAAATGAGTGCTAGATTCGAGTCATTCTAATCATGTGACGCGATATAGAAATCGGTTTACTAGTTACAAGATTGAAGATGGTGGTAGAATTCTAATGGAGAATAAAGTAGCTTATGAGATTGTGGGAATAGGGACAATTCATATTTGGATGCACAATGGGGTAGAGCGCACACTATAGACGCGAGACATCAATTAGAGCTAAAAAAAACCTTATTTCTATGGGGATACTTGATGATATCGGGTGCAAGTATACAGCTAATAGTGGAGCGTTAAAGATGTCTCGAGTCGCTATGATACTGATTAAGGGGAAGAAAGTGAATTTTCTCTATCATCTACTGGGAGAGACCGTGATAGGCACTCCTACTATTTCATCAGGTTATTCAGACTCAAGCTAAACTCAATTATGGCATACGTGGTCGGGGAAAATGATGTTCGGTGAGAGGGGGTTGTTGAAGGGTAAAAAAACATGGAAGATAGACCCATGGGAGCACCGCATTTTTGGCAAGTAGCAGCAGCTTAAATTTAGTAGAAATATGCAATTGACCAAGTAACTAGTTGATTATATTCATTTAGATGTTTTCTCAATAATTATTCGACAAAGATAAGGGTATATTTTTTGAAGCACAAATCCAAGATGTTTGATTAGTTTAAGAAGGTTAAGGCACTGACTGAGAAGTAGTTAAGTAAAGAGCAAGTGCCTTAGAACCAATAATAGTAATGAGTTATGTGGTAAAAATTTCACCAATTTCTGCCAGAAAGAATGAATTATGAGGCATCGAACAGTGCCCTGGACGACATAGCACCATGGGGTCGCAGGACGTAAGAATAGAACTTTACTTGAGGGAGCTCAATTGATGCTTTGATGAGACTACTATTCTTGGTAGATGAGCCTTAAGACACAACTAGTAGAGCAAACGGATCATGATGCCAAGAGTGAGATGGAGCTTCAGGTGGAGCCTTTGCAGATGTCATAGGTAACAAAAGTTGAGATTGTTGATGAGGCCGCAGATCCTTGAAGACGGTGATATAGAATAACCAATATAGTCATAGCATACTATAGTAGTAGGCTGACAGAGAAGGCAAATCAAACTATCGATGCTTATTGGTTGAATAGATGTTTCTTATACATAGATTGTAGGTGATAAGATGGAGAAATATGAGCTTTTATCTTACTTTGTGGCAAGGCTAATGTCGAGTCATCTTAGTGGCTAGTGGCAATATAGTGAAGGGATAAATCACTCTAGAATCAGACATGGGAGCTAATTAAAGTATCAAAGGGAAGAAAATTGTTGGATGCAAATGGGTCTACAAATGGAAAGAAGGCATTCGGGTGTCGAGGTATAAGCGAGACTTGTTCCAAATGTTTATACATAGCAGGCGAGTATTGACTACAACATAGTGTTTTCTCCAGTGATAAGACATATTTTTATTTGAGTATTATTTCCTTGAGTTGTTGCCCAAGATCTTGAGTTGGAGCAACTAAATGTGAAAATAATGTTTCTTCACAGTGAGTTGGAGGAGTGTATTTACATGAGACCGCTCCAGAGATGTTGCAACGTGTCATCAAATTATAATAAAAAAATTAAATTTCCTAAAGCAAACATAGCTATCCAATTGGCTTTTCGAATAGTCCTAACTAGCCATAAAAACATAAAAAAAAGTTGAGTGCTGAGTTTGAGATGAAAGATGTAGATCCTGTAAATAATATATTTGGTATAGAGATTTCGCAAGATATGGCTATAAGAGTTTTGCGTCTATCCCAAAAGAAATATATTTGAGAAAATTGTGACACGTCCTTACATGCAATTAGCAAAATTTATGAGTACACCTTTAGCCAACCACTTTAGACTTTCCCATTATCAACAAATTTGAGGATGAGGTGGAGCATATGTCATGTGTTCGTTATTATAGTGCAGTGAGTAGTATTATGCACTCATGGTATGCACTAGACTTGATATTTCACAAGCTATAAGTGTTATAACTGTATATGAAACGTGTTGGTATAGCTCATTGCAAAACTGTAAAGTAAATCCTCATATATTTAAAGGTGACAAAAGATGCTGATATAATGTAACGAAGGGACGGTAATATCAATGAGACCATCGATTACATGGATTCGAATAATGCCGTTGGCTTGGATGAGTGCATGTCTTTAGCAGGGTATGTGTTTATGCTAGCAGGTGGTGCAATGAGTTGGAAAGTATCCTTATATGATGATGTTGTCTTGTCTTCGATTAAGGCAAAGTACATAACACTAATCTTTATAGCGAAAGAGGTGATATGACTAAGAGGTTTGCTCTCGGACTTTGGGTTGGAGTAGAAAAACGTTTCTATATACTATGACAAAGAAGGTGCTATATATCTGGTTTATAATATGATTTATAAGCGATTGAAACATATTGACATCAAGTATCATTTCATTGAGATGCTATAGTGAAGGGTAAGATTGTTGCAAAAAAGATTGCAACAGTGTAGAACTCGGCAAATATGATTACGAAGCCCATTCCTTTGACGAAACTCAATTTTTGCTAGGGCTCAATTGACATGTGGAAAATGAACACTTGTCGGAGTGTTAAGAGAGCTGACATGATTGATGAGCACTATGCCGTGATTGCAAAACGTCGAGTCAAGTGAAAAATTGTTGAATGAGATTTCAAACTTGAGCCCGTGTGTAAAACCTAACCAGAATTAGATAATGTACATCGGAATTCTTGACTGTGTTGGAGTCCGCATGGCTGTTCGAGTTTCACCAATACTAGGATTGTTGCTTGGCCTTATCTATTTTCTTTAGAAGGGCCGCACGGTGGACGTCTCTTCTTTGGCCGTGAATGGTCAGTCAACAAAAGCTGTTAAGCGAGTTTTATCCTCCAACTTTCTTCAGCCGCACAAGAAGAACAAATAAGAGGCACCTATATATTGGGATTTGGATTCTTGGACAATTACAAGAGCAAATCCATTGAGTTTTTAAGTTAAGGTGGGTCTAATGGATGGGTTTAGATTTAGACTCTCTTTTGGTGATAGGTATCGGATTTTTACTATACGCTTCAAACAAATTGCAATATTAGTCCTTAGGAAAAAAGTGATGAAATTCTTACAATGACTTTTCGATTTTCTAAGACGCTTCTGAATTGTAAAAACCCACTTATCATGTATACTCCAGAGACAATCTGCAATCTTAGTCCTTAGGAAGAAAATGACGAAATTTAAGAGGATGACTTTTCAATTTCAATAATAATCTAGATAAAATTGGAATTTTAGATATAAATTTGAAGAACCCAAAACAAGACCACCAATTTACAGTAAAATAGTATATCATTCATGGTATCAGATTAATTGTCAAAAACCTATAATAAGATTCCACTTAAAAAGAAAATATAAAAAAACTTAGTATTATCAAAGGTCTTCTTACTTGTGTAAACTCTAAATGATCATATTATGAAATAAATGTTTCCTAACTATTCATTAATCCGATAAAGTAAACAACGGAAACAAATGTTCAATTAGACTTTCAGAATGACATTTATGATCTATCTCGACCAGCCTGTATGAGTGAGGTTCCATTAAGTGGAGTTTCATTGTATTTACAACTATAAATATAACTAGAAGTCCTAAAACTTATCACGAAAGTGCAATTGAGTCCTAAAATTTTTTAAAAATGCAATCAAGTCATAAAACTTATCAAGAAAGTACAATTGAGTCCTAAAACTTTCAAAAAGTATAATTAGCAAAAGGACTTGATTGGATCAATTTGACAAATTTTAAGACTTAATTGTACTTTTTAAAAATTTTAGGAATTGATTCCACTTTCTTGACAAGTTTTAGGACTTAGTTATACTTTTTAAAAGTTTTAGAACTTAATTACACTTTCATAATAAGTTTTAGGACTTTCAATATACTTGTACCTATATTTTCTTTGGTGTTTTGCGATTGTGAGACTGAACAAGTAGTCTGACATTGCTAGACCAGTATCAACTATGAAACGTGAACTTCCATGTTTCCAGCTTTCTTTCGTTTCCCTTTCTTTTTTCCTTTTTGGTGATAAGTTCCAACCAAGTATGTCACGAGCGAAACCATCTCCAAAATTTCAGAGCATTCGAAGCAACCACCAAGTTCATGCAAAATCTGTTCCACCACAACTTCGGAAACATCCTCAGCAATCTTCACTCAAAGCATGCTTCGTGTTATTCCCGAAAGTTGTTGCGTCTTCAAGATCACCTCTCTCTCAAATTGTCACCCTCAATTTAAATGCAAAGTCAAGGGCTCACTTGTCACCCCCATCAAAATTTCTCCTCCTTCTATTACAACATCTGTAAATCGAAATCATCTCTTGCACAATCCAGCAAAATGTCCATGACCGTGAGGTACCGAGCCACTTACACTGTAAAGCCAGAAACGGCGACGTGGACCGGCCACTTACCGCTCTCAGAACTGGACCAAATTGGCACCATCACTCATGTGCCCACCATTTACTTCTACAAGCCACCTCCCGAATGGCTCCACCCGGCCGACGCCATCTTCACCACTCTTCAGGGTTCACTGAGCCGCACACTGGTCCCGTTCTATCCGCTCGCCGGCAGGCTCAGGTGGCTTGACGGGGGACGGCTCCGGCTTGAGTGCAACGCCATGGGCGTCTGTCTCATCGAGGCCGAATCCGAAGGCGAGCTCAATGACTTGGGCGATTTCTCTCCGCATCCAGAGTTCGAACAGCTCGTGCCGAGTGTGGACTACACGAAGCCGATTCATGAGCTGCCGCTGTTGTTGGTTCAAGTCACCAAGTTCAAGTGTGGTGGCCTCACACTGAGCTTCTCCATATCTCATGCGGTTGCCGATGGGCCGAGTGCTCTTCATTTCATGACCGAGTGGGCCCGGCTCGCTCGCGGCGAGCGACCAAGTGTCGAGCCGTACTATAATAGAAAGGTCGGTTAGTGTATGTAAAGGGTTTTCTTTTAAATACACAGAGCATCCAAACTTTTATTTTTTCAGAACCAAGGTCATGGCCTCAAAACTCGATTACCTGAAGACCCATGAAATTTTAAAAAAAAAATTTATGAAAACTAAGATTTTTGGGGTACTAAGAGGGGACACAACATTTTTGAATTAAATAAACCAACACCCTTTGTCACGAGAATACACAATATTTCACATTAATTGTTTAATTTTATGAACTAATATATAATTTTTAATGAAGTTGACTACATAAATGGTTAAACAGTTAGTCGCTCGGTCATTTTTATCTATTTTTTATATGCTATGATTATGTTTTCTTTTTCAAAACCATTATCTTCACATCGAACGTTTATATCTATATCTAGACTATTATTACCCTTGCATGCAAATAAGTGATCACAAAAGTACCAAATTCAATTGGCAACGTGTTACTACAAGTGCATTACAATTTCCATCGTTCCGCCTATTGTAATTTTATGTTATTTGCCCGTTGTCGAATGTGTTCTTACATCAACTCGCATTTTCAAAATTTTTTTGCAAGCTTCCCCACTTCGATAACTTGAAAAGTTTGACTTTTATTTTCAATTTTTCGTCGATTCTAGGTAGATTATGCAACATATTCAGTAATTCATTTGAAAAGTTGATCTTCGTTATGGATGTTCGATTCTATCTTTTAATATTAATCAGAAACTTTCTACATAAACACTTAGAACATCGTTTCATCCATGACAGTTGTCTATTTGCATTATTGATGCACAAAGTACTAATTTCTCGACTAATTTTTCAACAAGGTTTTATGGGTGGGCGAAGATCCATCTGTCACACCGCCGCCGCCACGATTGGAGCACTCCGAGTTCAACTCCCCACCGCTGCTGATCGGCCACACTAACAACCTAGAAGAGCGTAAGAAGAAGACGACCGTGGCCATGCTAAAGCTGACGAAGACCCAAGTTGAAACACTAAAGAACGCAGCGAACAAGGACCGAGCCGGCCAGCATATGCGCCCGTACACCCGATACGAGACGATGGCTGCACATATTTGGCGGTGTGCGTGCAAGGCACGCAAACACAAGCCTGAGCAGCCGACTGCACTTGGCATCTGCGTCGACTCCCGCCGCCGCCTGCATCCGCCACTGAAGCCCGGATACTTTGGCAACGCAACCCTGGACGTGATCGCTGCTGGCACGTCGGGCGAGCTGGTGTTGAGCCCACTCGGGTGCGCCTCGAGCAAGATTCGAGAGGCCATCGAGAGGGTGACCCACGACCACGTGAGGTCGGCCATCGAGCACATCCGGAGACAGCCGGACCTGACCTTGTTTCAGGATGTGCATGCCCTAGGGAGCACACGAGGGCCTTTCTATGGAAACCCTAATCTTGGGGTGGTGAGCTGGTTGACGCTGCCGATATACGGCCTCGACTTCGGCTGGGGGAGAGAGGTCCACATGGGGCCTGGGAACCACGATTTCGATGGCGATTCTCTGGTTCTCCCAAGTCTTGAGGAAGAAGGTGGCTTGGTGGTGGCTCTGTGCTTGCAAATCGCGCACATGGAAGATTTCAAGAAGTACTTCTATGAGGATATTGTTGATTAATTCAAGAACCGGTTAATGTTTAATAAAGCTTTTAGTCGATATATTATTAAATCTGGGGATGAAAAGGGTACCTGTTATAATGTATCTAAAAACGACTTTAAGATCCCAGCAAATTAGCAAATACAAAAGGATTTGAATTATGTCTTTTTATAGAGATATGGAATCAATTGTTAATGTCTCACCAGATCCGGATTCTCTCTATAGAAAAGTTAATTTCCCTGATTGATATATTAGCCCACTCAAACTTTAATAATCCGAATTCGTCTAGCAGAGGAAACCTTTAGAATTCTAAATTAATATACGTAATTTGGTAATATTATGTCGATGTGAAATAAGTATATTATTTGCTAATATTAGGCTCGTAATTTATTTGTTAGTATTATTTGTCGGCTTGTTTCACGGAGTATTGCTATTTGCAGGATAACTAAGGAAGAGTGGTAGGATTCCGAGTTATCTCTATTAGATTGGGATATCTTAGAGAGTTTTAGCTTTGCAAGTTCGGAGCAGGGCTCATTAGAGACGCTTAGTCTAACCCCAACTCTTTCTAGTGCGTTTGGCGTCGGCCCATTGATGAAGAATTATGAAGAGGACTAAGGCTTATCCAACAAATAATGTAAAATTGTTTGGGGCATAAGTTCAACTCTATTGACAGAATTTTAAGAGCACTTTCTTCGGCATTTTGATGAGGATTTCATACTTCAATCTGGTCTCACAAGATACGGTTTGGATTGTTGAAGGTGTCTAGTTTCTAATCGATCCAGTTCGATGATATTTGGAGTCTGCAAGATAATATGCTCAATTTACTAAGTGCTGCTAGGCTTACCATTGATTGAGTCTCCTAAGGTGGCTTCCTTAGGAAAATGAGCATCTATCCCATCATATCCCCTATATCCTGAGCTGATACTTAGGTGTTGAACATTTAATTTGTCACTATTGATAGATTAGGTTTATACTAAAGGGCATAATTGTCATTATATTGTTTTTAGCCCTAAACTCTATGTATATATATTGTAAATTGTTTCATCAATGAAAGTAATGTTTGCCCAAACTCTACATGATATCAGAGCGGTGATCCTCGAAGCTCGTCTCTCACGTCCCTTAAGCAATATCTGGTCCTCCTTTGATTCGTTCAAATCGATTCGCCAGCATGGTTTGATTTCTTAGTGTCGTCGCTGCTTCCGTCCAGCGGTCTGATTTTGCTTTTTGGTCGAAATTCTTGAGATCTTGTTTGCCTGTGTTGATCTCTACCTCCCACGAACTTGTCTACAATTTCCTGCATCCTCGCTAAGTCGCCATCGTTGTTGCCTTGGTCCTGACGTTCCTCCTCATCCGTTGCCACAAGTCGCCATGGTAGACAATTCTCAAACCTCTTCAGCCATCGCTCCCGCACATGAGCAGCTGGACAACCCTTATTTTATGCATCCTTCTGATAACCCTAGATCTAATCTAGTCGACATGGTCCTTATGGGTGATAATTACAACAATTGATCTCATGCCATGGAGATTGCCCTTTTCGCCAAGAGCAAGATGGTATTTGTTACTGGAGAAATTAAAAAACCAACCATAGTCAATCCTGCTTATGCGTCATGGATTCGTGTTAACAATATATGATTTTATCCTGGATTCTTAATTCCATCCATCTAGATTTGGTGCCAATGGTTCTCTACACAGAGTCAGTTGCGAATGTCTTGGCCGATCTCCGCTAACGTTTTTCGCCATCGAATGGTCCTAGAGTTTTTCGTCTTGAGCAAAATATATGCACCCTTGCACAACATGACGATGTTGTGACCAAGTACTCCAACAACTTGCGAAGTTGCTGGGATGAATTGAATAATTTGGATCCATTACCGCAATGCTCTTATTCAGCTCATTCTATCATTACCAAACAACAAGAGAATCGGCGATTGTTTCAATTTCTCATGGGTCTCAATCTGAGATATGCTAATGTTATTAGTCAGATTTTACTAATGGATCCGTTACCTAGTGTTGCACGTGCATATGCACTAGTTCTTCAGGATGAGTAGCACCGCCATATCTAATTGGATCGCCCACCGTCCAATCAGACCACACTTTGCTTAGCACTCACGGCAACCATACTCCACGGCCATACACGGATTCCTCATCCCACGGACAGCCCGGCTCTCTTGGCGCTCCCGTTTCGTCTGCCAACCTGGCTAAACGGACGAACACGTCCTGCGGCCAGGAAAGATGTGCCCACTGTGGCATCTCGGGACATATACGGGATGTGTATTTTCGACTTCATGGCTTCCCTCCCAACCACAAGCAATGCCGTGGATAGCCATCTACCTCTTCTCGGCCCACAGGCAACAAGTCCAACCATACTTCTGATGCAGGACCTCCTCCGTTCACAAATGATCAATAGAAGCAACTGATGCGTTTGCTGCAAGATGTAAACATACCAAAAGCCAACCTCTCAGGTAATGTTCTTGGCTTATCTTCGAGTTCATTTAATTCTAATACTTGGGTTATTGACACTGGCACCACCAACCACATCACATTTGAACCCAGTCACCTTACAAACTGGACTCACTATCCCTCTCCACATCCCACCGTTGGGATTCCAAATGGTATTGGTGTCCCTGTGACATCACACGGTTCGGCCCCTCTTAGCCCAACTATCTCCCTTGACAATGTCCATTGCACTCCCTCTTTCAAATACAACTTATTATCAATCTCCAAGCTCACTCAAATTTTAAATTGTTCAGTCACCTTTTTTCCTAAACACTGTCTTTTTCAGGACCTCTTGACGAAGAAGAACACTTGTCCGGGCCATGAGCGTGGTGGTCTCTATTATCTGGAGATTCCTACCGAACCTGCCGTCCTCTCTATTGCAACTTCTTCACCTCATCTTTGGCACACCGCTTAGGACATCCATTTGAGTCAGTTTTATCCACTTTGCAACAAACTTTATGTTTTAGTCTAGCAAAACGATTGAGTCCATGTGATGCTTGTCATTTATCCAAGCAAACGCGTCTATCTTTTGCATCTAGCACTATTACTACTTTATGTCCCTTTGAGCTTATTCATGTTGACATTTGGGGACCTTATTCTCATTTTACGCATCAGACATATCGTTATTTTTTATCTATTGTTGATGACTATTCGCGCTATACTTGGATTTTTTTACTTACTTTTACCTCTGATGCAATTGATTATCTGATTCAATTCTTTGCTTTTGTTGAGACTCAATTTCAAACCAAAGTCCAAAGTGTTAAATATGATAACGGGACCGAATTCCTTTTCCCTCGATTGCAAGAGTTTTTTTGTGCCTATAGTGTTCACCACCAGCGCAGTTGCCTTCACACTCCTCAACAAAATGGAGTTGTTGAGCGCAAACATTATCACCTACTCAATGTTGCTCATGCGTTGCGTTTTCATTCTGGCATGTGTCTTCATTTTTGGGGTGATTGTGTCTTAACTGCTACTTATCTCATTAATAAACTACCTAGTCCTCTCCTACACAGTAAAACCCCGTATGACCTTCTCTATGGCAAGCCACCTTCCTATTCTCATCTTCGTGTCTTTGGCTCATTATGTTATGCTTCTACCGGCTATCTTCACTCCAATAAATTTGGCCCCCGATCTGGCCAATGTGTTCTAATCGGTTATCCCACAAACCACAAAGGTTACCGTCTTTATGATCTCTAAGACTAAACAACTTTTACCAGTAGCGACGTCGTTTTCTATGAACAAGATTTTCCTTTTTGTCAAACAATCAACCATACCACAACAAAACATACCCCGGTAATTCCATTACCCATACCCGATCTTGGTGAAACCTCCCCTCCTCCCTCCACCCCGGTACTTGCACCAACCTCACCTCTTCAGCCCCCTGCACCGACAGCCGCACCATCACCCACTGCACCTCGAAGCCGTGCCTCGGCCATCTCGGCCACGCCATCCACCCGGATATCTTTGAGACTACCGCTACGCTATTGTGGCATCCGATCAATCCTCTTCGAACTCTAAGGTAACTGAATTAGGTAATCTTTACCTCCTATCCAACTGTTTATCATACTCGCGTTTTCCACCCAGTCACTGTGTTTTTTTAGCCTCCATATCCTTAAAGCAAGAACCTAAAACTTATGACGCTGCGTGTCAATCTCCCAAGTGGCGGGAGGCAATGTCTTTTGAGATACAGGCCCTTGAATAGAATGACACTTGGGAAATTATTCCTCTTCCTCCTGACAAACAACCCATTGGATGTAAATGGGTTTACCGAATCAAATATAAGTCTGACGGCACCAATGAGCGCTACAAAGCTCATCTCATTGCAAAGGGTTACACTCAAACAAAGGGGATTGATTATTATGACACCTTTGCGCCTGTTGCTAAAATGGTAACCATTCGCACTTTATTAGCTCTTGTTTCAATTTGTCATTGGCCTCTCTACCAATTAGATGTAAATAACGCTTTTCTTCATGGTGATCTTGACGAAGAGGTCTACATGAGGTTTCCACTGCTTTTCATATTAAGGGGGAGAATTTAGTTTGTCGGCTTAAGAAATCACTCTATGGCCTTAAACAAGCATCGAGGCAATGGTTTGCTATATTTTCTTCTGCACTACTTGATGTTGGTTTTCAATAGTCCAAGGCGGACTATTCACTTTTTACATTGGTTCGTGGCTCTCTCTTGACCATTGTCCTTGTTTATGTTGATGATTTGGTTATCACGGGTGATGATGAAGTTATGATTCAACTTCTCAAGCGATTCCTTGACACACAATTTTGCATTAAGGACTTGGGTACTCTCAAATACTTCTTGGGCATTGAAGTTTCTCATTTCAATTCTGGGATTTTCTTGTCACAAAGGAAATACACTCTTGATATTTTGTCTGACGTTGGTCTTCTTGGAGAACGTCCTGTTGATACTCCGATGGAACCCAATATACAATTTTCGGATTCCTCTTCAACTCTCAAGGACCCAGGTTCATATCGACGACTTATTGGTAGATTATTATATTTTACAGTAACTCATCCAGATTTACTCTTTGCAGTGTAATATCTTAGTCAATTTATGCACTCTCCTAATGAAGACCATTGGAATGCCGCACTTTGCATTGTGCAGTATCTCCAGCATGATCCCGACGCTGGTTTGTTTTTCCCATTCAATTCTATTCTCCAATGGACTTGTTCACGAAATCGGTCACACATGATTTATTTTGTACTTTTAAGAACAAGTTGTTGACATGTTTACATTCACCAACTTGAGGGGGAGTATTGGTAGATTAGGTTTATACTAAAGGGCATAATTGTCAATGTATTGTTTTAAGCCCTAAACGCTATATATATATATATATATATATATATATATATATGTATTGTAAATTATTTCATCAATGAAAGTAACATTTGCCCAAACTCTACCGTCACACTTATGTTACCCTTTAAGTCTCCGATCACTCTAGTATCTGTTGGTAACGAAGCCTAGTGGCAGGTCGTTGTATTGGACTAAATGTCGTTGCACCCCCCAGAGTGCGTGCATGACTACCATGATGTCCAATTGGATGATTGAGAAGATGAGTGCCACAACTCCAATAACAATTGGAGTAATCTTAATTGTCGACGCATGGCGATTCTCGTCGTGACAGGAAGGAGATGAAAAGGAGATAAACTGCTTCCATGATGACCATTCGGATACATCTTGGGTGAACAGGCTCCTTTGCGTCTCCGTTGAATTGTGATCTCACGATTTGGATGTCCAATTCGACATTCCAGACTTTGGAGGCACTATGTATCCGGAAGACTTCATCGACTGGCTCGACACAATCGACCCAGTTTTCAATTATAAGAATATTGCGGAGAATCAAAAGTGATACTTGTGGCCATCAAACTTAAAAGCATGTCTCGATTTGGTGAGAAAATGTGAAGCGTCGAAGAGCTTGTGAAGGAAAGTAGCATGTGGGATAAAATGAAAAAGGAGCTCCCGAAAAAGTTTCTTCACCAAATCTAGGGTGAATTTGTTTTGCGAAAAATATATTATTTTTGGAAAATATTTTTCAAGAAAACGACTTTATTTTTAGTGTTTGGCTGAAACCTGCAAAGTATATTCCATCGTTTGTTAAGAAAAATTTGATGCGGAAAATTATCAAATAATTTGTATTTTCTTAATTACTTTTTATTTTTATATACTTTTCTTTTCTTTTTTTATTCATTTTCTTCTACCTTGCCCGGTCGCCAGCCACGACAATGGGTCGACAACTGGCCACAGGCAAGCTCCAGCCTTGCCCTAGGTCGACGAGGCTCGAGCTCACTAGGTGGCGCCGGGTGAGCTCAAGGCTCGCCACCATAGGCCGCGAGCTCGCCCGATATGGCGAGGCCTAAGCTCACTAAGCTTGGGCGAGCTCAAGGTTGGCCGCTAGAGGCCGCAAGCTCAAGCCTCGCTGCCAAAGGCCATGAGCTCACTTGATCTAGCGAGGCCCAACCTCGTGAGCCGTCGTTGTGGCCGGTGATCGGATGAGGAAGAAGAAAATGAAAAAAAAAGGGAAAGCAAAATAAAATTAATAATTTTTTTATTTTTTAAAATAATAAAAAATTATGTTTTTTTGAAAAAATAATTAAAAATTTGATATTTTTAAATAATTTTATAAGAATAAACATTTCATTAATTAACGACCCGAGCCCAAGTGCCAAGGACCCATGTACAGCCTTTGTGGACTTGGGCTTGAGGGATGAACTAGAGCTGGAGCATCGTGGATTCGAGCATGGTTTTTATGGACTCGAGTTTGGGTGCCGGAGCATCGGGTACGAACATCGGGGTTTGGGCTCGGCCTTGATGGACCTAGGGCGTGGGCGCTGAGGGCCTAGACCCGGACGCTAGAGACCTTGTCCTAAATGCTTGGACCTGGGAACTAACGTTGGGGTTCTATGCCCAAGCGAAGAGTTTCAGGTCCAAACGCTAATAGTTAGTCATATTTCGGAAAACATTTTCCGGTTCTATCAAAGGGAATTTATTTTCCAAACTTTAAGATTTTGCAAGAAAAACTTTTCCATTGACTTGAAAAGCATTTTGTGTTGACTCGAAAATCAAATGCTGAAAAATGAGTAAATGTTTTCCCAAAAAATATTTTCTTTGGAGCAAACAAACCCTTATATGCGAGATGCTTTCTTCAAATTCGACAACTTTGAACTAGAGGAGCTATTTGTGGAAGAATACACCGCCCAATTTGAACATCTTATGGTTCGATGCCATATGGTTGGGGCTGAGGAGTAAATTATCGATCATTATCTTGGCGATCTTCGATATGGGTGACGGCCGCAACCCTCAGTTGCAATAAAAAGGAATGAAATGAAATGAAATTTTCAAAAAAATTAAAAAAACTGAAAAAATTGTCCACGTCAGTGCCGACGATACCACGTCAAACAATCGGTGTCCACGTCAACAATTTCCGACTAAAATTGGCCAAATATGCTACATTGGCAAAATGTCAAAAGGTTATGACTTAATTTACCAAATTAAAAGATTTATGATTGAATTGACATAAATACAATAGATTTATAACTTTTTTGGTAATTTCCACCGTTGAAGTTGAATCAATTTAAACTTTTCTAAGGTTTCCTTGAGGGTTAGAGTATTTTGCTTAATTGATAGAATTCTTGGATTAGAGTTTTTACTTAATTTCATACCTCTTTGTTGGATTCCATTGAGTGGCAAGTTACACGTCCTATATTCTAAGATGGATTTTTTAGGAAGTAAGCTTCTACCCCTGTATATGTGATGTATCCTTAGCTGGGAAAATCCTATTGATTGTAGTTTTCTCCGGACCTCGCGGAAAAGCAAGAAAAAATAAGGCAACTCCTTAGGTCATGAGCATTGACTTGGTCACATTTGTGTTAACTTCTAAATCTTCGACCACTTCGGTATCACCTGCGTCCTTCTGACTCGCAGCAGCCCATCATTGCCCATGATCTCGACATGTAAGGCCGATGTCTCCCTGACACGCGACGAACTATCCACCCCCGATTTCGCTACACGAGGATTGCCACATAGCATGATCTCGTCTGTTAAACATCCTAGCACTCTCACTATGAATACCTAATTAATTCATTAATTTATGGACTTTTGGCACTTCGAAACTTCAGCAATCCTAGACTTCTGAAATCCTAGATGTCTTGATGGCACGACTCCGGCAGCTCGAACTATAAAGAACTCTCCACGTCTGAATATATGCTTCTCTTAACTTCAAAACGACTCCAAGCAACGCAAATCTTCTCACCTGCCAAATGACATTCGAGTCTACAAGAATCGTCCCCTCATCCTATATCTCCCCTTCTGTACTTCATCCCACTTTCGATGTTAACCACGCGTGACCTTAATTCTTTCACAAGGATAAAGGACATTGATTGTAAAGTTCCTCAACATTTTGATGGCTCTCACCGGGAAAAAAGAATGATTGGGCGAAGTTGTGCCTCCAAAGAAGAGGGACGGCAATGCGTAGGATAGCTCTCAAGTTGGCATCAACGACGACATGATGACCGATTAGAGAATCACAATAAAAATGCAAATCAATTCCAACTCTCTTAACACACAAGATACATCTGCACCAGCACAATAGTTTAAACGACGAAGCTTCACAAGTGGCGACGCCTATATCTCTTAATGAATGTCATGCTTACAACATAGAGATTTGCTGTAGGTGGAGGAGATGACGCACGAAGCCTCACAAGTAACGAAGCCTAAAGCCAGTAATGAATATTATGTGTAGAGCAAAGAGGTTAGCGATGGTGGGGGTCTTTAACAACTAGAGAGAGAGAGAGACCCATGCCTTGTTGTCGCTACTAATTGAACTTGATCATGAGCTTGACAGTAGGGCCGGGCCTCGCCCAAGTCCTAAGGCCTCGATGAATTTTTTGGATAGGTTTAGATAAAAGCATTTAGTGAGAAGGCCATTGTTGCTACTAATTGGACCTGATCAACAGTTTGACAGCAGGGTGAGGCCTCACTCAAGCCATGAGGCTTCGATGGCTTTTTTGGATAGGCTTGGATAAAGGCTGTCGCGACCGACCTCCCGAGCCTTTTCGAACGATATGCAAAAAGAAGGGGGGCTCGCCTAGTACGTGCTAAGTCTAGGTTCAGGACTTAACTTGGGCTCTTCCAAACCCATACCATATCTCAACTTAGGGTTTAAGTTTTTTAACATGCAAATGGTTTACACCAAGGAGTCGCCACTAATCGATTTGGGGTGGATCGATTAGAAACCCAAATAAGGTGATGGGAGAATCACCCTATTCCTACGAACTAGAGATTAATTGAGTTCGGGGACTTGGTTACACTAGTTGAATAACTAATGCCCTTTCGGCACCTTTTTACCCTATTCATTTTTGAAAATATTTGTCAGGCAATTTGGATTGATTTTAGGACATTTCTCCTAACATGTGAGGTGATCAAGCGAGTGCATAATCATAAACGATTAGCAGTCATGATAGATATGCAACCTAAGATTCTAATCCTAACTAAGTCAGATGACATTCAAAAACACAACAATTCATACAATTATATTAAAAACATGCATAATAACAACGCAACGGTAATAAAAATAACATGTAAAAAACTACCGCACAACCTCAGGCTTGTCTACTTTAAATAAGACAATAACATGCATAATGATTACAACAATAAATTAAAACATTTAGATAACCCACATAAAAATTTTTTAATTTTTTAATTTTTTTTAAAATTTTTTTTTCGGACTAAAAAAACTGAAGAAGAAAATAAAAAAACTTTTTGAAATTTTTTTTTCAAATTTTAAATTTTTTAAAATAAATAAATACGAAAGAAAAAGAAAAGAAAAAAATTTAAAATTTTTTTAAAATTTTTTTTAAAATAAAATAATAATAAAATATTAAACCGGGTCGGGTCGGATCTGGATCAGGTCGGAACCGACTCGGGTCAACGAATCTAACCCGGGTCGGATCAGTTGAATAGGGTCGGTCGAACCGACCCAGGGTCAACGGATCCGACCCGGTTGTTGACCCAGTTCGGGTCAGTTGATCTGAATCAGTCGGACCGACTCGGATCAACGGATCCGATCCAAGGAGTTGACCCGGGTCGGGTCGGCTGAACCGGGTTAGACCGAACCCGCATGAGCAGTTGCCGGCAAAGCTAAAAATCGGCCTCTCACCGGCCGACCTAGACCGACGCCACCCCTAATTCGGTCCCTGGGACCAATACCAAGCCCCTCCACCCACATGGGTCGCCGTCCGACTGCTAACTCGCCGGCCGACGACCAAAATAAAATCGACTTCATTGGGGAATTTTGTTAATGCAGATGGTGTGCATGACCAAAAACAGGAGATTCCGACCTGTTCCGACGAACCAGGGGATTCAGGCGACCAAACCTACCTTCTGTAACGACACACGGACGGCAGGAGATAGCGGTATGGGCCGGGACTCGCGCGAAATAGCCGGCGCAGGTCCCGGCCAAACCGAGCACAAAAACAGAGCAAAACAGGGGCAGTTTAGACCGGGTGAAAGTCTCATCGTTGACGGTGCGTCTGAGGGCTTCCGGCTGATCGGGGGGCAACGGTGACGCTGCTGGGAACCTGTAGAAGCCTAATCTCCTCTCTTTCTCTCTCTTTTCTCTCTGATTCTCTCTCTATTCTCTTTTCTCTCTCTCTGCTCTGTTTCTTCAAAAATGGCCGATCGGGGCCTCTCTCTCTCTCTTCGGCTTTTATAGCCGACGACTGACGTGCCTTCTCTGCCCCATACTCATGCACGACGATGGCCTGCACCGGCCTACTCTGGCCCACGACTTTCGCGGCCCGTTTAGGCCGATGCAGAGGGGGGTCGATTCTGTGAGGATGCAGAGAGAGAAGGAGAGAGAGAGAGAGCCCGAGAGATGGGGACGATGGGACTGGCCTTAATGGCTAGTCCCGGTAGCGTGATGCCCTGGCCCTGGTCTGGCCAGATAGGGATGGGGTGAGGCCGCTCCGTCGCTCGTCGCTTCATGTCAGCAGCAGGGGAGAATAGGGGAAGGACAGCGACGCTCGGCGGGGGAGGAAGAAGGAGAAGAAGGGGCTAGGCCGGGCCAGGCCCAGCAGCGCGGGAGGAAGAAAAAAAAAGGAAAAAGAAAGTAGGCTGGGCCGCGCGGGGGGAAAAGGAAAAAAGGAAAAAAGGAAAGGGCCGGATCGGCCTGGCCCCGACCCGGCCCAACTCGGATTTTTTTTTAAGTTCTAATAGACCCTATTAATACAAAATGTGCCTAATTTCTATATGCAATGTATTTAAATAGAAATATTTTTTTGTTTTAGGAATTATAGAAAATTAATTCTTAAATTTTGTGTAATTAATTTTGGATAAATTAAAATAGGTGTCAACAGCTGCCCCTAATTGAAAATGAGCTCACAGAGATTGAGCTCGCAGAGGTTACGTTTAAAGATAAAATGATATTTAAATTTGGCCCATGTATGCTCATTGAATGTTATTTTTGGTAAGATCGTGAGTCTCATTTTTGATGCTATAAGATGATGTGTGCTAAAGTAAATAAAAACATACCTGGGGCTACTTACCTTGCCGAAGGGTAGAGTAATTTCATATAGTTAATATTGTGTGTCGAGGACCCGAACCTGTCTTCGGTCGCCTTGACGGGGGGAAATAGTTTTTCTAGGACCCGAACCTATCTTCGGTCACCTTGATGGGGATTGCTTTTATCTAGGACCCGAGCCTTTCTTTGGTCACCTTGACTGGGGAAATCGTTTGCCGAGGACCCGAACCTATTTTCATTCGCATCGACTGGATTTTATTTGTCTAGGATCCGAACCTTTCTTCGGTCGCCTTGACTGGGGAAATCGCTTATCTAAGACTCGAACCTATCTTCGGTCGCCTTGACTGGATTTCAATTGTCTAGGATCCTAACCTTTCTTCGATCGCCTTGACTGGGGAAATCGCTTGCTTAGGACCCGAACCTATCTTCGGTTGCCTTGACTGGATTTCATTTATCTAGGACTCGAATCTTTCTTCGATCGCCTTGACTGGGGAAATCGCTTGCCTAGGACCCAAACCTATCTTCGGTCGCCTTGACTGGATTTCGTTTGTCTAGGACCCGAACCTTTCTTCGATCGCCTTGACTGGGGAAATCGCTTGTCTAGGACCCGAACCTATCTTCGGTCGCCTTGACTTGATTTCATTTGTCTCGGACCCAAACCTACCTTCGGTTGCTGTGACTGGGGAAATCGTTTGCCTAGGACGCGAACCTATCTTCGGTCGCCTTAACTGGATTTCATTTGTCTAGGACCCGAACCTTTCTTTGATCGCCTTGATTGAATTTTGCTTGCCTAGGACCCGAACTTTTCATTGGTCGCTTTAACTGACTGAATTTTGCTTTGTCAAAGTACCTGCATCTCATAAGGGGTACCTGAAAAGACTTGATGTGAACAAAGAGGGTTGATCCCATGCTCAGGAGGGGTACCATAACAATCGTAGGTACATGGTGAACAGATGGGTCAATCCAATGTTCGGTTAGTGGACAGAGGAGTCTATCTAATGTTCGGTTGATAAACAGAGGGGTCTATCCAATGCTCGGTTGGTGAATAGAGGGGTCAATCCGATGTTCACAGAGTACCATAAAAATCATAGGTACATGGATTTTTGGAATCGGACATGGGTAGAATATACTTACCTAGGCACGTTCTTGCCTTTTAAGGGCATGTCTCCCAGAGGTTCGATGCATCATCTACTGAATAACTGACCTTTTTCGGGGGATCTCTCTTGGGATGATAATGAGGGCTTCTCTAGCACTCGAATTTTCGTGTCCTATCACTGGGGATTAAAACTCTGAGCTGTAAAAGCGATTAGCACAAACATGCATGCCTTCATCAAGGATAGACAAGTTGGACTATCCCAGAATGTGTATTTGAAAGTTCATGCATGATGATTTTGCCATGTTTGCGTCACCAAACATCCATCGAGGGTAATTATCAATCAAGACAATATTCGCTAGCAAGGTGGACTTCTCGAGATGCTGAACGAGAGACCTTCAATTAGAAAGGACTTTTTACTCACTCTCGTTGAAAAGAGTTATTTGTCCCATCCATTAATGCGGGAATATCGAAAATACTCAATCTGACTGTTATCACATCCACAAGGGTCTGAGTTTTCTCGCAAGCGGTACGACACTGTCAATCTGAGAGGTCTTCTTCAGGGTCGTAATGTAGGTTTGGTCAATGGCTTAACAAAGGAGACTGTCCGAGTCAAGGCCATGAAAGAAAATATTATACAATCATCTCTAGGTTTACAAGTCAAGAACCTTGCAAAACGAGATAGAAGTAATCTTGCTCGCACTTTCTCGAGCATTGTTTATAAACATTTGAAATTCCACGTTAATTCAAGTGCCCTAGTCAGAAGAGACTTCATGAGAGATGTAACGTGGGCTTGGTTTACAGGTCGAGGAACGAAATAATCGTTAGGCTAAAAAATATATGTAAGGGCGAGGGTTGGTGATCATCTTAGCATTATCACCAGTCTTTTTCTCCACCGTCAGGATCCTTTTGGCAAATTCCCTGGGTAATCCTGTGTTTTAGCTTCTTTGATAACTTTTTCTTGAGGAACTTCTGTGTCAAGCATTTTCCTGGATACCATTCTATCTCTGTCCCAATGGCTTTCTCAAAATAGGTTCGTCTTCATCTATCATGTAGCAGATCTTTATCAAGACAAAGTTCTTAAAGCAAGAATTTGCATTGAAGAAGAACTCAAGTTTAAACCTTTTGGGGTCGTCTATTCTATACTGCTTAATGTCTTTGAGATATTTGAGAGCGCCTTCATCATGCTCAGAGATCTCCTCAGCTAAAACTTCATTATTTTTCATCTTGTCCCTTTTTCTTTTTCTTTGTTTTTTATTCATGGACATTGGTCTTGCTTTTACCAGGCACACTACTTTTTTCATGCCCCTAGTTTTCAGCATTTTTTGCTGTTCTTTTGGTGTTGTCAGGACTAACCTAAATAAGTTTGAGCAGAACAATGTTATTAGGCTCTTGGAGTCTTCATTTTCATGCGGCACCTTGGACCATGATGCTCAAACTGTGGTGACTTTTGCCTTGCCCCAGTGTGGGGGATGATCACCAACTGGGTTCGTACGAAATGAAATCATCGGCTCAATTGGGCTAGCAAGGGATATAAGTGTATGTGATAGAAAAAGAATTGCTCTTCGTCATCCTAGGGTACTTAAATTATCGTGAGAGTTCATCTGCAATAATAACACTCAAAGATTAATGCAAGTGAGAGCAAGAAAATTTCTATACATCTTTTCACTTTGTGTGAGCTGTTGCGGCTGATGATCATAGAAAATTTTAGTTATTACAAACTCTTCATCCTTCTTGTCTTGCTCAGTGAAAACATTACTGTTATCAATAAGATGTTGGCATTTTTAGTTTGCTGCTCTTCTCTTGACAAAGCTCTCTTAACCTCGATCGTCCTGCTGTCGATGGTGTGCTTGTCTTGAAGGACCCTATCGAGGATCGCCAGATCCGTGAAGATGACGAAACCGAAACCAAGGGGGCGATGATCGAAAAGGGGGGGAACACTCTTCATGGTTCCTCTGAGTTTGAATCCTTCCTGTGATGCTGATTTATCTCAAACTGCCCCAATGTGGGGTGGTTTTTTACAGGGGTGATTTAAAAAAAACCTCCGAGTGTACAAGCTCAAATGGTTAAGTAAAGGATAAACAGTAGTGTATGGGGTAGAGAAATGAACTGCCTCTCGTCATTTTGGCTATCGTACCTTATGTGAGAAATCCCTTTACCTTGTAGAAATGAAACATTTTCACACATCTTACAAGAGTTTGGTACTTGAGAATGTGTATAGACTAAGGATTGCCTCTAATCATCCTGACACACCTCGTTCAATACCTCGGAGCAATTCAACACCATTCGTAGAATTGTCGAGATTTTCACATGGAATTAGTGAATTAAACAGGTAAAATTACCATGCAAAATTACTTTCCACATAACGTACTTGAGGAAAAAAATAGTATCCATTTTCTTTAATTATTTCTTCTTTATTGTTTCTTTCTACTCTTATGGGAAAAGTTTTTTTTAGGGAAAGAGATACTTACCTATGCTGCAATAGTAGGATATACCTACAAGGCAATAAGGAAAGACAATGTTAATGAACGGTTTTTTGAGGGATAGGAATTGGAAACGATACAACATTACCCTTCGTGATTCCCTTCATTTGAGATTAAACTGACAACTCCTTGAGTTTTCTCGGATGTTAATAATTCCCTTATAACAAAAACAGGAGCTTATGTTAGAAATGAGATGATTGAAGGTAAATTGAGAACGATACAAATTACCCTTCTTCCATTTTGCCTTCAAAGTTAGCAGAGTCTTTTTTTCTCTTTACTTTGTTCAGCCTTCTCTATCTCAGTCTGCTCCTCCATACTCTTGATCTCGAAGTTCGAATGAAATCCTCTATTATTAGGGATGCTTCCAAATAGAGGATTCTATTGTTAGCACATGCCGTGTCAATGCAGCTCTAGTACGTCGAGGAGTTTCTCAGGAATCATATGATTCCTGACATACACAAGGCATGTGCAATTGCTTACATGGGGATCTTCGCAGCAAAGCTAATCTCCGCTTTAAAGGTCTTTAACGAACATGGGCATGACTACCATCGAGACTTCCGTGGTTACCAAGATCGGCCTTGACGCAAGTTTGTCATGTGTGAAACCCTTTCCGGTTAGACTTGCTACCATGAGTGTTCTTTACTTAATTTTGTCCTATATAAAAAGAAAAGATATGTCATTTCCATGCTAAAGTGGATGAGCTTTAGGAATGAAATAACCCTTTTTGATAGACTAAGAGATTGCATGCCCCCTAGTCTACTCTCCCAATTGAGCATTTCTTTCCATGTTTCATTCGAGAGATCCCAACATTGGTGCTCTATCCGGCTAGCTAGCACGTCAGAGTCTAGCATGTTCCCCATTTCATTATCTGCAAAAGAACAAGGGTGGAATGTCATTGCCAAAATTTGTTAGGGAATAAGACATACATTTTTCTTTCAAAAGGGGTAATCTTTTCTTGATTTGCCCCCAACTTTTATACGAAACGATGTTTCGCTCATCATGGAATCAAGAAATGCTCAGCATTCTCTTTGACTCTCTAGGGCTGATATCACCCACCGGTAGTAATGAGATTTGCCTTATGTTTCATTTGAAGATTGGATGATCTTCGCTCGGACTACCCCTATCAGATGAGTTGGTCCACTAGCATCATCAGGGTCTGATGTGCTTTTCAGTTTGTGTCATTTTCAAATGTCCTCTTTGTAATAACAAATAAAAAAGGAGTATGCTCTGAGACATGAAGTGAGAGAGTTAGAAAAACAAACAGGGCTATGAGCATGTACGCTCTTCTACCACAATTTTTTTTGACTTTTTGAAAAATGATAAAACGTTTGTTTTATTTTCAAAAGCTTAGAAACGAGGAAGCATGAGGAAGCTCGGGCCTTAGAACACTTTCCCTTACATGGCTGGATATCATCAACGGGCTGGTTTAGTATACTACCTCATGCCCTTAAAACATTATTTATTTACAATACACGGATTTACAACCTCAAAAGGGGAAGAGTTCAAAAAGACATTTCTTTCGGCAAAAATGACGACAAAACACAAGAATAGCCCCTTTTCTAGGGACTCATGCAGAAAGGAGAAGAGGAATTCTACTCAAGCGGGCTTGCGCCCATTCCCTTCATCGGTCCTTCATCTATTGCACTAAAGAAGAAATCTTCGAAATCATCATTTTAGGTGTCCAGCTCATCGGCTCTTCTCTTTACTAGTATCAGCTTTTCCGTGTCGTCCCATCAACTATGAATGCCATTCTGCTGGTCTTCATAAAAACTTGATGGCATCTGGTAGTCAACGTAATAGTCGAACTTATCACTGGGCTGGCCTAGGGTATCCATAATCGCTTTTCCCTTGCGTGCCTTATCAGAAAGCTCAAGGGCAGCGTCACGAAGGCTAGGTACCACCAAGAGGTCATCATCACCCTGACACAGCCATGGGGCACAAAAAGTGAATGCCCTGGCGTTCAGTAGGTCTTGAATTTTATTCTTCAAAGCATTGCAATCATCCAGCGAGTGTCCGATCTCTCCTGAGTGAAAATCACATAATCTCGAGGGATCATAGTTAATGAAGTATTCGGGAGTAGGGTGTTTTGGCCTCTTCGCGATCAGCCCCTTCTGCAAAAGGATAAGGAATATTACATCCATGGATTTGGGAACCGGCGAGTATCGTCATACATTGCCCTGCCATCATAAGAGTTGGACATCTCGCCAAGTCATGTCGGGAAGGGCAACCGATGGCGGGTTTTCTTTAGGACGATTTACTTGGGTCACCTGCTCCTAATCGGGAAACGGCAGTGACACATCTTAGATTTGGCCAATGGAATCCATTAAGGACGCAAGCAAATCTCGCAGCTCATCTAACTGATACTGCAAACGTGCGAGCAAATCAGGCGGGTTTGCACTCGCTTCTAAAGTCGAGTCTTTATGTATGGCTCCTATAAAGATGTCGTCAAATAGGGTGACCACACCATCCAGCGTTTCTCCTCGTACATAAATCTTCCTCAATCGGTAGCTTATCTGGGTTCCGATGTTGGTCGATAGCAACATTTACGGGAGGCTTCGAGGAGCTCGGCTGACTTGAACATTTGGAATGATGCTTGAACCCCTCACCGGATTGTCCTGAGAGGTTAAGATAAATTTTTTCATCCTGTAACAATTTAGTAGGTGACGGGAAAGTTTTCCGAATGTGTGGAAGTAACAAACCGACTTGACCCGCTATGTGCCCCTTATTGGCCCATGGGTTTCTTTCGCGATACCCTAGACCAGCAGTACAGTGATTCCTAGCAGTCTGAATAGGCTCTCGGATGCCCCGGCCTCTTCTGCCAAGTCCCTGACCTGGGGTGAAGTCATTCCCAACCATAACCTTCTCTACCATTATTGAGGCTTTTGACATATCAAGGGCGAGGGGAGAAGTTTCTCGATATCCATGCATAGTTGAAACGAGTTCGATGGACTGATAGCTAGATTTCACCTTGCTAGTTGGTTTGACATATGGGATGGCGATTTCTTGGTAGATCCGGTGATCTTCCTCTTCAAGGATTGTGATTAGCTTCCCTTGGGCTACAAACTTCACGCTTTGGTGAAGACTTGAAAGTGTAGCTCCAGCAGAGTGAATCCAGGGACGGTCCAATAGAAAGCTAAAGGCAATAGGGATGTTCATCACTTGGAACAGGATGCTGAATACTATTGAGCCAATTTAGACATCAAGATCGATCTCACCCACAGTGTCTTTTTTCATCCCATCGAACACTCGAACGGATGTCTTGGAGGCACGGAGCTTAGATGTGTCCACATTAAGACGGCACAAGGTTGCCAGCGGGTAGATATTCAATGCAGATCCATTGTCTATCAGAACTCAAGCTACGTGGGCATTTCTATATTTAACGAAAATGTAGAGGCCCTTGGCATGTCCCCTTCTTCCAGCGGGAAATTCATCTTCCGAGAATGTTATCTAATCCTTCAAAAGGGTAAACCCCACAAATGCTTCTAGCTTGTCATGCTCAATTGTCTCTGGTATATTTACTTCGCTGAGTACCTTCATCAGAGCTTTCTGGTGCTTCACGGATGTTTGGAGTAATTCTAACAATGAAATTTGAGCGGGCAACTTGCGTAGCTGATCCACCACATTATATTCAATGGCTTTGATGATGGCCAGGAATTCTTTGGCTTCTTCGTCGGTGACAGGCTTCGGAGGCTGAGCGTCAGCTTGGGCATACGTTCATCCTGACCTGGTGATTAGGTCCACATCCAATTCGTAGGACCATGAGACTGCTTTGTCACTTTCATACGGGTAGGGTTGAGGTATTTCGATCACTATGTGTCCTACGGGTAGGAGTACCTCAATCGTCAGCTCCTCCTCCTCGTCCGGGTTATCGGACAAGGGTTTGGTCACAAGCGTGGGGATGGATTCATTTGTTTCGGCATTTAATACTGAGAGTTCTTTGTCCCAGTCGATGATAACCTCAGATATGGTAGCCACTATGCGGGTACGGTCGACATACACAATCAAACCTGCTTTCGCCATGCTGGCAACCCTTTCTTTCATTAGGGACAAGGGCAATACTTCACCAGTAGGATAATACCCCGCTTTCACTAGGGTGTTATAAACATCAGCAGTGTAAACCCTCTCACTCTTGATTCGACTAGTGTCAAAAGTGGATATGGCATTGATTCTGTTTTCATGTTCGGGTAGCGGGTTATTTTGAACATTTGGTTTAGATGTCTGAAAAGAAAAGGCTTTGGTATCGAGCAAGTTTTGGATTCGGTGTTTGAGGGTATAACAATCGTCCGTCGAATGTCCTACCTCGCCCATATGATAGTCACATTTTTTGGACGGATCATAATTCGAAAAACTTTCTGAGTTGGGCCATTTTGGTTCCGTAGAAAGCAGGTTTTTCTTCCGGAGAATGGCCAGGACTTAAGAAGGGGATCCAGGCAACGGAGTGAATTGCCTTTTCTTATATCTCCTCAGTGGCTGGTGACTTGAGGTCAACTACTGTTCACTGTTCACCTGGACTGTCCGGGGAGGATGAACAGTCTAGGTGTATACAATGTTCTTATCCGTCAGGGGCTCCTTCTATTTTCGCGTGCTGAGTCTCTTGCTTGTAGAAGAGGGGTCTGTAGACCATCCGTCATGCAATCTCATTTCAATTTGTTCACCCACAGGAATAAGACGATTAAGGGACTCAGCGGTGGCACCAACCAGGCGGTGTTTATATTCGTATGGAAGAGATTTTATGAACAATTTGTTCAAAATCAGTAAGTTGTGGGGTAACTTGGGCGGCCAAGTTTCTTCATCTGGTGGCGTACTCCTTGAAGGGCTCACTCTTCTTCTTTTCAGTGCATTCCAAATCGTTACGAGTAAAGGTGACATCAAGCTTGAATTGATATTGCTTGAGGAATGCATCGGCAGTATCATCCTAAGACTTAAAAGCATCTACATCCTTTGACATATACTAGGTCAAGGCTGACCTGTCAAACTCGCTTGAAAGGTCTGAATCATGAGGGGTTCATTATCAACATACTGAGTCATCCACACATAACACATGTGCAAATGGTGTCTGAGGCACAAGGTACCATCATACTTCTCGAATTCCGGCATCTTGAACTTTTCTGGTACTTTGACCCGTTTGTATATAGACAGGTCAAGTGGTACAACATTTTACGGGCCTGGTAGCTATTTCAGCATCTTCTCGACCTTTGCAAGGCGTTTGTCATGCTCTGTCATCGGTACAGCTTCAAGTTCAGGCTTCCTGACGGCAAGGGGAAGCGGATCATCCTTTAGCGGGGGCATTTTACTGTCGCTGGCGGAGGTTTTGTCTTTTTCAGTAGATAGTGGTGCTAACATTACTTCGATTGCTGTAGGCGTGGGCGCGAGCTTGCCCTGAATGGATTCCACCTACTTTGTGAGATTTTGGATCGCGTTGAGGACCAGCTTCATCTCGTCCTCCATGTTATTGAGATAAACGTTTTCTTCGGCCATTTTTTGTAACTACTTGGGAAAACGTTAAAATGAATGAGTATAATGTCCAATAAAGAATCATTCTATGACCTAGTCATATTATTATTGCATATTTTCTTTATTTGCAAAGAAAAAAATGAGAAAAAGGTTTTTATTTATATATTCATTACAGGCGGCGTCCCCGAGATTCGAACCCCGGTTGTCTCGAACCGTTACGCCTCATCCCCGGATACCGCTGGGCCAAAGGCCGCGGTGGTGTCATTAAGGGGCAAAAAATTTTATTTAAAGCATAAAAAGCGGCTCGAGTCATATTAACACTAGTACAACCCAAAAACAGCTTTAGAGATGAAAATCAAAACTCCTAAACATAAATACTAGGAAAATATAAAATAAATGGGCTTTTAACAAAAAAAGGCGCCTTTCCTGGATACTCATTCTATAAACGATGGGGAAGCTACAGTCTCTCGGAACCGCTTATTTTGACGGACAAGTTCCGCAATAAACGTATCCCTCGTCCCCACAGTCCTTTCGAGATTGTCAATCTGTGTTTGGCGACTAGGCTTGTTGGTTACATTCGGGACTTTTGGTTGTAACTCGGCCGGGATTTGGTGATGTAAAATATAGAATAGAAAGGCATGATGGACCTTTTCTTGTCCTTTCAACAGTCTAGGCACAAGAATGTTCTCAGGCTGACACTCAGTCCACACCCCTTGGATGGCACGAATTTCTCCGGCATAGTTGTAGTTTGAGCGGGTGAATCGGACTCGAAACAGATCTGTCTTGAGAGGTGGCGGGATCTCCTGGAGGGCCCTATACTGACGAGCTATCCGGTAGGGATAGTACGAAGTGACGCCTGATAATTTGAGTAATAGAATAGGGTTGTGAAACTGGTGAGCATACCGAGCCTGACCCTCATGAAACCATTTAGCATGCCATAAGAAAGCTTTGGGATCGGGGTCTTTCAAAAAGTTTATCCAGGTGGAGTAATCCTTACGAGGAGAATTATTTTTTAAAACCTCAAATCTTTGTATCGGATGCATAAGGTCATCGACTTCAAAAAGTTGCATGAGGTGCCCAAATCCTTCCAAATGGGACAAAAACCAGATTTACAAAATTTCTGGGGCGGTCCGCATGATTTTATCATCATTTTGTTTAAAACGGTTTAAAGACAAAAATGTTTCTGTCAGGACCGAATTAACATATCCCCAGCCGGTACAAATTTGCTTGGCTACATACGCGATCGAGGAGTCTATTGAATTTTTGCGGTGGTGGAAAATGACACACCCGACAAAAGCAAGGATGAAAATCTTAGCTTTTTGGCTCATGGGTTGACTTTTAAAACACTCATTTAAGAAAAACTAGGAGCAGGCATTACAATGAGATTTAACAACTCTTTTCACGGTATCGCTATTGGTTCGCAAAAACTGGGATAATTCGGGTAGAGGGGACACGCCCAAAAGTGGTTTGGTGAGTTCAAATCCCAAAGGCTTTCCAATGACAACACTATATTCTTCCAGAGTCATGATCATCTCAAACTTACCAAATACGAAAGTGGATATTTATGGGCACCAGAAATGGGCTAATGCTTGCATCATGCCAGAATGGATGTTGATTTTGAGCAATGGGAGTAGGCGACCAATTCTGGCTTTGACATACCGTTGGCCATTTTGATCGAGTTGGTCCCACCATGCCAGAAGCTCTTTATTAGGAGCGGGGACGAATTGGACATTAGCTCTTTCGATCGTATATAGAATGCAATCAACGGGGGCCTAATATTAGCAAATCAAATGAATAAGTAGGCTGCATAATAATAAAAAAAAAAAGGGATAGAATATATACCTTTCCTTAAAACATAGCAATCACAACAACATACACATGAGGAGTGAGGTTCAATTTCTATCTAGACTGGCTCAGCAAAGTGAAATTAAAAGGGTGCCTGACCGTCGCAGTCTCGCGTTGGTGTCAATCCTTTTAACCTTGGCCAAATCGAAAGGAATATCTTATAGTCACGCGAATAGCGACTAAAGATATTTCTTTACGATTTTTAGAAATAAATTTCGGGGAAAAGAAAGGCAACCTCTACATCGCGGGCTCGCGTTCGAGGTCGTATATTTCTTAACACCATCCTAAAATGCCCTATTACGGCCCAGGTCCGGCAGCATGATTGTGTGTGCAATAGCGTAGTGCTAAATCATTAAAGCGCACACAACAATTTATAAACAATCAATTCGAACCTGCAAGACAAATAACACATTAATGTCAAGATCATACCTGGAGTCCTTGCTGCCAAACAAAAATTATTTTTGAACAGGATAAAAATTTTTGGCTTAAGTCCACTTAAAAAAAAAACAAGTCCCCAGTAGAGTCGCTAGTCCGTCGCGACCGACCTCCCGAGCCTTTTCAAACGACATGCAAAAAGAAGGGAGGCTCGCCTGGTACGTACTAAGTCTAGATTTAGGACTTAACTCGAGCTCTCCCAAACCCATACCATATCGCGACTTAAGGTTTAAGTTTTTAACATGCAAATGGTTTACACCAAGGAGTCACCACTAATCGGTTTGGGATGGGTCGATTAGAAATCCAAATAAGGTGATGGGAGAATCACCCTATCCCTATGAACTAGAGATTAACTGAGTTCGGAGACTTAGTTACACTAGTTGAATAACTAATGCCCTTTCGGTACCTATTTACCCTGTTCATTTTTTAAAATATTTGTCAGGCAATTTGGATTGATTTTAGGACATTTCTCCTAATATGTGAGGTGATTAAGCGAGTGCATAATCATAAACGATCAGCAGTCAGGATAGATATGCAACCTAAGGTTCTAATCCTAATTAAGTCAGATGACATTCAAAAACACAACAATTCATGCAATTGTATTAAAAACATGCATAATAATAACGCAACGGTAATAAAAATAACATGCAAAAAAACTACCGCACAACCTCATGCTTGTCTAATTTAAATAAGACAATAGCATGCATAATGATTACAACAATAAATTAAAACATTTAGATAACCCACATAAAATTTTTTAAATTTTTTAAATATTTTTTAAATATTTTTTGGACTAAAAAAACGGAAGAAGAAAATAAAAAAAACTTTTTGAAAATTTTTTTTCAAAATTTAAAATTTTTTTAAAATTTTTTTAAATAAATAAATAAATACGGAAGAAAAAGAAAAGAAAAAAATTTTAATTTTTTTTAAAAAATAATAAAATATTAAACCGGGTCGGTCGGACCGACCCAGGGTCAACAGATCTGACCCGGTCGTTGACTAGGGTCGGGTCAGTTGATCCGAATCGGTCGGATCGACCCAGGTCAACGGATCCAACCCAGGGAGTTGACCCGGGTCGGGTCGGCTGAACCGGGTCAGACCAAACCCGCGTAAGCAGCCACCGGCAAAGCCGAAAATCGGCCTCTCGCCGGCCAACCCAGACCGGCGCCGCCCTCAATTTGGTCCCTGGGACCAATAGCAAGCCCCTTCACCCACATGGGTCGCCGTCCGACCGCCGGCCGGCAACCAAAATAAAACCGGCTTCATTGGGGAATTTTGTCAATGCAGATGGTGTGCACGACAAAAAACAGGAGATTCCGACATGTTCTGATGAATCGGGGGATTTAGGCGACCAAACCTACCTTCGGTAACGACACACGGACGGCGGGGGACAGCGGTATGGGCTGGGACTTGCGCGAAACGGTCGGCGTGGGTCCCGACCAAACCGAGCATAAAAACAGAGTAGAACAGGGGCAATTCAGATCAGGGGAAAGTTTCACCGTTGACGGCGCGTCTAGGGGCTTCCGGCTGATCAGGGGGGGTACGGCGAGGCTGCTGGAAACTTGTAGAAGCCTAATCTCCTCTCTTTTCTCTCTGATTCTCTCTCTATTCTCTTTTCTCTCTGATTCACTCTCTATTCTCTTTTCTCTCTCTCTGCTCTGTTTCTTCAAAAATGGCCGACCGAGACCTCTCTCTCTCTCTCTCTTCGGCTTTTATAGCCGATGACCGACGTGCCTTCTCTGCCCCATACGCTTGCATGACGACGGCCTGCACCGGCCTACTCTGGCCCACGACTTGCGCGGCCATTTAGGCCGGTGCAGAGGGGGGGCCGATTCTGTGAGGATGCAGAGAGAGAAGGAGAGAGAGAGAGCCCGAGAAATGGGGACGACGGGACTGGCCTTAATGGCCAGTCCCGGTGGCGTGCTGCCCTGGCCCTGCTTTGGCCAGATAGGGACGGGGTGAGGCCGCTTCGCCGCTCGTCGCTTCGCGTCAGCAGCAGGGGAGAACAAGGGAAGGACAGCGATGCTCGGCAGGGGAGGAAGAAGGAGAAGAAGGGGCTAGGCCGGGCTAGGCCCAGCCGCGCGGGAGGAAAAAAAAAGGAAAAAGAAAGTGGGCTGGGCTGCATGGGGGGGAAGAGGAAAAAAGGAAAAAAGGAAAGGGTCGGGTCGGCCCGGCCCCGACCCGGCCCAACTCAGATTTTTTTTTTAAGTTCTAATAGACCCTATTAATACAAAATGTGTCTAATTTCTATATGCAATGTATTTAAATAGAAATATTTTTTTATTTTAAGAATTATAGAAAATTAATTTTTAAATTTTGTATAATTAATTTTGGACAAATTAAAATAGGTATCAACAAAGGCGTTTGGTGAGAAGGCTCAGCCTTGTTATCGCTACGAATTGGACTATATCGTGAGCCTAACTGTGGGGCCAGACCTCGCACAATACATAAGGCCTTAATGACTTTTTTGGGTAGGTTTGAACAAAGGCATTTAGTGAGAAGGTCATTGTTGCTACTAATTGAACCCAATCATGAGTCTGACGGTGGGGCCAGGCCTCACCCAAGCCATAAGTCCTCGATGACTTTTTGATTAGGTTTGGATAAAGGCATTTAGCGAGAAGGCTCAACCTAACCTGATCGGTGCCAAGCCAAGCCCGTCCTACCCAAAGATTTGTCTAGAATTAGTTCATGATGGGTGGACTTAGGCAAAATTTTAGGTCCAATTTTAAGGCTCTGTCTAGTCTGGCCTACATAATGATCACCTCTACGGCTAATATGATAGCTTACTATCGATCTACCAAGCGATTGACGTCTGATTCATGCCACATGACTGAAAGCTGAGTGCATGAATAGTTTGGCCTTGAGAGAAGATGACTAGATCTAGCCATTGCCGAACAACAATGACACCCATCATTGCGAGCGGCGACACTTGATCCTTGTCATGCAACGACGTCACTTCTGCGAGCAGTGGAAGGAAAGAGAGGCGAAGAGCATGAAAGAGAGAGATTTTCGCTTTGGAGCTCGCTAAATAGAGGTGACGAACCAGTCTATGACCCTCAAATTTAATGGATCTGGTGAAATATACATTGCATGGAATCTTAAGTACAAGTTGAAGTGCCTTTTGCACAAAGCAAGCCCCACTAAATATGGTTTGTAAAGAGTCTGTAAGGAGGCAGCCTGCCATTTATCGGTGTATCGTTGCTGCCATCCACATTGGCATAAAGCGGATCTCACTTTGTAGTTCAATCTGTCAAAGCACAGCCCCTATCGAGGCAGAAGCTGAGTGAAAGGCAAAGGAGCTAGCCCGGTCTTCCTAATCGTTCTTCTTGAATCGCTCCAGTACAATGGTTGAGAGGGTCAGCAAGACCCACGTAGGGAGAAGTAAGAATGGCACCAGATGGTCCGTATAGGGTTAAATCCGAACGAGATTGTTCGCTCCCGTATGTTCTCCTTGCTCCGAGCTAGCAGTCCGGGCCGGATTTCCGATGGTAGTCCTGCCACGGCCTCCAACTGTCCGCCCCATCTTAGCAGAAATGCTCTCTCTCTCTCTCTCTCTCTCTCTCTCTCTCTCTCTCTCTCTCTCTCTCTCTCTCTCTCTGCATGCGCGCCCGAGCTCCTACCAATGCCCCATGACGAGAGAGAAGAATTCTTTTAATTGAGTTTATGTATTAATAATAACATATATTTGAGCTTACCTGTGGATTCATTCATATTTCTTAGTATACAAGCCACCATCACTTATCCGAATACGACCAGGGAAGGAAAATATGGCCAATTCCCAAAGGAAAATTTCGTACTTTATCCTTGCGCTTCACATAATCAAGACCTTAATCTTTTATGTTTTTCTAATAGTCTTTTGCTTGCACAATTGTCTAATCATGTCCCTCCGACAAACTAAATTTAGCAAATCAATTTGACATGGTCGTCGGATCATACCGGAATGTGAAATGGACAATGCCGACCTGAAAGCACAGTGGAAAATGAAAAAAAAATTATTTTATCCTTTTACATTGTCCACGATGGACTCCATATGGGCATTGACATTTCCAAAATGTTGCTCACATCACACTTTGACGTTGTCCAACAACAACATTAGTTAGATTTGGCCGGATTTAGTATCGGAAGAACTTAATCAGATAATTTGTGCAAGTAGAAAGACTTGATCAAGAAAGGCATGAAAGCACGTAGACGAACACTAATACAAATTTTCTCTTCCAAAATCCTAGTTTGAAGCTGTCTCTCTTGATGTCGTCTTTGACGTGGCAAAATACATCGGCCCGATCAGGCTAAACAGTGTATTAATCAGACATCGAATTGCGTAAAGAATCTAATCAACAGCCAAATTAACACAAAATCCGCCAAGTCAGCAGATGTTACCTTCGTTTCTTCCTTTGCTCATTCAATTGCTCTTTTTTCTTTATATCTTGTACTCTTTTAACCTATTGGCATCCCCTTTCGCTATGGATGCTGCATGTGATCTACAAGTATATTTAGTTACGAATGATAACCATTCCGTTTCTCTATTTTTCTATTTTTCTATTCCTGAAAACACGTTTAGAACATAAATCCATTTAGTAACGCAATTTTATTTTTCTATTTTTGAAACAAATTTTTATTTCAGAAATAAGTTTGAAATAGAAATGATAAGTAAAAATTTTTTACTTTTCTATTTCTGGAATAAAAATGAGAAATAAAAGTTATTCTCATCGCTTGCCTTTGGTACTAGCTGGTCGCCCGCCCACCCCCCGCCCACCTGCCGTCCACCAACTCCCATCGTCCGCCAACCGCCTTGGCCCATCGCCCGTCAGCCACCATGGGCCACCGCCCGCCTCCCGTCACTGATGGCCGCCCTCCTCTCGCCCCTACACACCTCCCGTCGCCTCCCACTTGTCGTTCGCCACCTCCCGCCATCAGCCGGCCGTCATCCTCCGCCGATGACCGCCTTGGCCGCCACCCTCCTCTCACCGCCACCCACCTCTCACTGCCGATTGCCAGTCGTTGCCTACATGTCGCTGTTGCCCGACATTGGCCACCTCTTGACACCTTCCTCCACATTGGCTGCATCGCCGTTCGTCGCCGCCTCTTGCTAGCCGCCCACCCGCCGGTCTCCCAAGAGAGAAATTTTATGCTATTATCAAATAGATTTTTTTTTTGGGAAACATACATTTTGTATCGTTATCAAATGCACATTTTGGCTCTGAAACTCATCCATGGACTAGAAATAAAAAAATTTATTTATAATCGGAAATTAATTTCTGAAATAGAATGACTGTCATTCGCACATTTATACCCTTAAAAAAAAGTTCAATGTGGTGGTGATATTCCACTGGCTATGAAGTCTATGTTCAGTGGACACACCGATTCAAGTTTTTTTAGCATTGACAGATTGATCCACAATGCTATCATCTCCTCTTTCCAATGACATGGACTCATGTGATCACATTCCCAGTTGACAACCTGATTGAGTTGACCACACGGCCGCCCTGCCCACCGCCGGCCACCCAACCCCCCCCCCCCCCCCCCCCCCACAAAAAAAATCAGAGTCAATGCAACGATCATGATCGCTCTTGTTACTTAATTCAATTCTATCTGTAACATCGTCACCGTGTCAGCACTGTCCTTGGATCGATTTCCATCCGTACGGCAATGGGTCGATGTTGTTTTGTAGCTGGATTTCCATCCGTACGGCAATGGGTCGATGTTGTTTTGTAGCTGGATTGATCCCGTAACAAGTTGCCAAAGAGTAATGTTCGATGCACCAATGGAACGACCATGTTGAAATTTTAAACAAAAGTTATAGAAATCAATTGAAAAAGTTGAAGTGTTTAGGGTCAAATTGATATCTATATAATAAGGTTATAATTGACTAGACAATTTTTCCGACGTATATACACGAGAGTAAATTGTGATATCTTGACTCTTCGATTTTCTAAAGGCTAATGGAGGCCTTTTTAAGGTCTCTTAACGTTCTGTCATACTATACATGAAACTTTTCCATAACAATCAATAAGAATCTGTTTTCGTTTTTTTTTTATCTTTTTTTGTTATCCTTTCCTCTGTCTGGATTTTCATTGTGATGACTTAGGGTATGTCCAAGATATGCAAGTCGACATTAAACATCCTTTCGTTAAGTGTCGTTCTATTAAGCTGATGTTCGGGAAACAGTCAACTCAAAATCCATCGGAGATGAAATGAAAATGAGGTACTACTGTCAAACGACATGTATTCCTTAGCTAGTTTTTATGAAGAGTTGAATTTGTCCACGTTGGTTGACGATGGGATTTATATACTCTTTATGTACATGGAGTTTCTATCCACCTATGATTTTAAACTTTTGGATGAAATCGTGATTTGATATTTAGATATTTTAACACTCTCTTATGTGAAGCTTGAACTTTTGGCCTAAGCCATAGGTGTGGAAATATGTAATAGAGGAGATAAATAAAGTCTAGAAGATTTGAATGCATGACCTCTTTTTCTGATATCATGTTGAAATATACATGTTATCTATGCACATGTGAACATCATCCACCTATTAGTTTAAGCTTTAGGTTTTGCCCCAGTTTATTTTCCATGTGTGTTCACCCGTTTGTCAAATTCCACGTGTCAATAGGCTTAATAATATACTCTTTATATACATGTGATTTTTCTCTACCTATCAGCTTAAGTTTTGGGATTGGACTTTCTAATACAAATTACTTGCCAAAATGATTTCTTAATGGGGAATTATTAAATCATTCATAAACTTATTGTAAGGATGTAAATTCAGTTCTAAACTTTTCAATTTTGACAATTTAGTCGTAAACCTTTGTGCAAAATTACAACGTAATTCGTCAAGCTAATTTTTGTCAAAAATCGGTGACGTGGTGGTGTGTCACACAAAATGGCCAGCTATGACTAGTTGCCATGTCAACAATTTCAGGAAAATTGACCGAAATGAATATATCAAAATTTCTCACAAATGTTTAAAACTAAGTTGATAAAATCGAAAAGTTTAAAGTTGAATTGACATTTATGCGATTCTGGGATCGGTTATTTTTCCTATTTCTCAATTCTATCGTGGATTAAACCCATGCAAAGCGAAGGGTTATTCAACTAGTAATCCATGTATTTACTAGAGATAGAGCATTAATCACAAGTAGTGGCTCATTAATTGCAAGTAATTTTCCCGGCAAAACTAAATTTATTCATCGACATAATAGATAAAGGCATTCACAAAACTCTATACTTAAAGGAAAATTATATTAAATTAAGTGAGTAGCGCGTTAGGGCGTGTTTAGCAACTGACCAAATAGTAACTATTTCTATTATTTTGTTCCTAAAATCAGTTTTGGAACAGAAATCCGTTTGATAAATTTTTTATTCCCAGAATCAGTTTTGGAACAAAATCAAAAAACAAAAAAAGTTATTTCTTGATTCTGGAAACAAGAATAAAAAATGGAAAAGAAATTTTTTTTCTTGGTTTTTTTCTTCTTCTTCCTCTTCTTCTTGGCCTATGGCCGGTCGTTGGTGGCCGCGAGCCGCCCTCGCCCAGGCGGCAAGGGTCCAACCCTCGCCGGCCCTAGCCATGGCCAAGGAAGGGGGAGGGGAAAAAAATAAATATTAAAAAATTCAAAATATTATTAATAAAAAGAAATTTTGTGCAGTTTCTGTTCTTTTTTTTATTTCAAGAATAGAAAGTTTGGGTAATTACCAAATGTTTTTAAATGCTTAGAAATTGTTCCTGGACATGAAATAAAAAAAATCATTCCTGAATAAAATCAGTTTTTGAAAATAGAACGGTGGCACCCTTAGTAACTAACTGGGACGATTTCAATCCCATGAAAGTCAGCATTTACTACCAATATGAGCGTGCAACTCATAACAATCTCAATCAACGTCGGATTTCGTGCAATTTCATTACAATAATTGATAATTTGAAGTCAGCGGTGCAGAATCAAGATAGGCTATGATTTCCCAGGAACATGTAATTTCAAGGCAGCGGGTGATTTCTTTAAACAGATGCATTTTCAATATCACATGCTACTCATAACAAAGCGCACTTTTACGCATTTTTTGCGTGCATAATCATGCGATGCTCGATTCGAATGTAATTTTTAGTTCTTAATGCAAGGACCTTCGATCATCTAATCTCATATTTTAATCAACGTTCAAAAATCCAATCAGTGACATTCAACGCATGGATGTCAAATATTTTGAAAGGCGGAGTCAGTTTTATCACCAAATCATTTTTCAATAACTTCTATAATTTTCAAAACTAATTACTGAAAGTAGTCACATGCATAGGGCCTTGGTTAGAGGTGACGAAATGGGTCTAGAAACCATGTTTGATAATGCAGGTTGTAAATGAGTTGTCTTAAGTTTTAAAAATATACTTAAGTGGGTTATAAATGAGTTGTGTAACAACTTAATGGATTTTACATGGATTGATAATTAACCCATTTCTAACTCATATTAGGTGGAGTTGGAGATGTTGGGCCAATTTTTATAATTTTTATTTTTTACAAAAATTTCTGAATTTTTAAATATTTTTTATTTTATCTTTTTTATTTTATTATTTTTCTTTCTTTCTTTTCCTTTTTTTTTTCTATGAAGTCTAGCAAGGGTGGACGGTGATCCTTTCTGGTCATAGGCGAGGGTCAGTCGACCCTTGCAGATGCGGTTGAGGGTCATAGCCCTCGCCATACATAGAAGGAAAATAAAGGAAAATAAAGAAAGAAAAAGAGAAAAGAAAACATAAATATGTAAAAATATAAAAAATCAATTTTTAAAATTATAAAAATTGTCCGCTAGATTTGTATCATGTGGAATTTTTTAACAACATAATTTTTTTTAAAAAAGTCATAAGAAGCAAGTTTTCCTAATTTACTTAAATATGGAATTGTTTGAGTAATATGAGTTAGGTCAGATATGGGTCGAGAAATTTACATTACGAATAAATGGAATAAATACCGGTTAATAAGTCAATTTGGATTGAACGACTTATGACCCAATCCGACCCTACCCATCCATTTAGCAAGTCTAGCCTCAGTTAAGGATAGACAGCCCTCGGGTGCCTCCACTCCTCCTGTTCATCGACTCGGTCCCCTCAGTATATAGACCTAGAGTTGATATATTTAACGGGACTTTCTACATATGCAAACACTTCAATATATTCTCCTCAACTTCCCGTAACTTCAAATTTCAATTAAGCAGTATAACAATCAAACTTTAATAATCTAAATCATATCCATATTGATTTCAACAACAGAAGGGCTTATTTTGTTACAAAATGTAGCTGTTTCATAATTAATTTCAATAGAACAATGGCCTATTTTCTATCAAGTTTTATTTCTACATCTAGTAACATACGACAAGGTTTCATAATTTTAAAAATTATTTCAACATTGTTACGAACTATACATGCAAATTTTCTAAATTTTTTCTTAAAGATTAGTCCCTTGCCTGAAGTAGCTTTAACACCTGCAAGAAAATCACCCCAAGAACAAGAAAACATCAAATGAGGGAGATTTTTTGTTCAAGAGAGCCAAAATCACAAGAGAGAAAGCTTAGAGCAAACATTGCCTAGATGAGAAAATTGGGAGTTCTTTTTTTTTTGGACGATAATACGCTTAACTTTTCATTAGACACTAGAAATTGACTCACATGAGTTTCCACAATCATAACATAAGAGGGACCAAAGGGTACGAGGAGGTTTAGAAAATCAATTTGGAGTTAAGGAATGAGTGCGCTGGGCCTTCGCCATCCAATCCGCGGCCTGGTTGGAGTTTCTAGAACAATGGGCTACAAATACCTCTTTTAGTTGGGCCATCAATTTTAGGCAGTCTTCAACCACTGAACTCACGGTCCACGGGCTCTCTTCTTGGCCCGAGATCCACCTCACGCACGCTTGACTGTCAGACTCCACTTCCATGCGCAGATCAGAGAAGTCACTGTGCAGATCAGTTTCCCTTTCCCTTTGACTTTGAAGCTTCAACAGAAAGGATAGTCCGTTGCGAAGAGCAAGGGTTTCCACCACGCTAGCTGATAGAGCTCTAAAATCCCTCGCGAACCCATAAATTAGGAGTCCATCTTGGTTCCGGAGGACTCCCGCAGCCACAGCCTCTCGTGTTTCGTTGCACCAAGCGGCATCGACGTTCAGCTTGAGGTTCCCCTTTGCCGGTGGAAACCAACGATCTACTAAGGTTTTCAACTGTTGTGTTCCTACCTTTTTATTTGTGTTCCACCTCTCAAGCACTTTATAGTCACTGATTGCTTCTTCCACTATGTTCCATGGGTTCGGTTTGCGCTGCTGGAATACCGAGGCGTTTCGTGCCTTCCAGATCAACCAAGTTATGCCGGCCAATATCGCCGACGAAGGAAGGTCTTCCGAGGAGGAGAGGGTGTCACACGACGAGGGAGGGTCTTTCAACAGGTAATCCGCAAGCCAATTGTCCATTCTGGAGATTTTGGTAGCTGAGGTGTCTAGATTTAACCGAGAGTCTAACCAAACGTTTCTTGTCCAGTCGCAAAGGAGGAGCAGGTGTTCAGGGGTCTCCGAGACTCGGCGGCAGATCGGGCAGAGGGGATCAGGTGCCATCTTTCTTCTATACAGATTTTCTTTTGTTGGTAAAGCATTAGTGCATATGCTCCATAAGAAATGACGAACCTTGGGGTAGACTGGGATTTGCCATATTTTAGTCCATAAGTTTTGGGGAGGCTGATATGATGATGATGCTTGATTCATCTGTTATTGTGAAATTTGGGAGCATAACCAATTGTAGCCACTTTTAACCGAGCAGACTCCTTTTGTGTTCCCTGTCCACAACAAAGTACCCTCCGAAGGGTTTGTGCTTAGTGGGATTGTTAGTATTTCTTGCGCCGTCTCTTCCTCGTAAATTTCCTTTAGCAAGTGTGATTTCCATTCATGAGTCTCCTGGTTAATCAGTTCTGCTACGAATTTCGGTACCTCCTGGTTCAAGGGGCTAATAATTTTGCCAGAAGGGAGCCACATGTCCTCTTTAATTTTTATCTTTTTGCCATCACCTACTTTCCATCTAGCATTTGCTTCAATTACATCTCTGCCCATTAGTAGACTCTGCCACCCCTAGGATGGGCGATGGCCCTTGTTTGCTTGCCAAAACTCACCACGGGGAAAATAGACTCCCTTCATGACCTAACTCCAAAGGGCATTCGGTACTTGTATTAGTCGCCAGGCCTGTTTTCCTAGCATTGCCTTATTAAAAGCAATTAGGTCTTTAAAGCCTAAGCCACCCGCGTCTTTCCTGGTTTTCAAAAGTTCCCATTTTCTCCAATGGAGACCTGCTTTGTCTGCACTTTGCTTCCACCAGAAGGAGGAAATCTTCTGCTCAATCGCTCGACAAATCGAGATAGGAATCTTAAAAATGGACATTGCTTACTGCGGCAAAGCTTGAATGACAGTTTTAATTAGGATCTCCTTCCCTGCTTTGGTAATCAGCTTTTCCTTCCACCTCTCTAGCTTCATATTGACTCTTGCTAATATCCAGGCGAACATTTGTTTCTTTGACTGCCCCCAATATGATGGAATACCTAAATACTTACCGGTTTTGTCAATAATAGGAACTCGTAGTTGCTCCGCCATATTCCTCTTCAGTAACTCAGGGCATCCATTGCTAAAGAAGATGCCTGACTTGTTTAAATTGATAGCCTGGCCCAAAGCATAGCAATTTTGGTTCAAAATACTTGCCAAATTTTGACATTCGCGAACTGTTCCATTCAAGAAAAAAATTGTGTCGTCCGCAAATAATAGATGTGATAATGTTGGACACCACCTATTCAGCTTTATACCTCTAATGCTACCCTCCTCAATTGCTTTGTTCATTAGAGATGATAAGGCATTGGCCAAGATAATAAACAAGTACGGTGATAGTGGATCCCCTTGCCTTATGCCTCGGGACGGCTGGAAGTCCTGTAGGGATTCCCCATTAACTCGGACGCTAAAAGAGACCGTAGATATGCATTCCTTGATTAGCTGAACCCATCTGTTACTGAAGCCCATTTTCAGCACACTAGCACATAGGAAATCCCAATCAACTCTATCATAAGCTTTCTGCATGTCCAGCTTGAGTATTGCTTGGAACTTTCTTTCCCTTTTCCTAGTACGCAACTGGTGAAGTACTTCCTGAACTACTAATATGTTGTCTTGAATTTGCCTTCCACTCACGAATGCACTTTGTTCAGTGGAAATAAGTTCATAAAGCCAAGGTTTTAGACGGTTGGCCATAACTTTAGAAATGATTTTGTAACTAAAATTACATAAGCTAATTGGCCTATATTGAGTAATGCACTCAGGGTGCGCCACCTTAGGAATAAAGGTTATAAAAGTATGATTTAGTGTGGGGTCGAGCACACCTGAGGTGAAGAAATTATCCACCAAATAATAGACATCATGTTGTATACTCTCCCAGTTATGCTGATAAAATTGGCCATTCAATCCATCCGGTCCGGGGGCCTTGGTGGCACCCATTTGGAACACAGCTTTTTTCACCTCTTCAATCGACACTTTTCTCATTAAGGCCTCGTTCATCCCCTCTTTTGGAGTGTATGGGCATTGATCAATTATTGGTTGGAAATTTCTGTGTTCTGTTGACTCATATAAAGCCTGATAAAATGATTGGATATGTGACTTGAGCTCTGAAGGATCCCGGCTCCATTTGTTTTCCTCCATTTTCAGCATAGAGATTTTGTTTCTTTGTCTTCTTTGAATTGTGGTGGCGTGGAATGTGTTTCTATCTCCCCGCTTTAACCAGCTAATTCGGGACCTCATACTCCAATACATCTCTTCTTATCTCCATAGTCTCTCAATTTGCTCCTTGATTTGTTGAATGACCACTTTTCCCCTTCCCCCATCCGTGTTGTTTGTCAGGTCCGTTAATCTCCCCATCAAGCATTGTATTTGTTTATGTGCATTTGAGAATCTCCTCCTACTCCACCTAGTCAAGGCTTCAACCACTTTTCTGGACTTACTCACAAAATCTGCATTATCGTTTGCCCGGTCATGCCATGCCTCCTCCACAATGTCTCTACATTCTGGTTCGTCTAGCCAATAAGCCTCAAACCGGAAATCCTTTTGCCTCTTTTCCTTGGGTGGGGCTAGGGATAGTAAGATTGGGCTATGGTTGGAGCCAATGGCCGGTAGAGCATAAGCTTCCGCCTCATGGAATAATACCCTCCATTCCATGTTACATACGACCCTATCTAGCCTTTTTCTTACCAATTCCCCACCGTCTCTATTATTTGCCCATGTATAAGCACACCCTTTACTCTCTACATCCATGAGTTCGCAATCATTTAACATATCCTGGAAAGCCACCAATCGATAATAATCGTCCTCTCTTTTACCTACCTTCTCCCACTGATACCGTATCTCATTAAAGTCACCCATGCATATCCAAGGGAGTCTGTTTTCATGGTGAATATATCTCAGCTTTCGCCATAGGAGGAGCCTGTCCTGAAAGTTAGTTGGTGCATAGAGAAAAGATACACGCATCCTCTTTCCACTACTAAGATCCGTGCATATTAAACCTACAAGATTGTCCGTGCTATCCACCTCCTCCAGCGTCACCTCCTCATTCCATATAGCTGCTAAACCTCCAGCCAAACCTCTTGGGTCTACTATCACAGAATTCTGAAACTTGAGTCTATTTCTAACTCCCTCCACCCGTGCTCTGTTATTTTTCGTTTCCATTAAAAATATTATGTTGGGTCTTTCTTGAGCCACTAAGGCTCTCAAGTGTTGGAATGTCAGGGTAGAACCTAGACCCTGACAATTCCAGCTCATAATCTTCATATATCCCCCGGTGGCTTATTAGGGCTAGCCACCAGAGCCCACTCCTTTGAGCCATCCTCAATTGAAATATGGATCTCATGAAGTTGTGTAGCATCTACATTGTGGATTTTGCCCCCTTTAGAAGTGTACGGTTTGTACCTTTTCGACTTCTTCGATGCTGGGGTTTGATGGTCTTCCATTCCTTTCGAATAACTCCCGAGATTCTGTTTGGGAGGTGCCTCCATCCTTAGAGTATCTGAGGGTAAAAATGGGGTGCTTTGATTCCTCTTTCTTCGAGTTTCCCTGACTACTATCTCTTTTCCTTTACTCTTCAGGCTAGCATTGTCCTCTTGTTGATGTTCCATAGTTCTCAAACCATTAGGTTCTTCCACTGTAGTGGGTAGCACACCCTCCATCACACCATCTTGGTCTGGGGTTTCCGGAATAAGTTCCTCTTCGTCTGATTCCATAAACTCTTCTTTGTGGAACAATTTCCAAAAAGGGCTAGCCTCACGTGCTTCTGCTTTTAACCAGTAGCCATAATTTCCTTCACTAACTGCTCTTGTTTCAGCTTCTTTATAAGATATTTCCTCGCAATTAGTGGTAAAGTGCCCCATCTTTCCACAAGAGTAACAAAAATGGGGGAGGCATTCATACTTGAAATCAACCCAATATTGGTCGTCTTCAAAGTTCACCACAATTCCTGACGTGAGAGGTTGTGCCAAATCTAGAAGAACTCTAGCTTTCCCCACCTCGCACAGACCCCCTTCTTTCGCTTCCATCTTTATCTCTATGACTTTCCCGATCTTAGAGGCCACCTCTTGCAAGGAGTTTTTAGTTATCCTTGCTACTGGCATTCCATGAACTTGTACCCATAAGGCACAATGCGTGAAAACATGGCGGTGGATTGGTATTTTGGGGTTTAGTTGCACGAGGATGAGTAAGTTGCTTGAGAAGGACCATGGGCTACCGTCCAAAACCCTCTTCTTGTCGCTCTCCAATCTGAATGTAAACGTGAACAGACCTTGTTGCTGTTGATCTACTACCACATTGTCTGTTTTCCAAGCTTTTTTCATAGTAGTTAGGAAGGCTTGAAAATTAACATTGGGCCTAGAGTGGATTTTGCCCAGTAAAGTCAAATTACAAGCCTCCAATTTCTCCTCAGGAATTTCCTCAAGCACATTGGCTACAGAGTTCTTCGTCCACATTTTCCCCATTCTATTACAGAGGGCTACTAGTCTACATTCTTTTAACCTTTCCTTTTCCATTCTACTCACTTCATTGTTTCTAAACAGGTATGTGAAACCTTGATAAGACAATGCCATATGCTTACCAAGAGGGATGACAGTTTCCACTTTCAGATTGATCGCCAGTTCCCATTTCAAACTATTGTTCCTGCAGACAGGGCTTGTGTAGAACTTTCTATTAAAGACGAGTAGCACTGATTCACGGCAGTAAACTTGAAGGATGAAAGGAACTCAGGAGCCAATGGATTAAGAGGATTTAGGGGTTAACGCGGAAGGGTTGGATTTTGTGATTTAGGCCTTGGAATGGGTGAAATGGATATGGTGACTAGTATTCTAGAAATGATTATGGTGTTGCGTCTGTCCATGGGTTTGGTGGGGATTGATGGTTACATTGTGGGGATGTAGGGGTAATCGATGATTCTTGTGGTAATGGAAGAGGTTTTCCTATGAACTGAAGATTGGCGATTATGTGGGTATGCAATGGACGCAAAGCTGCCTGTGGGTTTCACGGGAGAAAGGTTGGCTGTTAGGGTTTGGCTATCACCATGGATAGAGCGAGCTCTTACTAGGGAGAGGGGTCTAATTTACCAATACTTACAAGGGGAATGATACATAGCATAGGGAAAATGGTGCGAAATTGACATAAATGACTGGAAAGTGTTTAAAGTGATGCACAAGGGTCAGAGAACACCAGATCTAGGCTTACAAATCACAATCTCGAGCTATCGGGACCATTTCGCGGTGTCGACGTAGGCCTAGCACAGCGTCTAGGTCCTCATTGGGCTCGCATGTCCCTAACCAAATTGGGCCTAGTCAAGCAGTCTGTTGCTTTTACTTAATTTAATAAAGAAATGTTTTTCTCTTAATAAAAAGGGAAAGTTCTTTGCTAAATTGGCTCTCTTACGAAGCAATCTGCAGGTTAGAACTAACATATGTTGGCCGGCGATGACGACAGGCTTGACCAAATTTTGACAGAAAAATTGGTCAATCATTCCTGAATCTATCGTACATAAATCAATTGATTCCTTAACGTTTTAACAAAACCAATTTAGTCCCAAATATTTGAGGGAAAGTGCAATCAAATTCTCTTGGCCAAATCCTGCCTAACTAATTTGACATGACAATTCAGTCATTGCCGACTATCCTAAACTTCATTTGGAATACTTGAATAACAGAGAATTACCATAAAAATCCTAAACATATTGTATTTGTACTAATTTAGCCATAACCTCTTTTTTTTGTGAATTGAGTCGTAAATATTTTCCATTTATCTCAATTTAGTTCATCCAATCAATTTTAGTTGGAAATTGCTGACATGGATGTTGGCCGTCCTATGTGGCGTAGCCGACGCTAACGTGGATATTTTTAAAATATTTTAATAATTTTTTGATTGATTGATTGATTTATTTATTATTTTATTTTTCCTTTTTTTCTTTTCTAACTCTTTCTTTGTTTTCTTCCCTTCTTCCATTAACTTGTTGCCGGACCTTGACGACCAGCCAGAGGCAAGGGCCAGCGAGGGTGAGCCTCGCTAGTGCCCTCGTTGTCACCAGGCAAGGCTCCCCCTTGCTAGTAGCCAGTGACCTCGCCGGCCCTCACCTAGGCAGATCACCGAGGTTCGATGACCAGGTAAAGGAAGAAGGGAGGGAAAAAAAAAGAAAAAGAAAGAAAGAAAACGAAAAATTAAATCAAAAAATTTGAAAAATGTTTATTTAAAAATGTCCATGTCACTGCTAAACGCCCTACGTAGGACGGCTAGCGTCCATATCAGCGATTTCCAAGTCAAAATATGCAGGATGGACAGCATGGCACAAATGCCAAAAGGTGTAGAACTCAATCGGCAAAAAGAAAGAGTTTATAATTGAATTGATACAATTGCAATAGATTTAAGACTTTTTTTGTAATTTGCCCCTTAAATAAAGATTCATTTCCTACTACACATAGTTGCCTACTTTAGATATAAAGTGTAAATAGCAAATTTTGTATCTGTAGATCCACTATGTTTTATTCCTTTAATATTTATTTAATTCCTTCTTGTATCCCCACACTTTTACTATATTATGCAGACAATTTAATGAGAAAAGCAGGGGATTTCCCCGATTTGCGCAATGGCATAAGTTAACACTGTACAAATCACATGATCAACGACCATAACTTTGGAGGGACCTGGTTTTAGGTCTTGTCCTTTCGTGATTCGGGGTGCTAATGAAGAAGAACTTGACTTAGTTTAAAAAAAACCCATGCATGAGAATCTTCTGCAGGTTTGTCAGTGTACATATAATTGAAAGCAAATTAATTTTTGCTATTCCTTGCTTTAATTGCATGTATGCAGGCTTACATGCTTCGTGGTCCTACCAAGCCCACAAGATGAGAAGAAAGAAAGGAAGCAGATGAACTCGTTCCAGATAGGCCGGCTCGTCGTCATGTTCATGTGCGAGCCTCGTTATCTTTAACGTTGTTTATTTGCATGAACACGACATGCCTACATAGCCATATAAACAAATGCTTTCCCTTCTCGCCACATTCCCACCTCAATCCGAAGAGCACCAGCATGTTCATCCACTGTGCAGTGTGTGACCTGCCAAGATAATCTTTCTCTAATCCATCCCAACCACCTCCTCCACACCCCCCCCCCCCTGCCCCACCACGTTCCGCTCAATCATTCCCCAGTTTCTTTAAAGCCTTCAGGGTTTTTCTCTCCAGATCTTGTGTATAAATAGGTGAGCTTAGGGTTCATGGCCAAACCCATCGGCATGTGAAGCAACAACACGAAACAGGCGTCATCATCATCATCTTCTTCTTCTTCAGAAGACAATGGAGGCTCCTAGGTTTCTTCTGGTGTCGTCCCTGAGCTTTGCTCTTCTGTTGAGCGTGGTTTCGGCTCAGCTCAGAACGGGTTTCTACCAGAACACGTGCCCAAACGTCGAGTCCCTAGTCCGGTCGGCCGTGACCAAGAAGTTCCAGCAGACCTTTGTCACCGCCCCCGCAACACTCCGCCTATACTTCCACGACTGCTTCGTCAGGGTCAGCTTTCGATAAACAGAATTCTATACATCGGGCCATAAATTCGTTAGCTTCTATACTTAATGCTGTGATTGTTGATTTTCTTTGTCTTTTGGGGATTTGATTAGGGATGTGATGCTTCGGTCCTCATAGCGTCGCCCACCAACACTGCCGAGAAAGACCATCCCGATGATCTGTCGCTCGCCGGCGACGGGTTCGACACAGTGATCAAAGCCAAGGCAGCAGTGGATAGTGTTCCTCAGTGCAAGAACAAAGTCTCTTGTGCCGACATCTTGGCCCTTGCCACTAGAGATGTCGTTTCGTTGGTACGATAAGGACCCTCCACCAAATTCTTTTGGGAAAATACCATAAAAAACCTCAAATTACGTCATTTATGGTAAATTTACTCTGAAATTATTTTTGTGACACGAAAAATCTCAAACTATGCCACTCGTGATAAATTTATCCTGAACTTTTTTGGTGACACGAAAAATCTCAAATTATGCCACTTGTCTTTTTTCTTTTTTTTCTTCTCTCCTCCCTCCGCCGGCCATGGTGTAGGGAAGCCGGCTAGGGCTGCCTTCGCCGGATCCGGCGAGGGTCACCCGACCCTGGCGAGGTTCGCACTCGCTAGATCCAGCAAAGGTAGCTCTCGCCGGATCCAACAAAGATAGCCCTCGCCGGCTTCCCTCCGCCATGGCCGGCGGAGGGAAGAATGAAGAAAAAAATATATAGAAAAAGGCAAAAGACAAAAATGCCCATAGGCCATAGTATTATAGGGTAAATGTGTCACAAGTGGCATAATTTAAGGTTTTTCGTGTCACAAAAAAAATTCAGGGTAAATTTATCACAAGTGACATAATTTGGGATTTTTGTAGGTATTTTCCCAATTCTTTTTCCAAACTCTGTTCATTTCGCAAAATCGATCATCCATCTAACTTTTCCGGTCCAATCAAAAGCAGACTATTCATATTAAACTCGAGAATTTATTAAAAAAAATTACTTTAGAGGCACATAGTTTTCGAACTCTTATAGAGTGCTCGACTACGTACTAAGAATATGCCAATATGCTACTCTATTCCACAAGATGACGAAATTATAATATGCTTTTTGTTTTGTACAAAAATACTAGTCTAATCATTCAAATTTTTTTAATATAAATTTCTTTTCTTGTTACACTAAGAAAACCATCGGGTCACTTTCAAAATGGTTGTCCTTTCTCCCTCCTCCGCAAAAATATTATGCATGGAAGTGTGATCGACCACAAGCACCACCCAACGCCACTTTTTTCCTGTTAAATTACTAACAATTGCAATTGATTTTCTTCCTTTTTATTCTTATTTTTTCTAAGCAATCTTGATAATGTCGCACGATCATGTTATAAATCACTAGCTATTCTTAGCAAAATTTTGAAATTTTTGTGTAGGCAGGGGGGCCATTCTATAGTGTTGAATTGGGGAGACGTGATGGGAGAATATCAACTGAAGCCAGTGTTCAACGCAAGCTTCCTCAGCCTGGTTTCAATTTGGACCAGCTCAATACTATGTTCGCTTCTAACGGCCTCTCCCAAACCGATATGATCGCCTTATCAGGTAATTAATTTCACCTTACAGAATTAATGCAGCATAAGCTCTAATCTTTTCTTTTTAATGTAATTTGCAAAATCAACATGAAAGAGAAAATTGGTTTTTGCATACATTGGGTAAGCCTTCAATTAAAGATGCATGACAACTTTCACTTTATGCAACACATCCTTGTCGATCATCTAATTATAATCATAGGACGTGGAAGAATAGTGTTCATAGATACCCAATGGCCTCTTATTGGAGCAATGTGCTAGACCACTAGGTAAGCATTGTAGGCCACTAAATTAGCTATAGATTCATGTATATAACATATCATAGCTCAGATGTTTGTTGTCTAATGTTTATCATGGTCCTAAAATAATCACACTATCTTTCATGATGGAATGTCTTATGTAACTATTAAACCGGCTGTCATTGACAAGTGCACAGAATTATTCAATTGCAAACGCTAAAGCTGATTTTTCCTGGGTAACGTCACATCAGCAGTGTAATTGTTGCGTATGTAGGTGCGCACACGATCGGTTTCTCTCACTGCGGCAAATTCTCCAAGCGGATCTACAGCTTCAGCCCAACAAGCCGGATCGACCCGACCCTAAACTTCAGCTACGCGCTGCAGCTGAGGCAGATGTGCCCGATCAACGTGGACCCCCGAATCGCCATCAACATGGACCCCACAACGCCTCAGACGTTCGACAACGCCTACTTCAAGAACCTCCAACAAGGAAAGGGCCTCTTCGTCTCCGACCAGGCGCTGTTCACCGATCCGAGATCGAGGGCCACGGTCAACCTGTTCGCGTCGAACAACGCGGCGTTCCAACAGGCCTTCATCACCGCAATCACGAAGATGGGTCGGGTTGGGGTCAAGACCGGGAACCAGGGCGAGATTAGGATTGATTGCACTCGCCCCAACTAGGACTATCTCTTTGGTCTATGATTTATTTGTTGTTCCATTTTATGAGTTTGAGTCCTATTCTAGTGGTCAGTATTTCGTGAGAGAGCAGAACAACAGGTTGTTGGCGAAAATAGTGAGATTTGATCATGGCGATGACTTTGTATGATAGATCAAATCCCCTGACGAATAAGGAATTCCAGGAAATTCATACTTATGAATGCATCATTTGTTGGTGGCAGCATGTGCCAGCGGGGCTTATTTGATTATAATAAGAATAATATCAACAGCAAAAGTCAAACTTGAGCAAAATTTCCACATGCAAACTTTAAATCAATGCAGATAGATGCTCGTAATTTAAATTGCTCATTCATCCTGGCCAATTGAATTTTGGATTGCCCTGGATAAGTTGAATCCTCCTTTTCAAAGAAAGAAGCGCCCTCTCAATAGTGACACGTCCATATAATGAGAAAAATATTTTATGTATCAATTGCATGGTCGATGTGGAAAAGCAAACAGACGACTTTTCAAGAAAGCGATTGACGCGTTACAAAAGAAACTATCTTCGTATTGGAATTGTCGTTGGTTTGCAACAACACTTGTTGATGATACATGGTCTAATGGATGTATGAAGTGAGCAACTTCTATTTGAGAGAAGCAGATGTAGCGAAATCCTTGGATAAGGGATAATTGTTCAAAAAGTCATAAATCTATTGTATGACAACCATTTAAATCTTAAATCTTTCAATTATACTAATTTAGTCCCAAACCTATTGTACGGCAGCCAATGTAGTCATAAACCTTTCAACTATGACAATTTAGTCCTGAACTTTTAACGATTTGCCAATGTATTCTTTTCGGGTAATTTTGGCCGAAAATTGCCAAAGGACTATATTGACAAATTGTTAAAAAAATCTAGGAATAAATTAGCAAATCAATCAAAAGGTTTAAGACTGAATTGGCACAATTAAAAGGTCTAGGACTGAATTGGCCGCAGTGCAATAGGTTTATGACTGAATTGACACATCTGAAAGGTTTATGATCAAATTGGCTGTCATACAATAAGTATATGACTTTTTGGATAATTTTCCCCAAAATCCTTCGGCTTGGAATATAACCATGGATAGTGTATGCATGATAGTAACTCATTACTAGTAAAATGCACTCTAGAATCATCTATGTATGATTCTTTATGTTTAGGGACAAGTAAATTGGAAGTCATAAAACTTGTTACAAAATTACAATTGAGTCATAAAACTTTCAAAAATTGCAATTAAGTCCTAAAACTTTGTCGCAAAAGTGCAATTAAATCATAAAACTTTCAAAAAGTGTAATCAAGTCATAAAATTTGTCAAATTGGTCAAATCAAGTCATTCCATAGATTATATTTTTTGAAAGTTTTAGGATTTGACTTTATTTTTGTGATAAGTTTCAAGACTTAATTACACCTTTTGAAAGTTTTAGGACTCAATTGTTCTTTCGGGACAAGTTTTAGGACTTGATTGAACTTTTTGAAAGTTTCAGGACTCAATTGCACTTTTATAATAAGTTATAGGACTTCCAATGTACCTATCCCTTAAGTCTAATTCACGGAATAGATGTTGTTGCTTCTGCCTCCCTAGTCAAGACAATATTTTGATCACATCCGATCATCTTGATTTGTCGGACAAAATGGGTTCGTCTATGTACAAAGGTCGAGAAGATCAATTATATTATAATTCCGGATGTGGAGAGTAAGTAGACAAAAACTGTGAAAGAAACATGGGTTCACGGGCTTGTTATACTTCCTAAAGGCTGCCAAGTTTCCTCCTAGTGTGTATAATATAAATACAAGGCAAAGCGGCCAAAGTAAATCGTTTTCGCCCTTAGAAAAATAGAACCGGTGAGCTGTTTTGAGAGGAGTTCGTGGAAAAGACAAAGGAGACGTCTCGAATCAATGAAGCATCCCGATTGAAAGGAACTTGATTGATAGCCGTGTCACATGGCGATCCACAATAATTAAAGTGTGGATTGGTGTTAGGTTGTGCTGCATGCTTGGAATAATACCTCGAATGAATGAGGATCCTCTAAAATTGAAGGAAAGCTCTCACGAAAAATTATTCCGGAATGATTAGATTACCCTTATTTTCCTTGCGAAATTCACTGAAAATTACCTAGATCTGAACCTAGATATAAAAATAAATATATGTTCTAGAGTCGGCCAGTGCCCACTATGGCACTACAGCCACGTTATCATTAGGTCTTCACCGACTATGCCGCCCGTCGCTAGCTGTCGCAATTGAGTCATCGACTTTTCCAATTGCCCCCTCCCATTGTGCTCTCTATCAGCCAAGATGGAGGGGCTCGCTGTGGTAGCAACCTCAAAAACCACCGCGTGCGATGACCCAGCCTCGGGTGATCCTAGACTTGAGGTGCGCACAGGGAAGAGAGAGAGAGAGAGAGGCCTGGTCGTGCGGGCAGTGAGGGGGAGGGGCTGCGTTGATGGGGTAGACACCGGCGTCGAAGTTGCGACGCAGTGTCAATTAGAGAAGACTAGGACGCCTCGCTTGAGTCGTTCTTCTGTTATTGGTTGTGGCTCTATTTCTAAGTATGTGAAAGTGGGATTAGCAATTCATGTTGACGTGTGATAATCATGTTTGTTGTTTGTGTGAGTATAAAACATCATAGTTTTGATTTTATATGCCAATCTTGAATTACGATGAAAGCATATTAATGCGTATCATAATATATTATATATATTCTAATTTTCTTTCTGCAATTCGCGTTGTGCTTCGTGTGGAATGTGGGTTGTGCAAATGGGCCATGTCCATCACTGGCCCAAGATTGAGATTGCTATAAGAACCAGCAAAGATTATGCAAATTTCCTAACAGGACCACAATTAACACTCTCTCTCAAGAGTCCGCAAGGTGTAAGATCGACTAATTAACAATGCAGCAAAATCATCCATCGATCTCACAGACCATAGCATAGGGTCATATCACTCACCAGCACTATCCTTATGTCAGCCTCCTAGTGATGTTTAGATATATCAGTAGCCATCAACATGAGATTTGAAGCATTGATGATTCAGAGTGATGACAAAGGACCCATCAATGTTCTCTCTCTCTCTCTCTCTATCTATAGCATTACTTGAGAATGTACAAAAACAAAGCAACCAAGATTTCCCTTAAGCACAAAGGTTATAACATGTTCAACTCTCGAGCTGAAGGGGATATTGCACCGACATCCGAATTCCGAAAACCCATCATATTTTTTCGTATCGCAATCGTACAAGTCCTCAAGAACCTCAAATGAGTTAGCTGTTGGAATATTCTGCACTGGGTGTGGGATTCTTGTGATTACGTACATTTAAAGGAAATCTCTAGCATCAGTCGCCACTCCCCCCCTTTTCCCTGATAAAAAAAAAAGGAAAAAAACCGAGTTGGGTGGTTTGAAATGGGCTTTAAAGGCCCAAGAGGCCCATTTTGGAAATGCTCCGACGTGGCTTCATTCCTGTCCTCTCTCATTCGTGGGTGCTGTTGGCATTCTCATTCTATCCACAAGTTCATGGAGCAAAAATCAGTTGGCAGTTTCAATTTCTGCTTCATCCTCACCTTTATCTCCATCTTCAACCAGAAAAAAAGGCAGCAACGATAGAAGTGACTGAGCGGACACCGGAAACTGAGAAAAGAAACTGACGAATTGCGTTGAGTCGGCCATTGCTGGTGCTTTCTTGGCCTGTTTCGATCAGTTTCACCTTCTTCACTCTGATGGGTATCATGTTCAAGCAATAAAATCGTCCGAGGAAGAAGAGAAAATCGAGAAAATGCGCATACTTGAAGCGCCTCTTTCATGTTCTAAAATGGCCTCGCCCTGCAATTACTCCCCAGCCCTCTACAAGGTCCTCTGTTCTTATTATTTCCTTTGGATCCCATGTTGGTCTTTTCATGCTGTCTTTGTGATGATAATGCGCTTGATGAATATAGGTTCTCTTCTTTAATTTTCTTTTGTCTTTCTGCTTCCAGAATTTTAGTGCAGACTGTGGAGGTTTCTCTTCAAGAAAATGCTCCTTTCTTAAAGGTCATCTGGACACCACAAGGTGGGTTCGATGCAAGTCGAAACATTTCCGGGGTAAAACAGAAGGTAATAAAACAAAAAGAAGAAATTTGATTTGTGCCCTGGATTGTTCTTTTCGAATTGATCAGAAGTGAAATAGATCCTACACATGTTAAGTGCGTTTTCACAGATATTGATCATCTGTATCAACATCATGGCATCATTGGCATGTCCTGTTAGGTTGCTTCGAGTGTAAGGCAGGAAGAGGTATTAGTACATGTATGAACTGGGTTCGACAGCGCAAGATTTTCAGACTGCTTGATTTCAATTTTGTAGAAAGATGTTGGCGGACGTTAATGCACTAGAGCAGTAGCAAGTACCTTTATTATTTGGTAACTGAGGCAACTCCAAATGGTTAAGAACATCCAGTCCAATCTAATCGGATGTCATTTGCATTTTGGCAAGCGTGCGTCAGTACAACGATATTTGCTTTCTGGTTTTTGCTGGTACACCGATCTCCTGATTCTGGTCACAAACTCTAATGTTGTAGGACATGTCGTTTTGCCTAGGTGCGTTCTCCCGTTGACCGAGGAAAATGTGGAGAAGGTTTTGGATGAGGTGAGGCCTGGTTTGATGGCCGACGGAGGCAATGTAGCCTTGCATGAGATAGATGGCCTTGTTGTGGTGCTGAAACTCCAAGGAGCATGTGGATCGTGCCCGAGCTCGACAAGGACTTTGAAGATGGGCATCGAAACTCGCTTGCGGGACAAGATACCGGAAATTATGGACGTCGAGCAGATCATGGACACTGAAACAGGTCTCGAGTTGAATGAAGAAAATATCGAAAAGGTAAAATGAAGAAACATACCCTGCATTATTTTTCTTCTGTATGTTCTTTAAGTCATTATTGCAACATGACGCCCGAGTAAAAGGTCAATCGCAATTGAAGTTCGTTGTCAACAGTACTAATTGCCTGGTCCTTCTTTACACTTTTATGCCTTGTGCCAACCATAAGATCCATCTCATACTTGAGCAAATTATTCGGTTTTTGGAATCTCGCGTATTGGTTTTTTTTTTCCTTTTCCCCCAAAATATATTGTAGCATAGTTTCTTATCTTGCGAATCGGTTAGTAAGAGTAGTGACCTATGTTCAGCTGCTGGCGGAGATAAGACCATACCTTTCGGGAACAGGTGGCGGTGTACTTGAGCTTGTTCAGATTGATGGATACGTCGTCACAGTTCGGCTGAGTGGACCTGCAGCAGGGGTTATGACTGTCCGCATCGCTTTGACGCAAAAGTTGAGGGAAAAGATTCCGGCTATTGCAGCTGTCCAGCTTGTAGAATGATAGGATGCAACTGGAATATTTTTGCTATGTTGAGCAGAAGTTGGAGAGCCAACAAAGTATATGCAAAGTGCATTTGTAGGATCTTATTTTTTTCAGTGTTATCATATACTGGGGAAGCATTAAGAAATAGACAGGGAAAGGCGAGGGAATAGTCTTTTCTGTGTTTCTATTGATACCAGTGGTAGGGTTGTTTTATGGTTACAGAGTGAACTCCGCAGATTTTCTATTGAAATCTGCAGTAATCATGACATCGAGCTCGTGTTTGAGCAAGAATGCCATGATCATTGCATGAGTTCCATTGGAAGGGCATAGATGTTCCTTCCTACTTAAGACTGTAAGCAGCAGGTCAAAAGCAAGGCTATGAAAGTACTGGCCAGATCACGATCTTGAATGCGCAATCGAAGTGCTCCTTCTCCTTTATCATTTCCCTTATGTATTTGGACTGCTGGTGTATAAAGCCGAGAAAGATTGGAAACAAGAAACTAACACAAATAAACCCAGAAACAAAGGAGGTTTATCCGAGCCACCAAAAACTCTTCATTTACCGCAGAAAAAATTTTCAGTCTTGCATATTATTAGTTAGAGTATTCCTGTTGTGCAGTTTCTACTTGCTCAGCAGAGAAAAGGTTGTTTTCATCTGCTTTGAAGGTAGAGATATTGCTCCAAATACGATTTTCGTAGCATGCTGGCTTATTCATGCGAAACTTGCAGAAACTCTTGCCAGGAAATCTTCAACTATAAGATGGTTTAGATAAGTTTTTTAACTGCTGCTTCAATGGCTCCGTCCCGTTGATGTCCCACAGAGTCACTACCTGAGCATGAGAGCAAAGAGCATCATCTGTGAAGATGCTTTATGAGAAAACGCGTTCGCCAAATTCAATTGATCTAGGGAAACTTAGAGAACTAATTCTGACAAAATATGAAGTGGAACATTATTTATCCTCACTTCAAATCACGTATGGATCAGACAGCAAAAGTTGCTTTTCTATAATAAGCTCAAACTATAAGAGTAACTTTCGATATAACAATTTACATCATAAGATCTTTTTGCACCAAATGATTCTCAGAACCATATTCCAGGTTGCTTCTTGTGGCTTGTTTTAGAATACACAATCAGGCCAACCATACATGTCCTGCAGTTTCTCCATGAAGATCATATACAGATAACTTTTTGCCACTACAAAATTTTCAGAGTAACTAGTAATCATCTTCATCATCCCGAGGTCCCGTAAATCTCCTCACGACAGCAGCAACAGCACCGAGAATAAGAAAGAAAGCAAGGGCGTCAAACCCGCCTCCAACACCGACGGCAACACTAGGACCCGGAGCAAAGAATGAAAACGGCGACCAACCCCAGCCTCCATAGAATGGCACACCATAACCGTACCCATATCCACCAATTAAAGGTGGGGCAACAGGTGGATTAATGTAAATATTTGTCCTGCAAAAGGAACAGATAATATTACTTCTACGTAAAGTAATAGCATGCTTTGTGTCAATATCTTGAGAACACAGATAGGGAGGAGGGAGGTAGAGAGAGAGCGAGCCCCCAGATTTATGGTTATGGCCTAGGTGAATGGAGTTTCAAAGGCCAGTTTGGGTTTCATGTACCATGCTAGGCAAAGCCTGAAGATCCCTTCCATGCTAGAAAACATAACTTCACTTAAAGAGTTTGTGCTGCTTTCTACAGTACACGTGATGATACATTCAGATTCAGGGTTTCTTAAGTAGGACTTGGGATGAAAATTTTGAGCAGCCCTCTAGGGCGGATAATTCTACGTAATTAAGTCCATGATGGTGTGCTAACAGCTTTCGAAGTCACACGGACTACCCTCTTCTTGTTGGTTCATCTACTATCAATATTTCATTCACTTCAAGGTGGTGGTACCTCTCCTTACGGCCTCATGGATGAACTTTTTCAGTTTCTACCAACCAAGAAGAAAATCGCATGCAACTTTAGGTGGGCACTGTCCCATATAATATTGTCATTGCCCTAGTTCCTTCTGTATATGTTCGAGCCTATTTGGCTCATCTGTCAAAACGCTACATAAAGATAAACATGAACAATAGAAGGGATATGATCCAGCTATGGGTAAGAAAAAGTAACACGATCCTTCATTAGCACGGTTCAAACGATGCGCCTTCCTCAGAGCTCTCATCCTGTGCCTGTACCCTACTAACTCAACATCACCATCCCATTTTGCACAAATGGAACTCAAATCTTCACTTACAAAACTAAGCTAAGGACAAAAACCCACAACCGGTTGGCTCAGGATTCCTCAGGTTGGAAGAAAAACGGACTGACCGGAACCGAACAGTCGAAACTCAGGTCGACTCAACCAGCACACCAGGAAAGGGATTATTCTTTTTTGACAGCCTAACTTCCGCTGACCCCATCATTTCATCCATTAAAGAGAAAAGTTTTAAGTTAAACTACAGAACCTAAACCAGGGGCACGAGGAGCCGGACACCAAGTTCACTTTCAAATGGTGATTACCATCATTCATCAGGCGCAAATTCAAACAAACCATAACAGCAGCAGCAGCACACAAGGACAGGAAAAATCAGCGTATCGTTGATGACTACCTCGAATTATTGCCTCGTGGAGCAGATGGCCCTGGCGCCGACGACCTGAACGCCTGACCACCGATTCTACCCCCGGTCTTGGCGGCCGAAGCATCTTGCACTGACCCAAGCGTCAAGACCCCCGCCGCGAGCGTCACTATAGCCAGTTTCGCCAGCTGATTGTCGTTCCTCCTTCCAAAAAACCAAGAAACACCCATGAATTCAGTACGCACATACGTCAAGAATTCAGCCGAAAAACAAAAGAATTCGCCAAGGACAGTGGAAATTCACCTCGAAGAATCATTGGAGCCATCGTGATCATATGATGATGATGGGTGTCCGCGTCTGCAGGAGACTGTGCTGACAGAGCCCAGGGACTTCTTCTGGGGCTTGTGGGTGGACCGAGCGAGGAGGGCGTTGGCGAGGAAAGCTTGGTGAGACGAGGCTACTGACATTTTTTCCTTCTGCCGAAATCACCTGATTCGCCAAAGCTGCTGCTCCGGAGTTCGAACTGAAACGAGTTCTTCGATCTGCTCATTTGTTTCTTCCCATCTTCTTTCTTCTGATCCTCAGACGGCCACGTGGCGTCGCGTTAGTGGTCGTGTCGGAGTTTCTCCACGATATTTCCTCCCCGGGCTTGGCTTAGATCCTCCTCACTTCCTTTTCCCTGTCCAAAAAATTGGAGGTTGTCAGCAAAACACCTCCTCAAGGCTGGCCGACGAGGCCGTGCCGGTCACCCATTTTTTGCAGAGTTGGGAAGCTTGCAATTTCCAAATTCAATTATGATGAGACTAGGGATTTTGCAAGTATACAAGCGCAACAAAAATTGGGTCGATCGGATATCACACGAGAAAGTAATCACTGGCCAAACTTTGATCAAACAATCTAATAGTGATTTTTTTTCAAAATGTCAAGTCACCGAAAGGACGTCCGGTCCATAGAGCGGAGCCTTAGCCCCTAGTGGGGGTCAAAGTGTCAAGTACATGATTTCACGACTTTACCAAATCATATCGAGTTTGTCGGAAAGCGCTCAATACAAGCGTTCCAACACTATATAAAAAATCACACAAATTGAATGTTGGATGGAGAAGTTACAAACCCGAGAAGTGGCTCATATAAGGTATAGGCTCACCCGTCTCGAGTCATATAAATCTCTTCCGCTGCGACGATTAAACTTAACTTTTGACAATAGCACTGTCTGTACTCTTCCGTAATTTTTCTTTTCCCGCTTTTTGAACGTGTATGTCTGGGTGCTTAGCTAGTTTGTTCTTAAGATATATAAAATGAGACTTTTGAAGCAATGGTAGATATGCATGCTGAGTTTAGAATCAAACGAAATTTTGCAAATCTTGTATAACAAATTGCACATATAGTCAGAAGGAGATGAGGTCTGGTGCCACTAAATCAGGTGAAAGTCCAGAGACAATGGATCCACTGTTGACACTGCAAGAGCACGATTGCTCGAGCTCGAGCACTCTTGACAGCCAAGAAGGAGCCGCCGAGCGCAACAGCCTCATAAGGAGGGAAGATGGTGGGGGGAGAGAGAGAGAGAGAGAGAAGCGTTGCTGGGAATGAAGCCGTCGACGACGAGACGGGGTCTCTACTAAAGGCGGCAACAGTGAGGTGAGCATCGCCGTCGACAGAGACCAGGAGAAGATGAGGCCGAGCTAGGGGCAGTCACAGATGGGTTTTTGGTATTAGCTAGTGGATGGGCAAAACTTGGACGAAAGATGTCAGCTTTCTAAACATGAGAACGAGCTATAACTACAATGTCAGATGCAATACAAAGCCAAAAACACGAAATTGAGGAAGACAATTGCAAGTGAATGGTCTTTAGTGCGACAAGAGCGCACAACGTGCGAAACGAATGCTGTCACTGTTTTTGGGAAATGTGAGATACATGCAGGATGTGCTAAGGGAATTGCTGGAAATCCAAATACATAGCAGGAATAAATTGGGTTGACAACACTTTCCAAGTAGCAAAGTTATGATGTTGGACAGCAATAAATGAATTGCTGGAAATGTAAGTAAAGTGCATTAAAAAAATGGCAAAATCTTGGACTTGGATGTTCCTGGGTATCCTCCTCTCCTAAGACGTTCTGTCATGTTTTTTTTTTTTTGGTGTAAAGACGTTCTGTCATGTTAATCAGCTTTAAGTTTTTTTTTTCCGAAAGGAAATTGTATCTATTACTCAAAATAATACATGAAAAATATGTAGATTTCAAAGCAAAACAATTCGGTCAATGCCAAGCTCGCACATGCCAAGCCTCCCCGTTGGTCAAACTCGTGCCAATCACAACCCGGTTGGCATGGCATCAAAGACATCTTATAATTATAAAGCCGGTATCTTACTTGATTTGATCTGTTCCTCACAAATCTAGCGTCTCTCTCAAAACGATCCGTTTCCATTTTGGCGATTTTAAGTGCCAACAAGTGTCCCCAACGATCATATGAGAAATGCAATAGACGCAAGCAATTTGATGTTTCTTACCCTCTTAGAACATTTACTCCTAGAGGGTATAATGGGTCGACACTCAACCCAATTTCGTCATATTTTGCATTTGATTCAATCTAACTAGGATCGATATTGGCTTTTTCGTATTGCATAGGGTTGGAATTTGTAACTGTCGTGTTTGAAAGAAACTGTCCTAAGGCTGCAAGTCTTTTTGGCAACGAGTCTCAAATAGTTGTGCGAGGAAGAAATTACCCCAGAAAAGGACCAAGGTTAAAGCAAATCAGGCTAGACTGAGGAAGGAAGATTGAAGGTAGGATTATAGATAACCAAGTTCCGTTGCTTCTAGGAGATCAGAGACCCCAAAAAAAGAAGAAAAAGAACTACTAAAGAACAAGAACAGATCAAACATCAGCTCTTCTTATGCTGCTCGAGAATACATGAGCAAGTAGTATTCAAGTAAGTATAGATATCCTCTCCCTATGCACCGTGGTTGAACTAGTTAGGCTTTCTTCTTGGGATCATCTTGGCATGGACTTTGCCTCTCAGGCAGTGAGTGCACGTCTTGTGAAATTCACACTGTATAATGCTGCTGAATCGTGTCGATGTCCAAGCCCTTAAGCTTCACCACCGACTCCACATGGCCCTTGAGCGTCTGGAGCTCCCGCAACCTAAAATCGGATAAAGAAGAGAGCGAAACGAAAGGTTTTGAGCACTTTTTCGTCTATCGATTCCACATAGAAAACGTAACTATTGTGTTTTACTCATAGTGCTAATAGGCCTGTAGAGAACATGTGCATTGCATCATATGGAATGGTACATTGCATACCTTGCGACCTCAGCTCGTCTCTTGGCCTGCTCTGCGATCTCGGACAGCTCTCTGTAGCTGCTCCTGTCCAAGAAAATGGAGGAAGTCTCCGGCGGCTGGAGGCCGTGGAGAGTCCTCTGGGCGAGCGCCCATTGAGCTTCTCTCTCCTCCTTACCGTAATCCTTCTTGGTGGTGAAGGCCGTCTGTTTTCGCAAAGAGAAAAGGGAAGGGCCGGTGTGATCAATCAATTGAGTCGAAATGAGCAAACGAGAATATGTGTCACCTAATATTCCTGAGAAATAAAAAAGATTGTACCTTGTTCTCCAGCAAGTTAAGCCATGCCTTTCCACTCAAGATGTAGCGAATCGCAAACTTGATGAAATCCAATGGCACGTAAAAGACGACACTGTAGATCCATATAACCCCGGCCCATCCCCAGCCGCATCCCTTGATATCAGCAAAGCCCCAGTCGGCATATACAGCTATCAAAGTAGCAACCTGGAAAATATGTATTTAAGTTTCAAATTATGTATATGAACTGAAGCATTTGCACTGCTCTGAACCAGAGGCGTAAATATCAGGTATTTCTCAGAAAAAAGAACATGAGAAGAAGCGCTCAGAGTGTCCATACCAGTTGTGCAATTATGAATGCGCTCATTAGCAGCATTCCAGGGCGTTCAACATATGACCAGCTTCGAGACCGAGTAACAAAAATCAAAGCCTGGCTCACAATGCTCACTTGTAGATATAAAGCGGCCATCATTTCTTTGGGACTTTCCTTTATTGGTCTCACACCGAATTTATTCTGCATTGGGCAAAATAGAATGAGCATTTGCTAAGTTACTCGAGTATAGTAGGAGCTCGAGTTGGGACAGTCTTAGTGACAAAGAATCGAGCTCTTACAGGGAAAAAGTCGGTTTCCTTCATTGCCCAGAAGAATATGACAGTCATCAGTGCCAAGTAACCTCCGAGAACAACGCCAGTTGCGAATATCTCTCTCAGCTTCCAACTATCAGGCACAGGAGATGGCTTCACACGGTCCTTTGAGATTGTCATGATTGTTCCTTGAGAAATTTGAAATTAAAGCACGAAATTAGAACCGGTGTTTATCATTCCGTGAAGATAAGAGACCAGCATTGAAAGAAGGTATAAATGCTTATTTGGGTTCGAGTAGCTTCCAAACTTTTGCAAGAGAAACCGTATAGCAACTCACCATCGTTTAGGATTGCAATGATCAAAACCATGAATGGAGAGAAGTCAAACTTCCATATCAAAGCAATGAGCATGAAACCGAACTGCAATAGTTAGAACGATCAGGTCAGTCACAATCATCCATCGATACATAGAAATAAAATCATAAAAGCCTCAAAAGTGACATTTCTACTAACCACAATACGGATGGTAATTGACACCGCATATATCTGCAAGACAGAAAAAAAAAATTGAAATAAAAAAATCTCCTCTTAAAGATATAACTTCGCATCGTGATGGGTACGCTAGAGTAAAGGAAGGGACTAACTGTGTAGTTCTTCATCCTTTGGAATATAGCTCTGCTGGTGAGCACAGCACTGATGATAACACTCAAACCCGGTTCAGTGAGGACAATATCAGAAGCACCTCGTGCAGCATCTGTGGCATCAGCAACTGCGATTCCTATATCTGCCTTCTTCAAAGCAGGGGCATCGTTCACACCATCACCAGTCATTCCACAAATGTGCTTCTTCTCCTGCAACTTCTTCACAATTTCATATTTGTGCTCTGTCCAGAGAAGATAAAGGAAAGGAAATGGTGAGAAGCAAGTTTTGCTGAAGGAAGAACCCATACAAAGCAGAGAGGAAAAATAAATTTCAAGTGACCAAAAGCCCAAAAAGGCACGAACCAGGAAAGACGCCGGCAAATCCATCGGCCTTCTCGATCAATTCTTCCACGGGAAGAGCTGCTATGCTTGCATCCCTGTCTTGGCCAAGTAAAGAAGCTGACGGGTACATATTTGTTCCCATTCCAAGTCTCCGTCCGGTCTCCTTGGCAATGGCAAGTTGATCACCTAGTCAATGAGATAGAAAAATAGCCATTAGAGCCATCAGCAAGACAAATTGTACCGACTGAACTCATCAGGCCATAGTATGAGTAGGTTCAGTACCTGTAATCATCTTGACATTAACACCGAGATTAAGAGCTCTACGAATTGTTTCCGCACTGTCATGCCTTGGAGGGTCAAAAAGAGGCAGTAAGCCAACAAACTGCCAAGGGCCACCCGGACTTTCTTTCGTTTTCTCAGGCACTTCCTGTAGGATGTAATGGTGAGATTTTCTCCTTTCGATAGCAAAAACTATTCAAGGAGATAAAAAGATTGTATCAAAGTACCTGTCTGGCAACAGCCAGTGACCGAAGCCCACGTTCAGCGAATTTATCAATTATAGCATGAACTTTCTTCCTAAGATCATCCCTTGCATTGCAAAGATTCAAAATCTGCACCAGAAGCCAAAAAGGGAATACAGATTACAGCGGACAATTGAAGTTTGAATCAACTTCAACTTACTGAAAATATAGGACTAACAGTATTACCTGCTCGGGAGCTCCTTTACTTGCCCGGTGCCAATTTCCAGCAGAATCAACATAAGTCAAAGCAGTTCTCTTATCCACCGGATTGAAAGGGAAGAAGTGAACCTCTCTAACGTCAGCTCTTGCCTTCAAGAACAGATATTATAGCAAAGAAACTGTCAGGTTTCAGCTATTGCATATGTAAAACAGTATCTTCAACAGGCAAACACAATCGGAGGGTTCACTATCTTATCTTACCTCCTTCGGATCACCAAGCATGCCGACGATGGCTGCATCTATCGCATCTTGATTTTCTGTCCTAGAAGCCCTGGCAGCCAGCAAGATCACGTGTTCCTTCTCCACTCCTTTTGCAAAAACTTCGATCAAATTCCTATCTACGCTCAGCTTGTTGAGAGTCAGCGTCCCGGTCTTGTCACTGCAGAGGACGTCCATTCCCGCCAATTCTTCAATGGCAGTCATCCTCTTCGTGATTGCACCCTGCTGAGACAGACGGTGGGACCCAATGGCCATCGTGACAGAGAGAACGGTCGGCATGGCAATGGGGATTCCACCGATCAAAAGGACCAAGAGGTTGTTGATCCCCTCCCTGTACTCGCGGTGCTGAATCGGGTACATCACGATAACCTCGATGACCATGCCAACCGCAATAGAACAGATGCAGAAGTTCCCGATCGCCGTCAGCACTTTCTGGAAGTGCCCGACATTGTTCGTGCTGTCGACGAGATGTGCCGCTTTGCCGAAGAACGTGTGGACGCCAGTGGCAATCACAACGGCCTCAATTTCTCCTTGCTTGCAGGTTGAGCCGGAGAAAACTTCATCTGAGGGATTTTTGGTCACCGGAAGAGATTCTCCGGTGAGGGCAGATTGGTCGATTTTCAACGGGTCACCCTCAAGAAGACGGGCATCTGCGGGGATAATGTCTCCCAGTTTAATGCTAATGATGTCCCCCGGAACCAAAATAGCAGCCTCCTGCTCAGACCATTTGCCGTCCCGGAGTACCTATAAACAATCACCACAGTACATCACAAACAGTCAAATAACTCGAATGGTATGATACACCATGCACAGGTGCTGTTTCAGATTTAATTCCTACGAGCACCACAAAGGACCGGACCCTCTCGAACCATTTATCGAGCCGAGCGTGACTTGGTGCCTGTCTATTACCTTAGTTTTCGGGGCGAGACCAGCCATGAGAGCAGCCGCAGCATTACCAGCATTGTTCTCCTCAATGAAACTGATGGTGGAGTTGATCACCAACAAGCAAACAATGCCCACGAAGTCCTGCCAATCCGGAGGCTGTCCTTGGCCGTTAGCGAGCACGATGGCCATCAGAGCGGCGGATTCCATGACCCACGACAGCGGATTCCACATGAACCCCAGAAACTTGAGCAGCTTGCTTTCCTGATCGTTTCGCATCGCCGAGACAGCACAGTCATACTTCCGGATACCGAAGCACCTCGTGAATCAAGTAAGCGAACGAAATGAACGGGAAAAGATTGAATTACCTTCTTCTCCTCCAACTTGTTGGGTCCGAAGATCTGAAGCCGGCTCTCTCCTTCCTGAGTGGTCAGACCATTCGTCGTGCATTTCAGCTGCTCGAACACCTCTTCGATCGGGATCTTTTCCTGTAACCATCATCATGTCACAGTTCAACACTCCGAAGTACCCACCTCATATGTCAGCTAGAGACGCTATATTTTCCTAACAGAATTGCGTGTTCTCAACACAACTCATTTTCGCGTCCTAGCTCGAGCCTCTTAAATTATCATACAGTATGCTATACGGTGGAAATACGTACACAAGGTTGTCCGGAGAATTCCTTCAAATAACAAAATCAGAGAAAGTTGGAGGTTCTTATTATGCTGAAACATTTTTTGAAAGTCAGTTTGTTTTTTTTTTTTAATAGGTTCTTCGACTTCTAACAAGAATCCCAAACACCTGCCAGAACAGAACCAATCTTCCGCGGTCGGGAGAAATACGGGGCCCACGCTAAGGCGCGGTGTTGCGAGCCCACGTCAGCACAAAAGCGTTGACGGGCCGCGCCGCGGGTGGCGGGAAGCGGTCGTGTCAGGGTGGTGCCCATCCACCCCACTGCCTCCCCCATGATTGGTCCGTGGGGCACGGGCGGTCGACGCAAAAAGACCAACGGGTTCGAAGCAAAAGGGCAGCAACTCTCTTCCTTTTGCCCCGAAGAGGGGGATCAAAAGAAGGCCAAAGGCCGCAATGAATGCTTGTTTCTACACGTGAAACTATTTATACTATATATATACGCCCGTGAAATCTGGGTGATGCACAGGCTCGTGATGCTTAGCTTCTTTATCATCGAACCAGTAATTGCATAGTCCCTCTCTCTCTCTTCTCCTTCTTCTTCCGGCATACTATGGGGGCTGCTTCTTTCAGCCATGTGAAGGCGGCCTATGCTTGTGCAACACAAGGAGCCAACTGGGTTTTTCTCACGTCCGATCACTGACTCGCCCGTTTTTTCCTATTCTGTTTGTACTATTCAATTCGATCAAGCATGCTAAAAGAGCCAAAGAAAAAAAACAAGAAATGACACGATCGAAAAGGAAAAAAAGAAGCAGTTTCATGCAGATTCGTTGGTGATTTGTTCCTACACGTTGAAGATTTTCTATGATGTATGTAATGGGAATTCCATGGAAGGAAAGAAAAGGAAAGAGGAAGAGAGAGCGAGCAGAAGAAGATGATGATGATGATGATGTACCAGATCAACAGTCTCGTTCCTGATTTCCTCCAAGCTTATTACGCCTTTCTCGCTGGCCATCTTGGATCGACCCAGAAAGCCAGAAAGTCACCCGAAACAGAGAGCGAACACAACCACGAGACACCCGGTCCCCTGTGTATGCCAAACTTTTTAATGTTCGTGCGTGGATCTTAAGTTGAGGATAGACCTGCAGAGAGCGACTCTCTCTCTCTCTCTCTCTCTCTATATCTCTATCTCTCTCCAAAAGCCAAGAACGAAAGAGAGAGAGACACGAGAGAGGGGAAGAGGTTAATGCGTGTGTGGCTCCTCCAAATGGCCCTCCGAAACCCTCCTTTTATACTCTCGCAGAAGCCCCCTCCCCAAGCCGACCCCACCACCCTCTCTCTCTGTCTCTCTCCGTCTCTCTCTCTCTCTCTCTGTGCGGGCCAGTGACCTGCTGGTGTTGTTATTGAAGATGATGTGGAGGATGATGACACCTTCGAATGACTTTCGGGTTTGGGGTTTTTCCCAAAGCTTGTAGCCTCCCCCTCACGTACCTTCCTTCCTTCCTTCCCAACAGTGATAAAACTTTGGCGTTGGGAGAGGAGGAGGCCCAGTTGGTTCCTGTAACATGGACAAGAAACGTGGCACGAATCGGAGACACCTCGGGTCTGACTTTGTTTTCTGCACGTACGCCAGCCCCTTTGAACGTCACTGTACACAATGAGTCGTTGACTGTTCGTGGAGGCTTTTCTATTGGCATGCTTAGGGTTGTTCTCAATTGACTTGCTTGTTGTAATTGGTGATGATGATCTACCAAATGCCTCCTAATTGAGAGGCTTTTCAAAGTGATTTGCCAAATGCCTCCTGGTTCGGATCTTATCGCGCTACCCTTTTTGTCCCGAGTACCGTTTGGTTTTTTCCGCCCGCCCGCCTGTAGAAATGACCTCTTGTTTTTTCTTTCTGGAGATCGATGGCATTCTCCGAAATAAATGGTGTGTTTGCCAATTGGAATGTCGCCCTGCCGAGGCAATACGTCAGTAGAGGCCTTGTGACGCTAGAGAAACCAAGAGGTCCTCTGTTCACAGTTTTCTATCCAAAAATCGCAAAGTCAAATTGGGTGGATTAGTCGCGGCATTATCTCGGGGGTGGGCAAATCGAAAGTCATTATCTACCCTTCAATTGAGAAATTATTTCAAAAGGGTCACTTCGTATGCTCAAGTCATCCTCGTAGGTTGACAGGATCCTGAATTTACATAAGATCAGAGTCCTAAGCAACACTGCTCAATATATCTCTTTGTAACTCTTATGTGATCACCAAGCTCTCTACACGATACATTCAAAACCTCTACCCAAATTTTAGATCCATCTAACTTTTTTCGGAATAATATTCTTCTCGAATCCCTTTCCAAAAAGCGGTGGAAAATTCCTTGGGCCAAACAACACTTGTCTAATGAAATGGAAAGGAACTAATGTGAATTGGACAGAATCGAACCACTAATTGACATCTAGGGATGCGGTCGGGATTCCAAACAAGATGGCCAGGGAAGAAAGTGCAGTCAACCATGGATTGCATATAAAATTTCAAATTGTCGGAATTAATAATATGAATTATTGGGCGACGGTCCATAATTGGATAACTCATCAAGGCGAACATGCTTGGAATTATTTTCTCTAAGAAAAGTATAATAAAAGATACGTAACGAAGGAGAATTATGGGATAATTGATCCATTAATTTTAAAGGGAGATTTGGTGGCCCTCGGCAGCCTGATACCTTGGCGACCTTTCTTGAGCTGTTGTTTAATCAAAAATTAAGAGAGTCTATTCTGAAAAGTTGTAGCATTTGAAGCAATACTTGCATGCCCCGGGTTTATACCACGAGATCAACGCACGGAAGAGAATGTTAGCTAAGCCTCGACCATGCGAGCCCAACTCACATGCATCGGCCGGGGACGATTTGCCGGCTCCAGTGCCTGGGGCCATCCGGAACACGCGAGCATTATGCGGGACCCGCTAGCTCCAATGGTTCGGAGAAGCCGAACATTACACACTAGGTGGTGGTGGCGGCGGCGGCGCTTATGGCTTAATGTGGACTCTCTTCCATCGAGGCGAGCGAAAGCATGTCGCATGTCGACACGATGTCGTCGTTTAAGATTAAATATCATAGATGTTGATCTTCTCATTTTGTGTCCTCTAGCCAATACTCTAAATACATGGCAAACCGATATGATGTCGAGGTTGCCAATTTGTGTTACGTGCTTCAAGATCGAACCGAACGAGGATATTTGGTTTTACATGAAATGCCGTATCAACGTGTCTCACGGGGGCATGAGCGTTACAAGTAGATCCTTCCGATATAGAAAGGACAAGATTAACTCGATGTCCCCTCATGATCTTAACAAGTAAATTAAGCTACTAAATTAGGAGAATTCTAATCCCTCGTCTCACGTGATCCTATATAAAAACCGTCAAAGGTGCGTGCATGACGATGTTTGCGAAATAGAATATCCAACCCGATGAATGGTAGGCCAGGGAGGAGTCAACATCCGCAGTCGATTGATTCATAAATCAATAACTTAACTTTCAAGTGAAATTGCATTTGACGAACCACATTAATAAATTCAGACTTTATAAAAAAAAAATTACGCTTTTGTTATTATTTGGGGCGATATGCATATGTTCATCGTTTACAAAGTTTCGTTTGTTATGCGAAAAATGAATGATTTGATCAACATTTTCCTAAAAATAATTACTTCTATCGCTTGTAATAATTAGTGCAGAAAAAAATTATTTTCATTATAAACAAGAATTTATATCTAAATGCTTTAGTGAACGATATAACTACTTTTCGTCCATTCATTTTTAAAGTAATACGAGTGATAATTTTTAAGAAAATATTTTTCAAATCATTCATTTTTCGAGAAACAAATGCTCACAAAGGCTCTGTTTGTTCGCGGAAAATGAATGATTTGAAAACTATTTTCCTAAAAATGATCGCTTTCCAAAAATGAACGAACGAGAAATATTTTTATCGTCCATGAAAATATTTACATATAAATTGTTGTTGATAATGAAAATATTTTCCGTTGACTAATCATTTTAAGCGATACGAGTAATTATTTTTAGGAAAATGTTATTAAAATTATTTATTTTTCGCTAAATAAAAAAAGGCCAAATGAATATTTTCTTTTCTGAGAGATTTTGCTCGGAAACTGCGTGGAAACTGCGTCAAAGCAGCCGGGTCGGGCCTTGACTGTTAGACCGTCTGGAGAGTTGAATCAGCGGTTGAAACAGTGAGTTCACGTTTGGCAGCCAAACAATCCGAGGTGGTCAGGCTTGTTTTTCCTCTTTAATTTCTTTTTTTAATGTCGTTGACTGCGCAGCCTTTGGCATTTGTGAAAATTATCGAGTTTGCAATTGAATAATGTGATCAACAAAAAAAAAGGAAAAAAAATTTCAAAAAGCCTTCGAGGTAAGGTCTATTTTCTTAAAAATAGTCCTCGTAACGGAGCTTGCTTCAAATGAGCACCTAAAGTGGACCTTACCCAGTTCATTGGCCCGCTTATGTCTTCGCCGACTAGCAAGCGCATATGTTTCACTCGCACGTGAATTAATAGAGAGGTTCTGAACTCGATTTCCATCCTTCTCCACATGCCCTAAAACCATAAATAGAGATATTAGGCTTTTGATCAAATGAATTAATTCTTGCTTGTGAAATCCTTACCGTTTTCTTGTAAGATTGATCGTTCTAGACAAATAAGCATGTCAATTAAGGTGCAATTTATTGTTTGAATAATTTAGTACTTGATTTCACGAGTAGTTCAGATATAGTCGAGATTTTTATTAATACGCTAAATAATGATAAATAAAAAAAAGGGACGTAGAGTCAACAGTTTAAAAAAAATTACACATATAATCGATCCTAATACCATTTTGAATTTTGTGCTGCCACAATGAATAACCTAATATCTTAATGAACAAAAACTATTCTACTAGCCTGTCAAAATCATGTGCACGTTGACAAATTTTATGAGATCAACTATTCTAAAAACTTAAACTGTTAGATGAAAGAGTAGTTTAATATTCATAGATTGTAACACACAGATTGATGTATTTTTGAGTTCCCACTACAAGAAGAAAAAGGCATATTATCCATGAGATATATCTTGTTTTGTCAGCTAAAATATAGTAAATTCATAAGTAAAATACTTCAACTTTTCAAGTATGTGTATATCTATCTCAAGGTCAAGGGGTAAGTCCTTTCAATTACTTACAAATTCTATGTATAAGCTATGATTTCATTTTTTTTCCAGAACAATATACTATTTTTTATCATATTTACAAGTACTTTGGTTCATCTTCAATTATGTGGTGAGAGGTAAAGATACTTCGTGCCATCCATAAGTTCCAAGTTTCCAATGTACAACAAAATAGTCATCCTTTTCTCACACGGGTCATTAGAGTCGAGGCAGCCAAATTAGTTGACGTTATACACACATTTATGGAAGTCGTAGTCAATATATGTATGTATTGTGCAATTGTTGCATCAAATGAGATTGGAAAAAATTGTCCAAAAAGTCCTAAAATTATTGCATTTTTGTCAATTCTATCAGAAACCTTTCAATTTTACCAATTGAGTTATAAACATTTTTACATTTTGCTAATGAAGTCAATCCAGCCAATTTGGCCGAAATTCACTGATGTGGACATCGGCTATTGTACGTGACACGGTCGGCGCTGACATAAATAATTTATAATCATTTTTTATTTTTTATTATTTTTTCATTTTTTCATTTTTTTTGCCTTTCTTCTTCCTTTTACTCGTTCCCAGCCACAGGCAATGACCAAGTAAGCTGGTCTCATCTAGGCAAGGATTGCCATCGCCCGCCATTGGCAAGGCCTGGCCAGGTGAGGGCGAGCCCCGGTGAGGGCTTCCCTCGCCAGATCGGGTGAGGCCCGGCGAGGGTTAGCCTCACCCAGGCCAAATCTAGCAAGGTCAACCCTCAACCAAGCCAAGGTGAGGGCCAGTCTTGCCAGATCTGATGAGAAGGGCCCTCCTTGGGGCTCGCCCTCGCCTAACCGAGCCTCGCCTGTGGCAAGCTATGACGACCCTCACCTAAGCGAGGCCAACTCGCCCGGCCATTGGGATGAGCCTAGCGATTTCGATGGCCAGCCATCGCTTGTGGCAGGTGATCAATCACCGGTAAAAGGAAGAATAAAGGAAAAAAATAATTAAAAATGATTAAAAAAATAAGAAAATAATTTAAAAAATCGAAAAATATTAAAATATTATTAAAATTTATCAACTTCTGCACTGATCGTTCCATGTAGGATGGCTGGCGTCCATGTTAGTGAATTCCGACCAAAATTGACCGGATAGACTCAATTGACAAAACTTGAAAAGATTATGACTCAATTGGCAAAATTAAAAGGATTATGACTGAAATGGCAAAGCTAAAATAAATGTGGGAATTTTTTGATATTTTTCCCCATGACATTGATAATTGGGGAAAAAAAATTAACTTGTCAACGTAAAAATTTATTTTCTTTTTACGAAGTTTTGTGTGAACACTACCGATTGCCGTAAAAATTTAACTAGTAACTGAAGGTACAAATAAATATTTAATTATTCTAACACATCAAAATATACAAATATAAGATTAAAGAGGCAAACAAGGCGCTGGGAAAATGTCGTGAAATCACTTTCAAATTTTTTTCCTTCAAAATCTTAAGATTTTAGGTGAAGGCATAATTCAATATCATTTACTTCCCCACTTTTTTGTTTATGGACGATGTAAATATCTTTTAAGAATATTTCAATTCTTACAACATTTAGCTGAGAATGGGAAGTATTTAAATAAAGTATATTTTCTTTGTTGCCGCAATGGGGTCCATTTTTTCCAATGTGCGTGTATTTTGAGTTGGGTAACTCAAACCAGACTACGTATAATTTCTTCCAAGGACGGAAATTCATTAGAAAAGGAGACACATCATTTACTTTAAACAGATGATCTGACTTTTGATGCACGTGTTTGCTAAAACGAGACTTTGATAATTTCTTCCAAGCATAGAAGTCATTATAAAAGGAGACACATCGATTCAATCTAAACAGGTATTGGACTTTTGATGCAACTGATACAAGTGGAGTTAAATAACCCTTAATTAAGGGATTTAATCATCCTTTAGCCAGCCAACAGGATGCCGGAGACGTGTTTCTATGACTTCGAGATTCGGTAAATCAATCTTGATCTCCCGATTCAGACCAATCTAGGTCTAAATCTAATTTTGGGAACTTTTTTCTTCATATCGAGATCTTGATCCGGGAGTTTTTTAGATGCATTTGATATGTGAAGGTTCAAAATGTTGGTGTTGTTGTCTCTGTATGTTGATGGTGTTGAGGACGTCGAACCTAAACATACACTACAAGCTGTAATTTCTAGAGGAGAAGATCTTGACATATACCTATCACTAACGGTTTTGGTGATCAGCCATTGATTTTTTTTTATGACGTGACATATATGATCTTTTGGGAAGAAAACGTGTTTATTGTTGCATGCTATACTCAATTGTTTTCTGAGTTTTGTCTTGTTTGCAGCTTTTTGGGATATGATTTGTTTAAAAGCTTTCTATATTCCTTTCGTGTTTGATCTTCACAAATGAATGAAATTTTCTTTTGATAAAAAAAAAGGGTTGTTTATGTAAGTTTTCTTGAAAATTTTCAAATAAGGGTTTGACATATGAACCTTTTTTTAAAGAGGGTCCAAAATGGACATTGTTTCAAATAAGCCTTTAAAATGCCAAACTTAACTCAAATAAAGGCCTAAGCTCACGAACCCGCCAAATCTTCCCCGGTCAGCAAGCATGTGTGACTTACTTGACATTTTTCAAGCCACGGCCAAGGAAATATTCATCCAACAGCTTTTTTTTCCTGTTTTCCTTCTTCTTTTCTCTCTTTTTCCTTTTGTTTTCTTTTATTTCTTTTTTCTTTCTTCATATTCCTCACAACAAATACAACAACAACATGGTCAGTGGTTGGAGAAGAATTTTGCACCTCTATCTCCGAAAATGATGTTGACACCAAAAAATGACCAACTTTTGGTTATTATCAACGAGTAACAAATTGAATTGATAAAAACGATTTGGTCAGAACAATCAATAACTTGAAAAGAATCGATAAACATCAGTTATCGACACTGTAACCACTCAGAGGATTCGTAATTTATTTGTTTATTTGAATACAAAATCCCCCAAAACTATAAATAGAGATATTAGACTTTCGATCAAATGAATTAATTCTCACTTGTGAAATCCTTACGATTTTTTGTAATATTGATTGTTCTAAACAATTAAGTGAGTCAATTAAGGTGCAGTTTAATGTTTAAATAATTTAGTACTTAGTCTCATGAGTACTTCGCAGACAATTGACATTTGTACTAATACAGTAAATTATGACAAAAAATAAATGGGAGGCAGAATTAATAGTCTGAAAAAATTTGCACATACCATCGATTCTAATGGGCGGGATGAACTATTCTAAAAAAATTAAATTGTCAGATGAAAGCCTAGTTAATATTCATATATTCTAACATCTATATTTATGCATTTTTGGGTTCCCAGTACTTGAAAACAGGACATATTACTCATGAGATGTATCTCATTTTGTCAATTAAAATATAGTAAATTCATAAGGAAAATATTTCAACTTTTCAAATATGTGTATATCTATCTCAAACTCAAGTGGGAAGTCCTTTCAATTACTTACAAATTCTATATGTAAGCTATAATTTCTTTTTTTCAAAACAATTTACTATATTTTATCACATTTATTATTTTCTTTGGTTCATCGTCAATTATACCGTGAGAGGTAATGATACTTCGCGCCAAAGATAAGTTCCAAGTTTACAATGTACAACAAAATAGTTATTCTTTTCACACATGGGTCACGAGAGTATAGGCAACCGCATTAGTTGATGTTATGCACTGGAGGTGAGTATGATTTTAGGTTTTACCCTGGAACCTGAGAGCCTGACCAATAAAAACCTGTAGGTTCTGGATTCCAAAGTATACCGAGTAGGTTTCAAGTTCCAAAAATTAGGAAACATATTTCAACGGGTAAGATTCAGGTAGGTGGAGCCTGAAACTTAAAACCTAAATAAGTTTTTTATGTTTTTTCTTAGTCTATATGATTCTGCTGTATTTCATGGCGTTAGATGATGAGTATATAATCTAGAACCACTAGTCCGAGCTTTTATTTTATGACTTGTTAATGTTTCAAAATTTTCGTGTGTCTAAATATAAGTTGTGGTTAGTTGATCATAATATTAAATTGTGGTCATTAAAGATGATGATTTACTACAATTGTTCGATTAATCATATAGGTAGAACTTGAGTAGGCTCTAAAACCGACTCTCAAACCTTAATAAGGTAGATTCCAAGTTCCAAAAAATGATGAGCCTATTATCATGGGTGGAACATATACGGAACATATAACTGCTCACCCCTAATATAGATTTACGCAATGACTTTTCATTTTAGTAATATTTATTTAAACCATAATGTCAAGAAAACTAATCTTTTGTATTCTCTTTGATAAATAACAAATTTGTTCAGTATTGTGGTGTTCATTTTCGTTTTGATGAAATAAAAAAAAAAAAACCTATTAGACCTTGGAATCTATGATAAGGTAGGTTCTAGGTTCCAGCTTCCGATCGGTAGGTTCTAGGTTAAAAAAATGAGGAATCTGTACTCGAGGGTAGGTTCAAGGTTCCATGTAGAACCAGTAACGAACCTAGAACCACTCACCCCTATTATGCACACAAATAATTGCAAATGTAGCAATCATAGTCAACAATATATGCATGTATTGTGCAATTGTTGCGTCACATATGACATTGATAATTGAGAAAAAAAATTGAAATCATCAACGTAAAAATTGATTTCCTTTCGAGAGATTTTGTGGGAACGCAACCGGCTCCTATAAAAATTTAAACTATTGACCGAAGGTACAATTAAATATTTAATTATTCTAACACATCAAAGTATTGGAATATATAATTAAAGAGGCAAATAAGGTGCCGGGAAAATGTCGTGAAATTGCTATTAATTTTGTTTGCTTTTCAAAATCTTGAGGGTTTATTTATAATTGAGAATGGCAAGTTCTTTATTGCCACAAATGGGGTTCATTTTTTCAACGTGCGAGGCTTAATTTGGATTCTACCCAAACTGTCCAAATACGACCTTCTTCTCTAGTGCACGTGAGTCAAGGAAAACGGTCTCATGTTTGAAGTGTCCAACTCAAACAAGACTTTCAAAAAAAAATTCTTCCAAGCATAGAAATTCATTAGAAAAGGAGACAAAATAGATTCACCATGAACAGATAATTGGACTTTTGATGCAAGTGATTCTAAAGTCAGACTTTGCTAATTTCTTCCAAGCATAGAGTTCATAATAAAAGGAGACACATCAATTCACTCTAAACACATGTTGGACTTTTTTTGCAAGTGATACAAGGCCAGTAATTCTAGCATATACCTGCGATGTGGAATTTCTTTTCACACAAGCGATGTTATTAACCCTAGACCTGTGGGATTTAACCATCCATCATCTCACGATTCTTCATTTTCGAAAAATTAGACACCCTTACTAATGATTACTTTCTCAGTGACTTAGAATCCTTAGTCATGTCACTATAGCCGATGATGATGCACTCCTAGCTATTGTCATCCAACTTTTTCCTTCATTCGTTTGGTATATGGGGATATGCCACGCACCCAATTACTCATACGAACGAAACATTTGGCTTGATGCCACTCTAAGCCTCTTTTGGGATTCTTCTAAGAACACTCCTTGTTGGACATCTATTCAGCACAAATACAGCACACGCAACGATTTCTACCTAAAAATTTTTAGGTAAATCTGTAGCATTTGTCATACTTTTTGCCATTTCAAAAATTGTCATTTTCTTTCTTTTTACTATACCATTTTGCCGAGTATAGCCAGCTGTCAACTAACATATCACTCTATAAACTTTATAGGTATTTGTCAAATTCATTTGAGGTAAATTCTCCCCCTCTATCTAATCTCAATGTCTTCAAATTAAAGCCACTATGCTTATCAGCATAGACCTTAAATTATTTAAAACTTGCCAAAAGCTTCAGATTTTTCTCTCAGGAAATATACCCATGTTTTTTTTTCTTTTGGTAAAATCATCCACAAAAATTAACATTGCTTTTTTTGTCCAAATGATTTTACCTCAACAGGGTAACAAATGTATGTATGTACTAACTCCAAGGGTTGTTTTGTTCTTCTAGCTTTTGCAATTGGAAAGGATTCTTGATGTTGTTTTCCGACAAGACATCCTTCCCATGGACAATTTGGATTGTCAATCAAGCTCATGCCAATCACCATCTTTTTTTGACCAATAATTTTAGTCTACGAAAATTTAGATGACCAAATCGAAATGCCACAACCAATTGTTATCTTTTATCATCGATTGAAAACTCAAAAGATTCTTTGTCATTTGCACCGTTGTAATAAACTTATTGTTTACCCCTTGGATGGTGTAACTTCATTTTCAATGTGGACCTTAAGAATTTTTTCGGAAAGTTGGCCAACACTCAACAAAATCCAAAAAAGTCATGGCACAAAGTAAACATTTGCAAAGCAAAATTAGAACCACCTTTTGACTTGATATTAATGTTACCTTTGCCCATTATGAGAACTTTAAATTTATTGCTGAAATTAGTTTCACTGCGAGTCATCTCGTCCTATTGCGAAAACAACTCCTTTTAGCCAAACATATGATTACTACACCTAGTATCAAGGTACCAAATGTTGGTGTCCATGGTGCTTGAGTCATGCTTCTTGCACGCTAGCATCATGTTTTTTTTCGCATCAATGGCATGCGCCTATTCTACCTGCTCGTACACCACCTTTGCTTGGCATTCAGATTTGTAATGTTTGAATTTGTTACACTTAAAACACTTAACCTTTGATTTGTCACGTGCTTTATATTTTCGGGTGGAATTCTAATTTCCACATCCGCATCCTCAACCATTTCCACAACCTTGGCCACCTTGATAGTCTCCTTGGCTTGATTGAGTGACTCGGCTCTATAATGCTTACTTGGGATTTGAAGTAATGGACTTTTGATTCATTCTTTGCTCATGCGAGCACAATAAACCCATCAACCGCTCCAACGTCAAGGTTGACATATCTTGCCCTTCTTCAATCGCTGTGACAACATAGTCAAATCTTTCGGTTAAAGACCTCAAGATTTTTTACTCCGACTAGCACATCTTGGTGTTCTTCACCATTAATTGTCAATCGATTAAAAATGGTATACACACGACCAAAGTAAGCCCAGATTTATTTAGAATCATTCATGCATAAAGACATCTCCTCGAAGTGTTTGAAGCCATACCTGTCTGACACGATCATCGCCTTTGTAAGATTGTTGCAAAATATCCCACACTGCTTTTGTGGTCTTCGGGCTTGATATTTTCTTCAAATATCATTTCATCTATGGCCTGAAAGATCACAAACAATGCTTTCTGATCTTTCTTTCAGGACTCCGCCAACAAATCTTTCTCCTCCTTTCTTAAAGCATCGAATGCTTCCATATCGGCCACTTCAGTGTAGCCGCTCTTCACTAGATTACACAAATCTTGCAATTTGAAAAGAACCTTCAACTGGACTAACCGGTTATTGAAATTCCTCCCATTTAGCTTTGGAAATTGTAATTGAACGGAACTGGTGGATCTCATTTCTTATTGTTAAAACCAAAAGAACCAATAATAAGCTTTGGAAATTTGGAATAACAGCACAAATAAAATGGAGGGATAACTTCTTACGAAGCATGCTTTCTCTTTGTGGCTTCGTACTTACAACTCTCAAGCTCGAAGCTTTATATAGAAGCCGAACACTCACAAATGTCAACGATAGCATTTAACGAAGAAAACAAAACAGCCCTATACACGGTTGGTTGTCATAAGCACAGATTGCACACCCAATAAACACGGTAACAAAAGTCCTCAGCAACTTTCGTTCTTGAATTCCGCAGAGAACATGCGGCCCACAGTGGCTTTCTTGATTTCCTTGTGTCCTCTACCATTTATTGATCTCAGGCGTTGTCATCGGATCGGAAAGAAGTTTTACTGTTACTTCGACACGCCATGCCGGCCTCTTCTGTGCTGAGCAGCCAAGGCTCTAGTGCAGGACGACGCCACTACCACAGCAATAGTCTGATGTTGTTCAATCTCTTGAATCCTTCATCCTCCAGATCGCCATCCGGACTTCTCTCTCCTTAAGGCGAGCCTCCGTCTCTCCGAACAGGCAACATCTCACCATTGCTTTCATTACTGCGAATTGCGATTTGATTTTTTTCTATACCTTTTGCATTTCGTTGCCTTTTGTGATACTCATTGCTGTTGTTGCAACTTAATCTCCAGAATAGGCAGCCTCTGAGATGCGGTAGTTTTCACAAAAAAGTCTTTAGAATTGAGCTTGTTTCAAGCGAGCCTGTCAATTACAGTGTAGCTTAATCTCAATTCACCCTCCAGCTCATTGACCACTAATATCTTCGCCGGCAGGCGAGCATGTGCATCTCATGCGTCACTTTCGGTACCAATGCCAGGGGCATTTTCTTTCCCACATGTTCTGGACTTACTCTCCATTTTCTCAAAATTTCACAAATTGAAAGAGAGATTAGACCTTTGATCATATGAATTAATTCTCAAATGAATTAATCATCACTTGTGAAATCCTTACTGTTCGCATGAGATTGATCATTCCAAACAAATAAGCCAGTCAATTACAGTGTAGCTTAATTTCTAAACTATTAAGCACTCCGTCTCATGAGTAGTTCACATACAGTCGAGATTTGTACTAAAGACTAAATTACGATTAAAAAAAAAAGGATGGAAGGCAAAATCAATAGTCTAAAAATTGATATACATATGATCGATCCCAATACCACGTTGAATTTTGTGTTGCCACGGCCAATAACCTAATATTTTAATGAATGAAAACTAATACATCAAGAAAATTATCGAAAAAGTTTTAAACCTATTTTACGATGTCCAATTCAATCCTAAACTTTCTAGTTTTTCCAATTTAGTCCTAAACCTTTAATGATTTGCCAGTGTAATCCCTCCATCCAATTTTGATCGTAAATTGCTAATGTAAACATTGGCCGCCCTTCACGGCACAACCGCCATGTCTGCAATTTCCAACCAAAATTAGCCGGAATGACTACACTGGCAAATCGTCAAAAGGTTTAGGACTGAATTGGCAAAATTGAAAAATTTAAGACTAATTTGGCCGTCGTACAATAGATTTATAACTTTTCATACAATAATCCCCGAATCCATCAGCCTCTCATAATTGTGTGCACAAATTGATATATTTCCTGAGTTCCCAGAAAAGGCAAATTAGCCGTGAGATATATCTCATTTTGTCAGTTTCAAAACAGTAAATGCAGAAGTAAAATATTTCAACTTGTCAAGTACGTGTGTATGAATCTCGAGGTCAAGGTAGGAAGTCCGGTCAATTATCTATTCTATTGCATGAGTTATAATGTCTTTTATCATATATTCACGAACACGCTATCATTGCGTTCATTGGATGGCAATGTTTGGTATTTGATTGGTCCATTGTCAATTATGTCGGGAGAGGCGAAGATCCGTCGCGCCATCCTTAAGTTCCAAATTTCCAATGCAACAGTCAATTCTTTTGTTACACGGCTCATGAGCGTCTAAGTGTATATAATATGTTGTGCAATTGTTACATCACATGACATTGATAACCGATGAAAAAAAGATCAAACTTGTGAGCATAAAAATCAAGTTTCTCGTTGGAAATTTTGTGGGACCAATGCCGAATATCGTAAAAGTTTAAATCGCAATCTGAATGCATCATTCGATATCTGATCATTTTGACACTCCCTGCCATTGGTAAACTTGATTTTGGCAAAGACCGAAGCATGGAAACACATAATTAGGGAGGCAAATAAGGGGCTCGGGAACATTCAAGTTGAAGACTTTCTTGCTCTGATTCCGCATAGAACTATGCGGAATCACTGTCAAATATTTGAAAATCATGAGTGTGCGAATGAAGGCATAATTTAATATTATTTACCTAGACGAATTTTTTTTTTATTGGAGGATGTAAATTTTTTCTAAGTTTATATCATGTAACCGAGAGTTGCAAGTCGTCACACGAAGTGTATTTTCTTTGTTGACTCAATCGGTCCATTTTGTCGACGGGCGCACACCCCACTTGGCTTTTTGTGATATGGATGACGACCGGACCGTCCAAATACGACCTTCTTCTGGGCGTGCCTCGGCGAAAGGTCTTACGTTTGAAGCGTGCAACTGCAACCGGACTTCGGGCAATTTCTTCCAAGCATAGTACTCATTAAAAAATGAGACAAATGAAATTCACCATAAGTAGATATTGGACTTTTGATGCAAGTCGGCAGCCGTGCCCATGTCCCTAGGACCCCGACCCCGAACCGGGATCCCCCGTGGCAGCGCCTGGGCCCTCGTACCCCAAGGCTGGAAGGCCCGGGCCTTAGCGCCCAAACCCGAGCTCGGGTTCCATAAGAGAAATAAAATAAAATGTGTACACTCCATAAAAGTATTTATGTTATGAAATTTAATCCGATAAGAACTTCGCTAAAATTTGATGATATAACACGTGTAACCTTTATATGACACGAATAGTGCACGTATATTTAGGAAAATAAAGGCAGGTTTTCATTTTCAAACGGCGAAAAATAATTCCCATTTGATTTTCGGATTTTGGCCAACTACAGGAATATTTTTTAAATTTGTATCTTTCAGAAATGTCAAATTTTTCGCGAAACAAACAGTGCATTAATTATTCTAGCACTTCCTTTTAGGAGTAAGCTGGATTATGGTCAATGACTGAAACATAGAAAAATACAATTTGAGAGACAAATGAGGGACTGAGGAAAGTTTAAGTACGAGACTTCTTACTCAGATAACACGTAAAATTTCATGAAGTCACTGTCAACTTTTCCAAAATCTCAAGGGTTAAGATGAATGCGTAATTCAATACAGCTTGCTGCGCCACCTTTTTCTTTAAATGGAGGATGTAAACACTTTGTAAGAATGTGTATCTGGGAATCGAAACTCTTCACGTAACGTAAACTTCCGTTGTTGCCACAATGGGGTTCATTTTTTCAACGTGCGAAGCCCAATTTGGCGTTTGAATTGGATGAACGATCTGTGTCCAAATACAACCTTCTTGATCCAATTTTCTTCATCATTTAAGCACATTTTTTTGGACTTGAACCATTTGAGAGTTTCAACCATTCATTTTCTCACCAACTCTCCCAGATCAAGAGCGGGCGAGGCTGCTTTGTGTACGTTTTCTGCATGACGAACGCACGATCGTCTGTTAGATAACTAGATCGAGGGAGAGTTTCGAGAACCGTCAAAACTTTTTTTTCCTTCTTCTCTTGTCATTATGTGTAAAAACAATCGATTTGGAAAATGAATGACGTTGTACAAATTGCATTGAGAAGTTTTAGGCGGTGCAACGATACCACTACGCTTGTTGGTTCCGCAGAAAATCCCTAAAAGATATTTCATGAGGTTGGATATTTGATAACATTGTGGTAACCTTTGGTCCATTATAAGTAAGGGGAGACAAAACTAATGCTTGGGTTTGTGAAAAAATAAACGGGTAAAGTACCAAAAAAGGTTTAAATCTATTACATTAGTGCCAATTTAGTCCTTAACTTTTCAATTGAACTAATATAATCCTAAACATTTTGCATTTATGCTAATTGAGTCCATCCGGTAAATTTTTGGCTAAAAATGGCTGACGTAGATACCAACCGCCCTACGTGACACGACCGGCGCTGACGCAGACATTTTTAATAATCTTTTGAATTTTTAATAATATTTTATATTTTTATATTTTTTATTTTCTTCTCTTTATTTTTGTTTTTGGGGGGTTGAGGGTCGACAAGGGTCACCGTCCGACCCTCGTCGAGTCTGGGCAAGGCCATCGACGCCCTTGCCTAGCCCAAATCTGGCAAGGGCGTCGTGGCCCTTGCCTAGACTGGACGAGGGTCGGACGGTGACCCTTGTCGGCGTCGCGGCCCTTGCCCGATCTAGGCAAGGGGCCCTCGAGCTCTTGCTCTGGCAAGCGAGGGCTGGCACTCCCTTGTCGGCCATAGCGAGGGCATTGAACGAGGGTTGGCTTAGCCCGCCCAAAAAGAAAAGTAAATTGAATAAAAGAAAAAAGGAAAAAAAACCATAAAAAATTCAAAATATCATTAAAAAAATGTTCACATTAGCGTCACCCGCACCACATAGGCCTACCATCATCTACGTCAACAATTTCCGGTCAAAATTAACCGAATGGACTGAATTGGTACCAATGTGAAAATGTTCGGGACTAAATTGATCCAATTGGAAGATTTAAAATCAATACAATAGGTTATGACTTTTTTGGTAATTTTTCAAAAAATAAACGATAAAGTAATTCTATTTTTTACCTAACTTTCATAAAATAAAAAAAAAATCTGTTATGTCCGTCATGTCATTTACTTTTTGGACGTGAGTCTACAATGTCATTTAGCACGTGTATAGTCAGATAGGAAAATAATAAAAAAATGTAAAAGAAAAGAAACTCTTATTAGGCAATTTTAATTTGCAAAAAAAAAAAAGCAACTTTTCCTTTTCTACAGTGACGTATTTCTTTGAAGATCCTCTCCAATCGAGAAGGATGGCTGTCTTGTTCTTGTTAAAGCACGGAAACTGGTCTTAAGATGCACTCTTGAAAATGCGGCGAGAGATGGCGACCCGTATAGGCTCGATAGCGGTCAATGACGGTGCGAGGGGACAGTTGGAATTTGACCGGGTGCAGTGAAAAACAAGATAAAGCAGACACATGTCCGTGTCGAATTGCACGAACTTTCGATATTCATCCCTTGTCTTTTTCTCCGATCGACAATCGCCTCTCCACGCCGCGGCGGGACGCACTTCCGTGGTCAAATCAACCCGATGTTAAGGAAATTGCGACGTTGCCTCTTCTCTTTCCTTCTCACGTGATTTTTGGACCACTAAATCAAGAGAAGATCAAAGTCAAATGAAGCAAATTGGCCAAACGATGACGGCTGTAACTGCTCAAAGGCTTCCACCAATTTGCTGACTTTCTATTTGGGAGCCGCCTACAGTCATGGGGACCGTGCATTTCCTTTCACGTGGGATGGCACTCCCGCGTTCGTACAGGAAATTAGGAAATTTATCAAAAAGTCATAAACTCACCGTAGGTGATCAAACTCAGCCATAGATTTTTTTAATTTAACTAGTTTAGTTATAAACATATTAGCAATTTTCTAATGTAATTCTTACGATCAATTTTTGCCGGAAATCATTGACATGGCCGTCACATGTCCTATGTGGATAAGGCCGACACCAACATGGATATTTTTTGCATTTATTTAAAAATATTTTCCGAATTTTTTATTTATTTTATCCTTTTCTTTGCTTTTGAGAACCCGATGGTCCTTCCAAAAAGAAAAGAATAAAGAATTATTAAAAAAAATTGCAAAAATCATCAATGTCAGCGCCGACCGTGCCATATAGGATGGTCGGCAGCCACACTAACAATTTCTAGCTAAAATGCGTTGGAAGGACTACATTAAAAAATCGTCCAAAGATTTATGACTAAATTGACTAAATTAAAAATTTTAAAACTAAATTAACCTAGGTACAATAAACTTAGGACTTTTGGGACAACTTTCCCAAAACCTAACCCTTCCCATCGACAATTTTCGACAATTTTTAACAAGTGTAGACAGGAACGAGTCCAAGGAATTTTAAATTTGGGGGCCCACAGTACCTTTCGTGAGATAATATCGATAATATTAGTTTAACTTTTGTGGGCGGGAAAATGACACAAACAGTCTTGAATTTTGGCCTAATATGTAATTTGGTCCATGAACTTTTAATTTATTCAATTTAGTCCATGAACTTTAGGTTAATATTCAATGTGGTCCCTGAACTTTTAATTTGTTCAATGTCATCTCTGAACTTTTAGCACATATTCAATTCAGTCCCTAAACTATATGAAAATGTTCAATGCAATCATTTCTATTAATTCAAGTTCAGAGATTACATTGAACATTTTCATATAGTTCAAGGACTTAATTGAACATGTATCTAATGTTCAGGAATGACATTGAACAAAATAAAATTTTAAGGACCGCATTGAATATTAACCTAAAGTTCAAGGATTACATTGAACAAGTTAAAAGTTCAGGAATCAAGTTGCACATTGAGCCAAAATTCAAGGACTGTTTGTATCGTTATCCCTTTGTGGGTTGAGAGAGAGAGAGAGAGACAGTTAGCACGTGTGAAATAATGTCATTGCTCAAGGTATAATTACGATCTTCATCTTCAAGTTTTGTAGTCTCATGCATTAGTTGATAGTCCATGTCCAAAAAACCCTTTTTTTGTAAATTATATTCATTTTTTAAAATAATTATTTAGCAAAAGTAAACGTCTGGCTACTCCAAAATATATTAATATTTTTACAAAATTATTTATTACAAAGAATGTTAGACATGACTAAGTGGTAACGACATTTGTTTGTTGCGTTAGGCAGTTCTTTCAATTAGCCAAAATAAAAATCAACTCGCTAAAACTATACTTATTTTCTAATATATACGACAATGCCATTACTTATTTATTAATAGTAAGTAAAATTTTAATTAGTTAAAAATGGATCACAAAATTATATAGAGTTCGTTTATTTACCTCCACAAGTTCCTCCAATAGCATGGAATCTAAGAGAAACTATTGAAAATGATTTTTCATTTTTCCTAAAGCAGTTGATTATTATGCTAGCTATTATTTCTAAAATAACCAATTTTACCTATAGTCATTCTAATATCTTTTTTTCATATAAAAACACTTTTTAGAAACAGAAAAAAAAATCGGATGTTTGTGTATCATGATCAATGAATTTCAAATCTAATAAAATGTAACTATAGATTTCGGAATCTCTGATGGCTCTTTTCAAAGTGATTTGGGATCCTCCTGAGACATAAGTTCAGAATTTGGATTATCTAAATCCCTAAGTGGATTGATTGAGGAAGTGTCTAGATGAACTTATCGAAACAATCTGTGAAGGGCTCTCATGTATCTCTATGAAGCCAGTAAACCTATTGTAAGGCGGTAAATTCAATACAAAACATTTCAATTGTGTCAATTCAGTCATAACCCTATTGTACGGCAGTCAATTTAGTTTTAAATATATCCATTGTGCCAATTTAGTCTTAAACATTTTGATAATTTGCCAATTTAATTGTAAATATTTTAACGGTTTGCCAGTCTAGTCCTTCAAGGTAAGTTTGATTGAAAATTGTCAAAGGACTACATTGGCAAATTATTAAAAGGTTTAAGACTAAATTAAAAAATCATAAAAAAAATATTTAGTACTAAATTAACACAATTAAAATATTTAGGATTGAATTGGTTGCCATACAATTGGCTTAGGATTTTTTGGATAATTTCCCCTTTTTCTTCCCTTCTTTTATACACCCGATTATATACACATGATCATGGGACTAGCAGCCCGCCAAGCCCGCCTTAGCTCACCAAACCCAAAATACAATTCGAGTGGACTTGAACAAGCGTCCTTCTTTGGCATAGGCCCACCCACTTAGGCTCCGTTTATTTTGCAAAAAACTAAATAATTTAGATAATATTTTCCTAAAAATGATCGCTTATATCGTTTGAAATAATTTATCAATGAAAGTTATCATTATTGACAGCAACTTACATCCAAACATTTTCATAGGTGATAATAATATTTTTTGTTCACTCTTTTTTGCAAATGATACAAGAGATTATTTTTAGGGGAATATTTTCAAATCATTCATCTTTCGCGAAACAAATGAAGCCTCAAAAGGAGCCTTAGACTTGGTCAAGTCCACCCATGCACATCGAGGCTTGAATCCCAATTTGGGCAGGTTTGAACATGCATATTCCTTCTTGGGCCTAGTAAACCATTCCGGACCAATGAAGCCCATCCAGGCCCAGTCATTAATGAAAATTAAAATCAATAATCTTTTAACCACAATCTCGTCGGGGCGAGAACTTTTATGCCCACCACTCGACTCGACCCGGCCCGACCCAAGCCCGCATTGATCATGTCTTCTTTTACCTTAGTAACATGGGACTAGCAATTCGGTTTGAGGGCAGATACATACCACTGGTCCACCACGGCTCATATTTTCTAATGCAACTCAATGATGGTGATCTATCGTAATCACAGGCCTCTAAGATGACATTAATGCGGCCCGCTAAACACAAATTCCGTATAATTCCGATCGTCATCTTCAAGGTTTTTAGTCTCATGAATTAATTGATGGTCCACGTTAGTAATTTTTTTTGCGGTTATTTATATTATTTAATTTAAGCGGTACTTAAGCAAAAGTAACATTTGACTACCCAAAAAATATAGGGTTAATACCACGAAAAATCCTAAACTGATATACCTGTGATAAATTTATCCTCCGTTAGCTTCCGTTAAATTTTACCGTTAAATTGCTAAGTTAGATGACACGTGATAGTTAACAGATGTATTAGTTTGGGGTTTTACCCCTCCGTTTGTCATAAATTTACCAATTTGTGATTTTTCGTGGTATTAATCCAATTTAACGGACGGTAAATTTGTTACAAATATACCGGTTCGGAATTTTTTGTAGTCAAAAAATTAGTTCGAGGGAATTTTGTCATAGATGTACCAGTTTGAGGTTTTTTATGATAAAAAAATTAATTCGGGTAAATTTATCACAGATGTACCAATTTAAAGTTATTTGTGGTGTTAAATTTTCAGACATGGCTAAATGCTGACAATATTTGTTTATTGCGTTAGGCAGTCCTTTCAATTAGCCAAATTGAAATTCAACTCATTAAGACCACCAAAAGCAATACATACTTTTTCTCTACAAGAAATTAAAAGCAATCAGTTCATTTCTCGATGACATTTCCAAGAAAAACTACATTTACTTTCCAATATATACGACCATGCCATGTTTATATATTAATAGTAAATAAAATATTATTTAGTTAAAAATGGATACAGAATTAACTAGAAAAGAGATGCATTCATTTTCCTCCAAGTTCTCCTCCATTAGCATGAAATTAAAGAGAAATTGTCGCAAAGAACTTTTTTCCCCAGAGCAATCGGTTCTACCAGCTTTTATTTCTGAAATAACCGATTTTACCGATAGTCATTCAAATATAATTTTCGCAAGTGGATAGATCGAGCTAAATTAAACTATTTTCGGATTTTTGTTGCATCGTCATAATTCAAATTTAATTAAATTGAACTCTATGCTTTTGAATCTCTTATGGCGGCGCAACAAAGATCCTGATTCTTGTGCCCCCTATATTATATGTGATGATTCGGGGAACTTTAGTCATTTGGTCGAAAATTTAGCATGAAAATAGGGAAAAGGGAAGTTAAAGAAGGAGAAAGACGGTCGACCAAGAGAGCAAAAGTGGCCAATTCAACGAGCTCGACCGTCACCGAACAAGGGGCCAATCAGCCAATATGCCATGGTAAAGTGATGGCAAAGGAGAGAAATGCTAACGGTTCTTTTGTTCCGCAAAAAATGAATGATCCAGAATACATTTTACCAAAAATAATCACTTCTATCAACAAGCAAAACAAATAAACGAAAAATATTTTTTCGTAGTCCAAGAAAATATTTAGACATTAATTATTGTCATTAATAAAAAAAATTTCGTCAACTAACTATTTCAAACGATACAAATAATTATTTTTAAAAAAATATTTTCTAAATCATTCATCTTTCTGTAAAAAAAAAACAGAACCTTAAAAACACTAAAAATAACAACAAAGTAATCTACCCAACATCAAGGCAAGGGATGAATTTATGATAGCAGGCGTTTTTCTACAAAGTTATTATCTGAAGTGTCTACCAAAAGTTTTCATCCTCCAATATTGACAATCTAACATAAAATTGGCACCCTCACTCATATCAAAGTAACCTGTACCAGTATTAAGAAGGACCAAACCCAAATGTTCCCATTTACCTAGCTTACAATTACTGGATCGCGGCATTTTGTTTACAAAATTATTACCTAAAAGTGTCTGCCAACGTACATGAAAGAAACCCACAATCGTATCGAGCTAACCGGTCGCAGCTCGTGAGAGATTGTAGTGATCTTAGCATCAGTGACCGAGATACAACAACGAGCGAGGGATTTCCAGCGTTCCTGATTCATGACGTTTCTTAAGCTCAAACTACATCGTTTAGAAAGTCGCTGCCACGGGAGTCGCTCACCTCACCAGCGGGATAAGCAAGTACTCGGCGTAAAATAGCTACACAACCACAAGAACATCAGAGATTGGAGCAGTTAGGAAGTAGTAGATATTGAGACAATCCCAGTGCAGCAAGATCAATAACGGAGAAAATATGCGAAGCTTGCTGAGGATGAGAGAACACCCAGAAAAGATATCGTTACAATAACAATACAGATAGTTATGGGAAAAATGAAATCGCTATGACGAAGGAGGTACAAGCTCATCCCTTACAAAAGAATGGCTTGACGAATAACCTATGAATGTAACAACTACAATAAAAGACCTCACGATAGTCAATATGGGACCTCACCACCCATCAATGCATGATGTTCTTCGGCTCATCCTTACTCTAAGATGGTGAAGATGTTATTGATTTAGAACCAATATTGGGCTATTTACCCAGAGGAATTGAAAAAATTGCGGAAAATCGAACAGTTACACAATATTTGCCTTATGTAACATGCTGGGATTATTTTACTACTATGATCTCAGAAGCAATAACCGTAAATGGACCAGACCAGTTGGGAAACATTCAAGTACCATCGAATGAGGTTCGGTGATTACCTTCCAAATGAACATGTAGAATGATGTTATTGAAGCTTTGCTCCTCAGATCAATAGACTTGGCGCGACTCCATAACAGAGAGCCCAACAGAGCATGACCAAGGACCTGATCCGAAATTCACAGCGGTCAAATTAGCTTCATGTCCATTGTAAAGTAGGCGAATCTCAACATTAAAGTCCCTCTAGCTTTGCTAGTTTCAAGATCCAAAAGTTCATTAGATCAGGAGTGGTGGGACTTCCGAAAGATGTCAATACTGTTTGGCCGCTAACATAATTATAGCATGGGAAACGAACTTAGGAGGCCATTTAAGAGAAGGTAGCTGAAAGTTGAAACTGCCCTGGTATTTTTACACATCCATATTTCATCTACAATTTGAACAGACTGAACTTATTACCGTAAGGACTTTACTCCATAGACACGAAGAGACTGATCCAACAAGAATGGCCACGCCATAAGCCATTTCAAGCAGTGATATGCATATCCAGAATACCTGCCAAGATTTAAATACAAAGTTAAAGAAAGAACTTAAAAGAGAGCTGCTGCAGGATGGTTGCACTTTGTATAAAAAACTACCAACCCTCTCTTGACCCAAACGAACGGTGAATGATCGGATACCAAATATCTTGTCTCCATCAATATCAGGTATGTCCTACACAAACACAAACACAAACCGGAGGGTGAACAAAAAGGTAAATCTTCAAGTGTCAAGCTGACTGGTCGGGACCAAATTATTTGGTAAGGATGTTTCTGTCACCTTAAATAATGCGATAACCACAGAGAAGAAGCTCATAAATGCAGTTGCAAATATTAGTGGCCTTGAGAAGACTGGTGGTCTTTTGTACACATGGGTCTAAAGATAAAACATGTCATTAGTATCAATACCCAAAAAGTGCAACAGGTCATAAGAATCAAAACTGACATTTGTAGCATAAGTAAACAGCGACAACTGCAGACAACATGAATTCATGATACACTTCCAAACATCCATGAAATTACTGCTACTAACATCAACAAAAGAATAAAAGGCAGCCGTCCCTCAGAAGAATGATTTCAATTGTTAATGTATCACATGCCAAAACAGGTGTAGTAAACAAGAGCAAGGTAAAAATTCTTCACAAAGTTATTTAATCTTCGTCAATTTCTGAAGTTTCGAAAGGATAAAACAGAAACTGGAAAGGCCCTTCTCAATTCGGTGCCGCTAGGTGGTCAGTGCAAACCAAAATTTTGCACAACAATTTATCTGGTGCCCTCAATTTAAGTTTCTTCATCCACTGTCCAATTGAATTAGTTATTTAAGTGCACAAAGAAAAAAGAACAGAGAAATGATAACTTCCACATATGAGAATTCCTCAACAAGTTTGTCCAGAATCCAGAGAAACCTGCATGTGCAGAAAAAACGCCAGCTGAACAATCACCGCCCGGACAGCTAGAATACACATTGCCGCAACAACAGCAGATCTCTTCCATCTCAACATGGGTAACTGGAACATTACAATTTACATTTTAGTAAGCAAATCAAATATGGACTCAATCATGCAGCTACATAGTAACTAATGACAACTTTTTTATCAGCTAATACAGACAAAAGTGACAAATTTGATAAACAGGATATGAAGGAAATTGCATCTTGGACACCATATTAATAATAAATTCGATAACCATTTTTTGCTAGCATTAAACAAAAAGTAAATGCAAGTTAACAGCAAACTTTTTTCTGACATAAGATGTCATTGGAAACAGGTTGTCTCATGGCTAAGGGCTGTTTATTTAACTAATTTGGTAATCCTTTTATCATCAAATTGGAGATGTTTAATAAGTATATAATAAGAGTGTTGTGAGTACTGGTGCTATTTCAATAAACTTAACCAAGACTATCCATTTTTTTTTTGGTAAAGTAAGATGTATTTATACTTTTAACGCACCAAGTACAAAGAAAGGACGTCGTACTCAAAAACCTCGTACCCTAGGGAACAAGGATGGTGTTCTCACGGGTACAAGGTGTATGATTGAGAAAAGAAAAAAGCCGCAAGGGTACCAAGACTATCCATTTATAAGCTAACCCTTGAAAAATTTGGGATATAAGTCCGTCTTAGAAGGATCCAGATATGTATACAATGAAACTCTTTTCGCTTTGTCTAGTGCTTAAAAAGAGAAAGTTCATTTACGTAAATTCACACTTCCAGTAGATTCATGACCTTTTTCTACAATCAAAAGTATGATGATTGCTTATGCTTATATTGTTAATGCAGGAATTATTTACATTCTGATAAATCATGCAAAAGTGAACGATGAGTAATGATGTGATGCCTATCTGCTACAACAGAAGTATGAACTGTATCCTGTGAGAATTACGCTATTAAAGGATCGCGAGCATGAAAGCTTTTGAGATGAAATCAATGATGGAATTACCCAACAAATTTTAGAAAATGTCAAGACCATAAAAAGGACTTTGAGGTTGTAATATCTTCCTAAAGCAAACTGTTTTGTTTTGGTCAAGGTTCCTGATTAGAATGTGTAGCAAGTAGCGACTATGGTAAAGAATGATGCATCCAACTTGGGTGAGGATGATGCCAGATCTTGTAAGGATGATAGGTTTCACAATGAACCCTCACATACAAAGAGGATCTCTATGGGAACATGTCTCTCCAAAATTGTAATTATCACAACTTTAATTCTTCCCGGTAAGTCGGTATTCATGCACTAGCTTCTTCAAAATGAAGCATCTTAGTGAAGATAATAAAGCATGTTAGAAGTAAGAAAAATGCAGAAAGAACTTTGAAGCAACACAAATGTCTGGCAAAATCTTTTGTAAAGTATGACATATAGAATCAATGAACACTAATAGAAGAGCATGCTGATGGTTCTAACCACCAAGAGGAATGTGACAACCACATTAGTCTCAATTCCACAAAACCATTCCCTCGTAAAAACATGTTTAAAAACTTACAGACCAGTTCAAGTAAACATTCTCTTGAAGAAGGGGATGAAGAAAGAACACACTTCCTCCAGGGCTAGGCAAGAGTTAAAGTGACATGAGTACTTACATTGATAGAATAAGCCGTTCCAAGCAAAAAACTGATAAATAGAGCCCAAAACAACGGCCATGAACCAACAATCCATCCAAGCCAAAAACTCTGACAACAAAAGAATGATAATTGCAGAATTAGTTAATTGAAATATCAAGAGAAATCTTCATAAGTCTAGAATCAAATGAAAGTTGATAATTAGGTGATTGAACAGAACAAAGGAGCGCATTCTCTAGCTTTGACAAATCAGACATGCACCACAGATTTTCAAGCATGAACTCCTCAAACAAATAAACATCAAGAAGCAGAGACAATGCACTGCAAGAAGATATGATAAAAAACTTCAAAGCAAGATTGCCATCGCAAATTTTTCAGGACCATACCTTAGAAGCAGCACTAATCTTTTCATGCTTTCCAATTAGTGTACTTGAGAAGCAAATAGCTTGCTACATTTTGGTATCACTCGCAGATAAAACTAGTAGTCTTGTATAATAATCTCGAAGGAAACCTCTTCTAAATTAATTTTATTACTTAATAACATTTCCAGCAGGGATAAAATGTGAAAAGGTTAAAAGGAATAACCCGGCAATAATGTGCACGGGACAACTAGTTGAATTTTCTCCCAAAAATCAATGGCTGGTATTTATCATCATACAAGCAGAAATTTCTGCTCATGCACACAACTTTACAAGAAGCAGAGGTATGTATTTTTTGGATAAAGAAGACTAAGGGTTAAGTTCTGATACCATAATGGAAAAAGATGTAACAATCATGACACCAGTTCCAACTGTGTACTCTCCTGATGCAAGCGGAAGATACGGCTTGTTGACCTGCAAGAGACAAGCATGACATTACCAATCAAGTGAGCTACGAAAACATTAGCATATATCTCCATGAAGTTCAGTAGAGGAATTGCATCAAGAGAGTTATCATAGGTGCTCAGTCTATGTGCACTTGACCATAACAGAATGTGTCCAATAAAAAGGACAAATAATGTACTTTTTGACTTCTTCTCATTGAAGTCATGTGATCATGGCTGGATGGGTGAGTATCGCAGTGCTTCAATTGGAATAGTACTAGTGGTGGACCCATCATGTATTTTCGACTTATCCGCATCAAAGTCATGTGCTCATTGCTTGATAGAAGTAAGGGTCAGCATCCAGTAAGTAATACAGACTAAAAAGCCAGCAGGACACAAAACTAGCTTAATCTATGATTTTCTGAGGAAATCTCAGTGCAATTAATTCAAACTGTCCAATGGTCAAAATAAATAAACAAATAAAACCCACCACTAATACTATTTCAATTGAAGAACTTCACTGAATTCCAGAGAAACGCAAGATGATAATAAGCTGCATACGGTAACACACCTTGTCTATGTCAATGTCAGAAATCTGGTTTAAACCCACAATGTAAATATTCATGAAGAGAGCAGCAACAACGGCCTGAAAATTTGCAGACATCAAAGTTGTAAGTTGACTAATTCTCAAGATGACAATGAACTATGCAGAGTTATCATGATGTTCACCTCCAGCACTCCTGTGAAAAATAAGGGAGAAATATCCGATAATTTCTGAACCGCAAGCAGAGAAACTGATATTATGCTCAATGCCTGCTCAAATCAAGTGATGTTAGTCAATCACAGAAAATTCACAGCTTTATCCAATTGGAGTAAACTGGCCATAGTTGACCATTTAACTAAACAAGCACTTAACTGTGCCAATGACTGTGTGAGGACGAGAGAACCGATAAAAAGCGTCAACAGAATGTTTTACAGAATCCCAGCTATGACCAGAATTAAATGATCCAGGTCCAGACTCAAGTGGTTGTCCAGAGGCTGCATTCACAATCCACTCCCTATTCCTTTTCTGGGAAAGGGCAAGTTTTTCCTTAATATTCGTGACATGACATCTAACATAGTCTCCTCCAAGGATGTCCCTTTCTCTGCTCCCTGAAACTTGTGCTACAAGAGAAATTGCAGTTCCAAAAAGTAACATTAGGGACAGAGGGTCTAAAACTGAAAAATGAAATTCCATGAAGTTCTGAAAAGTTGAAGCAGGAACCATTTGCATGAACTAACGCCAAGCGCAATTTATGACACAACACGCTCAGAAAGATGAAAATTTTTAACATGGTTAAATTGCCAAAAGGCGTGTAAACATGCTTGCTTGAGATCCTAACCCGAGCACTAACTTTATTTCGAAAGTACCAAGAATATGTCGATCAGATTCTTCTTTTTTCTTCCCCTTTTTCGGGCACTAGATATATCAACCAATTATTTTAACTAATCAAGTAGCTACTAGCAGACACTGGGGTCAAAACACCCAACGCGGATGTTCACCAAGACTAAGTTACAAGCTACACACTAATACATCAAGCAGATTAAATCAAAATTCTTTTGTATCATTTTACCTAGAACATCAACCAATTTGAAGTAGACTAGGTAATAAACAAAGAAACCGAGACTTCTTACACATGTGGGGAACAATTATAAAGGAGGAAGAAAAACAACAAATTAGATACTGAGATCAGTTAGTCATACTAGGAAAGCAGAACTTCGTGGAGTAATCGCCTCTCCAATTTTTCCTGCCTACATTAATCAACAAAACAAATCAGACAAAGTACTCTGAAGCAGCTCATAATCAGCAGAAGAACATAAAAGAAGAGTCCCACTTAGTACTCTCGAAAATGGTTGCCACAGAAAAAACACACCGATTTCAGACGAAATCCAAGATCGTGGTCTAACACAGAAAAGCGACCATAACCCACAAAAAAAAGCTGTGAACTTTTTCCAGTCAAACTAACCGGGCATTCGAGAAAGCCAAAGCACAATCAGCAGACACGATCAAAATCACGACACGCCGGCGAAATCGGGCCGAAAACACATACCCGCGGACAGCACAGGCGGCGTAGGAAACGAACGGAGAACCAAAGACTCCATTTTTTCCCACCCTGCTGTCTTCAAGAAAGCGTGCGACCCTCGCGCGGCGGCAAATGCAGAGCAAGAAACGGACCCAGTGGGGGGGCTCCTCCTTCACTATCACCGCAAGCCCAGCAAAGGGTACCGTCTATATGGAGCTTGAAATCCCGGGCTTCTGTCCTTTTTGCGTTTTTTCTGCTTCTGGGTTTACCGCATTTGCTTCTCTTGCTGGGGGCGTGTGGAGGTTGGTACTGAATCTACTCACGAATGGGAAAGTGGAGTGCGTGGGTGTACTTGCTTCTGAGAAAACGAAGTGTTGCAGAGTCCGTGCACGTTTTTGGTTCACTGAACTCGTTTTGTCTTTGCATGGGGGTCCAGATAGGAACCGTTCAACGGTTCAAGAAACCGGGGCGTCACCTCGTGCTCTTGCTCCTTTGGCCATACGGGTACGTCATTTCTCTTGCACGAAAAACCGAAAATATCTTATTTTCGATTGATTTCTCTATCGTGACGGGAGTATCGTAATATTTGTACGGCGCTCACTTGAAGGCCGTAATTATTATTTTTTTCGCTCACTTGAGCATCATAAATTCAAAAGATTAATCAGTTGAGTGCCATCCGACGTTGACGTCGATCGTCCTACTTGACTTTGCGGGGGTTGACGTGGACAATTTTCTAATTTTTCTAATTATTTTATAAAGAAATAATTTTTTTTATTTTTGTTTTCCTTTTTCTTTTGCCTTTTTTACTGGCCACCCTCGCCAGCTGCGAAGGCCTCGTCCACATCAGGTGAGGGCCGCCTCGCCCTTGGCCGCACCTTCGCGACCACACTGGCCAAGCATGTATCTTTTTTTGGTGAATGTTTATATCACAATGGGTATACTTTGGGGGGGTTTTTTGTGATATTTATCCAAAAAACACATTACGAATTGGCCAAAAAAATCACTTATATAAATAATTGTAGATTTAGGGTCATATAATCCCAGATGGATTATAGATTTAGGGTTGACATATTGTGGTTAAGTTTTTTGAATGAGGTGTTTTTTTTCGCTTATAACTATAGATTTTGATCTTATAAAAATTTGTAATCATAGGTTATAATTGTTTACTTCATTTGGTGCTTTATGTTTGACTTTTTCTACATTGATATTCAATTAGTTCTTTAAAACAAAAAATATATATATTTATATAATCATTAGTGGCCTAGTGGCAAAAAAAATAATATAATAGTAATCAATCATGAACAGGAACGAACCTAACAACAATCCCTCTGGTGGAGGCAACATGAATATAAAATCTTCGTGCCTTAGAAGGATGTTTGTCATTGTTAGGGAAAATTAGGATATTTTCCTATATTAGAGATAATTAAAATATTATTGATTTTGTGTATCTCTCAAGATTCCGTAATGTCTCATTTGATTATGTGTATCTTGATTAATATATTGTTTTTGATAATTTCTCATAAAGCACATAAATATATTGATGTACTCTTCAAAATGATATATTGAAATATATTGAACATTCCCCATTTTCTTTCTTCCGAATTATTATAATTTAACTATCATAGTGACTGTTTTGATGTTGAAGACGATGCATTTACCTTCGAAATGTAGTGCAACGTCATAACAATATCTTCTCAGCATTATTTTAAAAAATATCAAATTTCCTTTTCCAATTTTGATAAAAAGATCACAGACACAAGTGAAAATAAAAATTATGTCTTTTTATCAACTTAGAGATTTTAGGGTTAATTCCACAAAAAAAAACTCCAAACTGATAAATTTATGACAAATTTATCCAAAACTAATTTTTTTCTTACAAAAATCCCGTTACATCTATGAAAAATTTACCAAAAACTAATTTTTGACCATCAAAACATGTACATTTGTGATAAATTTATACTTTGTTAGTTTCCGTTAAATTGGATTAATACCACAAAAATCGCAAATTGTTATATCTGTAACAAACGGAGGGTAAAACCCCAAACTAGTAGCTCGTTAACTATCAAATTTATCGAGTTTACCGGTTTGGAATTTTTGGTAGTCAAAAAATTACTTTGCGATAAATTTGTCACATTTGTACTAGTTTAAAGTTTTTCGTGGTATTAACCTCGAGATTTTAACTAAAAAGTAGCATGTATCACTACGATTTTACACAATATAGATGTCTCTAACATGTATTATTTATAGGGTTAATACTACCAAAAACCTCAAATTGGTACGTCTGTGACAAATTTATCCAAAAACTCATTTTTTGACCATCAAAAACCATAAATTGGTATGCAAATGATAAATTTACTCTATGTTAATTTTCATTAATTTTATACCAAGTTTCAGGTTTTTTATGATCACAAAATTAGTTTAGGGCAAATTAGTCACAAGTATATCGGTTCAGAGTTTTTGGTAATCAAAAAATCAGTTCGAGACGAATTTATCGCAGAGCATTAATTCGAAAATTTTCGTGATATGAACCTTTATTTATACAGTAAGGATTCGATTCATTTAACCGCGACGCGTTCCGTAATCAAAAGCTATCCATACCATTCGTCATTCTCGAGCAGTTTGTCCTTGATTATCGTATACATAACGTACGAAGCTCTCAAGCCGCACGCCTTCCCCTCGCGTGTAAATCACAGAAGTCAATCGCATCCCATCCTCTCTCCCTCTCTCTCTCTCTCTCTCTCTCTCTCCGTTTTTGCTTGCACATCTCCTCACTGCCCTCATCCTCCATGGCTTTGGTCCTCGAATTCTTGCTCTCGTCTCCGAGATTACCCAGTCCGTAGCACTCTGCTTCGCGCGCTCCCTCTCTCTGTGTGTGGTGTGTGTGGCCCCTCGAGATGGAAGGAGCTCTCTTTCCAAACCGGCCGGCGTACCCGGCCCCGACCAGCAGGCCAGCAGCCCCGAACTCACCGTTGAAGTTCAGCTCCGCGGCGCTCCCGCTGCCGCCTCAACCCCCGTCCCCGCCGCCGCCCACGCCCTCGTTCCCGCTCGACACCCTCATCCAGCACCTCCTCCGCCTCTCCTCGCAGCCCCCCGTCGCGCCCAAGCCCGTCGCCCCTCCCCGGCGGAGCCCCGCCCTCGCGTCTTCCCTTCACGTCGCCCTCGATGCTGCCGCGCAAGAGCAGCTGCTCCGAGGCGCTCCTCCGAGGAGACCCGCCTCGGTTTTGGCCCTGCGTTTGGGCGGCTCCGGAGAAGAGGGCCCGTCGGATGATGGGTCGGGCGAATTCTTGTCCGGGAAGTGTAAGTCGGTGTTCGGTTTGATTGTGGATCGGCCCCTGTGTAGTTTGAACGGTTTGTTTGATTCTGCCAAGTCGGACTTGCTCGGTGTTGATCTGATAAGTTTGTTGAGAGCGCTAGATTTGTCGGGCAATTGGGCGAGAGCGGTTTCTCTGTTTGAATGGGTTGTTCGCAACTTGAGTGATGAAAATGTGCAGCTTGATGATCAGATTGTTGAACTTATGGCTAGGATTCTGGGGAGAGAGTCCCAGCATTCTGTCGCATCCAAGCTGTTTGATTTAATTCCCATCGAGGAGTACTCGCTTGATGTTAGAGCCTACACGACTATCCTTCACGCGTATTCTAGGACCGGCAAGTATGAACGAGCCATTGCGTTGTTTGAGAATATGAAGGGCTTGGGACTTTCTCCTACTTTGGTGACTTACAATGTGATGCTTGATGTGTATGGGAAGATGGGCCGCTCGTGGTCGAAAATTATGGACCTCTTGGATGAGATGAGAGGCAAGGGACTTGAATATGATGAGTTCACATGCAGCACTGTGATATCAGCTTGTGGCAGAGAGGGTTTGTTGGAGCAAGCCAAAAGCTTCTTCACTGGACTGAAGTTGCAGGGCTATGTACCAGGAACGGTTACTTATAATGCGTTGCTGCAAGTTTTCGGAAAAGCTGGAATTTACTCTGAGGCCTTGAGCATTTTGAAAGAAATGGAGGAGAGCGGTTGCCCGCCGGATTCTGTCACTTACAATGAGCTCGTGGCAGCATACGTGAGGGCAGGTTTCTGCGAGGAAGGTGCTGCTGTTATAGACGGCATGATTGGTAAAGGTGTAATGCCAAATGCTATCACCTATACTACGGTCATAAATGCCTATGGGAAAGCGGGAAAGGAGGATAAGGCTTTGAATTTGTTTAACAAGATGAAGGAAATGGGTTGTGTTCCTAACGTGTGTACATATAATGCCATCCTTGCGATGTTGGGCAAAAAGTCTCGATCGGAGGAGATGATAAAGATACTATGCGACATGAAGACAAATGGGTGTTCTCCTAACCGTATAACATGGAATACTATGCTTGCCATGTGTGGCAACAAGGGTATGCATAAGTATGTGAACCGCATCTTCCGTGAAATGAAAAGTTGTGGATTTGAACCTGATAGAGACACATTTAACACTTTAATCAGTGCGTATGGCCGGTGTGGATCAGAAATTGATGCAACAAAGATGTATGAGGAGATGATTAAAGCAGGGTTTACCCCGTGTGTTGCCACTTACAACTCTCTACTGAATGCTCTAGCTCGAAGAGGGGATTGGCGTGCAGCAGAGTTGGTCATTTTAGACATGAGGAAAAAGGGCTTCAGGCCGAATGAAACCTCTTACTCGTTGTTACTCCACTGTTATGCGAAAAGTGGAAAAGTGAAGGGCATAGAGGATATAGAAAAAGAAATATATGCAGGCCGTATTTTTCCCAGCTGGGTGCTCTTGAGAACTCTTGTCCTCGCAAATTTCAAATGTAGAGCACTAGCTGGCATGGAGAGAGCTTTTGAGAAGTTGCAAAATGGTGGATACAAGCCTGACTTGGTTGTGTTCAACTCAATGCTTTCAATGTATGCCAAAAACAACATGCATGAACGTGCGAATGAGATGCTGCACTTGATACGGGAAAGTGGGTCGGAACCAGATCTTGTGACCTACAATAGCTTGATGGATATGTATGCTCGAGGTGGAGAATGCTGGAGAGCAGAAGAAATCCTGAAACGTCTACAAAAATCTGGTGGGAGACCTGACCTCGTTTCTTATAACACTGTCATCAAGGGATTTTGCCGAACAGGGTTAATGCAGGACGCCATCAGGATTCTCTCTGAAATGACCACAAGTGGTATTAGGCCATGTATTTTTACGTACAACACCTTCGTAGCCGGCTATATGGGGAGGAGAATGTTTGCGGAAGTTGATGATGTGATCAGCTATATGATTCAGCATAACTGCCGGCCTAATGAGCTGACCTTCAAAATTGTTGTGGATGGCTTTTGCAAAATGGGGAAACATAAAGAAGCCATGGAGTACTTATCAAAGATAAAGGAGCTGGACCGTTCATTTGATACTGAATTTGCGAGACGACTTGCCTCTCGGATTAGGGCCAGCTAGGAAACATAAATGTTCTGTGCGCCCCTATTGATACCTTCTGTTAATAGACTCATGATCTTGGGAACATTCAGAGATTGTAACCCTAGTTTGTATCTGATCTAGCTCAGGTATCTGGTGTAATCGTCCTTCTTCGGTAGCTAGAGGCCCCTGCTTGTAAATGCCGTATCAGGTTCACAACCAAGGGCGATCTCGAGAGTTCCAATAAATTCTGCAGCTTTGTATTCATATTCGGTTCAATAGACGTCAAGAAAAAAATTGCTTTTTCGATGGTCGCTTCTGTTCTGTATCACATAATGGCCACCTGATTCTGTCAAAAACCGTTTTGTGGAACATCTGGATCAAAACCAGAATACGATGCCAATAAAAAAATCGCGATTTTCATCGGATTACTTACCTTCCTGCACCTGCATTTTGCACCTGAGGAGGGTGAACCGGCGAAGACGATTCCATCTTTTTAACTTAATAGACTCCCGACAAACTACTGCACATGTTGCAGCTTGCACAGCAAAAAGCCCCTCATATCTTGGGTTTGGCCGAAACCCTTTACATAAACTTTCAAACACTAAGATAATTGAAAACCAGATGAACGTAACAGACTGTGGACAAAGATTATCCAACACATGACATTCACCAACTCTTAGGATGCCCAAGAGCAAATTCGTCCTAATTGAATCAATCAGATAGTTACTCCAGAAACCAACTTCATTTGTATACAGACCTCATTTACATAAAAAGGCATCATATATGTTTAATTCACTTTATACATACGATTTAACAGCCAAAAAAAGGAAAAATCGAGAGTTGGTCCTCAATCTGGAGTAATGTCCATCGTCTTTCCTTACCCCTTCTTTTATTTCGAGCCAAAGGGTACCGCGATACACAAGGTGAATCACCCACTTCTTCGTGTGGCTGAAAATGGGTTTAGCAGCGACAGTGTGCATCGCGACAAACCAGAACCAAACAAAGCCAAAAGGGATCTCCCAGAACTGCGAAAAACTCGCAGGTGCGAATTCCGCGAGAACTCAAACCCCACCTGAACTCGACGGCATCAAAGTGAATCGTCGGTGGAATCAAAAGTTGGGGTCTGGACTGATGATGAACTTGTTCAAGGGGGTCGGCGGACGGATTTGAGGTACTCTTCGAGGGCTTGTAGCTGTTCCTTCGAAGGGGGAGTCTGGTTGTTCCTGATGGATCTGTGGACATCGTAGGTGGTCGCAGCCAAGAAGAGAAGCCTGCTTCAACCGCACACACACACACATGCTCATGCACAGAAACAACACCATTCACGAGTAGATGATCAATGAAAAAGAAGAAGGAATGCGTGCATACCCTGAACCGAAGAGCACAATTTGCCGCGGGAATACTTGCTTTCCGAAAATCTTCATGGCGTTTCTTGACCCTTAACCCTCTCTCTCCCTCTCTCTTCAAGTAAGGAGAGAACTTATTCATGCCATTGTAGTTTGCTTTACATTAATGTACGATGTATCTTTCCCATTTCAAGCCATGGCAACTTGTGTCATCCGTCATGCCACGAGTGGACTTATGTCCGAGTATAAATGAGTTGTGCCATGTCGATGTGTCATGTCGATGTTGTTCTTTTTCACCATTTTAAAGGAAAGAATATAAGAGTTGATATGGAGTTTACGAATAAAAAGTGCGAAAATAAAAAATGTTAGAGAACATAATATTTTCATTTGGTACGATGGAAGGGACTTTAATAGTGATTCCAATCTCTCTTTTTTTTTTTGTAAATTGCACAAATAAATTTGAATGAAGATTCTATTAGGCTTTACATAAAACTATAATATGTTGGTTGTTTGTTTGTAAAACAAACAAAATAGTACTTTTTCTTTTGTCCCACATAGGAAAGTTTTGAAAAAGTGGGCCACTTTATAACTGTGAATATCTTCTTGCTCTTTAGAGTGAAGACAATGGGGTGTGTGCTAGTCCACACAATATCCGTGTGCGGGTGCGCGATTAGCACTTTGCACGCTTGTGCGGCCGCGGTTTAATTAGCACTAATCCCTTTATATTTTTATTTTATTTCGTAAGGTTATCTTATTAATTTTTATTAGTTGAAAGGTTGTTTTTTTACTTTATTAAGTAATTTTCGAAATTATGAAAATTCTAAATTATATATTTATTTATTTATTTTATTCTGAATTTTACATGTGTCTTTCCAAGACAACTTTTGGAGATTATACTTGTTCAGTTTTCAATCTTTTCCGAAGGGTTGCATCTATTTAGTTTGCAACTTCTTCCGAATGAATATCTTTGTTAGCTTTGCAACCTTTCGTGAAGAGTTGCCAGTGTTCTTTAAGACCGATTTCTATATATGTCAGTTTTTGGCAAGAAAGAAAACAGTGATCAATTTCTTCAAGTCTTCTTTCGAAAACTACAGCCATCATTTCTTTTGTTTCCTAGAGAGACCCTGGAGAAATACTAGAATTGCTATCTAGTATTCTCATTTTGAGACTTTATTGTATCTTGGAGAATTTTTGCCGGTGACCATTAGCAACAATTGTGGGGCAAATAAATTCTTAAGGAAAGTTATATCACGCCTCAAAGTCCGACTTGATTGCTCTTTTGATTCGAAGCCATTCGAATTTACAACATAATATACTTGCGTTATTTAATATGATTGTTTTATTAAAGAAGAATATGATCATTATTGTAACATAAAAATAATTTGCCAAAAATTATTTGAAACTATATTAATAAAATAAGTACATTTAAAATTGAAAAGTTTCAAAAGTTACTATCATGTACTAGAAAAGTTTTTATTGAGACAAAAAAAAAATTCGGGGCAGAATTGTCATTCAAGGTAAAATTTGTGCTTTTCTTTTGGAATTAGCCCTATATGATTGTAATAAAGTATTGTAATTCCTACATAAAAAATTAGTACTATCATGATTATAGAGATCGTTAACTTGATATAGATGGTTATCTTAATCTAATATCATTTCCTAATTAACTTAACATTCTTTGAATAACTTTCTATACCTTTTATATTTTCTTTCTGTTAAAAAAACTAAGTACTATCCTAGAAGATAAATTATTACATCATATGACTCATTCTAATTTATCATCTCTTAATATAAAACCAAAGGAAAACAAAAGTATATGTTATAAAGTGATACATACCAAAAAAAACTAATACAAATAAGTTGCCTCATGCTGATGAGACTGATACTTTCAACAACTTGTTATGAATATGAATAAGTTTAAAGTAGCATCGTTCATAATTATCATGGAAATTCTAATTAGTTATATCTTATCACATAGAGTATAAATAAATTGGCGAAATGTTTTCCTCACATGGGGCACACTGCCCCGTAGCACGCTCCCTGTCCCTTGAGGACGTGCCCTGCTCTGCATGGGGCATGTGGCGATGGGGAGGCAAAGCTCAGTATCGCCAGGCAAGGATGTGGAATGCGATCCTTGAGCCCGTTCGACTCGTGCTTATCCCTACTTGGCTATTACTAGGGAAGGATTCTACCTAGGGTCGACTATTGTGTCGGCTAGGCTAGGCACGGGCTGGTCATGCCAAGCCTGGCATCTTTATGTGTTGGGCTAGGCATAGCCTAGGCACGGGGTTGTTCCCCGCTAGGTACAAGCATTTGCCGTGCGATTTCAGGGCAATTGTAGCCCTAGCCATTTCTTAATTTTTCTTGATATTAACTTCTAGAAAAAAAAAGTCCAGTATTGTAAGATCTCAAATAAATGAAAAATATGTCGAATTACCATGAATAAAACGTATTTGATCATTATAGATAATTCGTCCATAGAATCATTAAAAACTTCAAGAAATACCTAAACCTTTCAGCAGCCTTCAAGTCATGATGTCTTAAATTGCACTGGTGTAAGGAATGGTAATAAAGAACGGGAGGATTGCCATCTCACGCATGTCCTACCTAACAGTGGAATTTCAACTTTTGCGTATGACTTAAGAAAATGAATAGGTTTCTTTAACTCATATCCTCTAGAGGGTGAATGCCTATTGAGACTGTCTTGAATTCTATTTTGGATATTCGATCCAAATTGAATTTTGATATCCGAATTGAAATTTGTGCCTCTGGCCCAACACTAATCCTCGCCGAGCATGCAGGGATGCAGCCCCCGCGGTATGGAGCAATATATATATATATATATATATATATATATATATATATGTGTGTGTGTGTGTGTGTGTATATTGTTTTTATCAAGTTATTAGGTTTGAGGAGAGACAGAAAGAGTTTTAAGGTTTTTCGAGCTGTCTTTTGTAATTTTTGAATTTCAATAGTAGATTTTGTTTCTCATTTCCCCATGATTTTTTCCCATAAGGGTTTTCAAAGTAAATCCGTGTGTTCTTTTACACTTTTCTATTTTAATTTCGTTATAGTTTTCTCATTGGTCATAACAAAAGTATCTCCTCTAAAGGGTGAATACCTAATGTGTGTAATCCAATTGTGTACACCAATCACGTTGTCTCGCCACGCACTTAGGGGTGCATGAAAGTGTTCACCATTGCAAATAGGTATAAGTTGTGGGATCGGATTCCTAACAATGGAGTCATTAGCACTAGCATCATCTTAGGTAATGGAGAAAACTTTGTCCTGTGATACCAAACTCTTGCACAGCTCTTGTGATGTCTGCAACAATATTTTCACCAATACACAGATATTCTAGCATTTCAAAAGTCAGAGTCATCTTTTCCAAGACCTAATTCGAACCAATCCAATGGCCGGTGAAGCAACACTATGTTAACCCGTCTGTGCCGGTTCATAAATCATAAGTCAAGGAAATTCGAAAGTTACTTGTTAAAAGTACATGCACCAAGGCAGATCTTTTCTCCTTGTACAATATCCTCATGTGACTTGCAAAAGTTGTCTATGGAGTGGCCTTTAAATGGAGGTACCAACACTGTTGTCACGCACTCCGCGGACCTTGAATATTCCACAAAGCTATAGGGTTGCGTGGGAGCAAAAAAGTGATGGGCAAGCTCCCTTTAACAATCCAATCTACTATAGCATTTGCCTTTCTACTGCAGTGGGTTAGAGTTAAATTAGGAAATTGGCCCAAAAGCTCACGAGCCTTCAAGATAAGCACTCTGACTCCCTATAAGCTTTGCTTTGTCCTCTTCATCGTCTGTGTTGAGCAAAATCCCTAATAAGTTTTGATGAATGACAAAACTACCTAATACTGACCAGAATTACACTTAAGTTATTTAATGCAGGTAAATGCTGAGTCATCAGACTTAGTCGATGAAAGGACTTTGTCATCAGATTCAAAATTACTCATCGGATTCAATGAGTGTTATTTTTGGCATGTTTATGCAGGATAATCAAATTGATATTTTAAGATTGGTAATCACAAGATCGTTCCTCAAATATAAAGAACTATACTTATGGAAACCTTGATTTGATTGTATGGGCGATCAAATCAAGTTTGTTATACAAATCCATCCGATATTAATTTTACAAGTTGTTGACCTCAACTATATTCATTCCGCACGTTTAAATCATTCAATTTGTAAAATCATCTATTCATCCCCTCTAAGTGATAGCACTAGCCGTAACAATTGGTATCAGAGCCTAGTGCTCATTCTTCCTTGAAGTGTCATTTTACTTCTGAGTTAACGATTCTTGATGGCTAGTAATGCTGAGTCAGGTCACAACAACAGGCCGCTTTACTTCAATGGAACTGAATACACTGTCTGGGAAAACAAGATAAAGACATTTATCTTGGGAATAGACCAAGACATATGCGATATCGTTGAACATGGAATCATTCCAAATGAAACAAAATCCCCAGAAACTTCAAAAGGGCAAATTGAGACACCTTCTTCTGAAGGAGTTAGAGAGCAAATTAGACCTCAAGCTTTACTGCTCTCGGCCAATGAAATTTTCAGAAGAATCCATCTGGATGCAAAGATCAGAACGGCCATATACAATGGTCTAGCAAGTGTTAAATACAAACGAATTGCAAATCTCAAAACTGCCAAAGAAATTTGGGATCGTTTCAAGCTTGTTCATAAAAGAACAGAAAGAGTCAAGGAGACAAATCTCAATATTCTCCTTGGACAGTATGAATCCTTTACTTAGAAATCAAATGAAACAATCTCTGAGATGCAGAGCAGATTCACTGAGATAGTAAATGAGCTTGAATTTCAAAATAATCCCATTCCAGAACCTATGAAGGTGAACAAGCTATTGAGAGCTCTTTCAAAAGAATGGAACAACATTAAAGTCTCTATTCGAGAAACTCAGGGGATCAGACCACTCACGGTAGACGAACTTATCGGAATTCTTTAATCCTATGAAACTAAAAGTTCTTAGAAATTGAAGAACCCAAAGGTAAAAAGTCCATTGCTTTAAAAACTAACATTGATTCAGATGACACAAATATAGATTCGGATGAAGATGAAGATGAAGAGTTGGCATTAATGGTCAAGAAACCGAGAAAGATGGCAAAAAGGGTGAAGTTGAATAAGTCAAACAAGCAATTCAAGAATTCTGAACCATCAAAAGTCAATAAGCTAAATTTTCAGAAGAGATCCAATGACGAAAATGAAGAAAATAAAGATGTAATATGTTTCCACCGTAAAAAGAATTGACACATAAAGCCCAAATGTCCCCTTTTCAAGAAGAACAAAGGAAAATATGAAAAATATAAGAAGGCTTTTAAAACTGAAATATGGAGTGATTCAAAGGATGAAGAAAGCGAACAAGAGTTTGCCAATATTTGTTTGATGGCAAAATTAGATTCAGAATCAAGTTCTGATGAAGAAGATGAGGTAAGTAATTCAAATATTCCTCAAGCAGTTGTAAATTATATTAATGAATTAGTCTCTGTTAACAAAACTGCTTTCAAAAAGTTTTCTACATTGAAGAAAGAAATTTTGTCTTTAAAAAATACGACTCAAAACAAGGAAATTGATGAATCGATCGAATGTTTAAAAAAGGAAAACAATCTTTTAAAATAGCAAGATATTTCGCAAAAGGATAAGATTGCTTTCTTGCAAAAAGAATTTAATCTTATCAAGAAAAATAAAGACTTTCTTGAAAAGGAAAATGATACACTGAAAAAGGAAATTTCTAATATGAAAAAAAATTCTAAGGAAAGTTTTGATCGTATCTTTAATGAAAAAGAACTTTTAAAAAATGACATGTCTAATATAACTAAGAAATTCTCAATGGGTTCTAAAAATCTTCATCATATTTTATCGATTCAAATTCCTTATTATAATAAATCAAATCGGGTTTTGATAAAAATACTGAATTAAAAAATACCTTTCCAAATGTCAAAGAAAGACTAAAGAAAAGACCCTCTAAATTTGATTACAAAAATCATTTTCAAAAACAGTTTGTGAAATTCAATGGTCAAACTTCACAAAGATGTATAAATTACAGTCATTCAGATCAGTTTAAGAGTGATTGTCCAAAGGTTTGGAGACCTATTCAGAGAGATATCCTGAGAATGACTGATCCTAATCAAAATGGACCCAAGAAAATATGGGTACCAAAGAAAAAGTGAGTTACTTATTTTTTGTAGGTAGCAAAGAAAAGAAAGAACAAGTGGTATCTTGACAGTGGCTGTTCAAGACACATGATTAGAGATCCTCTAAAATTCATTAAGTTAGAAAGAATTAAAGGAGGAAGTGTAACATTTGGAGGCAGCAACAAAGGAAAAATAATTGGCAAAGGAACTGTCAAAATTGACAATCTCATCATCAATGAAGTCTCACTTGTTGAAGGTTTGAATTTCAATTTAATCAGCATTAGTCAATTATGTGATATTGGTTATAGAATTACTTTCCAAGAGAACAAATGCTCTGGGATAAGTAAGGATAACAAGCAAGCATTTAAGGGTCGAAGACATGGAAACATGTACCTACGAGACACAAAGTCTGATGGCTTGCAATGTCTCGTTTCCATAAAAGAAGAATCTGATCAGTGGCACAGGAAGCTCAGACATGTAAGTATCAAATTAATTTCCAAAATAGCTTCCAAGAAACTTGTCAATGGATTGCTAGAGCGAAATTTTAAAAGCACAGAATTATGTTTAGCTTGCTCCAAAATAAGCAGGTAAGAAATTCATTCAAATCAATAAATTATGTAAGCACTAACCGAGCTTTGTAGTTGCTTCATATGAACATTTTCGGACCTACTCAAACTCTAAGTCTTGGAGGTAAGAAATACTGTTTAGTTATTGTAAACGATTATTCAAGATATACTTGGGTTTTTTTTTTTGGTAAGGTAAGGATTGTTATAACTTTTCAACGCAATATACAAAGAGTAGCCGAACACAAAAACCCCGCACATGAAGAGACACGGAAGGGTGTCCCGACTGGTGCAAGGGTGTACCGACTAGTCAACGTAAAAAAGCAACACAAGCGTTGCAAAACAAGGCCAAACAATGGCCAACAGAATACGAAAGGGCAAAAAAAACTAAACCATCGCAATGGGATTACTCAAAGATAGAAGGCGAGATGCCCCAATTAGATTGGATCCTTCTGTTGCGGGGGGAGTCTTGAATAGACTTGTAGGAGAGCTCTCTGTCCCTTACGAGCTTAGCAAGGTGCCCACGTAGAGTCGGCATAAACAGGGGTTTATTCCTGAAGAGGATATGATTACGTTCCGATCAAATAATATGGCAAAGCGCCCCAAGGGAGAAGCGAGCAATTCGCTGGCGAAAGCTGTTTCCACTGATGAACTTGACAGTCCACCGGAGGTTTTCTTGCCACGATCTATTACGCCAAGAGAGATTACAATTTCTTGCCCAGAATAGTGCCAGGGTATCCGTGATTGCACACCTAAAAAATAAATGATCGATAGAATCTGGTCTACATCTACAGAATGTACAAAGACCTTCCAAGATTCTACGATAGTTTAGCAAAACAATCTAAGTTGGGAGCCTGTCTAAAGTAATGAGCCATAGTAGAAACCCATATCTTGGCGCAATATTATGATCCCATACGAATGAGCTCCATGGAACAGTCGAGCTTTTATTTCTAATCAATTCCCAAGCTATGGTCGTCGAGAAAATACTTGACGAATGGCCTTGCCATATTAATTGATCAGGCCTCTCCCTGTGAAGTATAGGGATAGCATCTAACCAAGAGTTAAAAGTTTGCAATATATTAGAAGACTGCCAGTCGGAAGACAGGAAATCCTGGACTAAGGCATTTCTAGGGATACCAGAACAATATATATCTTTATTAGAGAAGAGCACGTAAAGGGGTCCTCTGGGATGCCAATAATTGAACCAAAAAGATGTTGACATTCCATCACCAATCCTCCATTTAAACTGTAGTCGGAATTCCCGTCAGAAGTCGAGAATTTTTTTCCAAGCCCATGAGAAAAAAGTCGGCTTGGGCGCAACCCAGAAATTCTTGTTCTTGAGAAAGGTGGAATGGATCCACTTATGCCATAAAGACTCTTTATCCGTGAAAAGGATACAAATGTGCTTGAGCATAGCCACCTTGTTGTAGTCGATGAGCCTACGTATACCCAGGCCACCTTCCTTTTTTGATCGACAAACTTCGGACCAAGGGACTTTAGCCCTGCCAACACCCAGGTCTGGGCCCTTCCATAGGAATTGTCTGAGAATTAATTTGATCCTCGCTAAAATCGAGAGGGGTAGAGTGAAGACACTAGCCCAAAAAACATGAATAGAGTGAAGGACCGATTTAATAAGTTGTAACCGACCAGCAAAGGATAGAAAACGTTGAGACCAAGACCAAGCTCGAGCAATAATGGAGTTTACTAAAGAGTTACAATCAGCCTTACTTAGTCTAGTCACAGTAACAGACACTCCTAGATACCGAAAGGAGAGCGTACCTTCATTAAAGCCAAAGGTAAGCCGAATCAGTTCCCGGAGCTCTGCTGACCCACCAGATATAAAAATCTCACTTTTGCTGGCATTTGGAATTAGCCCAGACCATTGAGAAAATAAGGTAAGGCCTTCCTTTAAAAGGGTAGCAGAAGTTGTTTTTGCCTCCACAAAGAGAAGGACGTCATCCGCGAAGAAGAGGTGGGTAAGGCAAATAGACTTACACCACCAATAAAATTTGAAATCCGGGAGCCGAGCTTGAGCATTAAGAATCCCAGAGAGTACCTCTATAACCAAGGTGAATAGATAGGGCGACAAAGGATCCCCTTGGTGGATACCTCTTTCACTAGCAAAGAAGCCATGAAGTTCCCCATTAATGGCTACAGAGAATTTTGGGGATGTAACACATTCCATAATGAGTTTAATTAGCATCAAAGGAAAGCGAAAGGTTTCCAATACTGATTCCAAGAAACCCCAATCAAAAGTGTCGTAAGCCTTTTGAAAGTTCACCTTAATAGCACACTTTGGCGAGTAAGGCTCATGGTAGAAGCCAGCGAAAAGCTCCTAATTAAGTAGGATATTATCACTTATCCTACGTCCCTTTACAAAAGCATTCTGGGGAGGGCTAATTATCGACGGCAGTACTGAGGCAACTCTATTTGCCAGAATCTTGGTTATGCATTTGTATACTGTGTTACAGCAAGCGATAGGACGAAAATCACTCATAGAAGAGGCATTAGGTACCTTCGGTACAAGTGTGAGAATTGTGGTGTTTACCTCCTTCAGTAGAGAGCCAGCACGAAAGAAATCCTTGATTGCCACAATAACATAGGAGCCCACAGTATCCCAAGATGAAATAAAGAAATCCACGTTAAACCCATCGGGGCCAGGAGCTTTTCCTTTAGCAAGGGAAAGCATAGTGTTGTGGATCTCGACATCCGTGACTTCCTGAGAGAGGAAAAGTATTTGATTATCATTAAGGACTCGCTCCACTACAAGGCTAATTTCTGCAGGGGAAGGCTGAACGGTTGTAGAGCTAGCCAAGAAAAGATTTTCAAAATGGGAGAAAATATGTCTGCTGACCATAGGCGGGTCATTGAGGACAATACCAACATTATCAGAAACTGAGAGGATACGATTATGCAGTTGCCTCTTATTGACAAAATGATGAAAATATTTGGTGTTTCTATCCCCATCATTTAACCATCTAATCCTAAATTTTTATTTTAGAAAAGCTTCCTCCTGAAGTCTGAGCAAGGAGAACTCCTGAAGTCGCTCCTTTTCTAGGATTGCCAGCCTTGGATTAAAAGGATCAGAGGAGACAGCTTGTTGAGTAGAATTAAGATCTAACATGGCCTGAGCAACACGGGTGGAGATATCCGAATAAGAATCCCTGTTAAGTTGTTTGAGGTGTCCTTTAAGAAGCCGAAACTTCCGGCACAAGACAAACATGGGTGAACCAACAATTTGGGAATTCCACACCTGGGATATAATATTCGAGTAAGATGGGTGCGTCATCCAAAAATTGAAGAATTTGAATGACTTCCTGGAAGGAACAGCAGGAGCGATTCTGATTAATATTGGAGAATGATTCGAGATACCCGGTGCTAGAAAGTTTACCTCTGAGAAGGAAAAAGAACTGGACCACTGGTCATTAATTAACACTTTATCGATTTTCCTTTGCTTGTGTGTGTCACCTGATGATGTTGACCACATGAATCTATGGCCAATATATCTCAAGTCCTCTAGATCGGACTGGTCTAGGCAATTGCCAAATTCATCAAAAGCAGGTATCCAAATATTGGAGCTACCCAACCTATCCGAGTTAAAATGAATAGCATTAAAATCCCCTGCCACTAGCTAAGGATCAGTCTCAAAGAGACCGCTAGAGCTGACAAGATATTCCCAAAGAGAACGCCGAGCAACAAAAGTATGAGCACCATATACTACCAAAAGGACACAGGTCTTATTAAGAGCCAAGAGGTGAACACGGCAATGAATCACTTGGGAAGACATAGAGAGAATTCCCAGATCAACCTCCTAAGGTTTCCAACCGATCCAAATCCTTCCACGTGGAGAAAAATTGTAATTGGCCATCCACACCCAACTCGGCAAGAGACTAAGGGAAATATTTTCAAAAAGAGACGGTCTAACCTTCGTCTCAAGGATGCCGAGGCACGAGATATTGTGAGATCTAACAAAAGTTCTGATCTCAGCTTGTTTAAGGGGGTTAACGAGACTCCTAATGTTCCACACCCCAAAAAACATATAAATTGCGGGAAAAAGATTACCGCCTTTTAGCGCCGCCCCGTTTTTTTGGTTTCGGTTTGGCCAACTTGGCAGTGGAGGAACTGCTTATGTGGGTGTGATCCTTCACCATGGGAGCAAGCCAAAGAGAGTTTCTATCTTCCTTATCAGGATCACCGGAGAGGGGCTGGATGTGCACAATGGAAGGCCCATTGAGGCTTGGAATAGGTATACCAGGAACCCGTCCCGAAGCTTCAGGGATACCCTCTCGATTCATAGAAACTTTCCCGACTGGTGCTAGGGGAGATAGGGGAGGCCAACTCCTCCTCCGAGTTGCTGCTTACCTTACTTGCTGAACCATCTATAGAAGCATCCGAACTAGAAGAACCCAAAGAGGTAGCCGAAGAAGATAAGGCAAGGTCAGTGGGAATATAGTGGCCATCCTTCCTAAAATCAGGGATAGGCACTTGAAGATCAATAATCAAAGCAGGGCATGCAGTGTTTGCTGAGGTCCTAGAGCACCCATAAGGCAACAAGTTCTGAGTGGTCGCTATACCAGTCTTGAGATTGACAGAATCAGACCTTTTAGCAGGGGAGGCCAAATTACCCAAGATCCGCGAATGCTCCCCCGACTGCTTCCTATGGACAGTTTCCCATTGAGCACCTTTCGAAGGAGGCTCATTCATAGCAAAAACATTTGGCACAGGGGCCTTTTTGATAGCAGTGGACGATCCAATGGCCGGAGCGCATCTATGGCCAAAGGTTCCACACTTCATACATGCCATCGGTCGCCATTCATATTCAACCATGACATACCAGTTTTAACCATTCAAAAGGATCTCGACAAACTCTAACATGGTTTGTGAGGCCTTAATCTCAATGCATACCCTTGCATAAGAGATCATATGCATCCTCTCGGTTTGGATGTCCACATTGCAACATCCTGAATTTTGACCCGTTACCGGGACCAATAAAGTGTGTATTAATTCTCGTTTGATTTTAGTAAGTCTCGCCCGGACTTGATCAATCACGGGATACTAACCAAATGGGAAAGGCTAAATAGGAATAGGTATGTAGACCAAGGACCCGATCGCGATTGAGTGCCGAGTTCGAGAAACGTCGAGGGAATATTTTGAACTAATATGGGCCGATCTTAGAAAAATGACGGATTGATATAGTCAGTAACGTACGATCGGATCGCGGGTGATTTCGCACGATCGAAAGTATGCCTGACCAATGAATCCCGATTTTAATCCAAATGATCGCGACCCCCGGTGCTAGTGATAATTCTCCTCGTTCTCTCGAAATTGAGGCCATCACGACTCGGACAATCTTAGTTCGATATACGTAACACCTAAACAGCCGCCCGTTAATGAGAGGCCTTAAGACTTCAAAACGAGTTATTTTGATCGCAATATTGAGCCCGAACTTCGATATCAAAATTTCAAGGGTAATTACAACTATTTTGCAAGACGAACGTCATTTTATAGTGGCCACACATGTTTGGGAGTAATACGGATGAAAACGGAAATTTTAACAGTAATTGGGGAAAATTACAATTTTGCCCCTGGGGACCTCGATGTCCATTTCCGAGGCCAAGCGAGGTTATTTTTCGAGGCCGACACCATTTTTGGGTGGCCACGCATACCGGGAGTCGTCATGGACAAAAATTGGAATTTCGACAAAAATTAAAAAAATAATATTATTTTATTGTCGAAACTTTATAGTCAGTTTTCGAGGGCTTAAAGAATGAATTTCGCGAATTTGACGCCATATTATGTTGGCCATGCACATTTGGAACACGTATGTGCGAAAATTGGAATCTCGGTTTGGGATCGAAAAATTATGAAAATGCCCCTAGGCCATTTTTGAGTAATTCCGAATTTTGGATTTAATTAGGGGACTAACCAAGGTGAGTTACAGCTAAACCAGGTCTAGTCAGCTTGGGTTAAGGACCAATGACCATTTTACCCCTAAATAATTGGATTAGAACAAATCTTAGCCCTTGGATCAAGGGCAAAATTGTCCAATGGCCAAGATTTTGACACATGGAATCCACTCACACTTGTTGACCCATATTTGACCAGACTATTCTCTCTCTCCTCAGAACCATTCAGCCATTTCCCCCAAAATTCTCTCTCATTTCCCGTTTCTGTTCTGCCGTGACTCCATTCTGCTGGTTCTGGTACTGTTCATGCCGGAACAGTACCAGCCGGAGCTACTGGCCACCATCCAGCACCACCAGCAGCCATTTTCGCCCAAGATCAGCCACCCTCAGCTCCATTTCCAACCTCAAACAGTGAAGAATAGCAACAAATCGCCTTTGCCTGTGTCGCCGTGACAGCCGGCTTGCACCCGGAACGCCGCCGTCGATCCTTACTGCATGTCGGTGATCGACCGCCCGTTCTCGTCATCCCGAGTCATCAATAGGCGAGTATAAACCCCTAAACCCCTAATTAGTTTAATTGTGCATTTTTAGGGGTTAATTAGGCCTAATTGGGGTTTAATTAGGCTTAATTGTGTGTGGGGTGTTTTGTATAGGTCATTAGGACCTAATGAGATGATTTAATGGTAGATTAAGGCCTAAACAGCCCCCTGTTCTGGTACTGTTCACTGAGTACCGAAAATGTGCATTTTTATCTAAGTTTTGTACTAATTGAGTTCAATGGTTAATGACTTAGAATTGGACATTTTAGGGGCTAATTAGGCTTAATTGAAGCTTAATTAAGTGTGTTTGGTTGTTGGATGGTTAGGGTAAGTGATTAGGCCCTAATGAGATGGTTTAAAGGTGGTTTAGTGCCTAAATATTAATCTGTCCTGGTACTGTTCATGGGGCATCGAATTTGTGTAAATTTGTCTAAGTGTGGCACTAGTTGGATTCAATGGTAAGTGACCTTGATTGGGGTATTGTAGGGATTAATTAAGCTTATTTGAGGCTTAATTAAGTATATTTGGTGGTTAAATTATTAGGGTATGTGATTAAGGTTTAATGGAATTGTTTAAGTGTGATATAGTGCAATTGGACATTCGGTTCTGGTACTGTTCACCAGAATCGAATTGCACTTTTTGGACTTAATTTGAAACTTAATTAGTTCATTGGATATCGGTTTGAGTCTTGGGTATTATTGGGGTTTGGTTGGGATTTAAATAAACCCTATTAGATGACCCCCTTGATCGTAAGATCAACTATCGGAATTGATTTGTCTAAGTCGGGCCCGAGGTGCATGAAATTATCTTGGAAACAAATGTGCGGATTAAATGTTAAAATGGTTGGATTACATTGGGAATAATTTAATGGTGCCGAGAGTGTGTTAGATACATTGACTTGGGGAATAATTGCATTCGGCATGTCGCCTTGGGTATTGGCATGAATTTCCGAGTGTATAAATTGTATGCCAGGTTGTGATTGATTTGAAATTAAGTGTAATAATGTGCATGCCTGAGCTTTGTTCAAACTGTGGCCTTCGGGTCGGGCCTACGGGTCGATATATTCAAACTGTGGCCTTCGAGTCGGACCTACGAGTTGTTATATCAGACTGTGGCTTTCGGGTCGAGCCTACGGGTCGATATATTCAAACTGTGGCCTTCAGATAGGGCCTACGGGTCATTATATCATACTGTGACCTTCGGGTCGGGCCTACGGGTCGATATATTCAAATTGTGGCCTTCGGGTCGGGCCTACGGGTCGTTATAATCTCTTGTGACCTTCGGGTTAGGCCTACGGGTCGGTATAATTGCACGTGATTTGCATTGATGTTAAATGCCTAACCTACAGGGCTATGAGACAATATATTGGGCTGTGAGCTCGGGTAAATTAATGTTGTTTTACTGGTTCATGGTTTGATGCGTTTTATTTGCCCTTCTGGAGGTGCACATTAGCCTAGTTTAGGATTAGTGATTTGTACTTGCTGAGTTTTCTCACGGTTGTAGTAAAACCGACATTTCAGATCCCCGGCCATGAATTTTGAGATTATGAGTTCAGAGGAGGAGCCAAAGCAGTCCGAGGGTTCTTCCGAGACGTCTGGATCTGACCCCGATTGGATACCCTAGGGCAGACCTCAGTTTTAGGAGCGAGGGCCAATATTTTTTTGACTGTAGCCCTCTAGTGATTAGCCAATCCCCCTAGGCCACCGATCCCTTTTTGTACTCATGGCCCTTTTTATTGTATCTTATGTTAAAATGGATATTGTATATAAGTCTTACAATGAATGTATATATTGTTTTAATAGTTCGTAATTTGTTATCTCTTGCTATGCATGGTTGCTTTTAAATTGTCTGGGTGTATATATATCTATTATATATACGTCGTTTTCGCATGTGGCGTGTTTTCTCTGATTTGGGTTTTTGGGTCGGTGACGTAACCTGGGAGCGTCGCACCTTATTTCGACCTATGCGCGGATGTTCATGCTTCGTGGGGTACGGGGCGTGACACACATGTAGGGGTCTTCCAAGGGCACTTGCCACAGCACTTATACCCGAAGCAAACCAAAATGCAATAGGTATGTTTTTCAATCTAACCCATATAGGTAGGGTTTCGTGTTGGTTTTTCTCCAACTTCATTGACGGATGCCATTGTTGCAATATCATAGGTACTCGAAGAATGGCTATGGGGCCCCCATCCACAATTCTACGATGAAAAGAATCATCGGGAATATAGAAGAAAAAGAAACCATCACCATTAGCAAGAACATCCACGACCTAAGTTCCCCAGATGGTTTTGACAGCAGTCTCAGTCAATTTGAAAGGCGACTTTTTGCCCACAAAGTAACCAACTAGGCACTTCTTCCACTTAGGATCAGAGTTATGAAGGATTTCATCCGATATCTTGACAATAGGTTTCCCATCAATCAAAGAGGGGGGATGTAGGAAAGAGAATAACCTTATTCTGCAGATTTTGCAATGGCAGCCCAAGAATGTTGAGTTTGTTGCTGTATCAACTTATCAGCACCACCATCTCTTGGACCTTGGTTCGCCCGAATAAGAGAAGAATCTCTTTGAGCCAATTTGGGAGCAGAACTTCCATGGATACGTCCTCTACCATGAGGCTGCATACCTTCTTGAATCAGAGGACCAGAATTTGTGGTTACCGCTTCAGCAAGACCAGTAGTGAGCTTCGAGGGCTCCATAACATTGGGATTCCTCCCACTACCAGCTTCAAAACGACTAGAGTTGGCCGAATACTGACCCCTGCTTCGTCCACGACTACCGAGACGTTGTGACTGATGGGCCACAGCAGCAGAATTATCGGCTTCCATTGAAGCACCAGGGATATCATCTTTCGCAATTTCCATAGAAGGGGCGATTCTCTGAATGGCTTTGGAGGAGCCAGCATTAGAAACATAAGGATGCTTAGGGAGCTTTGAGAGTACCTTGCCTTGCACAGGTTCCGCCAACTCCATAGGTACCTTCGATTGAGGGAGAGACTCCCCAATGCACTATTTTCCAGCCATGGCCAAGCTTAGAAAAGAAATGCCATGAGCAATCAGAAGGGCAAGATAGTAGGAAGGCCACTGAAAATCTTGAAGCACCGATTAACAGGGGCCACTTCGTGAGAATACCGCCGGTTAAGAGACAACGCAACCAAAAGACAAGGGCCTCCTCATGAGAATTCCTTCGGTCAAGAGGCAAAGTAGCAACTGGCGAAGCCCAGTACCAAGGATTAGTAAGATTCGCCGGTCTGAACTACCAGAATCGGAGGAAAAATCCAGGCAGGTGAATAGGAACTAAGAATAGCGAAGGCACCGATTCCCAGATCTACTTACCCGATTAATAGGGGCTACCACAAGAGAAATCCTCCGGTCCAGTGATAAAACAGCTACTAGCGAAGCCCAGCACCAAGAAATAGCAAGAACCGTTGGTCAGAGTGACCAGAATTGGTGAAAATTCAGCCGGACGAACAGTGCCACAATCGGCTGAATCGGGAGAGAAGACTGCACATTTCCGAGTGAACAGTACCAGACGCAAGTGAAAAGTCTACTTGGGCATTCTTTTTGGCTCATAAAAATGAAACATTTGAATATTTCTCAAAATTTGCCAAAAAGGTATATAATGAAAAGGGTTATACTATATTGAGCATTAAATCAGATCATGGAAGAGAATTTGAAAATCAAAATTTCACTTACTTCTATGATGAAAATGGTATTCAACATACTTTTTCTTCACCTTATACTCCTGAACAAAATGGAATAGTTGAAAGAAAAAATAGAACTTTGCAAGAAATGACTAGAACTCTTCTATTTGAAAACAAAACTCCAGCATATTTTTGGGCTGAAGCTATTTCAACAGCTTGTTATATTTCAAATAGAATTTTTCCAAGATAAATTCTTGAAAAGACTCCTTATGAATTGTTCAAAGGTAAAATTCCCAATATTTCATACTTTCGAATTTTTGGATGTAAATATTTTATTCTTAAAAATCCTAATGATCGTGTTGGTAAGTTTGATGAAAAGTCAGATGAAGGAATATTTCTTGGATACTCAACAATAAGCAAGGCCTACAGAGTATATAATAAAAATACTCAAACAGTGAAAGAATCTTTAAATGTCAAGTTTGAAGATACAATTTAGACTACACAAGATGATTCTGACAAGAAAATCCAGCATATGATGAATAGGACATAGCATCATCAGAATCAAAGATCTGATGAAGTTCAGGAATCATCAAACCTACAAGACAATGAACAATCAACAAATCTCCATGATGAAAATGAGGAAAAACTCAACAGAAACTGGAAACAAAAATCCAATCATCCCAAGGATCTTATCATTGGAAATTTAGATGATGGAATCAAAACCAAAGCAAAAGCAAGAGAAGTCATAAATACAATGGCTCTTGTTTCAGAAGTTGAACCAAAGAATGTTGAAGATGCATTGAAAGATGAAAGCTGGATTGAAGCTATGCAAGAGGAACTTTTTCAATTCCAAATCAATCAAGTATGAGAACTTGTTTCTAGACCCAAAAATCATTTAGTTATTGGAACAAAATGGGCATTTTGAAATAAATTGGATGATCAAGGAAAAGTCGCTAGAAACAAAGCAAGACTTGTGGCCAAAGGATATTCACAAAAGGAAGGAATTGATTACGATAAAACCTATGCTCCTGTGGTCAAGTTAGAAGTAATAAGAATATTATTAGCTTATACTTGTTTATGTGATTTTAAACTGTTTCAGATGGACGTAAAAAGTACATTCTTGAATGGCTATATCAAAGGGAAGGTATATGTAGAACAATCTCTAGGTTTTGAAGATCCTCAAAAGTCTAATAAGGTATATACTCTCAAGAAAGTATTATATGGTCTCAAACAAGCACTACGTGCTTGGTACGAAAGACTAAGCAGCTTTCTAGAACAAAATGGTTTCACAAAAGATAATGCAAACATTACCCTATTCATCAAAAGAAAAGGTAAATATATTCTAATTGTTCAAATATACGTAGATGATATCATTTTTTGTTCTACAGATGAAAAATTGTGTAAGAATTTCTCTAAATGATGCAAAGTGAATTTGAAATGAGTATGATGGGAGAATTAACTTTCTTTCCTGGATTACAAATTAAGCAAACCAATAATGGCACCTTTCTTTGTCAAGAAAAGTATGCCAAAGAAATTTCTAAAAAGTTTGGTTTATTAAATAGTAAAAAGATGGATACTCCAATGTCATATTCCATTAAATTAGATAAAGATGGAAAAGGAAAATCAGTAGATAAAAAATTATATAAAAGCATGATTGATGCTCTCTTATATTTAACTGCCTTGCGACCATATATTCTGTTCAGTATTTGTTCGTGTGCAAGATTTCAATCAGAACCCAAAGAATTTCATCTTACAGCAGTCAAAAGAATTATCAAATATGTTAGCACAAATCCTACACTTGGGTTGTGGTATTTTAAAAAATAAAACTTTACTCTTATTGGATATTCCGATGTTGACTATGCTAGATGCAAAATAGACAGGAAAAACACCTCAGGAACATATCAATTATTAGGACACATGCTTGTTTCATGGTATTCAAAGAAGCAACAAACTGTAGCTCTTTCAACAGCAGAAGCAGAATATGTCTCACTTGGTAGTTGCTGTGCTCAAACTCTTTGGATGAAACAACAATTGAAGGACTTTAATGTCAAAGACTCAACTGTGGAGATCAAGTGTGACAACACCAGCGTAATCAATTTGACCAAGAATTCTATTCTGCATTCTAGAGCTAAGCATATTGATATTAAGCAATATTTTATCTGTGATCATGTTTTTAAAGGAGATATAATTGTTCAATTTATAAACATTAAACAACAACTAGCTGATATCTTTACAAAACCTTTAGAGAAGAAAAGTTTTGAGCTTATTAGAGATAAAATAAATATCATTAACCCACTTTATTGAGATATGCAGAATAAACTCTTATTGCATCTGATGACTATTTGTTCAAGCATATATTTGAAATGTCTGAATTTGGCGTGCAACTCATCTTATAAAAGGTATGTATATCTCATATATATTTTAAATATATTAATTGTTTGAATATCGCATATATTAGTTGTCTTGATTGATATCGTTTGAGGATTATAATTCCAAAATTTTCGGAATATAATTTCCAAAATTTCCATAACTGTCAATTGATAGTTTCCAAAAAGGGTTTTATAAAAAAACCGATACATAGCACTACTCTGTTTAAAACCTTTTTATCTTCTCTCTCACTCTCACACTCTTTTTCTGAACACTCACTCCATTCTCTAAAACCCTGACGATCTTCAAAAACCACGATTTACCCTACAAGATCTTATCTTTCACTTCTGAAACTCAAATATTCTCCATGGCATCGAAATCGACTGCCGAATCAAAGAAAAGAGTAAGAGGTTCCAGACAATCGGATAGAACCGCGGGAATGTTTACCAGAGCTGACAAAGGTGGAGAAGTAGAGAAAATCAATATATCTAACTCGAGCACAGAGCAAGAGTCTTCTCCAGGTAACAAATCTCCACATATACCTGTTCAAGAATGTGATCATTTTGTTATGGCAAGACAACTTGTAAAAATCCTTAGACTTCTTCGAGAACATCAAAGTGATCAGAGTACGGTAAATTCCGTATGTAAAATCTTAGGTTTTCTGTCTAAGCGTGAAGTTATGGATGAATATGAGAAGGGTATAAGCCTTGGAAGAACGCCTGTTGCTGAGAAAGTCATAGTTATGAAGGAATCCTCTAATGTACAGGAAACCTCTGTGACTATCAAGAAAGGAGTTTCTCGAAAAGGAAAAGAGAAAGTAGGAGAACTTTCGAATGTTGAAAGACAAGAATTTGTTAGTGAAAAGGAACGGCCTAATTTGGAGAAAAATAGAAACATTGATAGTAGGTAGGAGGATAATGATGAAAAACCATTTGCTGAGTTTTTGCCTACTTCTGGTATTCCTACTGATGATAAGAAAAGTGATAACTTGTTTAGAAACAAAACTCATCAAGTTGCTTACATCTCTCTTCTAACAAGAAGAATAATGAATAACAGAGTTGTAGACTTCAGCTTCTTTGAAATTTCAATATCAAAATTCAGCGACTGATTGAACATCTTGATTTTCAAAGAATGTGCTCTCTCCCTCACAAAGTCTATCCAAAACTCACGGCTTACTTTTATTCAAATCTGTCATTCATTTCTCTATCTAAAATTGAGTTTTCTGTCTTTCAAAAAGATTACAAGTTGTCAGCCTTTACTTTAGATTGCTGCCATTCTGGGAGTAAAACATATAGATTTCTCTATTATTCCTATTACTGTAAATTTGACATATCAATCTCTGTCTGGAGACTCTTCTTTCATCAGAGGCTCCATATTTCATATATCTCACTCTCTGTTTCCTCTAAATTCAATTGTGCTGAACAAAATCATCATTAATTGTCTTAGACCCAAAGGCTCCTTCAAAACTGATGTCTCTCGCTATGAGGCCAAGTTGATTTGGGCAATTCAAACTTCATTTCCTATTTCTTCGTCACATATGGTTCTCCTTCAGATGTATAGAACAGTTAAGAAGAGTAAAGGTCAACTCCCTTATGGAGCTTTGATCACCGCTATCTTTAAGTATTTGAAAATTTCCATTCCAACAAAACTCAAAGGTAAACCTCTTCCAATTATGACTATTGAAGAACTTATGATCACCAAAAAAGGATACAAATTTGATGGTGAAAAATGGAAGGATAAGAGGGGCAAGGTTATTTCTATAGAATTGATAAGTGCACAACACAATGGCTCTGTCAATATTTTTCATGATTCTGATGAGGAAGAATCAATTGAACCCTTAGTAAGAAAGAGGAAAGTGTAATCGACAGTTTCCAGAACTGACAGACCAGCCAAAAGAACTCAAGTCGTGGCCAGTGATTTTATTGACATACAAATTTTTAATGACCAACCTGCTGAACAGTCTCAAGTTGATGAAAGAAGCCTTGAGGAGTCAAGGTTTATGCAATGGCTAATTATTCAAGACGCCAAGTACAAAGCCCGTGCAGTCAGACATGCTGCCGCTCAGCTTGAAATTCAGAGACTACAAGAAGAGGAAGACCACTTGATGAATTCACTTAGTGACATCATCAACAAGGTAGTCATGGAAAATCAGCAAGAGAAAGTGGCTACTGCTGATAAAGATGCTGAGAAAACACCCTCTAGAAGACAGGGGAATTTGAACATGAAGCAGAAATGGGTGAGGAGTTTCAACAAGCAAATGCTGAATATGATAATATGCAGGAAGAGTTTGAAGAAGAAGAAAATGCTCAATATGACAACATGCACGAGGAGTTTGAAGAAGAAAATGCTGATCACAACCAGAATGCAAAAGATGTAGCTCCTTCAATAGCAACTTCTATAGACTTTCCTCTTGAAGGCAATGACTGTGAAAACAGTCCATCTGAAGCTTTACCAAGAGGCAAAGGAAAGGAAGCAGATTCTGTTGATGCTCAGAACACTCATACTCCTTCTGGATACAACATCTCTTCTTCCATGTCAGACCATGCAGCCATTACTGATCTAAGATGGAGACAAGTCGCAGTTCAGAATGAAGTTCGAGAACTTCGAAATGAACTTAAAGAGGGAATTCAGGAAATCAAGAACTTGATGGCAACCGGATTCAACAATTTAAAGGCTCAAGTTAGAACAGATATACAAATTGCAGGTATTAACACTGCAAGCCAGATTCATCAGCTCTCCTCACACATTGAGCAATGCTTAAATCGAATCACTAGTTTCCATCTTGTCCAAGTACCTTTCCTTTCTGCACCATTTGGAACTTCATCATCTGAACCTGCTAGACCCTCGACTCCTCTAGAAAATCAGCAAAATTGATCTCATTCATTTCCAACTTATCATTTCTAAACTTTCTGTTGATCTTACTTAAGCATTTGACTTTATGAGAACTTTGCCATGTTTGACTTTTAGTGATGTTTCAATACTTTATGTGAACTTCAAATGTTTAAATATTGATCTCTTATTACATTAATGATGATGTTTATCCTTTCTGCTGATATCAAAAAGGGGGAGAAGTATTATAAAGAATGGATGTGATTGTATGTGAATGCATGATAAGAATATGAACTGCTGGGAGTGGCAGTGCAGTTGCAAAATATGAACTGCTCAGTGAAAGATTATGAATTGCTTAACAATATTTGATTATGCTTCGAAAGTTATATCTGAATAGACTATATTCTAATCACATATAGATAGTTTTGTTATCATAAAAAAGGAGGAGATTGTTAAGCAAAATCCCTAATAAGTTTTGACGAATGACAAAACTATCTAATACTGAACAGAATTACACTTAAGTTATTTGATGTAGGTAAATGCTAAGTCATTAGACTTAGTCGATGAAAAGACTTTGTCATCAGATTCAAAATTACTCGTTAGATTCAATGAGTGTTATTTTTGATATGTTTATGCAGGATAATCAAATTGATATTTTAAGATTGGTAATCACAAGATCGTTCCTCAAATATGAAGAACTACACTTATGGAAACCTTCATTTTATTGTATGGGCGATCAAATCACTCGGAGATAATGGTTTTTATTCTAACGGCTATACATCCTATTTTGGGAAGAATCTCCAACGGATTGATGTGGAGATCAATACTCTGAAGACTGTCCAACGGATAGATTGGAAATAGAAGAGTATAAAAGGAGTGCAAACGTCGTACAAGAAACAAGAACAAGAATCGAGAATTTCAAAGTTTGAATAGAGCTTCAATCTTACACACATGTGATTACTATTTTCCACGTTGTGTTTTTAGAAAGAAAATTACTTGAGTGAAGTGTGTACGTGATAGTGTTATCTATCATCTGAGAAGCACAGCTCTTGTAATCTTCTGATGATTCAATAGTGAAATACAGCTAACGGGTTGCCAGCGTAGAGAGTGGACGTAGGCTCAATAAAGCCGAACCACTATAAAGATCTGTGTAATGCCCCCACCTCGGGGTCATTAATGTGACGCCCCGTTCATTATTATCTTTCTTTACACACAAGCAGGAGCATATCTCGGGACAATCACAATGAATACACACAGCGGAATAAGACAAGAAGCATCATGAGCAAACTTTATATTTACAATGCATGCAAACATATTTTAACAAGCCCGTTCTTTTGGGTCATGGCAATTATCGCATATTTTCATAGCCGACTATGAATAGCAAAACTTGACTTGGGTTATCCTATACCCATTACGGCTTCTCGCTCCTCGCTTCTTCACCTCTACCCCGGTCCCGTCCGCTAAGCCATCTCACATTCCACTCGTGGCTTTATCTCGGAGCCGGCTTGCCTGCATCGCCAAAGCACCGTTGAACCCACATATGAATCCAACCCATTCTCCGTTCGTATAGCGATACCACGCCATGTATGGATGAGGCACCAAGTCCGTTAAACCCTCATCGAACATCATAAGCGTCGTGATTCAGCGGTAGGCGCGGTCTTATCTGACATCTATCACGGTGAGCACTTCGGCTCTCTACTCCATGGGATTGCCAACGCGGGCTGGGGAAGATGCCATCCTACGGACCTAAAAAAGGGAAATAACGGGGGATGAGTCGGGGAGACTCAGCAAGTAAACCTACTAATATCAAGCGAGGATGAGGGGATCGCTATTAGCACAAGTCGACCCTTACCGCACCTGCATCGATGGCAAATCAACAGCAAAGTTCATACAAGAGAACATCAAGCATGGCTATAACATGTGCACCTTGCCATTCAAGTCTCGATTCTATCTCCAAAACAAATGTTAAACACGAAACATGATTAAATCGAGAAATGAATCAACTACGACCAACCAAACGACCAAGAAACGGTCCAAGCAAACCGTGTCACAGCATATCACAACTTCCTTTCCCGATATTAGAAAGTTTACTTACACAACAACAAACAAAACTAGAGAACGGTTTAGAGACGGGTGAGCTTGGAAAATCTTCGGGCTTCCTCCTTGCTTCCTTCTTGCATGGCCGAGCAAACATAGGCTTACAAAGACCAAACCGTGGACTCTTGGGTGGAAACGAGAAGAAACACGGGCCAGTTCGGGGTTGGTTTGGGCATGAGCTTCTTGGCCAAAAGTGAGAAAAACAAGAAACAAAGGAAGAAGAAAAAGATGTTGGCGTGAGATGAGAAGGAAGGGGGGAAATGTCTTGTTTTTTGTAGAGGACTTGGAAGACACTAGAAAACCCTAGACTAAACTAATAAGAAAAGGCCTCTTAGTCAAATTTTATGATGGCATGTATTTAATGCCATTAATGGACTAAAATGATGAAGAGGCCAACCTTATCTTCTTCTCATTGGCCCTCTCTCTCTCTCCGTTTCTCACGGCTACTCTCTCTTTTTCTCTCTCTCTTTTTCCCCTTGGCCGAATGGCCTTTGCTTCGGTCATGGCTTAGATCATCAAGGGATTAGGTCATGGCTTATGCCACTAAGAGATAAGGTCATTTATGCTCATTTATGCACAAAGGCTAAAAGCCATGATGAAAACTCTAAGCCATTTAATGGCTTTAATTGTGGCCTTTCTCTTCCTTTCTCTCTTTCTCTTGGCTCTCTCTTGGCTCACTCTCATTTTCCCCCTGGGATGACCTCCAATCAAAGCATAAAATATCTCATTTGAAAGCTCAGAACGTATGCTTTAATTTGAAAGCTCAGAACGTATGCTTTAAGTCATTAGAAGACATCAAGTCGAAATTTCAACATTCTCATGTAGAAAATGCTGAATCTTTGAAATCTGATAAAACCGGGCAGTTTTGCACTGTTCACGAAATCGGACTTGAAAACATAGTAAATGGACTCAGAAAATTCTCAAATTTGAATATGTCATAACAAGGCCTTAACAAACATTTTTCATGAAGAACACGAAATCTGAATCTCTTTGTAAGCACCATTTTTATTAGCTCAAAGATAGACTAAAAATAGTTCTTTGGAACCGAATTCTTGTTTCTCAAAGTAAGCTCTGTCAAGATTCCAAATTATCTTGAAAAATTTTCAAATTTATATATGTTATAGAAAAGGAAGTTCGCAACAACTTTTGTGAAGAAAACTTTTCCAAAATCGGCCCAGAAAAGGTTGTAGAAAATAAATAAAGTGTCAACATCACCGAAATATCCATTTTGGGCAGTTTTACACGGTCCGAAAATCAGACCATCGTACCACTCATATCAACTCCAAAAATTATGAAATTAAAGTATGTAAAACTTCAAGATGTTTGGAAAAACTTTTAAGAACAAAGTGTTTGGAAATTCGGATCACAAAAGTCTCCCCAAAAATAACAAAATGAAGGGGTATAAAAGATCCGAAATTGGGTTTTCCAAAACAAGAGTAAAATTTAGTTCCGATTGGAAAACCATCAAACTTAAATCATAGCCATTTCCTAGGGACTGAAATTGAGGATGTGACAATCTGTGTGTACCTAAACTTTTATTTATTATTGCTGATATTATAATGTGTATATATATATATATATATATATATATATATGTCAAACAAGTTCATCAGAACATCGTCTTAGTCATCAGACGCAATCATCTGACAACAATTTATATACAAGTTTGTTATACGAATCCATCTGATATTGATTTTACAAGTTGTTGACCTTGACTATATTCATTCCGCACATTTAAATCATTCAATTTGTAAAATCACCTATTCACCCCACTCTAGGTGATGGCACTAGCTATAACAGTTTAAACTAAAGCGGAATTGTCTAACTTCATCTCAATGAACTCTTGTTTTTTGCCATTTTATCATGTTTTACTTGGTACCTTTTCATGTGGCCCGTCCTACTCGATGACTTGCATGTGAAATTGTTGCTACTCACCGTGCAAAAGGCCTCCATTTTGCCATTGCCAAGTTTGCATTCGAATGTCCATCCCATAGTTGACATCCTTCTTAGCTAATCCAGGCAATTCCGGCTTGGGTTCGTCAGGTCAGGGTTTCATTGGGTGCGTTTTTGCACTCCCAATTATTTGGTGGTAGTGTATTCTCATTGTCGTCGATATGGTGCTCCTAATCCTCCTGCTCCTAATCAGTTTGCTTGTGCCCATTACATTGGCGGCTCACTGTATTCAAGATTTTAGAAAAAGGATGCATTTGATATTGCGAACGTGATTAGTTCAATTAATCTGGCTCGGAGAAATTTGAGGTTTGGTCGAGAGGGAGGAAGGGGGAACTGGAGAGAGGGAAAACGGTCACTGTTCCGATGACCGTCCATGGCCTTCAAAGGCCTCGGACACTAGCGGAAGTGGCCTTTGAAGTCCCTGGGCCTAGGGTGGCTCTCTAGGCCTAATATGGTTTGGGCCCAAACCATGAAAATTTGAAGAATTTTCATAAATTCTCAAATGAAAAGGCTTTAGGTCTTCAACATCATTCAAAAACCGAATTTCATGAACCACGAGAAGATCAAAGAAGAAAAAAGGAGCAAAATTTGTGGATTAACGTATCTTAAAAATAAGTTGAACCTACCTTCACCTTGAGGCCGTGTGTTGTGAGCCAATTATGATACATTAATTATTGTATACCATGTAATTTCTTTGACGTGAGATTTTCTCATCTAGTACTTTCATATGTGTACCTCAATATTGACAACTTTAATGGTAGTAATTGTCATTTTACTATAATGATGAAAAACTAAAGTTTATAGTTTTTTTTATACATTACCATCAATTGCATAAATTTTTTTCTTTATCCTTCATAATTTCTCTGTTAATTGCCGCAGCTTATTGATATAGTTGATCTTTGGCACACGGGAGCCATGCCAATTTCTGGCACAAACAAAACTAGGAAGAAAGACTTGTAGAAAACTCAAATGAAAATTGATTGTTATTAATTTCACGGTCGGCGTAAATTTTTCTTTTTACAAAATCTTTCACATATTTATCAATTTGTGGCTATAGTTTATTCGAATTCTCTAAGCTAGAAAATAAAACAGGGGTCATTATCACGTCCACTAGTCGGTGTAAAAAAATATCTTACAAATTTCATCTTTGGATTGGAGATATGCAAATGAATTTGATTACATAACTATTTCGAAGTATACATATCATCAATTCGACGGTGAATGAGTAAAATGTTTAATCTAATAAAAACCCAAAAATAACAAATAATGAAGAAATAACTATGCCATGGGTCCCACCAAATATTTATTGAATCGTGGCAGATTGCTATTCGGCAGCCATAGTCTACATTTAGAATCACGAGTGATGACATCAAAATCAACCTTTATAGCGAAAACTAAAAGTTTCAAGCGAAAAAGTAAAAAAAAAAAACCTTATACTATACTCACTGTAACATATTTACATTGAAATATTTTTTGTGACATCAAAAAGGTCAAATTATTCCTATTGTGAAACATTTACCCCAAACCTTTTCTTGTTATATAAAAAACCTGAAACTTGTACTTATATGACATATTTACCCTCCGTTAACGTTTTGTTAGATGATTTTTCAGCCAAAATAATATGGTTTTTATTTCACTTACACTACATGAGCATGGCAACACTATTAGGCAAATTTTTAACGGTTTCCATTGACAGAGTTTTGACGGAGAGTAAATGTTTCACATAAGTATAAGTTTGAGATTTTTGGTATTACGGAAAAAAATTCTATGGTAAATGTGTCACAATAAGCATAGTTTATGATTTTATTTCAACTTGACATGAATCTAGAAGTTGGTTGGAAGTTAATCAAATATCTTTAGGAAGCTCTTTGTGATACCCAATCATGGCAAATTTCATTACTTAAAATTTATCTTTTTTGGCTCTTTTCTAAAAAAAAGAAGATAAAAAGACTTTTCAAAGAAGAACCTGATCCAAACTGAGATATCTTTCTCGATGAAGAGAAAACTTAACTTTGAACCTATTTGACAACCATAACAAGTGCTGAAGAATAATTCAATCAACACTTAATAAAATTAAGCATATTTGATAATTAAAACTAGTTCTGATATAAAAGATTCAACCAAGCCTAAAAAAATACTTAACTCACTAACTAAGGATGAAATTATTCTAACCTGTATAATAGACAAGGGATTCCGATACGAGATAAAATCTTGTCTATTACACTGTTAAAAGCCTAAAACCTACCAATCATATTCACAATTTCATATTTGGCAAAACTCATTAAACTTTTACAACATACAAATGTTGACATATAAATTTATCTATAATTTTTTTTATAATTTTCTGTGATATGATTCTTTAAGAAAGAGGTGCACTTTTTTATTGTTCCTATCAAGATCAAAATGTTGGATCAAATCCTTACTAAAAAAAATGTTGGATCAAATCTCTCTTTCTCTCTCTCTATGAGAAAATGGGTGTTAAGAGTTGACTTTATAGTGAAGAGAAAAAGCCCGCATTTGGATCTTATTTTGCCCCAACTATAGGGTAAAACATTAGGTGCTAGAGTAGTGCGACATCATTATGCTTGAGCACCATAGAGAATATGACACGTGTCAAGTGGGTCCCATGTTGAGTCGAAAACCTGAACCAGCAGCCTAGGATGCACGGACACGCTATTTTAGCGTCGGAAGAGGTGTCCGACACGTGTCGCGTGTCCGACACGCTCGGACACGCGTCCGACACGCTCGGACACGCGGTCAACGCGTGTCGGAGATCCGACAAGCGGTCAACACGCTGGACACGCCGGCGACACGCGAGTCGGGAATCCGACACGCGATTTTCGACACGCACGGGGTTAATTTTACAAATTTCCAAAAATTTAGGGGTCAAAATGTAAATTTATAAAAAAAAGGTAAAAAAAGTAAAATGACTTGTTATATTTGATGATCAAGTGTGGATTGCCTTTTTTGTTTTTTAGTTTTTGTTAAATGTTAAATTTGATGGTGGTTTGTGGATTGCTTGTTTTATTTTCTCCAAGTTTTATGGATTATTGGAATTGAATGTAGTTGAATTTGTTAAATTGAAACAATGAATTATATTAACAAATGGTGGCTTAATGTTTTTACTGTAAATTCAATTTAGGCTCCTTTTTTCTTATTATTTATTTATTTATGGATTTGAATCAAATTAATTTATCATGTATATATAAAAATTTACTTTTTATATACAACGTGTCGCAACGTGTCGGAATTCTGTATTTTTTAGAAATAACGTGTCGCGTGTCGTGTCGTGTCGCGTATCGCGTGTCGGTGCTACTTAGCCAGCAGCCTTCTTGGGAGTAATCCCACGGCATGGAATTTGGCTGGGATACTTCTGCTAGAGCTTGTTGGATAGCTTCTCTAGTTAGTCCATAATCTTGGGAGTAATCCCACGGGACTTCTTCTTGGTAAGCACAGACCAAATGGATTTTGGGATAGTGTAATTCTTTTCACATAGAACTCTCTGGATTTCTCTGTACTCACTAGGAAGATTTGTCTACATCCAAATGTCTATATACCTTGACTTGAGATCATGCACATTTTAGTTCTAACACTTGGTATGATCGGGATAAGCATAGATGCTTCCATCAGAAACATTCATGGTCTGTGGAAAATAATAATACTATGAACTTCAAGTTCTGGGTCATGATTTGTTTCTTTAATGAATTTCTTTTCTCAATATATCAAATGGTGAAACCATTTAAGAAATTCACCTAAGTGTTTGAATTGTTTACTCTAAGGATGACTAAGGACCCTTTCAATGATACATATTGTGACATTCTGAAATCCGACCCACTTGGGATTTATGAAATGGATGATTTTATGGACGTGGTTATAGTTAGATCTTGCCCGAAACTGATCATTCCTGGGATACTAACCAATAGGGAATGGCTAATTAAGGATTTAAATTCGCACGACCAAAGAAACTCGATCGTGAATCGACTTTCGACCATAAAAATTATCAAGATGACATTTTGAGCAAATGTAGGCCGATCCAAGGATAGTTAGGGATCAATTCACCGCTGTCATACGAGTGGATCGCGGGTGATTCCGCTTGACCACGAGATGAGTTGACGAATGATCCTGAACCTATACCAAATGATCGCGCCCGTCGGAACTAGCGATCAATCCTCGCAATTACGTGACCACCGAGGTCGTCACGACCCGAGTGAACTTAAACGTGGCTTGATTCAATATCGGCCATGGGTCGACTATGCGAATTTCCCGAAAGCCACCCGTTAGTTTGAGATACACTCAAGTTACGTTGTTTAGATTTAGTCATTAATTAAAGATCAAGTTTGGGCATTGGAAATTATGAAAGTCATGACAAGATAATTGGACGGCGTTGTTATTGGCTTAGTCAGCCTCAGATTTGTCCGAATTCTTCAGAAAATTCGAATTCTGGCAAGAAATGGAAAATGACCGTTTTACCCCTGGAACTTTGTTAAGGCCAAGTATATTGTGAGAAGGGCATTTTGGTCATTTCACACTAACTTTAGAGATAAAAATTTTTGGACAATTTTACCCTTGGATATTTTTAGTGAGGATTAATCTTGGCCGTTGATCTTAGGATAATGTTTAATCGTGGCCATCGATTTGGAAATAGAGAGGAGGGTAGGGTGGTCTTTTCCTAAGGGGTTAGACACCAATTATTGGTGTAAATTAGACTATTTCTCTCATTTTCTCTCTCTCCCCCTCATTCTCTCTCTTTCTCTCGGCAAACTATCTCTCTTTCTCTCCCTTGGCTGAACCTCCCTTCCTCCTTGTGCCACGTGATTGGATCAGCTGCACACTGGAGCCACCGCCGCCGCCGTGACCGTTGCCTCACACCACCCTCATCATCTCACCTCACCCTCTTTCCCTCTCTTTCTTGGCCTCTTAGATCAGCTCAGCTCCGTCGGATTGGCCGCCATTTGCCCAAGGCCGCCGTGCACTCGCCGGTCTCCTCGGCCGCTTGGTGTCACTGCCGCCGTGTCCGCCCCTTGTTGCCCCTTTTCCTTGCTTGTTCTTGGTCTAATTTGAAGGTAAGTGATCCCCTAAACCTTAATTAGGCTTATGGGTACTAATAGACTTGTTTAGGGGTTGATTAGAGGCAAATTCGGAGCTGTTTTGGGCTAGTTGGTGAGCTAAGTAAGTGGACTAATTTGGGGCTGATTAGTGGACGAAATTGTGAGGTTTTAGGGCCTTCATTAGGGGCTGAGCATAGCTGGAATGAATGCATAGGATGGTGGACTTGTTGGTGAAATTTGTAGCTCAAAAAGTGGTATTATGTGTGCATACTTGGAAATGGTTTTGTGGCTGTTTGTGGTTGCTAAATGATGGGGTTTTAACGCCCAAATGTGAGTTTAATGTGTGGAACCATGGGCTGAGTATATTGGCCTCTCTATGACCGAATTTGCTCGGTTATTGTGGCTGAATCGGTGCTTGCCTTAAATGAATTGAATTGGTTGGTAATTGTGTTCATGTGAGTGGCATTGAGTAGGTGTGATGTGGCATGTGCGAGTATTAATCCCTGAGGTGTGTTTACGCGGGGAAAAGGGAGTGAATTGAATGATGGTACAAGTGTGAATTAAAGGATCGTATAATCCTTGAGGCGTGTAGTGTAACACGGGGAATTGAGCCGTCCTGAGGCTTGTACTTTAACACAGGATGATGCTCGGTATTACTGGAAGACCGCCAACCTAAGGCGTATACGTTAACGCGAGTTGTGCCATAGGTGGAGGATGTTGAGCATGAGGCGTGTACTGTAATGCGGGCAAGAGACATAGCCTGAGGCGTGTACTGTAACGCGAGCTAAGAAGTGTTGTGAATTTGAAACGGTCGTATGTGAACCGTGAATTGAAAGTGGACTTGAGGCATAATTATGCGGGTCGTTGACAAGTTTAATGAGAACAGTGTGGTGAGACGTGAATGAGTGTGTGAAATGCGGAATTGGAAATGCCATATGTTTGACTTTTGTCTTTGGGCATGAAAATTTATTTGGAATGTGCATGTGGTTGGAAATTGTGTAATTGTGACTAACGTGCAGATTGTGCGCATTAAAAACCCAGGTAAGTGCAATTGTGTGCCTGTATGCGATTCTTGAGTGTGATTGTGTTGGACTTGTCTGGAGATACGTGTTAGCCTAGGTGGGGTTTAGGGTGTTTACTTCCTGAGAGTGTCTCATGGTTGTTTAATCAAAACATTTCAGAACCCCAGCCTGAACCATGAATCTTCCACTGCTATCGCCCCAGCATTTTGGTATACCGATGCACACCGATCACAACGTGGTAGAGTATCCAATAGATGAGAATATGGCTTGGATCAAGTATACTATAGTAGTCTGGGTAGATATAGGGCAACCCCTTTGGCAGGCCCACATTTATATCGCTTGGTGTTTCCGGGATGGGCTGGACGAGTTTGGCCCTATTCGAGGCTTTGATGTTCCATTTGACAGAGTAAGAGATTAGCATTCGTCAGCCATACCTCCTCCGAATGGGGAGATGACTAGCTTAGATACTAGCCTCGCTCAGTTAGGACAGCAGCATATACCTGCAGCACCCGAACCTTCGGTGGCTAAGCTTGATCCGGAGCCAGAAGAATCACAGGCAGGGTATAATCCAATGGATGTGGATCTAGGTGCAGTGCCAAAAGTGGAACCCGTGGAAGAAGAGCCTGAAGAGGCACCGGAAAAAGAATCCAAAGATGAACCAGAAGAAGATCAAGAAGTAGAGCTAGAAGAGGAACCATAAGGAGATCCGAAATTAAAACCAGAAGAGCAACCTAAGAATGAGCCAGAGGAAGAGCCAGATGAGGAGTCCGAAGAGGAAGAGCGGATTGATGTTCCGCTAGAGTTGAGTGATGAGGACAATCCGATTAAGATCGAGACTGATTCGGAGTCCTCAGAGCAGCAGGTGGTTTAAGGGGATTCAGACTCGGGTTCCGAGGAATCTGACTTGGAGTGGATGCCATCCAAGGGGCGTAGGGGCTAGTTTAGGAGTAGAGTGAAGGTTTTGAAGTGTCCCATTTTTGGTGTTAGAGTATACCCAGGCTACTGATCCTTTTTGATGTCGGTGGAGTAAATTTTAGAAGCTCGGTGTGCATGTATATTATGTGGATTGTAAGTGGTGTATTGTATAAGTTTGGAATTGGTAATGGATGTATATGCTCCCCTTTTACCCCTAGTTAAATATTGTTTGGGTGTTTATAGCTTTCGCTAGTGCTTTATCTCTGATGTGCTGGTTTGAGGTCGGCAGCGTTTCCTGGCACGTCGCACTAATTCGACCAAAGAGGGATGCCACGAGCTTGATAGGGTTCGGGTTGTGACACGTATCATTCTTGCAGTAGAAATTCACCTAAGTGTTTGAATCTTCCTGCTGTATGTACTTGTATATGATGGGCATATAGTTCTGGTAGCATATCTACCAAATGTATTTCTACAGACATACATGTATAATGGAGGAGCTTCTTTGGGCCTTGAAGGGAGATATGCAAGAACATTTTTTTTCTCCTTTGATGTGTTCGGTATCAATGGAGTACTTCGAGAACCATTCTGCCCAATATAGCAACGACGGATGTGGTGCTATTTGTTAGGATGCACGTGTGAGTGAGTTGTGTTGGAGAAATCCCACGTTGGAGAATCGGAGTAGTGTAGAGTAATTAATATATTATAGTTAATCCATAATTTATTGGTTTAAGTTTTCGAGCGAAGGTCAGCCCAATATAATATGTTGATAGGCTCGGACTTATACTCCCTTTTAGCGATCTTCCCAGGTGAAGGTATTGGACTTCTACTGCGTGCTCCCGATACTATTTTTTGCTTGAACATCATCATCTGGAGGAAGGAAAACATATCCATTTCAACAAGGAAATGATGACCGATAAGATGATCTTAAATTTCTTTATTTAATTGTTAATAACCAAAATCTCCATAAACATATAAATGATAATGGATTTTTGCTTGGGAGAACCTTCCAGTTTTGTGCATATAGATTCTGCACTTAACATTTATTTATTTTCTCAAAAAGAACTGCTGCCAATATTTGTCACTAGCATCAATTTGAAGGATTCAATTGCCACAAGAAGAATTTGTAATGGTGGCAGATTTTGAAGCTATTCCTGTGGGGTTTTTGATGGCTTCAATATGCTTTTTTCCCTATGGAGGTGAATCTTTCTTAAACATTTTTTGCAATGGTTGCATGGACTTTGAAATATTTGCGACAAAATCCTCAAGGTAATTCACTGTGCCGAGGAACTGCTGAACTTGTTTATGAGGATGATTTTCGTCAAGAAAGAATAGTTCCTTTGCAACATGTTCACTTAGATAGTATGCGCCATTTTTCAAATGCATACCGAGAAATTTGATCTGATTTTTTGAAATGACCATTTTTTTCTCTGTGATAACATGATACCATACTACTGAACCAAATCAACAAACTGGCTGGGTATCTTGCAATGAGATTCCTCATCGAACTGTAGAGAAGAATCTCATCAATGAATATCTAGGAGTTAGCAACAATAGGTTGGAATATCTTGTACATAGCCTTTTGGAACAACAATGGTGTAGTCTTGAGACTAAATGGGAGAACTGTCCATTGAAAATTCTGGTTTGGGATGCAAAATTCCGTCTTGTACTAGTCTTCATATTGAGTACCAAGTTGCCAAAATCATGCCTTTAAGTCAAACTTGGAATATATCTTGGCATTGGAAAGGCCGAACACGAAGTCTTTTGGTTTGGCAAAGGGAACTTTTCATCTTGGAGAAACTAGTTTAAAGGTTGGTAGTAAATGACCAACTTTTTCTTGCCTCTAGTTTGCTCAGCTCGGTTATTGACATAAAATCTTCACATGCCCATTGAGAATCTCTTGATTTAATTAGCCCTTGTTGGACTAACTCTTCACATTCGTTTTGGGCAAGTTGCACTGTTCAAGATTCATGCCAGAGTGGTTGACCTTTGTAGGGTCAATATCCTGATTCTTCTTGAAAGGCAAATGGATGAAGAAATCTTCATTTTTCCACAATGGATTGGAGCAATTCTAAAGAAACTTAGAGTGAGAATTAGCATAGGAACTCATGAGTGCTTGGATAATTGGGTCGAGAACATTTGGTTGGATGAGATAAATCTCTCAATGTCAATGGTGATCCAATAATTTGGTAGTAATGAAGCATTGGGGAAAGAATTGACTTTTAATGGGCTTGCTTTTTACTTCGGTGGCAAATGCCTTTCCGGTGGCTGAGGTGAAATACCTTGTGCATGGCTCCTAAATTTCTTGTGGAATAATTTTAAGATCAATGATGGATCCACTGGCTCTTGTATCCATGAAGCAATAGCTGAAATGGCTTATCGTATTTTGAAAGAAATATGTTAATAAGGAATATACCGTTGCAAATACTTTAAACATTTGGGAGTTTTGGATCTTGGGAAAAGAAGTACAAACCATCATCCGGCTGGTTCACTTGACCGGTCAGTATTGCTGGTTTCCAGAAATGCTTGAATGGCAATGATGGTTTTGTCAAGAGGTTCATCTTCCAAAGAGGAGATTGATTCAACATCACCTTCTTGGAAGGAAACTCGTCTTCTTTTCAATGGTTTGCAGCATATGCATGCCTTTCTTTTTGGCTCGAGGATAGTTTGTGGCAAAGTGTCATTTTCATTCACAGATAAACCATCTATCATTTTTCTTTTTTCTTGGGAATATCCTTTTGCGAAGAAATCTCCATTATCCTTTCCTTCGTTTGGGAGAGTTGAGCTGAATTATCCTAACATATCGCTTCTTCTTGCTGGGGCATGTACAAGAGGAGTCCTTATGCGAGCACTTAATTTGCAGGCCGGGCTTTTGGTAAGTTTTGTCAAAGTTTCTGTTATCATGCAAGTAATCCTTGATTACTTACCTTCAAAGGCATATTTCTTCTATGGAAATATGGACTGCTTGCTGAATTTCACCAAATGTAGCATCTATAACTCGTTTGTTCTTGTTATGCAAGATCTTTCGACTGTTGTAGCGATCTGCTTTGGAATGGATAATGAGACGCCCGACTTGAGACTTTGGTTTGGTCCTATGGCATGAAATAGCTTCAACATTTCTTTAAAAGGCTTGTCAAGATATTTTCTTTTAGGGTTAATATCACAAAAAACCCCAAATTGATATACCCGTGACAAATTTACTCCAAACTAATTTTTTGACAATTAAAAACCCAAAACTAGTGTATCTGTGACAAATTTATCTTCTGTTCATTTCTGTTAAATTTTACCTTCAAATTACTTAGTTGGATGACATGTGGCTGTTAACAGGTGCACCAGTTTAAGGTTTTATCCCTATGTTTGTCACAGATTTATCAATTTATGGTTTTTCGTGGTATTAATCCAATTTAACAGAAGGTAAATTTGTCACAAGTGTACTAGTTTGAGTTTTTTGGTGGGAAAAAAATTAGTTTGGGATAAACTTATCATAGGTATACCAGTTTGTGGTTTTTTGTAGTATTAACCCTTTCTTTTATAAGAACAACATTTTCTCTTCATGAACTCAAATCTTCTAGATTGCGTATGAAAAACTGATTGAGAATTCGGATTACTTGATTGAAGTCTTATATGACCAAGAAGGCAGTCTGGTCCTGTTCCAAAAGAGATGTCCACCAATTTCGAAGGCTCTTAGTGATTCTGCTAACTAACTCTGAAAGAATACCATAGTGGTCAAGTTCTGGTGCTAAGGCCTTGGTGGTCAGCCAAGCATAGAACTCTTGCAATCTTTCTGACCATTTATGATATGGAAGTTTATCAAGTGCAAAGGCCACTCTTGATGGTGTGAAATTATGGGTTTGACTCTGATTTCTTCCGGCCGTTTGTGGATCGTAGTTTGTTCATCCTATATCTTAATCATCGGAATGGCCTTGCATCATAAAATTTGTAGGAAGTGGTTCTTTACGAGAGATGGGAGTAGTGGATTTTGAGGAGATGTCAAAATTGTCTCCTAATGACAGTTCAGATGACTCAGCTTTTCAGCTTTGCTCGGAATTTGCTGGTTCCAAAACAGCAATGACTGGTAAAGTCCGGCACTGATAATCTCTCAAGTATGATTCAATGAGAATTGAAATCATTTGTGAGCTCCGTGTTGCTGGTTTTTTCCCTTCAGCAATCTCTTCTTTTCTTCATATCTTGGATCTTGTTTCGCAAGGTTACAATATCCGGGCACCGAGGCTTTGGCTTTCTTCTTCCAATGCAGATAAGATAGACAATGTTTTCGGAGGGGAGCTGCTGGCCCTTGGTTGTTTCCATGAAGAGAAGGACGCTGCTTCAAAAGAGGAGGGTAGAACAGATTGTTTAACCTGAAGTAACCTAGTTAATCTCTTTAGCATTTCGATTTCAGGAGATGGATCATCAAGATAGTGTCTGGGTTTGGCCCCGGCTTCTTTCTTGAGTCTATCTTGTAGGGTTTAGAGCAACTCATTGGTAGCCACTGCTGTTTAATCGACTTTAGCATGCTACTTTGAGTCTTGAGCCCATTGTTTTGGGCAAGGGCAATCTCTATTTGCCAGTTGAGAATAGCTTCTGCTGGGGTAATTCTGTTAGTCCTTCCATGCCCATCTACGCCAGTAGGGTAAAACACCTTTGGCAAGTGCTGTAGTCCTGTTGATCCGATAAGTTCTGTCCGGTCATTTTGGGCCAGGTTCCTCAAAAGCAACACTCAAGTATAACCCATTTATGGAGAAATACTACTCAGGTCCAAGTCTAACGGGGAGAACCTTAGCCATAATCTTTATCGAGGCCTGGAAGCTACCTCTAACCCCCTAGGGGTTTTACGTCTGGGAATGCCGGGGTCTGCAAGAGGCTCAGACGGAAGCTTTTACTATCCTGCTTAGGACCAAGTATAACTACTTATGCAGAACTACTCCTAGGTCACCACGTTTCTAAACTAAATATAATTGTCTAACTGTACTTGTGAATCTTTAGCGCTTAGCATTTTTTGTTTGCATTTGTAGGAAGAAATATGAAATGTGTCCATTTATTATGATCGTAGATTAGTTTATGGGCCAAATTGGTTAAAAAAATAAAGCACAAGGTCCAAAATTGAACAAAGAGAATAGCACAGGGACCATTTTTTCTTGTAATTTCTCCTTAACTATAGATTTGTTTATTGGGAAAATGACACAAATAGTTTCTAAACTTTGGCCCAATGTGCAATGTGATCCCTGAACGTTTAATTTGTTCAATACGGTCTCTGAACTTTAACCCAATGCGCAATGTCCCTAAACTTTTGGTACATGTTCAATTTAGTCATTGAATTATATGAAAATGTTCAATATAGTCCTTCCATTAATCCAAGTTCAAAGACTATATTGAATATTTTTATATAGTTCAGAGATTACATTGAACATATATCAAAAGTACAGAGACCATATTGAACAAATCAAAAATTTAGAGACCACATTAAACATTAAGCTAAAGTGTAGGGACTACATTGAATAAATTAAAAATTTAGGGACCAAATTACTAAATAGGTCAAAGTTCAGGTACCATTTGTGTCATTATCTCTTGTTTATTCACACAAACTCTTAAATTAAGTGGCCATTTTATTGAATGGTGAGCTAATGTTGCTCCATTATTGATCAAGCTGGATACTCAGCATGTCGAGGAAATTCCTATATAGCAATCAAGTCTTGGAGAAGGATAAACTGAAAACTATATATATTATAAAATTCTTTTGACTACTTTTTTCATGATATTAGAACATCGAAGGTTTTTCATTCAAATGTAGACTTTATCACGATAGACTTTTATTTTTTACTTTTTACTTAATCTAAATCTTGCCACGAACACACTTCAACTTTTTCTCATCTCGAAACTCTTGAAATTTTTACAACATACAAATGTTGACATATAAAGTTATTTATATTTTGCCGAAATATGATTCTGTAAGAAAGATATGCACTTTTTTATTATTCCTACCAAGATCAAAATGTTGGATCAAATATCTCTCTCTCTTAAAAAATAGGTGTTGAGAAAAAGCCAGCATTTGCATCGTATTTTCCCCAATTACAAGGGGGACAACATTAGGTGCTCGACAAGTGCAATATCATTATGCGACACGTGTTAAGTGGGTCTCGCCTCGAGTTGAAAACCGCGAATCAGCTTTTTAGTGTATCTCTACACGCAAAAGATTTTAATCTTTTCCAAAACCTTTCCTCGCAACATCATCTCTGCACGAAAGAGATTTGGAAATGATTTGAGAATATTTTTTTGATGGAAAGTTGAAATTATGCTCCTTTTTTTTGGCAGATGTGATATGTGAAAGATGCTTTTAGAGTTAAATGTCAAGGGGACATTGTCAATTGCTTCGGCTAGCAGCTAGTTTCGACAGCCAAGTAATTGAAGCAAAGTCAACACAACTCAGCTATCACTCCCGGCCAATATACACTCTTCACCCATTTCACGCAACGGTATAATACTAAAACCTCTTTCGTGCAGCTTAGGAGCTACAAAAAAAAAAGCTTACATGTCGGCCCTAGTACTCTCTAGGTTCAATATTTCTAGTCCCACTTGACACTCGTCGCATTCTCGATGATTCTCAAGCACTGGTGTCACAGCACTACCGAAGAACCTAATATTTTCTTGAACTAGAGCTGGAAAAACCTCTAAACAGGGACTTGACAAAGTCCAAATTCAAATTGCAAATCGTTTGTCGGGACAATTCCATGGGTCAATTCTTTATTTGAATTTTGATCCAGTTAGATTCATATAAAATGTTGGAGAATTAAAAAAATAGCCCTGTACTATTGTCCATATTCAATTTTGTTCCTTGTGTTTCATAATGTGAATGATCCCCAATCACGGTTCCGGGACGATCCTTCCATTTCTGTTCTAATGTCGACGGAAACTACTGACTAAGCATTGAAGTTGAACACACGGCGTCGACGTGGAACAAAAAATAAAAAAAAAATTGAGGAGAAATTACAAAAATAATCCCTGTGCTATTGCCCATGTTCGATTTTGGTCCTCATTTTGTGACGAGTTTGGTTCAACAATTAATTTTTTATCCTCAACGTAATTTTTTCTTCCATCAAATGCAGATGGAATTTGCTGACTAAGTGTTGGAGATCAGTATGTGGTGTCTATAAGGAATAAATAATGAGAAAATTGATGAAGTAAGCCTAGAACGGTACAAACTTGTGTGGTAGCTTATAGGCCAAGTTCCTCAAAAGCAATACTCAAGTATTAACTATCTATGGAGAACTACTACTAGGTAACTGATTTACTAAACTAACTATAAATGTCTGACTCTCCATGTTAATCTTTAACACTTGCTGTTTTGTTTGTAATTGGACAAATAAATGCAAAATTTGTCTGGAAATCATGATCGCGGGTTAGTTTAAGGGGTCAAATCTGTTAAAAAATAAAGTCAAAGGACCAAAATTGAACAGGGCCTTTTGATTTGTTTATTGCAAGTTAGTTTATGTCCTTTGCTTATTTAGAATTTTCCATCCGTATTTGGATGAAAATACACAATGTGTCCAGAAATCGACGGGAGATTAGTTTAGTGATCAAACTTGTCCCGAGATCAAGTAAGGGGACCAAAATTGAATATGTGCAATATATACAAGGACCATTGTTGTAGTTTCCCCTAAAATGATCTATATTTTTTACAGAAAATAACCGTGCTCTTTGGTATTGTGTTGTAGATATGTTGTATTAAAGTTGCGTAGTGATATGTTGTAACTTATGTGCTTAGAAATATATTTAAATTTGGAGCATATTAGATAAAATAACATGGGCCCTTTGATGTGTTGCTAAAACTGCCGAGCGTTGTAGTTGTGAGATATTTGACAAATACCTTGCAAAACTTACAGCGAAGACCAAGTAAAAGGCGAGCTAGGGGGACCATTGCCCGAACACTTCCTGAAATTATGCTCAAGCCACAAATATGGAAAATGTTATAGGCAATATCCATAAGCCACGGCACACTCAAATTTTATTTCTTAAAATTCAAAAGGTTGAGTACATTAAGGAATGTTCAGTCAAAGACACCATAGTTGGTATCAAAGGAGTACTTCAAGAACCATTCTGCCTAATGTAGCAAATGCGGATGTGGTGCTGTTTTCTGCTTGAACATCATCATCTGGAAGAAGGAAGACATATCCATTCCTGCAAGGAAATGATTACATGTAAGATGAACTCAAATTTCTATGTTCAATAGTTAACAACCATAATCTCGTTAAACATACAATGATAATGGATTTTTGCTTGGGAGAATCTTTCACTTTTGTGCCCAAAGATTTTCCACTTACCATTTATTTTCTCAAAAAGAAATGCTGCCAATATTTGTCACTAGCATCAGTTTGAACGATTCGTTTGCCACCAGAAGAATTTGTAATGGTGGCAAGTTTTGAAGCCGTTCCTTCGGGGTTTTGATGGCTTTAATATGCTCTTTTCCCTATGGAGGTGAACCTTTCTTCAGCATTTTTTTTGCAATGGATGCATGAACTTTGAAATCTTTGCAACAAAATCCCCGAGGTAATTCACTATGCCGAGAAACTGTTGAACTTGCTAATGTGGAAGATTTTCATAAAAAAATCTGAGCAGTTCCTTTGCAATATGCTCACCTATATAGTATGCACCATATTTCAAATGCATACCAAGAAATTTGATCTCATTTTGTGAAATGACCATTTTTTCTGTGGTAACATAATGCCATACTACTTAACCAAATCAACCAACTGTCAGAGTATCTTGTACTGAGATTTCTCATAGGAACTCTAGAGAAGAATCTCATCAATGTATATCTAGGAGAAGCAACAATAGATTGGAATATCTTGCATATAGCCTTTTGGAACAACGGTGGTGCAGTCTTGAGACTAAATGGGAGAATTGTTCATTGAAAATTCTGGTTCGGTATGCAAAATCCTGTCTTATATCAGTCTTCAGGATGAATACCAAGTTGTCAAAATCATGCTTTAAGTCAAAGTTGGAATATATCTTGGCATTTGAAAGGCCGAAGAACAAATACTTTTTGTTTGGCAAAGGGAACTTTTCATCTCGGAGAAACTGGTTTACAGGTTGGTAGTTAATGACCAACTCTTTCTTGCAACTAGTTTGCTCAGCTCACTTATTGACATAAAATGCTTCACATGTCCATGGAGTATCTATTGGTTCAATTAGCCCTTGCTGGACTAACTCTTTACAGTCGTTTTGGACAAGTTGCATAGTTCAAGATTCATGCCAGAGTGGTCGACCATTGTGGGGGTTAATGTCATCATTCTTCTTGAAAGGAAAATGGATGAAGAATTCTTCATTTTTCCACAATGGATTGGAGGATTTGTAAAGAAACCTAGAGTGAGAATTAGCATAGGACCTCATGAGAGATTGGATAATTGGGTTGAGAACATTAGATTGGATGAGATTAAATCTCTTAATGTCAACAAACTCTTTGAACTGTCCTTTAAATCTAAGACCAATGGAAAAAATTGTGAGGTGGGGTAGTTTATTGAGAATATCCCACCCAATAATGACATCTCTATCAGGGGATAGTGATCCAATAATTTTGGTATTAATGGAGTATTGGGGAAAGAATTGAACTTTAATGGACTTGCTCTTTACTTTGGTGGCAAATGCCATTCCGGAGGCCGAGGTAAAATACCTTGTGTATGGCTCCCAAATTTGTTGTGGAATAATTTTGGGATCAATGATGGATGCACTAGCTCTTGTATCCATGAGAGCAATAACTGAAATGGCTTATCATAATTTGAAAGAAATATGTGGTTAAGGAGCATACGGTTGCAAATGCTTTAAACATCTGGGAGTTTTGGATCTTGGGAAAAGAAGTACAAACCATCATCTGACTGGCTCACTTGACCAGTCAGTATTGCTGGTTTCCGGAAACGCTTGAATGGCAAAGATGGTTTTGTCAAGAGGTTCATCTTCCATAGAGAAGATTGAATCAACATCACCTTCTTGGAAGGAAACTCTAGTCTTCTTTTCAATGGTTTGCGGCATATACGCATGCCTTTCTTTTTAGCTCGAGGATATAGTTTATGGCAAAGTGTCATTATCGCCCACAGACTAAACATCTATCCTTTTTCTTTTTGCTTAGGAATCTCCTTTTGCGAAGAAATCTCCATTATCCTTCCCTTCGTTTGGGTGGGTTGCGCAAAATTTTCCTAACATATCGCTTCTTCTTGCTGGGGCATGTACCAGAAGAGTACTTATGCGAGCACTTCATTTTTTTTAGTCAGAATGCGAGCACTTAATTTGCAGGCCGGGCTTTTGAAAGGTTTTGTCAAATTTTCTGTTATCCTGCAAGTAATCCTTGATTGCTTTCCTTCAAAGGAATATTTCTTCTATGGAAATATGGACACCAAATGTAGCATGTACAACTCGTTTGTTCTTGTCGTGGAAAGATCTTTGGACTGTTGTAGCTCTCTGCTTTGGAATGGATGGTGGGAAGCCCGACTTGAGACTTTGCTTTGCTCCTATGGCATGAAATAGCTTCAACATATCTCTGAAAGGCTAGTCGAGATCCTTTCTTTTATAAGAACAACATTTTTTCTCGATGATCTTCTGGACTGCCCATAAAAAACTGATGGAGAATTCGGACCACTTGATTGAAGCCTTATATGACCAAGAACGCAGTCTGGTCCTGTTCCGAAAGAGATGTCCACCAATTTCGAAGGCTCTTAGTGAGTCTGCTAACTAATTTTGAAAGAATATCACAGTGGTCAAGTTCTGGTGGTAGGGCCTTGGTGGTCAGCCAAGCATAGAACTCCTGCAATCTTTCTGACCATTTACGATATGGAAGGCCATCAAGTGCAAAGGCTGCTCTTGATGGTGTGAAATTTTGGGTTTGACTCTGATTTCTTCCGGCCGTTGGTGGATCATAGTTTGTTCATCCTATATCTTAATCATCGGAATGGCCTTGCATCATAAAATTTGTAGGAAGTGGTTCTTTACGAGAGATGGGAGTAGTGGATTTTGAGGAGAAGTCAAAATTGTCTCGTAATGACTGTTCAGATGACTCAGCTTTTGAGCCTTGCTCGGTATTTGCCGGGTCCAAAACAGCAATGACTGGTAAAGTCCGGCGATGATAATCTCTCAAGTATGATTCAATGAGATTTGAAATCATTTGTGAGCTCCGTGTTGCTGGTTTTTTCCCTTCAGCAATCTCCTCTTTTCTTCATATCTCGGATTTTGTTTCGCATGGTTACAATATCTGGGCACCGAGGCTTTAGGCTTTCTTCTCCTAATGCAGAGAAGATAGACAATGTTTTCGGAGGGGATCTGCCGGCCCTCGGTCGTTTCCATGAAGGGTAAAACGATGCTTCAAAAGAGGAGGGTAGAACAGATTGACTAACCTGAAGAAACCTAACTCGTCTCTTTAACATTTCGGTTTTAGGAGATGGATCATCAAGATAGTGTCTGGGTTTTCGCCCCGGCTTCTCTATCTTGCAGGGTTCAGAGCCACTCATCGGTAGCCACTGCTGTTTTGTCAACCTTTGGGTCAACGTGATCAAGCCGAAGTTGAAGATCAGATAATTTTGTATCTATTGATTGTATAGGAGATAACTTGAAATTAATCGACTTTAGCATGTTACCATGAGTCTTGACCACATTGCTGGGTTTATTCTTTTAGTTCTTCCATGCCCATCCACGCCAGTTGGGTAAGACACCTTTGGCAAGTTGATCCGATAAATTCTGTCTGGTCCTTATGGGCCAGGTTCCTCCAAAGCAATTCTCAAGTATAACCTGTTTATGGAGAACTACTACTCAGGTCCAAGTCTTACCAGGTGAACCCCAGTCACAATCTTTATCGAGACATGAGAGCTGCCCTACCCCTTAGGGGTTTACGTCAGGGGATGTCGGAGTCTACAAGAGTCCGAGACGGAGCCTTTTAGCGTCCTGCTCGGGACCAAGTATAACCTATTTATGGAGAACTAGTACTAGGTAACCATGTTTCTAAACTAATTATAAATGCCTGACTGTACTTGTGAATCTTTAGCTGTTAGCTTTTTTTGTTTGCATTTGCATGAAGAAATATGAAATTTGTCCAAAAATTATGATCGCATATTAGTTTATGGGCCAAATCGGTTAAAAAATTAAAGTCCAAGGTCCTAATTTGAACAGGGAGAATAGTATGGGGACCTTATTTTGTAATTTATCCTTAACTATAGATTTGTTTATTCACACACACTCTTAAATCGAGTAGCCTTTTTTTTTTATTTTTCTCTTTTTGGTTTTTATGAAGTCGATAAAAATTTTATTGAATGGTGAGGTAATCTTGCTCCATTATTGATCAAGCTGGATGCTCAGCACGTTGAGGAAATTCTTATACAGCAATCAAGGCAAACAGAGCAGTCTTGGAGAAGGACACATTGAAAATTACATATATTTATATATATACATAAAATTCTTTTGATCAATATTAGAGGTTTGAAGGTTTCTCATTCAAATGAAATCTCTATCCTCATAGATTTTTACATTTTACTTTTTACTTAATTTAGATCTTGCCATGAACACACTTTAGTTTTTTTTTTATCTCGAAACTCTTAAAACTTTTACAGCGTACAAATGTTGATATATAAATTTATTTATGATTTTCCGAAATTTGATTCTGTAAGAAAGATATGCACTTTTTTATTATTCCTACCAAGATCAAAATGTTAGATCAAATATCTCTCTTTCTTAAAAAATGGGTGTTGAGAAAAAGCTAGCATTTGCATTTTATTTTGCCCCAACTACAAGGAAAAAACATTTGGTGCTTGACTAGTGCGATATCATTATGCTTGAGCACCGTTGAGAATGCGACAAGCGTCAAGTGGCTCTCGTCTCAAGTTGAAAATCTCAAACCAGCTTTTTCGTGCTCTACACTTAAGATATTTGCAAATTATATTTTAAATTTTTTTCCAAAACCTTTCCTCGCAACATCATCTCTGCACGAAAGAGATTTGGAAATGATTTTAGAATATTTTTTTGATAGAAAGTTGAAATCATGCTCCTTTTTTTGGCATATGGGATATGTGAAAGATTCTTTTAGAGTTATATATATCAAGGGGACATTGTCAATTGCTTCGGCTAGCGGCTAGTTTCGACAGCCAAGTAATTGAAGCAAAGTCAACACAACTCAGCTATCACTCCCGGTCAATAAACACTCTTCCCGCATTTCACGCAACGGTAGAATTCTGAAACCTCTTTCGTGCAGCTTAGTAGCTATAGAGCAAAGCTTATATGTCAGTCCTAGTACTCCCTAGGTTCAATAGTTCTACTCCCACTTGAGGGAAAATTCCAATTAAGGACCCCAAGTGGGGTCAAATTCTCAAAAAAAGGCCCAAAATGAATATTGTGTCAAATAAGGGCCTGAAGTGCTCAATCAGTCTCAAATAAGGATCCGAAGCGCCCAAAATGTCTCAAAAAAGGACCTGGGTCCCTTGCCGGCCGGCGAGAAAGTTACTGTTCCGGCACCGGAACAGTAACTTTTTAAATTTTTATTTTTTTTGTTTTTCCTTTTCCGTTTTTTTATTTTCCTTTTCCTTTTTTTTTTCTTCCTCCGCCGGCCATAGCCGGGGCCGGCGGAGGTCGCCGGCCTCAGGCGAGGCCGCCCTCGCCGGCGTCGGGCGACTCTCCATGTTAATCTTTAACACTTAACTTTTTTGTTTGTAATTGTACAAATAAATTCAAAAATTGTCTTAAAATCATGATCGTGGGTTAGTTTAGGGACCAAATCTGTTAAAAAACTTAGTAAAAGGACCAAAATTGAACATGGCCTATTGATTTGTTTATTGCAAGTTACTTTATATCCTTTGCTTATTTAGAATTTTCCATCCATATTTGGATGAAAATACACAATGTGTCCAGAAATTGATGGGAGATTAGCTTAGTGATCAAACTTGTCCCGAGATCAAGTAAGGAGACCAAAATTGAATATGTGCAATATATACAAGGACCATTGTTGTAGTTTCCCCTAAAATGATCTATATTTTTACAGAAAAGAACCGTGCTCTTTGGTATTGTGTTGTAGATATGTTGTATTAAAATTGCGTAGTGATAGGTTGTAACTTATGTGTTCAGTAATATATTTAAATTTGGAGCATATTAGATAAAACAACATGGGCTCTTTGATGTGTTGCTAAAACAGCGGAGCGTTGTCGTTACGAGATATTTGACAAATACCTTGCAGCGAAGACGAATTAAAAGGCGAGCTAGAGGGGCCATTGGCCCCACACTTTCTGAAATGATGCTCAAGCCACAAATATGCAAAATGTTATAAGCAATATCCACAAGCCACGGCACACTCAAATCTTTTTTAAATTTCTCGAAATTCAAAAGTTTGAGTACATTGAGGAGTGTTCAGTAAAAGACTTCATATAAGAGTTGAATCTTGCAACAATAGTGCTTTTAATTCGGAAATGTGAGGTGAAGACTGATAATATTTCCAACTTGCAATATAACTTCCATTGGTGTAATTGAAAAAAAGAACACCATAAGTATCATAAATTTTTTGTGGCGCTTAATTTGGTGCCCCAACTTTTTAGTCGATCACTTGAATGCTATAAATTCTAAAAAATGTTCACCACAAGTATTATAAATTTTAATGTCACGTCGTATTTTCCAACATTCAATAGATCGATTGAAAAATTATAGCACCAAAGTAAATGTTTTTATGTCAAGGGACTTAAATGATCGATTGAAAAAGTTATGGCACAAAAGTAGGCTCTGTACAAAAGTTATGACATTTGTGGTGTCTTTTTTTAGTGTAATTTGAAAATTATATTTGCAAATAAATCAATTATTATTTTGGCAACATTAAGTTTTAAAAGTTCACATTCTATATAGTCTCATAAAAGAGTTTTGAGAAAAGATAATAATGGGGAAAATTATCCAAAAAGTCGTAAATCTATTGCACTTTTGCCAATTTAGTCATAAACCTTTCAAGTTTACCAATTGAGTCATAAACATTTTCACTTCTTGTCAATTGAGTCAATCCAGCAAATTTTGGTCGCTCGGAGCTGATGTGGACGCTGGCCGGCACCGGCCAATGCTAACGTGGTAATTTTTAATATTTTTTTGAATTTGTTTTTCTTTTTTTTTTCTGGCCTCTGGCAAAGCTCGCTCCCGCCAGCCACTAGTGAGGGCGAGCCTCACCAGCCCCTGGCTGGGCAAGGTCAAACCTCGCCCGACCTCACCTTCCTGACCTAGGCAACACCTTGCCCCGCCAAGGCAAGGCCAACCTTGCCATTGCCTGGGTCACGACGGCGAGGTTGGCCTCATCGTTGCTTGGGTTGTGACGGCGAGGTCGGCCTCGCCTTTTCTAGGCAAGGTTCGACCTCGCCCAGCTAGAGGCTGGTGAGGCTTGCCTTCCCCAGTGGTTGGCGAGGGCGAGCTTTGCCAGAGGCCGGCAAGGTCGACCTCGCCGACCCTCACCTCTGGTTGGTCGCCAAACCGGCCTAAGGGAAGAAGGCCAAAAAAAAAAAGGAAAACAATAAAAAAAATATTAAAAAATTCGATTTTTTTAAAAAAAAATTAAAAATTGCAACGTCAACAGTGGCCGGACAACCAGTGCTCACGTTAGCTCCGAGTGGCCAAAATTGGCTGGATGGACTCAATTGTCAAGAAGTGAAAATGTTTAAAACTTAATTAGCAAACTTGAAAGGTTTAGGACTTAATTGGCAAAAGTGCAATAGGTTTAGAACTTTTTGAACAATTTTCCCAATAATAATGTCTTTATTTATATTATTACATAAAGCACCGAGGGGCTTATACACAAGTTTATATATATAAATATTTAAATATTGAAATATTCTTATTTTTCCGTATATATATGTGTGTGTACAATTTTTTATATTGAGTCAATAATATCTTTCCATTAATTGATAATCCAAATATATCCTGATGAGATGGTTTGAACCGTTTAACTATTAGCTTTCGCACGTACGCAACACGTGTGTACCTTTGGTAGTAATCCTAAAATGTCAAGAGCCATTATCCTACTTAAATAAAAGACCCATTCTTAGACTTGCAAAATATCTCCTCAAAGCTAAGTTGCTATAGGAAACTATAACAACGAACGTTGTCCTTTTCAATAATGTAGATAAATTCTGCAAAATAAAGAATTTAAAAAGGCAAACGTCAAGCATAATAAGTATTATATTAACTCATTGGTTTACGCTCTTTTCGAATCAATCACTTTTGATACGGTATGACTATTTTCACATCCCAATTGGCTCCAAACACAATTTTTCTCACTGAAGTGACGAAATATCCTTGTAACGTCATACAACTAAATTTTCTCTCCCCTCACTGTCTGCCAGAGCCGTGCGTTTTTGTGCAAAATCATTGCATTCCTTTCTCATCATATTTTTTTTTCATGGGTAGACATCGATACACATCTGTGGAACAAATTTGGTTGTCGATATATGATGATGAACATCTAGTAACCATTGATATAGATGTTAGCAATGGGCGAACAACGGACTATCGATATGGTTCCTTGAAAAAATAAAAGACAGAAGAGTATAGTCATCAACTGAGACGAAGCAATCAGGATGATGGAGTCTGCGGCAAACTTGGAGAACATCGAAGCACAACCAAGAAGTTCAAAATTAGTAAAGCAATTGAGATCGAAGACAATGAGTTTACATCCATGGAGGGAATAATTACCGCCTGAAAATAAGTTCATGGGAAAGTTAACAATCATCAAAATAAGAGTGGGGCAGTTAACATGCAGTATATCAAAAGCAATTGCTTGGAGGCACAATTGTAGCATCATGAGAGCGTGCACACTGAAATTTCAGGAGATGAAGACAATCGACAGAACCACTCAAGGAAATGCAATCACTGGAAACAGTTGGAAGGCAATCAGTTACCATTATGTCATTATAAATACCATCAATCACCAACAAAACACTCCCCGCACAAATCAAACAAATTTCTACCTTTGAGTACATTACTTTCCCGCACTGCACTTTATTTTCATAGTAGTAGCTTTCTGATTCACGTTGTCGATTAAATTCCGATGTGTAATCTCTATCCTAAGTGCTGTATCATCAATTAAATTCTAGCATAGTGTCTCTTGTGATTTCATATGGTATTGTCGATTAAATTCCGGCATAATTTGTTTACATTTGGTTACTCTCTCGAGTTTGTATTTTCCAAAATGTGTCATCGATTGAATTTCAGCAAAATTTGCATATGTACAGTTCCATTCCGTATAAAGTTGTCAATTCCCTAATTCGCAAGGATATTTCTAGTCCAAAGTTAGCACGGGACCTTAGTCTCCTTTAATTAAAAGCCGTAGAATTACTTTTGGTAAAATATATTTTGTCGCGAGTGAAATTCTGGCGAAACACCTTCTAATGTCCACAACAAGGGACGGATCTAAAAATATTTGCTTTTACAGGCCAAACGTGACAAGAAAATCAACGGTTTCATTAGTATGAAAACATTAGTAGTAAATCAACATTACATTAGATGATATATCAAATAATTCAATTGCACTACTAGAAAAATCCAACTCAAAAGGTTAAACAGATAAATGGAGGGAGATTTAAATATAAGACCTATTGAATCCTATAAATAAGCGATATGTGATTGGTTCCTGGCCTAGATTCGAGAACCCAGCCAGTGACTCCCGGTTCTAAAATTTTAGAATTGGAAACCAGACCGAATGGTTCTAGAACCAGACCGGCCGACCTTACAAAGCATTTTAGACATTGGAACACCATTCACCATTCTCTCACATCAATTGCTAGCAAAAAAAAAACTAAGAAGCTCAATTTCCCAATACGCAAGATTACACAGTGCTGCCAAGAAAATGCACAAGTGCTTACCATCGAAGGGATGGTCCAAGAAGACCGTAGCAGAGGCTTGAAGCGCTCGTCGAAGAAGACCATAACATACACTCTAAGGCGAATCTCGACTCGGCCAACTCGAATCTGAGCCCACTTGAGGTGAAGCACATCTCAAATAACCAGCTAAACATGCTCAACAATTCAGAGGGCGTCACGGACTGAGGTCTGGTGGTCACGGTCTCAATTTCTTCATACTCGTCAGGCCCCATCTCTTTGGTGTTGTGTTGTAAATATGTTGTATTAAAGTTGCATAGTGATATGTTGTAACTTATGCGTTTAGTAATATATTTAAATTAGGAGCATATTAGATAAAATAACATGGGCTCTTTGATGTGTCACTAAAACAGCGGAGCGTTGTAGGTGTGAGATATTTGATAAATACCTTCAAACACTTACAGCGAAGTCGAATTAAAAGGCGAGCCAGAGGGGCCATTGCCCCCAAACTTTCTAAAAATGTGCTTAAGCCACGAACGTGGAAAGTTTTATTAGCAACATCCAGAAGCCATCGCACGCTCAAATTTTTTTAATTTCTTGAAATTCGAGAGTTTGAATACATTGAGGAATGTTGAGTAAAAGGCTTAATGTAAGAGTTGAATCTTGCAACACTAGGGCTTCTAATTAGGAAATGTGAGGTGAAGACTGATACTATTTCCAACTTGCAATATAACTTCCTTTGGTGTAATTGAGGAGAAGAACACAACTAGTGTCACAATTTTTGTACGGCACCTAATTTGGTACCATAACTTTTCAACCGATTACTTAAGTGCCATAATTTTTAATTAATTGTTCAATATCAGCATTATAAATTTTAATGCCACGTCGGATTTTTTAGCATTCAGATGATTGATTGAAAAGTTATAGCACTAAACTATATGTTTTTCTTTTTAAAGTTATGGGAGTCGGATGATCGATTGAAAAAGTAATGGCACTAAAGTAAGTGACATGCGAAAATTATGACATTTGTGTACCCTTTTCCTATGTAATTGGGAAAGATTATATTTGCAAAGAAATCTATTGTTATTTTGGCAACATTAAGTTTTGAAAGTTCACATTCTACGTAGTCTCTTAAAAGGGTTTTGAGACAAGAATTATAATGTCTTTATATATACTATTATATATAGCAAAGAGGGGCTTATAGACAACTTTATAAAAAAAGTTCAAATTTTGATATATTTTTATTTTTCCACATATATGTGTACAATTTCTTTATATTGAGGCAATAATATCTTTCCATTTATTGATAATCCAAATATTTCCTGATGAGATGGTTTAAATCTTTTAACTGTTAGTTTTCGCACGTACGCAACACGTGTGCACTTTTGGTAGTAATCCTAAAATGTCAAGAGCCATTATCCTACTTAAATAAACGATCCATTCTTAGACTTGCAAAATATCTTTTCAAAGCTAAGTTGCTATTGGAAACTATATCAAAGAACGTTGTCCTTTTCAATAGTCTACATAAATTCTCCAAAATAAAGAATTTAAAAATGCAGAAGTTAAGCATGATATTAATATATTAACTCAGATTGGTTTACGTTCTTTTCGAATCAACAACTTTTGATATGGTATCACTATTTTCACATCCTCATTGGCTCCAAACACAATTTTTCTCATTGAAGTGGCCAAATATCCTCGTAACGTCATAAAATAAATTTTCTCTCCCCTAACTGCCTGCAAGAGTCGTGTTTTTTTGTGCAAAATCATTACGTCCCTTTCTCATCATATCTTTTTTTCGTGGTTTTAGCGATAATGATTTTTAAGTTCGCTTTGGTGCATCTCAATTAGTAACTTAGTAGGATGCACTTCCTCACATCGGCCTGACGTATAGAGGATTTTGCTCATGGAGTGCTCCCTTAAAGACTTGAATCCAAGACTATGAGGAGAGGAACCAATTCCCTTGCCATCTGAAGCCAACGCCTTGTTTATTCTCATTATGTCTTTTAAATTATGCGATCTTATTGCGGGATAGCATGGGAAAAAAGGAAAAAATTTCCTGTCTTTACGAACTCACTCTTCTGTTTACATTAAAAATAATTGAGTCAGACAAGCAAGTGCTTAGCACGTGAGCATGAACAATCACGTGGGCGACAACGCACGTGACACTTTGTTGACGATTGTGGAGATTGACATTCATGGGTTGACATCGATATGCATCCGTGGAACGTATTTGGTTGTCGATATATAATGACGAACATCTAGTAACCGTTGATATAGATATATTGAGGATTTTGCTCATGGAGTGCTTCCATTAAGGACTTGAATCCAAGACCATGAAGAGAGGAACTAATTGTAAGAATAATTGTGGTCCATATGATATTATTAATGGTGTAATAATTGTTTAAATGCCAAAATCGTATTGGCTACGAAAAGTTACAACTTTTATGTGGATAAAGTATGAAAGTTGCAACTTTTATGAAGAGAAGATATGAGAAAAGCTTCTAATTAGGAAATGTGAGGTGAAGACTGGTACTATTTCCAACTTGCAATATAACTTCCTTTGGTGTAATTGAGGAGAAGTACACCGCAAGTGTCATAATTTTTGTACAGCGCTTAATTTGGTGCCACAAATTTTCAATTGATTACTTGTGTACTAGAACTTTTAACAAACGTTCAATACAAGCATTACAAATTTTAATGACAAATCGAATTTTTTGGCATTCAGATGATCAATTGAAAAGTTATGGCACAAAACCAAAGGTTTTTCTTTTTTGAAGTTATGAGACTCAGATGATCGATCGAAAAAAATTGGCACTAAAATGAGGACCATATGAAATTATGACTTTTGTGTGTATTTTTTCTGTGTAATTGCGATAGATTATATTTGCAAATAAATCTATTGTTATTTTGGCAACATTAAGTTTTGAAAGTTCACATTCTACATAATCTCTTAAAAGAGTTATTACATTTTGAATTCTTCCCTAGCCCTCTTATGACATTTGCGCTGTTGGTTTTGTCAACTCATATACGTAATTTGTAACCCAACGCAATATTGAAGTCAGTCAATATTCGTATCAGGTATTTTGATCATCAGTGTCTAGTACATAATTATGTGGTAAAAGAATTAGTAAACGAGTTTTAATAAGGAAAATACTCGATGGATGGAGAAATCTTACTGAAATTTAATTACGAAGTGACATAACTAGTTTCGATTGGGTATTGAAATAAATGAAACATGCATCGAATCATTAGCTTTTTTGAAATACCCAATATAAAATCGCCACATTAATTAATAAATATTTTTATTAAGATTTCTTTATATATATATATATATATATATATATATATATATAGCATTGCTCATTTTAAATAATGGATTTCATGACCGCAATACCCTTCAGATATTTTTTAAGCTTGGATTAATGCGCTTTGATATTACAAAAAGATATTGATTTCATATCTGAATTTGTTATTTACTCATTTTGAATATTTTATGATTTGACAAAAATGTCTTCAAGACATTTGTTAACGAAATTACACATATTACAAATCGTATTTCTCCATTATAATAAGGTTTTCTAGACAAAAATGTCCATAGATGGAACAAGAAATATCAAGGCATATGGAACTTCGAACATACTTTTATTTGAAGTTTGAATCACACATAAGTAATAATACACAAACCATTTAACCAGTTTATGACATCTAACAAAGCAAACGAACATACATGAAACCTTGAATCAAGCAAACCATAATTGATTACTATCTTCATCAGTCATGATCAAGGGCTCGGTGAAACGAACTGTAGCAACTCATCGTTGCGCTCGAACTCGATCATGTCGTGCTCGGGCAATGTGATCCAAGCTTCGATCCCATGCCCGCACCTCGTTCCCATAAAAAACACCATATTTCCAATCGGAAAACCGGTGGTGCACACCCAAGCGGGCCTTCCCAAGCCGAAATCCACCTCGTAGTAAGGAAAACCTGCCCAGCTGCTGAAGCCGTAGAGCTCGATCTTTCCCGCAGACGACTCTGCCAACTTCCGTGCCGCCGTGAGGCTCTCGCGAGCCTTGGCCAATCCCCTCTCGCCTTGAAGCACGCTCAAATATTCGCCATCAATTGCCCTTATTGATTTCCTGAGAATGCCTGCAAAGTCCTGCAATTCAACTGCCTTGTTTGCGTCCATCAATGGTGCAACAGTGGTCTGCCACAGATTGCCCAAGGCATTTTCAGGCAGTGGCTGTGGCCTCATCCTGCTTCTGATGTTCACCACATGTGTCGCAGCTGATGATGGGGGGTACTTCTCGTTCCACTCTGGCCTCTTCCTCGCCACCTCCAAGGCTGATTTCCAAATGAGGGCGGTCACTGCCTCGACGCGAGTAGGAGTGTTACTGCCAAACCTGGCCCTGAGGCGTGCCAAGCTCTCACTGTCGAAACGAAACATCTTGGTGGAAAGCTTCTCTCTGCTGATCAACTCGCGTGGCATTTGGAAGTTTACGTCCTTCGGTTGGAAGAGCTCAGATGCTTTCAAGAAGGGAGTGATGAGGATGGCTTCGCCGTCAATGCCATTGAGGGCAATTCCCGACCATGCGGCGAGGAAAGCAGAGACCGACGCACCATCAGCGATCTTGTGAGAGATGCAGATGCCGATCCCCATGCCGCCACAGTCAAAGAAGTTGACTTGGACCCCTACAATGACTTGTTCCTCAATGTTGGGAGCGACTCTGTGCGGAGAGAACGGGAGGAGTTGCAGCAGCTGATTGATGTCCGGGTTTGACAGGACTTTGGACAACTCGAAGTGAGCTTTCGCCTCGAAATAGAGCGCTCCCTCATCGTTGCAATCGATGGCGGCGTTGCCCTTCACCCTTCCACCTAGAGGGTAGAAGAGAGAAAGCGCCTGCGAGAGCGAAGTTTTCAAGTTTCCTGTGACCGAGGCAGAGTTCAGCACCGCCTTGTTGTCGGGAGCCGAGTAGAACAGGATGATTGGAACACAGAGCGGGGGAGCCAGTTGGTCAAGGAGACAGAGCTTGAAGTTTCTGAGGTGAGATGGAGTTGGAGAGGAAGGCTTGATGGTCTCTGTGGAGACGACCTCAACTTTCATGGCCATATCTCTTGGAAGTTGAGAGATTTGAAAGAATCCTTTGAAGTTTCTTTCTGGAGAAAGTGAGCTTCTTTGGTGCTATTTAATTGCAAGATCTTGTAGTGTATATATAGAGAAAAGAGAGGAGAAATGGCAAACTTTGGGTCATGGGCTCATAGCAGCATGGCTAAACAAAGAGCACGTGCAGACCTTTTGTGGGAACTTAACATTTTGAAGGATAAATTAGATATAATGTAAAACCCAATTTGAAGAATTTATCAAGCTTCTTTCTTTGATATAAGTGCGGTAAAAATATCATAGATTTATATACTTAATATCCTGCTATAAAATTATTGACAAATTTAATCGCACAATGCTTAAAACATATTGGATCCATATTCTTTTAATTGGATCCAAGTATATATATGCAGTCTACATCCTCAATCTATTCAAAAACAGGTCGTCCATGCCGTAAATGACATTCTTTTGGATTTTTCCAAAGGGTAATTTGGGCAGTACGAGGGCCTAATCATTCGTGAAAAGCCTAATTTTAAGCCAATAGAGTAACGCATTATTTGTGTAATAATTCTAGCCTTGCACTAGCATTACAACGATATTAATTTTATCTGGGGGGGTTTAGAACCCCTACCAATCGGTGTGCCAATTGTCTTCAATTCATACCATCCTGAGATGTCCGCAAGTCTACGAGCTTGAATCTCAATAAAATTTCCTCACAACTTAGTAACTTGAATTTGAGAGAATATAATAATTGAAAGGGTTAATATCACTGTCGTGACCTTCTCGAACCGGTTCGGTCGCCTAAGAGGTTAGGCTAATGGATTACTAAGTTAAATCTAACTCGAGCTCTTCCAAACCCATACCAATTCGCGACTTAGGTTCAAGTTATTAACATGCAAAATAATTTCATTTAGGAGTCACCACTAATCAATTTTTTGTGGATCGATTAGACACTCAAGTAAATCACGGGGGAAATGCTTCGATTCTACGAATTAGAGATTCGATGGGTACGTGGACTTGATTACACTAATTGACCAATTAGTGTACTTTCGGTACCTAACCTTATTCAATTACCGCCTAACGTGTTCACACTAATCAGGAGTTTCAAAATTCGATTCCTAACCAAGCTAGCGAAAGCAACAATCAACATATGAACCTAACGTGCATGATCAACTACATACGAGGTTGAATTAAACGCGCGATTCAAAGTGTGTGAACCAAGCAACGTGCAATCAAACATGACATTAATCACACAATAGGGCAAGAAAAGCCAATTTCAAAGTCCAAATAAATTTTTTGTTTTTCGAATTTTTTTTAAATTTTTTTTTTAAAAATTTGATTTTTTTAAAAATTTTCTTTATGTTAAAATAATAATATAATATTAAAGTAATCTAAAATTGGACCCGAGTCGAATCTCCACATCCGACCTGGATCTGGACCTACTCGGGCGTGTCGGCCCAGGTCCACAACCGGACTGGGCTCATTTGTTGAGCCCAGTCTGGCAAAATTTTTTTCTTAAAAAGGAAGAAGGCCCAGCCTCGAATTCTCTTTAAAACAAACTAAAGCCCAAAATCCAACAAGAAAATAACAGCTCAAAAACATAAATATACCGGCCCACAACCTGTTCTAGCCCATTTAAAGGAAACCCTAGAACCAAACCCTAGCCGGTTTGACCCGTTCGACCGACTTGGTTCGCGGCCGCCTCCGCACGCGTCGCCACCTTGCACTTGCAGCCGGCGCTAACGCCGGTAACTGGCGCCTCACCCATCCTCATCACCACCCCGACGAGGGGCAGCGGGCGTCCTTCATCAGCATCACCGCCGTGGTGGCCGGTGACCAACCGTGGCCGTCCAAGCCCCGACGAAGGGCCGGACAGTCGCGGACCAGCCACGTCCCGGCGAGGGACTGGCTGGCCGCTCCTTCCCGCAATCATGCTCGGACTATCGTCTGACCGACGATCGAGCTTGAACTGGCTAAGTCTCGTTGAGGGGTGGGACAGCCACAAACTGACCAAGCTCCGGTGGGGCTAACCAAACCGAGCTCTTTGCTCGTGTTTCGCCGAACGCGGACCGTCTTCGTTCGTCGTCGACAAACCGAATCCTCCGCCTTAAGTCTGGATGTACCTAAGTCACTGCCAATGAAAGGAGAGACACCACGGTTTGGGAACACGTACGTTCAAAGGAAAACACACACACGGATCTCACTGAGGCAAAGTATTGAACAGTTGGTGCGCGCGACGAAAACAAGAGATTTTAGGCTCGATTGAGGCTCAAAACGAACCGAAATCACTGACATAAGGCACATAAAGAAGCAGGAACAAACACGAGGCTTCATGGGCCGAAACTCGCTCGAGCCGGACGGCCGCGAGCTTTGGCTAGCGAGCCGAATGAATAGAAGTAGAAACAGGGGAGGGGGATGCCGTTGCGGCACTCCCTATCCAGCTCGGGGGCGGCAAACGGGGTGAGCACAATGGATCACACTACATCCGGTCACCTCGCACGCCTCCAAGACGAAATCATCAGGAAATCAGCTCAGGACCTTTGAAGAAAAAACCAAAAAAACGAGACACACCTTAGACACGAAAGGGAGGCCGCAGACTCAAGTGGCGCGGCCGAGAATCGTCGAACGACATTCAGGCACGACCGAGCTACGAGCAAGCTCTCCGCTCCCTTTCTCAAATCTCTGTTCTCTTGCCCCATCTCTCTCGGATCTCTATTCTCTCGTCCCCTCTCTCTCTCCGATCTCTATTCTCTCTCCAGTTCTCCTCGCTTTAAGGCCGGCCAGTGGCGTGGAGCCGGCCAGTAGGCGTGGATGGCCCTTGCCACCGCGCTGCAGGCCTGGGCCCGACCCGCGAATCACACCGGGCGATCCGCGGCGTTCCTAGCCTCTGTTCTAGCTTCTACGTTCTGCTGCACTATTCCTCCCTCGTACGCTTCAGAAGGTTGACCGAGGAGGGGGAAGGTTGAACAATGCGCGGGCCGAACCATGGGAAATGGGCCGGCCCACGCGAGAATAGAAAAGGGAAAACATGGGCTGCGCGAAAATAAAGGAAAAAAGGGGGGAAAAAAGAATGGGCCAACGAACCTGGCCTGAATTTTTTTTTAAGTCCTAACACGCCCTATTAATGCAAATGTGCCTAATGTCTATATGACATACAATTTAATGAAAATATTTTTTTGTTTAGTGGTTAAAAATTAAATCGTAAAATTTTTTATGCGATAAAACCCTAAATGATTGAGCAAAATTTAAGTATCAACAGTTGCCCCTCTTTGAAGAGGAGCTCGAAGAGGTTCCTTTCAAAGATAAGAGACACTTAAATTTTGTTCATAGAGGGCATGGAAGATGCATGCGATATGATTTGACTTGAATTTTTTTTTGATACCTGCCATACCGTGTAAGAATGGGCTTTTGGCTAAATAAAGTCTCACCATATAAAGAAATAAACTCTGGGCTACGAAAGCTCGCCAGGTCGATAAGGTGTTATGGGTTGCAAAAGCACACCGTGCAAAGAAAAAGACTCTAGGCTGCGAAAACTCGCGAGGTCGAAAGGGTGTTCCGGGCTGCAGAAGCTCACCGTGCAAAGAAAAAGACTTTGGACTGCAAAAGCTCGCCAGGTCAAATGGGTGCTATGGGTTGCAAAAGCTCACCGTGCAAGGAACAAGACTTTAGGCTGCAAAAGCGCGTTAGGTCAAAGGGGTTCTCCAGATTACAAAAGCTCACCGTGCAATTCTAAGGCTGTAAATATATCAAGCAAAAAGATTCCGAAATAAACACTGCACATCTATCGGAATATGTTATAACAGGCGCCTTGGTAAGGAAAGCATACCAAGCGAGATCATTATCATTTGAATGTTATGAAAGACATTATCAAAAGAAAATCATCACTGAGGAAGTGCTGATTATATAAGTAATTTAAGCTGATTTCAATTGTCTAGCAAACATTCGGCATCATTCAATATCATATAATTGCCATCGAGTTTGAAAAATATCACCAATTCTCAAATTCCCTTGAGAGACAATTTTTTGTCAAAATGATCTTGGCTCATGAAAAGGGCTCGTTAAGTATGCCAAACAAGAGCTCCTTAGTCGAAAAAGGGCTTCTCACCTACTCTCAAGAAGGTTGTTTGATCCCATCCATTGATGTGCGAAATAGTTTGATTTCTGATGTACCTCGCACTATCAATGTCGAAGGCTTCGAGAATCATTCGCATAAGTACACATGACCAACCGGAGAGGTCTTTTAAAAACTGTAATGCAGATTTGGTCATGGTTTCAATAAAGGATAAGCATTATCAGCTAAGAAATGAAATAATTATGGATCAGCATCTCCACCAGGTTTACAAGTCAAGAAACCTTAAGATCAGATAAGATAACCTCGCTCCCACTTTTTCAAGCGATAGCTTCTTTGGAAGTCCAAACTTCTGCTCGAACCATCCCAATCAGAAGAGACTTTGGAAAGGATTGTAAAATTGGTTCGGTGAAAGGCTTAAAAGGATAGAGTTTTTCAAAAAAGATTTAAGAGCTAATGATTATCGTGGCATCATTACCATATCATCTTGTCTTTTCAAAAGGCGCATGACTCGTTAACTCGTCTTGAGAGTCCATCGGCAAATCATTTCAACATAAGAGCTTTGCTCTTTTTCTAATGGCTTTCGCCTTTGCAATAGTTTTTCTTTCATGCAAGCATTTTTCTTTTGACACATTTTTACGTGCATTGACCTTGCTTTTACTAGGCACACTGCTTTTTCATGCCCCTAGCTTTCTTTTGCTTGTTCGAACCTTTTAAGCTCTCAGGATTTTCGATTTTTTTTTACACGTCGCGCGAGCGCCAATTGCTTTGGAAAATCATGTGTCTTGCCCCAGTGTGGGGAAATAATCGGCACTCGGACTTTTGCAATGAATGTTTAGGCTCAACTTGGCTAAACAAAGGGTATGAGTGTTTGGGTAGAGAAAGAAATGCTATTCTTCATTTTGGGACGCTTCAAACTTCCATAAGGACTCGTTTGAAGTTACTACCAAAGATTAATACAAGTAAGAGCAAAGAAATCTTTCTCATATTTTCCACCAAAGAATGTCAACCAAAACCTCTAACCTTGCCCCATTATGAAATGGTTCTTAATAGGGGTATTTTATAGAAATTCTTCACATGTGAAGGCTTGAAGGGGCTTAACTATGATTGCCTATAGTGTGTAGGATGGATGAAAGAAATGCCCCTTTTCATTTTGATCGATGTATATTTGCGAATGAATCTCTTGTCCTAAAACATGATTTTTTTTTGCACTTAACTCACAAAATGTCTATAGGACGTGTTTGGAAATGGTTCGCCTTTCTTCATTCTAAGTGCTTCTAGCTTGGCGTGATTAACATATTTCCTCTTGCTTTGCCAAGATCACCTGAGTTGATTGATCTTCAAGGGGAATTTTGATTCAAAATGAATGTTTCACCAAGCATCAAGATAACTTTGGATAAGGATCATATTCAAAATTTTTGTGAAGTTTATTTTCACAATTTCTACTTTTATCCTTGTTTTTCTCAAACCCGCAAAAAACCTTTTTTTTTCAAAGCAAATTTTCCATTCGACCTTCTTTTGGCATTAAGAAAAAAGGTACTTACCTGCGGCTTGGTGACTTGGTAACCCCCTCCTTCGCATTTAGCTTGTTGGATGCTTGCCAACATAGTTTAGTCATTTGTGGATAAATTTGCGGATTGTTTGGGACCTACAAAGTAAACATGTGTGCATGGATGCATGATATGCATGATGTGAATAACCTACAGTGATTCGGATTGTATCGAAAATGGCTCTTGGGCCTCGGATTTCATTCAAGGAAAATACTTTTTCATTGAATCGGCGTTTACAGGCTTTGGCAACTCTTGGCCATCCATTTCTAAAAGAATTAAAGCACCCCCAGGTAGAACCTTTCTAACAACATAGAGGCCATCATAATTTAGGGCGAACTTTCCACTTAATTCCGGCACGAGGGACAGCACTCTCCTTAGCACGAGATCTGCAGCTTCAAAATATCAAGGCCGAACCTTGTGATTGAAGGACTTTGCAACTCGCTTTTGGTAGCATTGACCATGGCATAAAGCCGTTAGTCTCTTCTCATCGATCATGTTTAACTGATTCCATCTCTGTTGAGTCTACTCTTCCTCAGAGAGCTCAGCTTGTGAGAGAATCCTTAATGAAGGGATTTCGACTTCCACGGGTAAGATCGCTTCCATACCATAAACGAGTGAGAAAGGAGTCGCCCTTGTCGAAGTGCGGATCAAAGTTCGGTATGCCATGAATGCATAAGGCAGCCGTTCATGCCAGTCTCGATAGTTGTCATAAGTTTTTGACAAGATCTTCTTTATGTTCTTATTGGCTGCCTCCACAGCTCCATTCATTTGTGGATGATAAGGTGAGGAGTTCAAGTAACGAATACGAAACTCGTCAAGTAAGACATTTACAACGTTGCTGTTCATATTTGAGTCGTTGTCAGCAATGATCACCTCCGGGACTCCATAGCGAGCGATGATGTCACGGCGAATAAACTTGGTCACATTCTTGGCGGTGACATTGGCATATGAGTTCGCCTCGATCCACTTGGTGAAGTAATCGATGGCTACCAAGATGAAGCGATGTCCATTGGAAGCCTTAGGATTAATTGGCCCAATCATATTGATCCCCCACATTGAGAAGGGCCATAGTTCAGACATTTGACGCAATTCATTTGGCAGTACGTTGATTTTATCTGTATAGATTTGTCATTGATGGCAATAATGAACATGTCGAATATAATCAGCCTCCATAGCCATCTAGAAGTAACCCAGTCTCATGATTTTTCTGGCAAAAAAATGACCGTTCATGTGCGGACCGCATTCTCCTTCATGAATTTCCCTCATCAACTGATTAGCTTCTTTGGCATCAACGAATTTCAACAAAATTGAATCAAAAGACCTCTTGTAAAGAGCATTGTCACTAATAAAGAATTTCGACGCTAGCTTTCTTATGTATTTCTGATCCGTTAGTTCACTTCTAGGAGGGTATTCACCCCTTTGAAGATAGTTCATGATATCGTGATACCACGGCTTCTCATCAGGTTCATCCGCGATTGCCGAAAAGTAAGCCGAACGTGTCAGTATTTCGATTTTCAGTGGCTCGATGTCGAACCCTTCCATGACTTGTAGCATTGATGACAACATGGCCAAGGCATCGGCGAACTGATTCTGTGCTCGGGTAAATATTCAAAAGAAATCTTCTCAAATTCCTTTATTAACTCCTCAAGGAATTCATGGTAAGGAATCAATTTAGGGTCATGGGTTCGCCATTGACCCTCTGTATGGAGAATGATGAGGGCGGAATTGCCGTAAACCTGCAGCTTCCTAACTTTCATGTCGACAGCCAATTGCAATCCCAGTATATAAGCCTCGTATTCTGAGATGTTGTTGGTATAAGGGAATACCAATTTGGCGGCCACAGGATGGTGCTAACCTGTTGGAGAGATAAGACTGCCCCAGTCCCAGAACCAATCAGGTTAATGACACCGTTGAAGTATATAGTCTACTTATCACCCACTATCTCTGAAACGCGCTCCTCTATGGGATCTGACTGATCGTGGTCTTCCAACCTTTCGATGTTTTCTACCAACATGTTAGCTATGGCTCTTCCCTTGATAGATTTCTCGCTATGCTGTGGACATTGAATTCGGACACCAGAAGTTGCCATTTTGCTAACTTTCCGACCAACGCAGGTTTTTCCAATAGGTATTTGATGGGATCATTCTCAGTTACAAGCAGAATCCGATGATGGAGTGTGTATTGGCGTAAGCGGTGTAACACCCACACCACAGTCTCACACATTTTGTCAACTCCAGAGTAATTTATTTCGGATGAAGTAAACTTTTTGCTGAGATAGTATATCGCACATTTTTTGTCATCGCTTGGTCTCTTCTGAGCTAGCAAGGCTCCTAATGATTCATCATGAATAGTCAGGTAGAGTATTAATGGCACTCTAGAGATCGATGGCACCAGGACTGGCTGATGAGAAAGATATTATTTTATTTTCTCAAATGTCTCTTGTCAATCGGTATCCCACTTAACTTTGGCGTTCTTCTTCAGGAGCTTGAAAAAAGGTTTAGCCGTCTCAGACAATTGAGAAATAAATCTCACCACATAGTTCAGTCTCCCTAGCAAACTCCGAACCTCTTTGACAGTTGAAGGAGGCTTCAAATCACAAATGGCCTTAATCTTCGATGGGTCAATTTTAATGCCTGGACTACTGACCATGAACCCCAATAGTTTCCCAAACTTTGCCTCAAACACACATTTGGCGGGGTTAAATCTTAGCTTGAACCTTCAAAGTTGGTCAAATAACTTCTGCAATACCTCGATGTGGTCCTCTCTATGTTTGGATTTGGCAATCATATTGTCTACGTAGACCTCCACCTCCTTATGCATCATATCGTGGAATAGGATGACCATTGCTCTTTGGCACATTGCCCTAGCATTCTTCAAGCCGAAAGGCATTACCTTGTAACAAAAGGTCCCCCAAGGGGTAATGAAGGAGGTCTTACTTTTATCTTCTTCTTTCATCCGAATTTGATTATAACCAGAAAACCCATCCATAAAAGAGAATAACTCAAATCCTGCGATGCTGTCGACCAACACATCGATGTGAGGCAGCGGGAAGTCATCTTTTGGACTTGCTTAATTCAGATTACGGTAGTCAATATAAACCCTGACCCGACCATCCTTCTTCATAACAGGGACTACATTGGCGATCCAATCATAATACTGCAACACTTCTATGAAGCCCACTTTCAATAACTTCATGACTTCTTCTTTGATTTTCTTAAATAATTCAAGCTTTGTTCTTCTGAGCCTTTGTTTCTTAGGCGGGATTCCCGGATCAGTGGGGAGAGCAAGCTCTACAATTTCCCTATCTAACCCCTGCATATCCGCATATGACCATGCGAACACATCTTGGTATTCTTTTAAAAGGTCGATCATCTTTCTAGTCTTGATTTCAAAAAGGCCAGCTCCAATCATGACTTCTCTAACATTCTCCGAATCGCCCAGATTTATTGTGATTGTAGGCTCTGTGGTCAACGGCTTAGACTCTTCGTGCCGAATCCAATCTTGTTCGATGTTTTTCCGATCACAGTCATCCTTGTCATCGTCGGTCCCCGAGGAATTTTCATCAAGCACATCCGACTCACATATACACCTATCATGATCATATGAAATGTTATGCCTGAGATACCACATAGAAGGTTAGTGGTTAAATTGGCAAATGTTATTACAACTAATGATATGCACGCGTTTTGAAATCATTTTGAAATAGTTTTTGAAAATGCGGGATCCGTCCTCATATCCTTGGACGTCCCTATTCGTAACAGATTTCGAAAACTAGGAAGAGTGCAAAAGTTTAAACCTCAAAGCATCATCATCAGTCTGGTTTGGGTACTTCTACACGTCCTTAATAAAACATGATCATGATTTCATTAACAAGATGAGGCCGTTTACATAACTCGAGGTCTTGGACCGACAGCTCGCAGTCCAAGACTTTGATTATAAAGAGAAACAACCCCTAGACCTAAACAGACTTTCCATGGAAGGGGTGAACATAAACTTAAACAAGGTGAAACAAGAAAGACAAGCGGCATCTCTACTCAGAAGGGTTGGCGACGGCAGTAGAGGGCTTGGCCTTTTCATTTTCCATGATAGTGCAGGCAAACTCTCCCCCGAATAAATCAACTAGGCCAAGAATGGCCTTCTCTTCCTACAGTAGCTTGGGTGGACTCGGGAATGTCGCTTTCAATTTCGGAAGAAGTAAGCCCTTTTGACCTTCTCCTAACCCAAATAAACTCCCCCGACCCCGTGCTGCTGACCTGCCGCTGCTTCATTGCTTCTTCTTCCCATTCTTCTTCTACCTTGTGGCCTGTTGCTTTGTTTCTGCTTCTGTTTCCTGCTAGCTTCTCCATTTTCGCTGCCCAACACGCTAGAACCAACCATCGCCAAGAGCCGCTCCACCCTAGCCATCACCACCTCACCGTCCCTCAGCCGTGAACCGCCGTGGTCCGCTGTTTGCCACCGAGGACGCAAGAATAGCTGTTGTTTGCCGAGGCTATTGGCTGCTCCTTTGGCTTGGCTTTGCTTAGGTTTCTTGTAAGTGACTTTCTAATTCTTGGTTAGACTAGTGGGTTACTAATGGCATGTCTAGGGATGGATTATGGGCTGTGGATAGTTGGTTTAGTGGTTGTATAAGCTTGATTTACTTAACAGTGCAAGTCTAATGATTCTCGGATTTCTGGTTGTTACTGTACCTCTGCGCATTTTTATTTTTTTGGTGATCATTGTGGGCCGAATCTGAGAAAGTGTTCTTCATGAAATTTGTTCCCAACTTCTTTAAGTATAACATACTTTAAATTAAGAATTTTTCGAAGTTGTTTGGGGTCATTCGGAAGTTGGTTTTCAGACCGTGACAAAACTGCCCGATTTACTGTTCACCCGACCTTCTTGTCTTTCCGAATTTTTATAAAATTTTCTAGACCTTATTTCAACAATATTCCTTCACAAAAATTGTTAAAAACACTTGTGTCTATGATATATAAAAATTTCATAGTTTTTCAAAGTGATTTGGGTACTGCATGAGTTGTATTTTGATGGTTTGAGGGGCTGTCCGAGCGAACCGGATTCTGTCCGGATTTGAGTGTCAAAACGAGACATTTACAGTTAGAACTTGATTTTGTATCCTCATGAAAGATGTTTATCAAGATGTTTTATAAAATTTCAGAATTTTTAGAGTTGATTTACTATTTATTTCAAACGGATTTCGATCATTGCACAACTACCCAATTTGGCCACGATTTTGTGCATACTCTATTTTACTCTCTCTCGGGGACTTTTCCGAGATTTTGTTACAAAAGAAAGGCGAGGCTTTTTAATTGATGAGTGCAGACTTAGTTGGCATTTGGTTAATGCCTAAAGATAAGAATCGGTAATTGTTGTTGAGTGTGTGCATGGTCATGACACGTTCCGTCTAGGCGGGAGTTCTAGACGATGCCCGACGGGAGTTCGGATGCCGTCTAGGCAGGGGTTTTAGACGTTGTCGATCGCGGTGGAGGCCGGATCGATGCTCCTTTGTAGAATGCCGTCTGGGCGGGGGTTCCGGACGTTGCCATCCCCGAAGTAGCGAGACGATGCCTGGTTACGCCAAAGACCGACGAGAGTTCGGTGGCTCGAGGAGTCGTTAATAATCTGGACTTAATGAGTGTGATTTGCATTGGGAAATGCTTTGTTTGAGTTAATTGACGAGCACGTCTAAATTATTAACCATGCTATACTTAATCATGCTGTGAATTGCTTTGCGCATGCTTGATGGGCGATGGGCCATGTTATGGCGATATTCTAACGTGCAGGCTCACGTATGTGCCGAGGCAAGAGGGCGCCTGTGATTGTTATGACATGTTGGATGTTGGTATTGCATGTTTAGAATTGTTTAGAAGTACGTATTGGCCTAAGCGAGGCTTAGGTAGTTGCTTATTGAGAAGTATTCTCATGGTTGTATAACCAAACCATTTCAGACTCGCGACCGTGATTGATCCGGAGATGCTGCCAGGATACTACGAGGATTGAGCATAGGTGGAGTTACCCCGTCTTCTGAGTGCCCCTTTTTGTAGAAGAGTTAAGCTTACCAACCACCCGATTCTTGTTGTTGTGCGTGGTTCGTAAATAGTGGCCTCGTAGAAGGCTTACAAATGTATGTGTTGTAATCGATGTTATGTTTATAAAAGTGTCTTGTTGATGTGTATTCTTTGTCTCTCTACTATCCCATTGTTTATATGTTGTACGGAGAGTTCGAGGTTGCTTCCGCATGCGTTACTCGTTAGTATTTCGATTGGGTCGACGACAAGTCCCGGGATGCCGCGTACATTTCGACCACGAAGGGATGATCGTGTGCTCGTAAGGTTCGGGGCGTGACAAACTTTCAAGAAGGAAGTGTTTGGAAATTCGGATCACAAAAGTCTCAACAAAAATAACAAGACGAAGGGGTACAAAGGATCCGAACTAGGTTTTTCAGAATAAGAGTAAAAATTGGTTCCAATTGAAAAACTACCAAACTCAAACCATAGCTATTTTTCAGGGATTGAAATTGAGGATGTTACAATGGAACTGCCTCCACTAGCTCCTGCTCTAGTTTGCTGCTCGAAGAGACGGACAAGAAACTCAAGCGTAGGACACTGCTACCACTACTACCACTGCTCCTACTGCAACCAATACAAAGGAAGCATGAAGAAAAAGAGCCTCTCATAATGCTAATGCTAGACATCTTCTATACTACTCTTTGTCTATTACTGAATATAACAAGATTTGTACGTGTGTCACTGCTAAAGAAATCTAGGATCTATCAGAACTGACATTCGAAGGAACCCATAGAGTAAATGAGATAAAGTTGTATATCCTTCTTGGATAGTATGAGCTCTTCAAGATGAAATCAAATGAAACAGTAGCACAAATGTTCAACAGATTCTCCGAAATAGTGAATGGTCTGGCACACCAAGGAAAACTATTCACTAATGGAGAAAAGGTGAACAAGCTACTGAAAGCCTTACCAAAGGAATGGACGGGAAACAACGAGGATTCAACCAATCACATTGGAAGAGCTGATTGGAACATTCATGTCCTATGATGAAGAACAACAAATTGAGGAAGGTAGCTCGAAAGGTAAGAAAGTTATAACATTTAAAGCTAACAATAATGATGCAGGTGATCAATTGTCATCAGAAGATGAAGGTGATGACAAAGACATGGCGTTGTTCACTCAAAGGTTCAACAGCCTTATGAAGAAAGAAGGAAACTTCAAAGGCAAACGACAAATGAAGCTCCTTGAAGAAACAGGACCTTACAAAAGCAAAGAAGAATTCAAAGGTAAGGATCTTGTTCGTTATGAATACAAGAAATCAGGTCGCATAAAGCCAGATTGCCCATTACTTAAGAAGAGGAAAGGAAAGTACGAAAATAAAAACTGAAAGCTAAAACATAGAGTGAATCAGAATGTGAATCTAGCGATGAAGAAGAAGCAAATCTTTGTCTGATGGCCGACTCAGATCATGAAGAAGATAATGAAGTAAATCAACTTGAACTATCTTATGAAAAAATGCAGGAGTTTTTAAAAGGAATGTTTGGAAAACAAAAAAAAGGCTTTAAGCATTTCTATTTTTAAAAAGGAAGTCTCTGATCTTACCTTAGAAATACTTGCTTGCAAGACTACATTTGACAACTTGAAAAAGGACTATGACCTCCAAGAAATGGAAGTTAAGTTTTCTCAAGTTGAGAATAACTATTTCAAGAAAGATTTAAAAAATTAGCACAAAGTTTTCTCTTGGTTCAGAAACTTTGAAATGATGGACGACTCAGATCATGAAGAAGATAATGAAGTAAATCGGCCTGAACTATCTTATGAAGAAATGCATGATTTTTTAAAAGAAATGTTTGAAGAACACAAAAAGGCTTTAAAGCATTTCTATGGTTAAAAAGGAAGTCTCTGATTTTACCACTTGCTTGCAAGACTGCATTTGATAACTTGAAAAAGGCCTATGACCTCCAAAAAATGGAAGTTAAGTTTTCTCAAGTTGAGAATGACTCTCTCAAGAAAGAGATTTCAAAAATCAGCTCAAAGTTTTCTCTTGGTTCAGAAACCTTGAAATGAAATGGGTCTTCCTCTCAATACTAAAGCATCAATATATACAAGAGTATTATTAATTTTGGAAGGTTCTGTCACGACGAAATGGATCTTCCTCTCTATTGTAAGATCGGCGACGCGGCGGAAGCGGATCGTAACTTTGCAATTAAGTCGGGAGCCGTAGAAACGATAGAGAAATAAAACGAGGAACAATATAAAAGGACACGAGAAATTTACGTGGTTCGGTCCAAATGTCGGAACCTACGTCCAAGGAGAGAATCGATAAATAATTCACTAATAAATCAGAGAATTACATAATTACAATTACTCATGCTCAAGTATTTTCTAGCCCTAATATATATACCCAATACCCACAATGTTTAGCAACTCAACTTGATGAACTCAACTTTTACGTACAAATCTCGCACAGCTCAAGCCTCTCACTCTTTGGAGCTTTCTCTTGTCTCTCGGCTATTTCTCCCTCGAGCTTGCTTCTGTTTGTCCGCGGTTCTCCTCTTATAGGAGAACAAATGGCCCCATCTTCAGAAGTCCATGCAATTAATGATGGTATGCACGCATGACCATCATGCAGCGCCAATGAGAAAATGAGCATAGCTTCTGCCTTCTTTCTTCCTTCATTGAATAACAAAAGGACAAATGAAGCCCACAAAAGTTGACCAGAAGGGAGGAAGAGAAGTTCGGTGCCCACGTTCTTCTTTTAGGGTCATGCATTCATATCATATGCATGCATTTAAGATGAAGAAGAAAAATGGACGTAGAGGCATGCACATAAACCCATGCGCAGAAGATTTGTCCATCTTCTCCACGATTTGCGCTGTTCTCTTTGAATGCTCCACGGATGTTCTTTTCCTTTCCAGAGTATTAATAAATGTTGAGCGTGCGGATTCAGTATCGTGTACGAACTCAAACTCGTCACGCAATTTAACACTCTCAATACTAAAGCATTATAAGACATAGGATAATAATCTTGGCCAAAGGGATGGTGACCACCACTAGCCCTCTTTTGAATGATCCCCCAGGTTTTGCTATACATGTTGCACCATGTTATTAATCGCTTGAATCATGGGGTTGAACTTTGCGTTTTTTGTTTTGTCAACTCATATACGTAATTTATAACACAACGCAATGTTGAACTCAGTCAATATTCGTATTAAGTGTTTTGATCATCAGTATCTAGTACGTAATTATGTGGTAAAGAATTAGTAAGCGAGTTTTAATAAGGAAAATACTCGATGGATTGAGAAATCTTACTAAAATTTAATTACTAAGTGACATAACTGGTTTCGATTGGGTATTGAAATAAATGAAACATGCATTGAATCATTGGCTTTTTTGAAATACCCAATATAAAATTGCCACATTAGTTAATAAATTTTTTTATTAAGATTTCTTAATATACATATATATAGCATTGCTCGTTTTAATAATGGATTTCATGACCGCAATACCCTTCAGATATTTTTTAAGCTCGGATTAATGCACTTTGATATTACAAAAAGATATTGATTTCATATCTAGTTTTTATCATGGTATCTGAATTTGTTATTTACTCAATTTGAATATTTTATGATTTGACAAAAATATCTTCAAAACATTTGTTAACGAAATTACACATATTACAAATCGTATTTCTCCATTTCAAATAGGTTTTCTAGACAAAAATGTCCATAGATGGAACAAGAAAAATCAAGGCATATGGAACTTCGAACATACTTTTATTTGAAGTTTGAATCACACATAAGTAATAATACACAAACCATTTAACCAGTTTATGACATCTAACAAAGCAAACGAACATATATGAAACCTTGAATCAAGCAAACCATAATTGATTACTATCTTCATCAGTCATGATCAAGGGCTCGGTGAAACGAACTGTAGCAACTCATCGTTGCGCTCGAACTCGATCATGTCGTGCTCGGGCAATGTGATCCAACCTTCGATCCCATGCCCGCACCTCGTTCCCATAAAAAACACCATATTTCCAATCGGAAAACCGGTGGTGCACACCCAAGCGGGCCTTCCCAAGCCGAAATCCACCTCGTAGTAAGGAAAACCTGCCCAGCTGCTGAAGCCGTAGAGCTCGATCTTTCCCGCAGATGACTCTGCCAACTTCCGTGCCGCCGTGAGGCTCTCGTAAGCCTTGGCCAATCCCCTCTCGCCTTGAAGCACGCTCAAATATTCGCCATCAATTGCACTTATTGATTTCCTGAGAATGCCTGCAACGTCCTGCAATTCAACTGCCTTGTTTGCGTCCATCAATGGTGCAACAGTGGTCTGCCACAGATTGCCCAAGGCATTTTCAGGCAGTGGCTGTGGCCTCATCCTGCTTCTGATGTTCACCACATGTATCGCAGCTGATGATGGGGGGTACTTCTCGTTCCACTCTGGCCTCTTCCTCGCCACCTCCAAGGCTGATTTCCAAATGAGGGCGGTCACTGCCTCGACGCGAGTAGGAGTGTTACTGCCAAACCTGGCCCTGAGGCGTGCCAAGCTCTCACTGTCGAAACGAAACATCTTGGTGGAAAGCTTCTCTCTGCTGATGAACTCGCGCGGCATTTGGAAGTTTACGTCCTTCGGTTGGAAGAGCTCAGATGCTTTCAAGAAGGGAGTGACGAGGATGGCTTCGCCGTCAATGCCATTGAGGGCAATTTCCGACCATGCGGTGAGGAAAGCAGAGACCGACGCACCATCAGCGATCTTGTGAGAGATGCAGATGCCGATCCCCATGCCGCCACAGTCAAAGAAGTTGACTTGGACCCCTACAATGACTTGTTCCTCAATGTTGGGAGCGACTCTGTGCGGAGAGAACGGGAGGAGTTGCAGCAGCTGATTGATGTCCGGGTTTGACAGGACTTTGGACAACTCGAAGTGAGCTTTCGCCTCGAAATAGAGCGCTCCCTCATCGTTGCAATCGATGGCGGCGTTGCCTTTCACCCTTCCGCCTAGAGGGTAGAAGAGAGAAAGCGCCTGCGAGAGCGAAGTTTTCAAGTTTCCTGTGACCGAGGCAGAGTTCAGCACCGCCTTGTTGTCGGGAGCCGAGTAGAACAGGATGATTGGACCACAGAGCGGGGTAGCCAGTTGGTCAAGGAGACAGAGCTTGAAGTTTCTGAGGTGAGATGGAGTTGGAGAGGAAGGCTTGATGGTCTCTGTGGAGACGACCTCAACTTTCATGGCCATATCTCTTGGAAGTTGAGAGATTTGAAAGAATCCTTTGAAGTTTCTTTCTGGAGAAAGTGAGCTTCTTTGGTGCTATTTAATTGCAAGATCTTGTAGTGTATATATAGAGAAAAGAGAGGAGAAATGGCAAACTTTGGGTCATGGGCTCATAGCAGCATGGCTAAACAAAGAGCACGTGCAGACCTTTTGTGGGAACTTAACATTTTGAAGGATAAATTAGATATAATGTAAAACCCAATTTGAAGAATTTATCAAGCTTCTTTCTTTGATATGAGTGCGGTAGAATTATCATAGATTTATATACTTAATATCCTGCTATAAAATTATTGACAAATTTAATCGCACAATGCTTAAAACATATTGGATCCATATTCTTTTAATTGGATCCAAGTATATATATGCAGTCTACATCCTCAATCTATTCAAAAACAGGTCGTCCATGCCGTAAATGACATTCTTTTGGATTTTTCCAAAGGGTAATTTGGGCATTACGAGGGCCTAATCATTCGTGAAAAGCCTAATTTTAAGCCAATAGAGTAACGCCTTATTTGTGTAATAATTCTAGCCTTGCACTATCTGAGATGTCCGCAAGTCTACGAGCTTGAATCTCAATAAAATTTCCTCACAACTTAGTAAATTGAATTTGAGAGAATATAATAATTGAAAGGGTTAATATCACTGTCGTGACCTTCCCGAACCGGTTCGGTCGCCTAAGAGGTTAGGCTAATGGATTACTAAGTTAAATCTAACTCGAGCTCTCCCAAGCCCATACCAATTCGCGACTTAGGTTCAAGTTATTAACATGCAAAACAATTTCATTTAGGAGTCACCACTAATCAATTTTTGGTGGATCGATTAGACACTCAAGTAAAGCACGGGGGAAATGCTTCGATTCTACGAACCAGAGATTCGATGGGTACGTGGACTTGATTACACTAATTGACCAATTAGTGTACTTTCGGTACCTAACCTTGTTCAATTACCGCCTAACGTGTTCACACTAATCAGGAGTTTCAAAATTCGATTCCTAACCAAGCTAGCGAAAGCAACAATCAACATATGAACCTAACGTGCATGATCAACTACATACGAGGTTGAATTAAACGCGCGATTCAAAGTGTGTGAACCAAGCAACGTGCAATCAAACATAACACTAATCACACAATAGGGCAAGAAAAGCCAATTTCAAAGTCCAAATAAATTTTTTGTTTTTCGATTTTTTTTTAAATTTTTTTTTAAAAATTTGATTTTTTTTAAATTTTATTTATGTTAAAATAATAATATAATATTAAAGTAATCTAAAATTGGACCCGGGTCGAATCTCCACATCCGACCCGGATTTGGACCTACTCGGGCGTGTCGGCCCAGGTCCACAACCGGACTGGGCTCATTTATTGAGTCCAGTCTGGCAAAATTTTTTTCTTAAAAAGGAAGAAGGCACAGCCTCGAATTCTCTTTAAAACAAACTAAAGCCCAAAATCCAACAAGAAAATAACAGCCCAAAAACATAAATATACCGGCCCACAACCTATTCTAGCCCATTTAAAGGAAACCCTAGAACCAAACCCTAGCCGGTTTGACCCGTTCGACCGACTTGGTTCGCGGCAGCCTCCGCACGCGTCGCCACCTTGCACTTGCAGCCGGCGCTAACGCTGGTAACTGGCGCCTCACCCATCCTCATCACCACCCCGACGAGGGGCAGCGGGCGTCCTTCATCAGCATCACCGCCGTGGTGGCCGGTGACCAACCGTGGCCGTCCAAGCCCCGACGAAGGGCCGGACAGTCGCGGACCAGCCACGTCCCGGCGAGGGACTGGCTGGCCGCTCCTTCCCGCAATCACGCTCGGACTATCGTCTGACCGACGATCGAGCTTGAACTGGCTAAGTCTCGTTGAGGGGTGGGACAGCCGCAAACTGACCAAGCTCCGGTGGGGCTAACCAAACCGAGCTCTTTGCTCGTGTTTCGCCGAACGCGGACCGTCTTCGTTCGTCGTCGACACACTGAATCCTCCGCCTTAAGTCTAGATGTACCTAAGACACTGCCAATGAAAGGAGAGACACCACGGTTTGGGAACACGTACGTTCAAAGGAAAACACACACACGGATCTCACTGAGGCAAAGTATTGAACAGTTGATGCGCGCGACGAAAACAAGGGATTTTAGGCGCGATCGAGGCTCAAAACGAACCGAAATCACTGACATAAGGCACACAGAGAAGTAGGAACAAACACGAGGCTTCATGGGCCGAAACTCGCTCGAGCCGAACGGCCGCGATCTTTGGCTAGCGAACCGAATGAACAGAAGTAGAAATAGGGGAGGGGGATGCCGTTGCGGCACTCCCTATCCAGCTCGGGGGCGGCAAACGGGGTGAGCACAATGGATCACACTACATCCGGTCACCTCGCACGCCTCCAAGCCGAAATTATCAAGAAATCAGCTTAGGACCTTTGAAGAAAAAACCAAAAAAACGAGACACACCTTAGACACGAAAGGGAGGCCGCAGACTCAAGTGGCGCGGCCGGGAATCGTCGAACGACGTTCAGGCACGACCGAGCTACGAGCAAGCTCTCCGCTCCCTTTCTCAAATCTCTGTTCTCTCGCCCCTCTCTCTCTCTCGAATCTCTATTCTCTCGCCCCCTCTCTCTCTCCGATCTCTATTCTCTCCCCGGTTCTCCTTGCTTTAAGGCCGGCCAGTGGCGTGGAGCCGGCTAGTAGGCGTGCATGGCCCTTGCCACCACGCTACAGGCCTGGGCCCGACCCGCGAATCACACCGGGCGATCCGCGGCGTTCCTAGCCTCTGTTCTAGCTTCTACGTTCTACTGCACTGTTCCTCCCTCGTGCGCTTCAGAAGGTTCACCGGGGAGGGGGAAGGTTGAACAATGCGCGGGCCGAACCGTGGGAAATGGGCCGGCCCACGCGTGAATAGAAAAGGGAAAACATGGGCTGCGCGAAAATAAAGGAAAACAGGGGGGAAAAAAGAATGGGCCAACGAACCCGGCCCGAATTTTTTTTATGTCCTAATAGGCCCTATTAATGCAAATGTGCCTAATGTCTATATGACATGCAATTTAATGAAAATATTTTTTTGTTTAGTGGTTAAAAATTAAATCGTAAAATTTTTTATGCGATAAAACCCTAAATGATTGAGCAAAATTTAAGTATCAACAGTTGCCCCTCTTTGAAGAGGAGCTCGAAGAGGTTCCTTTCAAAGATAAGAGACATTTAAATTTTGTTCATAGAGGGCATGGAAGATGCATGCGATATGATTTGACTTGAATTTTTTTTTGATACCTGCCATACCGTGTAAGAATGGGCTTTTGGCTAAATAAAGTCTCACCATATAAAGAAATAAACTCTGGGCTACGAAAGCTCGCCAGGTCGATAAGGTGTTATGGGTTGCAAAAGCACACCGTGCAAAGAAAAAGACTCTCGGCTGCGAAAGCTCACGAGGTCGAAAGGGTGTTCCGGGCTGCAGAAGCTCACCGTGCAAAGAAAAAGACTTTGGGCTGCGAAAGCTCGCCAGGTCAAAGGGGTGCTATGGGTTGCAGAAGCTCACCGTGCAAGGAACAAGACTTTGGGCTGCAAAAGCGCGCTAGGTCGAAGGGGTTCTCCAGGTTACAAAAGCTCACCGTGCAATTCTAAGGCTGTAAATATATCAAGCAAAAAGATTCCAAAATGAACACTGCACATCTATCGGAATATATTATAACAGGCGCCTTGGTAAGGAAAGCATACCAAGCGAGATCATTATCATTTGAATGTTATGAAAGACATTATCAAAAGAAAATCATCACTGAGGAAGTGCTGATTATATAAGTAATTTAAGCTGATTTCAATTGTCTAGCAAACATTCGGCATCATTCAATATCATATAATTGCCATCGAGTTTGGAAAATATCACCAACTCTCAAATTCCCTTGAGAGACAATTTTTTGTCAAAATGATCTTGGCTCATGAAAAGGGCTCGTTAAGTATGCCAAACAAGAGCTCCTTAGTCGAAAAAGGGCTTCTCACCTACTCTCAAGAAGGTTGTTTGATCCCATCCATTGATGTGCGAAATAGTTTGATTTCTGATGTACCTCGCACTATCAATGTCGAAGGCTTCGAGAATCATTCGCATAAGTACACATGACCAACCGGAGAGGTCTTTTAAAAACTGTAATGCAGATTTGGTCATGGTTTCAATAAAGGATAAGCATTATCAGCTAAGAAATGAAATAATTATGGATCAGCATCTCCGCCAGGTTTACAAGTCAAGAAACCTTAAGATCAGATAAGATAACCTCGCTCCCACTTTTTCAAGCGGTAGCTTCTTTGGAAGTCCAAACTTCTGCTCGAACCATCCCAATCAGAAGAGACTTTGGAAAGGATTGTAAAATTGGTTCGGTGAAAGGCTTAAAAGGATAGAGTTTTTCAGAAAAGATTTAAGAGCTAATGATTATCGTGGCATCATTACCATATCATCTTGTCTTTTCAAAAGGCGCATGACTCGTTAACTCGTCTTAAGAGTCCATCGGCAAATCATTTCAACATAAGAGCTTTGCTCTTTTTCTAATGGCTTTCGCCTTTGCAATAGTTTTTCTTTCATGCAAGCATTTTTCTTTTGACACATTTTTTACGGGTATTGACCTTGCTTTTAGTAGGCACACTGCTTTTTCATGCCCCTAGCTTTCTTTAGCTTGTTCAAACCTTTTAAGCTCTTAGGATTTTCGATTTTTTTTATACGTTGTCGCGCGAGCGCCAATTGCTTTGGAAAATCATGTGCCTTGCCCCAGTGTGGGGAAATAATCGGCACTCGGACTTTTGCAATGAATGTTTAGGCTCAACTTGGATAAACAAAGGGTATGAGTGTTTGGGTAGAGAAAGAAATGCTATTCTTCATTTTGGGACGCTTCGAACTTCCATAAGGACTCATTTGAAGTTACTACCAAAGATTAATACAAGTAAGAGCAAAGAAATCTTTCTCATATTTTCCACTAAAGAATGTCAACCAAAACCTCCAACCTTGCCCCATTATGAGATGGTTCTTAACAGGGGTATTTTATAGAAATTCTTCATATGTGAAGGCTTGAAGGGGCTTCACTATGATTACCTATAGTGTGTAGGATGGATGAAAGAAATGCCCCTTTTCATTTTGATCGATGTACTATTTGCGAATGAATCTCTTGTCCTAAAAAATGATTTTTTTTGTACTTAACTCACAAAATGTCTATAGGACATGTTTGGGAATGGTTCGCCTTTCTTCATTCTAAGTGCTTCTAGCTTGGCGTGATTAACATATTTCCTCTTGCTTTGCCAAGATCACCTGAGTTGATTGATCTTCAAGGGGAATTTTGATTCAAAATGAATGTTTCACCAAGCATCAAGATAACTTTGGATAAGGATCATATTCAAAATTTTTGTGAAGTTTACTTTCACAATTTCTACTTTTATCCTTGTTTTTCTCAAACCCGCAAAAAACCTTTTTTTTTCAAAGCAAATTTTCCATTCGACCTTCTTTTAGCATTAAGAAAAAAGGTACTTACCTGCGGCTTGGTGACTTGGTAACCCCCTCCTTTGCATTTAGCTTGTTGGATGCTTGCCAAGATAGTTTAGTCATTTGTGGATAAATTTGTGGATTGTTTGGGACCTACAAAGTAAACATGTGTGCATGGATGCATGATATGCATGATGTGAATAACCTACAGTGATTCGGATTGCATCGAAAATAGCTCTCGGGCCTCGGATTTCATTCAAGGAAAATACTTTTTCATTGAATCGGCATTTACAGGCTTTGGCAACTCTTGGCCATCCATTTCTAAAAGAATTAAAGCACCCCCAGGTAGAACCTTTCTAACAACATAGAGGCCATCATAATTTAGGGCGAACTTTCCACTTAATTCCGGCACGAGGGACAACACTCTCCTTAGCACGAGATCTCCAGCTTCAAAATATCAAGGCCGAACCTTGTGATTGAAGGACTTTGCAACTCGCTTTTGATAGCATTGACCATGGCATAAAGCTGTTAGTCTCTTCTCATCGATCATGTTTAACTGATTCCATCTCTGTTGAGTCTACTCTTCCTCAGAGAGCTCAGCTTGTGAGAGAATCCTTAATGAAGGGATTTCGACTTCCACGGGTAAGATCGCTTCCATACCATAAACGAGTGAGAAAGGAGTCGCCCTTGTCGAAGTGCGGATCAAAGTTCGGTACGCCATGAATGCATAAGGCAGCCGTTCATGCCAGTCTCGATAGTTGCCATAAGTTTTTGACAAGATCTTCTTTATGTTCTTATTGGCTGCCTCCACAGCTCCATTCATTTGTGGGAGTTCAAGTAACGAATACGAAACTCGTCAAGTAAGCCATTTACAACGTTGTTGTTCATATTTGAGTCGTTGTCAGCAATGATCACCTCCGGGACTCCATAGCGAGCGATGATGTCACGGCGAATAAACTTGGTCACATTCTTGGCGGTGACATTGGCATATGAGTTCGCCTCGATCCACTTGGTGAAGTAATCTGTGACGCCCCGACCTCGGGGTCATTAACGTGACGTCCCGTTCATTATTATCATTCTTTAAACACAACCGGAAGCATATCTCGAGACAATCACATGAAAGACAACAGCGGGATTAAAACAATCAGCATCATGAGCAAACCTTGTATTTATAGGATACGCAAATATATTTTATAAGCCAACTTAGTCCTTTTTAGCCATTTACACATAATAACAAGTGGCTTGGGGGTCCTAAGCCCACTACTTCGGATTCACAGCTCTAAGCTTTCCCCGAACTCCCACATGGCTCAAACTCCCCCTGTAGCTGCCGTCCGTTCGACCATCCTATGCACCTGAGGGTGGGAAAAACGGGGGATGAGTCGGGAAGACTCAGCAAGTGAAAACACTAATATCAAGCGAGGATATATCGATCGCCGTTAATATAAGTCGGCCCTTACCGCACCCACATCGATGGCAGATCAATAGCAAAGTTCATACAAGAGAACATCACGCACGGCTATCACATGTGCACTTTACCAGTCAACTCTCGGTTACCAACCAAGGCTCGGTTCTATCTCATGTACACTTTACTAATCAAGACTCAATTCTATCTCAAAACATCATCAAACACGAAACATGGTCAAACCAAGAAAATGAACCAACTACGACCAACCAAACGACCGAGAAACGGTCCAAGCAAACCATATCACAACGCATCTCAACATCCTTTCCCGATATTAAGGAATTCACTTACACATCAACGAAACCAGAACTAGAGAGTAGAAAATAGACGGGAAAGACGACGGCCTCGGGATCTCATCAACTCACGGCGGTTGCCCTTTTCTTTTCTCTCCCTCGGCTTTCTTTCTCTCTCGATTTCTCTCTCCCTCTCTCACGGTTCTCTCTCTCTTTTCTCTCTTGGCTTCTCTTTCTCTCTCTATTTCTCTCTCCCTTTGGCCGAATTGTCTTGTTTCTATTTATAGGGAGGCAAAACTTGGGGCCAAAGCTTGGATGAGGTAAGCGCACGTGTCATCAGGGAGCATGAGGTAAGCGCACGTGTCATGTGGGGGTGTGAGGTAAGCGCACGTGTCATTGGTTATTAATAGCATAAGCCAAAAGTCATGATGGAGGTGCCTCTAAAGTCAAAAATCATTTAAGGCTTGTTATAATGATGTGCCCCAAAGTCTAACTTCAATTAATACAAGCCATTAATGATCCTTATCTCTTTCTCTCTTTCTCCTCAAGCTTGGCCGTGGGTCTTTCTCTCTCTCTCCCCCTCCTTGCTGTGGCTTCCTCTCCCTTTCTTGGTCAATATTTAATGGCCAAGAGTCAATAAATGGCTTCATAAAGGCTTATGGAAAAGAAGGACCAAGCATTCATTACAAGCACTAATGAAGGGGATAAAGTTTGACTTGGTCAAACTTTCTAGGATTTTCTATCAATTTCCAGACCGTGGACTCCCTAGAGTCTTCTGGATTTACTGAATTCTCAAGCAAATGACTCGGGCCAATCGGATCACACGAAATATATCATTTGGCACAAAAATCACAACCCGTGCCATACTTAATCACAAGATTTTCTGAAGGTTTTCCGCGATAAACACGCATAATAATTCCATCCAACCCGAGGTTTGGCATGGGAAATCCTCTAAATATGCTTCAAATATCACCAAAAGACATCAAGTCGAGATTTCAACGTTTTCACATATAGAAAATGCTGAATCTTTGAAATCCAACAAAACCGAACAACTTTGCAATGTTCACGAAATCGGACTTGAAAATATAGTAAATGGACTCCGAAAATTCTCAAATTCGGATATATCATAAACAAGGACTTAACAAACATTTCTCATGAAGAACACAAATTTGGAATCTTTCTATAAGCACCATTTTTAGTAGCTCAAAAACAGACTAAAAGCAGTTCACTGGAACAGCATTCTTGTTTCTCAAAATAAGCTCTGTCCAGAATCCAAATCATCTCAGAAAATTCCCAAATTTATACATGATATAGAAAAGGAAGTTCTCAACAACTTTTGTAAGGAAACTTTTCCAAAATTGGCCCAGAAAAACTTGTAGAAAATAAAGATGGTGTAAACATCACCGAAACACCCATTCTGGGCAGTTTCACATGGTCTGAAAATCAGGTCATCGTACCACTCATATCTACTCCAAAAATTCTGAAATTACATTATGTAAAACTTCAAGATGTTTGGAACAACTTTTAAGAAGAAAGTATTTGGAAATTTGGACCACAAAATTCTCCCCAAAAATAACAAAACAAAGGGGTACAAAGGATCCGAAACTGGGTTTTCCAAAACAAGAGAAAACAATTTAGTTCTGATTGGAAAACCACTTAACTGAAACCATAGCCATTTCCCAGGGACCGAAATTGAGGATATTACAATTTACCTGCGGCTTCCCAAGCCCAAAAATCGGGATGTGACATAATCGATGGCTACCAAGATGAAGCGATGTCCATTGGAAGCCTTAGGATTAGTTGGCCCAATCATATTGATCCCCCACATTGAGAAGGGCCATAGCTCAGACATTTGACGCAATTCATTTGGCAGTACGTTGATTTTATCTGTATAGATTTGTCATTGATGGCAATAATGAACATGTCGAATACAATCAGCCTCCATAGCCATCTAGAAGTAACCCAGTCTCATGATTTTTCTGGCAAAAAAATGACCGTTCAAGTGCGGACCGCATTCTCCTTCATGAATTTCCCTCATCAACTGATTAGCTTCTTTGGCATCGACGCATTTCAACAAAATTGAGTCAAAAGACCTCTTGTAAAGAGCATTGCCACTGATGAAGAATTTTGATGCTAGCTTTCTTATGTATTTCTGATCCGTTAATTCACGTCTAGGAGGGTATTCACCCCTTTGAAGATAGTTCATGATATCGTGATACCACGGCTTCTTATCAGGTTCATCCGCGATTGCCGAAAAGTAAGCCGAACATGTCAGTATTTTGATTTTTAGTGGCTCGATGTCGAACCCTTCCATGACTTGTAGCATTGATGACAACATGGCCAAGGCATCGGCGAACTGATTCTGTGCTCGGGTTAAATATTCAAAAGAAATTTTCTCAAATTCCTTTATTAACTCCTCAAGGAATTCATGGTAAGGAATCAATTTAGGGTCATGGGTTCGCCATTGACCCTCTGTATGGAGAATGATGAGGGCGGAATTGCCGTAAACCTGCAGCTTCCTAACTTTCATGTCGACAGCCAATTGCAATCCCAGTATACAAGCCTCGTATTCTGAGATGTTGTTGGTATAAGGGAATACCAATTTGGCGGCCACAGGATGGTGCTAACCTATTGGAGAGATAAGAACTGCCCCAGTCCCAGAACCAATCAGGTTAATGACACCGTTGAAGTATATAGTCTACTTATCACCCACTATCTCTGAAACGCGCTCCTCTATGGGATCTAACTGATCGTGGTCTTCCAACCTTTCGATGTTTTCTACCAACATGTTAGCTATGGCTCTTCCCTTGATGGATTTCTCGCTATGCTGTGGACATTGAATTCAGACACCAGAAGTTGCCATTTTGCTAACTTTCCGACCAACGCAAGTTTTTCCAATAGGTATTTGATGGGATCATTCTCAGTTACAAGCAGAATCCGATGATGGAGTGTGTATTGGCGTAAGCGGTGTAACACCCACACCAAAGTCTCACATATTTTGTCAACTCTAGAGTAATTTATTTCGGATGAAGTAAACTTCTTGCTGAGATAGTATATCGCACATTTTTTGTCATCGCTTGGTCTCTTTTGAGCTAGCAAGGCTCCTAATGATTCATCATGAATAGTCAGGTAGAGTATTAATGGCACTCTAGAGACCAATGGCACCAGGATTGGCTGATGAGAAAGATATTATTTTATTTTCTCAAATGTCTCTTGTCAATCGGTATCCCACTTAACTTTGGCGTTCTTCTTCAGGAGCTTGAAAAAAGGTTTAGCCATCTCAGACAATTGAGAAATAAATCTCACCACATAGTTCAGTCTCCCTAGCAAACTCCGAACCTCTTTGACAGTTTAAGGAGGCTTCAAATCACAAATGGCCTTAATCTTCGATGGGTCAATTTCAATGCCTCGACTACTGACCATGAACCCCAATAGTTTCCCAAACTTTGCCTCAAACACACATTTGGCGGGGTTAAATCTTAGCTTGAACCTTCAAAGTTGGTCAAATAACTTCTGCAATACCTCGATGTGGTCCTCTCCATGTTTGGATTTGGCAATCATATTGTCTACGTAGACCTCCACCTCCTTATGCATCATATCGTGGAATAGGATGACCATTACTCTTTGGCACATTGCCCTAGCATCCTTCAAGCCGAAAGGCATTACCTTGTAACAAAAGGTCCTACAAGGGGTAACGAAGGAGGTCTTACTTTTATCTTCTTCTTTCATCCGAATTTGATTATAACCAGAAAACCCATCCATAAAAGAGAATAACTCAAATCCTGCGATGCTGTCGACCAACACAACGATGTGAGGCAGCGGGAAGTCATCTTTTGGACTTGCTTAATTCAGATCGCGATAGTCAATATAAACCCTGACCCGACCATCCTTCTTCATAACAAGGACTACATTGGCGATCCAATCATAATACTGCAACACTTCTATGAAGCCCACTTTCAATAACTTCATGACTTCTTCTTCGATTTTCTTAAATAATTCAGGCTTTGTTCTTCTGAGCCTTTGTTTCTTAGGCGGGATTCTCGGATCAGTGGGGAGAGCAAGCTCTACAATTTCCCTATCTAACCCCTGCATATCCGCATATGACCATGCGAACACATCTTGATATTCTTTTAAAAGGTCGACCATCTTTCTAGTCTTGATTTCAAAAAGGCCAGCTCCAATCATGACTTCTCTAACATTCTCCGAATCGCCCAGATTTATTGTGATTGTAGGCTCCGTGGTCAACGGCTTAGACTCTTCGTGCCGAATCCAATCTTGTTCGACGTTTTTCCGATCACAGTCATCCTTGTCATCATCGGTCCCCGAGGAATTTTCATCAAGCACATCTGACTCACATATACACCTATCATGATCATGTGAAATGTTATGCCTGAGATACCACATAGAAGGTTAGTGATTAAATTGGCAAATGTTATTACAACTAATGATATGCATGCGTTTTGAAATCATTTTGAAAGAGTTTTTGAAAATGCGGGATCCGTCCTCATATCCTTGGACGTTCCTATTCGTAACAGATTTCGAAAACTAGGAAGCGTGCAGAAGTTTAAACCTCAAAGCATCATCATCAGTCTGGTTTGGGTACTTCTACACATCCTTAATAAAACATGATCATGATTTCATTAACAAGATGAGGCCGTTTACATAACTCGAGGTCTTGGACCGACAGCTCGCAGTCCAAGACTTTGATTACAAAGAGAAACAACCCCTAGACCTAAACAGACTTTCCATGGAAGGGGTGAACATAAACTTAAACAAGGCGAAACAGGAAAGACAAGCGGCATCTCTACTCAGAAGGGTTGGCGACGGCAATAGAGGGCTTGGCCTTTTCATTTTCCATGATAGTGTAGGCAAACTCTCCCCCGAATAAATCAACTAGGCCAAGAATGGCCTTCTCTTCCTGCAGTAGCTTGGGTGGACTCGGGAATGTTGCTTTCAATTTCGGAAGAAGTAAGCCCTTTCGACATTCTCCTAACCCAAATAAACTCCCCCGACCCCGTGCTGCTGACTTGCTGCTGCTTCATTGCTTCTTCTTCCCATTCTTCTTCTACCTTGTGGCCTGCTGCTTTGTTTCTGCTTCTGTTTCCTGCTAGCTTCTCCAATTTGGCTACCCAACACGCTAGAACCAACCATCGCCAAGAGCCGCTCCACCCTAGCCATCACCACCTCACCGTCCCTCAGCCGTGAACGGCCGTGGTCCACTGTTTACCACTGAGGACGCAGGAATAGCTATTGTTTGCCGAGGCTGTTGGCTGCTCCTTTGGCTTGGCTTTGCTTAGGTTTCTTGTAAGTGACTTTCTAATTCTTGGTTAGGCTACTGGGTTACTAATGGCATGTCTAGGGATGGATTATGGGCTATGGATAGTTGGTTTAGTGGTTGTATAAGCTTGATTTACTTAACAGTGCAAGTCTAATGATTCTCGGATTTCTGGTTGTTACTGTACCTCTGCGCATTTTTATTTTTTTGGTGATCATTATGGGCCGAATCTGAGGAAGTACTCTTCATGGAATTTGTTCCCAACTTCTTTAAGTATAACATACTTTAAATTAAGAATTTTTCGAAGTTGTTTGGGGTCATTCGGAAGTTGCTTTTCAGACCGTGACACAACTGCCCGATTTACTGTTCACCCGACCTTCTTGTCTTTCCGAATTTTTATAAAATTTTCCAGACCTTATTTCAACAATATTCCTTCACAAAAATTGTTAAAAACACTTGTGTCTATGACATATAAAAATTTCATAGTTTTTCAAAGTGATTTGGGTACTGCATGAGTTGTATTTTGATGGTTTGAGGGGCTGTCCGAGCGAACCGGATTCTATCCGGATTTGAGTGTCAAAACGAGGCATTTACAGTTAGAACTTGATTTTGTATCCTTATGAAAGATGTTTATCAAGATGTTTTATAAAATTTCAGAATTTTTAGAGTTGATTTACTATTTATTTCAAACGGATTTCGATCATTGCACAACTACCCAATTTGGCCACGATTTTGTGCATACTCTATTTTACTCTCTCTCGGGGACTTTTCCGAGATTTTGTTACAAAAGAAAGGCGAGGCTTTTTAATTGATGAGTGCAGACTTAGTTGGCATTTGGTTAATGCCTAAAGATAAGAATCGGTAATTGTTGTTGAGTGTGTGCATGGTCACGACACGTTCCGTCTAGGCGGGAGTTCTAGACGATGCCCGACGGGAGTTCGGATGCCGTCTAGGCGGGGGTTTTAGACGTTGTCGATCGCGGTGGAGGCCGGATCGATGCTCCTTTGTAGAATGCCGTCTGGGCGGGGGTTCCGGACGTTGCCATCCCCGAAGTAGCGAGACGATGCCTGGTTACGCCAAAGACCGACGAGAGTTCGGTGGCTCGAGGAGTCGTTAATAATCTGGACTTAATGAGTGTGATTTGCATTGGGAAATGCTTTGTTTGAGTTAATTGACGAGCACGTCTAAATTATTAACCATGCTATACTTAATCATGCTGTGAATTGCTTTGCGCATGCTTGATGGGCGATGGGCCATGTTATGGCGATATTCTAACGTGCAGGCTCACGTATGTGCCAAGGCAAGAGGGCGCCTGTGATTGTTATGACATGTTGGATGTTGTTATTGCATGTTTAGAATTGTTTAGAAGTACGCATTGGCCTAAGCGAGGCTTAGGTAGTTGCTTATTGAGAAGTATTCTCATGGTTGTATAACCAAACCATTTCAGACTCGCGACCGTGATTGATCCGGAGATGCTGCCAGGATACTACGAGGATTGAGCATAGGTCGAGTTACCTCGTCTTCTAAGTGCCCCTTTTTGTAGAAGAGTTAAGCTTACAAACCACCCGATTCTTGTTGTTGTGCGTGGTTCGTAAATAGTGGCCTCGTAGAAGGCTTACAAATGTATGTGTTGTAATCGATGTTATGTTTATAAAAGTGTCTTGTTGATGTGTATTCTTTGTCTCTCTACTATCCCATTGTTTATATGTTGTACGGAGAGTTCGAGGTTGCTTCCGCATGCGTTATTCATTAGTGTTTCGATTGGGTCGGCGACAAGTCCCGGGATGCCGCGTACATTACGACCACGAAGGGATGATCGTGCGCTCGTAAGGTTCGGGGCATAACAAACTTTCAAGAAGGAAGTGTTTGGAAATTCGGATCACAAAAGTCTCAACAAAAATAACAAGACGAAGGGGTACAAAGGATTCGAACTAGGTTTTCCAGAATAAGAGTAAAAATTGGTTCCAATTGAAAAACTACCAAACTCAAACTATAGCTATTTTTCAGGGATTGAAATTGAGGATGTTACAATGGAACTGCCTCCACTAGCTCCTGCTCTAGTTTGCTGCTCGAAGAGACGGACAAGAAACTCAAGCGTAGGACACTGTTACCACTACTACCACTGCTCCTACTGCAACCAATACAAAGGAAGCATGAAGAAAAAGAGCCTCTCATAATGCTAATGCTAGACATCTTCTATACTGCTCTTTGTCTATTACTAAATATAACAAGATTTGTACGTGTGTCACTGCTAAAGAAATCTAGGATCTATCAGAACTGACATTCGAAGGAACCCATAGAGTAAATGAGACAAAGTCGTATATCCTTCTTGGACAGTATGAGCTCTTCAAGATGAAATCAAATGAAACAGTAGCACAAATGTTCAACAGATTCTCCGAAATAGTGAATGGTCTGGCACACCAAGGAAAACTATTCACTAATGGAGAAAAGGTGAACAAGCTACTGAAAGCCTTACCAAAGGAATGGACGGGAAACAACGAGGATTCAACCAATCACATTGGAAGAGCTGATTGGAACATTCATGTCCTATGATGAAGAACAACAAATTGAGGAAGGTAGCTCAAAAGGTAAGAAAGTTATAACATTTAAAGCTAACAATAATGATGCAGGTGATCAATTGTCATCAGGAGATGAAGGTGATGACAAAAACATGGCGTTGTTCACTCAAAGGTTCGACAGCCTTATGAAGAAAGAAGGAAACTTCAAAGGCAAACGACAAATGAAGTTCCCTGAAGAAACAAGACCTTACAAAAGCAAAGAAGAATTCAAAGGTAAGGATCTTGTTTGTTACGAATACAAGAAATCAGGTCGCATAAAGCCAATTGCCCATTACTTAAGAAGAGGAAAGGAAAGTACGAAAATAAAAACTGAAAGCTAAAACATAGAGTGAATCAGAATGTGAATCTAGCGATGAAGAAGAAGCAAATCTTTGTCTGATGGCCGACTCAGATCATGAAGAAGATAATGAAGTAAATCAACCTGAACTATCTTATGAAAAAATGCAGGAGTTTTTAAAAGAAATGTTTGGAAAACAAAAAAAAGGCTTTAAGCAATTCTATTTTTAAAAAGGAAGTCTCTGATCTTACCTTAGAAATACTTGCTTGCAAGACTACATTTGACAACTTGAAAAAGGACTATGACCTCCAAGAAATGGAAGTTAAGTTTTCTCAAGTTGAGAATAACTATCTCAAGAAAGAGATTTAAAAAATTAGTACAAAGTTTTCTCTTGGTTCAGAAACTTTGAAATGATGGACGACTCAGATCATGAAGAAGATAATGAAGTAAATCGGCCTGAACTATCTTATGAAGAAATGCATGATTTTTTAAAAGAAATGTTTGAAGAACACAAAAGGCTTTAAAGCATTTCTATGTTTAAAAAGGAAGTCTCTGATTTTACCACAGAAATACTTGCTTGCAAGATTGCATTTGATAACTTGAAAAAGGCCTATGACCTCCAAAAAATGGAAGTTAAGTTTTCTCAAGTTGAGAATGACTCTCTCAAGAAAGAGATTTCAAAAATCAGCTCAGAGTTTTCTCTTGGTTCAGAAACCTTGAAATGAAATGGGTCTTCCTCTCAATACTAAAGCATCAATATATACAAGAGTATTATTAATTTTGGAAGGTTCTGTCACGACGAAATGGATCTTCCTCTCTATTGTAAGATCGGCGACGCGGCGGAAGCGGATTGTAACTTTGTAATTAAGTCGGAAGCCGTAGAAACGATAGAGAAATAAAACGAGGAACAATATAAAATGACACGAGAAATTTACGTGGTTCGGTCCAAATATCGGAACCTACGTCCACGGGGAGAATCGACAAATAATTCACTAATAAATCAGAGAATTACAGAATTATAATTACTCATGCACAAGTATTTTCTAGCCCTAATATATATACCCAATACCCACAATGTTTGGCAACTCAACTTGATGAACTCAACTTTTACGTACAAATCTCGCACAGCTCAAGCCTCTCACCCTTTGGAGCTTTCTCTCGTCTCTCGGCTATTTCTTCCTCGAGCTTACTTCTGTTCGTCCGCGGTTCTCCTCTTATAGGAGAACAAATGGCCCCATCTTCAGAAGTCCATGCAATTAATGATGGTGTGCACGCATGACCATCATGCAGCGCCAATGAGAAAATGAGCATAGCTTCTGCCTTCTTTCTTCCTTCGTTGAATAACAAAAGGACAAATGAAGCCCACAAAAGTTGACCAGAAGGGAGGAAGAGAAGTTCGGTGCCCACGTTCTTCTTTTACGGTCATGCATTCACATCATATGCATGCATTTAAGATGAAGAAGAAAAATGGACGTGGAGGCATGCACATAAACCCATGCGCAGAAGATTTGTCCATCTTCTCCACGATTTGCGCTGTTCTCTTTGAATGCTCCACGGATGTTCTTTTCCTTTCCAGAGTATTAATAAATGTTGAGCGTGCGGATTGAGTATCGTGTACGAACTCAAACTTGAGACATAATTTAATACTCTCAATACTAAGCATTATAAGACATAGGATAATAATCTTCGCCAAAGGGATGGTGACACCACTAGCCCTCTTTTGAATGATCCCCCAGGTTTTGCTATACATGTTGCACTATGTTATTAATTGCTTGAATCATGGGGTTGAACTTTGTGTTTTTTGTTTTGTCAACTCATATACGTGATTTATAACCCAACGCAATGTTGAACTCAGTCAATATTCGTATTAGGTGTTTTGATCATCAGTGTCTAGTACGTAATTGTGTGGTAAAGAATTAGTAAGCGAGTTTTAATAGGAAAATACTCGATGGATTGAGAAATCTTACTAAAATTTAATTACTAAGTCACATAACTGATTTCGATTGGGTATTTGAAATAAATGAAACATTCATTGAATCATTGGGTTTTTTGAAATACCCAATATAAAATTGCCACATTAGTTAATAAATTTTTTTTATTAAGATTTCTTAATATAGATATATATAGCATTGCTCGTTTTAATAATGGATTTCATGACCGCAATACCCTTCAGATATTTTTTAAGCTCGGATTAATGCACTTTGATATTACAAAAAGATATTGATTTCATATCTAGTTTTTATCATGGTATCTGAATTTGTTATTTACTCAATTTGAATATTTTATGATTTGACAAAAATATCTTCAAAACATTTGTTAACGAAATTACACATATTACAAATCGTATTTCTCCATTTCAAATAGGTTTTCCAGACAAAAATGTCCATAGATGGAACAAGAAAAATCAAGGCATATGGAACTACGAACATAATTTTATATGAAGTTTGAATCACACATAAGTAATAATACACAAACCATTTAACCAGTTTATGACATCTAACAAAGCAAACGAAGATATATGAAACCTTGAATCAAGCAAACCATAAGGGATTACTATCTTCATCAGTCGCCCTTCTCATGATCAAGGGCTCGGCGAAACAAACTGTAGCAACTCATCGTTGTGCTCGAACTCGATCATGTCGTGCTCGGGCAATGTGATCCAAGCTTCGATCCCTTGCCCGCACCTCATTCCAATAAAAAACACCATATTTCCAATCGGAAAACCGGTGGTGCACACCCAAGCGGGCCTTCCCAAGCCGAAATCCACCTCGTAGTAAGGAAAACCTGCCCAGCTGCTGAAGCCGTAGAGCTCGATCTTTCTCGCAGATGACTCTGCCAACTTCCGTGCCGCCGTGAGGCTCTCGTAAGCCTTGGCCAATCCCCTCTCGCCTTGAAGCACGCTCAAATATTCACCATCAATTGCCCTTATTGATTTCCTGAGAATGCCTGCAAAGTCCTGCAATTCAACTGCCTTCTTTGCGCCCATCAATGGTGCAACAGTGGTCTGCCACGGAATGCCCAAGGCATTTTCAGGCAGTGGCTGTGGCCTCATCCTGCTTCTGATGTTCACCACATGCGTCGCTGCTGATGATGGGGGGTACTTCTCGTTCCACTCTGGCCTCTTCCTCGCCACCTCCAAGGCAGATTTCCAAATGAGGGCGGTCACTGCCTCAACGCGAGTAGGAGTGGCACTGCCAAACCTGGCCCTGAGGTGTGCCGAGCTCTCACTGTCGAAACGAAACATCTTGGTGTAAAGCTTCTCTCTGCTGATGAACTCGCATGGCATTTGGAAGTTTACGCCCTTTGGTTGGAAGAGCTCAGATGCTTTCAAGTGTTGAGCGTCAGAGGCGCGGCAACAATATTGATTTGATAGAAGAAATTTTTTGAAGGTGAAACGATCACAATTCGCGTCTTTCTATTGCATGTCTCAATTACAAGAGAAATAGATTATATATAGACCATAATTTGATTCGAAATAGGAAACCTCTTTCTAGGAAACCTATTCTAATTAGGAAACCTACTTGACTTAGGAAACTTTCCTAAAATATAACTAGAAATAATATCTCACAATATCTTATCTTATCTCTTAATATCTCACCGTATATATGAAAAATCAAAATATGGAAATACGAACAGACTCAAAAAGGAAACAAGTACTAACAAATTTGGTTTAATTTCTAACACTCCCCCTTAAACCAAATTCTCTTCCATCGATCATTCCAAGCAAGCTCTTAAACTTTCGAAAAGTATCGATCTTGAGAGGTTTAGTAAAAATATCTGCTACTTGATCTTCGGTCTTCATATGCAATACTTCAACTTCATTCTCTTTAATCTGTTCTTGGATAAAGTGATATCGAACATCGATATGTTTACTTCGTTTATGAAAAACTGGATTTTTCGCCAAAGCAATAGCAGAAATATTATCAACAAAAATCTCTGTTGCTTTCTTCTGCTCCATAAGAATATTTTTGAGTAGTCTTCTCAACCATATTGCATGACAAATACATGAAGATGCAGCTACATATTCAGCTTCACATGTCGATAGAGTAACACTTGATTGCTACTTTGATGAACATGTAAAAGCAGTGTCGCACAAGAAAAATACAAATCCGATGGTGCTTTTTCGATTATCGATATCTTCACCATAATCACTATCCGAATAAGCTCTAAGTTTGAAAGATCCAGAGCAATAATAGTGTAAACCATGAGAAATAGTACCTTTGATGTACTGAAGTATTCTCTTTGCAGCTTTAAGATGAGATGATTTCGGCTTCTTCATGTATCGACTAACAATTCCAATACTATACATAATATCTGGTCTCGTGCATGTCAAGTATCTCAAACTCCCAATCAAGCTTCTATAATATGTCGAATCAACATCGGCACCATTATCAAACTTCGAAAGTTTGGTTCCACACTCCATTGGTGTATTTACCGACATACAGTTCTTCATGTTGAATTTTTCAAGGATATTTTTTGCATATCCTTTTTGGGAAATAAAAATCCCATCGGCACTTTACTTCACTTCGATACCAAGGAAATAATTCATGAGACCATTATCGGTCATCTCAAATTCTTTCACCATCGATGCCTTAAAAGCATCAATCATAGTCGAATTATTTCCTGTAAAAACAAGATCATCAAAATATAAACAGGCGAGCAGAATATCACTTTTTTCTTGCTTCAAATAGAGTGCATGCTCGTATGGACATTGAGAGAATCCATTCGCCTTGAAATATGCATCAATTCTGGAATTCCATGCTCTCGGTGCTTGTTTAAGCCCGTATAGAGCTTTCTTCAACCTCAGTACTTTATCTTCAAGACCTTTCACAATAAACCCCTCGGGTTGTTCGACATAAATTTCTTCTTCAAGGATGCCATTCAAGAATGCTGATTTGACATCCATTTAATAAATCCGCCAATTATTTTGAGCAGCAATGAAAATAATCAATCTAATCGTTTCCATGCGGATGACGGGGGCAAAAACTTCATCATAGTCAATTCCGGCTTTTTGCTTGTACCCCTTCGCGACTAATCTAGCTTTATACCTTATCACTTCACCTTTCTCATTCTTCTTGACTTTGTACATCCATTTAACACCAATTGATTTCTTGTCCTTCGGAAGCTTAGCAAGCTCCCATGTTTGATTTTTCTCGATGGCTTCAATTTCTTCGTTCATGGCTTTCCTCCACTTTTCTTCTTTGGCCGCATCATCATAAGCAAGTGGTTCATAATCTGCAAGAAGACATATAAGATGAAGCTCTTCGATAGCTTCATAAATTTCAGACAATCTTCTTGATCTGGGCAATAGTGGTTCATCGACACTATTTGAAGAGGATGGTGTTGATGAACTTGAATAAGATGTTGGAAAAGAAGGTGAAGATTGATCTTTCAACTCCGTTTGATTAGAATCACCACGAACATTCGCTTCTTCTTTTGGATTTTCTTCCCACATTCCATCTTCATCGAACTTGACATCTCTCTACTTACATGCATTTTCAAAGTGTTAGGATCAAATAATCGATAGGCTTTGGATGATGAGTCATACCCGATAAAAATGAGTTTTTTGCTATTGTCTTCAAGTTTCGATCTTTTTTGGTCCGGGACATGAGCGTAGGCAATGCTCCCGAAAATTCTCAAGTGCGAAACACTTGGTGTTTTCCCGGTCCATGCCTCTTGTGGAGTTACGCCTTTAAGTCCATATGTTGGACATCTATTTTGAAGATAGACGGCACACGAAACAACTTCAGCCCAAAGTTCCTTGGACAAATTTTTGCTCTTCAACATGCTTCGAACCATATCGAGAATGGTTCTATTTTTCCGTTCAGCCACACCGTTTTGTTGAGGAGAATACGGGGCCGTCAAGAAACGCCGAATACCATGATTTTCACAGAATTTGTTGAATATGGCTGAGGTGAATTCTCCACCACGATCAGTCCTTAAAGCCTTGATAAAATAGCTGCTTTCCTTTTCAGCCAGATTCTTGAATTGTTTAAAAGTATCAAACACTTCTGTCTTTTCTTTCAAAAAATACACCCAAGTTTTTCGAGTAATCATCAATAAAAGTAATAAAATATCGATGATTACCATATGAGTGAGGATTGATCGGGCCACACAAATCAGAATGAATCAACTCAAGCGGCTTCTTCGCTCGATAAGTCGTCTCCTTCGGAAAGCTAGTTCTGGAATGCTTGCCGATAACACACCCTTCACATAATTGATCGGGATGATCAATATGTGGTAAGCCATAAACCATTTTCTTGCGAGAAAGCAAATTGAGTCCGCCAAAATTGAGATGGCCGAACCTCAAATGCCACAACCATGAAGGATCATCTACGTATGCTTTTAGACATCGAGACATCTCACTCTTTATATTAAGAATAAACATCCTATTGTTCGACATCTTCACATTTGCAATCAGTTTATTATTTCGATATCTTAATATAAGATTAAGATCTCTTATATGAACAGTATAACCTTTCTCTAGAAGTTGTCCCAAACTCAATATATTGCTTGGCATTTTTGGAACATAATAAACATTAGTAATAAATTGACGTGCACCATTCTTTAAGCGAATCAAAATTGTACCTTTCCCTTCAACAAGAATTTTAGAGTTATCATCGAATGAGACATTCCCTTTAATTATCTCATCTAACTCGGCAAACATCTCCTTTCTCCCACACATGTGATTACTTGCACCGGTATCCAAATACCATGTATCACTTTGACCTTCTTCATATTCTTTTAATGCTAATAAGAGAACTTGATCATCATTATTCACCAAGTTCGCCTTTTCGTCTGCTCTATTACTTTCTTTATTTCAGCAGTTAGAAGCATAATGGCCAAGTTTATTGCAATGATAACATCGGATTTTAGATTTATCATACCATTGACTTGTCGAGTTCTTTTCTCTTCCACGAACGCCTCTTTGGTACTGGTATCCTCTATCACTTCGAGCAAGATCTCCTCTACTTCGTCCACGATCTCTTCCTCGAAAGTGACCTCGGTCACGACTTCGATCACGATCTTGATTTGTCCCGTAATTTTGTACGGGATCTCTTCTTTGCTTCTTCTCATCTTGTATGGTCAACTGCGTTTGGAGAACTTCCTCCACTGATTCAATCTTTTTCTTTCTCAATCTTTCTTCATGGGCTTGTAATGAACCCATAAGTTCATCGACTGTCATGGTATCCAAGTCTTTGGATTCTTCAATCGCAACAGCAATATGATCATACTTCTTGTCTAAGAACCGAAGTATTTTCTCAACAACACGAACATTGGAAACGTCTTCTCTGTTTCTTTTCATCTGATTAACAATTGCCAAAATTCTCGTGAAATAATCGGCAATCGATTCATATTCTTTCATATGAATTATCTCGAATTCGACTCTCAAGGCTTGAAGGCGAATCTTCTGAACTTTCTGAACTCTTTGATGTGTGTTTTGAAGAATCTCCCATGCCTCTTTAGCGGTAGTGGCGTTCGAAACTTTTTCGAACATGGAATCATCTAACGCTTGATAGATGATCGACAGGGCATATTGATCTTTCGTTCGAGCCTTCTCCAAGGCATTCCTCTGGTTCTGATTCAACGTGGCTTCATCCTCTGGCTCATCATAGCCAGTGTTAACAAGTTCCCACACACCGTAGACGACGAGTAGAGCTTTCATTCTAACAGCCCAGTTACCATAATTTTCTTTTGTAAGACGAGGGTATTGAAGAGGAAGCTGATTGTTCGTTGAGGCCATGATCACAAACTGTAAGCTCTTATGCCAATTTGTTGAGCATCAGAGGTGCGGCAACAATATTGATATGATGGAAGAAATTTTTTGAAGGTGAAACGATCACAATTCGCGCCTTTCTATTACATGTCTCAATTACAAGAGAAATAGACTATATATAGACCATAATTTGATTCGAAATAGGAAACCTCTTTCTAGGAAACCTATTCTAATTAGGAAACCTACTTGACTTAGGAAACTTTTCTAAAATATAATTAGAAATAATATCTTACAATATCCTATCTTATCTCTTAATATCTCAACGTATATATGAAAAATCAAAATATGGAAATACGAACAGACTCAAAAAGGAAACAAGTACTAACAAATTTGGTTTAATTTCTAACATCAAGAATGGAGTGATGAGCATGGCTTTGCCGTCAATGCGATTGAGGGCAATTTCCGACCATGCGGTGAGGAAAGCAGAGACTGACGCGCCATCGGCGATCTTGTGAGAGATGCAGATACCGATCCCGCTGCCGCCACAGTCGAAGAAGTTGGCTTGGACCCCTACAATGACTTGTTCCTCAATGTTGGGAGCGACTATGTGCGGAGAGAACGGGAGGAATTGCAGTAGTTGATTGACGTCCGGGTTCAACAGGACTTTGGACAAGTCGAAGTGAGCTTTCGCCTCCAAATAGAGCGCCCCCTCATCATTGCAATCGATGGCGGTGTTGCCTTTCACCCTTCCGCCTAGAAGGTAGAAGAGGGAAAGCGCCTGCGAGAGCGAAGTTTTCAAGTTTCCTGTGAACGAGGCAGAGTTCGGCACCGCCTTGTTGTCGGGAGCCGAGTAGAACAGGATGATTGGAACTCAAAGCGGGGGAGCCAGTTGGTTAAGGATACAGAGCTTGAAGTTTCTGAGGTGAGATGGAGTTGGAGACGAAGGCTTGATGGTCTCTGTGGAGACAACCTCAACTTTCATGGCCATGTCTGTTGGAAATTGAGAGATTTGAAAGTGTCCTTTTAAGTTTCTTTCTAGAGAAAGTGTGCTTGTTTGGTGCTATTTAATTGCAAGACCTTGTAGTGCATATATAGAGAAAAGGGAGGAGAAATTTGTAATTTTTGGGTCGGAGGCTCATAGTATCATGGCTAAACAAAGAGTACGTGCTGATCTCTTGTGGTCGCTTACATTTTGAAGGATAAAGCAGATATAATGTAAAACCCAATTTGAAGAATTTATCAAGCTTCTTTATTTGAGATAGTGCGATAAAAATATCATACAATCATAGACTTAATATCCTGCTATAAAATGATTGCAAAACTTGATCGCACAATGCCTAAAACATAATGGATCCATATTCTTTTAATTGGATCCAAGTATATTTATAGTCTACATCCTCAATCTATTCAAAAACAGGTTGTCCATGCTGAGATTAGTGATTTTACGTGGAATTGTTTGCTTGTAGCGTGATCATTAGCAATCTTGTTAAATAGACATTGTAAATGAACCTTCGTATTATACGAGATACCTAGTAGGGAATATAATTTGGGGACTGGGATCTCTCAGCCGTAAAATGACATTTTTTGGATTTTTCCAAAGGGTAATTTAGGCATTACGAAGGCCGATTCATTCATGAAAAAGCCTAATTTTAAGTCAACAAGTAACGCCTCATTTGTTTAATAATTCTAGCCTTGCTCTAGGATTATTAGGATATTAATATTATGTAGGGTGAATAGATTGAATTTGAATACCATAAAAAATCACCATAGGAGGCGGCGGCCCCTTATAATCTAGATGAATTAGTCTAGTTTAGATTTAATTTGACTAGCTTAGTTACTTGACATAGGAAATAGCAATAGATTTAGTTTAGTTTTTTTTTTTTGATAACCCAGGGAACCCCCGCACGGCCGACAGCCGGGAGGTAAACCCTGGGGGCGACACGTGCTAGCCACCACACACGTGCACCGGTTCAGTCACCCTACGGCGCCCGGGATTTATTTAGTTTAGTTAGTTTAGCTAGAAAATCAAAATCAATTTAGACTTAGAATCATTTCCTCAAATAAAATGGATAGCCTAGTTTAGATTAGGTCCCTCATTCAAATAAAAATGGATAAAATTTAGGGTTACTTAACCTAGATTTTAATAGGAAATTAGTTTCTAAATTCAAGCACATGGAGAATCATGTCCCGGGGATCAAGACCAAAGCCATGCATATTCTCGAGTCAAGCTCATATGGTTAAAACAAAGCCATATATATTCTTTACCTGACAATTATTGGATTTTCATTTTCCGCACCTTTAGTTCAAGTCTTTCAATAATTGAGTGTTTAATTCCCGTACCTTTGATACATTAGTTGTTTTTTTTTCTTTTTAAAAAAGATAGGACAAGCCTTAGGACAACGATAAAGCCTTAGAAATCATCGCATGAACACTTAGCGACCAAAACGACTTCTAGGCTCATAATTGGTAAACAAGACCATTTGATCACTTAGGAAAACACCCAATCAAGTTAGAGGTACCAAAAGGACACTAGTAGAAACTATTAGTGTAATTAAGTCCCTGAACTTAGAAAACTCTGGTTGCGTAGAAAGTGAGATATCCTCTCATGACTCACTAAGTTTCTAGCCAACCCTAATAGGCTAGTGGCAACTCCCAATTCACATGGAATCATTTAGGATTGATTGGAACTTAAATGAATCCCAACTTAGCGTGAGGTAAGGGCTTGGGAGAGCCCGTGCCTAATTGAGGGCCATTGGCTCACCTTTTGGGCATTACCCATAACCCCGTCTACTCGACCGCGTTAGGAAGGTTTGCGATAGGGTCAAAGAGGGCTGACGACTCTAGCAGTGAGCAAGCTAGGGCTGTGCACGATGGTGGCGACTAGTGGCGTGGATGGCCATCCCTTCTACGATGGAAGCGATTGTTGGCACACTACTACACGTGCCAAGTAGGCAAGGGTATTGAAAGCGCGCAGCAGAAATCCAATATCTTCACTTAGGGAGATCGCCAAGAGAGAGCTTAAGCCCAAGCCCATCAACATATTATATTGGACTCACATTCATTCAAAAGCTAAAGTCAATGAGTTGTGAGCCAACTAGGATATATTAAATGCTCTATGTCACACTAATTCTTCGATGTGAGATTTCTCTAAACAACTCACATTTGAATCCTAACAATCTCCTCGTCATGTGTGAGTTTAGTGTCAGATCTGCTTCTCCTTATTCCAAGTATCCTCCTACATCATGATATCTCAACTTGAATAGATTGGGAGCCCATCAATTTACCATTGGCTCTGATACTATTTGTTCAGATCTTATAGTGGAAACTCGGTACCTTTGGGGAGACCGCCAAGAGGGAGCTTAAACTCGAACATGTTAACATATCCAGTTCGACCTACATTCACTCAAAAGTTTAAACAAATGAATTATGGGCCAACTAGGATATATTAGCTGCTCTACACCACTTCAATTCTCCGATATGAGATTTCTCTAGCACAACTAACATGTGCAACCTAGAAAAGTGTTAGGTCGGCAAACTCAACCCTTGCCTCTTTGCCGACTCCCAATGAGGGTCACTAATGAAGTAGTGGGAGGCGCCCCAACCCACCCAAGAATCCCTCAAGTTTTTCTTTTTTCTTTTGTATTTTAATATTTTTTCTTTAAATTTTATATACATTGTTCTTTTAATCTTCTAATTTCTTGTCTTTTCTTTTTTAAAGGAAAATTTAAGCTTGTTTTTTATGTGGCTCTTAGTTGGCACCATATTGTTGCCACATGTATTAAAAATGTATTGAAAAAGTTGTTCAACATTTTTTCAATAGCCAAATTAAACAGAGTTAAGGGAGCTACTTGATTCTATCAATTTAATAAGTTTTAGGATTTAATTATACAAATTGAAAGTTGTATGACTCAATTGAACTTTTGCAATGGGTTTTGGGACTTCGATTATACTTAGCCATTTGTGTACTTTTCTAAATGTTTGTATCAACGCGTTCTTGCTTGCTCTCTTGTTACTCTTTCTATTGGTTTTACATTTTCTAGTTGCTCTTGCTTTTCAACCGATGCACACGCCGAAGGACAGGTATTTTTCTTGAGGATAGTTTTTGCTCGCATGATGAGACGATGTTCATTTCTTGTTTTCATTCGTACGGGCTGGCCTTTTCATTTCTTTAAGTCCAGACCTGCCCAGCTATGTACGGAAATATCTGTTCTTGCTTGTTGTGGTTGGCTTCAAGATGGTTGCCAAAGTCAACTGAACGCTAACATCTTAAAATTTTGAAAGTGGGAGTTTTTTTGATTTGTTGAACAAGTCGCCGGAGAAAGCAGTTACGAAACACGTCCTTTTGAGTTGTGAGAAGACCTTCAAATGCTTAGAATGTAATCTTCTTTGTGATCCAACTTGATTGGAAAGTAAGACTATATCCAAAAATAATCACCACGGGGCGTGCAATGGTGAGGGAGTTTACTGTGTGAGGAAGTTGGCGTCAAAAAATATTATCAGCTGAATCATTGGTTGATCATTGTTTAATGGTTTGTGTACATATATGGGCATGTCAGGACTCAGAGAATTTGAAAAGCCAGACTGCACGAATGAAAACAGCAAAGTCAGCATAGCCAATCATTTTGCAAACGTGAACACAACCAGAAGCTACAGGCAGGATTGATAAAATATATAAATATGAAACCACATTTTTTTCTAACAGTTTAAGATTTTAGAACAGTTAGTAGTAGTCTTGCAATGATGAAGAGATCCAATCTTGAGTGGAACTCAGTTTTGTTGGATGCATGCTTGATTTGATCATCTAAATATTCCAAGTAAACAATGACTGGCCATAGTTTTTGCTGATAACTTAATCCAAGTCCTTCGTTGACTCTCGGTTCTCAGATAATATATTCTGTCACCATTCTCCATGCATGCTGTTTAGTTATTTGATATTTTAGTCGGGTTTTGTCACAGCTATTGTTCTGTGTAAGCAACCAGTGAGTTGTCATCCTTCGAACCAATATGCCATAATTCTGTTTATTTATCATGTAATATTGGGCCAGGCCCAAGCAACCACTTAAGCTCATGAGGCTATGCTTTTTCAAGGTTTAGTAAATCGCAAAAGAAGGAAAAAAGGGGGGAAAGACAGAAAACGAACGAAAAGTCATGCACACTTTGGAGGCCTTGTTAAGCAGGATTAATTCCGTTTTGTAGGGCTCGTAAGAATTTGAAGCCTTGCTGGAATGGCCATCAAAGGTTGCCGGAGTAAATGTGACACGGGTGTATTAATTTAGGATTTTTGATAGTATTAATCCTAATAAATAACGCTTCAGGATACAAAAGCACACCAGGCAGAAAAAAATGAGAAAGCACATGGGGCTACACAAGCACATTGGGCAGAAGAAAATGAGAATGCACACCGGCTTACAGAAGCACACTAGGCAGAAGGATATGAGATGCACACCGAGCCACAAAAGCACATTGAATAGAAGAAAGGGTTAATACTACGAAAAATCTCAAACTGGTAAACATGTGATAAATTTACCATAAATTAATTTTTTGATCATCAAAAACTACAAATTTGTACACATGTGACAACTTTACTCCAAAATAATTTTTTGACCACAAAAAATCAAAAACTGGTACATTTGTGATAAATTTACCCTCCGTTAATTTCAGTTAAATTTGATTAATCCAAAAAAAATCACAAACCGATACACATGTGATAAATAGAGGGTAAAATCCAAAACTCATATATCCGTCAATTACCGGATGTCATTTAACAAAAAAATTTAATAGTAAAAATTAACGAAAACTAATGTAGGATAAAATTATCACAGGTGTAGCAGTTTGGGATTTTTGGTGGTCAAAAAATTAGTTTAGGGTAAAATTGTCACAGATGTGCCAGTTTGAGATTTTTCGTGTTATTAACTCTAGAAGAAAATGAGAATGCACACGAAACTAGAGAAAAAAAAAACCCAGGCAAAAGAAAATAAGATTGCACACCGAGCTGCAAAAGCACACCGCGATAAAACAGATCGGGCAGAAGAGCACTCCGGGCTAGAGTTTAGGCTACAAAAGAACGCTAAGTTGAAAGATCACCCCGGGCTAGAAAAGACGCTCAGGGGTACGAACGGCACTTCTCCGCTGAAAAGCACTTCATGCTACAAAAGCATGTCGGGCTGGAAAAGCGGTACGGTCTATAAGAGCACGTCAGGCTATCACGTTAAAACAATCATATATGGCAAAACCAAGAAGGTGTCTTCATTTAAAGAACGTTGTCAGGTGAAATATCACTTGGAATTCACACCCGCAATTTGAGGTAACCATTTGCATTAGAAAACAACATCACTACAAAATTACGTGCGACCATTTTGATGTGTTAGCATAACAAAACCCCACGGAAAAAAGTGATCATCGAGATGACCTTCATTCATAAACCTTATTTGCTAAAAATGCCAAAGAAGAGTCTTTTAATATGAAAGGAATTTTCTACCTATCTCTAGCGAAAATGCTGTTTTGTTCCATCCATTGATGCGGAAAGGAATTCACTCAATTCTCACGACACTATATCAAAATGGGGTAGAGTTTTCTCGCAAAAGTTACGACTTTACAAATCCAAATGACATTTTCATAGGATCGTATCACGAGCTCAGTCAACGGTTTACTCAAAGGAATATATATCATGGCTAATTCATCATTTCCACCGGGTTTACAAGTTAAAATACCCTAAAGATTTGTTTCGCCAAAAATGATCTCTAACGAAATACCTTTCATCAAAATTGGCTCTTTGGCTTTATTTTGTATGTATTAGGTTCGTGTGGCAATTCAAAAAGGAAGGATTCGGTTTTAATTAAGCAAAAACTAAGGATAAAGTAAACGAGTGCAAATAAAAGAGTAAAGATAATGCAAAAACGAAATATAACTTGCGAAATTGAAGATATGTTGTTTCAATGATTGATTGCAGATCCCTTACAACATTGCTTTGTCAGCTATTTATAGCCAGACCAGACTATTGTAGCAGTTATTGTTTAAAATTTGAAATATTTCTGGAACATTCAGGATATTTTCTAAAAACTTCACTTTGTTAACCACAATGCGGTTGAACATCAATCTCCATGGGTCCTTTAGTAATTCGTCTGTCGTCCGCTTATTCTGATTTTTTAATCGATAGTTGTGCAGAACTGTCGGCAACCATGATCATTCTTATCTACGAGCTTCTTGTAAATATATGGGCCAACCATCTAACGATACTGTTTGGGTTCTATTGGCTCGCTGTGGCCCATGAAGATTATTTTTTAGTATCAACAAATGCCATTTTAAAAGAATCCGTGGTCACCATTCTTTTGGATTCCTCTTGAACGTCAACTCAATTAATTCTCTAGCCAATCCCGAGCTGATTCTTCTCGGATTTCGAGCAAAACTCATCTCGGCTTTTGATTTCGTTGGCTGGTTCTTCTCACTCCAAGCTGACAAGTGGCACGATCCGCTTTTGCCTTTATAATTATTGCTGGAGATAATTTCAAGATCGCATTTTTACCTTCACTGAACCTAGTTTCGTCAACCTTTCTCTCTTTGGAGGTCTGTCTTTTCTTCGGGTCCTACTATGTCTCATTCTTACGATCCTTCGGCTATTTTTGTCTTGGCTTGACCAACTTTGGCGATAAGAAAAAAAAGAAAACTCGCTTCTGTCGTTGAACAGTGTTGAGGAAGTACCAGAACAGATCATCCTAAGTCCTTGTTTTCTTGTGCCTAGTATCCCAAAGTCTCTCCAGGGTTGTTTCCCTCGGAATGCGGCGGAACTCCTCCCGTTCAAGAAGGAGCACATAGTTGAATGTCTGGACTCCAACATCTTAACGGCTTAGGTCTTTTCCTCCCTTTGACACTACCTCTTTTGAATGGTATTTGTGGCTCAAACCTCATAAGAATCCTATTTGGCACACCGCTAAGATTGACAAAGCCCTTGAGTTCTGCACTTTTGATTGGAAACTCAGCCTCAAACTTCTCGGAGGTCTCACCAGCTTTAGGTCGTCCTTGATTAATTGTTTTTTCCTTCATTCGGGATCTTTAACATTAATGTATATGCCATTGCCGGCCTCAGTTCTTGAGGTGAGGATCCCTGCTTCATCGACTAGACTTCTTGTCCTATTTTGGTGAGGGTGCTGACTTGTCTTGTAGTCACTTCTTTATGGGAATAGGACGGGTCAGCCGGCTAATGATGAACATGTTGCATTTCGTTTGTATTGGCTGTCAAAGTTTGTCTTTCTCCATCCCGCGCTCCAAATAGCGAAGGATTTATCGGGGTTAGCCTCTCGACTTGCTGAAGGCGACACTTTGCGCTAGGGCATCTTGCTTGGCTATAGAGGTTTAGGTCACGCATCTTCCTCCATGGGTGAAAAGACTTATGTTGTCAGTCTCCGGGTTTTGTTGGCCATCGCCTGAGATCGGCCTAGCGAAAAGGAAAGAAAAAAACAGAAAAAAGAAAAAAGAAAGAAAAAAGGAAAAAAAAAAGTAAAGGATGAAAATGCCCTTGACTAGCTGATGAGGTTAGACTCTTTTTTGAGACTGACATGGCCACTTCAAATCCTTATTTGAAACTAAATCCACTTCAAATCCTTATTTGAAAAAAAAAAAAGCATTTCAGGTCCTTAGTTGAAACTAGATTCATTTCAGGCATTTAGTTGAGAAAATAAGAACACTTCATGTCCATATTTAGAATTTTTCCTACCTTTTATGTAGAATTTCAAGAATTCTACAATGGTAGAATCCTGTAGATTTGCTAAGTTGCGAATATGACGATCAACACCTGAGAAACATGGACGATCAAGCCAACTCCTTCCCACCTTGAATTCGTATTTAGACGTTACATTGTCAAGCATCCTAACCTTTGGGTTGAAAAATAATGGAAGTATTATTAGGAAAAATGTATTTATGAAATAGAACAAGAAGAAAATGGGATCAAACTTCGTTGATACCTAAATTTTGGTTACTGTATTTAATTCATTATTGCATAAGAAAATTAGGGGTTGACTTGACCCCTAGACAAAAATACCGCATACGTAGCCCACATTTATTTTGGACCAATACTTGCCACAGTCACATGCATCACACATGTTCCGGTCACATGATAAGGATTAGCATCATATTTTGTGGATCAAGGTTTCAAATTAAAATGAAATCATCCATGCTGGTGCAGTCTTGATTGTCTCGGATTAAAAATTTAAATGTAGTTCAAGATAAGTTCGAGGATCAATTCTAATTTGGATATTGGCTCCCGACAGTTTACTTTTGAATGCTTGATCTCTATCGTGGTATCTCGTCTTCAAAAGGGATTGAATTGTTTGTAATTTTAAACAAAAGAAAATTTGAAGGCATGAACATCACTACAAAAAAACATGAATTTTGCGACAGGAAAATTTTCGTCGCTAATTTGAGACAGAAAATAAATCCATCACTAATTCCGTCGCAAATTAGCGACAAAAATTTTCCGTCGCTTATTTGCGACGGAAAATAAATCCGTCGCTAATTCCGTTGCAAATTAGCTACGGAAAATAAATCTGTCGCTAATTTCGTCGTAAATCTGCGACGGAAAATTGGTTGCTAATTCCGTCGCAAATTAGCGACGACCAATTTTCCGTCGCAAATTTGCAACGAAATTAGCGACGGATTTATTTTCCGTCGCTAATTTATGCAATGAAATTTACCATTTTGTGACGAAAATAGCGACGGATTTTTTTACTGTCACTAATTTGCGACGGATAAAAATTTGTGGCTAATTTGCGATGGATTTTGCAACGAAAACGGATTCGTCGCTAATTTGTAATTTATGATGGAAAATAACTTTCGTCATATTCACCCCACCCGTCAATTTCTCTCTCTCTCTGTACTGATTCCTCACATCCCCTCGCTTTTCTCCCACCTTCTCCCTCTTTCGTTTCTCTCAATAATCCGTGCGCGCAGAAATCAATCTCGGTAAAGCTTTTCTTTCGGTAAGTATCCTAGCTAATTTTGTGATTAATTGGCGACGAATACGGTTCGTCACAAAACTATTCATAGCTGGATTCGAATTTTTTTATTGACTATTTTTTTGTAACTTCTTGGCCGGTCGTCGGTCCGGCCACCGGCCACCGGCGAGACCTCGCCGGCCACGGGGGGAGGCCGAGCGGCCTCGCCGGCTATCCAGCGAGGCTGCTTGGCCTCCCCCCATGGCTGGCGAGGCCGCTTGGCCTCCCCCCCATGGCGGACGACCTCGCCGTCACCCAGATCTGGGAGAACGGCGAGGTCGACCGGCGGCCATGGCGAGGCTGCTCGGCCTCCCCCAGATCTGGGCGAGGCCGCTCGGCCTCGCCCCATGGCCGGCGAGGTCGACCGGCGGCCTCACCCAAGTGTGGCGGTCAATCTCGCCGTCGCCCAAATCTGGGCGATGGCGAGGTCGACCGACGGCCACGGCGAGGTCGAACTAAAAAAAATATAAGGGGAAAAAAATTTAAAAAATTCGAAAAAAATAAAAAAAATTATTAAAAAATGAATGTTAAGTGATTTTTCTTTTATTTAGGTACGTGTCTAAGTGATGGTCTCGCAATCTAAGTGAGCATTGTAATTCTCGTCAAATTCACCACTTTCTACTACCAAGATTTCAGTCAAATATTTGGGTAAGTCTTCTTTACATGGTAATTTTTTCTATTTTTTCAATTTCAAAGTAATTGTTGCGTGAAAAACAAAATTTTAATTTTCATAATTTTATGGTTTTAATTAAGAAGAGTAGATATGATATTTTAAATATTTTACGAGATTTTTTTATTTTAATACAGACACAATGCAAAGAGACAGGGCTTGGATGTATAATAAGAACTTACCTGGACGTCGAGGATTAACCGATGAGTTTTGTACTGGGTTGAAATTATTTTTAGACTTTACTAGTAGTAAATATGAGTTCATGGATGGAAATAAGTTAAGGTGTCCGTGTAAAAAGTGCAGTAATGATAAATTTAATGTGTGTGATAAAGTTAGAGAACATCTTTGTAAATTTGGGTTTACTCCGAATTATTATAATTGGACTTGCCATAGTGAACCATTTATATATGATGAAGGATATCAAAAAAGTGATCAATTTTTAGTTAGGGAAGAATGTAGCTATTATGACCAATTGAACCCATATGAGAGAATGGTGATTGATGCAGCTGGTCAGAATTTTGTTTCAGAATCGAACCATGCAAGTACTAATTTTACTCCTACACATGAACAAGTGGATACTAGTCATGCATCACAATTGGAAGAGATAGGAGTAATGGGTTTTGATGAGAATGTGTGTAATGAAACTTTTTTATTTAATCAGTTCTGGAAAGTATTGAAAGCAACAGATGAACCTTTATGGGTAGGTTGTGACAACCACACTAAGTTATTAGTGACAGCAAGACTGTTAAATATCAAGGCAGAGCATAATGTGTCTGCGGATTGCTTCAACTCTTTTGTTGAAGTAATGCGGGAAACAATGCCTCGTGATAACATCATGCCAAGTGATTTTTACGATATGAAAAAGCTAGTGGATAACTTAGGTCTTCCAGTTGTAAGGATTGATGTAAGTATTAGGGGTTGTATGTTATAATGGAGAGATGATGAAAATACAGAATCTTGCAAATTCTGTAGCCAACCTAGGTATAAGATTAACAGGAGGCAGGGTCGTAATCAGAAGCGTAGACTATGCAAGCAATTGTTTTATCTGCCCTTAATCCCCATATTGCAAAGGCTTTATGCGTCTCATGCCACTGCTGAACACATGACTTGACATGCAAATCATGAAACAAAAGAGGGTCTAATGTGTCATCCTTCATATGCATAGGTATGGAAACATTTTGATAGAACATATCCTGAGTTTGCGATAGAGCCTCAAAACATCATATTAGGTCTTTGTGCTGATGGATTTGCCCCATTTGGGAAATCAGAAAAAAGTTATTCATGTTGACCAGTTATCTTAACTCCTATAATCTTCCACCTGGTATGTGCACGAAGACACCTTATATGTTTTTGACATTGATCGTGATTGGCTCGCAAAATTTGAAAAAGTTGATAGATGTTTATATGCAACCATTGATTGAAGAGTTACAACGGCTATGGGATGAAGATGTCCCTACGTATGACATTTCTACCGATCAAATATTTGTAATGAAGGCTGCTCTTCTTTAGACGATAAATGACTTTCCAGCTTATGGAATGTTATTTGGATGGAGTACAGTTGGGATCTTAGGATGTCCGATATGTATGGAGAGATCGAAGGCATTCAGATTAAAACATGATAAGAAACCCAGCTGTTTTGATTGTCACAATCAATTTTTGCCGCTAAATCATACATTCAGAAGGAATAAAAAAGAGTTCATCAAGAATAGGACTGAAAGAACACCTCCACCATTGAGGTTGACCGGCGATCAAATTTGGGCGCGGGTACAGGACTTTCTAACTATTGTTCAGAACCCTCACAGCACGACTTTTGCGTACGAAAGTACATATAAGTGCACAAAATGCAGAATATTTTGGGATCAATCATATTGGAAGGCCCATCTTATTCATAATAATCTTGACGTCATGCACATAGAAAAGAATGTTTTCGACAATGTCATAAATACTGTGATGGATGTCACCGGAAAAATAAAAGATAACTTGAATGCAAGAAAGATATGAGAGATATTTGTGATCGGCCAACACTAGATGTGGATGTAAGTAGCAAGGGACCAAAACCAAAAGCAATTTATACATTGGATAAAGAGCAGAGACGAGTTATTTGTCAATGGTTGAAATCTGTGCGGTTTCCTGATGGATATGCTTCGAACCTCGGGAGATATGTTGATTTGAATGAATGCAAGTTGACAAGTTTTAAAAGTCACGATTGTCACATATTGATGGAAAGACTAATTTCAATAGCTTTCAAGGAAGTTCTACCGAACTTTGTATGGGGCGTCATTACAGAGTTAAGCAATTTCCTGCATAATATTTGCTCAACAGTGTTAAAAGCATCACATATGGAGAAACTAGAGAGAGATATTCCAATTATTCTTTGCAACTTAGAAAGGATATTTCCTCCATCGTTTTTTGATTCGATAGAGCATCTCTTAGTTCATTTGCCTAATGAGGCCAAAGTTGCAGGTCTCGTCCAATTTCGATGGATGTTTCCATTTGAGAGCTAATTTTTTTTAAAATAAAGTTCAAATTACTTTATTATATATTATATTCCGATAAGCTTCTTTTTATTGCAACTAGATTCTTATATCATTTGAAGAAAAAGTGAAGAATAAGATATGTGTTGAAGCTTCAATGTGTAATACATGTATTGTGGAAGAAGTGACAACATTTGCATCATACTATTTTGAGCCGCACGTGCAGTGCAAAAAGCGGAGAGCAAGCAGAAATGATGAAGGCCCCATTTATCCCAATTGCAAAGTATTTTCTATTTTCAATTATCTAGATCGACCAAGCGGCACATGTCAGTTTCATTACTTAACAAGTGAAGAATTGTATGCAGCCCATACATATATTTTACTGAACTGCCCAGAAGTCGAGCCATACTTCGAGTAAATGTAAATTTGCAAATATATGTATTGTGTGTTAAATATTTACTAATATATAAATGGTATTTATTACTAGGATTTTCCAAACTTCAATGTATGGACTACCACCAAACGAGTTTGACCGTTTGTGCGACGAACAATTTACAGCATGGTTCAAAATATATGTAAGTTGCCTATGGACCAAAACCAAGTTATTAAAATATTATACATCATTTATTAAAATATATATTATTGATTTTACGTGCGTAACCTTAGGTTCCAGTAATCATGATGAACTTGGAGAGCAAGGATTGCTATATCATCTGTCATGGGGTCTACAGTTAAGAGTACAAAGTTGGCCAGCATATTTCATAAATGGATATAATTTTCACACTCAAGAATATGGAATGGAAAAAGTCACAGTGAATAGTGGTGTGTCTATTTGGTCATTTAATGGTGGCAGTTTAAAAGATGATTTTTATCGCTTGTTGGATGAAATCATAGAGATAGAGTACCTTGGACCATTAATGATACGGGTTGTGTTATTTAAGTGCAAGTGGTTCGACCCCATCAAAGGAATGAAGATGCATACGAAATTTAATTTGGTTGAAATAAATCACAAGAAAATGTATATGAAATATGAACCATTTGTCTTGGCATAACAAGCAATTCAAGTATGTTATGCATCATATCCTAATTTAAAACGTGACAAAACTAATTGATAAGCTGTATGTAAAATCAAAGTGCGGAGAACAATCGAGGAACACCGGAAGGATAGAACCTATCAATAAGAGGAAGTTTGTAACACGGTTGAAACTGATGAATATAACATTCCAACTTTACAAGATCCATGTGGAGCAATGATAAATATGGATCCAACTGAAATTTGCCAATTAAATGTACAAGATGGTTCAGAATATGATTTTGAGATAGATGATGAAGATGATGCTCATGAAGAAGATGAAGATCAAGATGCAGATCAAGACGAGGACGAAGATGCAGATCAAGACGAAGACGAAGACGGAGACGAACATGAAGATTAAAATTTTTGTGACAAAACACTAATGATGTGTCATTATTATTGCGACAAGTGTTATTTGGTTGTCATAATTATTATTATTGTTCTTGTTATTATTGTTATTTTTATTATCATTATTGTTGTTGTTATTATTGTTGTTGTCGATTATTCTTATTAATGTAACTGATCGTCGGAAAATTTATCGCTAAATGACAACAAGTCAAATATTATTCGTGCGATGACATTTATGATATTCTATTTTCCAATGAATTTGGATCGTTGCTAATTTCGTCGCTCATTTTACGACAATAACTTATTTGTGGCTACTGTTCATCTAAGAATTAGCGACGGAAGTGAAATTCACGGCAATTTTTCGAATCCGTCGCAATTTTGCGACGGATTCGAAAATGTTCTTTATTTTTGGAATCCGAAATAAATCCGTCAAAAATTTGTGACGGAAAAATAATTTCGTCGCACATTTGCGACGGAAAAAAAAATCCTTCGCAAATTATATTGTTCGTCGCAAATTTGGGACAGGAAAAAAAATTTTCTCCCAAATTTGCGATGGAAAAATATTGTCCGTGGCAAATTTGCGACGGACAATAATTCCGTCCAAATTTGCGACGGAATTTTTATCCGTCGTAAATTTGGGACGAAAAAAAAAATTCCCTCCCAAATTTGCGACGGAGAAATATTGTCCGTCATAAATTTGCAACGGATTATTTTGTCCGTCGCAAATTTGCTACGGAATTTTTATCCGTCACAAATTTGGGACGGAAAAAAAATTCCCTCCCAAATTTGCTACGGAAAAATATTGTCCGTCGCAAATTTGAGAAGGAAAAAAAATTTCCTCCCAAATTTGCGATGGAAAAATATTGTCCGTCGTAAATTTGTGACGGAAAAAAAAATTCCGTCGCAAAAATATTGTCTGTCACAAATTTGGGACGGAAAAAAAAATTTCCTCCCAAATTTGCGATGGAAAAATATTGTCGGTCGCAAATTTGAGATTAAAAAATATTGTTCGTCAGAAATTTGCAACAGAAAAATATTGTCCGTCGCAAATTTGGGACTGCAAAAAAAATTTCCTCTCAAATTTGCGACAGAAAAATATTGTCCATCGCAAATTTGCGACAGAATTATTGTCCGTCGCAAATTTGCGACGGAAAAATATTGTCCGTCGCAAATTTGAGACGGAATTTTTATCTGTCGCAAATTTGGGACGAAAAAAAGATTTCCTCCCAAATTTGTGACCGAAAAATATTGTCCGTCACAAATTTACGACAGATTTTTTGTCTGTCGCAAATTTGCGATGCAATTTTTATCCGTCGCAAATTTGGGACGGAAAAAAAATTCTGTGCCAAATTTGTGATGGACAATATTTTTCCGTCGTAAATTTACGACGGACAATATTTTTCCATAGCAAATTTACGACGGATTTATTTTTTCGTCACAAAATCCGTCGCAACCACATTTGCCCACGTTTCAAATTTTTGCGCTCGTCTCTCTCTCTCTCTCTCTCTCTCTCTCTCTCTCTCTCTCTCTCTCTCTCTCTCTCTCCCTGCCCGCACACGTGCCCCCTGGTCATGTCCACTCTTCTTTTTCAGACCTTTCCCTTCTTCTTTTTCTTTTTCTTTTTCTTCTTCTTCTTCTTCTTCCTGTTGTCGTTGCTGAGTACCCTGGACCTAACCGCCAGCCCGCCGTCACCGAGTACACTAGACCTGACCGCCAGCCCGCCGTCGCCATCGTCACCTGTGCGCTCGATAGCTCGCAGCTGCCGTCGCCATCACCGTCGCCATCGTCGCCTGCCCGCGCATGTGGTCACCGCTCGCCTGGTCGAGCTTGCCGCCGCCCAGCTCGCCCTAGCACCTCGCCCGAGCTCGTAGCCGTCACCGTCGCCACCCAGTAGCCGCCTAGCCGCCGCTAGAGCTCGTAGTCGTCGCCGTCGCCACCCAGTAGCCGCCCGACGCCGTTGCTGCCTTGCAGCCGTCTAGCAACCGACGGACACCGTCGCTGCCTAGCCTCGCCCGAGCTCGCCACCGCCCAACAGCCGCCCTACGCCGTCATCGCCCAGCCGACGCCTGACGTTGTCGCCACCCAGCACCCGCCCGACGCCGTTGCCACCCAATCTCGCCCGAGCTGGCCGCCGTCCAGCAGCCGCTTGACGCCGTCGCTGCCCAGCTGCCGCCCAACCGCCACCCGATGCCGTCGCCGCCCAGCAGCCGCCTAACGCCGTCGCTAACCAGCCTCGCTCGAGCTCGTAATTGTCGCCGTCGTCACCTAACATCGTCGCCGCCCAATCGCCGCCCGACGCCATCGCCGCCCAACCGCCGCCGCTCAGTCGTCGCCCGACGCCGTTGTCTGCTAGCCGCTGCCCAACACTGTCGCCCGACGCCGTCGCCACCTAGCTCCACCGTCGTTCGTCCAGCCGTGGCTGAGAGCCGTGTCGAGCGCCTGGCCGACTAGCCACCACTTGGGCCCGCACCTGCGCTGAGCCTGCCACTGGCCGACCGGCAAAAATATTATTATTGTTTGGGTTTTTTTTTGCTTTAAACCTAGTAAGCAACTCGCTAAACCCTACCTAATATAATGAGTATTAATCGACCTTGTTTAGGGATTGTTTAGTGTCGGATTGGTTGACTAAGTTAGGGGTCGATTTCAGGATTGCATATAGCTTTGATCGATGTTCGCCTGGTTAATTTGTCGATTATATCGTCGATTAAGCATTCAATGACGATCGTGTGGTTGATTAAGCGTTTTTTCAGAAAATGCATTAAAATTGAAAAATTCTAGAAAATTTCATAAAAATTTCTTGAAAATTAAAAAAAGTCAGATTTTGGGAAAATATGAAATTTGGTGAGTTTTTTTTAAATAAAAAAAATCAAAATTTCAAAATATCACAAAATGGCTTAAAATAACGGTGGCCACCCACTTTGAGTGAAATTTAAATTTTTTTAGGTGCTATCGTGACCTAAAATTTCTCTTAGGCTAATGGATTATTAAGACTAAGCTTAACTCGGGCCCTCCCAAGCCCTATCAATTCGCAACTTAGGGTTTAAGTTTTTAACATGCAAAATTTTTCATGCTCTGAGTCGCCACTAATCTATTTATGGTAGGTCGATTAGAAACCTAAATAAAACATAGGGAGATATGTTTTATTCCTACAAACCAGAGATTCTAAGCTCGGGGACTTGATTACGCTAGATCTAGTCTAACGTCCTTTCGGTACCTTTTCTTTTCAAAAATGTTTTGGCAAGTAATCTGGATCTATTTTAACTTAGTCACTAACATATGAGGTGTTCATGCGGGTGCGCAAACCACCAAAGTAACACCCAATAATCAAAAGCATTAACTAAATTGCAAGATTGGAAGAATTACTTACCTCAAAGCAACGTAAGCATCTGCATGGTTAGCTAGAAAATCACATCAACAATCCTAATATGATTTCTAATTAACAAGTAGTTCACTCAATATTTTTTAGGATTTTCACTTATTTAAATGAAAACTAACCTATATGCAATGACGTGCAAAAATTAACATGCGATTAATGCAATCTAGCATGCGAATTGTATGTCATGCGACGACGTGACCTAATTCTAATAATGGACAAATGATTTTTTTTTGTATTTTTCTCATTGAAATTCGGAATTAAAAAAATGCCTAAAATAACATGCAATCTAACGACTTCTTTTTTTGGTATTTTTATTAAAATCCGAAATAAAAAATTACTTAAATTAAGAATGCAATCTATCCTAATCTACCATAAAGCAATTCATTCTTTTTTTGGGGTTTTCATGAAAATTCGGAATTCAAAAATAACATAAATAATCTATTAAGATTAGAATATTACTTAATTTAAACTAGGAAATAGATTATCTCAAGTCCTAATTTAAATTAAATAATTACTCTATCGTCTAGATATATTTAGGATTCCCTAAACATGCAAAACTCAAATTCAAATCCTAACTGATATTTTTTGAATTTTCTTTTTTATTTGAAAAGGAAAAACAATTTAAACAGAGATAGCATCCACATTTAAAATAGCCACACGATCCGCAAAATTCGTTTCAAACTCGGATTAGGCACAAAAATCGAACTATCGGTCATATCTATAGGGTTACAGATATTGACGGAAAGTCGATCATTCAAATTTGAAAAGCAGATAAAAGTCATTATCGTACCCAAGTGATTTTAGATAGGATAATGATTTTCGATATCGCCACGTATCGTACCTTAGGGATAAGGTCGGATAGTCGTCCAGATACGTTGCTGAATTAGGAAAGTTTCCTAATTTTGAATATTTTAAAAATATTGCGGATATCAGATAATTATCCTAATATATCTAATATTCCACACGATGTTCACGAAATATTCAAACACTCAAATTAGTAAATTAAATATTCTGAAAAAATATCGGATAATGTCCAATTACCTAATTTGCAGATAATCCCAAATTCGAATCGACTCAGGATTGAGTTTGCGGATCGGGATCGGACTCGGGCGATGGGCGACGCGGCGTCGGCGCGGCGGCTCACGGTGGCGTCCGGCACGGCGGTACAGTTCACGAACTTGCTGGATCGTGTGGACTTTCAGTTCGGTGGGGGTGTTCGGTGGCTTGCGTGAGGGGATCGTCGCAACAAAGTCTCGGAACACGTGAAGAATGAGCACCGGAGGAGTGAAAGAACCTCCACTGATCAAGACTCGTTTACCGCAGGGAGCATCGTCAATGTTGGTGTCCCCACGTTGCAGAACAAGAAGATGAATCTTAGACAATGTCTTATTTGCTCTTCACTTGCTTTACTCAACCTCCACTTCCTGTTTGCTCTTCAAGACTTCACCGCCACATTGCTTCTTTTGTATATTCTCATTGTCTTTAGAGAGTCCCTGTGCAACTCTCCTCCTTCTCCCCAATTTGTAGACGTGAATTCTACGTGAGACTTCCGTGGACTGACGTTGGAGTGGTCAACGTGGGCATGGCAGTGTTGACTTCGGGGCAGAAGTGATTCACGGCCAGAAGTATGGCTGTGAGCAGGGGTAAGCGGCAGCGGTTGACGCAGCAGACGGCGATGATGCGATGTCGGGCATACATCAACGAGGGGAATAGAATCACGAGGCAGCAGCAGCGCGGTGAGATGGTGCGGCGGGGCTCCGGGCGGCGACGTGCGGCCGCGCGGGGAGCGGCGTTCTCTCTCTCTTCTTTTTTTCTTCTCTCACTTTTTCTCTCTGAAAATTCTGATCTGAAAAACTGTGTCCGAAATTGTGTCCCCCTCAAAATCCTGACCTAATGATGTATATATAACACCAATCTAGGTCAATTAGATGGGCTCTCTAGTCCTAATGGGCTTAGGCTTAGGCTTAGATTTTAATTTAATTTAAATGGACTGAATTAATTAAGGATAATGGGCTGAATTAAGCTCAAATTAAAACAACCGAGCCCGTTTGACTTGTAATTCCCGGCCCTTGCATTCCAAGCGAGCCGAGTCCCATTCGATGAAATTTAAGCTCGTTCGTCACTGCCAGTCCGATGCAAAATGCAATTAATCTAAAATGAATTTAAACTATATGTTATGCAACCTAAATATTTTTGTTTAGGGGTTAAAAATTTAATCCCTAATTTTCTATACAAATTACGACTAAATGGTCGCTAAAATTTAGGTGTCAACAGCTGCCCCTCTTTGAAGGTGAGCTCACAGAGGTTGCATTCAAAGACTAAATGATACCTAAATTTCACCTATGCAAATGCAATGAATGTTGTTTTTGTCGGGATTATGAGTCCCATTTTTAAATGCATTAAGAAATGATGCATGCTGACATGAGTAGAAAATATACCTGGAATTACTTACCTGACAGGAGCGAGATAATGTAATTCGAGGCACGACTCTAATTTTGTATGTTGTTTGGCAAATGTTTGGGCTTAGTCCCATAGGTATTGCCTGATACACTGTTGATGAACTTCGGTGATCTACAATTAAGTCAAAACACACGAAGAAAGCTCGACGTATCCAATCATCATCTGGACTCGCGAGAGCAGTTTTTTAGTAAAAAAATGTAAAAACGTTCCGACCTTTACAAACTACCTATACATCTCCATAGGTATTTGTAAAGATTTGACCACTGCGCCTATATATCTCCATAGGTGCATCACGGGGGAACTTCAAGAGGATATTCCGACCTTTATGAGATACCGGTACTCATAAAGATTTGGCCGCTTCACTTATATCTGCTCATAAGTAAACTGCGGGGAAACACATGGGATTGAGAGAATATTCCGACCTTTACAACATACCTATACATCGCCATAGATACTTGTAAAGATTTGGCCGCTTCACTTATATCTGCTCATAAGTGAATCGCGGGGAACATCCGGGATAGAGAGAATATTCCGACCTTTATGAAATATGTATACCTTTTCATACGCATTCATAAAAATTTGGCCGCTTCACCTATATCTGCTCATAGGTGAGTAGCGGGGGAACATCTGGGATAAGAAGAATATTCCGACCTTTATGAAATACATATATCTTCTCATATGCATTCATAAAGATTTGGCCGCTTCACCTATATCTGCTCATAGGTGAGTAACAGGAAAATACCTGAGATTAGAGAAATATTCCGACCTTCACAAGATACCTATACATCTCCATAGGTACTTGTAAAGATTTGGCCGCGGCGCCTATACCTGCTCATAGGCGTGTCACGGGGGAATCTTCTCGAGATTGTATGAAAATCTGTGATTTGGCGAACAGAGAGGCTAGCCCGAGTGTTCAAGGGTTCCTTGACAAAGTACCTGGATATCGTCAGAGGTACCTGAAAAGGCTCGATCAATAGACACCTAAACATCATCAAAGGCATCTAGAGATCGCAAAAAAATGATCAAATATGGGACTTGACGATTGCTCGAACAGGTTAGGGATACCTGGATAGTCATAGACATCCAAGGGATAGAGATATACTTACCTGGCGATATCTCCGTCTCTTGAGGGTGTGTCTCCTGCTAGACACGGTTTTAGGCAACATGTAATATGCATTCGCGCACTACCAAGAACACATATACTCATGCACTGTGATCTCAACTGGTTTTATGCACGATGGTTTTGTCAAATCGGCATTACAAACTCCGCTGGGGAAAAATCATGACAAGACAATCCGAACTCACAAGCGGATATCTTGAAAATGTCGAATGAGTGACTTCTGGTCATTTCAGTTGCCGTACCTTTTGCGAGATAACCCTTTGCCTTGCAGACATGGAATTTTTTCACTCAACTCACTGAGGATTAGTGCACGGGACTGTGTATAGGATATGGCTTGCCTTTCATCATCCCGATGTAACTCATTCAACACATTCAATTCATTCCACGTGAGTTATCATATTGTCTAAATAGATTCCCCTTTTGAAATCGATAATGTAGACTGACAAAATGATCAAGCATAATTTAAAGCCAAGGCACACATTCCATCTTTAAATTGATTGAAACCATTTATTCATAAATGAAATGTTTGCAATTCAGAATATAAAACCAAACATTTGAAAACTTTTGCTGCAAAATGTTAGATTTTGTCAGGGGTAATACATCTTCACAGCATCGGAATTAACAGGAGTGGAAAACTCACGACCATCCATTTCTGCCAGAATTAGGGTGCCTCTGGGAAGCACCTTTTTAACCACATATGGATCAATGTAGTTTGGGGCAAATTTTCCTTCAGGAATAGGAAAGACTGGCAGTACCTTCCTTAGGACTAGATCATTTACCTCGAAGTGTCTTAGACGCACCTTTTGATTGAAGGATCTAGCTATCCTCTGCTGATAGGTTTGATCGTGGCAAATGGCTTTCAATCGCTTCTCATCAATTAGGTTTAACTGCTCTTGTCTTTGTCGCATCCATTCCGCCTCAGACAACTCCACCTGAGACAAGATTCGCAGAGAAGGGATCTCTACTTCGACAGGCAGGACTGCTTCCATGCCATACACCAAGGAAAAAGGGGTTGCCCCAACAGAGGTTCGGATCGAAGTTCGATACGCCATTAGTGCAAATGGCAACCTTTCATGCCAGTCACGATAGTTTTCAGCCGTTTTGGCCAAGATCTTCTTGATGTTCTTGTTGGCAGCTTCAACTGCTCCATTCATCTGTGGACGATAGGGAGATGAATTCAGGTGTCGGATTTTGAACTCGTTAAACAACTGATCTACGAACTTGTTGTTCAAATTTGTCCCATTATCGGTGACGATAGCCTCAGGGACACCATAGCGAGCGACTATGTCTCGCCTGATGAATTTTACAACATTCCTTGCAGTGACGTTTGCATAAGATGCAGCCTCAATCCACTTAGAGAAATAATCAATCGCGACCAGGATAAATCAGTGTCCATTCGATGCCTTAGGATTGATTGGGCCAATCACATCGATGCCCCACATTGAAAAGGGCCATGGCTCAGACAACTGATGTAATTCCGTCGGGGGAACATTTATTTTATCTCCATGAACCTGACAGCGATGACATCTTCGAACATGTTGGATGCAGTCACTTTCAAGACTGAGCCAATAATAACCCAACCTCATGATCGTTTTTGCTAACATATGGCCATTCATGTGTGGACCACATATTCCCTCGTGTACTTCTTGCATAATTCTGGTAGCTTCAGCCGCATCCACGCACCTCAATAGGATCGAATTATAGGATCTTTTGTATAGCTTTTCACCACTGACAAAGAATTTTGAAGCCATTCTCATTATGTATTTCCTGTCGACTGGGGTGCTTCCCTCAGGAAATTCTTGTCTCTGGATATAGCTCATGATATCGTAATACCATGGCTTTTTGTCAGGTTCCCCGGTCACAACCATACAGTAGGCCGGTTTTGTCAGGACTTCGATCTTCAAGGGTTCTACCTCTAACCCACCAATCACTTGTAACATGGATGATAACGTAGCTAGCACATCAGCGAACTGATTATGGGACCTCGATAAGTACTCAAAAGAGATATCTTCGAATTCCTCTATGATTTCTTCGAGGTATTCATGGTACGGCACTAGTTTAGTGTCTCTCGTCTTCCACTCTCCCACAGTTTGAAGAATAATTAGAGCAGAATCACCAAACACTTTCAACTTGATTATCCCCATTTCCACTGCAGCTTGGAGTCCGAGGATGCAAGTTTCGTACTCGGCTATGTTGTTGGTACAGGGGAACACCAACTTTGCTGCTACTGGATAATGTTGCCCATCTGGGGATATTAAAACTGCCCCAGTGTCGGAACCGGCCAAGTTTACAGCTCTATCGAAAAACATGGTCCATGTGTCTTCCTTTATTACCAAAATGCGATCTTCTAGAGAATATCTATCATCATCAGGGACTCCAGGATTTTCGGCTAACACATCAGCAATTACTCGACCTTTAACTGACTTCTGTGGCTTCATCTGGATATCAAATTCTGAAATTAAAATCTGCCACTTGGCTAACTTCCCTACCAAAGCCGGTTGATCAAGTAAATATTTGATGGGATCGTTCTCAGTCACAAGCAAAGTCTAGTGATGCAATGTATATTGTCGCAGCCTATGGAGCACCCATACTAGTGCAGCGCAAGTCTTCTCGACTTCAGGATAATTCAACTCCGAGACGGTGAACTTCTTACTTAGGTAATAAATGGCTCGCTCTTTTCCATCTTCAGGACTTTTCTAAGCTAGCATCGCACCTAAAGACTCGCTATAAATCGTGAGGTAAAGGATCAAAGGCTGGCCCGGCATTGGTGGGACTAGCACTGGTGGTTCCATCAGGTACCGCTTTAATTCATTAAACGCTTCCCGACAATCATCGTCCCATTCTATTTGAGCATTCTTCTTTAAAAGTTTAAAGAAGGGCTTAGCAGTTGTGAAGAGCTGAGAAATAAAGCGGGTTATGTAGTTCAATCTACCCAGGAGGCTTCGCACTTCTTTCACGGTCGATGGGGGTTATAACTCACATATAGCCTTCACTTTAGAGGGATCAACTTCAATGCCTTTACTGCTTACTATGAACCCGAGTAATTTGCCCGAGGTTGCTCCAAATATGCACTTCGCTGGGTTGAGACGGAGCTTAAACTTACGAAGTCTCTCGAATAATTTCTTCAAGGTATCGACGTGACTCTTCCCAGGTCGAGACTTAGCAATCATGTCATCGACATAGACCTCGATCTCTTTATGCATCATATCATGGAAGAGCGTCACCATTGCCCGTTGATATGTTGCCCCGGCATTTTTAAGGCCGAAAGGCATGACCTTATAGTGGAATGTCTCCCAAGGAGTGATGAACGCTGTTTTCTCCTTATCACCGTCCTTCATTTTTATCTGATTATAACTCGAGAAATCATTCATGAAAGAAAACAACTCGAACCCAGCAGTACTGTCTACCAAAACGTCTATATGTGACAATGGAAAATCATCTTTAGGGCTAGCCTTGTTTAGATCGCGATAGTCGATGCAAACCCGAACTCGACCATCTTTCTTCATGACTGGCACAATATTAGCCACCCAGCTGGGGTATTGGGTGACTTCGATGAATCCCGCTTTCAAGAGCTTCATGACCTCCTCCTCTATTTTCTTGAAAAGTTCAGGCTTGGTTCTCCGTAGCCTCTGTTTCTTGGGCGGCATGCCTGGATTAGTAGGTAGACCATGTTCCATAATAAAAGGGTCTAAACCCGGCATATCGGGGTACGACCAGGCAAAGATATCTTGATAATCTTTCAGCAATTGGACTAAGTGCTTCGCTTCATTTTCGGGAAGGGTTGCCCCTATTTTCACCTCTTTGGGCTCCCCTGAATCACTCAGGTTAATAGTGATAGTTTAGTCTACCGTCAGTACTTTAGGTCTTTCATGATGTTCTAGATCGCGTTGAAGGTTCGAGGAATCTTCGAGTTTGTTGGTGTCATCGAGATTAGGCTCGGCGGCATATAATTCATCAGATTGGACCGTTCCCATACCCTCGCATATCATAAGATTCCCCTTGAAACATAAAGTAGAGGATTCAGAAGGACAAACAGGGCTAAACGGTGTATTTTTATTTCTTTTGATTTTTTTTTGTGACTTTTTTTTGAAATTCTTGTCAAAAAGGTTTTAACACGAGGGAGGAAGAAGCCCAAGCCTCATAATTCTCCTTGGACTATATTTTTCTTTTATTGGTTGGATATCATCACTGGACTGGTTTGATGTACCTCAACATGCCCTCAAAAATGAAAATAATTTATAATTTCATTGATTATCACCAAATGAATTACATTTATTGGAATGGAAATTGCAACAATCAAGCCCTAGAAATGAAAAGTCCTAAAAAGTAGCTCCCGAGACGGGGCAAGTCCTAAAAAGCAGTAAAAATTCCCGCGCAGGGGAATGTACGAAAAAAGTAAAGGTGTTACTCTTGCGGGCCAGTGCCCATTCCCTCCAACGGTCCTTCCTCGATGGCTCCAACCAAGAAATTATTGAACAGGGCAGTGATTCCCTCCATTGCATCATCAGAATCTTCTATCATTAGAGGTGTTGGATCATCCATGCCTTCCCATCCATCCGGGACAATATCACAGGGGTCAACATAGAAGCTCGGGGGCGCCGAGTATTTAACATAATAATCGAACTTGCCGCTCGATTGCCCCAAAGTGTCGATCACCTCTTTCTCTTCATGCATCATTCTTGCAGGGCCCAGGAATGTGGTGCGGATGTGTGGAAGCAACCTACCACACCTAAGCTCTCCGTTATTTTGGGTAATTCCACGCCCACGTTCTTCACCATTCGGCTCTTCTTCGGATCGCTGTCTATTCTGCCCGTCTCCTCGACCTTAACCTCGACCTCGACCACGTCCACATCCACGTGCCCTATTATTTGGCTCACTTGACCCCTGATACCCCAACCCAGTAGTGTGGGGCCTCTAAGAAACTTCCACCGGTTGGTGGATACCTTGACCATTTCTACCAAGGCCTTCACCTGGAGTAAAGCCATGGGATATCATTACTCTGCCAACCATGACTGCAGCATTTGACACCTCAGGAATGGGCGGTGATGATCCTCTAGATGCATGTATGGTTGATATGAGCTCGAGCGACTGATAGCTCGATTCTATTTTGTAATCCAGCTCAACATAGGGGATAGCCGTTGCGTGGTAAATTGGATGCTCTTCTTCACCGTGGACTGTGACTAACTTTCTCTTCACAACGAACTTCACCTTCTGATGTAAACTGGATGGTACAGCTCCAGCAGTATGAATCCATGGACGACCCAGCAGAAAATTGAATGCAGCAGGAATGTCCATAACTTAAAATAGGATGTTGAATATTGTTGGTCCTATCTGTATATCAAGGTGGATTTCTCCCATCGCTTGTTTCTTTGTTCCGTCAAAGGCTCGCACGGAGGTCTTCGCATAATTTATCCTAGAAGGATCTATCTTGAGGCGGTGTAAAGTCGCCAAAGGACAAATGTTCAAGGCTGATCCGTTGTCAATGAGTACCCGGGCTACATGCGAGGCCTTGTATTTGACAGAAATGTAAAGTGCCTTGGTATGCCCCCTCCCTTCCAGAGGGAACTCTTCATCTGAAAAGGCTATGAGGTCTTTGAGCAGTATAGAACCCACAAATTCTTCCAACTTGTCATGGTCGATCGTCTCTGGTACGTGGACTTCACTTAACACCTTCATTAAGGCCTTCTGATGCTTGACAGATGTCTGGAGTAGTTCAAGCAGAGAGATTTGTGCGGGCAGCTTGCGCAATTGTTCAACTATGTTGTATTCGCTAGCCTTAATCACAGTTAGAAATTCCTTGGCTTCTTCATCAGTAACAGATTTTGCAGGTTGAGCATTAGCTTGGCCATAGGAACGCCCGGATCTGGTAACCAAGTCGACATCGAGACTGTAGGACCAAGGGACTGCCTTATTATCACGGTACTCATACGGTTGAGGTATCTCGATCACTATCCCTTCATCAGCTATAGGCGTACTTACTACGATCTCTTCATTATCAGACGCGTCTTCAAGCGGAGGCATATCTTCAGGCAGAGGGTCGCCCTTGTCGCTCCTGGTGTTCAATGTAGCAAACTCCTCCCAATTAATAACCACTTCAGAGATAGTGGAAACGATGCCAGTGTGGTCAGCATAAACGATCATCCCAGCTTCTACCATTCTTGAGATTCTTTCTCTCATGATAGCCAGGGGAAGGTCCTCATTACTTGGGTAATAACCGGCTTTCACTAACTCATCATAGACGTCGGTGGTATACACCTTGACATTCCTGATTCGACCAGCATCGAAACTAAATACGGCATTCACATTGCCCGCGTGATCAGGGAGCGGGTTGTTCTAAACATTTGGATTAGCAGGTTGAAACGAGAAAGCCTTCGTGTCTAGGAGGTTCTGGACTCGGTGCTTGAGGGTAAAACAATCGTCGGTTGAGTGCCCCACCTCGCCCATATAATAATCGCATTTCTTAGACGGATCGTAGTTATAGAACTGCTCAGGATTGGGTCGCTTTGGCTCAGTGGTAAGCAAGCCTTTCTTCCGGAGGACCGTCAATACTTGAGACAACGACCCGGGGAGGGGAGTGAACTGCCTCTTGTTGTTTTTCTTCTGAAAAGGTTGACGACCCGTGCTTTGTTGTTGAGCTTCTGCTACTTGGATTGCTGGGACAGAGTTAGCATTCCGTCGGCCCGATTGGGTATAAGTCACATTCACTTCAGCTACCGGTTCTTTCTCCTTTCTTGCATCAAATCTTTTGGTCGAGGAAGACGGCTCCACAAACCACCCATCTTTCAGCCCTATCTCAATCTGTTCGCCTATGGGGATGAGTTGATTGAAGTTGTCGGCCGGAGTGGCTACCATTCGATTACGGTACTCGAACGGGAGAGTTTTAATGAACATTCTCTTCAATTCACTGTCTATGGGTTCTGGGATAACCTGAGCGGCTATGTTTCTCCACCTGATAGCATAATCCTTGAATGACTCATTCTTCTTCATCTGAGCACGCTCGAGATCATCGCGGGTGGGAATGATGTCCGTTATGAACCTGTACTGTTTTAGAAATGCTTCACTAACTTCCTTCCAGGTTTTGAGGCTATTTATCTTCTTCATGAGATACCAGTTCAAGGCAGGACCCTTCAAACTTGCTTGAAATGCATGAATCATCAGGAGTTCATTATCAACGTACGGGGTCATTTGTACGTGATATAGCTGCAGGTGGGCTTTTGGGCAGGAGGTGCCATTGTACTTGTCAAAGTCTGGCATCTTGAACTTCTTCGGGATTTTGATCTGTGTGTACAGAGACAGGTCGATTGAAGGTGAATCCTGTGAACCTTCCAGCTGCTTCACTCTCTCTTTAAGTTTGTTGACCCGTTCATCAGGTTTGTCCTTATTGACGATAATCTGGACGGGGTCATCTACTAAATCGGGAAGATCGTCATCTTCCTCACTGTCGGCATTCTTTCCACCTTTATGCTTCGGGGTTGATGCCTCAGGGGATGCAGGAACGGGAGTTTGTCGAAGGGCTTTGATCTCAGCGAACATCTGTTGTATTGCGACGAGGACTTGCTTCATCTGGTCCTCAATGCCAATGACACGATCTCGTAAGTCAGTTTGATCGGCCATTCTAGTTCTTGACCGCATACGAATAGGCGATCGTGATCGGTCCGTAATTACCTAATGTAAAAGAAATGAACCAAATAAGCACATGGTCAAGACAAGGTTGGTCCATGACACGCTTCTAGTTTTTTTTTTGTTTATTCATGACAATATTCGTATATGGACGAGACTTTATGAAAAGTGATCTAGGAAAAGAAATATAAATGACGCCCTAGACACAACCTAGGAAATGGAAGCACCAAAATCCCTAATCATAAAATTATGAAAAACAAAAAGTGAGACTCCCTAGAAACTATGGACTGAAAACAAATTCTCTAAAGTCCTTTTTTTGTAAAAGCAAGATGACGACAAACTTTGTAGGAAAATAATTACCTATGACACATCTAGGAAAATAAAGACATAGATTGAAAATAAATTCTCTAAAAGAGCTTTCTTTCTTTCTTTCTTTCTTTCTTTTTTAAAAAGGACTCAATGATTATTACTTTCAAATTTAAAACCAACCTAGACCTATCATGGACCGACCAAAGAAAGTACGAAACATAAATAAATTGCTAGATAAAGGTTCAGAAAAACTTACTTCACCCAATAGGACCATGGCAATCACAAAGACATGCGCATGAAATGTGAGGTTCGATTTCTATCTAGACTCTGGCTTGCAAAATGGAGACGCGAGGATTACCGGGCTAAACCAGTCATGGTTATGGTTAGGCCGGGGTTCCCCTAACTCCGGCTTAGTCAAGGAGCCGACCCGGGTTGCAAAGGGTGCAACCGTGGTGGGAACTCAATGACACCATGAAAAAAACTTTCGGGACCAAGGAAGGCGATCCATACCACGCGGGTGTGGTCGGAGTGTCCGCTTTCTCAGTACCATCCTAAACCTATGCCGCCCAGGTCCGGCAGCGGGAAGTGTGTGCGGTGTAGTGTAGATGCAAGGCATGCATAGCAGGTTATATCATACAGCGCTTCGTGCATAAAATAAACCATTCATCCAAACACCTCCCTGCAAAACAAGGGTTAACAATCACGCCTCCCCTTATACCTCCCATTCTGCAAAAACATTTAACACCTAAAATATTAGGGACGTACCTGGGATCCTCGCTGCCAAGCAAAAATATTTTTTGAAAAGAAAAAACTGGCCTAAGTCCACTAAGAGTTTTAACTCAAGTCCCCAGTGGAGTCGCCAAGCTGTCGCAACAGCTAAAATTTCTCTTAGGCTAATGGATTATTAAGACTAAGCTTAACTCGGACCCTCCCAAGCCCTACCAATTCGCAACTTAGGATTTAAGTTTTTAACATGCAAAATTTTTCATGCTCGGAGTCGCCACTAATCTATTTGTGGTAGGTCGATTAGAAACCTAAATAAAACATAGGGAAATATGTTTTATTCCTACAAACCAGAGATTCTAAGCTCGAGGACTTGATTATGCTAGATCTAGTCTAACGTCCTTTCGGTACCTTTTCTTTTCAAAAATGTTTTGGCAAGCAATCTGGATCCATTTTAACTTAGTCACTAACATATGAGGTGTTCATGCGGGTGCGCAAACTACCAAAGTAACACCCAATAATCAAAGCATTAACTAAATTGCAAGATTGGAAGAATTACTTACCTCAAAGCAACGTAAGCATCTGCATGGTTAGCTAGAAAATCACATCAACAATCCTAATATGATTTCTAATTAACAAGTAGTTCACTCAATATTTTTTAGGATTTTCACTTATTTAAATGAAAACTAACCTATATGCAATGACGTGCAAAAATTAACATGCAATTAATGCAATCTAGCATGCGAATTGTATGTCATGCGACGACGTGACCTAATTCTAATAACGGACAAATGATTTTTTTTTGTATTTTTCTCATTGAAATTCGGAATTAAAAAAATGCCTAAAATAACATGCAATCTAACGACTTCTTTTTTTGGTATTTTTATTAAAATTCGAAATAAAAAATTACTTAAATTAAGAATGCAATCTATCCTAATCTACCATAAAGCAATTCATTCTTTTTTTGGGGTTTTCATGAAAATTCGGAATTAAAAAATAACCTAAATAATCTATTAAGATTAGAAAATTACTTAATTTAAACTAGGAAATAGATTATCTCAAGTCCTAATTTAAATTAAATAATTACTCTATCGTCTAGATATATTTAGGATTCCCTAAACATGCAAAACTCAAATTCAAATCCTAACTGATATTTTTTGAATTTTTTTTATTTGAAAAGGAAAAACAATTTAAACAGAGATAGCATCCACATTTAAAATAGCCACGCGATCCGCAAAATTCGTTTCAAACTCGGATTAAGCACAAAAATCGAACTATCGGTCATATCTATAGGGTTATAGATATTGACGGAAAGTCGATCATTCAAATTTGGAAAGCAAATAAAAGTCATTATCGTACCCAAGTGATTTTAGATAGGATAATGATTTTCCGTATCGCCACGTATCGTACCTTAGGGATAAGGTTGGATAGTCGTCCAGATACGTTGCTGAATTAGGAAAGTTTCCTAATTTTGAATATTTTAAAAATATTGCGGATATCAGATAATTATCCTAATATATCTAATATTCCACACGATGTTCACGAAATATTCAAACACTCAAATTAGTGTTGACACCTAAATTTTGGCGCATCATTTAGTGTAATTTGCATAGAAAATTAGGGATTAAATTTTTAACCCCTAAACAAAAATATTTAAATTGCATAACATATAGTTTAAATTCATTGCATTTTTGCATCGGACCGGCGGTGAATGAACGAGCTTAAATTTTATCGAATGGGACTCGGCTCGCTTGTAATGCAAGGGCCGGGAATTACAAGTCAAACGGGCTCGGTTGTTTTATTTTGAGCTTAATTCAGCCCATTATCATTAATTAATTCAGCCCATTTAAATTAAAGCCCAAGCCTAAGCCCATTAGGACTAGAAAGCCCATCTAATTGACCTAGATTAATACTATATATACATTATTAGGTCAGGGTTTTATGAGGGGGGACACACAATTTTCAGATCAGAAAATTTTTAGAGTGTGAGGGTGAGAAAGAGAGAAAGAGGAGGAAGACCTCGCGCGACGCGCCCGCTGCCGCGCCCGCTCCCGCGCCCGCGCCCGCTGCCGCGCCCGCTCCCGCGCCCGCGCCCGCTGCCGCGCCCGCTCCCGCGCCCGCTGCCGCGCCCGCGCCCGCTCCCGCGCCCGCTCCCGCGCCCGCTGCCGTTCCCCGCCGGGTCACCACCGCGAGTCGCCGTCGCCCCGACACCGCGCCGCCGGTCCGCCGTTCGCCGCTCATCCCGATCCGCAAGTTCGAATTTGGAAATTATCCGCAAATTAGGTAATTGAACATTATCCAATATTTTTAGAATATTTCGTTTCTTAATTTTTGGATGTTTGAATATTCTGTGAATATTGCGTGGATTGCTAGATATCTTAGGATAATGTTTGCCTTGTTCGCAATATTTGAAAATATTCAAAATTAGGAATCTTTCCTAATTCAGCAACGTATCTGGACAACTATCCGACCTTATCCCTAAGGTATGATACGTGGCGATACGGAAAATCATTATCCTATCCATAATCACTTGGGTACGATGATGATTTTTATCGGCTTTCCAAATTTGAATGATCGACTTTCTGTCAATATCTATGACCCTATAGATATGACCGATAGTTCGATTTTTGTGCCTAATCCAAGTTTGAAACGAATTTTGCGGATTGCGTGGTTGTTTTAAATGTGGATGCTATCTTTGTTTAAATTGTTCTTCCTTTTCAAATAAAAAAGAAAATTCAAAAAATATCAGTTAGGATTTGAATTTGAATTTTGCATGTTTAGGAATCCTAAATGTATCTAGACGATAGAGTAATTATTTAATTTAAATTAGGACTTGAGATAATCTATTCCCTAGTTTAAATTAATTAATTTTCTAATCTTAATAGATTATTTAGGTTATTTTTTTAATTCCGAATTTTCATGAAAACTCTAAAAAAAGAATGAATTGTTTTATGGTAGATTAGGATAGATTGCATTCTTAATTTAAGTAATTTATTATTTCGAATTTTAACAAAAAACTTCAAAAATAAGTCATGTTAGGATATGTTAAGTCATCATAAGTTGCATGTTAATTTAGGCGTATTTTTATTCCGAATTTCATTAGAAAATACCAAAAATAAATTATTTGCCCGTCATTAGAATTAGGTCACGTCGTCGCATGACATATAGTTTGCATGATAGGTTGCATTACTTGCATGTCATTTTTGCACGTCATTGCATGTAGATTAGCTTTCATTTAAATAAGAGAAAATCCAAAAATTGAGTGAATTCCTTATTAATTAGAAATCATATTAGGTTGTTGATGTGATTTTCTAGCTAACAATGCAGATGCTTACGTTGCTTCGAGGTAAGTAATTTTTCCCAAACTTGCAATTTATTCAATGCTTTATTGGGTGTTACTTTGGTGGTTTGCGCACCCGCATGAACACCTCACATGTTAGTGACTAAGTTAAAATGGATCCAAATTGCTTGCCAAAACATTTTTTTTGAAAAGAAAAGGTACCGAAAGGGCGTTAGACTAGATCTAGCGTAATCAAGTCCCCGGGCTTAGAATCTCTGGTTCGTAGAAATAAAACATACCTCCCTATGTTTTATTTGGGTTTCTAATCGACCTACCGCAAATAGATTAGTGGCGACTCCGAGCATGAAAACATTTGCATGTTAAAAACTTAAACCCTAAGTTGCGAATTGGTAGGGCTTGGGAGGGCCCGAGTTAGGTTTAGTCCTAATAATCCATTAGCCTAAGAGGGAAAATTTTAGGTCGCGACAGCTTGGCGACTCCGCTGGGGACTTGAGTTAAAACTAAACTCTTAGTGGACTTAGGCCAGTTTTTCTTTTAAAAAAATTTTTGCTTGGCAGCGAGGATCCCAGGTACGTCCCTAACATTTTAGGTGTTAAATGTTTTTGCAGAATGGGAGGTATAAGGGGAGGCGTGATTGTTAACCCTTGTTTTGCAGGGAGGTGTTTGAATGAATGGTTTATTTTATGCACGAAGCGCTGTTTGATATAACATGTTGTGCATGTCTTACATTTACACTACACCGCACACACTACCCGCTGCCGGACCTGGGCGGCACAGGTTTAGGATGGTACTGAGAAAACGGACACCCCGACCACACCCGCGTGGTATGGGTCGCCTTTCTTAGTCCCGAAAGTTCTTTCATGGTGTCATTGAATACCTACCACGGTTGCACCCTTTGCAACCCGGGTCGGCTCTTTGACTAAGCCGGAGTCAGGGGAATCCCAGCCTAACCACCACCATGACTGGTTTAGCTCGGTAATCCTCATGTCTCCATTTTGCAAGCCAGAGTCTAGATAGAAATCGAACCTCACATTTCATGCGCATGTCTATGTGATTGCCATCATTCTACCGGGTGAAGTAAGATTTCTAAACCTTTATCTCGCAATTTATTTATGTTTCGTATTTTCTTTGGTCGGTCCATGATGGGTCTAGATCGGTTTTCAATTCGAAAGTAATAATCATTGAGTCCTTTGAAAATAAAAAAAAGAAGAAAGAAAGCTCTCTCGGAGAATTTATTTTCAATCTGTCTTTATTTTCCTAGATGTGTCATAGGTAATTATTTTCCTACGAAATTTGCTGTCATCTTTCTTTTACAGAAAAAGAGGGGCTTTAGAGAATTTGTTTTCAGTCCATAGTTTCTAGGGAGTCTCACTTTTTGTTTTTCATAGTTTTATGATTAGGGATTTTGGTGCTTCTATTTCCTAGGTTGTGTCTAGGGCGTCATTTATATTTCTTTGCCCATATCACTTTTCATAAAGTCTCGTCCATAAACGAATATTGTCATGAATAAACAAAAAAAGACTAGAAGCGTGTCATGGACCAACCTTGTCTTGACCATATGCTTATTTGGTTCATTTCTTTTACATCAGGTAGCTACGGACCGATCACAATCGCCCATTCGTACACGGTCGAGAGCCAGAATGGCCGATCAAACCGACTTGCAAGAGCGTGTTATTGGTGTGGAAGACCAGATCAAGCAACTTGTCATCGCGATGCAACAAATGTCCGCTGAGATCAAAGCTCTCCGGTCGGTTCCTGTTTCGACACCCCTCGAAGCGTCAATCCCAAAGCAGAAAATCAGAAAAAGTGTCGATGTTGACGGGGATGACGATATTCCTGATTTAGAAGATGACCCCGTCCAGATCATCGTCAACAAAGACAAACCTGATGAACGGGTCAATAAACTTGAAGAAAGGGTGAAGCAGCTGGAAGGTTCGCAGGATTCACCTTCGATCGATCTGTCCCTGTACTCACAGATCAAAATCCCAAAGAAGTTCAAAATGTCAGATTTCGACAAGTACAATGGCACCACATGTCCAAAAGCCCACCTACAGCTCTATCACGTACAAATGACTTCGTACGTTGATAACGAACTCCTGATGATCCATGCCTTTCAAGCAAGTTTGACGGGTCCTGCTTTGAGCTGGTATCTCATGAAGAAGATAAATGGCCTCAAAACTTGGAAAGAAGCCAGTGAAGCATTCTTGAAGCAGTACAGATTCATAACGGACATCATTCCTACCCGTGATGATCTCGAACGTGCTCAGATGAAAAAGACTGAGTCCTTCAAAGACTATGCTATCAGATGGAGGAATTTAGCTGCTCAGGTTGTCCCAGAACCCATAGACAGTGAGTTAAAGAGGATGTTCGTGAAAACTCTCCCGTTCGAATACCGTAATCGGATGGTTGCCATTCCGGCTGACAACTTCAACCAACTCATCCCCATGGGCGAACAAATTGAAATAGGGCTGAAAGATGGATGGTTTGTCGAGCCGTCCTCCTCGACCAGAAGATTTGGTGCGAGAAAAGAGAAAGAACCGGCAGCTGAAGTGAATATGGCTTATAACCAGCCGAGCCGGCGGAATGCTAACTCCGCCCCAGCAATCCAAGTAGTAGAAGCTCAGCAACAAAACTCGGGTCGTCAACCTTTTCAGAGGAGGAACAATAGGAGGCAATTCACCCCCCTCCCCGGATCGTTGTCTCAAGTACTGACAGTGCTCCAGAAGAAAGGCTTGCTTACCACTGAGCCAAAGCGGCCCAATCCTGAGCGGTTCTATAACTTCGACCCTTCAAAGAAATGTGATTATCACATGGGTGAGCTGGGACACTCAACCGATGATTGCTATGCCCTCAAGCACCGAGTCCAAAACCTCCTAGACACGAAGGCTTTCTCATTTCAACCTGCTAAGCCGAATGTTCAGAGCAACCCACTCCCTGATCACGCAGGCAATGTGAATGCCATATTTAGCTTCGACGCTGGTCGAATCAAGAATGTTAAGGTGTATACTACTGACGTCTACGGTGAGTTAGTGAAAGCCGGTTGTTACCCGAGTAATGAAGACCTTTCCCTTGCCATCATGAGAGAAAGAATCTCAAGAATGGTAGAAGCTGGGATGATCGTTTATGCTGACCACACTGGCATCGTTTCTACTATCTCTGAAGTGGTTATTAATTGGGAGGAGGAGTTTGCTTCGTTGAACACCGGGAGCGACGAGGGCGACCCTCTGCTTGAAGACATGCCTCCGCTTGAAGACGCGTCCGATAATGAGGAGATCATTGTAAGCACGCCTACAACTGATGAAGGGATAGTGATCGAGATACCTCAACCGTATGAGTACAGTGATAATAGGGCAGTTCCTTGGTCCTACAGTCTCGATGTCGACTTAGTTACCAGATCTGGGCATTCCTACGGCCAAGCTAATGCTCAACCTGCAAAACCTGTTACTGATGAAGAAGCCAAGGAATTTCTAGCTGTGATTAAGGCTAGCGAATACAACATAGTTGAACAATTGCGCAAGCTGCCCGCGCAAATCTCTCTGCTTGAGCTACTCCAAACATCTGTCAAACATCAGAAGGCCTTAATGAAGGTGTTAAGTGAAGTCCGCGTGCCAGAAACGATCGATCATGACAAATTAGAGGAATTTGTGGGTTCTATACTCCTCAAGGACCTCATAACCTTTTCAGATGAAGAGTTCCCTCTAGAAGGGAGGGGGCATACCAAAGCACTTTATATTTCCGTCAAATACAAGGCTTCACATGTAGCCCGGGTACTCATTGACAACGGATCAGCCCTGAACATCTGTCCTTTGGCAACTTTACACCGCCTTAAGGTAGATCCTTCTAGGATAAATTCTGCAAAAACCTCCGTACGAGCCTTTGACGGAACGAAGAAAGAGGTGATGGGAGAAATCCACCTTGACATACAGATAGGACCAACGATGTTCAATGTCCTATTTCAAGTTATGGACATTCCCACTGCATTCAATTTTCTGTTGGGTCATCCATGGATTCATACTGCCGGAGCTGTGCCATCCAGTCTACATCAGATGGTGAAGTTCATCGTGGAGAGAAAGTTAATTACAGTTCACGGTGAAGAAGAGCACCCGATTTACCACGCAACGGCTATCCCCTATGTTGAGCCGGATTGCAAAATAGAATCGAGCTATCAGTCGCTCGAGCTCGTATCAACCATACATGCGTCTAGAGGATCATCACCGCCTATTCCTGAGGTGTCAAATGCTGCAGTCATGGTTGGCAGAGTAATGGTGTCCCATGGCTTTACTCCAGGTGAAGGCCTTGGTAGGAATGGTCAAGGTATCCGCCAACCAGTGGAAGTCTTTCGGAGGCCCCGCATTACTGGGTTGGGATACCTGGGGTCAAGTGAGTCAAATAATGGGGAACGTGGACGTGGACGCGGACGTGGTCAAGGTCGAGGTCGTGGAAATGGACAGAATAGAAGGCGATTCGAAGAAGAGCCAAATGGTAAAGAACGTGGACGTGGTAGGTTGCTTCCACACATCCGCACCACATTCTCGGGCCCTGCAAGAATGATGCATGAAGAGAAGGAGGTGATCGACACTTTGGGGCAACCAAGCGGCAAGTTCGATTATTATGTAAAATACTCAGCACCCCCGAGTTTCTATGTCGACCCCCGTGACATTGTCCCGGATGGATGGGGAGGTATGGATGATCCAACACCTCTAGTGACAGAAGATCCTGATGATGCAATGGAGGGAATCACTGCCCTGTTCGATGATTTCTTCATTGGAGCTATTGAGGAAGGACCGTTGGAGGGAATGGGCATTGGCCCGCAAGAGTAACACATTTACCTTTTTCGCACACTCCCCTACGCGGGAATTTTTACTGCTTTTTAGGACTTGCCCCGTCTCGGGAGCTGCTTTTTAGTACTTTTCATTTCTAGGATTTGATTGTTGCAATTTCCATTCCAATAAATGTAATTCATTTGGTGATAATCAATGAAATTACAAGTCATTTTCGTTTTGAGGGCATGTTGAGGTACATCAAACCAGCCCGGTGATGATATCCAACCGATAAAATAAAATATAGTCCAAGGAGAATTCTGAGGCCTGGGCTTCTTCATGCTTCCTCGTGTTAAAACCTTTTTGAAAAGAATTTCAAAAAAAAAATCAAAATCAAAAGAAATAAAAATACACTGTTTAGCCCTGTTTGTCCTACTGAACCTCCTACTTTATGTTTCAGGGGCAATTTTGTGACACGTAAGGGTATGGGAACGGTCCAATCTGATGAATTATGTGCCACCGAACCTGATCTCGATGACACCAATGAATTCGAAGATTCCTCGGACCTCCAGCGTGATCTAGAGCATCATGAAAGACCTAAAGTCCTAACGGTAGACCAAACTATCACCATCAACTTAAGTGATTCCGGAGAACCCAAGGAGGTGAAGATAGGGGCAACCCTTCCCGAAGGTGAAGCGAAATGCCTGGTCCAACTGCTGAAGGATTACCAGGATATCTTTGCCTGGTCATATATCGATATGCCAGGTTTAGACCCTTCTATCGTAGAGCATAGTCTACCTACTAATCCAGACATGCCGCCCAAGAAACAGAAGTTGCGAAGAACCAAACCTGAGCTTTCGAAGAAGATAGAGGAGGAGGTCATGAAGCTTTTGAAAGTAGGGTTTATTGAAGTCACCCGATACCCCAGTTGGGTGGCCAATATCGTGCCAGTCATGAAGAAGGATGGTCGAGTTCGGGTTTGCATCGACTATCGCGATCTAAACAAGGCCAGTCCTAAAGACGATTTCCCATTGCCACATATAGACGTTTTGGTGGACAGTACTGCAGGGTTCGAGCTGTTTTCCTTCATGGATGGTTTCTCGGGTTATAATCAGATAAAAATGAAGGACGATGATAAGGAGAAAACGGCGTTCATCACTCCTTGGGGGACATTCCACTATAAGGTCATGCCCTTCGGCCTTAAAAATGCCGGGGCAACATATCAACGGGCAATGGTGACGCTCTTCCATGATATGATGCATAAGGAGATTGAGGTTTATGTCGATGACATGATCGCCAAGTCTCAACCTGGGAAGAGTCACGTCGATACTTTGAAGAAATTATTCGAGAGGCTCCGTGAGTTTAAGCTCCGTCTCAATCCAGCGAAGTGCGTATTCGGAGCAACCTCAGGTAAATTACTTGGGTTCATAGTAAGCAGTAAAGGCATTGAAATTGACCCCTCCAAGGTGAAGGCTATATGTGAGTTGCAACCCCCGTCGACCGTAAAAGAAGTTCGGAGCCTCCTGGGTAGATTGAACTACATAGCCCGTTTTATTTCTCAGCTCTCCGCAACTGCTAAGCCATTCTTCAAACTTTTAAGGAAGAATGCTCAAGTGAAATGGGACGATGATTGTCGGGAAGCGTTTAACGAACTAAAGCGGTACCTGATGGAACCACCAGTGTTAGTTCCACCAATGCCGGGCCAGCCTTTGATCCTTTACCTCACGATTCATAGTGAGTCTTTAGGTGCAATGCTAGCCCAGAAAAGTCCTGAAGATGGAAAAGAGCGAGCCATTTATTACCTAAGCAAAAAGTTCACTGTCTCGGAGTTGAATTATTCTGAAGCCGAGAAGACTTGCGCTGCGCTAGTATGGGTGCTCCATAGGCTGCGACAATATACACTTCATCACCAGACTTTGCTTGTAACTGAGAACGATCCCATTAAGTATTTGCTTGATCAGCCAGCTTTGGTAGGAAAGTTAGCCAAGTGACAGATTTTAATTTCAGAGTTTGATATCCAGATGAAGCCACAGAAGTCAGTTAAAGGTCGAGTAATTGCTGATGTGTTAGCTGAAAGTCCTGGAGTCCCGGATGATGATAGATATTCTCCAGAAGATCGTATTTTGGTGATAAAGGAAGACACATGGACCATGTTTTTCGATGGAGCTGTAAACTTGGCCGGTTCCGGCACTGGGGCAGTTTTAATATCCCCAGATGGGCAACATTATCCAATAGCAGCAAAGTTGGTGTTCCCCTGTACCAACAACATAGCCGAGTACGAAGCTTGCATCCTCGGACTCCAAGCCGCAGTGGAAATGGGGATAACCAAGTTGAAAGTGTTTGGTGATTCTGTTTTGATTATTCTTCAAACTGTAGGAGAGTGGAAGACGAGAGACACCAAACTAGTGCCGTACCATGAATATCTCGAAGAAATCATAGAGGAATTCGAAAATATCTCTTTTGAGTATTTATCGAGGTCCCATAATCAGTTCGCTGATGCGCTAGCTACGTTATCATCCATGTTGCAAGTGATTGATGGGTTGGAGGTAGAACCCTTGAAGATTGAAGTCCTGATAAAACCGGCCTACTGTATGGTTGTGACCGGAGAACCTGATGAAAAGCCATGGTATTATGATATCATGAGTTACATCCAGAAACAAGAATTTCCTGAGGGAAGCACCCCGGCTGACAGGAAGTACATAATGAAAATGGCTTCAAAATTCTTTGTTAGTGGTGAGAAGCTGTACAAAAGATCATATGATTCGATCCTATTGAGGTGTGTGGATGCGGCTGAAGCTACCAGAATCATGCAAGAAGTACACGAGGGGATATGTGGTCCACACATGAATGGCCACATGTTAGCTAAGAAGATTATGAGGTTGGGTTATTATTGGCTCAGTCTTGAAAGTGACTGCATCCAACATGTTCAAAGATGTCATCGCTGTCAGGTTCATGGGGATAAAATAAATGTTCCCCCGACGGAATTACATCAGCAGTCTGAGCCATGGCCCTTTTCAATGTGGGGCATCGATGTGATTGGCCCGATTAATCCCAAGGCATCAAATGGACACCGATTTATCTTGGTCGCGATTGACTATTTCTCTAAGTGGATTGAGGCGTCATCTTATGCAAACGTCACTGCAAGGAATGTTGTAAAATTCATCAGGCGAGACATAATTGCTCGTTATGGTGTCCCTGAGGCTATCATCACTGACAATGGGACAAATTTGAACAACAAGTTCATTGATCAGTTGTTCAACGAGTTCAAAATCCGGCACCTGAATTCATCTCCCTATCGTCCACAGATGAATGGAGCAGTTGAAGCCGCCAACAAGAACATCAAGAAGATCTTGGCCAAAACGGCTGAAAACTATCGTGACTGGCACGAAAGGTTACCATTTGCACTAATGGCGTATCGAACTTCAATCCGAACCTCTGTCGGAGCAACCCCTTTTTCATTGGTGTATGGCATGGAAGCAGTCCTACCCGTCGAAGTAGAGATCCCTTCCTTGCGAGTCTTGTCTCAAGTGGAGTTGTCCGAGGTAGAATGGATGCGACAAAGGCATGAGCAGTTGAACCTAATTGATGAGAAGCGATTGAGAGCCATTTGCCACGGTCAAACCTATCAGCAGAGGATAGCTAGATCCTTCAATCAAAAGGTGCGTCCAAGACACTTCGAGGTAAATGATCTAGTCCTAAGGAAGGTACTGCCAGTCTTTCCTGTTCCTGGAGGAAAATTTGCCCCAAACTACATTGGTCCGTATGTGGTTAAAAAGGTGCTTCCTGGAGGTGCCCTGATTCTCGCGGAAATGGATGGTCGTGAGTTTTCCACTCCTGTTAATTCTGATGCTGTGAAGATATATTATCCCTGATGAGATTTAACATTTTTGCGGCGAAAGTTTTCAAGGGTTTAGTTTTATACTCTGAATTGCAAACATTGCATTTATGAATAAATGGTTTCAATCAATTTCAAGTTAAGATGTTTGCATTGGCTTTAATTTCTGCATGGTTATTTGTCAGCTTGTATTATCGACTTCAAAAAGGGAATCTATTTAGACAATATGATATTTCACGTGGAATGAATTGAATGTGTTGAATGAGGTACATCGGGATGATGAAAGGCAAGTCATATCCTATACACAGTCCCATGCACTAATCCCCAGTGAGTTGAGTGGAAAAATTCCATGTCTGCAAGGCAAAGGGTTATCTCGCAAAAGGTACGGCAACTGAAATGACGAGAGGCAGTTCATTTCTCTATCCCAAACACTACAGGTTATCCATTGTTTCGCCACTTTGAGCCTAAACACTTGGAGAAATTCATTCAAATTACCCCTGTCAAGAACCACCCCACATCGGGGCAAACTGGAGGTAAATCAGCATCATAAGGTGAAAAATGAGTAGAAATTTTCATGCTCTCACTTGCATCAATCTTCGAGTGTTGCTTTTTTCAGATGAATTCACGTGAAGTTCAAGTGCCTTAGGATGACGAAGAGCATTTCTTTCTCTATCCTATACACACTTTATCCTTTGCTAAGCCCAATTGAGCCTGCAAATTCATTTCTTAAACCCAGTTGGTGATCATCCCCCACACTGGGGCAAGGCAAAAGTCATCATTGTTCAAGCAGCATATCCGGAGCGCCGATAAAAGACGAAGACCCTGAGAGTCCAAATGTTAGTCATTCGGTCAAAACAAGCCAAAGTGTGACTGGCCAATGTATGCATTGTAGACAGTGTGTGTCAAAAAAAAAACTAGAGGGCATGAAAAAGCAGTGTGCCTGGTAAAAGCAAGGCCAATGCCCGTGAAAGAAAAGAAAAGAAGAAGAAAAAAATGGAGAAAAAGTGACGACTTTGGATTAGAAAATGTTGAGATGTGTCAAAGTCACAAAAATATCCAGAGTTTTAAGGAATCAAGTGATGAATTCTCGAAGCCAATGGAGCATTTACCGAGAAGACAATCCCTGGTGAAGAAGAAAACCGGTGACAATGCCGAGATGATCACCAACTCTCACCCCAATTATACACATTTTGAGCCTTATGATCCATTCATTTCTCAACCCATGAGCCTAGCCTACGTTACGTCCCTTGCAAAGTCTCTTCAGATTAAGGCACTTGAACTAACGTAGAGTTTCTGATGTTTATAAGCTTAGCTCGAAGAAGTGCGAGCAAGTCCATTTCTATCTCATTTTGCAGGTTCTTGACTTGTAAACCCGGAGACAATTGCAGAGTATTTTCTTTCAATAGCCTTGACTCGAAGGGTCTCTTTTGCTAAGCCATTGACCAAGCCCATGTTACGGTCCTAACAAAGACCTCTCGGATTGGTAAAGTCGTACCGTTTACGAGAATACTCGGACCTTTGTCGACATGATGATGGTGAGATAGAGTGATTTTCATAAATTAGCCACTTCTCGATGAGAATGAGAGAAAGCCCTTTTGGACCGAAAATCCCTCATTCGACATTTTCAAGATACCCGCTTGTGAGTTCGGATTGTCTTGTCATGATTTTTCCCCAGCGAAGTTTGTAATGCTGATTTGACAAAACCATCATGCATGAAAATCAGTTGAAATTATAGTTCATGTGCATATGTATTCTTGACAATGTGCGAATGCATATTACATGTTACTTAAAATCGTGTCTAACAGGAGACACACTTTCAGAGTTGGAGATGTCACCAGGTAAGTATATCTCTATCCCTAGGATATCTATGACTATCTAGGTATCCCTAACCTGTTCAAGCAATTGTCAGGTCCCACATTTGATCATTTTTTGCAATCTCTAGATGCCTTTGATTGTGTTCAGGTGTCTATTGATCAAACCTTTTCAGGTACTTCTGATGATATCCAGGTACTTTGTCAAGGAACCCTTGAACACTTGGGCTAGCCCCTTTGTTCATCAAATCATAGATTTTCATACAATCTTGAGAAGATTCCCCCGTTACATGACTATGAGCAGGTATAGGCATGGCGGCCAAATCTTTGCATATGAGCAGGTATATGTAAAGGTCGGAATATTCTTCCCAAATCTCAGGTATTCCCCCGCTACTCACCTATGAGCAGGTATAGGTGAAGCGGCCAAATCTTTGCATATGAGCAGGTATATGTAAAGGTCGGAATACTCTCTCAAATCTCAGATATTCCCCCGCTACTCACCTATGAGCAGGTATAGGTGAAGTGGCCAAATCTTTGCATATGAGCAGGTATATGTAAAGGTCGGAATACTCTCATTATCTCGGATGTTCCCCCGCTACTCACCTATGAGCAGATATAGGTGAAGCGGCCAAATCTTTGCATATGAGCAGGTATATGTAAAGGTCGGAATATTCTCTCAACCCCAGGTGTTCTCCCGCAGTTCACTTATGAGCAGGTATAAGTGAGGCGGCCAAATCTTTGCATATGAGCAGGTATATGTAAAGGTCAGAATATCCTCTTGATTTCAAAAGTTTCCCCCGCAATTCACTTATGAGCAGGTATAAGTGAAGCGGCCAAATCTTTGTAAATACCTATAGAGATGTATAGGTAGTTCGTAAAGATCGGAACTGTTCTCACGAATCCAGATGATGATTGGATACGTCGAGCTTTCTTCGTGTGTTTTGACTTAACTGCAGATCACCGAAGTTCATCAACGTATGTCAGGCAAGACCTATGGGACTAAGCCTATACATTTGCTAAAACAACATACAAGTTAAAGTTGTGCCTCGAATCGCGCTATCGTTCATGTCAGGTAAGTGATTCCAGGTACGTTTTCTACTCATGTCAGCATGCATCATTTCTTAATGCATTGTAAAATGGGACTCATAATCCCGACAAAAACAACATTCATTGCATTTGCGTGGTTGAAATTTAGGTATCATTTAGTCTTTGAATGCAACATCTATGAGCTCACTTTCAAAGAGGGGCAACTGTTGACACCTAAATTTTGGCGCATCATTTAGTGTAATTTGCATAGAAAATTAGGGATTAAATTTTTAACCCCTAAACAAAAATATTTAAATTGCATAACATATAGTTTAAATTCATTGCATTTTTGCATCGGACCGGTGGTGAATGAACGAGCTTAAATTTTATCGAATGGGACTCGGCTCGCTTGTAATGCAAGGGCCGGGAATTACAAGTCAAACGGGCTCGGTTGTTTTATTTTGAGCTTAATTCAGCCCATTATCATTAATTAATTCAGCCCATTTAAATTAAAGCCCAAGCCTAAGCCCATTAGGACTAGAAAGCCCATCTAATTGACCTAGATTAATACTATATATACATTATTAGGTCAGGGTTTTATGAGGGGGGACACACAATTTTCAGATCAGAAAATTTTTAGAGTGTGAGGGTGAGAAAGAGAGAAAGAGGAGGAAGACCTCGCGCGACGCGCCCGCTGCCGCGCCCGCTGCCGCGCCCGCTCCCGCGCCCGCTCCCGCGCCCGCTGCCGCGCCCGCTCCCGCGCCCGCTGCCGCGCCCGCGCCCGCTGCCGCGCCCGCGCCCGCTGCCGTTCCCCGCCGGGTCACCACCGCGAGTCGCCGTCGCCCCGACACCGCGCCGCCGGTCCGCCGTTCGCCGCTCATCCCGATCCGCAAGTTCGAATTTGGAAATTATCCGCAAATTAGGTAATTGAACATTATCCAATATTTTTAGAATATTTCGTTTCTTAATTTTTGGATGTTTGAATATTCTGTGAATATTGCGTGGATTGCTAGATATCTTAGGATAATGTTTGCCTTGTTCGCAATATTTGAAAATATTCAAAATTAGGAATCTTTCCTAATTCAGCAACGTATCTGGACAACTATCCGACCTTATCCCTAAGGTATGATACGTGGCGATACGGAAAATCATTATCCTATCCATAATCACTTGGGTACGATGATGATTTTTATCGGCTTTCCAAATTTGAATGATCGACTTTCTGTCAATATCTATGACCCTATAGATATGACCGATAGTTCGATTTTTGTGCCTAATCCAAGTTTGAAACGAATTTTGCGGATTGCGTGGTTGTTTTAAATGTGGATGCTATCTTTGTTTAAATTGTTCTTCCTTTTCAAATAAAAAAGAAAATTCAAAAAATATCAGTTAGGATTTGAATTTGAATTTTGCATGTTTAGGAATCCTAAATGTATCTAGACGATAGAGTAATTATTTAATTTAAATTAGGACTTGAGATAATCTATTCCCTAGTTTAAATTAATTAATTTTCTAATCTTAATAGATTATTTAGGTTATTTTTTTTAATTCCGAATTTTCATGAAAACTCTAAAAAAAGAATGAATTGTTTTATGGTAGATTAGGATAGATTGCATTCTTAATTTAAGTAATTTATTATTTCGAATTTTAACAAAAAACTTCAAAAATAAGTCATGTTAGGATATGTTAAGTCATCATAAGTTGCATGTTAATTTAGGCATATTTTTATTCCGAATTTCATTAGAAAATACCAAAAATAAATTATTTGCCCGTCATTAGAATTAGGTCACGTCGTCGCATGACATATAGTTTGCATGATAGGTTGCATTACTTGCATGTCATTTTTGCACGTCATTGCATGTATATTAGCTTTCATTTAAATAAGAGAAAATCCAAAAATTGAGTGAATTCCTTGTTAATTAGAAATCATATTAGGTTGTTGATGTGATTTTCTAGCTAACAATGCAGATGCTTACGTTGCTTCGAGGTAAGTAATTTTTCCCAAACTTGCAATTTATTCAATGCTTTATTGGGTGTTACTTTGGTGGTTTGCGCACCCGCATGAACACCTCACATGTTAGTGACTAAGTTAAAATGGATCTAAATTGCTTGCCAAAACTTTTTTTTTTTGAAAAGAAAAGGTACCGAAAGGGCGTTAGACTAGATCTAGCGTAATCAAGTCCCCGGGCTTAGAATCTCTGGTTCGTAGAAATAAAACATACCTCCCTATGTTTTATTTGGGTTTCTAATCGACCTACCGCAAATAGATTAGTGGCGACTCCGAGCATGAAAACATTTGCATGTTAAAAACTTAAACCCTAAGTTGCGAATTGGTAGGGCTTGGGAGGGCCCGAGTTAGGTTTAGTCCTAATAATCCATTAGCCTAAGAGGGAAAATTTTAGGTCGCGACAATTAGTAAATTAAATATTCTGAAAAAATATCGAATAATGTCCAATTACCTAATTTGCAGATAATCCCAAATTCGAATCAGACTCAGGATCGAGTTTGCGGATCGGGATCGGACTCGGGCGACGCGGCGTCGGCGCGGTGGCTCACGGTGGCGTCCGGCACGGCGGTACAGTTCACGAACTTGCTGGATCGTGTGGACTTTCAGTTCGGTGGGGGTGTTCGGTGGCTTGCGTGAGGGGATCGTCGCAACAAAGTCTCGGAACACGTGAAGAATGAGCACCGGAGGAGTGAAAGAACCTCCACTGATCAAGACTCGTTTACCGCAGGGAGCATCGTCAATGTTGGTGTCCCCACGTTGCAGAACAAGAAGATGAATCTTAGACAATGTCTTGTTTGCTCTTCACTTGCTTTACTCAACCTCCACTTCCTGTTTGCTTTTCAAGACTTCACCGCCACATTGCTTCTTTTGTATATTCTCATTGTCTTTAGAGAGTCCCTGTGCAACTCTCCTCCTTCTCCCCAATTTGTAGACGTGAATTCTACGTGAGACTTCCGTGGACTGACGTTGGAGTGGTCAACGTGGGCATGGCAGTGTTGACTTCGGGGCAGAAGTGATTCACGGCCAGAAGTATGGCTGTGAGCAGGGGTAAGCGGCAGCGGTTGACGCAGCAGACGACGATGATGCGACGTCGGGCATGCGGCGGCGCGGGGAACAGAATCACGAGGCAGCAGCGGCGCGGTGAGATGGTGCGGCGGGGCTCCGGGCGGCGACGTGCGGCCGCGCAGGGAGCGGCGTTCTCTCTCTCTTTTTTTTTTTCTTCTCTCACTTTTTCTCTCTGAAAATTCTGATCTGAAAAACTGTGTCCGAAATTGTGTCCCCCTCAGAATCCTGACCTAATGATGTATATATAACACTAATCTAGATCAATTAGATGGGCTCTCTAGTCCTAATGGGCTTAGGCTTGGGCTTAGATTTTAATTTAATTTAAATGGGCTGAATTAAGCTCAAATTAAAACAACCGAACCCGTTTGACTTGTAATTCCCGGCCCTTGCATTCCAAGCGAGCCGAGTCCCATTCGATGAAATTTAAGCTCGTTCGTCACCGCCAGTCCGATGCAAAATGCAATTAATCTAAAATGAATTTAAACTATATGTTATGCAACCTAAATATTTTTGTTTAGGGGTTAAAAATTTAATCCCTAATTTTCTATACAAATTACGACTAAATGGTCGCTAAAATTTAGGTGTCAACAGGTGCAAAAAAAAAGAATAATAAGACCAAAATCAAAATTTTCAAAATTTTAAAAAATGGCTTAAAATACCTGTGACCACCCACTTTTAGTGAAATTTTAATTTTTTAGGTGCCCAAAAAATTAAAAAATTCAAAAATTCAAAACTTTACAAAATAGATTAGAATACCTGTGGCCACTTACTTTGAATGAAATTTAAATTTTTGTAGGTTCCCAAATAAATTAAAAAATAAAAAATTTCAAAACTTTATAGAATGGTTTAGAATACCTGTGGCCACCCACTTTGAGTGAAATTTAACTTTTTTTAGGTGTCCAAAAAAATTCAAAAATTCAAAAATTTCAAAATTTCACATAATGGCTTAGAATACTTGTGGCCACCCATTTTTAGGTAGAAATTTTTTTTTAAGGTGCCCAAAAAAAAATAAAAAAATCTAAAATTTCAAAACTTTACAGAATGGCTTATAATACCTGTGGCCACCTAGTTTGAGTAAAATTTAAATTTTTTTAAGGGCAAAAAAATTCAATAAACCAAAATAGAGTTTTGTTTCAGAAATCAATTTCGGGAGCAGAATTAGTCATAGTTTACCAAACAGATTTCTTCTTCAGAAGTTAATTTCTGGCAAGAATGCGAAAAATCAATTTCTGGCAACAATTTGATTTCTGGAGCAGAATGGTTACCATTTACACCCTTAGTTGTTTAATGCCAATCGTATGGTTAATTAGGTTGATCGTGTGGTTCATTTGCTTAATTGTGGTTGATTGGTTAACTATGGCCTAATCGTGTGGGTTGATTGATGATCGTGTGGCCGAGAACGAAGATCATGTGGCTGAAATTGATGTTTCATGGTTGATTTTGTACTTGATGAATTTTCGTGTGGTTAATTATGGCTATTGTCGGCTTGGCATGGCATATCGTGCTCATATATTGATGTTTGATATCAAAATGAGTGCGATTCATAGTATATTTGTTCGTAGGAAATTACACGTCATAAACACTCGGCATTGACTAATTAAGAGGAAATATTTTCTGCTTATGAAACAAAATGGTAAGCTTCGTCATGTACGTCATTATATGTCCGTAATACATGTTCATATTTTTTTACATATTTGTCTAACTTTCCTATTTGTCAATATAAACGTGGAGGTCACATGCATAGAAGACCAGCCCCTTCCTCGTCCTCGTCCTCATCCCCATCCCTTTCCTTTTCCCCTGTCCTTTCATCTAACCCTCAATCACTATATGATGATGGATAACATGGACACGTTCGCCCTTCCTCCAACACTCAAGAACATGTTAGGGGACTTGGCCACATGTGAACTGAATCTCCTCCAGTTCCATCTTCTTTAGCTCCACCTTCTTCCGTTCCACCTTATTATTCAGCGTAACAATCGAATAATGAGGGAAACACAAGTGAAGAAGATAATCGATTCATGATATGCCCATTTGAAGATTCGTAAGTACTTCATTTTTTTAAGTATATGTAATATTTATGGTTTTAGATATGGATGTCAACTGAATTATCGATATTGCACAATATCCGTATGTTTATAGATTCATGGATGCTACGTTTGCTGTGAGGGAACTGAATAAAATAGTCAAAAACTATTGGATGTGGTAGTATATTAATTGTGGAAGTGCTCCACAAGTGAAAAATTTGTGGTGGAATGAGTTCGAGGTAAAGTTTTAGATATTTTATTTTCTCACCAATTAAGTTTGGTGTAGTATATTGATGGTCAAGAATGATGTAAAGGGACAAGAACAACTCTTTAATTTTAGGTACTAAAGGGACCAGATATTTTCTCAAAGATGAACTTTACAAAATCTATCACCGAATTATCTGGTGCATGGTAATGGATATGTGACCATCATAATAACTTTCAGTTTTTTTTTGTATTGATTGCAGCGGAAGTTCAAGTGGGATGAAGAGGAAGAGAATGAAGTGAGAAGAATTTTTCAGAAGAAAGTCAATAATCACATACGAAATGTGATGAATAGAGTGAAGGTGAAGCAAGTGAAGCCGGCTTTCATTACAGCTGACAATTGGATCGAAATTAATAGAATTTGGAAAACTGAAAAGAGTCAGAAAATCAGCTAGCAGAATAAAAAGAATCGATCTTCTAATTCTAATGAAGGGTCTGCCACATATGCTAGGGGCTCTATCAACATTGGGGAGCCTAAAAAACGAATGGTAAGTCTGTTAAATAAGTTATAAGTTAATTTAATTCAATTACTCATGTTTACATTTTGTAGGCACATGAATTGGAACGGAACCGACATTTGCAGCTACATTTGAACGCACATTTCAAAAAAAAGATAAAACATGGATTGGCGATCGAGCAAAAGTTATTAAGGTACGTAAGGTTATACTTTGGACTTTTATAGAAACTTGAATAAAAATCGTGAATGCTTTTAATATTTATGGTAGTTATATATATGAAGTTATTTTATTTTCATCTATATTGTTAATGTAGGAAAAATATGATGAACTTTTAATGAGCAATGCTAGTGGTGGTGATGGTGTTGCTGCGTTTGAGCCATCAGTTGATAGTACGGCATTATGGGTAGAGGCAACGGGTGGGATGAAAAAAGGAAAAATATTTGGGATGGAATCCTTGTCAAGGATATACATGACGAATCGTGCTGCAACTTCATCATCCAATGTGGCTGTTCGAAGGAGGACACGACATGACGAGTAATTGACTCAAGAATTGAACCAACTGAAAAATATACTTGTAGAGAAGGACGAAGAAATAAATAACTTGAAGCAACAAATGCAAATCGTTATGCGACACCTCAACATCAATCGCAATGAGGTTCCTCCTGTACCTCGCGCCAATCCAATAGGTGATAGGTACAATGATGAGCGACACAATGATGCTGAGATTATTGATGATGCTGATGATTTTCTTGGTCCTTTCTAGTTAAAATTCCCAAAATCGGGGGTAAGCTTGCTTCACAATCTTTTGTGCCATAAGTGCAGTTTGCCCAATATGTTCCTGCCCTACTATTACTTTCTGTGCACAACTCTCTTACAACTAGGTTCTTTGCTTGCGAAAAATTGAAAATTTAAAGATCCCAAGATGACATGCTTGTTACAAAAAAATCATGATATTTAAACATTGTAGAAATATATGCCTTAATTGACTTTGAGTCCTCTCTTCCTGGGAATTGGTGTTGGTAATTCACCTCTCTAAGTCATTAAACTGTTGAATGCTGTTTGGAGAAGGATCTAATTTTTCGTAGATGACAGAAATACAGTTTACAAGGGTGAAAAAACTACAGTGGATGTCAAAGTAGACTCATATTCATATATATGTAAGAACAATGATGTTCGTCCTGAAACTTTTTTTTGTTAACCTTCTTACTTGTTTTTTTATACCTAGATCCACATCCATGCATAAACACTTTTTTTATATTTTGGACTGATTGAATATTTTTATTTATGTATCCACATTTCATCAGATGTCGACAAAAGTGACTGCTTCTGGTGTCCTGCCGAGTACCAAAGCTGCCCAATCTTGTGCCTGGTTTGTCGATTTTTCGTTTTTTAAGCAGAATCTATGGTTGGCCCATCTCCTATGAATGTTTTGAATGTATTATAAGATTGGATATCAAATAGCATCATGTCAAACTTTGTAACTTTACATATATCATTATTTTTTGCGGACTAGCATCTTTCCTTCAGTTATATTTTTCAATTATATGGCATTGTGTCTGGTTTGTTCGTTTTCTGTTTCTGAAGCGGAATCTATGGTTGTTTCGTGTCCTTTGATTGTTTTGAATGTATTACATGATATTCATTAATGCGTAGCTATTGCTATGGACAAGATTTGATGGCCCAAATGGTGTAAAATTTGCGACGAATATTTAGAGATGAATTTTGCGATGATTATAGTTCGTGGCTAATTTGCGACGAATAAGTAGTGACGAATCAAATTCGTGGCTAATTTGCGATGAACAAAGTTCATGGCTAATTTTGTGACGAATTTTGCGACGAATAAAGTTCGTGACTAATTTGCGACGAATTATTTTGCGATGAATTTTGCGACGGATAAAATTCGTGGCTAATGAATTTTGTGATGGATAGTGTTCGTGGCTAATTTGCGATGAATTTTGCGACGGATAGTGTTCATGGCTAATTTGCGACGAATTTTTTTCAGTTGCAAAATAATTGAAATTTTCCGTCACAAAATTTGCGATGCCCTATTAGCGACGAAATTTTTTCCGTCGCTAATTTCGTTGTAAATTCAATTTGCGACGGATTTTGCCAAATTTTTCATCGCAAAATCCGTCGCTAATCCCTTGTTTTTTTGTAGTGCATTGTCACGCCCCGTACCCTACGAAGCGCAAGCATCCCACCTTCGATCGATTGACTGCGACGATCCAGGATGCATCACCAATATGAATCAGCTCCTACAGCCGTTGACGGAATGCCACATGCGTAGTAATGCTCTCATGTGATTGTCCATGGTCGCGTGTTAAGCACGTGCTTGTTCATGTCAACGACTCAACTATTTTCTAGCGTAAACATATTCTCCCTTTTAAAAGAATTACAAGAAAAGCAATACCTTAACATGCGCACCCCCCTTCCGTAGGCAGCTCTAATGTGCGCATTGTCCTCCTAACGCTTCATGCTTTGCGCTTAGTCAGCCAGCTGGCAAGACCCTGTGATATTCCGACACATTGCCCTCATCACCTCTGGTTCACAAATCGTTATCATTATCGATCGTTGTCTTTTTAAATCGTCGTCTTCTGAATTGTTACCTATCTAGGGAAAGTATACATGTGCATGGAGATTTTGTCTTCTTCATCCTCTGCCTTAAACCCTACTCTTTCGCACAATCTAAAACCCCCCGATCTTTCTTCGTTTTGCTTTCCATTGCTCTCCATGGCTCCTGATTCTCTCAAGTACTATTCAGCAGATTACATCGGCCAATTTGACAAGCTACGAGAGGATGAGCATCGCGACAATTGCTGTTTTAATCTTTTGAATGTGCTTGATGGGTTTCCCAATAAGTTTTGAGCCTTATCTTAAGAACCACTTCCAAATCATTGCATCTCTCAAACCTTGTTTCCCTCGGAAAAGCGGGGAGCTGCATTCCTATTTGGAGGCCTTCCATTGTGGACGTTTGGACCACGGGCCTTCTCGATTCAGGGATTTTCCTTCCTTCAACGAGGATTTCTACAAGTGGTATTTAAGAATGAAGGCCAACGCTCAAATACAGTCCATTTGGGAAAGGGCTGGCATCGATAACTCTCAAATTTGGAAGCTTCAGCTGGGACTTAAATCCAGGTCTTTTAGACGCTGCAATCAGTTTTTGGTCTCCATCAATCAATTGTTTCTTTTTCCCTTGGGGTCCCATGTCGATTACCCTGTTGGAAGCTTATGCTATCGCTGGTTTTCTACCTTCCGGCACTCCCATGAAAGATATTGGTCGTCCATAGCTCCTCAAACTTGTCGAGGTTGATTACTATATTCTTTCGTGCGAACAGTTCTTGCGAGGATTCTCGGTCATCGATGGTGAACACGCTGCCTTCCTGTTGTTTTGGCTTTCTAAATCCGTTCTCTTTTATCCAGCCCTCAAAATATCAAAGGATCTCCTTGGTATTGCTCCTGGCCTTGTTGCAGGTACACCGATTGCCTTGGTACACTTGTCCTGGCTGCTTTATACAGAGGCTTCACTCATGCCTCCCTTAGCCATGCGGTCCAAGGCAGAAGCATTTTTATAGTCCGTGTTGGCTTCTTCAAGCCCGGATTGCTCTGAATTCGCCGTCTTTCTTCGGCGATTAGACTCATGTTCTTCCCTGTTATCATCAACTTGATTTGCAGCCTCATTTACTTAACTTTGTTGGTTGTCGATTGCTTAAAGTCGTTTTCCATTACATGTTCCGATCGAGAGATGTATCTCCCTGTCAAACAATTTCTTCGACAGTTCTCGGAATTTGAATAGGATGACTTAACCTTCTACCTTACACTTCCCATGATTACTTTCATCTCTATCACTTCCACCCTCCAAGGAAGTATTTCATATTGGGGGTTAAGGTGGTTACTCCTATCAATTTCCCGCTAAGATTGTTGATGAAAGGAAGATTCTACCATGGGTTCGAAGTATATTCTCCTCAATATTACGCTAGGCAATTCGTATTGACGCAAGCTGTGTCTATACTGATCCTATACTCTTTTGAGTTTCCTTTTATGAGCAAGCATAAGTCTCAGGAAAACGAACCCTTCAATTGCTGCACTGAACTAATCAACACAATAATTACTCGGTACGCTCTCGACATCGATGGGTTCAGTCCTGAGCCTGATTGTACTACTGGATGGGCCATCTGGTGGCATTCTTTCTCTATTTCGGACGAATTTGACAGTGCACTTAGAAACCACCTTGGATCGAATAAAGGCATATTGTCCCCGTCTTAAACAACCAAGCACTGAACAGTTGAAGAAGAAATCCACTGATCGAGGATGTCAAAAAGGACCTTCCAATCAAACAAAGTTGCGTGAAGTCGTCGGTCGAGAAAGCTCTTCTAATCAAAATTTGGATTTATCAACGGATGAAGAAGTGGACACCGACCTTCCTCTGTGGCACGACCAGCGATGGCATGAACAATTTTTAATAATATTTTTTAGAATATTTTAATCATTTTTTATTTTTTCTTTTTTTCTTTTTTTTTCTTCTTCCAAGTTCGGTGTGGGTCACCGGTCGACCCTGCTAATCACAAGCGAGGGCCAGCCAACCCTCGTTGGACATGGAAGAAGAAAAAGAAAAGGAAAGAAAGAAAAAAGGGAAAAGAATAATTAAAAAACTAGAAAAAAATATTAAAATATTATTAAGAATTGTCCACGTCAGCGCCGGTCGTCCTTCATAGCACTACCGGCGTCCACGTCAGTGATTTCCTATTAAAATTAGTTAGATCACTACAAAAAAACGATTTTTTTCCGACAAAATTTCCAACGAAAAATTCTGGAAAATTCGTTGGAAATTCTTTTTCCAACGAATTTTCCAACGAAAAAAAATTCGTTGGTAATTCGTCGTCGGAAAATTTTTCAACGAAAAATTTGAATTTTCGTTGGAAATTTGCGACGAATTTTTTTTCGTTGGAAAATTCGTTGGAAAACTCGTGGCTAAATTCGATGGAAACGAACTTTTTTTTCCGACAAATTTTTTTTCGTTGGAAACTACAATTTTTTTTGATCGAAAAATCGTGGAAATTTTTTTTCCATCGAAAAAATTTTTTTTTGGTCAAAATTTTTTTTTTGTCGAAAAATAGCCCTCGCCGGCGGCGAGGGCCAGCCTCGTCGCCGGCGAGGGCCGAGCTCGCCGGCCATGGCAAGCTCGGCCCTCGGCATGGCCGACGAGGGCCAGCCTCGTCGCCGGCGAGCGCCGAGCTCGCCGGCCATGGCGAGCTCGGCCCTCGCCATGGCCGGCGAGGGCAAGCCTCGTCGTCGGCGAGGGCCGAGCTCGCCTAGATCTGGGCGAGCTCGTCGCCGGCGAGGGCCGAGCTCGCCCAGATCTGGGCGAGCTCCAAGCTCGCCGGCCATGGCGAGCTCGGCCCTCGCCATGGCCGGCGAGCTCGGCCCTCGCCGGCGACGAGCTCGCCCAGATCTGGGCGAGCTCCAAGCTCGCCGGCCATGGCGAGCTCGGCCCTCGCCATGGCCGGCGAGCTCGGCCCTTGCCGGCGACGAGCTCGCCCAGATCTGGGCGAGCTCGGCCCTCGCCGACGACGAGGCTTGCCCTCATGGCCGGCGAGGCTGTTGCGCCTGAACAAGAAGATGAAGAAGAAGCAGCAGCAGCAGCAGGGGCGGGATCGAGCAGGCTTCGGGTCGCCGCCCGTCAAGTCCGTCGTCGTCTCCTAGCCTCGCCGGCGACGAGGCATGGTGGCGTCGGGGGCGTCGGAGGCTTGGTGTCCGTGGCGCCGGATGCTGAGGCGGAGCCGGAGGAGGAGGGGGGCCGGCGGGGGAGGAGGCGGAGGGGGAGGCGGAGGGGGAAACGAAGGGGGAAGGCTTCGGCGAAGGAGAGAGAGAGAGAGAGAGAGAGAGAGAGAGAGGGGGAGAATAAATGTTGAAATTTAGAATTGCGGGGAAAATGAGCGCGAAAATTGAAATTCGTTGGAAAATTCGTTGGAAATTTCCAACGAATTTTCCAACGAATATCAAAAATGCCGCACAGTATCGGGTTTTTTTGTAATTCGTTGGAAAATTCGTTGGAAATTTCCAACGAATTTTCCAACGAAAATTGTACACACTAAATTAATTTCCCGGAAAATTGAAATTCGTTGGAAAATTCGTTGAAAATTTTCAACGAATTTTCCAACGAATATAAAAAATACCGAACATTATCGGATTTTTTTGTAATTCGTTGGAAAATTCGTTGAAAATTTCCAACGAAAAAAATTCGTTGGAAATTTCCAACGAATTTTCCAACGAAAATTATACACACTAAATTAATTTCCCGGAAAATTGAAATTCGTTGGAAAATTCGTTGGAAATTTCCAACGAAATTTCCAACGAATATGAAAAATGTGGGTTTTTTTGTAATTCGTTGGAAATTTCCAACGAAATTTCCAACGAAAAAAATTCGTTGGAAATTTCCAACGAATGTTCCAACGAAAATTGTACACAGTGAAGAAATTTCCCGGAAAATTGAAATTCATTGGAAAATTCTTTGGAAATTTCCAACAAATTTTTTTTCGTTGGAAATTTCCAACGAATTTTGCGACGAAAATTTTTTCGTTGGAAATTTCCAACGAATTTTGCTTTTCGTTGGAAAATTTGTCGCAAATTTGCAACGAAAATTTTTTCGTCGCAAATTTTCGTGGCAAAAATCTTGTTTTTTTGTAGTGGATAGACTCATTTGGCAAAACATGAAAGGGTTTAAAACTTAATTAGTAAAATTAAAAAGTTTATGACTGGATTGACAAAAGTGCAATAGGTTTAAGACTATTTGAATAATTTTCCCAATAGTTTTTTATTCAAGAGAAGATTGCTTCTCTTTAAATAATCCACAATGGACATGTATAGCACGGTGCTTGCAAGTCACAAATAAGCGCTTGTGCGTGCTTGTGTGACGGCAAGACCGAAAGAAGGGAAACGGAAAAATCTCTAAAAATTGTGAGGGACAAAACAAGTGTAGTAAGATCTAAGGGTCATATTTGGTTGTAGATATACGGGTGTTAGTCTGAATGCCAAATTACAGTATCGACTAATGCAAGTAAACAAGCATTACGTGGAGCATTCTCGATTCTCAAGACTTGAGATGCTATTCCTAGGGTAAGCAACTTGGACCGCCCAAACCGGGACCGAACCGGACTGGACCTGACCGACGGGTTTGGTCCGGTTCTTGGGACTATCTATCCAATTCCCGGTTCCTAAAAGCGGAACCGGTTTCTGGGCGGTCTGGTTCCTGATTTCAAGGGGGAACCGGACCGGACCGACTATTTAATGTATATTTTTGTTATTTTTTTCTTTAAAAAAATTAATAAAATGTGAACTAAACTCTAAGTGAACTTCATTATCATAACTTCATTTATAAAAATTAGTAAAATGTAAATTAAACCCTAAGTGAACTACATTGATAAAAATTAGTAAAATGTGAACCAAACCTTAAGGTTGCGTTTGGTCGTCCAGATTTCTAAACAGAATAGGACTAGATAGGATAGAATAAGAAATCCTGAGATTTCTTCATATCCTGTCCAATGTTTGGTAGACTATGGATTTAAATTCAGATAGGATAATTTTTATTTTTATTTTTTGCTATTCACGGGTCCGGAGGAGTCAGTGAAGGACAAAAAGCTGAGAAATTTTTTTGGTGAAAACGCACAAGGCGTGGGGATGAAGATGACGGCGAGTGGAGCGTAGGATTACTGGAAAAATAGGCATTAGAAATCCTATCCGGGTCTATCTCACCCCTCGGATTTTTTTACCTAGGCTATATTCGGTTTATATCCGACCTTATCCTATCCTGGACCACCACCAAACACAGGATAGTATAAAACATATCATATACTGGCTTTTATCCGGTCGACCAAATGCAGCCTAAGTGTTTAATAAAAAAAAAACTAAACTCTAAGTGACCGGTTCCCGATCCTAGAACCAACAGGTCCGATCCGCGATTCCCAAAATTGGGAACCAGTTTTCTCGGTCCGGTTCCTGGTTCCACCTCGGAACCGAACTGGACCGGGAACCGAACACCCCTAGCTATTCCGCAAAAGCCAACACCCTCATTAGCTTTAAGGAAATAGTTTTCTCTAAGTTAAGGCACATCATTTTTCATGATAAATTGATCGAGAAATCATAAGAGGTCGATTCCCTGATAGATTATTTACTCGCTCGTATCAAGTAAATAATTGATGAGGATTAAAAGTTAGACAATCTACATAATCCATTTTTCTTTTGTTTTTGGTGTTGCACTACATGATATCAATCTCGCAATTGAGAAACTTGTAAACGGAGTACAAGCATTATGAATTTCAACAGAAGTATATACCTAAGATCTTCTCTCTAGTTACGTGGCAGCACATCTAAAATGATTATGAGATAACTTTAGAACGAATTTAGGGTGCGTTTGTTTGAGCGAATGAATTTTCTGTGAATTAATTTTCTAGACTTTAATTCGTTTGGTTTTACTGAAAATGTTCAGTCAATGGAGAAATATCTATGGTCAAAGAAAATATGTATACTTAAAGTTGGGAAAATAAATTTGTTAACTTGAAAATGATAAAAATATTTTCTTAAAAAATGATTTTCCGAAAAAAAATTTTCTTTATCATGAAGTTTTCCCCAAAACACACATACTCTTAAGCTCCATTTATTCCATGGAAAATGAATGATTTTGAAAAACACATTTCTAAAAATTATTGCTTGTATCGCTTGAAATAATTAGTTAATGAATAAATACTTTTATTAACGATAATAATTTATATTTAAACATTTTTGTGGACGGTGAAAATATTTTCTGCCTGATCATTTTTATAAGCGATACATACGATCATTTTTAAGAAAATTTATTTTAAATTATTTATTTTCTACTAAACAAATGGAGCCTTAACCTTTTTATCGATAGACAAAGGACATGGTAACTTTGATACCAAATAGTGGAGCGTAGAAGTAAGTAATCAAAGGCAGAGAAAGGACAGACGGGAAGGATTCGGGGAGAAGGATAGAACTACAGTATCAATAAATTCTTAATCATGCAGATCGGCGCAATGAGCCCAAAGCTAAACACGGTATCTATGACTTGCCTTCTAAGAAAAGAACCGATATAACATGAAATAACTAAATTGAAAGAAGAATGAATATATCTTAATAAGCTAATTGGGAGTATATTGTCCTACATAATTACGGCAATGTTCACTTCTTATTTTCCAATTTCTCGTGTAGAAGTGATTGAATCTCGGAAAAAAAAATGGAAATTGACGGTTAGGAGTAGTGAAAGCGACAGGTAAATTGATCTTGAGTTTCGTTCGAAAAACAAATTTATCTCGAGTGAAATTTTTTTCAAAAAATGTTATTGGTGATCGCAAGTTCAAAACCGGCCCTCTATTTTATTTTTCTTTTCTGTTTTTGGGTTCAAAGTGGTCTCTGTACCTTTAAAATAATTGCCACGATTCATCCTTGCACCGTTTCGACAACAGATTTGTTAATGTGAACTTGACGCCATTAAAAATTGCTGATATGGATTTTCTTTTTCAAAGATAATCTAGAAGTAAACTTCTTTGCATTTTTCCAAATCTCTCTCTCATCTTGCCCACAAAAATAATATAAAATACTTCCGTGAGAACGTGATTTCTTTTGATAGAGAAGGGGCTAAGCTGAACTTTATAATGGTGGACTTTGTGGCCATTTTGGGCAAGACAGGACCAAGGCTCTAATTTGTTAAAGATAGCATTAGCCTTCATTACAAAGGGGTGTGCCCGTATTGCTGATAATATATATCATTACTCCGACATTTATTTTAAGGGTCGCGCTTTTTCTATTCCTAGTTTGACTAAAACACTCTAAAACAAAGTGTTATGACCATTTCGCCCATTGTGGGTCCTCTTTCATTTCCATCAGTGTCTTTTTTTGGTTTTCTTTTTTTACGGGTCCCACTTTCCTTTATTTTCATCCCACCTTTCAGCGTATCTCTCTCATAGAGAAAATGCCACCATAATCACCTCCGTAAAAGCACAGAACTCGATCGAACAATACTTTCTCGATCTAATTGATGGCTATGCAACATATTGAAGCCCTCTCTATTCAAAACCAACCCAATATAATATAGAGGATGGATCTAACCACACTTTGCACCGCCACCAATAGACTTTACCAGGTAATATGCAAAAATGTATTTGGCGTGCCTATTGGTTTTCCACTTTACCAATAACCGGAAACAAAATGGTAAAAAGTTTCAATAATCCTTCTGAAATGAGAAGAAAATTGAAATTTATTGGTTAAAAATTCTTCATCCTTTACAAAGTCCGAACCATAACTAAACCGATGGGAATATATCAAAATGTGCATCTTGAAATCATCCCGCCAAACAGATCGCAGAAAAGAAAGAGATCAACGCAACCAATCCGGGGAAATTTTTAATGAAAAGAATACTCATAATCCACTCAAAAAATCAATCGCATGCTCTATCCCAACAGGTTCAAAGAAATCAGTAAATTCAATCATTAGAAGTTCTTGGAATGATAAACCTTTTTTCACTTGGTGAAAACAAAACTCTTTAGAGTTGGACAAGACCCGCTTTTCTTCTTTCCGCTCTTCCCCACAAAATTTCAAAAACTTCAACAAACAGAATCCCCATAAGGAGAGACACTCATCAATGCCAAAAGGCCTCACTAAAGATCCTCAAAAGCATAAAATTGAATCAGATTCAACAATAAACAAAAGATGAATCAATACCCACTTTTCTCAAATAAAAAAATGGAGATGAAAGAAGAAAAAGAAAAACAAAACACCTTAAGACTTCATTGACCTAAACTCATCACAAGGAAAATTACCATATTTCTTAACATTAACCAACACTCCGAATTTAATCAATTTATTCAGCACCACCACGAAAAATGACGCAAAAACCATATCAAACATTGAAGAAAAGAAAGAAAAAGGAGAGAGAAAAAGAAAAGAATAAAGTTGAAGGAAAGTGGGACCCACAAAAGTAGAAACCCAAAAAAGGAATGTAGAGAATGCTTAAAGGCCGGACCCATAGTCGATAAAATGGTCATAATATTTGTTGAGAATATTTTAGTCAAACTAGAAGCGGAAAAAGTGTGACCCATGCATATATCCAATTTTTGCACAGCACAATTATGAAAATCCACGAGAAGCAACCGAGCACATTGTATATGCCAATTGCCATTTAGCTAATAAGCCCGTTGATATTGAGATTCCACAGTGCACTTTGCAGCCAAGTGCCCTAAGTGACCACTGGCCATACCCCTTGAGCGAGCCATCGCTATGGTAACCTAAAATTTCCATTGGCATCAAGCCCTTCCCTTGTTTTTGTTCATGACAGTGGATTTGAGACCACAGACAAAAGTCACCCTTCGAAGATGGCCACCTAGAGCCTTGATTTAGAGATCGCTATCTCCTTCTGTCACAGTGGTCTCAGGCAATCGCCACGATAGACACGATGACCATCGTCATAACGATCGCTATAGATAAACAATCACGTAGCTACTGAGTGGTTCAGACCACTACCACCTACTCCCCCTCCTAACTTTTTTTTCTTTTACAATTTCACTTGAATTTTTATTTTTATTTTTTTATTAACCACATTACTAACAAATATATCAATAATAACGTGACAGGTGCTCTCAAATTGTCACCTCGGATTCTCGGTTATCAAATAAAAAATCCGGTGGCAAATTTTACTAAACGAATAACGGTGGTGTTTTTTAAAAAGTACGGAGACTATTTTGCATAAAAAAATAAAGGTAGATTTTTGAACCTCGAGTATAAATAAAAGGTTTATAGGTGACATTATCTTTATTCTCTCTTAGGTAATGTACGTAACTAAAAATAAAGAGAAGTTTATACGTGAATTTAACGTAACCATAATCATTGATTATGTGAGTCTTATGTGATTAATGGTCATAAGAAATATCCAATTAATGTGGACTCAAGTTTATATAACAATGGGATAACTACACTAGAAATTATTAAATTTATCACGAAAGTGCAATTGAGCTCTAAAACTTTCAAATAATACAATCAAATCCTAAACACAAGTCATGAAAATGCAATCGAGTTCTAAAACTTTTAAAAAGTGTAATCAAATCCTAAAACTTATCATGAAAGTGCAATCGAATCTTGAAATTGAGTCCTAAAATTTTGAAAAAGTGCCATTAAGTCCTAAAAGTTGTCGTGAAAGTCCAATCGAGTCCCAAAACTTTCAAAAAATGTAATGAATGGAAGAACTTGATTGGACTAATTTGACAAGTTTAGAACTCGATTGCACTTTTTGAAATTTTAGGACTTGATTGCATTTTTATAACAAGTTTTAGAACTTCCAATTCATATGCACCTATAACAAGATGCCTAAGGGATAATAACACAAATAGCCCCTGAATTTTGACCCAATATGCAATGTAATCTCTGAACTTATAATTTATTCAATATAGTCCATGAACTTTATCCTAATGTTCAATGTGGTTCTTGAACGTTTAATTTGTTCAATATTGTCCTTAGACTTTTGGTATATATTCAATGTAATCCCTGAACTTGAATTAATGGAAGGATTATATTGAATATTTTTTATATATTGCAGGGATTAAATTAAGCATGTATCAAAAGTTCATGAATCACATTAAATAAATTTAGGCTCCGTTTGTTTGGCGGAAAATATTTTTTCGGAAAATATTTCCCGGGTTTTTCGGTGTTCGGGGGGCGGAAAATGTTTTCCGTGGGAAAATATTTTCCTTCCCCCTCTCACAAAATAGCCTAAGTCTATGGAAAATGACTTCCGCTTCTTCAAAAGTGGAAATCATTTTCCGGAGCTTCTTCTTCTTCTTCTTCACTAAGGTCACCAGCCGCCGCCGATTGCCGACCGCCGCCGTCGCCGCCATCGGTCGCCTACCCCCATCGCCGGCCGCCGGCGGCGTTTGCAGGCCGCCTCCACCGGCTGTTGCCCCCGCCGTCCCCGGTCGCCCCCGCCGGCCGCCGCCGCCGATCACCCGCCGCCGCCGCCGCCCGGTCGCCGCCGCTGGACGCCGGCGAAAAATATTTTCCGAAATTTTTTCATATTGATCGCTGAATACCGGAAAATTATGTTCCGAAAAAACATTTTCCAAAAAAATGACTTCCGGGAAAATATTTTCCAAAAGGAGAATATTTTCCGCCAAACGAACGGAGCCTTAAAGTTCATGAATCATTATTGTATATTGAGTTAAAATTTAAAAATTATATTAAATAAATTTAAAATTCAAAAATTATATTACGTATTAAATTAAAGTTAAAAGACTCTTTATGTCATTCCCAAAATCAAAGATAAGGTGACACAAGGTTGACAAATAGTACGTACGAAAAAGAAACACAAGTTTGACCAATAGTAGTACGTACCAAAAAGAAACACAAGCGTTCTCAAAACTGTCTATTCTCTGCACTGCACGAGCGTCTGGGTCGCATAGTTCACTCTCCCAAACCCCCTGCTCTTCAAATCCAAACAAGCCCTTCATCTTCCGCGTTCTTCCGCTCAAACTCGCCGCTACAATGTCGATCAGCAGAGCCGCCGACTCTAAACACCCTCCGGTGATCGGCAAGATGGGCCCTTACACTGTCTTCGTCACCCCAACGCTGACCCCGAAGCCTGCCGGGCCGGTTCTTGATCCGCCGGCAAAGGTCGTCCCTCCTCCGGTTCTGCCGCCACCCCACCGTTTCGGCAACTCCGTCGCTTCTCCATCTTTGGTTGATAATGGGTCTGTGCTGGCATTCTTCAAGAACGCGGCCACTAAGTTGCAAAACGGTGGAAGTTTCTGCTTTAGCTTTTCTGTACATTGATTTTTCTAAATGGTGGCTTTGTTGGTTTTCTTTTTTGGATTTTGTTCGGTCTTTTCTCCTTTTCTTCCTGAATGAGGAAGAAGATCGGAAGTTTAAAGCTTTGATGTGAAGAACTATGTTTTCTTTAAGAAAGTTCTGTCTATTTATGGTAGATTGGTCCGAAAGAGAATGTGGGCGTCTCTGTTTTCCTCATTTAATCGGACAAAAAGAAAATAAAATCGTTTCTTGATCTCCAGATTCTGCATTCCGCATGTGAACGTGTACAGTTTCAAAGTTCAGCTGCTCAATGTCCATGTTGTGCAATTTTAGCCGTGTTTCCTCTCTTTTCTTCCTTTTTTTTTTTCTGAAAAACTTACAGGAATTCTGTTCTTGCTTAATTTTGCAGCTCAATCAAGCTTGGATAGCCACATGGCCCGTTGGCTTGGGTTGGACCAGTCGAGGTATCAGTGGGCGTTGGAAAATTATTACGATAACCAAAGATCAGTAAGTTTTGCCAAGGTCTTACTTTTCTCCGTTTATATTGCCATTTGGATTTGCTATTCAGTGTTCTTTCAGCTTTGCCTTCACTCTTTCCCTTACTTTATGTCATGATTCTTCGAAAAGTAGCCTGCTTTGAGTGGTCTGCTTATAGAGGATGCTTGTATAGTCATGAAGTATGATGAGGTTGTTGGGGGGTGTAATTTTGTGTAGGCAGCTTGTCAGGGGTACAAGTTTGGTGGCCTCTAGTGGAGTGCTATTTTAGTTGTGAGATCATTTTCACATACTCTGTAGTAGTTTTGCTTCGCTTTCAATTTTCATTACGTCAATTTGCTTTGCACATTGGTACAACAGCAATTGCTGCAATGAGCGCATCGATCGTTTATTAAGTGACTAAACATATGATGTATACGATTGCCATGGTAGTGTTTGGTTGTCGATCAAATCCAGTATTGAAGAATTTGAGTTCGACTTAATTCTTGAAGCACTCTATCTCGGATTTAATCCACCGGAACTTGAACAGAACAAAATTGTCTTAGCCTATTCAAATTCAAAAGCTGTTGTCATCGAGGCTTTGGCCTTGTCATGGCTTAGATTTCTCAGCTCAAGTCAAGATAGATTTGGCCCGGCACCATCGTTTTCTGGCAAAATGCTAACTCTGTTCTGAAGTAACATTTTATGTCTTTATGGGTTCTACTGGTGGATGAGGAGGATCCGTAGATAGGCAGTAAACAGCATCTCAAATAACTGCAAACCATGAGTAAAGTCTATGGATGATTCCTAATCTTTAGCGATTTCTCAATCAGGTCATTGGACTTTCAATTTAATCATCCAATGCAATAAATTATTAGTTTTTTGCAATCAATGCACTTTGATCAGAATTTTGGCGAATATTCCATGAAATGCTAATGGCATGGCCACACGGTACTTCAGCAGTTCACTGGGATATTGACCGGATTCTGGCCGAAGTACATCAACCACCCACAAAAATTTGTAAATTTGGGGCGATTGAAATCAACGATTGCAAAATCTAAATCTCAATAACCATGAATGGAATTTATTTCATCTAGTTGACAAGCCACAGTCTCTTGGTGAAGTGGTCTAGGCTTGATTTCCTGCTAGATGAATGGTCAGAAAATAGCCCCGTCTTGTTTGGGTGGAATTCTTTCATCTGCTCAGCGAAAAGTTCCTTAATGTGGCAATTTATCTGGCAATTCACTCGGCATGGCTTGCTATGGGTTACACAAAAAGCCTAGCCTAGTGTTCTTGCAGGTTGTCTTTGCCAGTGTTATTATATGCGAGTGAGCTCTCATTTTCAATTGAAGCAGCTTCTTTGCATGGCAGTTTAGGCCACAGAATGTGCTAATTTCTTAAATCCTTCCTGCCTTTGCTAGTGAATAACTGGACACGACTTGTAATATGAAACCCAAGGCAACTAAAGGAACTTAATGTAAAAGTATCTTTGGGGTAGAAAAAAAAAAAGATAATTCTGGTTGCCTTGGCATGTCATGCTGAATATGGACAGCTTTCTTCCTTAGCCTGGTGATGGGGGTGAGTTATGTTAAGAATCACTAGAGTTTTTGGTAAGTTTCATCAAGGTTGCTTATCAAAAAGGAAATTCTCTGTTTTTTTTCATATTAAGAGTCACTACAATTTGTGGATCCTTTTGATTGTTGTTATTTGTTGTTTTGTAATGAAATGTTTTATTGTACTACCGACATATCAGCTGCGCATATTGTTTTTTTTTTTCATGATTACTCATAAGTGGTGCTAGTGGGGGCCAACAAAGCGCAAAATAAACCCAACCTTCAGAAAAGAGAGCGAATCACGGCCCTCCACTGGAGAAAGCTAAGGCTTTCTTTCCTGAGAGAGCAGAGGGTTGTATGACCCCCGTCCATGACCAGGGTGAGGATCGTTTAACCATTGTCTTAGACTGGCGAGGATCCGGCTACAGTTCCATGACTCTTGGCTGGGTGATGGTCGCTTGACATCTGGTTTATCAACACAATGTGTGACCCTCTGCCAGAGCAGGGCAAAACTCCGTTGCTGCTCTTTCAAAAAGGTTGGGCCATTGCGGTCCGCAGCAACCCATCAGTGAATACCACAGAAAAAGACATGAAGAACATTGTTCTGTTGAAGAATTGGCCTGAAATGGCCTTTAAAGGATTTGCAAAGTTAAATGCGTGCGCAATAAGTTGAAGCTTAGTGACCCAAGCGAAAGCTACCCCAACATACAGTGACCTTTGAGTGTATTTTATCCCTTGTGAATGATACTTGCATTTGCTATGTATACTCATAGACTTATGATCTGCAACTAGTATTCCATTTCACAGACTTATGATGTACACTCATTGCAGGAAAAGGAAGGTGAGAAAAATAAAATGTGAAACAAGTTGCAGAGCGTCTAACGCATTCTGGCTGATATAGAGTCCGAAAGATGGATGTGGTTGTGGCTACCGTATATTATAATTTCCAACTCAGAATCCTTGTCCAGTAGGAACTGTGCCAAAGTTTTCATAAGGATGAGATCTTCCTCCAAAATGTGCATAAAATTTCCCGAGGTGCAATGCTTGGACTCTCTCTGATGTATCTTATTTGAATCCAATATAACTGTCTTTCAATCTCCATGTTCCGGTGAGCTTTCCAGTTTGTGCATTTTTCACTTTGAATTATCTTGAAGTTGCTAATCTGCAGCATTCTATTGCTTTGGGCGAGACATAAAAGAAGCCATCCATGACCTTACCTAACTCCCGTTTTTTAACTCCAAGAGCAATTTGTCTTAGGTCACACTGGTGGTCCTAATCTTAATTAATCCCCATCTTATGGTTTGTAAATGCCTAATTTGTGAGTCCCGTGCTATTAAAAGATGGAGTCTTCATCAATAGGATTTCGTCTTCTTAGTTCTACGCATTTTCACCTTCTTCGAATGAAATGCAGATAAGACTGCAATAGAATGTTGCAGATATGCATCTGAATGATCTTGTGGAATCTAAGGAGAATCTGAATATCGTCCATTTATTTAAGACTTAGTCAATCACGGTGTAAGTTTGTATTATAGTCTTGGAGCACAAGTTTAGAGACCGGTGGAATACCCTGTAAGTCCCATGAATGGGTTAGCTTCCCGCCTTTGACCAATGCATGTAATATTGATTCACAGCAGTCAGGCTCGCAACTTGTGGGATTGGAACATGTGATTTTAAATCCCTGGAATTGAATTTCCTAATCCTCCAACTAGTTACGCTTGACAACATAATAATTAAGTGTTTGCTTGTGCGTCTTATTTTCGTGTAAGCATTTCATATATGTGAGACTTACGACAGCCAAAACTTGCTGAAGAAAAACTAGAAGAGGGAACCAATAATGTAGTTAAAACATCCGCAAGTTGTCTCTATTAGTTTCGACGCAAGAAAGCAATATCCAATGTAACACCGGCTTAAACTCATCCTCGTCCTCGCCGCACATATCTCTTCGCCTAATGCCACTCTACAAGTTTAGAAAGCAAGAAAAACATGAACTCATCCTTAATGGCAAGAAGTAACCTGCACGCTGTATACCTCGTTGAATCGACAGCACGAGGGGAGACCACCTAATGAGTTAACAAAGTTTCTGATCGCCCTAAACAGGATTACATAATTATCCCGCCTCCACGATGGTGTCTTCTTTTTCTCGTCCAGATTTGTTTGGAATTCTCACTGAGGAAGCATGGAAAAATCTAATTGGGGGATTGATTAATAATCGTTAAAAGCAAGGCACAAGAACTTCTTCCCCAAGAAAGGTATTTTGTTTAATCCTACAGTCGGCCCTAGACAAACACGAAGCAACAAAAGTGAAATCAAAATGGCTAGTCAAATGAAGAGAACCATCGTACAAGTTCTTGTACGGCAACAAGCTGGTTCCAGCATCAAAAGAAAATCCTCCTTAGAAGCATAGAATCTATCTGAAGCTGAAAAATCAACTTCTATAAAGCTACTTACAAGGAAAAACTACAAAGATGAGCATCTAATTTTGGTTTTTATTTTTGCTGCTTCGATTACTGTGGATTCAATGGTGTCCGGCGAGACATCTTCAGTTGTAATATTCCTTTGTAAGTCTTTTCTTGCTTTTTACTTTCCTTGTTTCAAATTTACATGATGGTTAATTTTTCATGAAACTATTTCTTTTCTGTGATCCAAGGAACTATTCATATGTTGTTTAATCTTTGAAGACTTCGAATACGATCGTGTCATCGTAACACATATTCCTCTCCATTCATGTGCAGCGGTTATTGTCATAATTAGAATATCTTTGAGCATCAGCGCTTGTTCTAGGCGATCAACCCTCAAAAGTGGCACCAATCCGGTTGCCCCCACGTTCTCTACGATTGTGGTTGATAAGATTCTCGATGACATAGAGAAGCCCATACGGTTCTCTTCTCAACAGCTAAGAATGGCCACCAGTAATTTCTCGCATTTACTGGGTGCAGGCAGTTTCGGGGCAGTTTATAAAGGGACGTTCACGAATGGGCTGTTAGTGGCCGTCAAAGTACTAAACGGCAGCTCGGACAAGAAGATTGAAGATCAGTTCTTGGCCGAAGTGACCACCATTGGTAGAACACACCATATGAATCTAGTTCAGCTATATGGATTTTGCTTCGACAGGAGCTTGAGAGCCCTTGTATACGAATTTATGCACAATAGTTCTTTGGAGCGACTACTGTTCTGTGCAGGTAAAGATATAGAGTGGGAGGTTCTGTACAATATCGCGATCGGAACTGCCAAAGGGATCACCTATCTACATGAGGAGTGTCATCAGATAATAATCCATTACGACATAAAGCCAGAGAACATCCTCCTCGACATGAATTATTGCCCGAAGGTAGCAGATTTCGGGCTAGCTAAGCTCTGTAACCGGGAAAAGACACACGTGACGATGAGTGGAGGGAGAGGGACCCCAGGATATGCCGCGCCGGAAATGTGGATGTCGTTCCCAGTCACCCAGAAGTGCGACGTGTACAGTTTTGGTATGCTCCTGTTCGAGATCCTTGGTCGCAGGAGGAACCTCGACGTGAATCTGCCCGACAGCCAGGTAATGCGTATAAAAAGTTTGTATCTCCTAATGGCAAGTGTCTTGGCTTGTATCGTAAGAGGGAGCGGTGTCTAAACACGGGTACCAATGATCAAAGAAAAAAAAGATATCGATGTTTTCTATTTAGCTGATTACTCTGGAACGATTCAACCGTTGTGGTCCTTGTGGATCACTAAGAGCACAGGCGTTCCATTATGATTGATGATCGATCGGCCAGTCAGTCTGACCAAACAGTTTCCAGTCTAAGAAGAAAGAGTAGCCACTCTGCTGAAAAAGGCCCCCAGTCATGAACTAAATTAGGCTTAAGAAAGGTCATAGAGGGGTGAGCTCAAGAGTGCATTATGCAATTCACGTTTCTTGGGTTGGGATCTAATTTCATTAAATCTAAGGCATCAAGCACACTCCCATCATGTTTAGACTTGATTTCTTGAGTTATTCTTTGATATGCACCAGGAATGGTTTCCAAGATGGGTGTGGAAGAAGCACAAGATGAAGAGTTTCTCAGATGTGATGACCACATGCGGGATCCAAAAGAATTGCAGAGAGAAGGCCAAGCGGATGGCAATGGCCGCTCTGTGGTGCGTTCAGTACAAACCGGAGTCGAGGCCGAGGATGAGTGTTGCCCTGAAGATGCTGGAAGGTGGCATAGAAATCCCAATGCCCCCAAACCCGTTTCGCCACCTAATGGATTCTCCACCGCCGGACGTTCTAGCAGAAGTGGAAGGAAAAGCATGCAGCTTCCCACCACCGGCCATCAGAATGCTGGCTGAATCTTCTAATCCTGGAGTGTCTCCTACAATTTGATCGGATTCAGTTAAATGAAATTTCTTGATCAAGATTTATAAGTCTCGCGTGTCGAAAAGGGCATAACTTCGAGTGATATGCAGCAATTTTTTGGTTGAAGACGTACATGACCACTTTTGTTTCGTTCTCCTTTGGGTTAATATCATAAAAAAATCTCAAATTTATACACTTGTGATAATTTTACTCTGAGTTAATTTTTTTATCGCGAAAAATCCTAAACTGATACATTTGTGATAAATTTATCCCGAACTATGTTTTTGACCACCAAAAGGTACATTTATGACAATTTTACCCTAAACTAATATTTTGATTATCAAAAACCCAAAACTGGTACATCTGTGACAATTTTTCCCTAAACTAATTTTTTGACCACTAAAAACCTCAAAGTTGTACATTTATGACAAATTTACCCTCAGTCAGTGTCCATTAAATTGGATTAATATCACGAAAACTCACAAATTGGTAAACTTGTGACAGACATAAGGGTAAAACCCTAAACTGGTACACCCGTTGACTATCATGTGTCATCAAACTTAGTAAATTGACAGTAAAATTTAATGGAAACTAACGGAAGATAAATTTGTCACAAGTGTACCAATTTGGGGTTTTTGGTGGTCAAAAAATTAGTTCGAGGTAAAATTATCACATGTGTACTAGTTTGGGATTTTTGTGATAAAAAAATAGTTTGAGGTAAATTTATCACAGATATACTAATTTAGATTTTTCATGATATTAACACTTCTCTTTTTCATTCAGAAGTTAAAGCTTTTGACAGTAAGTTTTTTTCTTTTCATCTCGTAGATAATGAAGATGGACAAGATTCCTTGCTTCTTGGGCTTCATTTTTTCATGTCTAGTGCTATCTATGCTAAAGACAACTTCAGTTCAACACGGACAAAAGAAATGAACTGATTCTGCTGCTGAATCACTAGTCACCATAGTGACTTCAATCGACTGACCACTGAAATTGTTCAGTCAGGACTTAGAACACTGCCTTGAATGCTCATGGACAAAATGGTATTATGATCCTTAGACCAGAGTATGACATTGAGGTGGACATCATGGAACCTTTGTCCGGAGGTATCGTACATTGCCCAATGTTGTGATGGCCAGGCGTTGACAGAAGCGGCTCGAGATTCATTTTCCGGGGGCAAATGATTCATAAGTCCAATAGGCAATTCTCAGGGGCACTACCTGATAACTTTCTTCAGGGATTCGCCACAGATGGTGAATGTAGTTACATACAGTTTGACGGTGATTTAGCGCGATCGGCATTATAAAAAAAATCATGATTCATTTTCTTGTAGAATATGGATTACCACATCGTTTTGAAAGTTGGTCCACGGCAGATCGCCGGTCTCCCACCTAGGATGGCTTGCAATAATTGATCGCCACCTCAATAATTTCAAGCAAAAATTAATCGGAATAACTACGTTGGAATTTAATCATGTTTAGGACTACATTGGAACATGTTTACTAACTTGGTAATTTTTTTCTATCATTCTTTACTTTGCTTTCCAAGCCAATGTATGTAACCTAAAATAAAGATAAAGAAATCATAATCGTTAATCATGAATCCAACGTAACCATAAACGTTAATCATGCAAACATATACAAGAAATTCAATTAGCGGCTATTTTGCTGAAAAATAAAGAAAAGATTTTCTATGAAAATTATTTTCAAGGAAAATGGTTAATTTTTATTTGTTTGATGGTTTAAGGAAAATAATTTTGTTCTTAATAGAAAGGAAAGTCTTTTTCTTTCAATCGAAACTTGTGTTAGTCACACCCGCCAAGTCCCCTGCTCCTAAATTCAAACAAGCCCTTCCTTCATCTTCCGCGTTCTTTCACTTGAACTTGCCACTACAATGTCAATCAGCAAAGCTTCCATCTCTAAACCCCCTCCGGTGATTGGCAAAATAGGTCCCTTACAGCTGTTTTCGACACCCCACCGCCGCCCCGAAGCCGGTCATGCCAGTTCTTGATTCGCCGGTGAAGGTCTTCCCTCCTCCGGTTCAACCGCCTCCCCGCCGCTTCAATAACTCCATCGCTTCTCCGCCTTCGCTTGACTATGGGTCTGTTCTGGGATTCTTCAAGAACCCGGCCACTAATAAGTTGCAAAATGGTAAGAGTTTCTGCTTTAGCTTTTTCTGTACATAGCCTTTTCTAAATGGCGGCTTTCCTTAGTTTTCTTCGTTAGTTCCTGAATGAGGAAGAAGATCGGAAGTTTGAAGCTTTGATATGAACAAACCATGTTTTTTTTTCTTTAGAGAAAGTTTTGTCTTGTTATGGCAGATTGGTACAACAGAGAATGTGGGCGTTTCTGTTCTCCTCATTTAATCGGACAAGAAGAAATAAAATGGTTTCTTGATCTCCAGATTCTACATTCCGCATGTATATGTGCACAGTTTCAAAGTTCAGCTTCCAAATGTACATGTTGTGTAATTTTAGCGGTGTTTCCTCATTTTTTTTGTCTTCCTTTTCTGCAAAATTTATAGGAATTCTGTTCTTGCTTAGTTTGGCAGCTCAATCAAGCTTGGATAGCCACAGGGCCTGTTGGCTTGGGTTGGACCAGTCGAGGTATCAGTGGGCGTTGGAAAATTATTACGATAACCAAAGATCAGTAAGTTTTGCCAAGGTCTTACTTTTCTCTGTTTATATTGCCATTTGGATTTGCTATTCCGTGTTCTTTCAGCTTTGCCTTCACTCTTTCCCTTACTTTATGTCATGATTCTTCGAAAAGTAGCCTGCTTTGAGTGGTCTGCTTATAGAGGATGCTTATATAGTCATGAAGTATGATGAGGTTGTTGGGGGGTGTAATTTTGTGTAGGCAGCTTGTCAGGGGTACAAGTTTGGTGGCCTGTAGTTGAGTACTAGATCATTTTCACTAACTCTATTGCAGTTTTGCTGCATTTTCACTTTTCATTACATCAATTTGCTTTGGACTTCAGAACCGTAGCAGTTGCTGCAGTACGCACATCGATCGGTTATTAAGTCGCTAAATGCTTGATGTATACCAGCGCCATGGCAGTTTTTGGTTGTTGATCAAATAAAGTATTGGAGAATTTGAGTTTGACTTGATGCTTGGAGCGCTCCATCTCAGCTCTGATCCACTGGTCCATTGCGATCTGCAGCAACTCGTCAGTGAAAACCAGAGAAAAAGTCATGAAGAACATAGTTCTGTTGAAAAATTGATGAGAAATGACCTAAAAATGCTAATCGAGTTGCAAAATTGAGTGACCCATGTGAAAGTTACTCCAGCGTGCTGTGACCATTGAGTGTAACTTATCCCTGGTGATGATACTTGCATTTGCTATGTGTACTCATCGACTTCTGATCTGCAACTACTAATCCATTTTCACAGACTTATGATGCACACCCACTGCAGAGATAGGAACGTGAGAAAATCAAAATGTCAAACAAGTTGCAGAGTGTCTAATGCATTCTGGTTGATATAGAGTCCGAAGGATGGATTCAGTTGTGGCTCTGATGAAGTATAATTTCCGATTCAGAGATCCTTCTCAAGCAGGAACTGTGCCAAAGTTATCATTAGGATTAGATCTTCCTCCAAAATGTACATAAGGTTTCCCGATGCGCAATACTTGGAATCTGGTAACACCCTGATGTATGTTATTGGAATCCCGCATGAATGTCTTTCGGGATTCATATTTTGACGAGCTTTCCAGTTTGTGCATTTGTCACTTTTGAATGATCTTGAAGTTGCAAATCTGCAGTATTCTATTGGTTTGGGTGGGCCATAAAAGAAGCCGTCCATGACCTTGTCAAACTCTAGTTATTTTATTCCGAAAGCAATATGTGGCGGGGAGCATTTGCGGTCCTAATCTTAATCCCCCATCTTATGGTTTTTAAATGCCTGATCAATGACTACTATGCTATTAAAAACAGAGTCTTCATCAATAGGATTTCAACTCCTTAGTTCCATGCTGTTGCCCCTTCTTTGGATGAAAGGTAGATAAGACTGCAATAGAATGTTGCAGATTTTCATCTGAATGCTCTTGTGAAGTCGAAAGAAAATCTGAAGGATTTAGTCAATCACGAATATAAGTAAGTATTATGGTGCTATTTGGTTCTCAGGTTTTCGTCGACTTTTGGATTGTGGTATTACTTGATGTGATATATCAGGTTTAACAGTATATATTCTTCAACTGAAGTTAGAGTAGGTAATGGTCTCTGATGCGTGTGGCCTGGGGAATATGTTTTTAGTGATTATGGGATTTGTGATAGATGGATATGATCACTACCAAGTCATAAATGATGCGCCGCCAGCCATAGATGAACTGGATAGATGAAGTTCACCATCAGGACATAAAGAAACACCGCCAGTCTAGGATTTCAGATATATGAAATTCACCACCAAGGCATAAGGATAAGAAAGATTTTGGGATAGGAGAAATTCTCCCCCAAGATCTAAAGGAAACCCTCCGGCCGAGGATAAAAAACTTTTAGGTTCACTACCAAGGTAGGCACACAGCCACCAACCAAGGATAAAAAATCGAGATAGAAATTCGTTCACTTGATAAAAGTCTCATATATTCATCAAATTCAATTAGTCTCCCTTACAAGAGTGATTCTATTAAACAAAAGAAAAGATTCTTGAAATCCTAGAAACCGAAATGACTTTTGAAGTATTTACATAATTTAGACTCTTGAAAGCAACGTCGAAATAAAGACTCTCCAGGCTATGAATTAAGACACTTAATAACTAGGAACTAAATGCATTTAATTAAAATTAGATGCATTGAAACTCCACTTGATTTTCCAAATTCGCGCACCAGTTTTGGAAGCTAAGTAGTCGCCTTAGAAGATCAATAAATAATAATAGAATTCGATCAGAACCGCCTCCGGTTATTTAGTAGTTGATTAGGGGCCTCGAAGTCGACAATTCTTGAAAATCGATAACTATATAGCATGAGTAAGTTGTGGCCGAAGTTGGCTTTTGCTTGCATGATTAACGAATGGGTTGGTTCAATCGACGAAACACGAGTTGAGTTTGGGGGTTGATCAATCCTGCAGTCTCTTCATAGAGAAATCATATTCCCACTTAACTACATAAACTGTAATGGAGTTTTGACAGCAACGGATCCGCCTATATAATCCCACACATACACAATGTAAACCAACATTGCATTAGATGATTGCACAGAGGAGCTTCCTGTGGTTGACTTGAACTCATCCTGCATGGTAATTTTCTCTGTGAATTTCACTATTCTTCTGACGATCGCATAGTTCACAAATCGAGGAGGACCGCTACCTGAGTTTAGACGATTACTGAAAATTACCACTCGCACACACCTTCGACTCTATTTGGCATTGTTTGCTAAGCTGAAAATCCATTATAGGTAGGATTCGGGACCTCGACAGGGTAAGGAATTATAGATTTACATCAGGATTCGCTAAGGAATTAAGCTCACCCAAAAGCATGAAAAATGTGATATCTTGTGCCTCATCCTAGAACCTCCATGGGAGACCCCGCTAATTCCTTGAACACATCGGCTGCCAAGGATAGAACGAAGTTTCTGAGTCATTGCTCTATTTAGGATTACATGAATCATGCCGCGTCGATGACAGCGTCTTCTTTGTCTCGTCCTGATTTGTTTGGATTCTGGTTTGGCTATTATTCCTCCCTAAGGAAGCGTAGAAAAATTCAATTGGGGCATTGACTTATGGTCTTCTAAGAACCGTTCATTATCGTTACAAGCAAGGCAATATGGTGGATACAGAAACTTCATGCTCGATAAGGGCTTTGTTTATTCCAACAGTCAGCCCTAGACAAACATGAAGCAACAAAAGTGGAATTGGAAATGTGCCGGCAAAATGAAGAGAACCATGCGAAGAATATCCTTCTTAGTACTGTCGAAGAAAACATAGAATCTATCTGAAATAGAGATCAACCTCTATAAAGCTACTTACAAGGAAAAACAACAAGATGAGCATCTAATTCTGGCATTCGTCTTCGCTGCTTCGATTCCCATTTTGGTCGATTCAATGGTGTCTAGCGAAACATCTGCAATTGTGATATTCGTCTGTGAGTCTTTTCTTGCTTTTTAATTTCGTTGTTTCAAATCCATGTGGTTAATCTTCCATGAAACTATTACTTCTCTGTTCTTGCAAGAAACTTCTCATATGATGTTTAATCTTCCAAGGCTATCCGTGTTTAATACGATCGTGTCATCGTATAACAAATTCCTCTATCATTCATGTGCAGCGGTTATTATCTTCATTAGAATATCCTTGAACATCAGCGCTTGTTTTAGGCGATCGACCCTCAGAAGGGGCACGAATCCGGTTGCCCCCACGTTCTCGACGATCGTGGTTGATAAGATTCTCGATGACATAGATAGGCCCATACGGTTCTCTTCTCAACAGCTAAGAATCGCCACCTGTAATTTCTCGCATTTACTGGGTGCAGGCAGTTTCGGGGCAGTTTATAAAGGGACATTCTTGAACGGGTTGTCAGTGGCCGTTAAAGTACTACACGGCAGCTCGGACAAGAAGATTGAAGATCAATTCTTGGCTGAAGTGACCACCATTGGCAGAACACACCATATGAATCTAGTTCAGCTATATGGATTTTGCTTCGACAGAAACTTAAGAGCGCTTGTATACGAATTCATGCACAATAGTTCATTGGACCGACTACTGTTTAGCGCAGATAAAGACATAGAGTGGGAGGTTCTATACAATATTGCAGTCGGAACTGCCAAAGGGATCACCTATCTACATGAGGAATGTCATCAGATAATAATCCATTACGACATAAAGCCAGAGAACATCCTCCTGGACGCAAACTTCTGCCCGAAGGTAGCTGATTTCGGGCTTGCAAAGATCTGTAACCGGGAAAAGACCCATGTGACGATGACAGGAGGGAGGGGGACCCCGGGATATGCCGCGCCAGAAATGTGGATACCATTCCCCGTCACCCAGAAGTGCGACGTGTACAGCTTCGGTATGCTCCTGTTCGAGATCCTTGGGCGCAGGAGGAACCTTGACGTGAATCTTCCCAACAGCCAGGTGTTGTCTAAAAAAGTTGTATCGCCTAATAGCAAGTGTCTAAGGCTGTCTCGTAAGAGGGAGCGGTGTCTATACACAGGTGCCATTGATCAAAGAAACAACAGATATCGAAGTTTTCGTTATAACTGATTGCTCTGGACAGATTTGAACTTTAAGGATGACAAAATGCGCAGACATTCGATGATGATTGATGATCAATTGGTCAGTCGGTCTGTCCGAACAGTATAAAGTGAAGTATTCCAGAGTCTAAAAGAAAGAGTAGCGACTCTGCTGAAAGAGGCCCTGAGCCATGGACTAAATTAGGCTTAAGAGAGGTCATAGAGGGGTCAGATCCAGAGTGGATTATGCAATTTACAGTTTCTTGGGTTGGGATCTAATTTCATTAAATCTAGGGCATTAGCTACGTTTTATCACGTTTAGACTTACATTCTTGAACTTTTCCTTGATACCGATGCACCAGGAATGGTTTCCGAAATGGGTGTGGAAAAAGCACGAGAAGAGGAGGCTCTTGGACGTGATGATTGCATGCGGGATCCAAGAGAATTGCAGAGAGAAAGCCGAGAGGATGGCGACTGTCGCTCTGTGGTGCGTTCAATGCCAACCGGAGTCGAGGCCGAGCATGAGCTTCGCCCTGAAGATGCTGGAAGGCAGCGTAGAAATCCCAATGCCCCGCAACCCGTTTCGCCACCTAATGGAATCTCAGCTGCCGGAGGTTCTAGCAGAAGTAAAAGGAGAAGCATGCAGCTTCACGCCACCGGCCATCAGAATGCTGGCCGAATCTTCTAATCCTGGCATCGTTCCTACAATTTGATAGGATTCATTTAAATGAAATTTCTTGATCAAGATATCATAACTTCGAATGATGAGCAGCAATTTTTTGGTTTAAGACGTACAACACCCTTTTTGTTTCATTCTTTTCATCCATTTTTTCATGCACAAGTTTAAAGCTTCTGCCAGTCTTCTCGAAGTTCTTTTCTTTTGATCTTGTAAATATTGAAGATGGTAATAAGATTTCTTGCTTCTGGCTTCAGTTTTTCATGTGAATGAAGATTATGAGAAGGACTTAATGACTTTAAATGCCAGAAGTCTTAAGTTTTACCATTAATAAAATTTTTAGTATTCAATGTGCAGGTGGGGGCTATTTTCACATCCTATATGACTAAATTCAGTCCATTTTATTTTTTCATTTTGTGTTCCCTCAATTTTGAACTTACTGTTATATAAAAAATACAAATTAACCTCTTTTTATTGCAACTTATCCATTCTTCATCACTACTACCTTTTTTTTTATTTTTGTCAAATCACTACTACCTCAAAGGCTCATTTTTTTATGGTGATTTGTTATTTGACTTGTCTTTAAGCAAGTTTTTTTAGCTTACCATATCAAAAAGTGGGTAATCCGTAATCTTTTTCTACCATCAATGAGACACTTTCAAATAGAGCATGTTACTATCAGCGTATCTAGATATACACCAATAACAATAAAATAAAAAAGGGATGAACGTTGAGGCACTTTGATATTTTTCAACGCTCCATGAGTCAACTAATTTTTTTTTCAACTCAAAGTAGGGATAATGATACAAAAAGTTCCTTAACTTTGACCATATATGCAATTTGATCTCCAAACTTTTAATTTGTTCAATATAATCCTTAAATTTTAGGCTAATGTTCAATTTGATCCCTGAACTTTATCTGTTCAGTGTGATTCCTGGAATTTTAGTACATATTCAATTTAATCTCTAAAATATATGAAAATGTTCAATGTAGTCCCTGAACTTGAATTAATGGTAGGACTATATTGAACATTTGCAAATAGTTCATAGATTAAATTGAACATGTACTAAAATTTCAAGGACTACATTGAATAAATTAAAAGTTCAGGGACCAAATTGAAAATTAAGTTAAAGTTCAGGGACTATATTGAATAAATTAAAAGTCCATCGATCAAATTGCATATTAGGATAAAGTTGAGAGATTGTTTGTGTCATTTTCTCTTCAAAGTAAATAAAATCTAATGGCTGTTTTAAATTCTTTTTTTTATTCTATGCAAAGTGTTGATTTAATCAATTTTTGTTGTTTGATGGGAATGTAGTTACAATTTTATTTTTGCAATTTTTTTTTGGCAATTAGGTGTATTCCTTAAACTTTTGGAGCTTCTCTACGAGGAGCTTGACGAGCCCCAAAGAGGGGCTTCTATTCCATTTCATTTGGTCATCCTATTATGTTAAGTGAAAGACAATTGATAAAAAAGAGTTTGATAGTGATATAAATATACATTAAATATAAAATTTTACAAATGTTGGATTTTGTTAATTCTACTTGACAATTCAATTTATAAATTAATCGACAACATGGAAAAGAGCTAAGTTTCGTCTAAATTTCTCATTTTGAAAAGCTAATGTATTCGGAGGTAAAATTTTAAAATTAAAAACAAAAAAAGGCCTAGTAATACCCACTTAGAAATTAATAAAAGAAGGAGGAAAAATCATGTAATATTCCTATCCTGACGAGTAGATTTAAGGAGTGTGCACTGGTTCAATTCAACCTAGGAATCAAACCGAACCAATCGGTTATGGATAGTTCTCGTGGGACTGGCCCTATTCCCGATTTCAAACTTAAGAATTACCGGTCTGGTTCTCGATTTCACTTAAGGAGCCGAAGCGGGCCGATAAACCGACCCAAATTTCTTTATTTTTTATTTTAAAGCAAAGCAAACCCTAATTTCTAAGTTCAGTTTCAATTCTCGTTCCCTCTCTTTCCTTCGCATCTATCTATATCTCGGTCTCGTCTCACGCGCCCTAACGCTCGCTCTCTATCTAAGTCCCCTCCTCCCTCTCTCGCGCAGCCTGCCGGCCACCGCCCCCACCGCCGCGCTCTCGCCGGCTGGCCGCCGTCCACCGCCGTAGGTGCAGCGCTCGAGTTCCGTCTCCATCGCGAGCTCTCTCTCTCTCTCTCTTCGTTCGGTCGCTGACTCGCTTTTGCCTTGGCGTCTCTCTCGCCCAACCACCACCGCGGTCTTGCGTCTCGCCGCCGTCCGGTCGCCGTCCGCCGCCCCAGCTTCGCGCGCTCGAGGTACCGCTCCCGTTTCGCCTCGAATTTCTTTGTGGGTTTGCCTCCTTTGATTTCGCCGGACTGCTCCTGTTCTCGTTCTTAGGTCTGGGTTGCAAGACCGTTCGTTCTTATGTGTGCAAATTTGCTTCCTCTTGGCGGTGATCCTCTATTGATTGCTGTTGTGTTGTCTAGATTTTTTTTTGGGTTTTGTTTGGTAGCCGGTGGGGATCTTTCGGCTTCCTTCTTGTGCTCGCCTTGAAAGAGTAGAGGTATGGTATGATGGTCACCGGTTCCGGGACCGACGCTGCAACTGGACTGGTCGGGCCAGTCCGGTCCGGTTCCAGGATCAGGTGGGCTGTTTCCGAGTTCCACAGAGCGGGAACCGACCCTACCCAGTCCGGTTCCAGGTTCGTCCCACCCTGGAACCGATCACCCCTGCTATTTCCTACATAGAAATAAAAAGACTAAAAAGAAGAAGTAAAGTGAATTGGGATCCATAACTTTAAATTTCAATTGGATGACTATGTGCAATTTGTTTCTTTAATGAAACTAGAGTGTATTTAGTTTGTATGTGGTGGAAATAGCCTCACCCATTTTTATCCTGCAATCAAGTAGACCTAATCATGGGTCTGGACAGTCCACTTGAAACTAACAGAGGGTGGTGGGGAGGATTGTATCAATTGAACCAGCCTGTAATGATAAAGGTGGTCGAAGGGGTTTTTTTCGTCGTGAAGTTGCGATGGATATACAAGTGCCTATATTTGAAGGAATGTGTGTGCGGAAAGAGTTTGAGAAATATTGGGTTGACATTCGCAATGAACGAATTCCTGGTTTCTGTTTTACTTGTGGAGTAATTGGGCATGTTGAGAAATCTTGCGATTCTGCAGTAAAGAAGTCTGAATTGATGCTCTGATAAACCCAAATATGGTCCCTGGTTGCGAGTTCCTTCTTCCAAGTCCTGAAATGGGTTGGTGTGTTTGTATTAGATTGCAGAAGTATCACTTGTGTATGAGTAAAAAGGGTTGTTGTGTTTGTAGTTCTCAAGTCCTGAAATGCTTAACTGCCATCTTACTTTTGTTTTTAATTCCTTAATGCCCGAGATTTGAAGAGACTTTACTTCCATCACATATGCGTAAACAACATACATTACATCGAATCTTTACCTCCTTATTACATTTCAATACAAAGTAGATTTGTTATGTGCTTGAACTTCAAAACTTGATACCAGGTAGTGCTAGGGGTAGTTGAGTCTGCTTTCCCTGTATGTGTACATAGGCTTGCTGTGAAGATGATATGGTTTTAACAAGTGTTCTTTTGCATGTTGTATAATTATATATTGTGGTTCCTGGAAAAAAGAAAGAGAGGATTAAATTTGTTGTATAATTAGCAACATGTGTTGTGATTCCCGAGAAAAAAAGAGGATTTTTAGTCTGATCTGCGTAAATCCTCAGGAATGTGTAGTCTGGTTCTTGCCCTTTTTTCCTTCTGTGTTTTGCATTTGAGTCAGTAATAATAAGAGCTGTGGTTGATCAACTGCTTTAAAGAAGACCTTTCTTTTCTTTCTGTTGCTGGTTATGGTTAATAATTGGTCTCAGTTTTTTTTTTTGGTCGAAAATAACTGGTCTCAATTTGAAGGTTTGAGATTTTGAGGATTGGGATTTCAATTACAACAATGTTTGCCTGCCCCTATTATCAGCTGGTTCTTTGAATCTTATTCTTGCATTTAATTTTCTATGAGAATCATTCTGTATCATTACTGTTTTGTTTCCATTCTTTTGGTGCAAACCCAAATCCACAAGAATTGTATGATGAACAACTACTATTGATCATTTATTTTGGAAAGAAAGATCTCCTGAACATTTTCTCATGTTCTTTATGTTTTGTTTGATAGTAGACAAAGCATTAATAACGTGCGAGACCACAGTGACGAAAAGTACCTTAGGCTAAAGTAATCAATTGCAGACATGAATGTATCTGTCTAAAAGTTGCGTTACTGGTTGGTGAGCTGATTAATTTACATACATTCAGGTGCATATAGTTGTGCCAATGCCAAAAAAGAGTTCGTTAAAAGCCCCTGATCAAGGGCCAGAAATGCCAGTTGTGAAGGAGGAGAAAGCTTCTCCAGCTACGAAGAAATCCAATGATGAGATTGACGACATTTTTGCATCAAAAAAGAGGAAGAAAAGTGAAAAAGCAGATGCTGAGAAGCCAGCTGAAAATGGCAGTGGGAAAACGAAGAAGATGAAGAAAAAGAAAAAGGTTAAAGGGTTAACAGAGAGTGCATTAGGCGATGCACCTTCTCGTCCTAGAAAGAAAACAGCGGATGGGCTCACTATCTACACAGAGGATGAGTTGGGTATCAGCAAGGCAGATGCTGGTGGTACGCCGCTCTGTCCATTTGACTGTTCTTGCTGCTTTTGAGTATGGTCCTTGTGTATTGGAGATCATCCGGTCATTCTTATTGTAACTTATTTGCAATTTTTGGCTATTCACCTCGAAGGTTCTTTGTGTTTTGGTGCCTCTTTTTCCTAACTGCATGTCCTTAATCTTATTCTTAACAGTTTTGGCAGTTTTTGTAGAAAACCAAAATATTTCAGGATCGTGATAAGATATTGTAGCTAAGAGTTCTTGGGGTGGGTAGGAAAGATGTTTGTATTTGAGAAGTTGATAATTTGTATTCAGTCATTTAAGATCGCAAACTCATAAGTACAGCGACATGCATCCTCTTTTTGGCTCATTTATTGGACACACAGCTACAAGATGAGACGTATGGCATGAACTCCTTAGTATCTACTAGGAATATGATGATATGGAGTTCATGAGCTTTTTGTGCTGTGGATGTAAGTTGAAATGCGCATTCGTGTTTCCAATCATTTGGCAGCTTCTTTTATTAAGATTAAACTCTGCCCCAGCACGAACTGCTTAGTTTAATATGCATGGCTCTGGAGAAAAGCAAAGCCTGGTCTGTGTTTTGTTTGTTTGATTTAAGCTAACTTCCTGTTTAAATTGTTGTTCTTGATGGTGTCAAGCCTGGTGGGATGTTTGCTGTTGGGGCCGGCCACCTTCGTTTGTGTGGACAGAGGATCGGTGTTGGCAATGACGCAGAAGAGCATGTCTGCGTTGCTTGTGAGCAAACAGGTTTGGAATGATAGCGATACGGAGCAGAGGCAAATCTCCCTTTACTCCCTCCAGAATCAATTTCTCACCATAAACGCAATAAATTGATAGCTCTTAATTAGATGTGTCAAATGGGTGGATCGAGTTGAAAATGGGTCAGACACTAATCCATTTTAGTGTAATTCAAATTTAGCGATTCATACCCAACCTAACTCGAATTGAAGCTGTATCTAATCCAACCCATTCATGCTCACTTGGGCAGTTTGGAAGTCAAAGCTTTGTTTTGTGACTGGAGCACGTCATTCATCTAAGCAATTCGATGCGGCAGATGGGTGATTCTTTGACGAGAAACGATTGAAGATTCAAAATGACATCAAACCATAAAATTGCAAAATTTATACCCTTGGCTAATCGCTTAGAATGAGACATGTCAATTCAAAAAGTTACTCAACTTTTACTCGACTTTTGGACCCGTCATATCAAGCTATGTACTCAAGTTGTTTCGCTTATCATAACAATGTCTCGGGGAAGAAACAGATTTGGGCGATACCAAGGAAAATAGAACTGTTTCGCTATATCAAAACTTGGCCCACAAGGATCCAAGCCATACTTGCATTTAAAGCCAGATCTCTTATAGGCATTTTAACAAACACTTCATATGCAACCAAACTAATTTCATCTCGCTCTTTAACTAAGCGCATCAAACCATCCGCTCTCTCTGTGCCTCAGCCGCGACAAATATAATTGTGCATACAATCACCACGGCACCAGCAGCGCCAAAGTGACAGGTGACTAGGACAATGCTCCCCTTGTGGAGCCACAGCCAGCGAAGAAACTCAGCACCAAAATTACCCTAAACCTGAATCCTGGCAAGCCCATGGCTCGACCTGGTTATTGTAGGTTGCGGTTCCTCTTGGAGCTCCTCATCAACATTGGACTTCTATAATGAAGGCGAACACGAAGAAAAAGGGGATGATGACGATAACTTAGTGAGGATTGCAATGGGGAGGAGAGCAAATCGGAGGATGGAGGCGAAATTGGAGATGTGCTTTGCTGTTCTTAGCAGGGCCCGGAAGGCACAAGCAAATATATTACATGGGTTGAAAGCAAGGTCTTTTCAGACCCATTGGAACCCATTGTTAGTTGAGTTTTGCCCTATCAAACACGTTCTAACCGATACGTCAAATTGTAAATAACCCATATAGCACCCAAACCATTAAATATGAGTTAAAATATGGTTTTTTGACTGATTTTGTCATCTATACTCTCAATAGATTGATGTGGGAACCAAGTGTTGATAGGATTACAATGGTCGGGAATTGTTTCTTTTGAGTATATAATCTGATTGAATCCTTACATAATGAGTGCAAGTTCATTCTAATTTTCTCAAAGATCATTCTAAAGATACAGGAACTCTCATTGACAAACTCCATTTTCATCTTTTCTCGGTCTACAAAGAGTAAAGCCTCTTTAATCAACATAGAACAATTACCAAAACTATCTTGAGAAAGGTTATCAGTATATGCAAAAAATTTATGCTTGTTATGCATGTAGACGTACTGTATGATCGTATGAGTCGTTGTGATCAATATAATTCAAAAGTTAGATCGAATCCCCTACCTGCTCACCAAGAATACTACTCTAGATCCGTCCGAGAGCATCTGTGGGCATGGGATCAGAGGAGCAATCATCTGGCGTTCTGTAGTATTCTGATATCGGCAATGCAAAAGAATACTTGATAAAAAAACATAACCTTTCGGTACAACTACAATATATTCATGATTCACCAGAAATGAAACAAGAACAAGTTATGAAAATCTCTGTCCCAAGGAGATTAATAATGCTATCTGGTAGCTAGCTCTATTTCATTTTCTACAGTTTGCTTCACAGGCTTAGAGTAGCAACCTTCGGAGTACACGGTCCTCAAAGCGGACGACTCCGAGTCCCACTCGCTTCCATTTTCTGATAACTGATGAGGCTTAGTCGGATCGAGGTACTCGAACGGATATTCGGGCTTCGGAATTTCCATGTCTCCATCCAACATCTTCACCACAGTGCTCATCGCTGGCCTTGCCTCCGGCTTATACTGAATGCACAACAAAGCCACCTTCAACATTCTCAACGCCTTCTCTCTTTCACTCTCAGGAACCCCACAAAGAGAGACCATCACCAACAACTCGCCATTCTGTAGCATGTCCCACGTCCACCGCGGAAGCCACTGTGTAGACTCACTCAGGTTCGGGTCGTGATTTCTCCTCCTCCCCACGATCTCAAACAGGAGCATCCCGAAGCTGTAGACATCGCACTTGTAGGTCACGGGATACGGCTTCCACATCTCAGGCGCCGCGTACCCGGGGGTTCCGCGGAACCCCGTCATGAGGATCCGACTGCTTTCCCTGTTGTGGAGCTTGGCGAGCCCAAAGTCCGCGACCTTCGGGGTCAAGTTCCGGTCCAGGAGGATGTTCCCGGGCTTTATGTCATAGTGGACGATCCTCTGCTCGCATTCCTCGTGCAAGTAGGCGATCCCCTTGGCTGTCCCCACTGCAATCTCGTGCATCTTGCACCAATCGATCGCCGTCTTGTCACCGAACAGGAACCCGTCGAGGGACCCATTTTCCATGTACTCGTAGACGAGCGCCCTCGTTGTCGGGTCGAAGCAAAAGCCGTAGAGCCTGACGAGGTTTATGTGGTGGGTTCTTCCAATGGAGCTCACCTCTGCCATGAACTGCTCCTCGATCCTCTTGTCGTGGGCGTTCGTGAGCACTTTGACGGCCACCAGAGTTCCGGTCGGCAACTCACCTTTGAAGACAACTCCGTAACCGCCGGAACCAAGCAAGGTGGCGTAATCTCTGGTGTAAACAGCTAGCTGCTCCGAAGAAAACCTGGTGGGCTTTAGGAATCTCTCCATGGTACCAAACCCATCGGGCACTTCCCAATTGTGTCCTGGTGAGACAGCTGGTGGGGCGACGGATATTACCCCGGATGGCGAAGAACGAACAACTTGTGAAAACTTTTCCAAGTCATTGGTAGCTATCCTGGCATAGCTTGGGATCGCGGTTCCCGCTTTCTTCAAGCAATCAATGAGGAAGTACACGACTGCAACGGTTGCTGCAGTCCCCACCACCGCGGAAACTGAAAACAAGGTGCAGCGATAGCATTGTCAAAAGTTTGATCATAATATCAAATTACGAACTTCAGACGCAGGTTCACATTCCGACTTACTAATAGCAGCAGCTAAGAAATGATCCATCGTTGTGTTGACTGATTTATTGAAATCATCGAAATCACTTGGCGGATCTTGATTGAACTTGCTGAAATCATATTGGGAGGAGCTCATCTCTTCTAAGCAGGAATCGAATCGGATCGAATCTTGTTCTGGGATCAAGCACTTCTCTCGTTGAGAGCCTGCGAATTAATTAAGACAGTCGTTGTGCCTCCAGTTTTGGTTCCGTTGAGTACAAGTATCCGCAGAGAAGTCTTCGTCTGTTGTTGACTTTTTCTCGAGTCATGCCATTTGGGTCATGCGTTGTTTAAGCTCAACGCGGTTTTGCTAATGGGAGTTCACCTTCGAGGGGGTTTCGCCGAAGGGCGAACTGAAACTGACGTGCTTCGGTCAACAGCTTGGACTTTGGACCGGTTCGAAGAGAAGATCATGTTGCATTTTGGTATCAAGACGGATGCGTGGACACCCCAGCAATCGCCTGAAGATTACGATTTACTCGCGAGAACAAAAGGTCAAAATAAGGATCATATATATATAAAACACGACATATTAACCCGAGACAAATTCAACGTAACCTTCAAACGCATAAGAAAAGGCACAGCTTTAGACAACTGTGACAAATTCGACACAAACTTTTAAACGCACAAAAAGTATGTGCAATCTTTCCACTGTGACAAAAATAGCATCCTTAAATATCCCATCCATTCTTGCCGTAGTTAGCTTGTCCACGTGTCAGCTCATGTGACCCTCACTGTATTGACAACTAATAAAACAGTTAGTACCGGCGCATTCTCAATTGCTCAAATATAGTCTATTTTCATCTTAATATCGATTTCTTGGTCTCTTATCAACACCGAAATAGTGATTGTCTATTTTACCTACTTTGTAATCAAGTATGCAACTCAATGATCGACGAAATTCACGAAAAATTATTTTCAAGATTATGGTTAACTTCGTGAAAAATGAAAGAAGTAGGATTTTACGCCAAGCTAATACCATCGACAAGATTAGATCTTGATCGAACATTTTTCAAAACAGTTTAGAACTCAATTGACCAAAATTTAGTATTTAGGACTCTCATAGCAAAGAAAAGCCGTTTAGGACTTCGATGGAGTTAACCATTCCTTTGTGACATCTTATATTCCTTTTAAGTTTCAAACAAAAGACTCGGATGGATCATTTGAATTTAAATTGTCTTGAGGATGAATTAAAAATTATTTACATGAAGTATATAGTATATAGCAAATTGAACTTGATCCACTAAAAGTTGTGGACTTCACACAAGTCCCACGTGGATCTCACCAGACATGACGGTCCAGATTCAGTTTAGTACATACTGTAAGAATTTCCTAATGTGGGCTTCATTAATTGAAATTAACTGAATTAGTTTGGTCTAATAAAGGTAAGATATATGGGTTCTTAATCAGTCTAATATGGGGCTGGCTGGTGTGGGCCGAGTACGGCCCGGCCCGTAATGAGAGGGCCCGTGGTCGAAGACTCTATAAATAGCGCTCAAGTCCCTCCCCTAACCTGATGATGCACAATTTGACTCACATACGGATTCAGAGAGAACTTTCTTCTCGTGAGTGGCAATCTCATTAGGCCAGTGTTCTAACGAAGGGAATAGGGGAGAAGATCTTGAGTTCGTGTTCGGAAACCGTCGCAAATTCCGCGTCAAGTTCGATGGATTCCAAACCAGGTACGCGAATCGACATTTTCTCCATTATCGTGTTTCGGTTTTTCTGATTGTGGTGATTCTGGGCGTGCCATTTTCATGGCCTGCATTTGGTATCAGAGCCTGCCATAGATTAGAACTGAAACATGCGGATTAGGACCGTTTTTGTTTTGTCCGAGAGGTTTTTGCCCAGTTTCGAAATTTTTTGTCGGATGAAAGTTAAATTTTATTACATATTTAGAATCTACTCATCGAGATGAGAAGAACGGTGGGCGGCACGTCGCCGGAGGATGCCGGACGCGCCATCACGCGCCTACACGCGCCCCAGGCGCGGTGGCTCGTGACGGACACGCGCGGCTGTGCCAAACCGGCGCGTTTGTTCGCCGGTAACTGCTTGCTGACGTCAGCGAGGGCGCGGACCGGTTTGACCCGGATCCTGACCCGACCCGGTCGTTGACCCGACCCGGATCCTGATTCGACCCGACCGTTGACCCGACTCGTTGACCCGACCCGGATCCTGATCCGACCCGACCGTTGACCCAACCCGTTGACCTGACCCGATCGTTGACCCGACCGGTCAAACCGGTCGGACCGGTCCGTTGACTGTTGACCGGTCGGACCGGTCAACCGGTCGGACCGGTCAACCGGTCGGACCGGTTGTTCAAACCGGTTTGACCGGCTGAACATGCGCGCACGCGCCGCACCTTCCGGCGGCGCGTGCGGGCGCGTCCGACGTCTGTTTTGGACGATCTTGGTACCGACGCGCTCGTATCGAGATTCTCTACACAGTGGTATATTTATTTTACATGTTTGAAGCTTTTAAAGATGTGAAAATACGTATAGAATCCTATATACGCGTATTTTTAGGGTATTTTTGCGTATTTTCTTGTATTTCTCTATGGTTTCGGAAATACATATGGTAGCTCACATGTATATCACCACATAAGGACTGTGTAGAGTGTAATTCATTGTCTATCAATGAATGGAATAGTATAATTAGCATGGCATGTAATTTTAGAGACATACGCCCCTGTCTTTACGTCTAGCATTACATGTATATAGTAAATGTGATACATAAGGTTCATCCCTGGTATGAGAGATTTTTAAGGATTCAGTTGAGTAGTGACCACCAAAGTGGCACACTTGACTAGGTTTGAGAAATATCGGTGTCATATTATGGTGGGATGTCTCCTGGTCTATTATGTGATTATACTCCCAAAGGAGGTGATCTTGTATTAGTTCATGGAGGGGTACATGTATAGCATGTGCTTGAGAAATGACTAATCTTAGTGGTTCATACACCCAAAGGTGGTGATTTCACGAAAGATTAGAATAAGTTCTCATGGCCGCTATCATGTGGAGAGTGTACAACTGCATGTCATATTTTCTGCCCAAAGGTGATTATGTGATGATGTATGTAACTCTCTAGATAAGTACTCACATGATGCTGATTGTATTGTTTGTTTTTCAGTCACCTTTTCTGTAAACGGCAATTCCATTTCCATTGAGGTCCTTGCTGGGTTGAACTTTAAGAAATGAAAAAAGGATTTTCTATTTGGAATGGAGCTGGCGGATGTTCACATTGCTCTTACAAAGGATAAGCCGGCAGATATCACGGCCACCAGTACTGAAGTTGAGAAAACCGACTATGCTGCCTGGGAAAAGAGCAATAGGATTTGCTTATTGACAATGAAGAAATCCATTCAAGAACACTTAAAAAGTGGTTTGCCAGCTGACTGTACTGCTAAGGAAATAATGGCAGCCTTAGAGGCTAGAAACGGCATTTCATCTAATGCTGAGGTTGGTACACTTCTTCAAAAGCTCTTCAATATGAAGTATGATGGTACTGCTGGGGTTAGAGATTATGTCCTTAGGATGGTAGATCTAAAGACGAAGCTTCAAGCTCTTAATATTTCTATTCCTGATGCTTGTATTGTGCATCAAGCTTTGAACACCCTTCCACCTGATTTTGGGATTATAAAGACAAATTACAATTCCCAAGATGAGACTTGGTCAGTTAATGACTTGATAGCAAGGGTGGTGGCAGAGGAAGAGAAACTTAAGAAAGAAAAAGGGCATATAGCCTTATATGTTTCTAGTTCCCACAAAAGGAAGAATAAGAAGTCCAGAAATCGTACTCATAAAGGTGCTCATGACACTACCGGTCAATCGGACAATATGGGTCCAAAGAAAACATCCTTCAAAAGGGATGGTGACCACTGCTTCTTTTGTAAGAAGAAATGTCACATAAAGAAGGACTGTGGAAAGTTTAAAGCTTGGTTGTCCAAACGTGAGCCTACAGGTAATGATTCTTTGGCACTTGTTTGTGAATCCAATCTATCAGAAGCACCATCCGGTTCTTGGTGGCTCGATAGCGGTGCAACTAATCATGTTGCGTTTACCATACAGGGATTCATAAATCGGAGGAAGCCAAATCAAGATGAGTCAAGACTCACTGTAGGAAACAACGGGAAAGCTGATGTTGTGTTTGTGGGAGATGTAATCTTGATTCTAGACTCTGGTTTTAGATTAATATTGAAAAACACTTTTTATGTACCTTCTTTTAGACGGAACTTAGTTTCCGTATCATGTTTGGACATGTATGGCTACTCTTTTGAAATCAAGAACAATGTTATTTCTTTGTTTCTTAATTCAAATAAGGTTGGGTGCTGTTATATGTCCAATGGATTGTACAGATTGTGTTTGTCTCCCAATGACATATACATCGCTTATACGGCTGAAAATGTTGTTTCTAAGAGACCACTACCTAAGGAACAGTCTTATGTATTGTGGCATAAACGACTTGGTCATATTTCTAAGGATAGAGTAGAAAGGCTGATAAAGACTAATATCCTGCCTGCTCTTAAAGATGACTTAGAGACATGCGTAGACTCTTGTAGAGGTAAAATGACCAAGATAAGGAAGAAAACTGTGGTCCGAAGTTCTGACTTGTTGGAGGTCATTCACACTGATATAAGTGGACCCTATACGGCAACCTTGCGTAGAAATTTCTATTTCATCACATTTATTGATGACTATTCTCGATATGGTTATCTGTACTTGATTAAAGAAAAGTCTGAGTCTCTTGATAAGTTCAAGATTTTTCGGACTGAAGTCGAGAAACAGTTGAGAAAAGTCATAAAGGTTGTTAGATCTGACCGAGGTGGAGAGTATTATGGCAAGCATGGCGATGCCGGACAGCTTAAGGGGCCATTTGCCAAATACTTAGAGGATTATGGGATAGTGGCTCAGTTCACTATGCATGGGAGTCCTGAGCAAAATGGTGTAGCCGAAAGGCGCAATCGCACCCTTATGGAAATGGTAAGAAGTATGATTAGTAGGACAAATTTACGTGGTTTTTTGTGGGGTGAAGCTTTGAAAACAGCTTTGTACATTCTGAATCGTGTACCTACTAAAGTTGTTCCATTGACTCCTTTTGAATTATGGACTGGACGTAAGCCTAGCTTAAACCATCTTAAGGTTTGGGGATGTCCTGCAGAAGTGAAGTTATATAATCCAACATTAAGTAAGTTGGACTCCAGAACCACTCGGTGTTACTTTGTATCTTACCCGGATCATTCGAAGGGATATCGGTTCTATAATCCCAATGGAGGCACAAGAATTATGGAATCACAGACAGCCAAGTTTCTGGAATTTGATGTGGCCGAAGAAAGTAGCAGCTCACAGACTATTGAGGATAATAGTACGGTGGGTAATATTGTATCTTTATCTTCTCCCATACAAATAATTGTGGAGACTCCCATACCACAGTCTGAATCTGTTGAGACTCAGGATCCTGTTATCGAGACAGCTCCTAATGAAGTTCCTCAAGACTCTCAGGTGCAGAATGAGGCTGTTGTTGCTCCAGTAAGGAGATCCATTAGGGAGAGACGATCAGCTATATCACCGGACTACTTAGTCTATATAGGAGAGCAAGACTACGATATCGGTTCTGTGACTGATCTAGTGACTTATGCGGAAGCTGTTTCTTGTCCTCAGTCGGAACTGTGGTTGGATGCAATGAGAGATGAAATGCAGTCTATGAAGCATAATGGAGTTTGGGAACTTGTTGAATTACCTGAAGGTCATAGACCCATTGGCTGCAAATGGGTGTATAAGACTAAAAAGGACTCTAAAGGAAAGATTGAGAAGTTTAAAGCCAGACTGGTAGCCAAGGGTTTCACTTAGAGAGAAGGAGTAGACTATGAAGCAACCTTTTCTCCAGTCTCTTCTAAAGATTCTTTCAGAGTGATCATGGCATTGGTAGCTCATTTCGATATGGAGTTACACCAGATGGATGTTAAAATTGCCTTTCTCAATGGAGACCTTAATAAAGAAGTCTATATGGTGCAACCCGAAGGCTTTGCGGCAGATGATTCAGGTACGCTTGCATGTAAACTTAAAAAGTCTATTTATGGTCTCAAGCAAGTTTCTAGACAATGGTACTTGAAGTTTCATAGTGTTCTCGCTTCATTTGGTTTTGTTGAGAACAAAATAGATCAATATATATACTGCAAGGTCAGTGGGAGGAAATTCATTTTCCTTGTACTCTATGTTGATGATATTCTACTTGCAAGCAGTGATCTTGGTTTACTGCATGAGACAAAGCGGATGTTGTCAAAGAACTTTGATATGAAAGACCTTGGTGAGGCGTCTTTTGTCCTTGGCATTGAGATTCATAGGAATCGTTCTCGCCGACTATTGGGTTTATCTCAGAGGGCATATGTTGATCGTATTTTAGAAAGATTCAACATGCAGCAATGCAAGCCAGGAATTGCTCCTGTTAGTAAGGGTGATAAGTTGAGTCTGTCACAATGTCCTCATTCAGATTTTGAGAAAGCCCAAATGAAGAATATACCTTATGCCAGTGCACTTGGGAGTATTATATATGCTCAAGTATGTACTAGACCAGATATTGCTTTTGCAACAGGACTTCTAGGTAGATATCAGTCAAATCCAGGACACGATCATTGGATTGCTGCCAAGAAGGTTTTAAGGTACTTAAAGAGGACAAAAGACTATATGCTGATTTACAAACATGTTCAAGACCTACAGCTAGTTGGGTATTCGGATTTAGACTTTGCTGGCTGTCAGGATGAAAAGAAGTCGACAACAGGTTACATCTTTAAGTTAGCAGGAGGTGCAGTATCATGGAAAAGTGAGAAACAGAAATTAATGACATCCTCTACCATGCAAGCGGAGTTTGTAGCATGCTTTTCGGCCGCTACTCAGGCAATTTGGCTCCGGAACCTCATTAAGGAGTTGACCGTATTTGATTTTGTGGATAGGCCCATACAGCTGTATTGTGACAATAACTCTGCAGTGTTGTTTGTTAACAACAACAGAGGTCTCAAGGGGTCTAAGCATATGGAGGTCAAGTACCTGACTATAAAGGAAAAAGTTCAGAATGGTGACATTGCAGTAGAGCACATTTCAACAGATAATATGATTGCAGATCCGCTAACTAAAGGCCTTCGCCCTTGTGTATTTGATCGACATGTCATTAACATGGGCTTAGGAGTATCATGGGATACTATTAATTAGTGGGAGCTGTTTAGTTTTATGTTGCTCTTACGAAGTTTGTATCTGATTTTGTTGTATTTTGCAATATTTGAATATGTATTAACTCTTTTGCATTCAATGAGATATTTGTGAATGTAGATTTATCAAGTTGAGTACATATATTTGATGAAAATCTCGAGGAATTGTGTAAACCTTGAGTATAGGCTATGGGGCATTCTTGGTATTAGCCTTAATGATATGTCTTGTTACACATAAAGTATAGTTAACTATCAAGGTAAGACATATACAGGTTCATTGGAACCATGAAGGATATTCTCTGGTGACACACTATGTTTTGTGACACTTAAGGAGAGAGAATTTGGACTAACCAAATGGATAACACATGAAGTATCACTCATTTTGAGGTATTGTCCATTTGACACACTACCATATTGAATCCATATCAGTAAAGTTGAAAGCACTCGTGACCATGGAAGGCTCTGCGTGAGTACATGCAGTTACCGCCATGATTCGGTGTTCGAGACTTTATGGGATTGGATTGACTATTAAGAATAATCTCTAGACCAATATAAGGGTGCGCACACAGTTCTATTTCAATTAATATCGCCCAAGTGGGAGAATGTAAGAATTTCCTAATGTGGGCTTCATTAATTGAAATTAACTGAATTAGTTTGGTCTAATAAAGGTAAGATATATGGGTTTTTAATCAGTCTAATATGGGGCTGGCTGGTGTGGGCCGAGTACGGCCCGGCCCGTAATGAGAGGGCCCGTGGTCGAAGACTCTATAAATAACGCTCAAGTCCCTCCCCTAACCTCATGATGCACAATTTGACTCACATACGGATTCAGAGAGAACTTTCTTCTCGTGAGTGGCAATCTCATTAGGCTAGTGTTCTAACGAAGGGAATAGGGGAGAAGATCTTGAGTTCGTGTTCGGAAACCGTTGCAAATTCCACGTCAAGTTCAATGGATTCCAAACCAGGTACGCGAATCGACATTTTCTCCATTATCGTGTTTCGGTTTTTCTGATTGTGGTGATCCTGGGCGTGCCATTTTCGTGGCCTGCACATACGTCAAGGTTAATCGAATCATATCTTGGAATGCATGGTTAGGCAGACACCCGACGCTCGATGAGGTGGGATGATCTTCGTTTCCTAAAGCCCTTATTGTCAAAAGAAGTGATTGGGTCAACAGAACACAAGGTTGCGTAATATATCAGCATAGATAATGAGAGAGTCATAGATATCTTGGACGGACAAGATCTATAAACGTGTAAATCCAAGACATTAGTAATCTCTCGAGAAATGGTTTCTTGAAGGATTGGAGGAGAAACCCTCGTATGATTACGTACGGAGACGTTTTGACTATATGCTGCGCTACAACCTCCAACTCCATTCGGCTTCCTCTCACGGTTCGCCACACACACACACTCTCTCTCTCTCTTCTTCCTTTTGGTTTGTTGGTTTTAACTTTAGCTCGCCGGACTTCCATTTTCGATAATGTTGATTGGAAATTGCTAGCATGACGGTCTAGTTAGCGTTGACCATCTTATGTGGCATAACCGGCGCTGACGTGAATAATTATTGACGTATAATATCAATGCCAATTCCTACATCCATGGAAACAATCTAAATAGGAAGTTAGGAAATTGTCCAAAAGGTCCTAACCTATTTTACTTTTGTCATTTCAGTTATAAACCTTTTAATTTTGTCAATTTTGCTAATTAACTCATAATTTTTTTTTCGTATTTTGCCAATTGAATCCATCTTATCAATTTTGGCTAAAAATCTCTGACGTGGATGCCATTTGTTTCACGTGGCGTTATCCACGCTGACGTAGATAAATTTTAATAATAGGTTAATATATTTTTTCAAATATTTATTATTTTTTCTTTTCTTTTTCCTTTTTTTTTTCTTTTTCTTTCGTTTTTTTCTTCTCTTCTTTCCCTAGCCGGTTGCCTGGCCTTGGCAACTAGCCAGAGGTGAGGGCCAATGAGGTCTAGCAATGCTCGCCCCCACCAGCCACTGGGGAGGGGAGCCTTGCCTGCCCTTGGTGAGCTCAACCTCGCCTTGCCACTGGTAAAGCTCGAACCTCGCCAAATCAGGCGAGGGAGAGCCTCACTCAGCCACTGGCGAGGATGACCTCACCTAGCGATGGTGAGGTTGAGCCTCGGAAGGGATGCGGGAGGCTCACTATCGCTAGGCTTGCGAGGGCGAGCCTTGCCAGGGGCCAACGAGGCATGCCCAAGGTTGACGAGGTCGACCTCACTAGCCCTCGCCTTTGGCTGCAAGCCATCGTCAATCAGCCATCACCGAGGCTCGGCAATTGGCTAGAGAAAAGAAGGAAAAATAAATAAAAACTTCTAAAAATATTAAAGTATTATTAAAAATTGTCCTCATCAGTGGCAGCCGCACCACGTATGACGAATGATATCCACATCAACGATTTCCAGTCAAAATTGATCGGATAGACTTAAATTGGCAAAACGTGAAAAATGTTTATGACTCAATTGGCAAAATTAAAAGGTTTAGGACTGCATTGGTAATAATACAATAGATTTATGACTTTTTAGTCAATTTTCCCTAACTTCCTATTTAGATTGTTTCCATGGATATAGGATTTGGCATTGACATAAGGTTATGTCCCTCGTTGCTTACGAGCGACATGTTCGGAATCTGGCGAGGTGGAGCAGACGCTTATATCCTACCACGCCCTCCAGAGTCGGTCTCTCACTCATAAATACAGCAAATTGATAGCTCTGGATAGATTGATTCGAGAAGTGAGCGTTGATGGTATCATTATGGCCGTGAATTGTTCTTTGAGTATATAATCTGATTGAATCATTAAATAATAAGTGCGAGCCCATTCTGACATTTCAAATGCTATTCCAAAGATACAGGAATTCTCATTGACAAACTTCATTTTCCCCTTTTCTTGGTCAAAAAGGAGTCGAGTCTTTGCATTACAACATACTCTTTGATCATGTCACTCGTGTTGATCGATCTAATTTATAAGTTAGATTGAATCTTCAACCTACTGGTACTCACCAAGAAAACTACTATAGATCCGTCCGAAGGTATCTGTGGGCATGGGATCAGAGGAGCAATGGTCCTGCATTCTGTAGTATTATCATATCAGCAATGCAAAAGGATACTTGATAAAAAGACAAAATCTTTAGGTACTACAACATTCTATTCATGATTTACGAAGAAAGAAGTGAGAATGAAAACTTCCTTGAGCCAAGGATATTAATAATAGGGATATATTCGATGGAAGTCCTAAAACTTGTCATCAAAGGGCATTTGAGTTCTAAAACTTGCAAAAAATACAATCAAGTCCTAAAAATTGTCAAATTGATTCAATCGAGTCCTAAACTTAATACCATCTAACTTAAAAAAGGAAAATACTAATGTGGCGCTGATGTGGCTTTTTTTTTTAAAAATTCTATCATACGTGGCAATGACATGACTTTTTATTATTATTTTAATATAAATTTTATTTAAATTAAATTTTAAAAATAAGCTAAATATTTATATAAAGAAAAGGAGGAGGAGAAGTTAGGCGAGGGAGGGCGGGAAGCCTTTGCCGCCGCCGCCACCACCATCCCACCATCAGCGGGAGGGCCAGCGAGGGTCGCCGAGCCTCAGCTAGGGACCGGTGACCCTCCCCTAGATCTGGGTGTGGGGTCACGTTCCTCCCCTAGACCAAACGAGGGTCACCGACCTTCGCCCAGACCTAGCTGAGGACCGCTACTAGTAGTCGACCCAGTGGCAACCCTTGGCCAGGTCTGGGCGAGGGTCACCATTGGCAGCTGGCCCAATGACAACCCTTGACCAGTCTAAGGGAGGGCCGCAACCCCTCACCCAGATTTGACCTCGCTTATTGTCGGCAAGGGTCACCAATCCCTAGGGCTAGTCCCCACCCTCGCTAGCCCTCCTAGCAATGGTGAGGCAGCAGGCTTCTTTTTTTGTTTTTGGTTTTTTAATATTTAGCTTATTTTTCAAATTTAATTTAAATAAAATTAGTGTTAAAAATCAAATTTAGTCTAAAACTACGTAGTTTTAGTCTTATGTTACATAATTTAGCCACATCATCGCCATGTAAGAGAGATAAAATATTAAAATAAGTCATGTCAGCGTTTTTTGTTAGTAAATTAGACGGTGTTAATTTTAAAACTCGATTGAACCAATTTGACAAGTTTTAGAACTTGATTGCACTTTCACGACAAGTTTTAGGATTTAATTGCACTTTCGTAATAAGTTTTAGGAATTCTAGTGAACATATTCCTTAATAATAATATCTTGTAGCTAGCTCTATTTCTGCAATTTGCTTCACATGTTTGGAGCAGTAAACTCCGGAATACCCAATCCTCAAAGCAGAAAAGTCTAAGTCCCGTTCGCTTCCATTTCCTGAACCATGAGAAGGCTTATCCAGATCGGGACTCTCGAATAAATATTTGGGCGTTGGAATTCCCAAATCTCCTTCCAACATCTTCACCACGGTGCTCATCGCCAACCTCGCTTCTAGCTTATTTTGAATGCACCACAAAGTCACCATCAACATCCTCATCGCCTGCTTTCTTTCACTCTCACGAAACCTGCGTACCATCTCAAACAACTTGCCATTACATAACATGTGCCACATGCATTGCGGTAGCCCGGCATTTGAGATTTTGTGAAACCACTGTCAACTGTACTAAAAACTTAAGTTGTATGATGAATGCGTGGTTTAATATGAAAATATTCTAACACTTTCCCTCACGCTTAGTTTGGTCTTTTTTGTTGCCTAGTACTAAACATGGATATATTTCATTTGGGGAGGCAAATGTGACATGGAAAGCTTTTAGAACAGTATACCATATGAGATTTCATTGAACCACCGTCAAATGTTCTAAAAGTTTAAACTGTTAGATTAAGGCGTGATTTAATAAGAAATATTTTAACAGACTCACTCGGGCTCACGTCGTGATTTATCCTCCTCTCCACAATGTCGAACAAGACCATCCCAAAGCTGTACATGTCGCACTTGTAGGTCATGGGATACAGCTTCGCCATCTCGGACGCGACATACTCGTGGGTGCCGCAGAACCCCGTCATGGGCATCTGACTACTTTCCCTATTGTAGAGCTTGGAGAGCCCGAAGTCCGCAATATTTCGGGCTCATGTTCCAATCCAGGAGGATGTTTTCGGGCTTTGTGTCGTAGTGGACAATCCTCTGCTCGCATTCCTCGTGCAAGTAGGTGATCCCCTTCATGGTCCCCACGGCAATTTCGTGCATCTTGAGCCAATCGATCGCCATCTTGTCCCCAAACAGGAACCTGTGGAGGAACCCATTTTCCATGTCCTCATAGACAAGCGCCCTAGTCGTCGAATCAAAGCAAAAGCCGTAGAGCCTGACGAGGTTCATGTGGTGAGTTTTCTCGATGGAGTTCACATATGCCATGAACTGCTCCTCCATCCTCTTGTCATCGGTGTTCGTGAACACCTTGACCGCTACCAAAGTTCCATTCGGCAACTTGCCTTTGAAGACAACTTTATAAGAGCCGGAACTGAGCACGATGGCATAATTTCCAGTGTAAGCAGCCAGCTAATCCGAAGAAAACTCGTTGGGCTTCAGGAATCTCTCTAGGTACTGAACTCATCAGGTGCCTCCAGATTGTGTCCTAGTAAGATGGCTGGTGCCACGACAGAGATTACCCTCGATGATGAAGAATTTTTTGGAAACTTTTCCAAGTCATTGGTAGCTATCTTGGCATAGCTCGGGATCGCAGTTCCCGCTTTCTTCAAGCAATCGATGAGGAAGTACATGACGACGACTGTTGTAGTCCCCACCACAACGGAAACTTAAAACAGGTTGCAAAGACAGTTAAGAACAAAAAGTGGAAGACAGCAAATTGTGGAATTTTTGTATATTTCGATGTATTTTAAGGAGAATACATCAGCCTATTTATAGCATTTATTAGATAACTATTCTAAGATAATATCTCAATTAAGATATGCACAATGAAAATACATGTGTAATACACATGCAATATACGTGTACACACGTGCAATATACGTGTACTACACGTGCACACTACAGAAACACGGGATTTTTGCCACGAAAATTTGCAACGAAAAATTTTCGTTGGAAAATTTGCGACAAATTTTCTAACGAAAAGTAAAATTCGTTGGAAATTTCCAACGAAAAAATTTTCGTCGCAAAATTCGTTGGAAATTTATTCGTTGGAAATTTCCAACGAATTTTGCGACGAAAATTTTTTCGTTGGAAATTTCCAACGAGGCTGGCCCTCGCCGGCGACGAGGCTGGCCATCGCCGGCGGCGAGGGCTATTTTTCAATAAAAAAAAAATTCGATGGAAAAAAAATTCCATAATTTTTTGATAAAAAAAATTTGTAGTTTCCAACGAAAAAAAATTCGTTGGAAAAAAAAATTTGTTTCCAACGAATTTAGTCACGAGTTTTCCAACGAATTTTTCAACGAAAAAAATTCGTTGCAAATTTCCAACGAAAATTGAAATATTTCGTTGGAAAAATTTGCAACAAGTTATTACCAACGAATTTTTTTTCGTTGGAAATTCATTTTCCAACGAATTTTTCCGAATTTTTCATTGGAAATTTTGTAGGAAAAAACATGTTTTTTTGTAGTGGCAACATACGTGCAATATATGTGCAATTAATGTACGTGCAATCTTAAGAGATACATGCAATATTAGAAAGGTCGAGTCCGATTTTCTTTTTTTCGAAATCGACTTCTCAAGCTTGAATCGTCTAATTTATTTAGTAATCAAGTTCACAACTCGATGATTGACAAAATCCGTGCAAAAATTTGTTGCCAAGATTTTAGTTCATTTCATGAAAGAATGGAGTAGGATTTTCAGCCAGACAAATATCATCGACAAGAGAAGATCTTGATTCAATAATTTTTAAAAATTTTAAAACTCAATCGACCAACAATTAATATTTAGACTCTATTCACAAAGAAAAGACGTTAGAGCTTCACCGGAGCTAACTATTCTTTCATCATATCTCGTATTTCTCTCTAGTTTCAGCACATGGATGGGCTCACCATCTACACACAGAGGAGTTGGGTATCAACAAGGCGGACGCGGTGGTGTGCCGCTTTGTCCATTCGACTGTTCTTGCTTCTTTAGAGGATAGTCCTTGAGTTTTGGAGATTGCCCAGTCATTCTTGCTGTAACTTACTTTACAATTGTTGGATGTTTACATCAAGGTTCTTTGTGCTTTTGTCCCTCTTAGGTCCCTAACTGCATGTCCACACCAGAAACTGAAAGCAGGTTCCAAAGATAGCGTCATTAAAAGTTTGATCATAATGTCAAAGTTGTGAACTTCATATACTGGTTACTATTCCGACTTACTAATGGAGGCAGCCGTGGCCCGATCTATCGCTGAGGTGACTGGATCTGTCATATTTTTTGATAGACGGAACAGGTCTTCATTGATCTTTTGGAACGTGCCGAACGGGTCTCCAATGGACTTGTCGAAATAATTCTTTATTGATAATATTTGGAAAGAGGAGATCCCGTAGAGTGGGCACCATTGCATAAAAGATCCAAAAGGACCTGAGGGAGGGAAGATAACCGGTAACTTGGCAAGGTTTTTTTTTCTACGGGCTTTAGCAGACCAATCCGCAATTGATTTAGCTTCTCTGAAACAATGGGCTATCCGGATTGCATATGCGTGGTTCATACGTTGTTTAAGCTCCAACGCGGTTTTGTTAATGGGAGTTCATCTTCGAGGGTGTTTCGCAGAAGGGGAAATTGAAATTGACGTGCTTCCATTTACAGTTTTAATTGGTCGGATGTCAAGACTTTTTCACAATTGTTCAATCAAGTCCCGGTCACGTCGCCCTGCGACGTGAAAAATGAATCTTTGATATTTGCAGGAAGTTGTCCATTTTTTTTATTATTATGCTTACTAAATAAACACATAAATCTTGTAAGTAAGAGAAAACAAAATGTGAAAATCAATTCCTCAAGCTCAAATCGTCTAATTTATTTAGCAATCAAGTTTGCAACTCGATGATTGACAAAATTCGTGAAAAAATTATTGCCAAGATTTTAGTTCATTTCATGAAAAATGAATGGCATAGGATTTGCTACCAAACAAATATTATGGACAAGAGAAGATGTTGACTCAACATTTTTTAAAAAGTTTGATTGACCAAAAAATTTTTTTGGACTCTATTAACAAAGAAAAGGCGTTAGAGCTTCCCTGAGTTAACTATTATTCTTATCATATCTTGTTCGACTTTTAACACATGGATGAATGAATATTATTAAACAAGTGTAGTATATATATTACATTGAATCTTAATCTATCACACCTCGAAACCTACCAAAATAAGAGATGACATGGCCATATTTTCACCCGAAGTTGGACATAACCTCAAACCACAACAAGAAATCCAACTTCCAAAAGTCCCCACGATAAAATTCTCGCTCTATTAACTACTGACCAATGAACCTGAAAAGATTGGGGAAGAGAGAGGTAAGCAATTACAACTCAGTAAGTAGTGCATATCTCTTCTAAACAGATCAAACAGGCAGCCACTATGCATGTATACAAATCAATATCAGAACTTGAGAAGCCAAACTCAAGGTATAAAATACATATTGAATCATATAAGAATTATTTCATTTCAACAAGGCTTTATCCAAATAAGAAATACTTGTTCAAAATATCATCTCAAATCAAACATTAATGGTTGAGTCCATTGATCAATCTCTATTAAAAACCACATCAATGGTTCATTACATTGACCAATCTTAAATCACACATTAATGATTTATTCCATTGATGAATCTCTTATCACATCACACGTCGATGGTCCATTCCATTGATTAATCTATTGCACAATATCAAACCATGCTTATGACATAACATCTTGTGACAAAGCTATCAAGATTTCTCCTAGGTATGGTCTCTACTTACAAAGTCGGTGGCTCGGCTTAAAAGGATATCTAAACCTGATATGCATACCCCAAACCTCTCAATAGGTTCACAGTGATTTTGAGCATAAAACTCACATCCTTCGATACCAAGAATCAAATCCTCAATCAATATCACTAATTGATTTCACAAAACAAAACACATAATCTTTCTCGACTTCGTTCAGCAAACTGAACACATTTCACAAGACATTTCTCACATTATTTCATAAACCACATTCGCGAATAAACATGTATAACTTTCCGTAACGTTTTTTTTTATAAAAAAATTTCTCAAATCATTTAGAACTCACTCCATAAATCAGTTTGTAACTTAATACATATATGTTCGTTCGCAATGTCTTTCTTAAAACCATTCTCAAATCGTTTTCAAATATTATAAGGTAGTAATTGCTTGATCCACACTTTTATGCAACAAACATGCTTTAATAAATCATATAATACTCAAATCCTTATCAGTTTCAAAACTTAAGTTTATAAACCCAAAGAAGAGATAACACCGCTCACCTAAAAATGCCTACGACCAAATGACAAAGATTACTTGAACCATTGAACTCGCAATCATATCAAATAAGTGAGAATCAACGTTAAAATCGAGTAAAACACTATCTCAACTATGACTCGGCAAAACTAGACTTAAACGCTAACAAAATTACTCAAAGGCACCAACAAATCGCTCGTCCAAAGCAATTATCCAAAATCGTCCGCAACACAGAACTTGAGGGTGAAACTTGATCGTGCCATAATTCTTTCCGCCAAACTCCGTTTCGAGCAAATTTATAGTCAAATGGAAGATCATTCAAAGCACTAGAAGACCCCAAAGCTTGGCCAACCCAAAATCGAGCCCAAAACCGTCGAAAATTGACATGGAAAGTTGCTGGTTGTACTGTTCATCCTGCCACGCAACTTTGAAATTTCGTTTCTGACAAACCACAAATTCAAATTGAGATCCGTAAAATCATATGGCTCCACAACATTCTAAACTACCTTTTCTACATATATTCGTAGCTCAACAATTCAAAAATCGAACTTCGCTATTTGAATTTCATAAAACTCCGAAATTGTGCCATAATTCCCAAAAATACTCCAATTAAATGAACGAGGCGCACGAGCACTTACCAGGTTGTAAATCGAAGTTGAATCGACTTGGTGAGACCCCGTGGCATGTGCTTCCTTCTCTTTTCTTTTGTCTTTCTCCTTTCCTTTTTTGTTCTTTTCCCCTTTCCTTTTCTTTCTCTCCCACTGCTCTCTGCGTGTGCCCTCCCCCTTTTGAGAGCTGAATGCCCACTTTTTTCTTTTCTTTATTTATAAAAGGTGGGTCCCACTTCCTTACCCAAAAAAGGTGGGTCCCACCACCTCTTTGACTTGGTCAATTAAAAGGCCAAATATTACGTAATCATCGAAAGTGATGGGTACCATTTGAAATCTCATGGTCTTATTAGTTTAGATTCAGTTTAACGTAGATGTCGGTCCATTAAATAAAGCCTTGGAGCGCATGGCTAGGCCGACACACGACACTTCAAGAGGTGGAGTTAACCTTCTTTTCTTAAAATCCTTATGGTCAAAGAGATACGGGAAAAAACCTACTAAAAGAAACTGTATAATTTCGGAGTTCATGGTTTAGACTTCAAATAAAGCCCCTGCTTGATTGGGTCAATGGAACACAAGGTTGCGTAATATATGATCATAAATAATGAGAGAATCATTCATTATATTGGACGGCTAAGATCTATTTAGATGTAATTTCAAGACGTTAATAATTTCTCGACAAATAGTTTCTCGAAGGATTGGAGAAACCATTGGTATTAGTACATAGTGCGAAAGGGACATGTTTTGTCTATATGCTATGCTACAAGCTGCGTATGCAAAGATAATTACTAAAAAAATTTTAAATCTATTGTATAGATTCAAATTCAATCATAGACTTTTCGACAATTTGCCAATGCAATCGTTGTGGAAATCACCGACATTAGGTGCTGGCAGTCTATGTGACATGATTGACGTTGAAGTAAATAATTTTTAAAAAAAATTTAATTTTTTTCTTTTTCTTTTTAAAAAAGGAAAAAAATTTTAAAAATGCAAAAATTGTCCTCGTCAGCTGTTGCCGTGCCATATAGGATGGTTGTGTCCACTTCAGCGATTTTGATAACTCTATAAAAATAGAGTTATTTTACTTTTTTTATTATTCTTTTTTCATTGTTCTAGGAGTTTTCCAAGTATTTTGAAGAGAATACAAAAAGTGGTGATAGAATTCTTGTTATTTGATTCAAAATGTTGGGTTTAATGTATATTTTCGTTTCTTCTTCTATTATGTTCTAATTTTCTTTCATTAGGGTTATGATGTAGCATAATCATAATTATATGAATTTCATGCTTTTTATGTTCTACAAGTGATTTCATTCTTGTGAGTTAGATATTATTATACTTAATGCCTTTAAGTGACTGGCCACCATTTGAATGATCTAATGTACATGTCTGAGACTGAGAAGCGATAATATGCAATTGCTCCTTATAATATATAACCATTATATGTGGATAGAGGTATACCATGTTATTTGTGTGACTTTTGGTGATAAGGTAGTCCAAAAGATTTATTGTAAATTGGGAATATTCACAAATTTCAATGCACTTATGTTTATTTAAATTCACATAGAGATATGGTGGATTGATAAATTGAATAGATTTGTTATATCTAGAGATATGATAGTAAATAGATAAGGAAATTTTGATATCACATGTTTGATATTGTTCTTGTATTCATAATAATCTAGTGGTTACATTTAAATCAAATGCTCTAACATATTTATTTGATTGATCAATTGCCTTTAGTATGAAATTTTTCATTTCTAAGGCTCCGTTCGTTTGGCAGAAAATATTCTCCTTTTGAAAAATATTTTCCCGGAAGTCATTTGTCCTGGAAAATGTTTTCCCGGAACATAATTTTCCGGTGTTCGGCAATCAATATGAAAAAATTTTGAAAAATATTTTTCGCCGGTGACCGGCAGCGGCGATCGGCGGCCGACGACTGGCCGTCGCTAATTAGCGACAGAATTAGCGACGGATTCGAAAAATTGGTTGGTATAAACATTAGCGACGGAAAATAAATCCTTCACAAATTAGCGATGAAATTTGCGACGGATTGATTTTCCGTCGCAAATTAGCGACGGAAGTGATCTTCGCGGCACATGGCGCCCATTTTTTCGAATTCGTCGCTAATTAGCGACGGAAATGTTTATACCGATCAATTTTTCGAATCCGTCGCTAATTCCGTCATTAATTAGCGACGGATTCAAAAACTGTGCGCCATGTGCCGCGAAGATCGCTTCCGTCGCTAATTCCATCGCTAATAATAACAACAATAATAATGATAATAACAATAACAACAAGAACAATAATAATTATTATGACAACCAAAATAACACATCGGTTATCAAAATAAATAAATAAATAAACACATGTTGCAATAATAATTACACATAATTAGTGAAAAGTCACAAAAATTTTAATCTTCATCTTCATCTTCGTCTTCACCTTCGTCTTGATCTTCGTCTTCGTCTTCGTCTTCGTCTTGATCTTCATCTTAGTTCTCGTCTTGGTCTTTAACTTCATCTTTTTCATGAGCATCATCTTCATCATATGTCTCAAAATTAGATTCTGTACCACATTCTACATTTGATTCGCAAATTTCAGTTGGATTCACGTCTATCATTGCTCTACATGGATCTCGTAAAGTTAGAATGTTATATTACTCAGTTTCAATCGTGTTACAAACTTCCTCTTGTCAATAGGCTTTATCCTCCAGTATTCCTCGATTTTTCTTCGTGCTTTGATTTTACATACGACCCACCAGTCAGCTTTGTCATGTTTCAAACCAGGATATGATGCATAACATACTTGAATTGATTGTTGTGCCAAGACAAATGGTTTATATTTCATATACCTTTTCTTGTGATTTCTTTCAACCAAATTAAATTTCGTATGCATCTTCATTCCTTTGACGGGATCAAACCACTTGCACTTACATAACACAATCCGCATTAATGGTCCATGATACTCTATCTCTATGATTTCATCCAACAAGCCATAAAAATCATCTTTTTAACTGCCACCATTAGATGACTGAACACACACCACTATTCATTGTGATTTTTCCCATTTCATATTCTTGAGTGTGAAAATTATATCCGTTTATGAAATATGCTGGCCAACTTCGTACTCTTAACTTTGGACCCTATGACAGATGATATAGTAATCATTGCCCTCCAACTTCGTCATGATTACTATGAACCTAAGGTCACACATGCAAAGTCAATAATATATATTTTAATAAATGATGTATAAAATATTAATAACTTGGTTTTGGTTTATAGGCAACAGAAAAAAATCCGTCGCAAATTAGCGGTGGAATTTGTGACGAATTTATTTTCCGTCGCTAATTTGCAACGGAGTTATTTTCCGTCGCAAATTCCGTCACTATTTTTGCGACGGATTTATTTTCCATTGCTAATTTGCGACGAATTTTTATTTCGTGGCAAATTCCGTCGCAAATTAGGGATGAAAACTTTCCGTCGCTAATTTGCGACAGAAAATAAATTCGTCGCAAATTAGCGAAGAAAAATTTTCCGTAACTAAATTTCGTGGCAAAATCTTTTTTTTTTGTAGTGATAAGTTTAAGATTTTTTGGTAATTTTCCCGTGTATGCATATGTAAAATACATAATATCATTTTGTAGAAGACCCAAACCAATTTAGAATATGCCTATAACTTTGGAGAATTTTTAAATTCCGATTTACAACTGGCAATATTTCAATTTAATTACATTACAAGTTAGAACAGATGGTGTCATCCTTACTCATGAATTTGTTAACTAAGTTCTACGTACTTAATATGCCAAATTTTTAAAACAGTCGTTACCTTCGATACTTGTCCAAGTCATTTTCGGACTACATTTTTCTTGTCAAGCTGAATTTTATCTTTTATTTCCCCATAAAATTAGATTATATTTTTGAAGTCCTGGTAAGAATCTGTTCTAACTTCTTTTGTTGTTGGGCATTGTTTTTCCCATTTCTTGAACAATAATTCTTCATTTTCCGTACACATCAATTAATATGGTTTCTGGAATGTAATCGATCAATTATTTGCAAACTTCTATTGTAATTTTGCTCAACTCCTTTGGACATTGGTTCCTCATTTTACTATAACTCTTTGACGCAACATGTAATTTTTTGACCGAAATAAAGATAATAGTTTACTTTACTTTTTCAATCAAAGCTCTTTTCTCATTTCTTATCTTGTCATGATCATATCTTTTAAAGATTCTTCCCCTCGAGGAAAAAAGTGTTAGTTATTCTTTTCTCTAATTTAATATTGATGGTGATCATTGGTTTAAATGTCATTATTCCACTTGTGATTAGACGAGTCACTTAGGCTTGCGTCATTTCCATCCTCTTATTAACTCTTGACACCCCTTATCACATTGAACTGGTTATTTTATTTATAAATTATTTATATTCTTAATGCATTATAACATACTCTTTGATCATGTGAATCGTTTTGATCAATATAATCCGTAAGTTAGATCGAATCCCCGACCTACTATTACTCACCAGGAATACTACTATAGATTTGTCTGAAGGCATCTGTGGGCATGGGATCAGAGAAGCAATCGTCTTGCATTCTGTCGTATTATGATATCGGCAATACAAGAGGACATTTGATAAAAAGCCAAAGTCTTTAGGTACTACTACAGTATATTCATGATTTACAGGAAAAGAACTGAGAAAGAGAATTTAGGAATCTTTGTGCCTACGATGTTAATAATATTATCCGGTAGCTAGCTCTATTTCTGGAGCTTGCTTCACAGGCTCGGAGCAGCAACCTTCGGAATACCCGGTCCTCGAAGTGGACGAGTCCGAGTCCCATTCGCTTCCATTTCCCGAACCCTGAGAAGGCTTATCTGGATCGTGATTCTCGAACGGATAATCGGGCGTTGGAATTCCCACATCTCCTTCCAACATCTTCACCACCGTGCTCATCGCCGGCCTTGCCTCTTGCTTATGCTGAATGCACAACAAGGCCACCATCAACATCCTCACAGCGGTCTCTCTTTCACTCTCAGGAAATCCGCAGACCATCTCCAACAACTTGCCATTCTGTAACATGTGCCACGTGCACTGCGGTAGCTCCAATGTCGACTCACTCGGGTTCACGTTGTGATTTATCCTTCTCCCCACAATGTCGAACAGGACCATCCCAAAACTGTAAACGTCACACTTGTATGTCACAGGATATGGCTTTGACATCTCAGGTGCGGCGTACCCGTGGGTGCCACGGAAACCCGACATGGGGATCCGACTGATTTCCCTGCTGTAGAGCTTGGCGAGCCCAAAGTCTGCGACCTTCGGGCTCAAGTTCCAGTCCAGGAGGATGTTCCCGGGCTTTATGTCGCAGTGAACGATCCTCTGCTCGCATTCCTCATGCAAGTAGGCGATCCCCTTTGCTGTCCCCACAGCAATCTCGTGCATCTTGCGCCAATCTATCGCGGCCTTCTCCCCAGACAGGAATCCGTCGAGGGACCCATTTTCCATGTACTCGTAGACGAGCGCCCTCATCGTCGGGTCAAAGCAAAAGCCATAGAGCCTGACCAGGTTTTTGTGGTGAGTTCTTCCAATGGCGCTCACCTCTGCCATGAACAGCTCCTCCATCCTCTTGTCGTGGGCGTTCTTGAGCACCTTGACGGCCACCAGAGTTCCATCCGGCAACTGGCCTTTGAGGACAACTCCATAAGCGCCGGAACCAAGCCTGGTGGCATAATCTCTGGTGTAATCAGCCAGCTGCTCCGAAGAAAACCAGGTGGGCTTTAGGAATCTCTCCAGGGTACTGAACTCATCGGGCTTCTCCCGATTGAGCGGTGGTGAGATAGCTGGTGCCACAAAGGAGATTAACCTCGATGACCTAGAATCTGTTGGATCCAACAACTCATTGGTAGCTTTCCCGGTATAGCTTGGGATGGCGGTTCCCACTTTCTTCAAGCAATCGATGAGGAAGTACACAACGACGACGATTGCTGCAGTTACCACCACACCAGAAACTGAAAACAGGTTACAAAGATAGCGTCATTAAAAGTTTGATCATAATGTCAAAGTGGTGAACTTCATATACAGCTTCATATTCCGACTTACTAAGGGAGGCAACCATGGCCCGATCTGTGAAATTTTTGAATATATGGAATGGGTCTTCATTGGACTTGTCGAAACCATTTAGGAAGGAGCTCCCTGAACCTGAACCGGCGAGATTTTCCAACACACTTGGCCAGTCTTGATCGAGCTCCTCGGAATGATTCGGGAAGATTCTCAAGAATCTCATCTCTTCGGCGGGGGTGGGGTGGCGTGGGGTGGGGTGGGGTGGGGAGAGGAGGAAATCGAATTGAAGCTGATTCTGGGATCCAAGTACGTCTCTCGTGAGAGCCTGCTGGTTGAGAAAGTCGTTATGCCTGCAGCTGTGGTCCTGTTAAGTAAAAAAAGTCGCAGGAAAGTCTGTTTGTTGTTTACTACCTGACTTGCATATGCGAGGTTCATACGTTTTTTATTGGCTCCAACGCGGCTTTGTTAATGGGAGTTCATCTTCGAGGAAGTTTCGTGGAAGGGGAGATTGAAATTGACGTGCTTCAATCCACTGTTTCAATTGGTCGAATGTCAAGACTTTTTCACAGTTGTTCATTCAAGTCCCGGTGACGTTGCCCCGGCGACATGAAAAATGAATCTTTGATTTTGGTGGAAGTTTTCCATTTTTTTTAAGGAAAATGCTGAGATAACCGTCCTCCGTGAAATGACGGAGTGACGGTCAATTGTTAGCCACGGGAACTTTTTGATAAAACCCGTATACTTCCTCAACCGGTCTCAAATTTTTACTCTATGTTTCCTTTTTTCTTTTTTTGAAACTTTTGTAATTCTTTACTGCAAGCTTAAAGTGAGAGACAAAATCATAAGAAACAAATTGAATTCTTTGGAAATATATGCCACAAAGTCTACTAGTTAAATCAACGAATACAATTTGCCGAGATGAGAGTACAAAGAATTTAATTGATTTTCATCCAATAGGGAATTCGGATGAGATGAGGAACACAAGGTTGCGTAACATATCATCATAAATAATGAGCGAGTCATTCGTTATATTTGACGGCTAAAATCTATTTTGGTGTAATATCTAGAAGTTACTAATTTCTCGAGAGACAGTTTTCGAAAGATTGGAGAAACCCTCGTTAAGCACAAGAAGTCGCAGAAAAGTCTACGCGTGGTCCATACTATGTTTAAGCTCCAACGTGGATTTGTTAAAGGGAGTTCATCTTCGAGGGAGTTTCGCAGAAGAGGAAAGCGAAATTGACGTGCTTCAATCCACGGTTTTAATTGATCGAATGTCAAGACTTTTCACAATCGTTCAATCAAGTCCCGGGCACGTGGCCAGCAACATGAAAAATGAATCTTTGATTTCGCAGGAATTTATCCATTTTTCTTTATTATGCTTACCGAATAAACATAGAAATTTTGTAATTAAGAGACTCGACAAAATTGAAGTTTTCATGTAAAATTTTAGAAAGGTCGAGTCCGATTTAAAATGCGAAATCGATTTGGCAAGCTTGGATCGTCTAATTTATTTAGTAATCATGTTTGCAACTTGATGATTGGCAAAATTCATGAACAATTATCACCTAGATTTTAGCTCATTTCGTGAAGAGAGACAGTTTTCGAAAGATTGGAGAAACCCTCGTTAAGCACAAGAAGTCGCAGAAAAGTCTACGCGTGGTTCATACGTTGTTTAAGCTCCAACGTGGATTTGTTAAAGGGAGTTCATCTTCGAGGGAGTTTCGCAGAAGAGGAAAGCGAAATTGACGTGCTTCAATCCACGGTTTTAATTGATCGAATGTCAAGACTTTTCACAATCGTTCAATCAAGTCCCGGGCACGTGGCCAGCAACATGAAAAATGAATCTTTGATTTCGCAGGAATTTATCCATTTTTCTTTATTATGCTTACCGAATAAACACAGAAATCTTGTAATTAAGAGGCTCGACAAAATTGAAGTTTTCATGTAAAATTTTAGAAAGGTCGAGTCCGATTTAAAATGCGAAATCGATTTGGCAAGCTTGGATCGTCTAATTTATTTAGTAATCATGTTTGCAACTTGATGATTGGCAAAATTCATGAACAATTATCACCTAGATTTTAGCTCATTTCATGAAAACTAAATCGAGTAGGATTTTCTGCCAAACAAATATCATCGACAAGAGAACATTTTCAGAAAGTTTAAAACTCGATTGACCAAAAATTAATATTTAGACTCTATTAACAAAGAAAAGATGTTAGAGCTTCGCCGGAGTTAAGTATTCTTTTCATTATATCTTGTATTTCTTTCAAGTTTCAACCCATGGATGAATGAAAATTACTAAGCGAGTGTAGTATATGTATTACATTGAATCTGGACCTTTGAAAGTGATGGATCCCACGTGAAATCCCAAGTGGATCTTATCAATTTAGGTTCGGTTTAACTAGGCCGACACCGTACACTTTCGCGGGCTTTTCCTAAAGTCCTTACGGTCAAAGAGATTAGGGAAAAAACATACTAATAGAAAGTGTATAATTCCGGTGTTCGTGGTTTAGACTTTATATAAAGCCCCTACTTGATCGGGTCAATGGACCGCAAGGTTGCGTAATATATGATCATAAATAATGAGAGAGTCATTCATTATATTGGTCGACTAAGATCTATTTACACGTAATTTCTAGACATTACTAATTTCTCAAAAAATAGTTTCTCGAAGGATTAGAGAAGCCTTCGTATTAGTTCATAGTGTGAAAAGGACATGTTTTATCTACATGCTGGGCTACAAGCTATTGTGCATGTAACATCCTCAATTTCAGTCCTTGAAAAAAGGCTATGATTTAAGTTTGATGATTTTCCAATTGGAACTAATTTTTACTCTTGTTCTGGAAAACCCAGTTTCGGATCCTTTGTATCCCTTCATTTTTTTATTTTTTAGGAGACTTTTATGATCCGAATTTCCAAACACTTTATTCTTGAAAGTTGACTATGTAAAACTACCCAAAATGGATATTTCGGTGATGTTCACCATTTCTTTATTTTATACAAGCTTTTCTAGGCCAATTTTGGAAAAGTTTCGTTCATAAAAGTTATTGAGAACTTCTTTTTCTATAACGTATATAAATTTGGGAATTTTTCGAGAAGATTTGGATTATGAACAGAGTTTACTTTGAGAAACAAGAATTCTGTTCAAGCGAATTATTTTTAGTCTGTCTTTGAGCTACTAAAAATGGTATTTACAGAGAGATTCAGATTTTGTGTTCTTCATGAAAAATGTTTGTTAAGGCCTTGTTTATGACATATTCAAATTTCAGAATTTTCGGAGTTTATTTACTATGTTTTCAAATCCGATTTCGTGAACAGTGCAAAGCTGTCTGGTTTTGTTAGATTTCAAAGATTTATAAATTCCTATATGAGAATGTTGGAATCCCGACTTGATGTCTTTTGGTGATATTTGAGGATATTCCTGCTTCGAACCTTAGGTTGAACGAGATTATTATGCGTGTTTATTGTGGAAAATCTCAGAAAATCTTGTGATTAAGTATGGCGCGGGTTGTGATTTTTGTGCCAATTGGTCTATTTCGTGTGACCCAATTGGCCCGAGTCATTTGCGTGAGAATTCAGTAAATCTAGAAGACTCTAGGGAGTCCACGATCTGGAAATTGGTAGAAGAACCTAGAAGCCTTGACTAAATCAAAGCTTATCCTTCAAGTTTCATTAATTGACTTAGACTTTTAGGTTATCTTCATGATGACCTTTATTATTTAAGGTAGACTTTGGTGGCCCTCCATGATGACATGCATTAATGGTCTTGAGTAGTGACCAAGCAAAGTCTTCTATTAATAGGGAGAGAGAGAGAGAGGGGAGTTGGCCAAGAAGAGAGTCGCCCTAGAGAGTTGTCGAGAGAGAAAGAGAGGAAGAGATAAGGATCGTTAATGGCTTTTATTAATTAAAGTTAGATTTTGGGGCACATTATCATGACAAGCCTTAAATAATTTTTGACTTTAGAGACCCCTCCATCATGACACACATTAATGGCCATAAGACTTTAGGGACCCTTGTGAAAATGACATTTTTGTCTCTCTTGACCTTGACTTTGGAGTCCCTATCATGATGACATGCCTTAATTGAGCTTAGACTTTAGGGACCCCTTTCATAATTACAAACATGAATTGGCCAAGCCAAGGGAGCCGAACTATAGGGCCATTCAGCCAAGAGGAAGAGAGAGAGAGAGAGAGAGAGAGAGAGAGAGAGAGAGAGCTAATAAGAAAGAGAAAGCCTTGACCTTCATCATTTTGGGCCATAAATAGCATTAATTGAAGACCATCATAACTTTGACTAAGAGGCTTTTATTATTGGTGCAATTCCAGGGTTTCTAGGGAGTTCTTTGAACTCTTTAAAAAGCAAGATAACCCCCCTCCATTCTCCTTCTCATGCCACCGTCACCCTATGCCAACTTCATCTTCTTCTTTTTCTTCTTTTTTTTTTTTGATAACCCAGGGAACCCCCGCACGGTCGACAGCCGGGAAGTAAACCCTGGGGGCGACACGCGCTAGCCACCGCACACGTGCCACCGGTTAAGTCACCCTGCGGCGCCCGGGATTCGATTCCTTGTTTTTCCACTTTCGACCCAAGAAGCCCACGCCCAAATCAACCCCGAACCGGCCCGTGTTTCATCTCGTTTCCTACCCAAGAGCCCGTGACTTAACCTTCGTAGGCATCGATTTGCTCTACCGCGTAAAGAGGAAGCCCGAAATCTCCCGAACCTACCCTTGTCTAGCCGGTTCTCTAGGGTTGTTAGTTGTTGAGTAAATGAATTCCCTAATATCGGGAAAGGAAGTTACAATATGTTGTAACATAGGTTGGTTGGCCCGTTTCTTGATTTCATGGTTGTTCTTTCTTTCTCATCTAATGATGTTCACGTGTGATACTCACATTTGATGTTTGTTTTGTTGGTTTCGTAGCATGACTTTGCTATTTGAATTGTCATTGATGCCGGTACGATAAGAATAGACTTGTGTGAACGACGATTGTCTCGTTCTCGCTCGATATTAGTGTTTTCACTCGCTGAGTCTCCCCGACTCATTCCTCATTGTTTCCCTTTTCCAGATCCGTAGGATGGCATCTCCCTCAGCCCGCGTTGGCAATCGCATAGAGCAAAGAGTCGAAGTGCTCACCATGATAGATGTCAGAGAAGACCGCACCTACCGCCGAATCACGACGCTTGATAAGGGCCTAACGGACTTGGTGCCTCATCTGTACGTGGCGTAGTATCACTACGTGAACGGAGAATGGGTTGATCCCTATGTGGGTTCAACAATGCTTTGGCGGTGCAGGCGGGCAGGCTCCGGGATAAAGCCACGGGTGGATGGCCAGGCGGACGGGACCGGGGTGGAGGTGAAGAAGCGAGGGGCTAGAAGCCGTAGTGGGTATAGAACAACCTAAGCCGAATTTTCTATTCATAGTGCGTGTGGAATATGTGTTATTTGCCGTGGCCCGAAGGGCTTGTTAAAATATGTTTGCATGCATTGTAAACATAAGGTTTGCTCATGATGTTGTTTATCTTATTTTCGCTGTTGTTCTGAATGTGATTGTCCCGAGATGTGCTTCCGCTTGTGTGTAACGAAAGATAATAATGAAAGGGACGTCACGTGAATTACCCCGAGATGGGGGCGTTACAGTGCATGAAGGGATAATTACTAAAAGAGTCTTAAATCTATTATACGGATGTAAATTCAGTCTTAAATCTTTTGATAATTTACCAATGTAATCATTATGAAAATCGCTGACATAGATGCTGACATTCCTAAGTAACACGGTCGATGTTAATGTGGATAATTTATTTAAAAAACTATTAATTTTTCCAAATTTTCTTTTTTAAAAATGCAAAAATTGTCTATATCAGCGGTGGCCATGCCACATAGGCATTTCAGTGTTTTTAGCTCAAAATTGGCCGTAAGTACTACATTGACAAATTGTCAAAAGATTTAGAACTAAATTGACCAAATTGAAAATTTTGGGATTGGATTAGCATCTGTACACTAAATTTAAGATTTTTTTGGTAATTTTCCTGTGTATGCATGTGTGAAATATATAATATCATTTTGTAGAAGATGCTGACTAATTTAGAATATGCCTATAACTTTGGAGAATTTTGAAATTCTAATTTACGGCAAGCAATATTTCAATTTAATTACATTACAAGTTAATCGATAAATTATTTACGAACTTCTATTGTAATTTTTGTTCAACTCTTTTGGACATTGGTTCCTCATTTTGACTATGACTCTTTAATGCAACATGTAATTTTTTTTACCGAAATAAAGAAATAGTTTACTTTACCTTTTCAATCAAAGCTCTTTTCTCATTTCTTCTCTTGTCATGATCATATATCTTTTAAAAATTCTTCCGTCAAGTAAAAAAGTGTAGTTATTCTTTTCTCTAATTTAATGTCGATGGTGATCATTGATTTAAATATCATTAATATTTTCCCCTTGTGATTAGAAAAGTTACTTATTTTAGAACTATATTTATATTATTAAACGAAAAATGATTTTGTTGAGAAATAGATTTTACCTTTTCTCATCATGAGTACGATGCTTGTTGCTCACTGTGGCAAGTTAACCAACAATTTTTCCCTCCTCAGCTATGGATGGATCTAGGACTTTCTCTAGTGGGGGAAAATTGATAAGAAAATTGATAATCAATTATAAGTTCACTGACATTATTGAACATGACTAGTATTAAGGTTTTTTACTTGAGAAAATGATTTATAAGTACAATCTTATATATCATGAATTAAGCAAACCCAATGATCATTTAACCTCCAAGTTTATAAAAATATTTCATGAACAACCCATGTATAGTGCACATAACTATAGATGGACAAAATTATATAATCAATGAATTTCGTACCTTCTAAATTTGAATTCAAAATAATTGTTTAAGTATTCTAATTCTCTGAACAACAATTGAGATTATATATAAAAAATAAAGGTTCGCTATTTTCACCCCTAAAAATAACTTGAAACATACCCCAAAATTTAAATGGCCTAAAATATCCTTCATTGGGATCTTATTAATGGTAAGATTGATGAAGAGGAAAAATATACCTGTAATGTAGATCAATCAATCAATCTAATGATTTTTATCATTTCTTCCTAAACTGTCTTTTCTTCTTCTTTTGTATTCCAATAGGAGCATTTACATGGTCATTACTTTTTTACAATTGCCAGCCATTGCCGAGGCCCAACGACCAGCTAGAGGAAGGAGAAGAAGGAAGGAAGAAAGAAAAAAAAAAGAAAGAAAATGACCTTGATTGAGAAATTGTTCTCGGGAACAAAAAAAGTAGATTTTTCCTACTTCTTGTTTTGTTCCAAATTTATTCCCTGGTCACTTTTCTATTCCGGGAAATGGAAAAATTAATTGATGTACACAAACAAATTTATGTTCTTTTTCTGTTCTAGATAATAAAAGAATAAAAAAATAGGGAAATATAAATGTTATCAAACTAGCCATTATAAAAATGAGTCAATGAAAAATCTATGCTGAAATTCAGGGACATAATTTCCTCTTTGAAAAATCGAAAAATATTTTTCAAAATGAGATTAGATAATGGCACTTGGACCAAAAACTCTATGCTTAAGCAAGGAAATCCTAACGTTAGTTCTCGAGTCCCCAACGTTTGGCACCAAGTCTTCGGCTCCCGGGCCTGAGCCCATCAAGGCCGAGCTTAGGACCTCGATGCTCGCGTCCAGTGCCCTAGTGCCCATGCTCAGGTCCATCGAGGCTGGGCTAGAAGCCTTGGTGCTCATGCTCAGTGCCCTTGCAACCTAGCTCGGGTCAATAAATGCCGTGCTCAGGTCCCTCCGATGCTCAAGCTCTAGTCCTCGGTACTCAGGCCTGGGTTCACAAAGGCTATGCACAAGTCCTCGGCCCTTAGGCTCGGATCTTTAGTTAAAAAAAATTCACTTTTATAAAAATATATTTTTTTAAAAAATTGAATTTTTAATTTTTTATCTTTTCTTTCTTTGTCTTTTTCCTTCTTTCTCAACCGATGGCTGGCCATGGCGACGGTCGGCAACTGGAAAATGGTGGTGTTTAGATTTGACCCAAACACCACCATTTTCTAGAAAATGTCACATTTTCCGTGAAATAAACGGAGCTTTATATTCATCCCTCTCTGATTCCCCTTTGATGATGATGTATTTTCTTTCCAATCCAAATATTTTTGTTGACCACATTCTGCCTATTCCCAGAACCAAAAGAATTAGCCTTGTTCCTTCTCCATTATGTTCCGTCAAATAGCCGAACATGTACGAATATATTGGGAATCGTGGTCGATTGTTTCTTTTTGCTACGTGACGAAAAATCTTGATAATATAAAGCTTATTGTTTCAAAGTTTGATCAAGAAAAATCAATTTTTTGCTAACTTGGCGCTCATGCACAACCCTTCTTGCTTAAGTTTATTAATTCTAATGTAATTATATGAGCTTAATTAAAATGCTCCTAATATCTATATGTAATTTAACTAATATTTTTGTTTAAGGGCCGGAATCGATCCCTAATTTTTTTATGCAATGAATAACCAAATAGGTCATCAAAATTTAAGTGTTATCACAATTCCCTTGTTTACCAATAATATTTCCTATCCGGAATTGATGCGGGACTTGTCTCCTACAATAAAAGCCGAAAAACGACTTTGGTGAAAAGTGTCTCAAAACCCATGTTAGAGATATCAAATGGGCCAACCCGGGCACGACATAGCCTGACCCACATAGGGCTGAGCCTAGAACGACCCGTTTTGTGGGTTTGTGTGCCGGCTTGACTCAATTCGCGTTGGGTCAAATTCTGAATTTTTAGGGGGTCACTTTCTGCAATTTGTTTTGGGCCCAAAAAGGGCAGGCCCTTTGGGCCCATCACAAGTGGCCAACCATCACTATTGGAAAAAAATGGTCGGGCCCAGGCCCAAAACATGAAGCAGCCCATGCCCAAGCACGGTCCACTCCACTTGTACTCAACGTTGGCAAAACTTCCTATGTAATTTAAAGATGACTAAGTATTCTCTATGAACTAATATATTTATTTGAGTTTGCAGGCGAAACACTCACCACATACACAAGTTGATATGCAAATGATGTTAACAAGACATTTATGTCAGTGGAGACCTTCCTCACTCCATAAATAAAGAACAAGGTACCGAGTGGAAAATGTTACAGTTAAAAGTGTGATATTTGAGATTTTTGACCAAGTCAAAAAGAAAATGGTAGGACCCACAAAAAGAAAAAAAGAAAAGGAAAAATGAGAAGCAAAAGTGGTAGCCTTCAGGTTTTAAAGACAGAAGGCCGAGACACCAACGGGAGAGAAAAGAAGAAGAGAGAAAAGGGAAAGAAAAAGGGAAAAAAGAAAGAGGAAAGAAGAGGAAGAAAAGGGAAAGAGAAAGAAGAGGCTTTCGCACGTGTTCATCATCGGCGTCTCATCAAGCCGATTTAACTTTGATTCGCAATATCCTCGTGCCTCTCGTTCGTCCAATTGGAAAAGTTTTACGGGTTAGGGTTCATATTTCGAAGTTATGTGATATTCAAGTGGCGAAATCCGATTTTTAAGTTGTTGAGCCATAAATATATATAGAAATGGTAGCTTAGGGTGTTGTGATGCTGTGAGATTTTATGGAACTCAATTTGGACTTACGGATTACCGGATACAAATTTTGAAGTTGGCCGCAAGGGGTAAACAGTGCGCCACAGTAACTTTCTATGCCAATTTTCATCGCCTTTGGCCCGCTTTTGGGTCAGCCAAACTGGGGTTCTTGAAGTGCTTTGAATGGGCTTTCTTTGACTATAAGCTCGCTTGGAACGGGATTCAGTGAAGAAAGTTATGGCACAATCAAATTTCGCGTTCGAGTTCCGCGTTGCGGAGGGCTTTGAGTAATTGCTTTGGGTGAGCGATTTGTGGCCACCTTTTAGTCGTTATGTTAGCATCTAAGCCTAGTTTAGCCAAGTCGTAGTTGAGGTATCGTTTTACTCGATTTTAACATTGTTTCTCGCTTATTTGTTAGGATTGCGAGTTCGACGGATCGAGTAATCTTTGTCGTTTGATCGTATGCATTCTCTGGTGAGTGGTGCTATCTCTTCTTTGAGTTTGTAAATTCATGTTTTGAAAGTGATAAGGATTTGAATATCATACGAATTACTAAAGCATGTTTGTTGCATAAAAGCCTGGATCGGGCAATTACTTCCTTTTAATATTTGAGAAATGTTTTATGAAAGATGTTATTAAAGGTTATATATATATATATATATATATATATATATATATATATAAATTTATGAACTATGTCTATGAAATGATTTGAAAAACGTATTGTGATTTATTAAATGGATTATGAAATGGTTTTGGAATCATATTGTGACTTATGAAACGGGTTATGAAATGATTTTTGGATTTAGCATTGTGGAGGATATTATTGAGGATAAGTGTTTGATGCTCAGTGTCTAAATGAACCCAATGAGGGTTTGTGGGAATGCATATACTAGTCTAGGATATCCTTGTGAGCCGAGCCACCGGCTTATAGTAAGTGGAGACCTTGCCAAGGGGAATCTTGGTCGTCTTTTCATGGGGTATTATCCGTGATCATAATTAGATTTCCGAGCACGAGATTGGCCAATGGAATGGACTATTGGCATGTGTTTTTTGATTTGTTTGGCTAATGGAATGAATCATTAGTTTTTGCTTTGATATTATTTATTTAAATGAGTATTTCTTGAATTATATAAAGTCTTGGTGAAATGAAACAACTCGTATTTGATTTGATATATTTATTATACCTTTGGATTGAAATATGAGCTTTCGGTATTATTTTATATATATATATATATATATATGTGTGTGTGTGTGTGTGTGTGTGCATAGTGACTGCTTGATCTATTTAGAAGATATAAGCACTACTTACTGAGCTGTGGTTGCTCACCTCTTTCTTTTTCCAATTTTTTTAGGTTCCTTGATTAGTAACCAATAGAGCGAGAGCGATGTCGTGATGATTTTTGGGAGTTTGTTCTTTGGTTGTGGGTTCAGGTTACGTCTTTCGAGCGAAAGGACGGCCGTGTCATCCTCCGTTATGGTAGATTTTGGGGTGTGACAAAAAGAATCTTCAAATTTTAGAGAACAAGAGACGTGATATATCGAGATGCTTGGATGGCCCAAATAGAAGGAGAACAACGTAAAGAACATGAGTAGATTAATAAGGTTGGAGAGACCTAAATTTATTAGGTGAACACTTTCATCGACTTTTTACTTAACTTTGACTGTCCATTTCCGTCTCGTCCGATGTTTTGATTGGCCAGATTCTTGCGACCATAGAAATCTTGCGAATTGAAACTTTTGGAAATGCGGTCCGATTTCCATATAAGTGCAGGATAATTGATTTCCACGAATTGAGCCAAGTGGATGAACGAGGTGAAAAGTCCCGATGTCTCCCTTGACGAAACTCCAGTCAAAATGATTCTCGAGGCGTCGAAAAACCCACGACCATATCTACGTGATCTATCAGCCATACGTGAAAATCATGATTTTCCTGACCCTATTGATGAGATTGCACGGGGTATGATTTAAAATAGTAATTTCATGCGAACTGACCGTCTAATTTATTGGGTAATGTTGGAAGCTCTCGCAAAGCACGACCCGATTGTTCTCTTCCAACGTGGTTCTTCGGGTGGAGCCATCTCCTGCATATGTCGCAGCTCCTCGGGTGGCTTTGCAAGATCTGCTCCTCTTAGTTCAGCAGCACAAGCGGAAGCAGCCTTAGCTTTTGTTGAAACTTGGATTCTTGATGACATAAAAGTATACTTCTGGAGTCCGACAGTTGATAAAAAGACTTGAAGTCGGCAGATCAGTTTTTGTAGAAAGGGTTAATATCATGAAAAATTATAAATTGATATATTTGTGATAAATTTATCCAAAATAAATGTTATGCTCACGAAAAAATTCCAAACTGATACACTTGTGACTATTTTACCCTTGATTAGTTTCCGTTAAATTTTACCATTAAATTTCTGAGTTGGATGACACTTGGCAGTTGACGGATGTACTAGTTTGGGTTTTGCCCTCTGTCTATCACAAGTGTATCATTTTGTGGCTTTTCGTGATATTAATTCAATTTAACAGAAGGTAAATTTGTCACAAATATAGAGTTTTTTTATGGTAAAAAAATTCGTTTAAGATAAATTTGTTACAGGTGTACCGGTTTGGAGCTTTTTATGGTCAAAAAATTAGTTTGAGGTAAACTTGTCATAGGTGTATTAGTTTGGGGTTTTTCGTGGTATTAACCCTTCTGAGAAGTACGTCCACTTATCACATAGGGGCGTGACCTGCTAACTCGATTTTTCTGATGTCTTGATAGCTTATTGTAATAGAGAAGCTAATAGGGTTGCAGACTAAGTTGCAAAAATCCAAAGGAGAAATGCCCTTCTAAAAAACTGGCTAGCCCAACCCCCACTAGAATTTTTGAGTGAAAGTAAAAAATCCCAAATTATGTCTATCATGATACTATTATTCTAAATCTTTTTTTGCGACATGAAAACTCCAAACTATATCTACAATAACACATTTATCCTTAACTTTTTCTTGAGACATCAAAAATCCCAAATTTATAGCTGTCACATATTTATCCTCCATTATGATTCAGGCAAATCATTTTTTTAGCCAAATCAACATTGTTTTTGTTTTACTTAAGTGATGTAGGTGCCGTTGTCAACACAATTTGTCTTTTGTCGTCCACGAAGGCAGAGGCGTAGGTTAAATGTCTCACACACGTACAAATTTAGGATTTAAGTTTAAGGTAAATATGTCACAATGGCATAAATGAAGGTTTTTGGTGGTTTTTTTTAAATAATAAAAGAATTCGATTTGAATCCTTGAGTTCGAGTTGAAATCAGACATAATCGAGCCTGAGTCTGAGCTACACGCCAGCTTGGCTTAATTTCTGCCCTCCGCAAAAACGAGTTGGAACGAAATCTACGGCCAGCGAGCATCCACAAGTGCAGGGGCGTGTGGCTCAACTCAGTGCTCATCACTCTCTTCGTTCTCCTCCACTACCGCTAATAACTTAGTTCCTACTTAGTTCGAAAAAAAAAAAAAGAAAAAAATCGTGGTTTCAACGAGACTGACTTTCACTCAAAATTCCGGTAAATTATTTGGTGTCTACATTGTAGTTTTGAAATTTTGTGCCTTGATTCAGCTTGTGCTGTTAGAATTTTCTAGTTTGAAGCTTTCGTTTTGGGCTTTCTTGAGTTCAAAATCGGAAACTTGAAATTGGGAGCTGGTTCGGTCGATTTGCATCCTCGATCATTGTTTGGTGAAATTGACTCGATCATTATGCACCCCGGTGCGATTTCGGTCGATTTGCATCCTCGATTCCACAGATTCTCCTGCTTCTAGGAAATAGATTTGTTCTTTAGAATTAAATACATTGTTCTTCCGGGGAAATTACCAAAAAAAATCCCTAAATCAATTGTACTTGTATTAATTCAGTCCTATTTTAATTTGGTTAATTTAATTCTAAACCTTTTAATAATTTGCTATTGTAGTCTTTCTCGCCAATTTTGGCCGAAAATTGTTCACGTGGACATCATATATGACATGGCTGGTGGAGGTTGTCGGTCACAGGTGAGGCTAGGGAGGGAATGCCCTCGCTGGCCCTTATCGGATCTGGGCAAGGGCCGCGACGCCCTGTCTGGCCAAGATTTGTTGAGGGCACGATGACCCTCACGGGCCACAGCAAGTGTGACATCCTCCAATTTCGACCCTATTCAGGATGTAATGATTAGTTATTTCATCAATGCACAATGAGTAGAATTAGGCTTTGAATTGATTCTTGAATCATTCAAGGGGTATTCCAAGCTTTGAGAAAGGCGAATTAAGACTTTGTTGCGCGCAACCAAAGCACTCAATCATGGATTGACAATTCGACCACAAGGATCGTTAAAGGACAACCATAAGCCATTTCAAGCCGATCCAGGAATGATTATAGATCGATTCAATAATAGTATAGAATTGGATTGCGGGTGATTTTGCACGATTACTATATTGATTTCGAACGGCACTAAACCAATCCCTAATGATCATATGCTTCGAAACGGGCTATTAACCCCTTACGATTACATAACAGCCGAGGGTCATTCATGGATTGAGAATGCTTAAACGTAGATTGATTTGGAATCAACTACAGGATAAACGCACGAAACCCCTAAAAGCCGCCCATTGTTCTAATTATGCGAAAGATGCATTTGAGTGATTTTAACCATAAATTCTAATCCAGTTGTGGATATTAGACTCTAAAGGATTAAGAAATAATTATTAGAAAAATTCTGGGAATCACTTATATATTAGAAAATCAAGAAACCTTGGAAAAGTGAAATTCGGGGCGGAAATTGGGGCCCGCAAGGAGGCCCACGAATTTCTAAGAGCCCAATGGGCCTCATGGACTATACAGTCGGCCACGAGGGCCCAATGGAAGGGAAATTACGGTTTTGCCCTTTTGGGCCCAACTTAAGAACTTTTGAGAATTTGTGTAAGAAAAGCTCGAGAAGAGAAGCCCGCAAGGAACTGAGCCCAATGACAGGGCCCAAGGAGGATTTCGGCCCAAGCAGAATGAGCTTAGCCCAAGTTTAAGGCCACTAAACCTTTCAAGCCCATTTCAAGCACGTTAACCTTTTCAGGCCCGTTTCTCTTCAAATTGGACCCGTTCAAGCCCAAGCCCAAGTTTGTTGGCCCAAGCCCAAGCCCGTGTGAATAGTGCACATGAATAGTGCCGTGAATAGTGTTAAGGGCTGAAATTACCAAAATACCCCTCTCATCTTCTCTTAATTATCAAATTGCTCGTTTTAGAAGCTCTTGCAAGATGAGTTTCTAGCCATTGATTTTGGCTTGTCTTGCAAGAGTGAACCTTGGCCATTGATCTTGGAAAACTTGAAGGAGAAGTTGGGGAAAGCTTGCAAGACAAGTTGGTCTTCTCTCTCTCTCTCTCTCTCTCTCTCTCTCTCTCTCTCTCTCTATATATATATATATATATATATATATTGGCCCCCCCTCTCTTCCTCCTTTGGCCACCAGCAAAACCATCCCCCTTGGCTGCTGTTTTGCCGCCGTGGAGTCACCCGTTGAGTGCTGTGACAACTCGTGACCGTTCACCCGCTGTGTGCCGTCCGTCCGAGCCGTTTCCTTGCCGATTCGCCCTCATCACGAGCCAAAACAGCCCACAAAAGCTGTGGTGCTGCTGTCCATGCTGTCGTCACCACCTTGTGTCGTTTCCAAACCAAGCCACGTGTAGGCTTCATCGCCGCCGTCATGCCCGTGTCGTCGGAATCATTTCTGGGTGAGTTAATGCCCTAATCCCTTGATTAGTACGTTAAATTTGCTTAGGGTTTGATTAGACTAAGTTAATCTTGCTTAGTGCTAATTCATGAAGGCTTAGTTGATAAACTATCGTGATAAGTGATAGACGAAAGTGATAAGCTATTGCGATAGGTGATAAGTGGACTTGATAGGTTATCGAGAAAATGTGATAAGCTATCGTCAAATGGACGATAAGCTATCGGAGAAATGTTAATAAGCTATCACCAAATGGGTGATAAGCTATCGAAGAAATGTTGATAAGCTATCACTAAAGGGGTGATAAGCTATCGAGAATTTGGGGATAAGCTATTGCCAAATAGGCGATAGGCTATTGAGGAATGGATGATAAGTTATCGCGAGGGGAATGATTAGTTATCAGTTTTTATTTAATGAGTTATCACAATTAGACGATTAGTGATAGTGAATTGTGGTGATTCTATGCATGCTTTATGTGCTTTCAAGCTTGTGATGCCTTGAAAAATACTTGCCCATTTTATAAACCTTGTTTACTAATTTTTACAAAGATTTTTAAGGACACATAAGTGAAAAACCCCGAGGTGTCAGGTTTATATGTCCAGTTTTATGAGTTGAATGGGGCAAGGATGTTTAAAAAGGAAATCGTGTAAAGTTTGATGGGTTGATTATGTGTATGTGATCACGTGTGAATTTATTATCGCATTTTAGTGTGTGAAAGTAGCAGTACTTTGTTGTGTGAGCACGAACCACGTTTGTATTTGGCTAAATGATGAGATATAAATGAGTTGTGTGTTTGTTAAGTTCGTGTGATCACATAAAGGAACCTGTCACCCAGCGGGGGTCTGGAGATGCAATGTGTGACATTGTGCGAAAAGTGGGTGCAATATGTGACATTGTGCATAAGAGAATAGCACATCATATACCCTGTTGCTTTGGCTAAATTCAAAGATAAAAAATTAGCTTGAGTGATTGGTGTGCCTGCATGGTCACATGAAAGTCCGTCTAGACGAGGGTTCTAGACGATGCCTGGCGAGGGTTCGGATGCCGTCTAGGTAGGGGATCTAGACGATGCCGTGTCGCAGTTGAGACCAGATCGATGTTCCTTTTGGAAAACCGTCTAGGCGGGGGTTCCGGATGTTGCCATGCCCGACTGAGTGGGACGATGCCCGGTTATGTCGAAAGACACCGGCAGGGGTTCAGTTGTGGCCCTGAGTGGTCGTTTAATAATCTGGACAATTATGAGTGTAACGTGCATGGATGAATGCATTGTGCTTGAAAGTGATAATTATATGTGTCTGGATTATTAAATTGATGTTGTGTTACTTATGCACTATGATATGTCTATGGTTTATGCAATCATGTGATCTTATTATATGCTCATTGGAGCGGTTGCGGAGTTATGATGGTTAGTAGAGGGCCAATCTGATGCGAGTAATGCCGGTTGTGCTGTGGCTCTGTAAGGTAATAGTAATCAGAACTGGCGTGAAAGAGTATGTTGCATTGCTCCTGATTACGGGATGAAATTGTGAGGCACGGTATGGGATGGGCCAAAACGGTTTCACTTCATAATCGGGACTTGTGTGGATACCTTGTACATGAAAATTACTAAGCGTGTTCTGATTATATTATGTGCTTGTTGCATTATGATTGCACATGTTGGTTTATTATATGCAGGACATGTGTGTGTGCCAAGGCAAGGTAAGAATGCTTGTGATTGTTTAATGGCACGTTTTTTTATGCTGGCCTTGGTAACTTGCTTGTGTTTATAGTTAAGGCAAAGCAGGGGTTGTTTTGCTATTCATCTGCCATTGATAGGTTGCTGCATGTTTAGGAGTGCCCGAGGCGAGTTGACTTTCTAACCGAGGCTTAGGTCGTTAACTTACTGAGATTTATCTCATTCGTTATTGTTAACCATTTTTCAGGTGTTCAGGTACGAGTATGCGTTACTTTCCATGGTAACCGGCTGTTTTGAGGGGGAACACCTTTTGAGGTTGCCCTCGTAGATAGAGGAGCTAAGTTAACCCTTTACCTTTTGTGGTTGTAATTGGAAAGGTCTGCGTAGCGGACTTGTAACATGTTAACCCGATGTATTGCTGATGATGTTGTATATATTGAGGTGTGTTTTTCTGACTATTCTCGTTGTTGTGATTGGGTGGATTATGATTGCTTCCGCTTGCGTTTAATTGTAAGTTAAAATGAATGGGTTGGCGATGTGTCATGGGACGTCACAATTCTACAATGAAGGAAGGATGTCCATGCGCTCAAGGGTCCGGGGCGTGACAGCAAGGCCTCGCGAGCCATTGTCCAATGGCCAGTGAGGGCAACCACGCCCTCATCGGTTATAGCGAGGGCTTGCGGTCCCTCAAACAGTACCCTTGCTAGCCTCATTTAAAAAATAAAAAAAGAAATAAAAAGGGGAAAAAAGAAATAAAGGAAAAAGGAAAAAATTATTAAAACATTGTAAAAATTATCCACGGGGGCATCGGTCGTGCTACATAGAAGGGGTGGCATCCACGTCAACAATATTCGATCAAAATTGACTGAATGGATTACATTAGCAAATTATCAAAAGGTTTAGGGCAAATTGACCAAATTGAAAATTTTAGAACTGAATTGGCACAAGCGTAATAGATTTAGGACTTTTTTGGTAAATATCCCTGGTTCTTTCTCATATGATGTGCTCAATCATAATTGTCTTTTCCCCAAGATTTTAATTAACCATAAACATCCGACTCCTTCTTATTGTTCTTTTCATCATCAATTCCTGAGAATCAAACTCTAATAAATGATTATCTCATTAAATTCATACAGTAATTACATGAAGATTTGATCAACATTCACAATTGCTTAAGTCACGAAGATTTTCAAGGGCACAACAGGCCAAGGGAATAACCAAGATGAACAAACAAGCCTTAGAGGTCTAGGATTCATGTACTCTAGAGGATTCTTGTAATTAATAGGGATAATTAGTAAGTTTACTATTGTAATTACAGGGATTTATGCATAAATAGCAATAGTAGGGGTGAGCAGTTCTAGGTTCCTTACAGGTTTCACCTAGAACCTAGAACCTAGAACCTACCATTGGGTACAAGTTTCTCATTTTTTAGAGCTTGGAACCTACCTATTGGAACTTGAAATCTAGAACCTACCCTGTCACAGGTTCTAGGATAGGTTCCAAGGTCTAACAGGTTATTTTTATATTTATTTCATTTTTAGTTAAACAAAACAAAAATGAACACAACGATACTAAACAAGCTTGTCATTCACCAAAGAGAATACAAAAAACTAGTTTTCCTGGCATTACGGTTCAAATAAATTCAATTAAACCAATAATTCATTACGTGAATCGATACTAGGAGTAAGCTATTCCATATTCCGTACAAGTTCCACTTGGTGGAACTTGCCCATGAGAATAGGTTTATTATTTTTTGGAACTTGGAACCTACACTATCACAGGTTCCAAGGTCGGTTTCATGTGCTACCTAGATTTCACCTGTATTATTAATTGAATAATTACAGTAAATCATTACCTTTAATAACCACCATTTGCTGCTATGATCTATTGACCACAACTTATATTTAGACACACAAAGAATATTAAACATTAACAAGTCATGAAATAAAAGCTCAAATTAGTGGTTCCAAATTATACACCAATTATCTAGCGCCATAAAATACCACAGAATCATGTAAAGATAGACCAAGAAAAAACACAAAAACCGTGTTAAGGTTTCAAGTTCCAGGTTTCAGGTTCCGCCTACCTAGAACCTGGAACCTATCCGTTGAAACATGTTCCTCAATTTTTGGAATCTGGAATCTACAAGTTCCCATCGGTCAGGTTCTCAGGTTCCAGGGCAAAACCCGGAACCATGCTTACCCCTAAATAGCAGTCTCAGTCTCAAGAGATAAGACTTTAGAGCTTCTCTCTACGATTTCTCTCTCTAGACGTCTTGTGTGGGTGTAAGTAAAGGCTGCCTACACATAGAAATTCAACAAACATTCTTAAGGCCGCACCGGTAGAAACCAATAGAAGAAGCGAGCCCATGACACTTATATACAGTAGCCCGTTAAATTTCTTTCTTCTTTCCTATGTAGGACCTGCTTCCCACTTGCACATACAATACGATCTAACTCTAACTCGAATAGAAAGCACTCATGGCCTAATTTTGATTAGAGCCTCACAATTATATGAAATGTGTCTAGGCACTTTATGTCCCTCTATATCTGTCAATATTGTATCGTACTTGTCATTCATAATTCCAGTAGACATCTTCTTCAAATCCATTAAAGAGCATATTAGAACATTTTACAAGTAATCAATTCTAAAGTAAAATATGTAAAGTCATCAAAAAGGGATTTTTGAATGTGGACATGCAATTGAGTTACCTAATAGCTCTCGAAAAGCAATTGTATTTGTAACCACCACAATTTAATATTGTAATTTACTAAATGAAGATGTCCATTAATGGAACTATTAGTTTGTTTTTTTGGATTGAAATGGAACTATTAGTTTAATGAAGATAGTGGTAGTAAGTGAACTTAATTATTTTTCAAAGCATATTTTTAGGGAAAATTACAAAAAAAAATCCGTAACCTATTGTATTGATGTCAATTCAGTCCTAAACTTTTTGATTTGACCAATTTAGTCTTAAACCTTTTGACAATTTTCCAATTAGTCATTTTGGCCAAAATTGGCTGGAAATTGTTGACATAGATACTGACCGTGAACAATTTTGCAATTTCTTACAATTTCTTTTTTTCTTTTTCCATTGTGGCCAACAAGGGTTGCTAGCAACCCTTGTCGACTGCTGCAAGGGTGCGAAGGCCCTTGCCAATGGCTGGCGAGGGCTTGCAGGTCCTCGCCTAGTGGCCGGCGAACCAAAAAAGAAAAGAAAAATGAAAATAACTAAAAAATATAAAGAATTTAAAAAAAATTTAAAAATTTGTAAAAATTGTACACGTCAGCGCCGATCGTGCCACATAGGATGGCTGATGTCCACGTTAGTAACCTCTAGCCAAAATTGGCAAAAAGGACTAAATTGGAAAATTGTCAAAAGATTTAGGACAAAATTAGCCAAATTGAAAGATTTATGACTGAATTGGCATCTGTACAATAGATTTGGGACTTTTTTGGAAATTTTTCCCACATTTTCATCGGACTGAAAAAAAAATTTATGTATGTCAGTTTATCAAGATTAATGTCCATCCATAAATATTATATCACTCGATAATATATAAAACATTAGATATTCTGAATTTGTATATCCCAATATTAGTAAAATGATTGGAAAAAAAGTTATATGATGAGTCAAACTAATTTTTTATAGTGACCCAATGAACCGCTATGTTATGCAATTAAATCAATGAAGTATATTGGATTCCAATTAAATACCAGAGTTAATTTCTCTTTCCTGTCAATTTCTGTTTGATTACTTATAAATGTAGGATTTATATAATTTCAGTTATACACGAAAAGTTTACGCAGGGTCACACGCGTCAAATAGCTAGTTTATATGACTTGGCAGTACGTGAAAATCTTGCCATGCTGCGTCGACACATTGCTCCTGAAAACACTGACGATTGAATGCACATTAGTCACCGATTGAACAGAATTTATTATTTAGCGGTCGAAGTCAAGAACATTTTCTCTAATTGACAACAACCCTCATTAATTGCATTTTATGCCTAATGTACCCACAGGTTCACGATGAACAGCACCTCGCTTCCAAAGAAAGCATCCCAGTCTGTGTTGTGTCCCATTTCATTCCTCTCAGCAATGGAAAACTTCTCAGTCTCAAACGTTCTGAAGCTTATACCGCTACTCATGGTGCTGCTCGTGTTTGTGATTACAAATGGAGAGGGCGACCCGTCAAAGAAAGTCGTTCGAGTCCAAAATGATCTGGGCGGAGTTACTCTTATGGTGCATTGCAGATCCAAAGGCGACGACATCGGTGTGCGCTACCTTACCAATGGAAACTCCACTGAGTGGTCATTCCATAGTGGGATCGGCACGTTCTTCCGGTGCACCATCAAGTGGAATGGTGCAAAAAGAAGATTTCACGGTTTATGATTCGCGGAGGGATTTGAATCGATGTTGGCTTAAGTGCTAGTGGAGCATAAGGCCGGACGGAGCCTACTTTTTCAATCAGAACACACAGCAGTATGAAAAGTTGTATGCCTGGTAAAAGTAGGAGGTTTTGACTTGGAAAGAAAAGTTATCTGAACTATGCTCCTGGATAGAAACGAAGAAACTAATTGAATAAAATTCACATCTATCTCCATTATTTTTCTCCCCACATCTTTTTCTATATACACCAATTCAAACTAGGAGTTAACATATGCTTCAAAGTTGCACGCATTGTCGACAAATGATGCATATAATTCACTTGTGAATGTTCCCCCTCACTTGCAATTCGGAATTGAGACTGATCATCTAGAGCCAAGACATTAAGATCTAGTCAAACAAATAGGCTAAATTGATATTTCGCAAGTTGGGTTTTGGTTAATGATGCAAACGGTCATCTTTCTCAGTTTACATTTGATCGTTTTAAAATTCTTTTATATAAGCGGCAAAATATTCAGATTACTTCTCAAACGATTATATTCAATGCCATGTAATTATTTTCACAATAAGATGTAAGGGGATTCATGGAATGAAAGAAGTCATTTGTTTTTGTTACACTATGTATTGGAATTATCCCACAGATGGCCGGATACATTAGAAGTTTAATCTGCGGGTTCAATGCAGCGTTTCTGCGCTCCGTTTTAAAAAGATATCTTTGCGCCGCATATCATAAGTACCATAGAATAAACTAAAGTATTATGACCTTTGGACCACCAATCTTGTATAGCATGACATAGAAGGCAGCGGACCCAATTGGCCACTTGGGTTGAAAATTTTAATCCGTACGCGCATTTGTTTGTGTATACATATAATTTATTGGGTCTCTTAATTACATTTTATTATGGGCGATGCTATTTTCACCCTTTATATGACTAAATCCATCCAATTTCACAAAAAAGACAAAATTCCCCTCTATCATTCAATTGCAATTTAAATCGGTGGTTCCAAATTTATTTACTTTCCTTTTTTCAGTTTTTCTATATCTATATAGGATCTACCTACCATAATTAGAATTTCATATGTTTAGTTTTTGTTTATTATAGATTTTCCATGTAAATTAAAGGCTCTATTTTTTTATTGTTAGATATTACTTCCATTAAAAAAATTTGTCGAAAAGAAAAATTTCCAAGTAATCTAATTTTTTTCTACGTTTTCGATCAAATTTGTGGATAAATTGTTAAGTAGATGAAATTTAATTAAATCAAAACATTGCACAAAGTATAAACTTCTTTTTTTGAAAATGCTAGTGAAACATCATTATTTTTTATCGACAAAAATTAATATCATCTATAAACTGTTTACGGAAAAAATATCAAAATACCTCATTGTGCATAATGTTTTTAGTGTATTCCTAGATACTCCTCTAACTACTTACATGCTCTGTATAAAAGTGTATCACCAATACAGTAAGGAAAAAAGATTAATTCTTTGATATAATAAACAAAGAGATTTGATATATATTTTAGAATAATAAAATTAATAATAAGTTCACCAAGAAAGTGAGCTTTTGAGATAAGAGGGATAAAAAATAATTAAGTTGTTATAAGATCAATGATATAGAGTTGACTTTTTTTTTTCAGTTTTATACTATATCAAAGAATGTCTTTTTTCTTTACTATTAGCGAGATAATTTTACACGGAGCATGTAAAATAATATAAGAATATTTGAAAATGCACTTTTCTTTAATACGCTAAAAAATAAAACATGTGACATGCTTAATTATGGTAACTATCCTAAATAAAAAAGGAATAGAAAAAAGAATGAGTGGGGCCATCACTTTAAATTGCAATTGAAAGATTGAGTGCCGTTTTGTCTTTTTAGTATAAATGGGGGTAGATTTAGTCATTTAAGGGGTGGAAATATAGCCACCCATTATTTATTTAACAAGTACAAATTTCTTAATACCAAGCTCAAAATTTAAGCCTAAACCTAAAAAAGATATGGCTCAAATTGGACCATGACAATACACTTAACGCTTAAAACTCACTGATAAAATGCCTGAATAAGCTTGCCGACCATAGAGGTCATAACAATACACTTAGCCCAAGAAACCTATTGATGGAATGTTTGAAGAGCTTCTCGATCGTGAGCTTCTAATAGATAGAGTTTAAGTGAAGATCATGACATGTGGGGGCAATTGATTGACTTGAAACATAAAGGAAAGTTGAAGTCTGAGTCTATAAGGATCCATCGACCAATGAATAACTATAACTAAAAGATCGGAAGCACTTACAGCTCATCCCTGAAATAGCACACTTGTTGACAGTCATTTAGAGATTTTTGCAAAGGAAGAGCAGGATGTATAACAGAATCGCTCATTAGATAAATGAGGAATAAAAAGTTCACACACTTATCAACACATGCCCATATCTCTCAAGACTTGTCAACACTTCGAATCGATCGAGGAGTCCAGATCTTGAAGAAGATCATTTAATTTTAGATCAGATCTTTGCTTGGGTTTTGAATTTCAAATTTGGATAAGATTAGATTTCTTGACTTCGGTATTTGCCGTTGAGTATAAAAGCTTTTCAGTCGAGTCTTGTAAGCTTTTTACTTTCTCTACGCACTTTATTGATTTCCTTCGAGAAGTTTTATTCTTCAATTCCAATTATCGAGCATGGGCGATATCCAACAATGTAAGCCATATGTTCCAATTCAATATAATACTTTGCAATTTCCTCTTTTTCCTTCATTTTACTATATGTGCATCGCTTTATTAATTCAAATTCCATTAAGTCATTGAAACTTCAAGGCATACTAGAATCCACCTGCTTTTGATTCGAAGTCAAATTTGGCATTTTAGTTGGCCATTGATCATCCTTGATAGGTTTTATAAAACCATTGAGTTTTTGATGACCACAACTTGACAAAACACACCTAACAAGATTAAATAAAAAGGGAAATTATCAAATGGTGCCTCGAAGTGATGCCTTTCTCTTAAAAAAGTCCCCAGATGATTTGTCTCAAATAAGGCTCTAAAATAGGCAACTTAGGGTGCATATGGTAATATTTCTGTTCCCGAGAACAATTCTTATTCAGAAATAGTTTTTTCTATTTCTATTCCCAGAATATAAAAAGAACAGAAATACGTTTGGTACGATTCTAAAAAATTTTATTCCCAATTTTTTTCATTTAATTATAAAAGTATTGATAGAAACTGAACAATCCATTTTTAGATTGAACTAGACTTTTATAATGACTTAACTTATCATGATATTCAATGATAGTTTCAGAAAATTCAATGTAATAATTAGTAAAAAATGGATGGCTGGAAATGGCAGTAGGGAGTTTCACTAGTTTATAATTCAATATGAGGAGGTTGACAGTAAATCTTTGGGCATTATAATAAATAGGTGCATAGACCTTTTGAGCTTTAGAGTGTAGGGTATAGGGTTTAGGGTTTTAGGGTGTAGGGTTTAGGGTGTGGGGTGCAAGGTTTAGGGTGGAAGGTATAGGTTTAGGGTGTACGGTTTATAGTTTAGGGTTTTAGGGTTTAGGATGTAAGGTTTAGGATGTAAGGTTTAGGTTACAGGGTTTAGGGTGTAGGGTTTAGGATTTAGAGTTTAGGTTACACTAAGCTTATTTTCTAAAATGATCTTGTTTCTCTTTTTGTTTCCGGGAATAAAAAAAGTAGTTTTTTTTACTTCTTGTTTCTATTTTAAAAAAGTAGGTTACCATGAAGTAAAAGACCGTGTAAATCATCGGCTACATCTTCTTCTCTTGTTTCTATATGCAGAGCTCGTGACCTATGTCTATGGAAGTTGTGACCTTTGTCGATTTTCCTTTAGCAGAGGTTGCCATAGATTTGTGGTTGCATGAGGCCAGCCACCTATAGTCGTCACTACAAAAAAACACGTTTTTTCCGACGAAATTTCCAACGAAAAATTTGGAAAAATTCGTTGGTAATAGGTCGTCGGAAATTTTTCCAACGAAAAATTTCAATTTTTGTTGGAAATTTGCGACGAATTTTATTTCGTTGGAAAATTCGTTGGAAAACTCATGGCTAAATTCGTTGGAAAAACTACAAAATTTTTTTTCTGGTCGAAAAATCGTGGAAATTTTTTTTTCAACGAAAAATTTTTTGTTGGTAAAATTACAAATGTTTTTTTTTGGTCGAAAAATCGTGGAAATTTTTTTTCCAACGAAAAATTTTTGTTGGTAAAATTACAAATGTTTTTTTTTGTAGAAAAATTGTGGAAATTTTTTTTCCAACGAATTTTTTTTTTCGAAAAATCGCCCTCGCCGGCGACGAGCTCGACCTCGCCCAGATCTGGGCGAGCTCGGCCCTCGCCGGCGACGAGCTCGAGCTCGCCCAGATCTGGGCGACCTCGAGCTCCCCGGCGACGGCGATGAGGTGGTTGAGGCGGCGGGTGAGGTGGCGGCCCATGGTGGCGTCGGGGGCACCGACCGCCGTGGGGGCCTGGCCCTGGATGGCCGTGGCGGCGAGGGAGCCGACGTCGCCCAGATCTGGGCACGGAGGAGTTGAGGGCCCCGATCTTGGTGTCCATGGCGCCGGAGCCGGAGCCGGAGCCGGAGGAGGAGGGGGGGCGGCGGGGGAGGAGGCGGAGCGGGAGGCGGAGCGAGAAGGTGAAGGAGAGAGAGAGAGAGAGAGAGAGAGAGAGAGAGAGAGAGAGAGAGAGAGAGAGAATGTGGAATTGTTGCAGGAATTGAGCGCGAAAATATGAATAAGGAAGAAGTAGTGTTTTCGTTGCAAAATTCGTGGGAAATTTCCCACGAATTTTGCAACGAAAATTGTACACACTAAAATAATTGCCCGGAAAATTTAAATTCGTTGGAAATTTCCAACGAATTTTCCAACGAACATTGTACACACTGAAATAATTGTCCGGAAATATGAAATTTGTTGGAAAATTCGTTGGAAATTTCCAACGAAATTTTCAACGAATATAAAAAATGCCGAATAGTACCGGTTTTTTTGAAATTCGTTGGAAATTTCCAACGAATTTTTCAACCAAAATTGTACACACTGAAATAATTGCCCGAAAAATTGAAATTCGTTGGAAAATTCCAACGAATATAAAAAATGCCGAATAGTACCGATTTTTTTGGAACTCGTTGGAAAATTCGTTGGAAATTTTCAAAGAATTTTCCAACGAAAATTGTACACACTGAAATAAGTGCCCGAAAAATTGAAATTCGTTAGAAAATTCGTTGGAAATTTCCAACGAATTTTCCAACGAATATAAAAAAGTCGAATAGTACCGGTTTTTTTGGAACTCGTTGGAAATTTCGTTGGAAATTTCCAACGACAAAAAATTCGTTGGAAATTTCCAACGAAATTTCCAACGAAAATTGTACACACTAAAATAATTGCCCGAAAAATTCAAATTCGTTGGAAAATTCGTTGGAAATTTCCAACGAATTTTCCAACGAATATAAAAATGTCGAATAGTACCGGTTTTTTTGGAACTCGTTGGAAAATTCGTTGGAAATTTCCAACGAATTTTCCAATGAATATAAAAAATGCCGAATAGTACCGATTTTTTTGAATTTGTGGCAAAATTCATTGGAAATTTCCAACGAAAAATTTTTCGTTGGAAATTTACAAGGAATTTTGCGACGAAATATTTTTCGTTGGAAATTTCCAACGAATTTTGCCACGAAAAATTTTTCGTTGGAAATTTCCAACGAATTTTGCTTTTCGTTGGAAAATTTGTCGAAAATTTGCGACGAAAATTTTTTCGTCGCAAATTTTCGTGGCAAAAATCCGGTTTTTTTGTAGTGCGTGGTGTCGGGGCTTGGCTCAATCGATTTGCTCGATTTTTGCTTGTGAGATATGAAAAATCTTGAGCAGCCATGACCATGGTTGAAAGCTCGAAACTCAATCGACCATGGTGCCATGGCCGCGAGGAGCTCAAGGGCCCGAATGAGAGGAGCTAGAGAGGCACGGGTGAGAAGAGGGGGAGCGGTCATAGCTGTGGTCAAGAGCTCAAAGCTCAAGCCCGTAGCCATGGCTAAGAGCTCGGAGATGTGCGGCCATGGCCACGAGTTAGGAGAGGGAGAATGGTGATCAGCATCGTTGAGCTAGCGTTCAATGGACAAGTGGTCGTAGCTGAACCATAGAGACTTATTGGCAACTTCTTGACATTGAGCAAGATCATGCACCGAGAGTGGCTCGGCATGGTTGCGGAAGGAAGAATAAAAAAATAGAAAAGAAGAAAGCAAAAGAAAATAAAAGAAAAAAATGTCCTTGGATGAAAATATCCCTAACAGCTTGGAAAGTGGCATATGAGATGCCAATGCTCGCTAGCAGACAAAGATTCGGGAGGCTAGTGAGCTAACGGTGTGTTTTGAGACTAAGTTGTCTACTTTAGAACCTTATTTGAAATAAGATGCACTCTAAAGACTCTTTTAAACTAACCTCTTTAGAATCCTATTTGAGACAAAGTCTATTATAAAAACTCTTTTGAACTGTACTATTTTAGGGCCCTATTTGAAATTTATACTCAATAAAAAGTTCAAAATTGGGTATGACATTTTAGTGTTATCTAATACACCCTGACTTCTGTGACACCCAGTCCCCTTACGTATAGACTGCAAACTTCTTGAACTCGAGACTATCTGCATGCATGAATTATGATGATCGAGAGAACTCTATACTAAATTGCCTCGAATGAGGGGTCAGGCGACGAAGTTCTTCTGCAGCTGCAGAGGCAAAAAAACGACTTTTCGTGTCTACCGATCCGTCAGAGCAGAAACAACAGAAGAGAGAGAGAGAGAGAGAGAGAGAGAGAGAGAGAGAGAAAGAGAGAGTACGTTTTCCAGGTTAGTACGGTTGAAAGGAGAATACGAAGCTTTTTCATCTACAAGTGAAAGGATCTCTCCATGTCTGATGTGCCAAAGAACTGCGTCGATGTGACGACTAAATTTTGTTTATGTGCCTCGAAAAATGCCGCGGTAAATAGAATTAGGTTCAGAGAAATAAGGTTGACGTACATGATAGAGCACCATAGAGGCATAAATTAAGTTCCAGGAGATGTCTGGTAAAAAAAAAAAAAAGTTCCAGGAGATGGACAAGCGAAAAAGAGTATTAAGTACTTTTTGGACGACCTGAATATAACAAACAGAAATCGATGATTCCGGCAAACTCGGATTGATGGTCATGGCAAATAATTGAGGATCCGTCAACACCATTAGAACCATTCTTGTGAAAAAGAGGAAGAACTCCATCCGGGGAATTACTTAATGTCGACATCTGCAAGCAATCGAACATGAACGAACGGTCCACAGAGACGTAGTGGAGTCTCAAATGTTCTACGTCCATGTCTATTTTTATTTATTCAGGATATGATTGATATGACATGCAAACACAAAGAAGAAAATTGTAAAAACTTTCACTTAGAATGTAAAGATTTCGAGTACATAGTTCATAACTAAAACTACTTGGCAAGCGCACGGAATGATGAATACGAGTTTTGAGTTTGGTAAAAATGAAACAAGTCAACGACAACCTAAGATCAACAGAAAAGGGAACACAGGAGGTGCTCGGAACGTAAATTATTCATACATACACACACATATATATAAATACATACTCACTTTGATCTGCATGACAGGATTCGCTTGGAAAGTTGCCTCAGCTGAACACGAGGTGCTTCATTACGCTGGACCGCATCATCAAAGGACTCAAAGTCATCGCCAACCCTCTCATTCCTACTGAAGCACAACGGCGCGATCGCCATCTTCTTCTTGGAGCTCTTCTTGTTGAGGTATTGATGAAGAAACACAGGAGTCGAAGTGAAGCACTTGACCTGGAAATACCTGATCAGATACGGGACACTCGATCCCAATGACGCACACAGCGATTGCCAACCACTCGACGTCTGTCAATATGACGCTGTACAGCCCAGTAATGTAGGCCACCATGGTCCCTGCCAAGGCGAGGTAGAGTAGCTTCTTGCTGTACACGATGGCCCTCTTCAAGAACGTCTCATCGCTGAGCATGGCTGAGATCAAGATAAATATGACCGTCGGGGAAGTAGAGACAGCGAGGATGTCGGCTAGGATGAAGACCTTGAATGCAGGTTGATCAATGAGGACAGCATCACCAGGTGCGTGGCGGACGGGGCCAGGTGATTGTGTTAGAAGCGAGGGGCCAGAAGAGTTGGGAAAGTTGCACGAGGGGAATGACGGTGGTGGATGAGTGCCGGAGTCATCAGGCATGAAACCTCCAGGCAATGTGAAGGCAGCGGCGAAAGTGATGGTGGTGAGGAGTGTGGCCACGACAGTTAGGGCATTGGCATGGCCCTTGAGATCGGCTTCGGGGTTGTTGAGGGGGGTGAGGGGGCTTTCAGAGTTGTTCAAGATGTGAGGCTTTTGGCAACGGACGGCCGGGAGGTTCTTCAGGTATCGGTAGAGGTATGCCTGCACATGAACAATTACTATCAGCAGGTAATAGAAGCAGGCTGTGGAGATGAAACATTCTATTTCAAGGCTAGTGTGATTTTTCAAGATCGTCAATAACCAAGATTTCCCTCCAAAAAATGAAAACATATACAGATAGGCGAGAGGAAGCAATAGCTTAGTTTACCCGAAATGCACGTACGTTTATAAAATTCTATTGAGTTTACCACGTTTATAGTAGTAGTAGATTAATCCTGTAAATCATATTTAATATTTCCTACATTTGAAAAAGATTAACATACACAATTCATTGCATCAACTTTATTAGATTAATGTCAAATTACTTTGAAGTACCAGTAGGCACTAAAACATGTGAACTAAAAGAATAACAATAATGTGTAACAGGCGAAAAAAATATAAACATTGAAATATAATTTTGTCTCAAACTCTATGTTATAAAGTAAAGTAAAGGCGAATTTCTGTCTCAACCTTTTACAAAAAAGAAAATGAATAAATGTTATATGTGTTGCCAAATCGATAACAACTATGGATTATAAAGAAAACAAACGAAATGGTAAGTTAAAAGGTTATCAACACCTTATATGCCATAAACCTATTATATTATCTAAATTAGAAATGGATCATCATCATTCTGCAATAATGTAAATTCATTGTCTCGATTAATTAAATCGCACTTCCTCTCTATACTATTTTACATTCTTTTATCACATAGATAGGTATACCTCGTTTGTTAGTTTTATTAAACCGGATCAATCTCACACGTGCAAGAAACCACGAGATAATACCCATTGAACCTACTGAGTTTGTCGCTCGAATTCTTGCCACATAGGAGTTTGCATTGGAGCTCAGAAAGTCGAGTTGGGTCCGAGACAAGTTTGGAGGCGTTCGAAGTGTGAGAAAAGATGGGAACGGGCACCCATGCCAAAGGCGCGGGCTGCCAGTCTGACGAAGCCCAGTAGCCAAAGCTTCTAGGCATGGGTGGGGGCGGCGCGGCATAAAATAAACGCGGTTTTGTGAGGCTTTCTCTAAGGATTTGCTAGTTAAATTTGATGAGAAAAATATGAGAGCTTGTGAGGATATGTGTATTGGAGCATTGGGAAACGCATGAGAGATTGACCTATTGGTTATCACTATATAACTCTCTGATTGATAGGTCATCGTGGCTCACTCTCTCGTAGAGTAGGTACCGACTTTCTGATCAAGCCGCGTAAATTCCTAATGCTCTTTATCATTCCCCAGTAATTTTTCTAGTAATTTCTTCATATTGCATAAGATTGTAATTACAAAGCCCATTAGCTTCCGCCTTACTTCACTAAAGCACCCAACAGAAAAGCCCATCGTCTTTTGACCAAAACAAAAAGAAAAGCCCATCGTCTTGACTGTTGATATTTTTTCGAAAACTATGATTTGGTGCACAAAGTTGTGTAACATGATGACAAAATATTTACCTTCTTCATGGTGAATTGCCACTGAGACACAATATCTAGAGCCGTGAGCCCATCGGCATTCTTGGCCCTCAGATCCACCGAAGGAATCATCAGCAACCTGTTCACCATCTTGTAGCTCTGGTCCTTAGCCGCAACGTGCAATGGCGTGTCCCCGCGACTGTCGGCTTCGTTCACCATCTCCACTAGCTCAGGCACTTTCAACACATCCTAAGAGCAACACTGCTGGCACCTCAATGTGAGGTGAACCACATTATGGCCCTCGTTGTCAGAGATCTCGACTGTGTCGGGACAGTGCTTGAGGATCTCCCTCAGAACGCAGAAGTGGCCCAAGGAGGCAGCTTCAAGCAGCGGGGTCCGGCCATGGATGAGGTCCTTGGCGTAAGCTGAAGAAGTGTCGATTTGTAGGACGCGAGTGGCTATTTCTTTCTGCTTGGCTTTCGCGGCGAAGTGCAGGGCTGTTCTTCCTTTGTTGTTGGGCTCGGTGATGATTTTATATCCTTGGAGATTTATGAGAGCATTCACGCATCCTAGGACATGAAGAACTCGTTGGAAGAGTAGATTCGAAGTAACATGGTTTCTTGATATGGTATTAGTTTGCTTGCTCTAACATAGCATCTAGATGGCAACTTATCCTAAGTGACATGTAATTGATTCATTGAAGTATGCCCAGCTTATATAGGTAATTTTCCCGCCAAAGTTTCCTTTCTCTTCTTGGGTTTTTATAAGACAATGCAATCTACGTCGAAATTTTCTTTTTACACAACCCACCATCATCATTATGGATTAGGTAGTTATAGATTAAAAAGTTTGGCTTACCAAAATCAATAATGATAGATGCAGGTTGTGTAAACCAAAAATGCGTAATTTTTGTTACAGCCACAAAAGTTTCCTCCAACCATATTTACGATTGCTGGGAAGTAGGCTAAAGTTAAACTAATTGATTAGGTTTTCTTGGAATGTGTATTTTCTGGCCTAAGTTAATATATGGGCAAACGCTAGAATGCATAACTATAACTAGAAGTTGGGTTGGAGGAAGTTGTGACCAAATTAGGTTGGACAAAAATATGTAGAGATACCTTATGTATGGTTGAAACTGAAGCTTGACTGTGAGATTCTATCGAAAATCTTATTAAAAATGGAGATGATAAATTACAGAAGTACTTGTCTTTTTCGCTTGTTAATCATATATAGTTCATAGTAATTTTTGTAGTATGTGTACAAATGAACTAGCTCAGTTCTTTCTTACATTTTATGCCTTCTAAAAGCTCTTTGACCTTGTCATACACTTTTATTTCATGTGCTTCGTACAGATTCCACGGATAGCATTTCTTGCTTCTTCGTGTACGTCAAAAGGCGACAAGGACTGGCTAAAACTGCCAAACACGTTACAAAACCAAACATGTAAACTTTAAATTATATTCCTGTTACGGCTAGTTTTATCACTTAGAGGAGGGTTGAATAGGTGATTTTACATATTAAATGATTTAAACGTGCGGAATGAATATAGTTGAGGTCAACAACTCATATGATTAATATCAGATGGATGCGTATAACAAACTTGTATATAAATTATCGTTAGATGATTACGTCTAATGACTAAGATGATGTTCTGACGAACTTGTTTGACAGATATATATGTAGTATAATGTCAGCAATAATAAATAAAAGTTTAGGAATAGAGAATACTACACACATATCTTTATAGTGATTCGGCTTTATCAAGCCTACGTCCACTCTCTATGCTGGTAGCCTGTTAATTGTGTTTCACTATTGAATCACCAGAAGATTATAAGAGCAGTGCTTCTCAGATGATAGACTATACTATCACGTACACTCTTCACTCAAGTAATTTTCCTTTTAAAAATACAATGTGAAAAACTATAATCACAAGTGTGTAAAATTGAAGCTCTATTCAGATTTTGGAATTCTCGATTCTGATTCTACTTTTTTGTACGATGTTTGCACTCCTTTTATACTCCTCTACTTCCAATCTATCCGTTGGACAATCTTTAGAAGATTGATCTCTAAATCAACCCGTTGGAGAAACTTCCCAAAAGAATATGCATAGCCGTTAGAAGAAGAATCATTATCTCCGAGTAATTTGATTATCCATATAATCAAATCAAGGTTTCCATAAGTGTAATTCTTCATATTTGAAGAACGATCTTGTGATTACCTATTAGGATATCTTAAAATATCAATTTGATTATCCTGCATAAACTTGTCAAAAATAACACTCATTGAATCTTACAAGTAATTTTGACTCTAATGACAAAGTCCTTTCATCAACTAAATCTGATGATTCAGCATTCACCAGCATCAAATAACTTAAGTGTAATTCTGGTCAGTAACAAATAGTTTTATCATTCCTCAAAACTCATTAGGGATTTTTTTCAACATTCTCCCATTTTTTATGATGACAAAACTGTCTATATGCAATGTAAGTAGTTTATAACTTTTGAAGCACATATATGAAGCATTGAAGCACGTATATAAAACATTGTTAAGCTCTTAAATCAAATTATATCAATTTATATTCTGCCGCTCCCATACTTGCATTCACATCCATCCTTTATACTACTTCTCCCTCTTTTTGACATCAGTAGAAAGGATAATCAATAAAAATGCAATAAGAGTCCAACAACCATTGTCGAATCATAAGTCAATATTCAAAGTTCACACCAAGTCAAACACATAACAAAAATCAATATTGAAATTTGAAATAAATAGCTCAGAAATGATAAGTTGGGAAGAGATGTGATCAATTTTGTTGATGTGCTGGAGGGGTTGAGATTCTTGCGGGTTCAGATGAAGCAGTTCCAAAAGGTGCAGATAGGAAAGGCACTTGGACAAGATGAAAACTAGAAAGTTGGTTCAATCGTTGCTCCATATGTGATGAGAGTTAATGAATCTGGCCGGTAGTGTTAATTGCCGCAATTTATACATCAGTTCTAACTTGAGTCTTCAAATTGTTGATTCTTGCTTCCATCAAGTCCTTGATCCCCTGAATTCCTTCTTTAAGTTCATTGCGAAGTTCCCGGACTTCATTCTGAACTGCAACTTATCTCCATCTTAGATCGGTAATGGCTGCATGTCTGACATGGATGAGGACATGTTGTATCTAGAAAGAGTGTGAGTGGTCTGAATGTCAACAAATGCTACTTCCTTCCCTTTGCCTCTCTGTTGAGCTTTAGATGGACTATTTTCACAATCATCTCCTTCAAGAGGAAAATCTACAGAAATTGTTGCTGAAGGAGCTGCTTTTTGTGCATTCTGATTGTGGTCCTCCTATATGTCAGGCAAATTGAAGTCATTCTCCTCAACATCTTGAGCATTTTCTTCTTCAAACTCCTCCTGCATTTCAACTAGATTAATGCTATTTTCCTCATCATTGTGAGCATTTCTTGCTCAAACTCCTCATGCATTGCAGCTTCATGATCATGTTCAAACTCCCCCTGTCTCCTAGAGGGTCCTTCCTCAGCATCTTTCTCGGCAGTTGCCATTGTCTCTTGCTGATTTTCCATGACTACTTTGTTGATGATGTCACTAAGTGAATTCATCAAGTGTTCCTTCTCTTCTCCCAGTCTCTGAATTTCAAGCTGAGTGGTAGCATGTCTGTCTGCACAGGCTTTATACTTGGCATCTTGAATAATTAGCCATTACATAAACCTTGACTCCTCAAGGCTTCTTCATCAGCTTGAGATTGTTCAGCAGATTGGTTATCGGATATCTGCATCTCATTAGAATCATTGGCCATAGCTTGAATTCTTTTGGCTAGTTTGTCAGTTCTGAAGGCTGTCGGTTGCACTTTCCTCTTTCTAACCAAGGGTTCAATTGATTCCTCCTCATTAAAATCATGAAAAATGTTAACAGAGCCCTTGTTCTGTGCATTCATCACTTCTATAGGAATAATCTTACCCTCGTTATCCTTCCAATTTTCATCATCAAATCTGTATCCCATCTCAGTCATCATGAGTTCTCCAACAATCATAGTTTGAAGAGGTTTACCTTTGAGTTTTGCAAGAATGGAGATTTTCAAATACTTAAAGATAGCGGTGATCAAAACTCCATAAAGGAGTTGACATTTACTCTTCTTGACAATTCTATACATTTGAAGAAGAATCATATGGGACAGAGAAATGGGAAAGGTGGTTTGAATTGCCCAAATCAACTTGGCCTCATATCGAGAGACATCAGTTTTGAAAGATCCTTTGGATTTGAGACAATTGATGATGATTTTGTGGAGGACAATTGAATTGAGAGGAAAAGAGAGTGAAATACATGAGATGTAGAGCCTCTGATGAAAGAAGAGTCACTAGACAAAGATCGATATGTCAAATCTGAAGTGATAGGAATAAGAGAAAATTCTGTATGTTTTACTCCTAGAATGACAACGAGATCAAAGGCTGATAACTTGTAATCTTGTTGAAAAATAGAGAACTCAATTTCAGTAGGAGAAATGAATGACATATTTGAATAAAAGTAAGCCGTGAGTTCTGGGTAGATTTTGTGAGAGAGAGGGTGTGACATCCTGAAAATTTCCCATTTTGGATTTATGAAATGCTTGGTTTTATGAACGTACCGTAGTTAGTTCTCCCCCGGAACTGATCATTTCTGGGATATTAACCATTAGGGAAAGGCTAATTAGAGATTTGAATTCGTGTGACTAAAGAAAATTCGATCGTGAATTGATTTTCGACCATAGAATCGTCGAGGTGATATTTTGAGCCAATGTAGGCCGATCTTAGGATAGTTATGGGCCGATTCGTCACTGTCATATGAGTGGATCGCGGATGATTCTGTTTGACTACCAAATGAATTGACCAATAATCCAGAATATATACCGAACGATCATACCCCGATGGAACTAGCGATCGAACCTCACGATTTCTTAACAACCGAAGTCGTCATTAACCGAATGAACTTGCACGTGACTCGATTTATTATCAGTCACAGATCGAATATGCGAATTTCCCCAAAAGCTACCCGTTAGTTTGAGAAACGCTCGGGTTATGTTAAATAAAATTCAATTATTAATTAGAGCCTAAATTAGGCATCGAAAAATTAGGAAGTCACGACGAGACGTTAGGACGACGTTGTAGTTAGAACGTATAGTTTTGGATGTTTCCGAATCTTTCAGAAAAATTCAATTTCGGCAAGGAAATGGAAAAGTGACCATTTTACCCTTGGAAGTTTATAAAGGGCAAGTGTTAAAGGGGAAGGACATTTTGGTCATTTTGTCCTAATTTTTGAGTTGGACAATTTTGCCCTTAAAATTTTATAAAATTCCTAAATTACCCTTGAATATTTTGGAAAAGATTTGATCTGGGCTGTCGATCTAAGGATAAGGATGAATCTCGGCCGTTGATTTGATTTGTGAGACAAGGGCAAGATGGTCAATTGCCCCTCAATAATTGACCTTGGGTTATTTAAACCCAAAATCCTCTCTCTCTCTCTCTCTCTCTCTCTCTCTCTCTCTCTCTCTCTCTCTCTCTATCTCTCTCGGCTCCCTCTCCCCCATCACCGAACCGACCGCCCCCCTTGGTCGCCGTCCACTGCGCCGTCGCCGCTTCGACCGCCATTCACGGCGCCACTACCGTTCCCCTCACCCTCTTGGTTCTCTCTCTCCATCCACCCTCCCATGGCCGTGAACTGCGGCAAGGAAGCCGTTGCCACTACCGCTATCCGTCGCCGAGCCGCCACTCCCCGTCGCCACCGCCGAGCCGCTCGCCGCCTCTCACCATTGACCGCCGCCCGTTTTTCGCTCTAGCCGAGTTAGTCTAGAGTTCGATAAGCCACGCCTTAAACTTTATTTAAGACTTCGGGTATCGACGGACAAATTTGAGTTGAATCGGATTAATTAGTATTGGTTTAGAGTTTAATTGGGGCCGTTTAGGGGTTATGTCGGTATTCTAAATTGGGAAATCGATATGGGCTGATTTGAGGATGAAATGACGATGTTTAGGGGCTGAATTGATGCTGGATCGGTTGCTGGAAATTGAGACTCGCTTTGGCGAGCATACGGTCCAATTTGGAGATAAATGGTGTCAATTTAGTGTGTTGTGATGTGACGGGTTGGTAGGGCTTGATATGGCTTGAAATGAAGATGGAAATGTTGAATTTATGCCTATGAATGTGGCTGTGTTTGCGGGCCCGTGAGTGGCCGTGTATGTTTGTTGAGTGGTGGATTAAATGACTGGATTTTGTATTGTTATGTACACGCGTGGGCTGAATTGGTTTTAATTGCCAATTGGTTGTGTTGGATGCTATTTGAGCATGAGATATGTGTGTGAATTGATGCGTGCACGGGCCACATGTGATTGGCAAATTTATTGGCAAGTGAGTGTTGAGTATGTGATTAGGCGAGAAATCGTGTGTGGTGTAGTATGTGTGATTGTGGAAATCTCTAAGGCGATACCATTACGCGGGGATATTTATCCGTCCCGAGGCAGTACTACTACGTAGGATGATGCCCTGTAATACCGGATGACGGTCAACCTGAGACGGTACCATTATGCGGGTTGTGTCGTAGGTGGTGGGTGTTGAGCCTGAGGCGGTACCACTACGCGGGCAAGATACACAACCTGAGGCGGTACTATTACGCGGACCTTGAAGTGTTGTTATAAGTTAGTTGCAGTGAACCTGAGGTGGTACCATTACGCGGGTTACTGGCGAGTTGAAAATGAGTTGGTCGCAGTGAGCCTGAGGCAGTACTATTACGCGGGCCACTAGCGAGGCAAGTGTGAGATGGTTGCAGTGAACCTGAGGTGGTACCATTACGTGGGTCACTGGCGAGAGGTGTGGAAAAGATGCGATGAGATCGGAACGAATGCATGAAACATAATTAGAATGTGCATGTGATTAGAAATTTTACTACCATAGCTAACGTGCAGGTTGCACGCTGGAAAGGCTAAGGTAAGTATAAATGGCGTGCCTGCTATGTGATGGTTGGCTAAATGTGATTGTGTTTGTGGTTGTCTAGAGGTACGTGATAGCTTAGGTGGGGTTTAGGGTGTGTGCTTGCTGAGATGTATTCTCATGGTTATTTCAATCAAAAATTTCAGAATCCCAGCCTGAGTAATGAATCCGCCACCGCCGCCACCTAAGCATTTTGGAGTACCGATGCACGCCGACCACAATGTCGTAGAGCATCCTATAGATGAGAATATGACCTACGTTAAGCATACGATGATAGTTCGGGTAGACATAGGACTATCCCTCTGGTAGTCCCATACATACACTGTGTGGTTATTCCGAGATGGGATAGATGAGTTTGGTCCCGTCCGTGGATTTGATGTTCCCTTTGATGGAGTCGGGGACTGGGATCCATCAGCTATACCTCTTCCAGATGGCGAGATGACTAGTTTGAAAACTAGTCTAGCGCAGTCAAGACTACAACCGGCACCTGCAGCACCTGAGCCCTCGGAGCCTGAGCATGAATCAGAACCGAAGAAATCACAGGCAGGATACGATCCAATGGACGTGGATCTCGAGGTGATTCCCGAGGAAGAACCAAAAGAAGAAGAACCCGAGGCAGAACCTGAGGATGAGCCTGCTGAGCCCGCTGAGCCGGAAGAAGAACCGGAGTATGTACCCTCGTATGAGCAGTGGATTGACCCCGAATTTGTGCCAGAGGACGAGTCTGATGAGGAGCCGGCTAAGGAGGAGCGGGACGAGGTTTCAGTGGAGTCGGGTGATATAAACCACCTGATCGAGATTGAGGCCGAGCTGGAGACCTCAAAGGAGCAGACAGTTTAGGAGGACTCAGATTCAGATGACAAAAAATCAGACTCAGAGTGGACGCCAAACAAAAAGCGTAGGGGCTAAGCTTAGGGGTTAAGAATAGGTAGATTTGAGGTGTTCTATTTTTGGCGATAGAATACCTAGGCTATCGATCCTTTTTTATATCGGTGGTTTTATAGTACGGTGTGCATATATATATTGGTGGTTTGTAAATTGTGAATATTATATAAGTTTGAATGAGAAACGAGTGTGTTTATTCTTCTTAATTACCCCAGTTCTAATTGTCTAGGTATTTGTGGTTTCCGCTGATCGTTTTAAATCTCTGATAATTATAAGTGAAGTCGGCGATACCCTAGGATGTCGCATTAATCGATCAGAGAAGTATGTCGCGAGCTTGATGGGGTTTGGGGCGTGACAGAGGGCACATTCTTTGAAAATCAAGACTTTCAATCAGACTCTGAATTTTGATATTGAAATTTTCAAAGAAGTTGAAGTCTACAACTCTGTTATTCATTATTCCTTTGGCTAGAAGAGAGTTGTAAGCAACTTGATGAGTTTTGTTTCTAAACAAGTTGTCACTTTTCTTATCATCAGCAGGAATTCCAGAAATAGACACAAACTTAGCAAATAGTTTTTCATCATTATCCTCCTTCCTAGTATCAATATTTTTGCTTTTCTCCAAAGTCTGCAGTTCCTGCTCACCAACGAATTCATCTCTTTCAACATTTGAATGTTCCCCTACTTTCTCTTAGCAAATAGTTTTTCATCATTATCCTCCTTCCTAGTATCAATATTTTTGCTTTTCTCCAAAGTCTGCAGTTCCTCCTCACCAACGAATTCATCTCTTTCATCATTTGAATGTTTTGCTTTTTCTTTTCTTTTTCGAGAAACTCCTTTCTTTATAGTCACAGGGGTTTCCTGAACATTAAAGATTTCTCTAAGAACTATTCCCTTTTCAGCAACAGGTGATCTTCCAAGCCTTATATCCTTCTCATATTCCTTCATAACTTCACGTTCAGACAGAAAACCTAAGGTTTTACACACGGCATTTACAATACTCTCGTCACTCCGATTTTCTCGAAGTACTCTAATGATTTTTTATCAGTCGTCTTGCGATAACAAAACAATCACATTCTTGAATAAGGATACGTGGAGATTTGTTACCTACAAACGACTCTTGCTCAGAGCTCGAGTCAGAGATATTGATTTTCTCTGCTTCTCCATCTTTGTCTACTCTGGTGAACATTCCTACAATTCTGTTTGATCGTTTGGAACCCTTGATTCCTTTCTTTGATTCAGTGATCGATTTCGGTGCCATTGAAGAAAATTTTGAGTTTCCGAAGAGAAAGATGAGATATTTTAGGGTAAAATGTGTGGTTAGAGATCTTTACGGATTCAAAGAGTAGAATGTGTGTTTGGAGAAAGTGTGTTAATGATGTTTAGTTTATCTCTAATAAGCTCAAAACTTTGCTTCTCTAAAAGTTTTGCAAAAATGTCAGCTAATTGCTATTTAGTATCTATAAATTGAATATTTATATCTCCTTTCAAAATATGATCACATATAAAATGATGCTTAATATCAGTACACTTAGCTCTGGAATGTAGAATAGGATTTTTGGTCAATGATGGTATTGGTATTGTCACACTTGATCTCGACAGTTGAGTCTTTGACATTGAAGTCTCTCAATTGTTGTTTTATCCAAAGAATTTGAGCACAGCAACTACTAAGGGAGACATATTCTGCTTCTGTTGTTGAAAGAGCTACAGTTTGTTGTTTCTTTGAATACCATGAAATAAGCATGTGTCCTAACAATTGACATGTTCCTGAAGTGCTTTTCCTATCTATCCTGCAACTAGCATAATCAACATCAAAATATCCAATAAGAGTAAAATTTGATCCCTTAGGATACATACTACAACCCAAGTGTAGGATTGGTGCTAATATATTTGATAATTCTTTTGACTGTAGTAAGATGAGATTTTTTTAATTCTGATTGAAATCTTGCACACAAATAAACATTGAACAGAATATATGGTCGTGAAGCAGTTAAATATAAAAGAGAACCAATCATGGTTCTATATAATTTTTTATCTACTGGTTTTCTTTTTTTATCCTTGTCTAATTTAATGGAATATGACATTGGAGTATATGTTTTTTTGCAATTTATCAAATCAAACTTTTTCGTAATTTCCCTGACATACTTTTCTTAACAAAGAAAGGTGCAATTTTTTATTTGTTTAACCTGTAATCCAAGGAAGAAAGTTAACTCACCTATCATGCTCATTTCAAATTCACTTTACATCATTTTAGAGAAATTCTTACACAATTTTTCATTTGTAGAACCAAAAATGATATCGTCTACATAGATTTGTACAATTAAAATAGCTTTACCTTTTCTTTTGATGAATAGGGTAGTGTCTACATTAGCTTTTGTGAATCCATTTTGTTCCAGAAAGCTGCTTAGTCTTTCGTATCAAGCACGTTGTGCTTGTTTGAGACCATATAATGCTTTCTTGAGAGTATATACCTTATCAGGCTTGTGAGGATCTTCAAAACCTGGAGGTTGTTCTATATATACTTCCTCTTTGATGTAGACATTTAAGAATGCGCGTCTTACGTCCATATGAAATAGTTTAAAATCACAGAAACAAGTATAAGCTAGTAAAATTCTTATTGCTTCTAACCTAGTCACCGAAGCATATGTTTCATCGTAATCTATTCCTTCCTCTTGTGAATATCTTTTGGTCACAATTGTTGCTTTGTTTCTGACGACTTTTCCTTGATCATCCGATTTATTACGAAATACCCATTTTGTTCCAATAACCGAATGATTTTTGGGTCTAGGAACAAGTTCTCATACTCGATTGATCTGGAATTGTAAAAGTTCCTCTTGCATAGCTTGAATCCAGCTTTCATCTTTCAATGCATCTTCAACATTCTTTGGTTCAATTTCAGAGATGAGGGCCATTGTATTTATGACTTCTTTTGCCTTTGCTCTAGTTTTGATTTCTTCATCTAAATTTCCAATGGTAAGGTTTTTGGGATGACTGGATTTTTACTTCCAGCTCCTGTTGAGTCTTTTATCATTTTTATCATTGAGATTTGATGATTCTTCATTGTCTTGTTGGTTTGATGATTCCTGAGCTTCACTAAATCTTTGATTTTGATCATTTTCACTTACCGTCAATTCATCAGATGCTATGTCCAGTTCTTCAGATGCTGGGTTTTCAGTGTCAGAATCGTCTTATTGAGTCTGAATTGAGTCTTCAAACTTGACATTTAATGATTCTTCCAATGTTTGAGTATTTTTATTATATACTTTATAAGCCTTGCTTGTTGTTGAGTATCCAAGAAATATTCCTTCATCTGACTTTTTATCAAACTTACCAACACGATCATTAGGATTTTTAAGAATGAAACATTTACATCCAAAAATATGAAAGTACGAAATATTAGGAATTTTATCTTTGAACAATTCATAAGGGGTCTTTTCAATAATTTGTCTTGGAAAAATTCTATTTGAAATATAACAAGTTGTTGAAACAGCTTCAGCCCAAAAAATGTGCTGGAGTTTTGTTTTCAAATAGAAGAGTTCTAGCTATTTCTTGTAAAGTTCTATTCTTTCTTTCAACTACTTCATTTTGTTCAGGATTATGAGGTGAAGAAAAAATATGTTGAATATCATTTTCATCACAGAAATAAGAAAAATTTTGATTTTCAAATTCTCTTCCATGATTAGATTTAATGCTCAAAATAGTGTAACCCTTTTCATTTTGTACCTTTTTGGAAAATTTTGAGAAATATTCAAATGTTTCACTTTTATAACCCAAAAAGAATACCGAAAGAAATCTTGAATAATCGTTGACAATAACTAAATAGTATTTCTTACCTCCAAGATTTAGAATTTGAGTAGGTCCGAAAATGTCCATATGAAGCAACTGCAAAGCTCAGTTAGTGCTTACATAATTTATTGATTTAAATGAACTTCTTATCTACTTACCTTTAAAGAAAGCTGAACGTATTTATGTGCTTTTAAAATTTCGTTCTAGCAATCCTTTGACAAGTTTCTTGGAAGCTATTTTGAAAATTATGTTGACATTGACGTGTCCGAGCTTCCTGTGCCAATGATCATATTCTTCTTTTATGTAAACGAGACATTGCAAGTCATTAGACTTTATGTCTAGTTGGTAGATGTTTCCATGTCTTCTATCCGTAAATGATTACTTGTTGTCTTTACTTATCCCAGAGCATTTGTTTTCTTGGAAAGTAATTCTGTAACCAATATCACATAATGCTAATTAAATTAAAATTTTAACCTTTAACAAGCTTAGTGAAATCGGGAATCTTGAACTTCTCGGGAAAGCTCATCTGTGCATATCGAGACAAATCCTCGATCATGTGCTCTTCGTATCCTCGTAGTGCACGGAGTTTTTCTTCTATCTTTGCGAACCTTTTGTTGTGTTCTTCCTCCAAGCGGGCAGTGACGGCTTCCGAAATAGGGTCTAATTCGACCACTACAGGTATAGAGCCTAATGCCTCTTCAGTAACATTCCTTCTTGCGGGTCCCTCTACTGGCTCGGGAACAGCTTGAGGTGAGGCTTGATCAGCATTTGGCGCTGCTAATGCGGTCCTCATATCACTGGCGAATTGAGTGAGCTGGGCTGCAAGACCATTGATTTTATCGTCAAGAGCAGCAAAACGGGCGTTCTGTTCCTCAATATTCATTTGCGTGGCCCTCGATCGTGTTCGAATCGGCGATTGCCTCGAAGCCGTAACTTTGCCTTGGTGGAGAAAGGGGACGTTGGCAGGCTGTCAGACTGGAAGATCTCTTTCTCTAGCCACTTGATCTCTCAATTCCTCTCTTCGTGCGTCGAACGGACTTAATTTGACGATTTGTGATTACCTACAAAAATGAACATATGTGAGCACATAGTTTTTATGGGAGGTCGGCCCATGGCATTGATCTAGGCATTTTAGGTCCCTTGAGAGAAAATTTTCGAAACATTGAGATTTTGGAATTTTTAGACATTACAGACAAAAAATAAAATAAAATAAAAACCTTAACATTATGAACTAAGATTCTCTTGACATTGAAACGGAGAAGGTACATAACGATTCCTAAGCCTCAAAATTAGAAAGAGAGAAATTACGAAAACTTTGAAACTAAGGAAGTACATGAAACTTCCGGATCATAAAAAGAACAGAATTTCGCTAAACAACGAAACTAGAAAACAACAAAACCTCCTAAACATTGAGGCTAAGTGAAATTGTCATTTCAAACTTCTCGGGGCAACTCATTTTATATGCGATGGGGAACCCCGGCCTTGCGGAGCTGCTTGTTCTCTCGGGTTAACCTCGAGATGCGAGTCTTGTCCATTTCCACCCTCTTTTCAAGATGCTCAATTTGCGCTTTCTGGGTGGGCTTGTCAGTCACTTCCGGGACCAGCAGTCGTAGAGCAGTTGAAATTCGGTGATTGCACATGTAGAACGTGGAGGCGTGGTGAATCTCCTCTTCCTCATCCAATTTCTTGGGTACGACAACCCTTTCGGGACGGCATTCGCTCCATGCAATCTCAATGGCCCGGATCTCGTCGAAGTAGTCGTAGTCCGTGCGGGTGAAGCGAGCCTGAAACATCTCCATCTTGAGTGGTGGCGGCACCTCTTGAAGAGCTCGGTATTGGCGGGCCACCCTATACGGGTAATAGGAAGTGGTGCCAGAAAGGCCGAGCAGCTGGATCGGGTTGGCAAACTTGTGAGCGAAGCGGGCTTCCTCAACCTGGAACCATTTAGCATGCCATAGAAATGCCTTGGGTTCGCGGTCTTTTAGGAAAATTATCCAACGGGAATATTCTTTGTCAGGGAAATGCTTTTATAAGACTTGAAACCTTTGTATTGGGTGCCTAAACTCATCTATTTGGAACAATTGCATAAGGTGCCCAAATCCCCTTACGTGAGAAAGAAACCAAATTTGCAAAATCTCTGGGGAAGCTCGCATGATTTTTTCTTCGTTTTGTTTAAAACGGTTAAGGGACAAAAACGTTTCGGCTAAAATCATGTTGACATAGTTTAATCCAGCACACATGTGTTTAACCACCCAAGCAATCGAAGGGTTTATGGCATTCTTACGATGAGGAAAAACGATGAGCCCGACAAATGCTAGAATGAAAATCCTACTCTTTTGGGCCATCGGTTGATTTGAAAAACATTCGGCCAAAAACGAGAATGGGCAGGCGTAACAATTAGCTTTAACAACTTTCCTTATAACCTCGGCCCTAACTCTCAAAAATTGCGACAACTCGGACATGGGGTCTATACCTATGGGTGGCTTGACAAGCTCGGTTCCAAGAGGCATTCCAATGGCAATGCTATATTCTTCCAAGGTCGGAGTTAGCTCGAACTCACCAAATATGAAGGTTGACGTTTGAGGGCACTAGAAGTGTGGTATTGCTTGCATGACTCCGGAATGGATGTTGATCTTGAGTAACGGGAGGAGCCGGCCAATCCTCGCCTCGACCTGTCTTTGGCCATCTTGATTCAACTGGTCCCGCCACGCTATGAGCTCTTTCTTGGGAGTGGAAATGAATTGGACATCGGTCCTCCCCATCACATATAAATTGAGATTAACGACCGACCTAATTTGCCATAGACCAACAAAAGAAAATAAATGAATTGCATAACAGGAGGAAAAGGGCTTACTCTATCGAGAACCGTGGCAAACACAAAGACACACACATGAAAAGTGGAGCTCACTTTCTGTCTAGACAGTCCAACGAGGTGAAGCTAAGAGGGTGATCTGATCGTCGCAGTCTCGCGTTGGTGTCAGGTCCTCTTAACTCCGGCTTAGCCGAAAGAGATATCCTATAGTCACGCGGTCTCGCGGACAAGGATAAATGCTTACGACACCAAAGAAGAATTCTTAGAGGAAAAGAAAGGCAACCTCTACATCGCAGTCTCGCGTTCGAGGTTGTATCTTTCTTGGCACCATCCTAAAGTATCCTATCGCGGCCCGGGTCCGGCAGCATGATTATGTGTGCAAAAGTGCAGTGCTAAAACGTTTAAAGCATGCACAACAGTTTATAAGCAACACAATGCTTTGAGCATCCGAAAAACTAAACATTCATTCCCTAAATCTCAAACCTGCAAAACGAGGGATCAACGGCAAGCATATTCACGTTAGGGATGTATTTGAACAAGATAAATGGCTTAAGTCTACTAAGAATTCCCCAGCGGAGTCGCCAAGCTATCGCGACCTCCCCAAACAGGCCCCGCCGCCTAACGGGTTTAGGCTAATGGATTACTAAGTTAAACCTAGCTTGAGCTCTTCAAAGCTCATACCAATTCGCGACCTAAGTTTAAGTTATTAACATGCAAATCAATTTCATTTAGGAGTCGCCACTAATCAGTTTTTGGTGAGTCGATTAGACACCCAAGCAAAGCACAGGAGAAATGCTCTACTTCTACGAACCAGAGATTTAATGGGTACGGGGACTTGATTACACTAATTGACTAATTAGTGCCCTTTCGGTACCTAAACTTGTTCAATTCACCACCTAATGTATTCACACTAATCGAAAGTCTCAAAATTCAATTCCTAACTAAGCCAAGGGAAGCAACAATTAATACCTAAACCTAACATGCATAGTTGACCACATGCGAGATTAAATTAAACGCGCAATTCAAAGCGTGTGAATCAAATAAGGTGCAATCAAACATAAGCTAATCATACAAAATGGGAGAGAAAAACAATTTTAAAACTCAATTTCCAATTTCTGATTTTCGATTTTTTTAAAAAAAATTTCGAATTTTTTTATATATTAAAATAATAAATATAATATTAAAAAAATAATATAAAACGGATCCGGGTCGGATCTCCACATCCGACCCGGATCAGGACCGACCCGGGCACGCCAGCCCGGGTCCACCGCTGAACCGGGCTCATTTGTAGAGCCTGGTAAGGTAAATTTTTTTTAAAAAAAAGAACAACGGAAAGGGCCCAGCCCGAAAAAAAAAAAAGAAAGACAAGAAAAAGAACAGTTTAGCCCAATTTTCAAACTCGGCCCATCCGCGAAAGGCCCAAGACCTAATAAAACCCACTCTAATAACTAATAGGCCCAAAATATTAAATGCCAAATAAACATGAAATCGGCCCAAATACTAACAAAACCCTACCTGATTGCGACCCGACTTGCAGCCGCGGACTCGAATCGTCGGAAACCCTACCGGCCACTGGCCGCCGATCCCTTTTTTCTTTTCTGATTTTTTTTATTATTCCTATTTCCCTTCTTTTCTTTTACTTTTTCTTCTCTCCTATTTTTTCTTTTCTTTTCTACTTTTTTTTCTTTTCCTTTGGACGCCTTCTCCTCTTGACTTTTCCTCCCCTTTTTTTCTGCTTCTTTTTCCTCTTTTTTTTTCTCTTCTGGATGTCTTCGTTCCGTCGCCCAGAAGCTAATACATGAAGCCAGAGTGCCAACTTTTGCTTCACACTCTTGCTACCCAGAAACTTTTAACGCTACACATTTGTTCTAAAATACCAGAACTTCAACAGCAATAATAACGTCCTATGCTCAACAAGAACAATACTATCTCGTACTACCAAACCAAACATTAGAGTTAACGAGTTTTACCATCGTCCATCGCAATGACCAGCCAAACACATCACATGCGCAGCTACATCATTAGAGAATAATGAAGACGGAGGAACAAAAAAAAAGCACAAACATGGAACAACAAGGGCATTTGTCATGAGCCGTGCCGTTCGGGGAATCATACAACCCAACCCATTTTCACGCATCATAAACCAACATGCATCCTGGCATTTCAACAACCCGGACTCGAGAGAAAAGTTTATGGATCTAGTTGACGCACTTCAGCAAACACGTGGCGGGTGTCAATCTAAGGATAAAAAAACGAGCAAGCTGAGGCTCAAATGCACAACCATAAAGAACGCAGCATTAAGGACAACAACCACGACAGCCGGGGAAGGCTCACCGACGCTTGAAACCGCGTACGGTCGGGCGCCGGCGAGTCTCAACCCCGGCCAGCCAAAACCTAAAAAAAACAGAGCACAGTTCGGGTGAAACAGGGGGATCGACGGAGTTCCCTACTTAGCTCGGGAGCGACGGATGAGGACGAGTTTGACAGATCGGACCATGTCCGGTCACCTCGCGCACTTCCGAGCCGAGATCCTCGGAAAATCGACCCTCCAAATCAAGCAAAACTTGGCGAAAACTATTAGAAATTAAACCAAATTTGTTAGTACTTATTTCCTTTTTGAGTCTGTTCGTATTTTCATATTTTGATTTTTCATATATACGGTGAGATATTAAGAGATAAGATAAGATATTGTGAGATATTATTTCTAGTTATATTTTAGGAAAGTTTCCTAAGTCAAGTAGGTTTCCTAATTAGAATAGGTTTCCTAGAAAGAGGTTTCCTATTTCAAATCAAACTATGGTCTATATATAGTCTATTTCTCTTGTAATTGAGATATGCAATAGAAAGGCGTAAATTGTGATCGTTTTACCTTCAAAAAAATTTCTTCCATCAAATCAATATTGTTGCCGCGCCTCTGACGCTCAACAAATTGGTATCAGAGCTTACGGTTCGTGATCATGGCCTCAACGAATAATCAGCTTCCTCTTCAATACCCTCGTCTTACCAAAGAAAATTATGGTAACTGGGCTGTTAGAATGAAAGCTCTACTCGGCGCCTACGGTGTGTGGAAACTTGTTAACACTGGCTATGATGAGCCAGAGGATGAAGCCACGTTGAATCAGAACTAGAGGAATGCCTTGGAGAAGGCTCGAACGAAAGATCAATATGCCCTGTCGATCATCTATCAAGCGTTAGATGATTCCATGTTCGAAAAAGTTTCGAACGTCACTACCGCTAAAGAGGCATGGGAGATTCTTCAAAACACACATCAAGGAGTTCAGAAAGTTCAGAAGATTCGTCTTCAAACCTTGAGAGGCGAATTCGAGGTAATTCACATGAAAGAATCTGAATCGATTGCTGATTATTTCACGAGTATTTTGGCAATTGTTAACCAGATGAAAAGAAACGGAGAAGACGTTTCCGATGTTCGTGTTGTTGATAAAATACTTCGGTCCTTAGATAAGAAGTATGATCATATTGCTGTTGCAATTGAAGAATCCAAAGACTTGGATACCATGATAGTCGATGAACTTATGGGTTCATTACAAGCCCATGAAGAAAGATTGAGAAAAAAAAAGATTGAATCGATGGAGGAAGTTCTCCAAACGCAGTTGACCATACGAGATGAGAAGGAGCAAAGAAGAGATCCCGTACAAAATCGCGGGACAAATCAAGATCGTAATCGAAGTCGTGACCAAGGTCACTTTTGAGGAAGAGGTCATGGACGAAGCAGAGGAGATCCTGCTCGAAGTGATGGAGGATACCGGTACCAAAGAGGCGTTCGTGGAAGAGGAAAGAACTCGACAAGCCAATGGTATGATAAATCTAAAATCCGATGTTATCATTGCAATAAACTTGGCCATTATGCTTCTAACTGCTGGAATAAAGAAAGTAACAGAGCAGACGAAAAGGCGAACTTGATGAATAATGCTGATCAAGTTCTCTTATTGGCATTAAAAGAATATGAAGAAGGTCAAAGTGATATATGGTATTTGGATATCGATGCAAGTAATCACATGTGTGGGAGAAAGGAGATGTTTGCCGAGTTAGATGAGACAATTAAAGGGAATGTCTCATTCGGTGATAACTCTAAAATTCTTGTTGAAGGGAAAGGTACAATTTTGATTCGCTTAAAGAATGGTACAAGTCAGTTTATTACTAATGTTTATTATGTTCCAAAAATGTCAAGCAATATATTGAGTTTGGGACAACTTCTAGAGAAAGGTTATACTGTTCATATGAGAGATCTTAATCTTATGTTGAGAGATCGAAATAATAAACTGATTATAAATGTGAAGATGTCGAAGAATAGGATGTTTATTCTTAATATAAAGAGTGAGATGTCTCGATGTCTAAAGGCATGCATAGATGATCCTTCATGGTTGTGGCATTTGAGGTTCGACCATCTCAATTTTGACGGACTCAATTTGCTTTCTCGCAAGAAAATGGTTTATGGCTTACCACATATTGATCATCCCGATCAATTATGTGAAGGGTGTGTTATCGGCAAGCATTCCAGAACTAGCTTTCCGAAGGAGACGACTTATCGAGCGAAGAAGCCGCTTGAATTGATTCATTCTGATTTGTGTGGCTCGATCAATCCTCACTCATATGGTAATCATCAATATTTTGTTACTTTTATTGATGATTTTACTCGAAAAACTTGAGTATATTTTTTGAAAGAAAAGACAGAAGTGTTTGATACTTTCAAATAATTCAAGAATCTGGCTGAAAAGGAAAGCAACTATTTTATCAAGGCTTCAAGGACTGATTGTAATGGAGAATTCACCTCAGCCATATTCAACAAATTCTGTGAAAATCATGGTATTTGGCATTTCTTGACGGCCCCTTATTCTCCTCAGCAAAACGGTGTGGCTGAACGGAAAAATAGAACCATTCTCGATATGGTTCGAAGCATGTTGAAGAGCAAAAGTTTGTCCAAGGAACTTTGGACTGAAGCTGTTTCGTGTGCCGTCTATCTTCAAAATAGATGTCCAACATATGGACTTGAAGGCATAACTCCACAAGAGGCATGGACCGGGAGAACACTAAGTGTTTCGCACTTGAGAATTTTCGGAAGTATTGCCTATGCTCATGTCCCGGACCAAAAAAGATCGAAACTTGAAAACAAGAGCAAAAAGCTCATCTTTATCGGGTATGACTCATCATCCAAAGTTTATCGATTATTTGATCCTAGCACTTTGAAAGTGTATGTAAGTAGAGATGTCAAGTTCGATGAAGATGGAATGTGAGAAGAAAATCCAAAAGAAGAAGCGAATGTTCATGGTGATTCCAATTAAACGGAGTTGAAAGATCAATCTTTACCTTCTTTTCCAACATCTTATTCAAGTTTATCAACACCATCCTCTTCAAATAGTGTCGATGAACCGCTATTGCCCAAATCAAGAAGATTGTATGAAATTTACGAAGCTACCGAAGAGCTTCATCTTATATGTCTTCTTGCAGATTATGAACCACTTGCTTATGATGATGTGGCCAAAGAAGAAAAGTGGAGGAAAGCCATGAACGAAGAAATTGAAGCCATCGAGAAAAATCAAACATGGAAGCTTGCTAATCTTCCGAAGGACAAGAAATCAATTAGTGTTAAATGGGTGTACAAGGCCAAGAAGAATGAGAAAGGTGAAGTGACAAGGTACAAAGCTAGATTAGTCGCGAAGGGGTACAAGCAAAAAGCCGGAATTGACTATGATGAAGTTTTTGCCCCCGTCATCCGCATGGAAATGATTAGATTGATTATTTCCATTGCTGCTCAAAATAATTGGCGGATTTATCAAATGGATGTCAAATCAGCATTCTTGAATGGCATCATTAAAGAAGAAATTTATGTCGAACAACCCGAGGGGTTTGTTGTGAAAGGTTATGAAGATAAAGTACTGAGGTTGAAGAAAGCTCTATATGGGCTTAAACAAGCACCGAGAGCATGGAATTCCAGAATTGATACATATTTCAAGACGAATAGATTCTCTCAATGTCCATTCGAGCATGCACTCTATTTGAAGCAAGAAAAAGGTGATATTCTGCTCGCCTGTTTATATGTTGATGATCTTGTTTTTACAAGAAATAATTCGGTTATGATTGATGCTTTTAAGGCATCGATGGTGAAAGAATTTGAGATGACCGATAATGGTCTCATGAATTATTTTCTTGGTATTGAAGTGAAGCAAAGTGCTGATGGGATTTTTATTTCCCAAAAAGGATATGCAGAAAATATCCTTGAAAAATTCAACATGAAGAACTGTATGTCGGTCAATACACCAATGGAGTGTGGAACCAAACTTTCGAAGTTTGATGATGGTGCCGATGTTGATTCGACATATTATAGAAGCTTGATTGGGAGTTTGAGATACTTGACATGCACGAGACCGGATATTATGTATAGTGTTGGAATTGTTAGTCGATACATGGAGAAGCCGAAATCATCTCATCTTAAAGCTACAAAGAGAATACTTCGGTACATCAAAGGTACTATTTTTCATGATTTACACTATTATTGCTCTGAATCTTTCAAACTTAGAGCTTATTCGGATAGTGATTATGGTGGAGATATCGACGATCGAAAAACACCACCGGATTTGTATTTTTCTTGTGCGACACTGCTTTTATGTGGTCATCAAAGAAGCAATCAAGTGTCTCTATCGACATGTGAAGCTGAATATATAGCTGCATCTTCATGTGTTTGTCATGCAATATGATTGAAAAGACTACTCAAAAATATTCTTATGGAGTAGAAGAAAGCAACGGAGATTTTTGTTGATAATATTTCTGCTATTGCTTTGGCGAAAAATCCAATTTTTCATGAACGAAGTAAACATATCGATGTTCGATATCACTTCATCCGAGAACAGGTTAAAGAGAATGAAGTTGAAGTATTACATGTGAAGACCGGAGATCAAGTAGTAGATATTTTTACTAAACCTCTCAAGATCGATACTTTTCGAAAGTTCAAGAGCCTGCTTGGAATGATCGATGGAAGAGAATTTGGTTTAAGGAGGAGTGTTAGAAATTAAACTAAATTTGTTAGTACTTGTTTCCTTTTTGAGTCTGTTCGTATTTTCATATTTTGATTTTTCATATATACGGTGAGATATTAAGAAATAAGATAAGATATTGTGAGATATTATTTCTAGTTATATTTTAGGAAAGTTTCCTAAGTCAAGTAGGTTTCCTAATTAGAATAGGTTTCCTAGAAAGAGGTTTCCTATTTCGAATCAAACTATGGTCTATATATAGTCTATTTCTCTTGTAATTGAGATATGCAATAGAAATGCGCAAATTGTGATCGTTTCACCTTCAAAAAAATTTCTTCCATCAAATCAATATTGTTGCCGCGCCTCTGACGCTCAACAGAAACTCGGATCTAAACTTACCAAAGAAAATGACGTGGGGGGAAGGATGGGCGATTCTCGGCTACGACACCAAACGACGAGTGTCGGGGGATGTGGCCGAGTTCTCTCTCTCTTGAATCTCTCTCTCGGGAGCTCTCTCTCGCTCTCTCTGTTTTTCCCCGATTTCTCTCACTCTCGCCCTTCTCCTCCCTCCCCCACTTTTAACGTCTAGAGAAGGAGAAGGCTATGCTCCTCCTCCCCTTCCCCGGCGACGCTCTCCCTCCATTTCGAGCTCAGGGGAGCCATAGATCAGTGTGCCCTCCCCTGTTTGCGCTCATGCCATCAGCCAGTCCTCTCCTCGGGGGTTGAATCACACCCATTTCTTTGCTAAAACGGCTATGGGATTTCTTGGGTCCTTGTGCCGTCAAGGTGCAGCGCTGCATTACTGCTTCCCGCTTCTGGAATCGCAGCTTCGGCCTCCTCGTGTAGAGCACAGCTCCGTTTGTCTGCTCCGGCTTCTGGCTTCTGCGTTGGGCTTCTGTTCCTGTCTTCTGCATCGCTCCCTTCTGGCTTCTCAGAGGCGCACGGCATAGGGTTGGAGAAGTGGGCCCGTGTTGACTAATTCAATGCTGGCCTCCCTCTTCCTTTTTTTTAAAATTTAATTAATTTTTAATTTTTAATTTTTTTCTTAATTTATTTTTTTTAAAACTTAAACAAGGAAATCATGTTCTAATATGCCTTATTAATGTAAATGCGCCTAAAGTCTATATGCCACACAATTTAATGAAAATATTTTTGTTTAGGGGTTAAAAATTAATCCCTAATTTTTCATGCAATTTAAACCCTGAATGAATAGGTAAAATTTAGGTGTTAACAGATATTCCCACATTATCTCTCTACATTGGGTAAAGAACCTATTCTGCAGATGGAATTGTGGAATTTCTAAAGGAAGGTCTCTTCAGAGTTTTGGTGGTCCTGATGCTGATGACGATCCTTCAGCATGAAACATGAAAATAGACAATGTTGTTTCTTTGGGCCTAGAAAGAAAATTGGCGAGAATGTTTTCTTGCCTTTAATGTTTTTGGAGCGTGCTGAAGAAGCCCGATACTTTCACCCACGAAAACCGCCAAAAGGGAGCCCAAGTCCGAGCCAGTCAAGATATCCAGTTGAACCCACCTTCACTCAAAAGTTTAAGCCAATAAGTTATGAGTCAACTAGAACATATTAATTGCTCCACTCCACACCAATTTCCTAATGTTGGACTTCTATAACACAACTCACACATTATCCATATGACATTCTTGTTTTTCAGCCGTACGTAGAGCTTTGCTTTAGGCCCGATGATTTGTACTGTGAGTTTCACATCATATTGAGTTGTTTATTTGTAAACACTCCAGATTTGGGCTTAATTTATATATGGGAAACACTTGAGTGTGTGAGCGATTTGCCCTAACCACATCTGAGGGAATGATGACATGCCTATTTCTACAAGAAAATGATGGCCGATAAGACGGAACTCAAACGTTTTAATCTCATATTTAACCCCCAAAGTTCCCTTGAATATAGAAGGCTAATGCATTTCAGCCCAAGAGAATCTTCAACTCTTGTGTCCACAGACTCTTTTCTTTCCATTTTCTTCTTCAAAAAGGATTGCTGCCAGTTTTTATCACTAGCATTAGTCTAGAGAATGCGTTTACCATCCGAAGGAATTTGCAATGGAGGTAAATTCTGCAGCTTTTCCTTTAAGGATTTGATGGCCACGATCTGGTCTTTCTCCCCTTGGTGGTGGTTCTTGCTTCAACATCTTCTGGAGTGGATGCATAAACTTCGAAATATTGGGAACAAAGTCCCTAAGATAATTAACAATTCCAAGGAACTGCTAGACTTGCTTGTGAGAGAAATTCTCATCTGGAAATTTGAGAAGTTCTTTTGCAATATGATCACTTGGATGGAATGCTCCATCCTTCAAATGCATCCCTAGAAACTCAATTTCCATCCGGATGATCACCATCTTCTTCTGGGACAGCATAATACCATATTGCTTAACCAAATCAGCAAATTGCTTGAGCAGCTTGCAGTGAGATTTCTCTTTAGGACTCTAGAGGAGGATATCATCAATGTATATCTGGGAGTTTGCACTGATTGGATAAATTATTTTGCAAATGACCTTTGGAATAATGATGGCGATGTCTTGAGGCCAATGGAAGGATTTTCCATAGGAAATGTTTGTTTGGGATGCAAAATCTAATTTTGTGTTTGTCTTTTGGATCAATTTCAAGTTGCCAAAATCTTGCCTTTAGATTAAAATTTGAATAAAGTTTGGTTGTGCATAAATCAATGGCTCCGACCTGTGTATCTTTTACCTATATTTGACCATGTGACCCTTCCGTAATCTCGTACTCAACATTCGAATCATTACAAACTAATCTTAAACGCCACGTCAATTGGACTCCACAAAATCAAAGTTTTGGCACGTTCAAAGCTCACATTAAGACGTCAAGTCCGAGAAAGAGAACGAGTAGTCAAACCCTTAAAAAGAGAGGAGTTCAAGTTGCAAAGGAAGCCCCACCGAAGACGCTCCAAGATCCATCCTTTCCGCGACCACTTGCGGCTCGTTCATCGAAAATGGACGACAAAATAGACCATCTCCCACTGATCTTACGACAATCCAAAGAAGCTCCACGTTTTGGACTCACCCGTGCCCCATTCTCACGTTTGTGCCATCCATCTGTCGTGAACACCGTCGTTTCCCGTCGATATTGCTCATCCCTCGGTACACATCAAACTTTTGCCCGTGATTTCTTTTCTCCGCACACTGTGTTTGGATCAAATCGATGGAGCACAGATAAACTCGCATCTTATTTTAAGAGTTTTTATCTATGGATTTTGTCCCGCACCCTCCCTAAATATGACAACATACTTTATAGACCTGACTATATCCTGTAGCTACTAAACTCGAGGGCTTGATTGAAAACCAAAATGAAAGAGTACGATCTTGTATTCCAAAGAGCGCAAGGTCTCATTTTCAATTTCCTCAATTGGGGTTAAGCTCGAAAGAAACAATTTTTGGACTTTGGAATCCCCCGGTTCCGGCGTGCATGGTTTGCCTTTGACTGAACTAGGAAGATGACTTAAGCTAATACATGAAAGTCGACTCGTGATGCCATCTGATAAATAAATGAGAACGTACGAGTTAATAAACAGACTAAATAATGATATAAACTCCACTTAAAAATACATGAACATATATACTTCTATATCAAGACTAAGTTTACCTATTCCGTAATACATTGATTGTCGCTTCCAGTATAGATGTAACAGCTAAATCCAAAGAGCGCATTAAATTCTTAAAGCATGAAATCATTAAGACCTTGACATGAAATCTGAGGCTATAATCCTCTCAGCGATATCCATGCATGAAGCTTTAAAGAACCAGAAAGTGTAACGTATAGCCACCTTTTAAGCACGTAAATTAAAAGTGATAAATGCAAAGCGGAAAATAAAGTTGTGAATTTTTTGTGTGTTTCATTGAACTATACATGAGCCTATTTATAAGCTTTACAAAATGACTAACTATGGTAACATAATATTACAATAGGAATTACAATCAATTAGAATAACGGGAATATGATTATGAGAAATATTGATAATTAGAATAACGAGATTATGATATGAGAGATACTCATAATCAAAATGACAATATCATGATCTAAAAGATACTTAGAATTAGACAATATATTTTTAACAAAAAGCACTAATCCTCAAATTAGTAGGTGCAAAATTGTTTTCAGTCAACGGAAATTCTTAGCTGACCCAAAAGAAATATGCAAATTCTTTTACTACCCATATAAAGTGTCCATGAATCTCGCGTTTCCAAAACCAATCCACGTGCCCACCACCTATATAAAAGCCTTCACCATAAGCATTCCATTTCAAAGCCAGAGAAGACCCAAGAAAGCAGTTACCAAAACCAAGAACTATAGCCGAAAACCTCCGAAAATGAGACTCCTCATCCTCGCCGCTGCTGCCCTCCTCCTCCTCCTCCTCCAAGTCTCGGCCTCCAGGACCACCCATCCGGAGCGGCTGTTGGGGGGGTGGGAGCCGATAAAGAACCTGAGCAACTCGTATGTGAGGGAGATTGCCGAGTTTGCTGTCAAGACGCACAACGACGAGGCCAAGACGGGGCTGGTGCTGAAGGAGGTGGTGAAGGGCGAGACGCAGGGCGTCGCAGGGACGAACTACAGGCTGGTCATCAAGGTCAAGGATGGGGCCAGCACGAAGAGCTTCGAGGCCATCGTTTGGGACAAGCCGTGGGAGCATTTCAGGAGTCTCACGTCGTTTAAGGCCGTTCCGGCCAAAGTGTGAGGTTGTTGTTTCGTCTGCTTGGTTAATTATCAATAATCATCCTTAGACATATCACATTTTCAGTAATTTGATAATAAAGCTCCCATAGAAATTGACGGAAAGAACATGTTTGGCGCTTCCTATGAAATAGATATGTTTGTCTTCCTTTTTTTTTTTTCCTGAATTCTTCTTTCTTCCGTAGATCTCACTGTTGGATGGAACTTGGGAGTGTGGAAACAGATAAATTTCATTGATTCAAAAACTAGATTACCGCAAAGAAAACGGAAGCAAAGGGTTTGGCTCCGTTAGTTTCACGAAATAATTAGACAAATAAAAAATATTTTCATTAGCGACAATAATTTATATTTAAATATTTTCGTAGATGATGAATATATATTTTGTTCATTAATTTTTGTAAATGATATAAGTGATTTTTAAAAAAATTAATTTTCAAATTAGTCGTTTTTAGCGGAACATACGGAATCTGGTATTGTTAATTTCATTAAATATTACTTCTCCAAAGACGCCTATGGCTTGCGACCACCACCACGAGGTGACCGTCGGGACGACGGTGACCGATCCGTTAGTCAACTACCATCACTTGCATCTGTTGTTACTTTGGCAAAATGTATAGCGCCTTTTCAAACTTTTCAAAAAATTACATGGACCAAGATTTTCTTTTGATCAAGGCTAATTAGATAACAAGATTAGCATAATTCATTCTCATAAGTAAACCCATCACCGAAATGGTTTAGTGCTGGTCTAGTGATGTTAGGATTTGGCCTGCAATCACAAGGAAATTAAAGTAAAAGTGAAAAGAAAATCGAGACACAAAGTTTTAATTTGGTTCATTCTTAAATTATAGTTACATCCAGCAGAGAATTTCACTATAATTATTATCTCTCACCTCTATGTAAGAGAAAGAGAATATATATATAGGTAATACAACTCTATGTTACATCTCTCAATTATAAAGAAAGAAAGAAATAATATATATATATATATATATATATATATATATATATATATGTAACAGTAACTATTCATGGGTCCAAATCCAAACTACTAATAAAATATATACTCAAAATATAAAAGCCTTCTAGCTTTGCAGAGGTGCTGCCCCGTATGACTCCATTCGGGGGCGGCCCCCCAGACACTGCTGTGCTTTTCTGTCGAAGAGGAGTATGAACCATATCCCAATAAGTAATTCCTTTCGTAGCTCTTAGAGTTGCTGTTGGGAGTTGAATTGAAGTGTTTATTGCATTGTCATAAGTCAATTGCTCCAACCTTGTATCTTTTATGTACGTTTGACCTTGCGACCCTCGCAAAATCTCATATTCAACCTTCTAATCACTTGAATGCACTTCTAAACGCGACATCAATTGGACTCCGCAAAGCTAAAGCAGGCTCGCTTTCAAGCTTAAATCTAAAACGTCAAGTTCAAGATAGAGAACAAATGTCAAACCCTAAAAGGAGAAAGAGTTCAAGCTGTAAAGGAGGCCACACCGAAGACGCTCCACATTCATCCTTTTCACGACCACATGCGACTTGTTCATGGAAAATGGACAACAAGACTGACCATTCTAACGTTTGTGCGATCCATCTGATGTAAACACTGTCACTTCCCGTCGCTATTGCTCGTCTCTCACGATTGTCAAAATTTCTGCTGCGATCTTGTTTTCTCCACACACTTTTTTTGGGATAAAATCCATTGGATGCAGATGGTCCCCCGTCTTAATTCTTCGAGATGTGACCTCCAATTAGATAGCGCTTCATCCTCGAGATATGGAGAAAGGCATCCAGCAATGAATGTTCCCGACATGCCATAATCACCTTTACTTGAAGGAACTCGACTGTGAAAGTTTCTCGGACAGCTTTTCAACTTTCTAGACAATACATCAGCTTTGTTGGGAAAACCTCTAATGACGTTTTAAAATTGACAAAACCTTTTTTTTTTTATAACCCAGGGAACCCCGCACGGCCAACAGCCGGGAGGTAAACCCTGGGGGCGACACGTGCTAGCCACCACACACGTGCACCGGTTAAGTCACCTTGCGGCGCTCGGGATTCGAACACTCAATATTTTGCGAGAGGAAGAGTGCCCTCTCCAGCAGCGCCACCCAGGCAGGTGGTAACAAAACCTTCTTTCTCTCACTATTGTTTAATAAATGAAAATATTGTCTCATTTCATGTAATGTTTATGTTGTAATATTAACGCGGAAGCTAACAAGCATCTTACAATTTAAGTCAATGTGAAATTACCAGAGAAATAAATAAGGAACAATAAAGGGTAAGAAAGATTTACGTGGTTCGGTCCAAGTATCGATACCTACATCTATGGGGAGAACCATATTGATATACTTGACATTCATGGTTATCTTGTGATGCTTGAATTCCTATTGTCTGTTGATATCGGATTGAGTAGTAAGGTGGTTTCTTACCTTAAACTTAGAGATTTAATTTACTGGACTTTGACTCACCCTTTATTTTTCAGATTTGTAGGATAATCCCCTGGATATGGCAATGGAGGGGAAGAGATGAAGCCAAAGGCCATCAACCCTTGAGTTGGATAGTGGCTTGATTAATGTTTAGGCTCACTTTTGATTTAGTATGGGAGGAGTGGAGCTTGCGGACCCGAAGTGGGATTCTCTTTTAAGGAAAGTACAAAATGCTGGGACTACATAGATAACAAAATTAGCATCAATTTGTCCCTATATGTAAATTTGTCACCGGAGATGGTTAAGTAACGAGCAATGACTCTTTTGAAAATTAAAACAAGTGAATGAATATGAATTTTGAGCCATGGTTATATAATGATCACTGGTGACCTTATTATTTCTATATCTTTATGGACAATGTTTTTTACCTTTCATAGCTCATCTAGGAGCTGCTGGGATTTGAATTGAACTATGTGGCGGCCGCATAATCCATCACAAAACCAAGCATTAGTGAGTGCTTGCATGGTCGGGCTCAAACCAATCGCTCTGACCTTTGTATCTTTTACCTGAATTAGACCCTGCGACCCTTCCAAAATCTCGTATTTAATGTTTTAAGTCATTTCAAACTAATCTTAAATGGCACGTGAATTGGACTCCACAAAATCAAAATTTGGTTCGTTCAATGCTCATATCAAGACGTCAAGTACAAGAAAGAGTGCACTAGTAGTCAAACCCTGAAAAACGGTAGGAGTTCAAGCTGCAAAGGAAGCCCCAACTCGAAGACGCTCCAAAATCCATCCTTTCCGCGACCACTTGCGGCTCATTCATCGAAAATGGACGACAAAAACAGGCCATCCTCCACTGATCTTACGACACTCCAAAGAAGCTTCATGTTTTGGACTCTCACTTGCCCCATTCTCACGTTTGTACTATCCATCTGTTGTGAACACTGTCGATTCCCGTCGCCATCGCTCATCCCCCACTGTCCGTCAAAGTTTCTGCTGCGATTTCTTTTCTCCGCACACTGTTTTTGGATCAAACCGATCGAGCACAGATAAACTCACATCTTATTTTAAGGGTTTTTGGATTTTGTCTCACACCCTACCTAAATATCGCGACATACTTTATTGACACGACTTCATTTTTTTTTTTTGGTAAAGGTAAGATGACTTCATTTTTTTTAGCTACTAAACTCAAGGGCTTGATTGAAAAATATAATGAAAGAGTACGATCTTTTATTCCAAAGAGCATGAGATCTCATTTTCAATTTCCTCTCTTGGAGTTAAAGCTCCAAGAAAACAATTTTGGACTTTGGAGAGCCCGCAGTTCCGACGTGCATAGTTTGCCTTCGACTGAATTAGGAAGATGACTAAAATTAATGCATGAAAGTGGACTCTTGACGTCATCTGATAAATAAATTAGAATATACGAGTTAATAAACAGACTTCATAATGATATAAACTTCACTTAAAAAATACATGAACATATAGATGTAATTGCTAAATCCAAAGAGCTCATTAATCTCTTAAAGCATGAATTCATTAAGACCTTGCCATGAAATCTCAGGCTATAATCCTCTCTGTGATATGCATGCATGACGCTTAAAAGAATCATTAAGGGTAACGTATAGCCACCTTTTCAGCACGCAAATTAAAAACATTAATCCTCAAATTAGTAGATGCAAAAATTGTTTTCAGTCAATGGAAATTCTTAGCTGACCCAAAAGAAAAGTACAAATTCTTTCACTACCCATAGAAAGTGTCCGTGACTCTCGCGTTTCCAAAACCTAAATCCTCTTACCCTCCACCTGTACAAGCCTTCATCATAATCATTCCATTTCAAAGCCAGAGAAGACCCACGAAAGCAGTTACCAAAACCAAGAACTAGAGCCGAAAACCTCTGAAAATGAGACTCCTCATCCTCGCCATTGCCGCCGTCCTCCTCGTCCAAGTCTCGGACTCCAGGGCTGCCCCACGAAGGTGCTGGTTGGGGGGTAGACCCGATAAAGAACCTGAGTGACTGTCACGACCTCCCCGAACCGGCCTCGCGGCCTGAGGGGTTTGGCTAATGGATTACTAAGCTAAACCTAGCTCGAGCTCTCTCAAGCCCATACCAATTCGCGACTTGAGTTTAAGTTGTTAACATGCAAATCAATTTCATCTAGGAGCCGCCACTAATCGATTTTTGGTGGGTCGATTAGACACCCAAGTAAAGCACGGGAGAAATGCTTTACTTCTACGAACCAGAGATTTGATGGGTACGGGGACTTGATTACACTAATTGACCAACTAGTGCCCTTTCGGTACCTAATCTTGCTCAATTCACCACCTAACGTGTTCACACTAATTGGGAGTCTCAAAATTCCATTCCTAACTAAGCTAAGGGAAGCCACAATTAATATCTAAACTTAACATGCATAATTGACCATATGCGAAGTTAAGTTAAATGCACAATTCAAAGTGTATGAAACAAGCAACATGCAATCAAAAATGACACTAATCATGCAAAAAAGGGGCAAGAAAAGCTAATTTCAAAGTCCAAATAACATTTTTTGCTTTTCGAAATTTTTTTAATTTTTTTTTTGGAATTTTTTTTAAAATTTTTTTATTAATTTTTTTTAAAAAAATATTAACTTTCAATTTGAAAATAGGGAATCGAGCCGGGCCTTGGGGCCCAGCCCGAATATGGACTGCGAACAGGCTACTTGATCGTGCCATAGACAAAAGTGGGCCCTTTCTCAAGCCTATTCAAACTATCAACAAACCCAAATAAGCCAATTTAAACCCAACACTCACTACTCTTATGATGAAAACTAAGTCCAGACTCACCAAAATAACACTCTAAGCCCAAGACTCACTAAGTCTAAATGAGCCCAAAGTCCAATACTACGGTACTGCTCTCGGCCCCTCCCTCACAAATTTCCAACCCACGTTTCCTTCTTCAAGCATGCCCAGAACACCCAAAGATTTGCTTACTGACTCAAGAACATCAACATTCCAGCCATGAACATTATGTTTCACAGTCAGTCGATACGTGCCCATTCATCGGACCTTCACCGTCTGCCACATATTCGTCCATCGCCTATTTTGGCTATTTGACATTCAAAATCACAAGATAAGAGGACCGAATATAGTAGAGTTCAGAGAGGCAAACCAACGCGAATGTCTCAAAAGATTGACGTTTCAAGCATGGACATTTATCATTTCCTCATGCACAAGAATGCTCAAAGAAAATCTCATGCTCAGACTTGATTCGACGATCAGAGTAATGCTCAACAAGCAACAAAGAGTTTACAATGATGTCAAACTTACTTATACGCAAGTAAGAACGGATGGAAATCAGCAAAGCTAGTACACGGGCTGAGTTGGGCATATGGTCAAACACGTTGCGAGCGCGTGACAAAAACGAGAAATTTCGGACTCGATCGAGGCTCGAAACGGACTAAAATCGTCGACACAAGACACACAAAACAGCAGGAGCGTGCACGACGCGTCACAGGCCGGAACTCGCGCGAGCCGGACGGCCGCGAGCCCCGATCAGTGAGCCCAAGAATAGGGAAACGAAGTGCAAAAATAGGGAAAGGGGGGAAGTGCCGTTGCGGCGGTCCCTATCCAGCTTGGGGGGCGGCGAACGATGGCGAAATTGATGGATCGGACTATGTCCGGTCGCCTCGCACGCCCCCAAGCCGGAATCCTCGGGAAACCAGCTCAAAACTCTTAGAGAAAACCAAGCAAACGAGACCCACCTTAATCGCGGCCGGGATAAGTGAAACGACGCTTAGGCGCGGCCGGGCTACAAGCAAGCTCGTCGCTCTCTTTCCCTCTCCAGAATTTTCTTTCTCGGGTCTTTCTCTCTCGGATCTCTCCCTCTCGATCTCTCTCTCTCTCTCTCTGTTTCTCCTTCTTTTTTTTTTCTCTCGCTCACTCTCCTCGAACTCTCCCCCCTCTGTTCTCTCCGATGGCCCCCCTCTTTTAATGTCCAGAGAAGGAGGAGGCTGTCCTCCTCCTCGCCTCCCCCGGCGACGCTCACCCTCCATTTCTAGCTCAGGGGAGCCATAGATCAGTGTGCCCTTCCCCATTTCGTCGAGCGTCAGCGGTCGGTCCTACTCTCGGGACCAAGCTAGACCCGTTTTCGGCTAAAACGATTGCAGGACTTCTCGATGCAGGTCGGAAGCGCTGCGCCGTCCTCGATGCGTCCCCTTTCTTCTGCTTTGTCGCTTCCGGTTGTCCGCTTGCTCCTTGTCGCTTCTGCTCTTGCTGCTGCGTCTTGCTTCGTTCTGGCCTCTGTTCTTTTTGCTTTTGCTTCCAGAAGCGTTGAAGATGCTCGGGGGAAGAAAGGACCGAAGGTGCGCTGGTCTGGGGGGAAGAGAAAGTGGGTCAGCGTTGAATAACGCTGGCCTCATCTTTTCTCCCCTTTTTTTTAAATAATTTTTAATTTAATTTTTTTAAATAAACAAGGAAAATATACTCTAATAGGCCCTATTAACATAAATGCAACTAATGTCTATATGCCATGAAATTTAATGAAAATATTTTTGGCTAGGGATTAAAGATTGATCCATAATTTTTATGCGATAAAACCCTAAATAATTTGGGCAAAATTTAGGTGTCAACAGCTGCCCCTCTTTGAATGGGAGCTCGAAGAGGTTCCTTTCAAAGATAAGAGACGCCTAAATTTTGTTGACGGAGGGCATGGGATGATGCAATGCAAGAAAGAGAATGAAGAAAATAAAATAAAATCTAAATAAGCGAAAATCATAGTTTTTTTTTTAAAAAACGTGGTTTAAGGTTGGACCACAAACCTTTTGGAACGAGTGGTTTAAGATTGGACTACAAATCTTTTGAAAGAGTGGTTTAAGGTTGGACCACAAACCTTTGATGCGTGATTTAAGGTTGGACCACAAACCTTTTGAAAGAGTGGTTTAAGGTTGGATCACAAACCTTTGAAAAGGGTGGTTTAAGGTTGGACCACAAACCTTTTGAAAGAGTGGTTTAAGGTTGGACCACAAACCTTTGAAAAGTGTGGTTTAAGGTTGGACCACAAACCTTTGATGCGTGGTTTAAGGTTGGACCATAAACCTTTTGAAAGAGTGGTTTAAGGTTGGACCACAAACCTTTGAAAAGCGTGGTTTAAGGTTGGACCACAAACCTTTTGAAAGAGTGGTTTAAGGTTGGACCACAAACCTTTGAAAAATGTGGTTTAAGGTTGGACCACAAACCTTTGATGGGTGGTTTAAGGTTGGACCACAAACCTTTGAAGCGTGGTTTAAGGTTGGACCACAAACCTTTGATGCGTGGTTTAAGGTTGGACCACAAATCATTGAAGCGTGGTTTAAGGTTGGACCATAAACCTTTGATGCGTGGTTTAAGGTTGGACCACAAACCTTTGATGCGTGGTTTAAGGTTGGACCACAAACCTTTGATGCGTACCTGGGTTTACATACCTATAGGCTGGCTCGAATTGCTCAGAGGCTCTTTGCCAGCGAGGCTTGAAAAGATTCAATGAATGAGCACTCGGGGTTCCTCACCCGAGGATTTGATAGATTGCGCCTAAGTTTCTCACGAAGGGCTTGAGGTGCCTAAGTTTCTCACAAAGGATATGACATAAGGAGCATGGCTTAGGGACATACCTGTGAAGGCCTCATTTTTTCTTTTTTTTCCTTTTTTTTTCTTCTCTTCTTATTTTTTTTAAAAAAAAGAGGGTAAAAATACTTACCTGATGTTTACAAGAGAAATAAAGGAAACTCTGGGCTGCTAAAGCTCATCATGCAAATAAAAAAACTTTGGGCTACGAAAGCTCGCCAGATCGATTGGGTGCTCTGGGTTGCAAAAGCTCACCTGTAAAGAAAAAGATTCTAGGCTATGAAAGCTCGCCAAGTCGATTGGGTGCTTCAGGCTACGAAAGCTCACCGTGCATAGAGAAAGATACTGGGCTGCGAAAGCTCGCCAGGTTGAAGGGGTGCTTCGGGCTGCAAAAGCTCACCGTGCGAAGAAAAAGACTATGTATTGACATTTAGGGACTAAAACCCTGTGAACGGCAAATTGCACTCAAGATTTTGAAATACCTAATGTTTTTCACTCAGGATTTTAATGCCTAAGGCTTTCACTCAGGACTTTATGTTGTAAAAAACAAGGTTTAAGGATAAACTTGTGAACCTTTTTGAAATCAGGGTTTAAGAGAAGACCCGGAACCTTTTGAAATCAGGGTTTTAGGAAAGACCCAGAACCCTTTGAAATCATGGTTCTAGGAAAGACCCCGAACCCTTTGAAATCGGGGTTTAAGGAAAGACCTGGAACCTTTTGAAATTGGGGTTTAAGGAAAGACCCGGAACCTTTTGAAATCGGGGTTTTAGGAAAGAGCCGGAACCTTTTGAAATCGAGGTTTGTGGAAAGACTCGGAACCTTTTGAAATCAGGGTTTAAAGGAAGACCCGGAACTTTTGGAAAAGGACAAACGCACATACCTTCAAAAAGCACGGTCCCACGTGGGGAAGACTTCTCATGTAAGAATGGTTTCAGGCTATTAGAGCTTGCCGTTCCTGTCAATCAAAAGATTCCAAAATGGATATTGCACATTTAATGGAATGTGTTATATCAAATGCTCTGGTAATGAAGGCATACCAGGCGAGATCAATGTCTTTTGATTACATGTCATGAAAGACAATATCAAAAGGGTATCATCCATGAGAAAATATTGATCGTATGAGCAATTCAGGATGGATTCAATTGTTTGGAAAGCATTCAACATCCTTCAATATCACAAAATTGCCTTTAGGCTTGAAAGACGTCATTAATCATCAAATTCCCTTAAGAGACAAATCTTCGTCAAAAAGACATTGGCTCATGGAAAGGGCTCCTTAAGTATGCCAAATGAGAACTCCTTAGTCAGAAAGGGCTTCTTACATACTCTTCTAGAAGGCAGCTCGATCCCATCCATTAACGTGGGAAGTAAGTCTAATCTCTCTGTATACCTCACATTATTAGTGTCGGAGGCTTCGAGAATCATTCGTAATAAGCACACATTGACCAATCCAAGAGGTCTTTTGTAAGGACTATAATGCAAGCTTGGTCATGGTTTCAACAACGGATAAGCATTGATGGCTAAGAAATGAAATAATCATTGATCATCATTTTCGCTAGGTTTACAAGTCAAGAATCCTTTAGATAAGATAAGACAACCTTGCCTCCACTTCTTCAAGCGACAGCTTCTTTGTAAAGTCCTTATTTTCACTTGAATCATCCAATCAGAAGAGACTTTGGGAAATGGTTGTAATATTGGTTCGGTGAAAGTCTCGAAAGGCTCAGAAATTCTCAAGTGGGATTTAGGAGTTGGTGATTATCATGGCATCATTACCATATCATCCAGTCTTTTTGAAGGCACTCGACTTTTGAAATCCAACTTGTCTCGAAAGTCCATTAACTAATCATTTTAATGTAAGAGCTTTGCTCTTTTCTCTAATGACTTTTGCATTTGCAATGATTTTTCTTTGCAAGCATTTTGCTTTTGACACTTTTTCTTGCGAAAGAATTCTTCTCTTGATGCTACTTTTTTTGCTCTTTTCTTTTTTTTCAATGGGCATTGGCCTTGCTTTTACCAGGCACACTGCTTTTTCATGCCCCCCTAGTTTTCATTTGACTTTTGCTCATTTGAATCTTTTGAACTCCTAGGACTTTCGAGATTTTTTACTTGTTGTGACATAAGCACCAATTGCCATGGTAAATCATGTGCCTTTCCCCAAGGTGGGAAGACAATCATCACTCGGGCTCTAGAAATGAATATTCAGGCGCAACTTGGCTAAGCAAATGGTATGAGTATTTGGATAGAGAAATGAATGCTCTTCTTCATTTTGGGATGTTTCAAGCTTCCATAAGGACTCACCTGAAGTTACCACAAAAAGATTAATGCAAGTAAGGGCAAATAAGTCTTTCTCATCTTTTCCTCTAAAGAATGTCAACCAAAACCTCCAAATTTGCCCCGCTGTGGGGTGGTTCTTGACAGGGGTATTTTGTACAAATTATCCATATGTAATGGCTCAAATGGGCTTTACTATGGTCACCTGTAGTGTGTAGGGTAGAGGAAAGAAATGCCTCTTTTCACTTTGATCTATGTACTACTCGCGAATGAATCTCTTGTCCTTAAACAACACATGTTTTCTTTTTCGCTCAACTCTCAAAGTGTTTATGGGACGTGTTTGGGAATAGCTTGCCTTTCCTCATTGTAAGTATTTCTCACTTGGCATGATTAATATCTCCCTTTCATTTTGTCGAGATCAACACGGATTGATTAATCTCCAAAGGGAATTTTGATTCAAAATGAATGACCCGTCAAACACCAAGGCAATTTTTGGATAAAGACAATATTCAAAATTTTTGTGAAAAGTTTGCTTTCACAGTTCTACTTTTGTGCTCTTTTCTCAAGTACATTTTTGTGCTTGTTTTTACAAAAACATTAAAACTCTTTTTGTAATGAAAATTCTCCATTTGATTTTCATTTGAATATTGGAAGAATGGTACTTACCTGTGGCACGACGACTTGGTAACCCTATAAAGAATAAGAAAGAATGTGTTAATGCATGAATCTTTATAGAATGAAAAATTGGAGACGATACATCATTACCCTTCGCTTGCACTGGTCCTTCAGGTCTTTAATGCTTCCCTCATTTGAATTCATCTTCTTGGGTATTAGACAAATCCCTTTTATCTGCTTTCATTTGCCTTTGACTTTCGGCATTGTTTTGACATTTGAGGGCATTGTCCCTTGGATGCTCTGCCCCGTTTATTGCACTGAAAGTGATGGTTCAGCCTCAATGTACTTCTTTGATAGGGAGTGTCGCCTCCGCGGTCAATGTGCGCCTTTGTCTATAAAAGAGGAGACATGGTAGTTCCATCCCAAAATTTAATTTGACTAATTTAGAAACGATACACCTTTTTGTGTTGAATCGGATGACTCCACTTTATCGTGCATCATGGGTGAGAGTTATTGCCCTTTGGGTGACCTGCCCTATTTACCATCCTGAAAAAGGAAATGGAACATGTTATCTCCACTCTCGATTGAACTTAATTTAGGAACGACACATCCTTTTGTGCTAAATCGGATGTCTTATCATGACTTGTTGGTGAGAGGCCTTGTTCTCCATATGTTGCCCCACCATGCTTGCTTGGTGGGGGGGAAGGAAAGACTTTGCCCTTTGGTCAAATGCTTCGCATCGAGTTAGATGAAGTTTGGCATCCGGTCTTCAATCCATCTCCATTGTCATTCCATCGTGCTTTGTTTGGGAATTTCTTGAAATATTGTGCCCCTCCGATCTCATCTCTGTTTTGGCCACATTATCTCCCTATTAAGTGCTCTCTTTTTTGTGGGGGAAAATTGGCATTGCAATGACTTATCAAGTTTGCTTGCAGAACTCCGCTCATTTTTTGTTATTCCTGCATATAGAAATGAGAGTAACACATTTATCCGGACTTCAATCATCATGAGGGCCAAATCATGACATGAACTAAAACGAGGAACGAGATACGCCCTTTTATGGTTAGGCGATTGTCTATCGTTTCTGTTCTACTGGAGTGATACACCTTCTTGAAAGTCAGCTGCGCCATTAGAGTCCTTCAATTGTCATCTCACGCTTCGGTATTACCCACTTTGCAATTATCTGTTTTGACAAAAATGGATGAATGAGTCAGTTGTTGCACAAAGAGTTCTTGTCGGAACGATTACAGAGTTACCATCTCACGATGTCTTTTGCAAATCAACCTGCAAAATTGGCCAGGTGAAGAGATACAATTTTACGCAAGTCATTCTTGAAACTCAATTTCAAAACATTTTGAAGGTAAGGCATAAAAGCCTAACTCGATGACTCAATTGGAAATACAACAATTACTTTCAAAGGACATTGATCTAAATTAGAACCACATTACTCAAAGACGTGAGTTGCGCGATTTACAAACACATCGATTGGGTTCACGATTAAACCCAAATCAGAAAACATGGTTCCTGATGAGAATAAAGACAAGGACATGGTATGAAAAACTCTTGCATGAAGGAATGCGATAAATAATTCTTGTCCTAGCTTTAAAGTCCACTTCTTGGCATGGTCAGGTGAAAGGATTCCAAAGAATGATCATTGCACATAACCTGCAAAGGGAAGACAATGTTAGTGTGTGAATGAAAAAGTGATCTTTCACTGATTCCGCCTCTTACAACGAAAGCGAGGCAACGATACATGCCCCCATGGTCCTTATTTGTGGGCATTTGGTATTTCACCAAGATTTCGTCGTAAGAGGAGACATCATTAAAAGATCAAATCACGGCTATCAATCGAATGCCCTTTTTATTCTAAAAGCTTCATTGCAAAATGTGGCATCAATTTTGAAAGACTGATTTGTGATTTTACTTTTGCAGAAAATGAGGTGATTCTTGTTTCGAGAAATCAATACACAAAAATGTAAATTGAATATCAATTCCGAAATGAGGACAGAAACGAATTTTATCAAAATTTGATTTCAACTTTATGCCCCAAAATAACATCTCGACTTGAAAGAATTTCTATACAAAATGTGATTTTAAGCCCATAATTGAAAATTTAGACAAAACCATCTGTTTTGTAAGGCCAAATTAGAGGTATTTGAGTTTTATGCTCAAGGCTCACTGTCAAGAGTGATTACTCGAAATTTTCAATTATAAGCTTAGATCACCTAGGGCATTCGATTGATTTCCGCGAATTTCAAAAATAAAAGTTTGAACCAAAAGTAAACAAGTAAAGAGAGAAACCATACTTACATTGGATGACAAACTTTTAATCACGTAAACATGCGAATGTAACGTGCGGCTGAACTTCTACTCTAGATGGCTTAACAAATTGGAGTTACAAGGGTGGGATGACTAGTCGCGGCCTCGCGCACTAAGCCAAGTCCTCGTAACTCCGGCTCAGTCAAGAATGATACCCCGATGCGACGCGGCCTCGCAGGCAAAGGTAAGCATTCTTGACACCAAGAAAGAAGCTTTCGGGATTGAGTTGGGCAACCTCTACTACGCGGCCTTGCGGTCAAAGTCGTATCCAACTCAATACCATCCTAAACATTCCTAGTGCAGCCCAGGTCCGGCAGCATGGTTGTGTGTGCAACAGTATAGTGCTAAAACATTTAAAGCATACACAACGATCAATATGCAAACAATGCTTTAAGAATTCGAAAAAATAAATATTCATTCCCAAACCCCGAACCTGCAAAACAAGGGATTAATAATCACTCATCACCTTATAACTCCCAACTGCAAGAACATTTTACACAGCATTAGCGGACTTACCTTAGCCTTCACGATACCCTGCCAGCAGACCATGTTAGTTAACAAGCAATCAAGCTATACTAGGCCTAAGTCCTCAAGTCCCCAGTGGAGTCGCCAAGCTGTCACGACCTCCCCGAACCGGCCTGAGGGGTTTGGCTAATGGATTACTAAGCTAAACCTAGCTCGAGCTCTCCCAAGCCCATACCAATTCGCGACTTGAGTTTAAGTTGTTAACATGCAAATCAATTTCATCTAGGAGCCACCACTAATCGATTTTTGGTGGGTCGATTAGACACCCAAGTAAAGCACGAGAGAAATGCTTTACTTCTACGAACCAGAGATTTGATGGGTACGGGGACTTGATTACACTAATTGATCAACTAGTGCCATTTCGGTACCTAATCTTGCTCAATTCACCACCTAACGTGTTCACACTAATTGGGAGTCTCAAAATTCCATTCCTAACTAAGCTAAGGGAAGCCACAATTAATATCTAAACTTAACATGCATAATTGACCATATGTGAAGTTAAGTTAAATGCACAATTCAAAGTGTATGAAACAAGCAACATGCAATCAAAAATGACACTAATCATGCAAAAAAGGGGCAAGAAAAGCTAATTTCAAAGTCCAAATTACATTTTTTGCTTTTCGAAATTTTTTTAATTTTTTTTCGAAATTTTTTTTAAAATTTTTTTATTAATTTTTTTAAAAAAAATATTAACTTTCAATTTGAAAATAGGGAATCGAGCCGGGCCTTGGGGCCCAGTCCGAATATGGACTGCGAACAGGCTACTTGATCGTGCCATAGACAAAAGTGGGCCCTTTCTCAAGCCTATTCAAACTAACAACAAACCCAAATAAGCCAATTTAAACCCAACACTCACTACTCTTATGATGAAAACTAAGCCCAGACTCACCAAAATAACACTCTAAGCCCAAGACTCACTAAGTCTAAATGAGCCCAAAGTCCAATACTACGGTACTGCTCTCGGCCCCTCCCTCACAAATTTCCAACCCACGTTTCCTTCTTCAAGCATGCCCAGAACACCCAAAGATTTGCTTACTGACTCGAGAACATCAACATTCCAGCCATGAACATTATGTTTCACAGTCAGTCGATACGCGCCTATTCATCGGACCTTCACCGTCTGCCACATATTCGTCCATCGCCTATTCTGGCTATTTGACATTCAAAATCACAAGATAAGAGGACCGAATATAGTAGAGTTCAGAGAGGCAAACCAACGCGAATGTCTCAAAAGATTGACGTTTCAAGCATGGACATTTATCATTTCCTCATGCACAAGAATGCTCAAAGAAAATCTCATGCTCAGACTTGATTCGACGATCAGAGTAATGCTCAACAAGCAACAAAGAGTTTACAATGATGTCGAACTTACTTATACGCAAGTAAGAACGAATGGAAATCAGCAAAGCTAGTACACGGGCTGAGTTGGGCATATGGTCAAACACGTTGCGAGCGCGTGACAAAAACGAGAAATTTCGGACTCGATCGAGGCTCGAAACAGACTAAAATCGTCGACACAAGACACACAAAACAGCAGGAGCGAGCACGACGCGTCACAGGCCGGAACTCGCGCGAGCCGGACGGCCGCGAGCCCCGATCAGTGAGCCCAAGAACAGGGAAACGAAGTGCAGAAATAGGGAAAGGGGGGAAGTGCCGTTGCGGCGGTCCCTATCCAGCTTGGGGGGCGGCGAACGATGGCGAAATTGATGGATCGGACTATGTCCGGTCGCCTCGCACGCCCCCAAGCCGGAATCCTCGGGAAACCAGCTCAAAACTCTTAGAGAAAACCAAGCAAATGAGACCCACCTTAAGCGCGGCCGGGAGAAGTGAAACGATGCTTAGGCGCGGCCGGGCTACGAGCAAGCTCGTCGCTCTCTTTCCCTCTCCGGAATTTTCTCTCTTGGGTCTTTCTCTCTCGGATCTCTCCCTCTCGATCTCTCTCTCTCTCTCTGTTTCTCCTTCTTTTTTTTTTCTCTCGCTCACTCTCCCCGAACTCTCCCCCCTCTGTTCTCTTCGATGGCCCCCCTCTTTTAATGTCCAGAGAAGGAGGAGGCTGTCCTCCTCCTCGCCTCCCCCGGCGACGCTCACCCTCCATTTCTAGCTCAGGGGAGCCATGGATCAGTGTGCCCTTCCCCATTTCGTCGAGCGTCAGCGGTCAGTCCTACTCTCGGGATCAAGCTAGACCCGTTTTCGGCTAAAACGATTGCAGGACTTCTCGATGCAGGTCGGAAGCGCTGCGCCGTCCTCGATGCGTCCCCTTTCTTCTGCTTTGTCGCTTCCGGTTGTCCGCTTGCTCCTTGTCGCTTTTGCTCCTGCTGCTGCGTCTTGCTTCGTTCTGGCCTCTGTTCTTTTTGCTTTTGCTTCCAGAAGCGTTGAAGATGCTCGGGGGAAGAAAGGACCGAAGGTGCGCTAGTCTGGGGGGAAGAGAAAGTGGGTCAGCGTTGAATAACGCTGGCCTCATCTTTTCTCCCCTTTTTTTTAAATAATTTTTAATTTAATTTTTTTAAATAAACAAGGAAAATATACTCTAATAGGCCCTATTAACATAAATGCAACTAATGTCTATATGCCATGAAATTTAATGAAAATATTTTTGGCTAGGGATTAAAGATTGATCCATAATTTTTATGCGATAAAACCCTAAATAATTTGAGCAAAATTTAGGTGTCAACAGTGACCCCGGAGGCGAGGGAGATCGCTGAGTTCGCTCTCAAGACGCGCAATGACGAGGCCAAGATGAGGCTGGTACTGAAGCAGGTGGTGAAGGGCGATATGCAGGTCGTGGAGGGGATGAAGCACAGGCTGGTTGTCAAGTCAAGGATGGGGCCACAATGAAGAGCTTCGAGGCCGTCGTTTGGGACAAGGCGTAGGAGCATTTCCGGCGTCTCCTATCGTTTAAGGCCATTCCGGCCAACGTGTGAGGTTGTCGTTTCATCTTTGTGGTTAATTATCAATAATCATCCGTAGGCATATTACATTTTCAGTAATTTGATAATAAAGCTCTCATTGAAATTGAGGGAAAGAACATGTTTGGCGCTTCCTATGAAATAGATATGTTTGTCTTGTTTTTTTTTCTTTTTTTTTCTGAATTCTTCTTTCTTTCGTAGATCTCACTGTTGGATGGAACTTGGGAGTGTGGAAGCAGATAAATTTCATTGATTCAAAAACTAGATTACTGCAAAGAAAACGAAAGCAAAGAAGTTTGGCTCCATTTGTTTCATGAAATAATTAGCTAATAAAAAATATTTTATTATCAACAATGATAAATCTTTAAATATTTTTGCGGATGAGGAAAACATCTTTTGTTCATTTCTTTTTGTAAATAATATAAGCGATCATTTTTTCAAAAAAATTATTTTTGATTCAATAATTTTCCACCGCGAAACAAATGGAGTTTAGTATTGTTAATTTCATTGAATAAACCTTCTCCAAAAATGCCTATGGCTTGGACCACCACCACGAGGTGACCGTCCTCCCGACAGTGACCCATACGTTAGTCGACTAACATCGCATCGGTTGTGACTTTGGCAAAAAGTATAGCATCTTTTAAAACTTTTCAAAAAATTATAGGGACCAGAGATTTTTCTTTAGATCAAGGCTAAGTAGATAACAATATTAGCGTCATTCATTCTCGTAAGTAAAGTCCGTCACCGAAAATGGTTTAGTGATTCCTTCGGTAGCTCTTAGAGTTGCTGTCGGGAGTTGAATTGAAGTGCTTGCTGCATTGGCTTAAGTCAATTGCTCCAGCCTCGTATCTTTATCGTACGTTTGACCTAGCGACACCCTCGCAAAATCTCGTATTCAACCTTCTAATCACGTGAATGCACTTCCAAACGCCACGTCAATATGACTCCACAAAACTAAAGCAGGCTGGTTCGAAGCTCAGAACTAAAGTGCCAAGTTCAAGAAAGAGAACAAGCAGCTAAACCCTAAAAGAAGAAGAGTTCCAGATTCATCCTAGCTTTTTACGACCACTTGCGACTTGTTCATCGAAAATGGACAACAAGACAGACCATTCTAACGTTATGCGATCCATCGGTGGCAAGCACTGTCACTTCCCGTCGCTATTGCTCATCCCTCACGACCTGTCAAAGTTTCTGCTGCGATTTGTTTTCTCCACGCACTTTTTTTTGGATAAAATCCATTGAATGCTGATGGTCTCACGTCTTATTTCATTGGTTTTGGTTTGTGGATTTTGTCACGCAGCCTACCTAAAAATCACAATATACTTTATCGACTCGACCTTATTTTGTAGCTACTAAGCTCAAGAATAAAATGAAATGAGTACGATCTTATATTCCATAAAGCGTGAGATCTCACTTTCAATCCTGTCTGTTTGGAGTCAAGCTCCAAGAAAGCAATTTTTCGGATTTTAGTGAATACCCCAATTTTGACACGCAGAATTTGCCTTTGATATAACTGAGAAAATAAATTTAACCTAATGCTTGAAAGTTGGCTCATTATATAATATGACAACTAAATGAGAAACTACGATTTGATAAAGATATTACATAATGCATGAACATATATATTTCTGTATCATAGAACTACAAAAGAAATCAAACGCTAGAAAGTAAATAACAAAGTATGGTTTGCAGCTATAAGCATACTCTTATCCTTCAAGCATAGATCTACCACAATAAAAGATTGGTGGTCGATCACTAGATTCAGTGATGAGCACATGTCGAGATTTCCCACTCCATTTGCAATGATTTGTAGTATGCATCTAGGTTCACCATCACTATACAGAGATACTACCATTAAAATGTTGAAAGAACACAGATCAAATACTAAGGAGCATCTAGATCTATATCTAGATTTAGTTCGAGAGAGTAAAACCACCAAAACTTGAACTAAATCTAAATCGGCAGAGGAGTGCAGCCTAATCTAATAGAGGTTGTAGAGTCTCGTTACAAATATTCTCCTCGATAGTTATCGATTAGACAAATGGCCAAATTGGTCTTCACATTGACACAATACCAATTGCAGAAATTTATTCACTCACACCCATAACAAATCGAGAGAGAAGAGAAAAACGAAGGGCTTCAAGAGAGAGAGAGAGAGAAAGCTCCCTCTCCCTTAGTAGCGGCACTTCAAAGAGGCGGCGCCTTCAAAGGAAAGAAGAGGAAACCCTAACTTAGGGAAAAGAAAGGAGGTCGACCTTCAAAAATAAGTTATGGCCCAAAGGGATTTTAAGGGTCATCACCAACAAAATGGATAAAAAACCAAAGGAATCACTCAATTGAGAAAATTTCTAATATATTATCAACTAAAAATTTGCGTACAGACAACTGAGAATGCACTTCTTATTTATGGAGGGACTAAGACAGATAAACCTAGGAAACATCAAATCAGGAAGCTATCCTTCAGCTTTTAAATTAGCTGAAAGTCCTTTATTCTTCAATTTATAGAAATTCCATCTTGGACGCTTTCTCCTCATTGGATCAATTGGGTCATGTTGTACCCGAAATGTCCTTTTGCTTGAATAAACAACAAATTGTCTTTAATGGGATTCGATACTGCCGCATCACCCAACCTACTTTGATGGAGATGTCACCTCTAATTAGATGGCACTTCATCCTAAGATATGGAGAAGGGTCTCCAACAATGAAAGTTCCCGAGACGTCATAGTCACTGAGATGGGTCTTCAAGGAACTTGATTGTGTTAGTTTCTGAGACAGCTTTTCCAACTTTCTAGACAATATATCAACTTTGTTGGGAAAACCTTTAATGACGCCTTAAAGGGGAAAATTACCAAAAAAATATCTAAACATATTGTAAATATGTCAATTGAGTCATAAATCTTTTTTTATCAATTAAGTTCCAAACCTTTTACATTTATACCAATTCAATCCATCTAGTTAATTTTGTCCGAAAATCGCTGACTAGCGCCACCGACATTGACGTGAACAATTTTTATAATTTATAAAAATTATATGAATTTATTGTTATATTATTTTTTTCCTTTTTTTTGTTTTTCATTGTGGCCGGCAAGGCGAGGCTAGACCTCCCTTTTGCTAGGTAAGGTTGGCCTTGCTAGAGCTAGGTTGGTGAGGGTCGTGCCTCGCCCAGTCCCTGGCAGCCCTCACCAGTGATCACAAGGTCTAGCCTAACTCATCAGATCTAGCGAGGCTCGATCCTCGCTGGATCTAGTGAGGCCAACCTCACCCATGACTAGTGAGGCTCGACCCTCTCTAGCCTAGCTTTTGGCAAAGTTGACCTCGCCCAATGACGATAAGGTCTAGCCTCACCAACCTAGCCCTGGCGAGGCCGACCTCACCCAATGACAACAAGGTCCAGCTTCGCCCGAACGGTGAGGTAGCCGATGACCTCGCCGACAATGATAAAAAAACAGAAAAAAAGGAAAAAAGATAGATAAAATAATAAAAAATTCATACAAAATTATGAAAATTGTCCACATCAATGCCGGTGGCGCCATGTCAATGATTTTCTGTGAAAGTTGGTTGGACAGATTGATTGGCACAAATGTAAATGATTTAGGACTTAATTGGCAAAAAAAATTTATGACTCAATTGGTATAATTGCAATAAGTTGAGGACTTTTTTTGGTAATTTTCCCCATTTTAAAGTTCACAAAACCTTCTATCTCTTATTGTTGTTTGATAAATGAAAATGTTGTCTCATTTTAGGTAATGTTTATATAAATAAAGCTTTATAATTATTGACGGAATCCGAACTGAAAGTGAAAAGATTGATAGAAACTAGATGGACCTTGATAAAAAGTGACCAAAGTCAGGAAAAACGAGAAGTGTGTGAAGACTTGGAGGTACCGTGACAAGGTGAACAATTGAGTGAAATTTTGATCACTAATATGCTAAGGAAGAACAAGGGGAAAATTGTCTAAAAATCCCTAAACTAGTTGTGCGGCGATCAATTCAATTCAATTTTTTTTAGTTTAACCAATTTAGTCCTCAACCTTTTGACTATTTTAATGTAGTCATTCTAGTCAATTTTAGCTGTGAATTACTCACACGGTGATCCAATCAATGTCAGCCATTTTATGTGACAAGACTAGCATTGACATAGCCGGTTTGACATGCATGGATGATATTTGCAAAATTTTAAAAATTTTCTGAATTTTTCCCTTTTTCTTTTTTTCCTTCCTTTTCTTCCCTTTTTCTTTTTTCTTCTTTTTTTCCTATTTTCCTCCGCCAATCACCGGGGCCTCAGTGAGGGCATGCGAGCTGTCATAGTGGCGGCAACAAACTCAAAACCTTGCATGCTTATAACTGAAAATGCACCTCTTATTTAGGAAACGCTACAAAAAATCTTAAACTAGGAAACTTCACATTAAGAAACGTTCAACTAGGAAATAATCAGATTAGAAAATCAACTTAAATTAGGAAACTATACTTCAGCTTACATAAAGAGCCTTTATTCTTCAACTCATGGAAATTGCCTGTGGAGTCATGTTGTACCCGAAATGTCCCTTCGCTTGTATTTAATGGAATCCGACTCCCGTATTACTCACATCCTTAATCAGGTCATTGTGGCTTCCATTAAATATCAAGCATTAATTTCAAATCCATGAAATAATTACCTTGCCATATATTTTTTCCCTAATCACACGACAAGTGCCCGTAATTCTCTCAATTCCAAGACCTATAAGTGCCCGTACCCACCACCCATGGAAAACATCAAGAGAAGAGGAGACCCGAGAAAACGGTTATCAAAACCAAAAACCGAAGCCGAAAGCCTCCGAAAATGCGTCTCCTCATCCTCGCCACTGCCACCGTCCTCCTCCTCCAAGTCTTGGCCACCGGGGCCGCCCGCAGGGAGCTGGTCGGGGGCTGGAGCCCGATAAAGGACCTGAGTGACCCGTACGTGGGGGAGATCGCTAAGTTCGCCGTCAAGACGCACAATGACGAGGCCAAGACGGGGCTGGTGCTGGAGAAGGTGGTGAGGGGCGAGACGCAGATCGTGTCAGGGACGAACTACAGGCTCGTCCTCCAGGTCAAGGATGGGGCCGAGACCAAGAACTTCGAGGCCGCCGTTTTTGACAAGCCGTGGGAGCATGTCAGGCGTCTGACTTCGTTCAAGCCTGTTTTGGGCAACGCGTGAGGTCATGTTTGAGAATAATCGATGTCAACCCTTTTAGTAATTTGACAATAAAACAAGATCCGGTTTTCATTTTTAGAATTGAAATATTAAGTCTGATGTGATGGCCCATTTTTGTTTGAAACATTTGGTGCAATTTGAGGGATCCTAGGTTTACCTTTCCTTTTCTTGTTCTGCTTCTGCTTTTCTGGGTCTGATCTTGCATAATGCAACATGCAAGAATTTCGTGAAGGGGGATCAGATTAGGTGAGCTGAGATGAGAAATCTGCATATGGCCTTTTCTTTTTCTTCGAGGAGTGCAATGAAATATTCGAATGTTGATGTTTAACGAAGGAACCAATAGATTTAACGTATATCACTTTGGTATCGGCTCATGTGAACTATAGGGAAGGGACAGACCTATGTAAGGCTTGAAATAAGGGAAAAGCATTGTTTCAGATGAAATATCATTTGCCGACCGTAAGTTCTTGACTTCTGGCGTTTGGTGATGCCCGTTTGATGAAAACTCATATGACTTTGGGTGAAAGATAAGTGTTAGAAATAATTAGGGATTTCTCTAAGATAATTTGTTGCTCAACAGCGTTCATTCTGTGTGTAAAACTCTCATACGAGGAAGTGCTTAGTCAAGTTCATTCCATGATGGTTGTGTTTCGATGCCAAACTGCAACAGCTACACATCACCCAGTTGAGCATTTCTTCTTTTTTTTTTTCATGGAGGTGCCTTTCAATGCTTGCCATGCCGCATCGCCCAATATCAACTTTCCTAAGCTAGCCATGTAGGCCGCTTGATGGGTCGCTAAGTTACTATTTCACAAGCCAGCCACGTCGACCACTTGTGCCCTCCAATTCTCGACGTTTCACATGTCTTTACACCACCACTAGGCTCGCCACCCTCAAACCAGCAAGATATGGCAGACATTTTGCATGTTGTTACACCACTACACTCGCCGCTCTCAAACCAAATAGGTTTAGAAGTTTTGCCATAAACAACTGCGAACACCGCCTCATCCTCTAAGTCTTAGCCGATGGACACTATTTGACTTGATTTCAAACTCAAGCTCACTTAATCACCTTGAGTTTGAGGGGATGTTAGAGATAGTTAGGGACTTCTCTAACATAATTTCCTATGTTATGATAGAATTTTGTAGGGAAAATTGTTTAAAAAGTCATAAACCTATTGTACTTTTGCCAATTTAGTCTTAAACACTTCAATTTTATCAATATAGTCCTAAAGATTTTCATGTTTTGCTAATTATGGCCATCTAGCCAATTTTAGTTAGAAATTACTAACGTGGACACCAAAGCTATCCACTTGGCATCTTCGGCATTGACGTGAATAATTTTCAATATTTTAACTATTTTTGATGTATTTTTCTTTTCTTCTCTATTCCTTCTTTTCTTTTCTTTTTCTTTTTTTTTCCCATTTCACTTCTTTTCTTTTCTTTTTTTTTTCTTTTCTTTTTTCCTTTTGCCCTCTGTCGGGCCTTACAGATGGCTGGTGGAGGTCGTCGATCTCAGGAGAGGGATGCCCATATCACACAGTCATCGATCAATGGCCTAAAACCCTAATTTCGTCACCAACGCGATGAGGCCCAACGGAGGTCACCGGCCTCGGGTGAGGGATGCTCGAATCACACCGCCGTCATTCGACGGCCCAAAACCATAATATTGTTGCCATTGCCTTCAACATCAAAGAGGATCGGAAATTCACCATCTTTGTACATATCTCTCCGATATTTCCGGTCTCTATAGGCTGCAAATCTTGCTGTCATGAATTTACTCGCGGGCTCATATGAGAAGTTCATTTGGGACTCCAAGCTCAAGCCCCTCAAGCACTCCCCCCATGGCCATACCCTACCCCTAACCAAACTCTTCTACTACCTCTCCCACCTCTCTCCAATCTCATCGGTCATCGCTGGCAACCCCGTTGTGGCCTCTAGCACCGGTGATGCCACTGCTCACGGAGGTGGCTTTCGATGCCTGCTGCGTAGCATCGCCCAGTAACAATTTTCCCAAGCTAGCCGGATAGCTTGGTTGATCCATTGCTAAGTTACTATTTCGCAAGCCAGCCACATCAGCCACTTGTCCCCTCCAATTCTTGACGTTTCACACATCTTTACACCACTACTAGGCTCGTCACCCTCAAACCAGCTAGTTATGGAAGACATTTCTTGTTTTGTTACGCCACCACTGCACTTGCCGCTCTCAAACCAACTAGATTTAGAAGTTTCGCCATAAACATCTACGGATGCCACCTCATCCTCCAAGTCTTAGCCGATAGACACTGATTGACTTGATTTCAAACTCAAGCTGACTTGATCACCTTGAATACCTTGAATTTGAGGGGATGTTAGAGATAATTAGGGATTTCTCTGACATAATTCTCTATGTTAGAGATATTTTGATAGAATTTTGTTGGAAAATTTGTCTAAAAAGTCCTAAACCTATTGTATCATTGCCAATTTAATCATAGATTCAATTTTGTCAATTAAGTCCTAAAGATTTTTACGTTTTGCCAATGAGGCCATCCGATCAATTTCGGCCAAAAATCACTAATGTGGACTCTGTCAGTCCACTTGATATGTTTGGCATTGACGTCAATAATTTTTAATATTTTAATTATTTTCAATTTATTTCTTTTTTTTTTCTTCTCTTTTCCTTCTTTTCTTTTTTTTCTTTTTTTTTCTTTTCTTTTTCCATTTTTTCTTTTCGCCGAGCCTTGTCAATCGTCGACGGAGGTTGTCGACCTTGGGTGAGGGATACCTTGATCACATTGTCGTCGTTCGGTAGCCCAAAACCCTAATTTCGTCGCCATTGCCTTCAACATCAAAGAGGATAAGAAATTCACCATCTCTGCGGATATCTCTTCGATATTTTCGGTCTCTGTAGGTCGCGGATCATGCTGTCATGAGTTTAATCATAGGCTCGTACGAAAAGTTCAATTGGGACTTCAAGCTCAAGCCCCTCAAGCACTCCCCCCATGGCCATACCCTAACCAAACTCTTTTGCTACCCCTCCCACCTCTCCCCAATCTCATTCGTCATCGCAACTTGCCCTGTCGTCGACGACGCCACCGTACACCATGACCTAATGGCGGCCTGCTCCCTCGGCTCCCTCCGCCACCATTCTTCTATGGTCACCACCCTCTGCTTCTACACCCCCTCCACACCTCTCATTCCTGCGCGACCTCATCTCTGCTTCGGCGGATGGTTCAGTGTACATCTTCAACACTCATCACTTTGTGCACTCGATAACAGTTAGGGTTTACAAGAAAGGCGGAGTCAATAGCCTCTTGGTGCATCCATTAGGGAAGCTGGTGAATTCGCTAGAAGGGTGGGGGAAAATGGGGAAAATAAAGAAAAAGAAGAAAAGAAGAGAAAAGAAAATAAAAGAAAATCAGGAAAGAGAAGAAAAAAAATTCAAAAAAAGTACTAAAATATTATTAAAAGCAAAACCTATATACAAATAGCTGATATCCAATATAATATTGCCAAAACATTTTAGGGTGAATGTCAGTCTTGATTACTGAATTTCGGCATGCAATCGAGTCGCAAAACTTTAATTTCAATTATCTAATTTACTAAGATTTCATTGTATTGTAATTGGTTCCTTTGGCCATAATTGATCAATTCCTTGATGAAATGCTAACATGGAAGAGACGTGGTAAGCTTTATGATTCCCACATCATTGCCATTTAACCTCCACCTCAATAGTTTTCCAGAAAGCTCGTCAAATTTCAGTTGAAATCCTGTTGTGAAAAAAGGGGAAATTTGGTGCATTGAGTAATTAAAATCAAATTTCATTATTTTGATTGTAAAATTTACTAAAAGATTAATGACCATTATTGAAACCTAGAGAAATACCTAAGTTGTCCATATGGGGCATAACCATCATTGACAATAACTTTTACTATAATGGCCTCAACTAGTCATGAGATCGTAACACATGTCCATTTTAATTTGTGTTTGACCACCTCCAAAGAAATCCCTCACCTAAAGCCTAATCTCCTCCTCCCTCCCTCCCTCCCTCCCTCCTAGCCCAAATCCCACCCAAGCCGCAACCACCTCTAGCCACCGTTGTCGATGATAAACACGATCCCCCCACCCCCTCCCTACTAGATCTCTCTCTCTCTACTAGAGCTTTCATAAGTATTGAGCTTGTTAGCAGCGATCAAGGTTGATAAATTTCACCCTCCCTCCTTTAAAGTTTTTGGCTCCATCACCGTCAAGAGGCACACGTCGAACTCACGTGATCACAATTTGGATGAACCCAACCAAATAGATTCGAAGTCGGGCAAGAATCTCCATAATCTCTTCCAACATCAGGCAAAACCTGCACTTTCCAATAATTGTTTCACAGATTTTTAGAAAAAAAAAAGTCATATATAAACGTTTGAGCAGAATGATCACATCAAGGTATTTATATACTAATGTAAAAAATCTTATGGTTAATGTTGAGGTACAATATTTCTTTAATACAAAGGAGTAATAATGCATAGGATTTATTATTAGGATAAATAACACGACGAAAGAGAAGACAAGGGAGGGGAGAGCGACAAGTGTTGATGACTTTGAAAGTAGGACTCGAGATCCAGTTGGATCCCACCAATCGGCTACCGTGCACCCGTGGCCACCGAATCGCTCCCCAAGCGTGGATGGCCAACCGACTCCTGCGTGTGACTGGCACGACCTGACAACCGTTGGATCGCTCCCTTGTCACGATCTAATATTGCATCATCATGTCGTTAATTAATAAACTCTGAACAAATTAATAAAAAAATAATGATACAAATCGTCCCCAAACTTTTGCTCAAAAGTGTAAATGTGATCCTTAAACTTTTAATTTGCTCAATGTGATCCTTGAAATTTAAGCCAATGTGCAATATCATCCTTGAACTTTGAAGTTGTTTAATATAGTCCTTGGACTTTTGGTACATATTTAAATTAGTCCTAAACTATATGAAAATTGTTCATTGTTGTTCTTCAATTAATTCAAGTTCCAGGACAATGCTAAACATTTTCATATAGTTTTGGGACTATATTGAATCTAAATCAAAAGTTTAGAAACTATGCTAAATAAATTAAAAGTTCATGGATGATATTGGATATTGGACTAAAGTTCAAGGACCATATTGAATAAATTATAAGTTCAAGGACCACATTGCACATTAGGCAAAAGTTCATCACCATTTATGTCATTTTACCTAAAAAAGGGAAAAATAAACTAATTAACTAAAAAAAACAAACTGCATGTAAATCAAAAGAAGAAGATCATATTCTTACTCTCTCTCTCTCTCTTTTGAGAATTCCTATCTCGCCATGCCCAATCTGTTCTTTATCAAATTTAGGCATTGGAGCGGGAAACCCTAGGAGGGGATCAATAGGCGGTGGCGGAGGCAAAGGTAGTGGCGTAGGCTAAATGGACTAAATTGATACAAATACAAAAGGTTTAGGACTTAATTAATTAAAAAAAAGTTACGGACTGAATTGACATAATTGCAATAAGTTGAGAAATTTTTTGGTAGTTTTGCCGATTTTAAAGTTGACAAGACCTTCTAACTCTCATTATTGTTTAATAAATGAAAATGTTGTTTCATTTCAAGTAATGTTTATATGAATGATGCTTTATAGTCATTGATGGAATCTAAAGTGAAAGTAAAAAGATTGATAGAAGCTAGATGAACCTTGATAAAAAGTGACCAAAGTCAGGAAGAACAGGAAGTTTGTGAAGATTTGGAAGTATTGTGACAAGACGAACAATTGAGTGAAATCTTGATCACTAATGTGTTAAGGAAGAAGAAAGGGAAAATTTTCAAAAAAAGACATAAACCTATTGTATAGCGGTCAATTCAATTAATTTTTTTTAATTTTATCAATTTAGTCCTCAACTTTTAGACAATTTTTCAATGTAGCCCTTTAAGGTAATTTTAGCCGCAAATTGCTTACCCAGTAATCCAATCAGTGTCACTCATCCCACATGACATGACCGGCATTGACGTAGCCGGCTTGACATGAATGACATTTGCAATTTTTTAAAAAAAGTTCTGAATTTTTTCCCTTGTTTTTTTTCATTTTATAAAGTATTCTTTAACTTACGTAAGAATAATTGTCTAACGCAAATAATAATTATGTATTATGATTCGAGAACCACTTATGTAAAGAATAAGTTATACCGATAATGTATTGGTACTTTTAAATAAGTCTAATTTTGTAAGTTTATAGACTTTAATTTTTTGTGAATTCCTTTCACGAAAAATATATCTGTTGGTGGAACTACTAGACCAAATGGTAGGTTTAGTGGTCATAGGTATTTTTGAGGAGATGAAATGACATAAACGAATGAGAAGAAAAATATTTTAAGAAAAGATATGAAAATAAAGAGTGACTGAGTTGCTTGGTTTTCAGTCTTTCAGTTGGAATACTTGTGGCCCCTATTGCTCCGTCATTTCTAAAGCTGACAGAGCGGTCATGCCAGCGAAATACATATTTATTGAAGGACTAAGACACTAAATTAGGGAATGCTATAAAGAATCTCAAACTAGGAAACTTCACATTAAGAAACATTAAACTAGGAAATAATTATATTAGAAAATAAACTTAAATTCGGAAACTACACTTCAGCTTATGGAAAGAGCCTTTATTCTTCAACTTATGGAAATTACCTATGGAGTCATGTTGTGCTTGAAATGTCCCTTTGCTTGTATTATTCACAACCTTAATCAGGCCATCATAACTACTGAGATTTGCTCTAGTGACCACCCTTCCTACTTATAAAGGGAGAGATGGAGAGTTCGATTCTCTACCTTCTCTCGGAGGGGAGGGGTTTAAGGGTGGGGAAGTTTAGTTTCAGATTGGGTTTTGACTCTCACACTTTACAAAGAGGCAGATCAAAAGTCTGAAAGTGAGTTGAGAGTTAAAGTATGACAGATAAAAAAAAAATCGGCTATCGTTGCGACATCCAGATTTTTCATAATAATATTTGTGTGACATTAAGAATTTTCTATGTCCAATAATAACATTTAGGTTATAAAGTGAAGTAGTATTTAGCTTAAAATTTGGGTAGACATGTAGAAATCTTAGTTAAAATGTTAATTTTATGAGGCACGGAAATGTGGAGATTGATGTAGCTAGCAGGGATCACCTAAAGGAGAGTGAATAGGTGATTTAAACAATTTTGATCAATTTATAGAAAAAATGATTGATCACAATAGAGTCTGAATAAAATTAAGATTCAAAACAGTTTATATAGACAGTGCTCTTGATGTGCAGTATGTAAAGTAAGAGATTAGAGAAAACTAGACACAAGTTTATAGTGGTTCGGCTTATAACAAGCCTACGTCCACTCTCCCACGCTGATCGCCTACTGGCTAGATTTCACTATGTAATCAAGAGGAATTACAAATTCTGAGTGACAACACTCTTGTGTATGATAGTACTCTCCATCTAACACACTCACTCTTACATAGCATCGCCCAAGATCTTAGTGTTTAGCTCAAGAAAGACAAGAGAAAGGATCGGAGTATGCTCAAACTTTGGACTTATTGATTCTTGATTTTGTTCTTCACCTTCTGCTCCTTGTAGATTTCCTTTTATACTCCTCTACTTCCAAACTAGCCATTGGACAATTTTCAAAGGATCATCTTCCAATCTTCATCTTGGATAGATTTGTATAAAATGGATTGAGTAGCTGTTGGTCGACAAAATCTGAATCCCGCTAATTCTAATTGCCTATACAATCAGAATCTTGATTTTCATAAGTGGAGTTTTATCCGTTGTAATGCATACTTGTCATAATGTTTGATTATCAATCAATTAGATCGAGATTGAGTCAATCAAAACTTTCCTTTTGTGAAATCTAAGATAGATCACTAGGTGTAATGTTTCGTTCTAAAAGAGTTTTGCTCTACTTCTGAAAAACTTTTGCATCTACATCTGCATAACTTCTGCGTTTATGTCTGCATAACTTCTACGTCTACGTTTCTTTCAGAACTTAGATTAGTGGGATTCTTTTAATAAGATATGAACCTATTTCTCATAGGATCTGAAATTCTTTGACGACTTAAAATAGAGTCTGAATGACTTTTATGGTCTAGTCTGAACTTCTCATTCTGAGTTTGAACTTTTAATTCTGAGAATTTCTAAAGTCTGATATTTTCTTCCGAACTTCCAGAATATATTAACTTGGAATGGAATGCATGTCAGATTCACAAGATAAATATAGAAAGTTTTGTCAGCTTCAAAATTCATTAGGAGTTTTTCTCAACAATCTCATCCTTTTTTATGGTGACAAAACTTCCATGCAGATTCAATCAATGTCAAATAAATTTGAAGAAAATAATTATATTAAGCGCATGAAACACATAAAAAATAAATGCACAAACTCTTAAGATATGTGTTTTTCTCTTCCTTTGAGTATAACCTACATATTGGAATGTTAGTACGGCTATATCTGCATAATCTCTCCCCTTTTTGTCATTAGCAAAAAGAATAAAACAATAAGAAGTCGAATAAAGCACTGATATAAACCATCCAAACGGTTTAACAAACGCAAATGTTAAGAAAAAATTACAGAACCAGTTTGAAAATAAGAATAGTTTAAAAAGAGGGTATGAAACAAGCTATTTCTTAGATGGGGTTCGAACAAGCTGAAAGTTCTCCAGGATAGAAATAGCTTCTTCAATCTTTGTAGAACAATGACTCATAGCTTTCTCCATATTTGTTAAACATAGAGCAATAGCTTCCCTAATCTCTACTTTGTCTTTTTCTATCCGAAGACATTGAGTTTGATTGTTTTCCTCAATAATTTTCTGAAGATTCTTCACGTCCTTTTCAAGTGCAACTTGTTTGTCTTTTATTTCTAGTAAAAGGGTTAGAATGGTCATATTGTCTGAGGTCTGTCCTTGAACATTGTCCGGTGCATTCTGTTCGAACTCATCCCTTGTCTCTATTGGAATCTCCCTCTGAAAATCTACCTATCATGTAGTAGTATTTTCATTCAAAGCCTCTTTAGGATTAAGTGGAGATTGACTTATATCTGTCCTCTGTGGAACATCATCCTGTTGCTGCAGATGTGAGTCCCCATATACTGATTCTGAAACCTTCTCAGCAGGTGCTAAAACATGTTATGGATCAACATTCTATCCTGTTTCAAAGTGTTCTGATTCATCCTCTTCATCCCTGAGAAAAATTTTTCTCTTCTTGCTGTACACCCTTAATGGACTCGGAGACACACTCTGCTTTCTTGCTTTTTCTTTTTCTGCTCTTTTTCCTTCTTCTTTGTCTTGGTCAGTTTTCCTGCCAATAGATTTTGCTTCTAACTGCTGAACACCCTTTCCTTTGTCTGTACTTGCTCTTTCCTTTCTATCAACGAATTGCTTAAGATTAATCTTGGTAAGCATCTTTTCTCCAACAAACATCAAAGGAACATAGGTTTTGCACAAATCATTAGGAATAGGAATGTTTAAAAAGATAAAGATTCTAGTGATGAGTGCACCATAAGGAAGTTATCCCTTGTCCTTCTGGAGAGTTATGTACATGTGAAAAATGATGATGTGGGGAAGAGAGAAAAGTTTTCCATTCAAAATAGCCCAGATAAGCTTGATTGCAGACTTAGAAAAGTCAGTCTTGGAAGTAGCTTTAGATCTTAAGCAATTGATAATGATCTCATGCATGATCACGGTCCTTCTGGTCAAATCAGAATATAAGATATGGCGTTTAGAGCCTCTAGCAAAATTCTAATTTTCTGAAACTGCTTTGGAAACATCTTCTAAACTCACTTCAAATGGAAAGAACTTGTAATTTTTTACTCCAATAATCAAAAGCCAAATCTTCCACTTTCAGATCATACTTTTTATCACCAACAGTAAATTAAAGCCAATTTGTGGACAGAATGGATAAATTTGAGTAAAAGTAAGCAGTGAGTTCTGCATATACATGTGCATATTGCAGATAGAATTCATAAATGTCCAATCTTTCAAAAAGATGTTTCACAGAAATTCCAGCCTTATCTAAATAGTCGAAATCCACATTACGATGATTCATAATCTCTCTAGCAAGTAGTAACTGATAATATACATTTTTTTTTGGTAAATGTAAGCATGTACATTACTTTTCATAAACTGATAATATACATTGTGCTCTATATTTCTCAATAAATTGCCATTACCTTGTACACCAGATGCAATTCCAACCTTCATCTCAAAATTATGAAATAGTCTAGCATCATCATCAGGAATCGTAGATTTAGACCCACTTATAGATTTAGGGCTTATACAAATAGATTTCTTTTCAGAGGGAGTGGATAGTTCCCTTACTTTCTCTTTTCTGGTCTTGGAAATAATCTCCTTTTGAGTAGTACTAGCCTGATCATGACTAGTTCTAGAGGAAATTAAGAATAACTTCGCACAAGACTTTCTTCAGTGTGAAAGTCGTTGTCTTTCAGACAGTGACGAAGAACCAATGCAGAAGCATTACTGCGTTTCAACCTTTCATATGCTTTCCACACAAGTTTGATATTACTTAAACGAAAATTAGTTTTACCCATAGTTTTTTGTAGAGATGATGGTTGTGGTTCCTGTGGTGTCGCTTCCGAAGGATCTTGGTGGTGGTCCGATTCTGTGTTTGATGAATCAGAAATCTCCATGAACTCTGATTTCTCTAACATCTTTGTGTCTTTGTTAAGAATTCTTGTCGATCTTATCTTGTAAGGCATTGCGATTCACAGAGGCAAAAAAATTTGTTCTTGGAGAAGGAGGAGAAGTAGACTCTGAAGGTCGAGATGATCGGAAGTGAATGAGTTGGTATAGTTAGGGTTTTATAAAAAGAGGAAGATAGTTTTTAGAAAGAAAAACCGCTTTTAGAAGTTATAAAATGTGATCCTATTATTTAGGAATTTTGGAAATGGAGAAAAATATTTCAAGCACACTCAATCAATCAGATAAATTAGAATACATGCCTGATTTGCTTAAAAAAAGAACATGTACCAAAATATCCTACCAGCAATGCCAAAAATATACTCGCCAAAATTTGAATTAAAGACATACCTTTCGTTTGAGTTTGAAATGAACATTCAGACTGAGATTATTTGAGTCTGAAAAATTTCTATCTAACAAAGACTTCAAGAAAATGGGTAAGTAATGCATAGTTTACTTATAATATATTCAAATGAAGACTTATTAAGAGTTTTTGTGAATATATCAGCTAATTGATTTTTAGAATCAATAAATCGAATATTCACATCACCATTATAAACATGGTCTCTCATAAAGTGATGATTGATTTCAAAGTACTTGACTCGTGAACGAAGAATTGGGTTCTTGATCAAATTGATAGCACTTGTGTTGTCACATTTGTTGGCAACACTTGAATCTTCAATAGCAAAGTCTCGCAATAGTTGTTTCATTCATAGAATCTGTGCACAATAACTTCCCAAGGCCACATATTCTGCTTCTGCTGTAGAAAGTGCAATTGTACTTTGTTTCTTTGAGTATCAGGATATCAACATATTTCCGAGTAATTGACATGTTTCTGTGGCACTTTTCCTGTCCACTTTACAGTCAGCTAAATCAGCATCAAAATAACCAGTAAGAGTAAAATTTGATTATTTGGAATGCCAAAGACCTAACATTGGATAAGTTCCAATATATTTGATTATTCTTTTAACTGCAGAGAGATGTGATTCCTTTGGGTCAGATTGAAATCTTGCACACATACAGACACTAAACAATATGTCAGGTTGAGACGCAGTAAGATATAACAATGATCTGATCATGCTTCTATACACCTTCTAATCAACATTTTTACCATTTTCATCTTTATCCATTTTGGATGAATGAGACATAGGAATGTTTGTTTTCTTGCAGTTCTACAATCCAAACTTCTTGACAATCTACTTTGCATATTTTTCTTGGCAAATGAAGATCCCATCCTTCATTTGTTTCGCTTGTGATCCAAGAAAGAATATCAATTCACCCGTCATACTCATCTCAAACTCATTTTGCATATTATTATAGAATTCTTTGCAAAGTAGTTTGTTAGAGGATCCAAAAATAATATCATCAACATAAATTTGAACAAGTAAAAAATCCTTATCTTTTCTCTTAATGAACAAATTTGTATTAATTTTACCTTTTGTAAAGTCATTTTACAGAAGGAAGTTACTTAACCTCTCATACCAAGCACGAAGTGCTTATTTTAGATCATAAAGGGCCTTTTTGAGTTTGTAAACATTATCAGTCTTCCTTGATTCTTTAAACCAAGTGGTTGTTTCACATATACTTCTTTGATATAGCCATTCAGGAAAGCACCTTTCATGTCCATCTGAAATAATTTAAAGTTATGAAAATAAGCATAAGCTAAAAGTAGCCTAATAGCTTCTAACCTGGCAACCGTTGCCTAGGTTTTATCATAATCTATGCCCTCTTCTTATGAGTAGCCTTTTGCTACAAGCTTTGCTTTGTTTCTTGTGATTTTCCCTTTGTCATCCATTCTGAATACCCATTTTGTTCCAATTACAGGATGATTTTTAAGTCTTGGCACAAGTTCCCATATTTTATTGATTCTGAACTACTGAAATTCCTTCTGTATAGCTTCGATCTAGCTTTCATTTGATAACGCTTCATCAATTCTTTTTGGTTCTATCTCTGATATCAACGCCAAGTTGCTAATGTTTTCCTTGTGTTTAGATAGTCTTAATGCCATCTTCTATTTCTCCAATGATGAAGTTCTTCGGATGACTGGATTTATGTTTTCAGTTTCTGTCGAATCTATCCTTCCGAGTATTATCAGATTCTGATGGTTCTGGTTGTGTGATGAATGAATCTTCCTTTCTTTCTTCATCTGTTTCACTGGTCTTTGAGGATTCTTGTTGAACTTTAGACATCTCTTGAATATTGTGAGATAGTTCAGATTCATCTTTCTGAGTCTGAACATTTTCATCAAATCTCACGTTCATTGTTTCTTCCACAGTCTAAGAGTTTCTGTTAAAAACTCTATATGCTTTGCTTGTGTTAGAGTATCCAAGAAAAAATCCTTCATTTGCTTTCTCATCAAACTTTTCAGAGCAATCATTTAGATTTTTGAGTATAAAGCATTTACAACTAAATACACAAAAATATGAAATATTGGGTTTTCTACCTTTGTAAAGCTCATAAGGGGTTTTATTAAGAATGGGCATAAGAAAAACTCTGTTAATGATATAACAAGCTGTAAAAATTGCTTCTGCCCAAAAATGAAAAGGAATCTTGATTTCAATCAAAAGAGTTCTTGCCATTTTTTTGCAAAGAACGATTTTTCCTTTCCACAATACCATTTTGTTCTGATGTATAAGGAGTAGAAAAATTGTGTTGAAAGTCATTTTTCTCATAGAAATCTGAAAAATTTTGATTTTCAAATTCTCCCCCATGATCAGTTTTAATGCTGGAAATAGTATAACCCTTTTCATTCTGAACTCTGTTTGCAAATCTTGAAAAATATGAAAATGCTTTATTTTTATGAGCAAAAAGAGCACCTATGTAAATCTTGTGAAGTCATCAATAATAACTAAACAATATTTCTTATTACCGATACTTTATGTCTTGGTTGGTCTAAATAGATCCATATGTAGAAGCTGCAAAGCACGATTAGTGGAAACATGATGTATAGACTTAAAAGAGCTTCTTACTTGTTTTTCTAGGGTGCAAGCATTGCATAATTTTGTTTTCTTGTTATTCAAATCTAACAGACCTCAAATCAATTTTTAATTTGAGATTTTTGAGATTTGTTTCATACTAATATGCCCAAATCTTCTATGCCATAGATCTTCATCCTCTTTGATTGAGATTAAGCAATGTGTGGAGTTAGGATTGACATCTAGAAGATAAATATTGCTATGTTTTCTTTCTGTGAATGTTTAAGAAGAATCTTTGCTTGTTCCTGAGCATGTAATTTCTTGAATGTTGATTTTGAAGCCTATGTCACAAAGTTGGCTTATGCTTATCAAGTTATAGTTGAGTCCTTTTACCAATGATACATCATTGATTTGAGTCCTCCAATTTCAACTGTTCCTTTACCAACTATCTTTCCTTTGTTATTTCCTCCAAAGGAAAATTTTCCACTATTCAGGCTTTGTAGTTTAACGAATATGCTTGGATCTCCTGATATGTGTCTAGAACATCCACTGTCTAGGTACTACTTTCTTTTTCTCTTTGTGGTAACATGCAAAAATCACAACCACTTAAGTTTTCTTTGGTACCCAAATTTGTTTGTGTCCTTGAGAATTATTATAGGTTGTCTTAACAAAGTCTCTTTGAATTGGTCTCCAGACCTTAGGACATTCATTCTCAAAGTGCTGTGGATCTCCACATTTCGAGCACTTGAGTGCACTTTGGCCAACAGGTTTGACAAAGTTCCTTTTGAAATGATTTTTATAAATTTGTCTAGGAGGTCTTTACCTCAATCTCTCCTTGACTTTTGGAAAGTCAATTAAATTGTTATTTTCCTTTACAAATCCAAGACTAGATTTGTTATAGTAAGGAATTTGTATAGAAAGAATATGCTTCAGTATTTCTAAACCTTTTGAAAATTTGAAAGTAATTTCTGAAAATTCCTTTTTCAAAACAGCATTTTCTTTGGAAAGTAAATCTCGATATTCCTTAACTTGATGGAATTCTTTTTGAAGGAAATTGATTTTATCTTTTTGTGAAACATCCTGCTGCCTCAGTAATGAATTTTCCTTTTTCAATTAAGAGATTCTTTTAAGAGCAGCCTTAAATTCAAAGCATAATTCATCAATGCAATTTGACACTTTAATTGAAATTTCAGGATACTTTACCTCAATTTCGACTTTAGCATCAGAATCTGAATCAAAGTTTGAATCTGAGTTTGAGTCTGACTTGACCATCAGACTAACGTTTGAGATATCTTCATTACTGTCTTCACACTTTATATCACTCCAGATTTATGCTTTTAAGGCTTTCTTTACCTTCTCAAATTTACTCTTTTTCTTTTTCAGAAGTGGACAGTTTGACTTGATATGTCCACGTTTTTTGCAATGAAAGCAGATTACTTCCTTTGATTTTTCTATTTCATCAAGAGTCTTCTTCTTCTCAAAAGACTTCTTCCCTTTGAAGTTTCTTCCTTTGATTTTAATTTTTTTGTACTTCTTTATGAAAAGAGCCAGTTCTTCATCGTCAACATCTTCATCTTTAGAATCTGCATCATTAGAATCAATATTAGGTTTTCACGAAATTGACTTTTTACCTCTTGATTCATTCTCCTCATTCAGTATTTCAGTCTCGTATGATTGAAGAGTTCCAATTAGCTCATTCACTGATAGAGGCATGATCCTTTGAGTCTCTTGAAGTGATGTTTTCATGTTATCCTACTGCTTTGACAGTCCTCTCAAAAGTTTGTTGACTTTCATCGCATCTGAGACCGGTTGTCCTTGATATGCAAGACCGTTTACTATGTTAACAAATATATCATACATATCAGCAACTGATTCTCCTGACTTCACTCTGAAGGACTCATATTGACCAAGCAATAGATTGATTTTAATTTCCTTGGCTCGATCTGTTCCTTCATATATAATGGAGAGAGTATCCCAGATATCCTTAACTAATTCACAAGAAGCAATTTTCTTATATTCAATAGGTGTTAAAGCATAATAGAAAGAATAAATTGCTTTTGAATCTAAAGCTTCTATTTTTTATATCTCAGTTTGAGATAATGGAGGATCTGCTGGTGCGCTTCCTTTTATTTTTTATTTTTTTGAATCAGAAGGTTTTGATTTGACTTCTCTGATGATAACATCCCATTGCATGTGATCAATTGACTTGATGAATGCCTTCATCTTATTCTTCCAGATACTATATTCCTTGCCATCAAAATATGGTAGTCTGTTGTTGCTTTATCTTTTAAAGAGACCTGGAGTACTCAAGCTAGCCATATAGATCGTTAGCTCAGAAGTAATATACTTAAATAAACGAACAACCTGCTTTGATACCAATTGATGTAACTAGCATGGATCACTTAGAGGGGGGTGAATAGGTGATTTAAACAATTTTAATCAATTTATAGCGGAAATGATTGATCACAGTGGAGTCTGAATAAAATTCAGATTCAAAACAGTTTATATAGACAGAGTTATTGATGTGCAGTATGTAAAGTAAGAGATTAGAGAAAACTACATATAAATTTATAGTGGTTCGGTTTATAGCAAGCCTACGTCCACTCTCCCACGCTGACAGCCTACTGGTTGGATTTCACTATGTAATCAAGAGGAATTACAGATTCTGAGTGACAGCATTGTTGTATATGATAGGACTCTCTATCTAACATGCTCACTCTTACAAAGTATCCCTCAAGATCTTAGTGTTTAACTCAAGAAAGACAAGAGAAAAGATCGGAGTATGTTCAGACTTTGGATTTGTTGATTCTCGATTTTGTTCTTCACCTTTTGCTCCTTGTAAATCTCCTTTTATACTCATCCACTTCCAAACTAGCCATTGGACAGTTTTCAGAGGATCATTTTTCAATCTTCATCTTGGACAGATTTGTATAAAATGGATTGAGTAGCCATTGGTTGACAAAATCTGAATCCCGCTGATTCTGATCGCCCATACAATCAAAATCTTGATTTCCATAAGTAGAGTTTTATTCGTTGTAATGCATACTTGTCATAATGTTTGATTGTCAAGGCTTTTGATGGCTCAGAATTCTTGAATTGCTTCTTTGACTTATTCATCTTCACTTTCTTTGCCATCTTTCTCAGTTTCTTGATCATTAGAGCCAACTCTTCATCTTCATCTTCATCTGAATCCGTATCTGTGTCATCAGAATCAATATTAGTTTTTAAAGCAATGGACTTTTTACCTTTGGATTCTTCAATTTCTAAGAACTTTTCAATTTCATAAAATTGAAGAGTTCAGATAATTTCGTTCATCGTAAGTGGTCTGATCCCCTGAGTTTCTCGAATAGAAACTTTAATGTTGTTCCACTCTTTTGAAAGAGCTCTTAGCAACTTGTTCACTTTTATAGGTTCTGAGATGGGATTGTTTTGGAATTCAAGCCCATTTACGATCTCAGTGAATCTGCTCTGCATCTCAGAAATTGTTTCATTTGGTTTCTGAGTGAAGGACTCATACTACCCAAGGAAAATGTTGAGATTTGTCTCCTTGACTCTTTATGTTCCTTCATGGTCAAGCTTGAAACGATCCCAAATTTCTTTTGCAGTTTTGAGATTTGCAATTCTTTTGTATTCAACACTTGCTAGACCATTGTGTATGGCCGTTCTGAACTTTGCATCCAGATGGATTCTTGTGGAAATTCATGGACGAGAGAGGTAAAGCTTGAGGTCTGATTTGTTCTCTAACTCCTTCAAAAGAAGGTGTCTCATTTTCCCCTTTTGAAGTTTCTGGGGATTTTGTTTCGTTTGAGATGATTCCATATTCAACGATGTCCCATATGTCTTGATCTATTCCCAAGATGAATATCTTTATCTTCTTTTCCCAGACACTGTACTCAGTTCCATTGAAATAAATTGGCCTGTTGTTGTGACTTGACTCAGCATTACTAGCCATCAAGAATCGTTAGCTCAGAAGTAAAATAACACTTCAAAGAAAAATGAGCATTAGGCTCTAATACCAATTGTTACGACTAGTTTTATCACCTAGAGGGGGTGAATAGGTGATTTGACATATTAAATGATTTAAACGTGCGGAATGAATATAGTTGAGGTCAACAACTCGTATGATTAATATCAGATAGATGCGTATAACAAACTTGTATATAAATTGTCGTCAGATGATTGCGTCTGATGACTAAGATAATGTTTTGACGAACTTGTTTGACAGATATATATGCAGTATAATGTCAGTAATAATAAATAAAAGTTTAGGAATAGAGAATACTGCACACATATCTTTATAGCGGTTCGGCTTTATCAAGCCTATGTCCACTCTCCACGCTGACAGCATGTTGGTTGTGTTTCACTATTGAATCACCAGAAGATTACAAAAGCAGTACTTCTCAGATGATAGACTACACTATCACGTACACTTTTCACTCAAGTAATTTTCTTTCTAAAAACACAATGTGGAAAATAGTAATCACAAGTGTGTAAGATCGAAGCTCTATTCAGACTTTGGAATTCTCGATTCTAATTCTACTTTTTTGTACGACGTTTGCACTCCTTTTATACTTCTCTACTTCTAATCTATCCGTTAGACAGTCTTCAGAATATTGATCTCCAAATCAATCCATTGGAGAAACTTCCCAAAAGAAGATGTATAGCAGTTAGAAATAAAACCATTATCTCCGAGTGATTTGATCGTCCGTACAATCAAATCAAGGTTTCCATAAGTGTAGTTCTTCGTGTTTGAGGAATAATCTTGTGATTACCTATTAGGATATCTTAAAATATCAATTTCATTATCCTGCATAAACTTGCCAAAAATAACACTCATTGAATCTGACGAGTAATTTTAAATCTGATGACAAAGTCCTTTCATCGACTAAATCTGATGACTCAACATTTACCTATATCAAATAATTTAAGTGTAATTTTGGTCAATAACAAATAGTTTTATCATTCCTCAAGACTCATTAGGGATTTTTCTCAACAATTCCGACCAAAAAAAATGCCCACTGATTAAACCTCCTTTTCTCGAAAATACATTTTGCTAACATACGAGTCCTATAGTTATATTTTGCATATTTGTATCGTATGATTACCCGTGGTGCAAAAGGTAACTATATGAATGGTGTTAAGACGGTAGACATGCAAAGTATTTTTTTATTTACTGGTGATTGTTTCACTGAAAGAGCTTTTAGTGAATTAAGTTTCTAGACTTTCACTTGTTCGGTTTATTGAAAATGATTAGTCAATTGTAAAACATTTACAATAAAAGAAAATACGCACACTTAAAATTAGAGGGAATTATTCTCCCAAATATAACAATCTCTTACCACAAATGCTCAGTAGTGTCTTTAAATTCTATCTTAATATGGAGTTTTATGTGCTTTTTAGCGTACCACCAAACAAAGGAAATTTTCCTTTATTATAAAATTTTCTGCAAAACAAACACTCTCTTAGTAAATATTTCCATGCTTTGCATGTATCTCCTTTTATTTTCAAGCGTGCAACTTGCTAACACGTGTGAGGACTATAAAGGAAGAGAAACCTTTAGTATGTTTTTAAAATTTATCAAGAAATGTTGTGGTTAATGAAATTCCAATTTATTCTTTTTCACAGTCGACTTGCATAAAAGAAAAGCGTTTTAAAGCTATAGTAATGAATCGCGAAGCTAAGAAAAAAGATAAAGTGCGATGAACGAATAGAAATATCATGTGAAAACAATACAAATCGCAATTGAAATATTATAAATATTATTGTTTTACCCTTTATATATTCGGGCTGTTCCCCTTACTAGGGTCATGTAAATTATATATTTAATAAACAATAATATGAGATATTTCAACTAAATTCAAGAGAGAAACTTTAAAAAAAAATCATGACATCTTTCATTTTTGTTAACGAGCGTATGATGATGGAGAAAAGAACGACCAAAATGAAATAATCTGTCGTTAGATAATATTTAATTGTAGAGTCTGCATAAATTTTTTTTTTTTTGGTAAGGAATAGAGTCTGCATAATTAATGCTTGCAAGTTGCAAAAATCAGTTTTAGTGATGTGTCTGTAGATTTAAGGCTAAAAGGAGAGATCAGAAATTAATGTAAAATGAAATATATAAACGATTCGTCTTTTAATTTACCCGCCGAAAGCACTTCTTTTAGACTTCTTTCTATTGTCAATGAACATAGAGAAAGATTTATGTCCTAGAGAAATACTACACCTACTAACAAAGTGTATTAAGTCTATAAGATATCTACGTCATAATAACAATTTATGTTTAAAATTAATCTTTCGCAGAGTGGAGGAGCATGAAATTAGTCACTGTTTTTTTGGTCGAGTTAAATTAGTCACTTAAGCATGCATAAATTGGCATACCAAGGCTTCCAGCAAGAACAGCAGCATGCAAGGGGTTTTGGCCGTCCGGGCCACTCAAAGCCCCATGAAAAACACCTCCTTCACGTTTCATGCCCCTCCCCAAGAACTCCACCATCTTCTTCACCACTCTACCAAACCCTAACTCGGCCGCCACGTACAGAACGCTCTCACCGGCCTCATTCACGCTTCCCACCATCTCTCTATCTTCTTCCCACAGTAACATACCCACCTCCTCATTCCCGTTCCTCAGCGCCTCGTGCAACACCGTGTTTCCAGCCCTGTTCTTCATCCTTAGTAAGCTGCTTTTGATCCCAGCCATGCCTCCATCCTCCATCTCTTTCATCTGCCGCGTGCACGGGGTGTCAGTGATGGCAGTCTCCTTGTGCCGCTTGGCCTCAGAGAGGATGACCTTCACGACATCAAAGTGGCATGTCCAAGCCGCGACGTGAAGTGGCGTGTCACGGCAGGAGTTGGGTTTGTGCGTGAGGTGGGGGCACTTCTGAAGGACCTGCTGGATGAAGTTCTCACGGCCCGACTCCGCCGCAAGCTGGACAAGATTGTTGTCCTTGTGGGTCTCTAGCATGAGGCCGTCTGGTAGGTTTTCTTCGTCTCTATTGCCTCCATGTGTCTGGAGGATCGAGTCTTTGAGGCCTGTGAAGTTGTCTTCTCTGGCTGGTTTGTACATACTTGAGTTTATGTACTTTTTGGGGGGTTTTATGCCCTCCATCTTCTACTCTTCTTCTTGAACAGGCCTCATTTTAACTGTGTAGACCAAAGAAATGATGAAGTTATTGGGTGGCGAGGAAGAGATGAAGTTTTAAGTCGAGATGAAAGAAGACTTATAAGGTTCCTTGTGTGGTTGTTGGGCCACTTTCTAGGAAATTTCCGGGGTATATAAGTCTGCACTCTTTGATTGGTGGGGATGATTTTAATCATATTTTCAAATTCTTGTGTGCACCGAATAGCCCCAACTATCAGTTGATTAGTCAATTTATTAAGCAACTTGACATAAGCATCATTCCGTCAGCGCCCCCTCACTTGGTAGATGCAAATGAGATGGGGACTTAAAAAGGACGGGATAAATACCACCAAAAACTTTAAATTATATCACTCGTAATAAATTTATCCTGAATTTATTTTTGTGATACAAAAAATCCCAAATTATGCCACTTGTAATAAATTTACCTTGAATATTTTTTGTGGCACGAAAAACCTCAAACTATGTCACTTGTGATATATTTATCCCATAATACTTTGACCCAAGGGCATTTTCGTCTTTTTCCTTTTTCTGTTTTTTTTTCCTTTCTTCTCTCTTCCTTCCGCCATGGTTGGCGGAGGGAAGTCGGCAAGGGCGGTCCTCATCAGCGTTGGGGTTGGGCGAGGGCTACCCTCGCTAGATTTGGCGAGGGTAGCCCTCGCCCAACCCCAATGCCGACGAGGGCCGCTGTCACATCCCGAACCCTACGACGCGCGAGCATCCCTGCCGTGGTCGATTCAAGTGTGACGTCTCAGGACACGTCGCCGACCCAATGCTCAAACAGAGTACAAGGTACATGCGGAAGCAATACGACACCCGAACAATTTAAAACCACATAACCAAGGATAGCCACACAACAACCAACATGAGCAAATATACACTTACATTGATAGGGAGATCATACACAATATTCATATACAGCATACGCTCATAAATCAAAAGCGGGTCAACGGCCACTACTGACAAAAAGGGGGTAAGTGGCCCGGGCGGTCAGGGGTACTAGTATTAGGTGGGGCTCCGGTCAAAAAGGTACTGGCCCGACCTAACTAGGGTCTAAGGTCTACTCTAGGGCTCCCGGTCTGGGTCAGAACTCGACGAGTCGGAAGAACTCTCGGATGACACAGACTCGGACTCCATGGACTCCAACTCGGTATCGATCCTGGATAACTCTTCGTCCGAACCGTCCTCCTCTGGGGTTGCCTCCAGCTCGAGATCCTGCTCCATTGGCTCTGGCTCATCCTCCGAATCCATCGGCTTCGGGTTTGAGTCCCTATCCTCTGGCTCCTCCTCCATCTGCTCTGGTTCATCCATTTCCTAAACATCCGGCCCATGCCCTAAATCAGCACTAGAGCTCTCCTCGAACGCACGATCAGGGCTCACTAAGTCCCTATCGGGACACTGAGGGTCGACATCCCCTGACTCGCTAAACGAGACCTCAAAAGATTGAAGGGGCCTGTAAGTCCCTGTAAGGTCCCTGATACACCACCCTATGTACATGTGGGCCTGGTCCAGGTCCTCGCCCGCATCGACCCAAACTGTAGTAAGATATCTTACATAAAAATCCCTGTTCCATGCGGGGTACACCGTCTCCTCTCAGTCTATCCGGTAAGGGATCCCAAAACGAATAGGCACTGCGGACATCTCAAGGCCGGAGGTCTGAAAGGTTTGGTTTATACAACAGTAAGAATAAATCTCGGTGAATAGGCTCCCTAAACCTAAACTAGGCTAACATGCACCTCCTGACAAGCATTAATAACACACAATCCAGAATATAAATGACTTGGGCCCTTGGGCCCAAATCCAATACTTACTTAGCCCTGTAGGTTAGGCAATTACAAATCACAATAATAACACAGAGTCCAATCGTGGCACATACATAACATCACTTGGTCACAACGCATGTCAGGCATATGCTTATGCTCGTGCTGACGCTCGTGCTCATGCTCACAATACACTTTCGCACACTTGCATTCTTGCACACTTGCCATTTACCAATTCTCCTCCGACCCGTGTAAAACGCATCAGGTTCGACCAGCGTAAAACACATCAGGTCCATCACTTCGAGGTCGATCTCTGGCCCGCGTAAAACGCATCAGGCTCATGACACAAACCCGCGTAAAATGTATCCAGTTGGCCATCTTCCGGTAATCCGGGCATCGTCCCGTGTAGCACGCCTCAGGACGGGTTCAATACCCCGCGTAAAATGCATCAGGGCTTTATGTGATCACACATTTGCATACACTAGTTATTATCTGAACCCCGTATAAAACGCATCAGGGCGATTAGGTGATCACCTGCTTATGCCTTTTGTGCACACACACGTAATGCACATGTTATGCCCATACTCAGTATACACGCTCATGGCCATTATATCCACACTCGGCATTCGTGAAATTCACACTGGGCACTCAATATAATTTGGCTATTTATTCAAATAACACCACAATATGCTCAATTCACATTTCAATATGCCCAATGAACCAACCAATCCAAATTAGGCACAACATATAGTTTAGCACCCAAATTCACGCAATTAGAGACCAAAACTACACATGCCGATAGCCTACCAAGCATCTCATAAATTGGCCACGCCAAGCACATCATAGAGCATTGCATAATCACTCTCAAGCCATGATTAACTTAGCATACTCACGGGCCGATCACCGTTCCCTAAGCAATTCACCCTAAAACCTCGATAAACCAATTATAGCTCGAATCGCCCCAATACCAAATCAGCCATGAACAGTCCATCTTAGGCCATCAAATCACTTCTAAATCATCCCATTAGACCACAAAAATCACCATGAAAATAGCCACCACTCGACCCACAAATTACACCCGCCAAATTCACAATTATGCCCAAGTCAAGGCGCCTATCCTCAGCCAACATATAGCACATTATGAGCCACTAAATCTCAATTAAATTATCACACTAAGCCACCAAATTAGCCACAAAGCCAGCCCCTTAACATTCTCCACAAGCTAACCCCTAAATTACCTTAATTAACCCCTAAACTCATCTAGAAATTTAAATTAGCCTAATTAGGATTTAAGGTTGTATTCACTTGGATTCCTAAGCTCCCAATTGAGCTGAAAAAGTGGGGAAAATGGGCGCGCTGAGCTGAGGCACGGCGGCTCCTCGACGGCGGTTCAAATGGCCGAGAGAGGGAGGGAGAGAGACACGGCGAGAGGGAGAGGAGAGGGGGATGGGACGGTGATGGTGAGGCGAGGTTGGTGCTGATGGGCAGCCTCGGCGAGCGGCACCGGCGGTCGGCGGCGGCGGCGACGTTCCGGCGGCGACGTTCCGGCGGCTTCTCGTGCGACCGGGAGGAAGAGAGAGAGGGAGCTCGCGGGAGAGGGAGAGAGAGGAGGGGATGGCCGGTGGTGATGGTGGAAATGAGGAGGAGAGAGAGAGACTAGAGTATATATGGTTTGGGCTAAGTGGGGTGGTTGACCAACCAACCTATAATGGCCATCATGTCCTTCATCTAAGGGCTTGAATAAATCCCACTCAAAATATCTTGGGGTAATATGGTTCATCATTTCCATCAATAATAGAGGCTAAATTACTCCAATTTAATCTCCCAAAATTCGGAATCCAAGCTTAGGGGTCCAGGGGCAAAACGGTAATTTTTCGGTCCCGGGTCAAATTTCCAATTTTTGGCTCTATTGATCCCAAATATGAGTGGCCACATAAAAATGATGTCGTCCTTGCAAAATAGTCGCGTACGCCCACGAAATTCGACACCGAAGTCCGGACTCAATTCCACGATCGATTTCGCTCAATTTGCAGTTTTAGCATCTCTCACTAACGGGCGACTGTTTAGGGGTTACGTGTATCGACCTAGGGCTACTCGAGTCATGACGGTCCCGATTTCCCAGAGAACAAGAAGATTTATCACTAGTTGGGGGGGTCACGATTGTTCGGAGTAAGTTCGAGGTCGTTCGTCACGCGCGCTCTCGATCGTGCGGAATCACCCGCGATCCAATCGTACGTTGTTGGCCAAACTGAATCCGTCACTCTCCTTGGCCCACATTGGCACAAAATATTCCCTCATCGCTTCTCGGAATCCGACTCAATTCACGATCGAGTTCTTGGGTCCACGCACCATTTTCCTAGTTAGCCATTCCCTATTGGTTAGTATCCTCAGAATGATCAGTTCTGGGTGAGACTCACTAAAACGAAATGAGAAATAATCATCTATTTTATTAATCTCAGAAGTGGGCAAATTCAGGACGTTACAGCCGCCCTTGCCGACTTCCCTCTGCCATGGCCGACGAAGGGAAGAGAGAAGAAAGGAAAAAAAATAGAAAAAGGAAAAAGACAAAAATGCTCTTGGGCCAAATTATTATGGGGTAAATGTGTCACAAGTGATATAGTTTAAAGTTTTTCATGTCACAAAAAAAAGTTTAGGGTAAATTTATCACAAGTGGCATAGTTTGGGGTTTTTTGCATCACAAAAAAAAGTTTAGGGTAAATTTGTCACAAGTGGCATAGTTTGGGATTTTTGGTAATATTTTCCAAAAAGGATATAACCATCTTCCGAAAGAGATTGAGAAAATTCTCCAAAAAGTCAATAATATACTGTACGACGGTCAACTCAGTCCTAACCATTTCAATTATGCTAATTTTATTTTAAACTTTTTGACAATTTGCCAATTTAGTCATAAACATTTTAATTACGCCAATTTAATTATAAACCATTCTACCATACCAACGTAGTTCTTTCGGCTAATTTTGACAAAAATCGTTGATGTGGTGGTCCAATCAGTGCCAGCTGTCCCACATGGGATAGTTGGCAATGATGGGGATAATTGTTTTATCTTTTTAACTCTTTCCCAAGTTTTTACTGATTTTTTATTGATTTTTTATGTTTTTTTCTTTTCTTTTTTCTCTTTCTCCTTTTTTCTACATAGGGTAGGTGGGGCCACCAACCCAGGGCAAGAGCCATGAAGATATCTAGCAAGGGTCTGTGATGCCCTTGCTGGCTATCGCGAGGGGTCACAAGCCCTCCCTACGACCCTCACCCAAGCCTAACGAGGGCTGCAATACCCTCATCGGCTATAGTGAAGGCTGTTGAGCTCTCATCCAGATCCTACAAGGGATAGGGGCCGACAGGGGTCACTAGCTCTCGACTAGTGGCTGGCGCCGGCCTTGTGAAGAAAAAAAAGGAAAAATAAGAAAATACAAATAAAAATAAAAAATTATAACAAATTGTCCATGTCACATTTGACCGTGCCATGTAAAACGATTGATGTTAATTGAACCACCACGTCATTGATTTCTAATTAAAATTAGCCGAAAGGACTATATTGGCAATTCGTTAAAAGATATAAAACTAAATTGGCAAATCCTTAAAGGGTTGAATAAATTAGCAAAATTGAAAGGTTTATGGCTGAATTAGCTGTCATACAATAGGTTTAGAACTAAATTGGTACAATTAAAATGTTTAGGACCAAATTAATCGATATATATTAGGTTTATGATTTTTTGGATAATTTTCTCTAAAGAGATTCTCATGCATAAAACGATAATTTTTCATCTCATTTCATATTGCCTTTGGTCCTTCGAAGCTTAAATTATCACTAGAATGCGGGAAATCTAAAGGAAAAGAAGGATGAGGAAAGAGATATCTTCCGAGAGAGAACGTTCGAGACCGAATTTGAGTGCTCAATTCATATTTTAATATTATTGGATTGTTGGATAATGTTGGACAAATAAATATCTATGGATGACACGTGGCGAATGAGTATGACAAATGATTGCATTGTCTTAGGGATAATGCATGACCCATCTTTCAGATTATGGTCATACCATTTTCTGCTCCAATGAGATCATATTAAAGTGATGTCTATGGATAATCGGTGTTATTGTCCAGTAATGATAACCAAAAACTTGTCGGCATTACTGGGACATGTGTCACGAGCTGATAGATTTATTAAAACACATTCATTACTTGTCCCCACTCTCTATCTTATTAGGTTTACTATCTAACTAACCAAGATTAAAATGGATTCTAAGTACCCTTCCATTTTGTTCTTGGCGTTAATCTGTGAGGCAGAGAGGCAGCTTCGTAGCCTTATATATTCCGCCGTTATATCTAGTAGTCCATAACTTGGCCCTGAATATTGATGTAACTTTACCATCATATCAGCATATGTCCTACTCTGAGGTTTACGCTAGGCACGCGGGGAAAGTTACACTGATGCTAGCTCCGGACGGTATTGATAGGCTCGGACGATCTAACCCATTGATAGTGGTTTAACTGTCATCAATCATGACAATTTTTTTTTTGTTGCTAAAATCAATATAACTGACTCCAATTTTGTTTGTTTAATAAACATAAACTCCTCGGTCTAGCCTTCACCATCAGGCATTCATCACATGATTATTTAAAAGAAGTCTTCTACAGAATCACCAAGGATTTCGGACATAGCCTTTTGTAAATAAGTGATGCATGACAACGGACCCAACTTGGCCACTTGGAGTCGGGGAGTCCCAATCGCTTATTTGCTATTGTTAAATTGACCAAGTGGAGATTAAAAAGAAAAGACCAAGACTAGAACAAGACTTCTTATGTGATCACTCTCATTCCAAATATCCCCAATCTGGAAATGCTTGGAGAGTATCGCCAAGTTAGCTTATTGTCATGACCTTCCCGAAGGTGCACCACCTAGAGTGTGGCCAATGGATCAGTAAGCTTAAACTTAGCTTAGGCCTTTCTAAATCCATACCAATTCACTACTTAAGTTAAGGTTATCTAATCTAAAAGTCGTCACTAATCTATTTATGGTGGATTAATTAGAAATCCAAGTAAAGTGTGGGAGTGTACTTTACTTCTATGAACCAAAGATTACATGAATTCATTACTTGTCCCCCTCTCTATCTCATTAGGTGTATCTAACTAACCAAGATTAAAATGGCTTCTAAGTATTCTTCCCCTTTGATCTTGGCGTTAAAATAAGAAGTAGAGAGCGAGCATGGAAGCCTTATATATTCTGCTGTTATATCTAGTAGTCCATGCGTCGGTCCTGGATATTGTTGTAACTTTAACATCACATCAGCATCAGTCCTACTCCGAGGTTTACGCTAGGCATGCGGGGAAAGTTACACCAGCGCTAGCTCCGAACCGTATTGATTGGCTGGGATAATCTAACCAGTTCATAGTCGTTTAATTGTCATCAATCACGACGGTTTTTTTTTGCTAAAATCAATATAACTGCCTCCAATTTTGTTTTTTTAATAAACATAAACTCCTAGGTCTAGCCTTCACCATTAGGCATTCATCACATGATAATTTAAACATCTATGGATTCACCGAGGATTTTGGACATACCTTTTGTAAGTCGGTGATGCAAGTCAACGGACCCAACTTGGCCACTTAAAGTCGGGGAGTTCCGATTGCCTATTTGCTATTGTTAAATTCACCTAAGTGGAGATTAAATAGAAAAGAGCAAGACTTATTTAGAAAGTCAAGTAAAGTGTGGGAGTGTACCTTACCTTACTTCTAAGAACTAGAGATTACATAAATTTGGGACTTGATAACACTAGATTATTCAAGCGCCCTTTTGGTTTCTTTTTCTCTTTAATCTTCAAGAAAATATTTTTGGCAAACAATTTAAATTGATTTTAACTTTTCCACTAACATGCAAGAGGAGATCACGCGGGTGCACAATAAATGAATTAACACTCAAACAACAAAGCAAACAAATTTCAAGAAAGTAAAGAAATTTGACACACCAAAACAATCAAATATTTTTTGGCTTTTTTTTTGTCTTGAAAAAATGTCTAACCTACATGACATGCAATTTCCTAAACTGCAAACTATATGACATGCATACGATTATGTGATATTTTTATTAAAATTGAAATTAATAAATACCTAAAATAAACTATCTAGAAAGAATAGTTATCCAATTTAGATTAGGAAATAATTTGACCCCAAATCCTACCCTATCTTGGAAACCAATTTTAAACATTCTGCATAAGCAAGCATTATCTAAAATCCTATTAAAGAAAATTTATATCCAGAATATATTCTAACTTATTCTTTTTAGAACCAATCCTGACATGCAATCTAATTTAACCTAGGCAATATTAAAAAATAATATCAATTCTAACATGCAATCTTTTTGTATTTTTCCAATTATTAAAATTGGCAATTCTATCTAATCAAGGTTTCAAACATAGCAAAACTCACCCAAGATATCCATCAACATTCAAATAAAAGATTACAATATCCACAAAAATAATTCGTCGTCTCGTGTCTTAAATTAACGGATATCGCAATCTTGATAGAGCACTTAACAGGCTTGGAGATAAAATTAAAAATAATCAAAAAAATGATCCGTAATCTCATGGCTCAAATTAATGATTATATTTAATTTTGTCAATAAAATACTATCGGATAATGCCTAAAACACTCAAGATCACACTGATTCAAATTAGAAAATAACATATCAAATTCAAAATTGGATTGGATAATTACCTAATTTGAATATGCAACCTCCTAATCAGACCGGTGGATGATGGTGAATCGGCGGTGCTCGATGGTGATGGATCGTCGATAGCTCGCGGTTTAGGGATCAACTGCAGTACTGGAATAGCAGCTCGTCGTCATGAGCTGGTGCAGGTAGAGATGCAAGCACCAAATAAGTGGCGTTGGCGAGGCAAGCACTTGCCGGAAATTAACTATAGCCTGGAACAACCTGCACAAGGAGTTCACTGGACGTTTGCTTGGGAATTGCTGGGCTGTTGTCGAGGCTATGGTGACTGGCGGCAGCAAGGAGTTCACTGAGCTAAATTCACCAACACTCGGGAGACTTGGTGTCGTGCCAGAAACGACCAAGTCAATCTTCTTTCCTCAATGTTTAAAATATAAAATGCTCTGGCTTCTTTCCTTTCTGCATGTGCCCGTGGACACCTAAAGATGGTCTCGAATATATCCCCATGTTGACCTATTCCGCTTTCCTCTTCTTGTATTAAATTTATGTTTTTTTTTCTTTGGTACAAAGATATGAAAGAGACAAAACTTGCCGATCTTCCTTCTTTCATTTTCTTTGTCCGCACGTTCATGTCCACCAGCTCGACTGAATCCTCGTGTCTTCAATTCTTGCTCCAATACCGCTTTTCTTGACCAAATTTTGGTACACAATCCACAGAGCCAATTTTGCCTTCTTTCTTCATATGCATGTACAAATTCCACGAAGATTATTTTCAGTTATTCATCATGTGAACAAATGTCGGTGATAATTTAAAGACCTATTTGACACACGTGATTATTAAAATTTTGCCTATGTAGTCTTCAATGGGGTTGGTCAGATTTTTGTGCTCTTATGGGCTTATCTAAGTCCATCTGTCACTGGTCCAATGCAAATGCAGTCATATGGGCCTATTACTATCAAATTCTCCTAAAATTTATATGTAATTTAAATAGTATTCTTTTTTAGGGGACAGGGTGGATCCCTAATTTTCTAATGCAATGAATTACTAAATAGAACGCCAAAATTTAGGTGTCAACACTTACACAACTTCATCTCTAAAATCATTTTGAAAGTCTTGGTTAACCATTTGAAAAAATGCCTCCCAAATTTAATTGCGGTAGAGCAGAGTGCATTTGTTAGTAGGATACAAATTCAAGCAACTAAAATTTTTTGATTAACTTGTATACACGATAAAAACAAGTAACGAAATAGTAAAAAAAAAAAGATATATGCGTACAATGTACAATAACGGATGCTTTTGCTCGTGAACTAACTATATCATCCGTTATTTGTACACTGTACACATATGCCTTTTTTTTTTTTAACTATTTCGTTAATTCTTTTATCGTTTATACAAGTTAATCAAAAAATTCTAATTACATTTTTGTGGTAATGATTAGAGAGAGAACATTTATTTCTTACTAGGATCATTTAAAATTTACATCAGTAAGAACTTGAGATCTCTAATGAGATTAAGGTTTATATTTTGAGGTGAGACATTACTATTATAAAGATTATTTTTTGGTTCATATAAAAAAAACTTTACTAAATTTAATTGAAATACTCCATTTATTAAAATTATATCAGTAATACTCTTTAATGTTCATATCTAAGTTAAAAATTAAAATTACTCTTTATCATTTCACTTTTTTGCAAGGATTTGTTATTTATATTCTTTCATGTATGTAATAATAACAACATAATAATAATTGAATGTCAATTCAATTACCTTGAAAGTTTTGGCCCCCTTCTTTTAATATCTGGTTGTCACTGGCTGGCCGACCATCAGCGGTGGCCGCAATGATGGGCAATGAAGGATGCATAGCCGGGAGGGAGAGAGAATGTTTGAGAGAGGGGTCTTTCTACGGTCTTGTAAAAGAAAAATGGGACCTTGAATCCCGCCTAGTTGATCCAAACTTTTCTTTATAATTCGTGATTTTCCTCATTTATGATAATTTATTTGGTACATATTATTTCATAACTTTTTTCTTAGGGAAAATTCTAAATATGGGCTTGAAGTGCTATTATTCTCTTGTGTAAGAGCCTGAAGTGGATCTTGTTTTAAATAAAGATCTGAAGTAAAATTTTTTTCTCAAAGATAGGCCAAACCTCACCGACTAATTAGGGGCATTTTCGTCCTTTTATTTATTTTTATTTTTCCGTTTTTATTTTCTTCTCTCCCATTATCCTTTTTACCATTTCCTTTTTTTTTTCTCCATCGCCAACAATCACTGGCCAGCGAGGGCCCAGTGACCCTCACCAATCAAGGGGTGAGGGTCGGCCTCGCCAATCAATAGGCGAGGGTCGGCTTCACTTGGGCGAGGGTTGACCTCTCTAGATTTGGCAAAGGCTGCCCCCATCAGCCACTAATAAGGCCAGCCCTTGCCAACGGCCAGCCGAACCCTTGCCCAGTGGTTAGCGAGGGTCATCGGGCCCTCGCTGGCCATTGATGGTCAACAACAGTGAAAAAAAAAAAGAAATGGGAAAGAACAAATGAAAAAAAAGATTAAAAATGGAAAAAAAAATTAAATATAAAAGGATGGAAATGCCCTTGATTAGTTGGTGAGGTTAGGCCTTTCTTTGAGAAAATAATGGTATTTCGAGCATTTATTTGAAATACGGTCCACTACAGGCCCTTATTTAAGAAAATGAGCACACTTCATGCCCCTATATGGAATTTTCCTTTTTCTTACAAGAATTTTTTTCCCTTTTGTTATTGTATCTTTTGTAGATCCTATTAGTCGTAATATTGCACAAAAGTGGTGATTAGTCTAAGTTAATAGTAAATTTCTTTTTTTACTAATTACCTATTGGATTGTAACTTTCCTTTGGCATACATATTTGTCCTCAATTATAGTAATTTATCCATAAAATATCATATAATCTTTCTTTGGGTTAATACTATGAAAAACTCCAAACTGGTATGTCTGTAATAAATTTACCCCAAACTAATTTTTTATCACCAAAATCTCCAAAATGGTACACATGTGATAATTTTATCCTCCGATAGTTAACATTTAATTTTACTGTACCAATTTAAGGTTTTTGGTGGTAAAAAAATTAGTTTGGGGTAAATTTATCACAAATGTATCAGTTTGAGGTTTTTTGTAATCAAAAAATTAGTTTAGGATAAATTTGTTAAAGGTGTATCAGTTTGGGGTTTTCCGTGGTATTAATCCTTTTTCTTTAGAGAGTGTAATTTCCTTTAAATGGTTTACGAGTTCTCATGAATTGACCACGGCTTAGAAAGTGGCGTGTAAGATGCACGTGCTCGCCAGTCGACGAAGATTTGGTAGGCTAGAGAGCTAAGGGTGTGTTTTGAGTCTAAGTTACCCACATTAGTACCTTATTTGAAACAAGGTGCACTTTAGAGACTTTTCTAAACTAAACTCTTTCCGGCTCTTTTTGAAATAACGTCTACTCTGAAAACTCTTCTGAACTGTCTTATTTTACTGCCATCTTTGAAATTTCCACTGAATAAGAAGTTCAAAACTACGGCATGACATTTTAGCGTTATCTAATACATTCTGACACATGTGACACCCTGTCCACTTACGTGTAGGCTGCAAAACTTCTTGAACTCGAGACCATATGCAAGCACGAATTATGATGACCAAGAGAACTCGATATTAAATTGCTTCCAATGAGTGGTCAAGCTACAAAGTTCATCTGCAGAGGCAAAAAAACAGCTTTCGTCCATTGATCCTTCAGAGCATAAACAACAGACGGGAGTGAGAGAGAGAGTACATTTTCCAGGTTAGTACGGTTGAAAGGAGAATACAAAGCTTTTTGATTTACAAGTGAAAGGATCTCTCCATGTGCCAAAGAATATCGTGGATGCGACCACTAAATTTTGTTTGTCTGCCCCCAAAGATGCCGTGGTAAATAGAATTATGCTTAGAGATATGAGGTTGAGGAACATGCTAGAGCGCCAAAGAGGCATGTGTTGAGTTCCAGGAGATGGACAAGCGAAAAAGGGTATTAAGTATTTTTAGGACAACCTGAATATAACAAACAGAAATCAATGATTCCGGCAAACTCGGATTAATGGTCATAGCAGTTAATTGAGGTTCCGTGAGCACTATTAGAACCATTCTTTTGAAAAAAGGAAGAACTCCATCCAGGGAATTACTTAATGTTAACATCTGCTAGCATTCGACCATGAACGAACAGTCCACAGAGATGCAGAGTAGTCTCAAATCTTCTACGCCCATGAAGATTTTTATTTATTCAGGATATGATTGATGAGTGACATGCAAACTCAAAGAAGAAATTGTAACAACTTTCACTTAGAATGTAAAGATTTTGAGTACGTAGTTCATAACTAAAACTATTGGGCAAGAGCACGGAATGATTAATACGAGTTTTGAGTTTGGTAAAAATGAAACAAGTAAACGACAACCTAAGTTCAACAAAAAAGTTAACACGAGGTCCTTGGAATGTAAACCATACATACATACATAGAGAGAGACGCACACACACTCACTTTGATCTGTACGACAGAATTCGCTTGGAAAGTTGCCTCAGCTGAACTCGAGGTGCTTCATTACGCTGGACCGCATCATCAAAGGACTCAGAGTCATTGCCAACCCTCTCATTCTGACTGACGCATGAAGGCGCGATAACCATCTTCTTCTTAGAGCTCTTCTTGTTGAGGTACCGATGAAGAAACAGAGGAGTCGAAGTGAAGCACTTGACCTGGAAATACCTGATCAGGAACGCGACACTCGATCCAATGACGCACACAGCAATTGCCAACCACTCGACGTCAGTCGATATGACGCTGTACAGCCCTGCAATGTAGGCCACCATGGTCCCAGCCAGGGCGAGGTAGAGTAGCTTCTTGCTGTACACGATGGCCCTCTTCAAGAACGTCTCGTCACTGAGGATGGCTGAGATCAAGATAAATATGACCGTCAGGGAAGTAGAGACGGCGAGGACGTCGGCTAGGATGAAGACCTTGAACGCGGGTTGATTGATGAGGACAGCGTCGCCAAGCGAGTGGGGGGGAGGGCCAGGTAATTGCGTAGGAAGCAGGGGGTCAGAAGAGTCGGGGAAGTTGCATGAGGGGGATGACGGCAGTGAATGAGTGCCAGAGCCGCCAGGCGTGAAACCTCCAGGCAATGTGAAGGCAGCGGCAAAAGTGATGGTGGTGAGGAGTGTGGCCACGACGGTTAGGGCATTGGCGTGGCCCTTGAGATCGGCTTCGGGGTTGTCAAGGGGGGTGAGGGGGCTTTCAGAGTGGTTCAAGATGTGAGGCTTTTGGCAACGGACGGCCGGGAGGTACTTCAGGCGTCGGAAGAGGTATGCCTGCAGATGAACAATTATTGTCAGCAGTTAATAGAAGCAGGCTACGGAGATGAACCCTTCTATTTCAACTAAGGCAAGGCTAGTGTGATTTCCCTCCAAAAACTGAAAACATAATCAATAACCAAGATAGGTGAGAGGAAGCAATAGTTTAGTTTACCCGAATTGCGCGCACGTTTATAAAATTCTATTGAGTTTACCACGTTTATAGTAGTGGTAGATTAATCCTGTAAATCATATTTAATATTTCTAACATTTGAAAAAGATTAATATACATAACTTATTGCATCGACTTTATTAGATTAATGTCAAATTATTTAGAAGTACCAGTAGGCACTAAAACATGCGAACTAAAAGAATAACAACAATGTGTAACATGCGAAAAAAATATACACAACGAAATATAATTTCGTCTCAAACTCTATGTTATAAAGTAAAGTAAAGTAAAGACGAATTTCCGTCTCAAACTTTTACAAAAAACAATGAATAAATGTTATGAGTGTTACCAAATTGATAACAACTATGTATTATAAAAAAAACGAAATGTAAGTTAAAAGGTTATTAACACCTTATCTCTTATAAACCTTTTATATTACCTAAATTAGAAATAGATCCACAATAATGTAAATTCATTCTCGCAAATAATTAAATCACACCTACTCTCAAAAATATTTTGCTTTCCTTTATCACACAGATAGGTATACCTCGTTTGTTAGTTTTATCAAACCAGATCAATCTCACACGTGCAAGAAACAACGAGATTACATCCATTGAACCTGCTGAGTTTGTGGCTCAAATTCTTGCCCCATTAGAGTTTGCATTGGAGCACGGAAGTTGAGATAGGTCCCAGACAAGTTTGAAGGTGCTCGAAATGTGAGAAAAGAGGGGAACGGGCACCCAGGCCGAAAGCGCGGGCTGCCGGTCCAATGAAGCCCAGTAGCCGAAGCTTCTAGGCAGAGGTGGGGCGACTGGCAGAACATGACCGTTTTTGTGAGGCTTTCTCTAAGGGTTTGATAGTTAAATTTGACGAGAAAAAAATGAGAGCTTGAGAGGACGTGTATTGGAGTATTGGGAAACACATGAGAAATCGACCAATTGGTTGTAACTATATGACTCTCTGATCGATAGGTCATTCCAGCTAGCTCTCCCATGGAGTAGGTATCAACTTTCAGACCGAGCAACATAAATTTCTAACGCTCTTTATCATTTTTCATTAATTTCTCTAGTTATTTCTTCATCTTGCAAAAGATTTTAATTACAAAGTTGTTAACTTCCGCCAAACTTCACTGTAGCACCCAACAAAAAAGCCTGTCGCTTGGCTCTTGATATTTTTTCGGAAACTTTGATCTGGTGCACAAAGGCGTATAATACGACGAGTAAATAATTACCTGCTTCTTGGTGAATTGCCACTGAGACTCACAAATATCTAGAGCCGTGAGCCCATCGGCATTCTAGGCCGTCAGATCCACGCAAGGAATCATCCGCAACCTCTTCACCATCTTGTAGTTCTGGTCCTTAGCCGCATCGTGCAATGGTGCGTCCCCGCGACTGTCAGCTTCGTTCACCAGCTCCACCAACTCAGGCACTTTCCATACCTCCTTCGAGCAATATTGCCGGCACTTCAACGTGAGGCGAACCACGTTCTGGCCTGTGTTGTCAGATATCCCGACCGTGTCAACTCAGGCACTTTCGATACCTCCTTCGAGCAATATTGCCGGCACTTCAACGTGAGGTGAACCACGATCTGGCCTGTGTTGTCAGATATCCCGACCGTGTCGAGACAGTGCTTGAGAATCTCCCTCAGAAGACAGAGGTGGCCCGAGAAGGTGGCTTTGGGCAGCGGGGTCTGGCCATGGATGAGGAACTTGGCATAAACCGAAGAAAGGTCGATTTGGAGGAGGCCGGTGGCTATTTCTTTCTGCTTGGCTTTTGTGGTGAAGTGCAGGGCTGTTCTTCCTTTGTTGTCGGGCTGGGTTATGACTATTGATCCTTGGAGATTTAAGAGAGCATTCACGCATCCTAGGACATGAACTCGTCGGAAAAGAAGATTCGAAGAAATGAGGGATGTGGCTGCGGATATCATGGTTTCTTGGTATGGGGTTAGCTTGCTCTAACGTAGCATCTAGATGTAACTTCTCCTAAGTGACGTGTAAATATTTTTTTGGTCAAAAAGTGACATGTAATTGATTCATGGAAGTATGCGCAATTTATATGGGTATTGATTTTGCTAAGATAATAGTTTTTAGGCCATTGTGAAAGTAACGGTACATTGTGAGTCATAAATTTTTGTAGGAGTGGACCCCACAACAATTTGTAATTATTTGTTATTTGTTTTTTTGGCCTAAAACAGGCTATTAATCTCACAGAGGATTAAAGACGGTCACATAAGTTTTTCTTTATGTGTAATTTAGGCGCCAAAGTTTCCTTTCTCTTTACACAACCCACCATCATCCTTATCGATTGGATAGTTATAGATTAAAAGTTGGGAAAATGCCACCCAAAATCTCAAACTATGTCACTTGTGATAAATTTATCCTGAACTTTTTTTATGACATGAAAAACTTCAAACTATCTCACTTGTGGCAAATTCACTCTGAACTTTTTTTTGTGATACGAAAAATCTCAAACTATGCCACATGTAACATGTTTACCCCATAATACTTTGGCCCATAGGCAGTTTCGTCTTTTTCATTTTTCTATTTTTTTTTCTCTTTTCCCTTCGCCGGCCATGACGAAGGGAAGCTGGCGAGGGCTGCCTTCACTGGATCTGGTGAGGGCGATCCTCGCCGGCGACGGGCGAGGGCGACCTTCGTCGGCATCAAGCAAGGATAGCCTCGATCGACGCCGATGAGGGTCACCCGACTCAGGCGAGGGAGACCCTCGCCTAGGCGGGCGAAGGCAGCATCGCTCGACGCTGACAAGGGTTGCCCTCGCCTAAGTTTGGCGAAGTCGCCCTCAAAAGATCCGGGGTCGAGCGAGGGTAGCCCTCGCCGGATCTAGCGAGGGCGATTTCACCCGACTAAGGCGAGGGCGACCCTCGCCCTCCCAGGCGAGGCTCGCCCGACGCCGGAGAGGGCAACCCGACGTCGGCGAGGGCAGTCCTCGCCAGCATCCCTTCGCCATGGCCGGTGGAGGGAAAAGAGAAAAAAAAAAGAAAAAGGAAAAAGAGGAAAATGTCCGTGGGCCAAAGTATTGTGGGGTAAATGTATCACATGTGGCATAGTTTGGGATTTTTCATGTTACAAAAAAAAGTTCGGGGTAAATTTATCAAAAGTTACATAGTTTGGGGTTTTTAGTGGTATTTTCCCTTAAAAGTTTGACATCATCATTATCGATTGTGTAATTATAGATTAAAGGGAAAATACCACAAAAAATCTCAAACTATGCCACTTGTGACAAATTTACCCTCAACTTTTTTTTGTAACACGAAAAATCCCAAATTATGTCACTTGTGATAAATTTACCTTGAACATTTTTTTGTGACACAAAAAATCCCAAACTATGCCACTTGTGACATATTTACCCCACAATACTTTGGTCCATGGGCATTTTCGTCTTTTTCCTTTTTTTGTTTTTTTTTCTTTTTTTCTCTTTTCCCTCCGTTGGCCATGGCGAAGGGCTGCCTTCGCCGGATCCGGCGAGGGCGACCCTCGCTGGCATTGGGCTGCTCTCACCGACGTTGGGCAACCATCGCCGGCGTCAGGCGAGGGTCGCCTTTGCCTGGGCGGGTGAGGGCAATCTCGCCCGACATCGGTGACGGTTGCCCTTGCCCAATGCCGACAAGGGTAGCCCTCGCCTGAGTCAGGCGACCCTCGCCGGCATTAGGCAAGGTTGCCCTCGCCCGCCCAGGCGAGGGCGACCCTTGCCCGACGCTGGCGAGGTCGGCGAGACCCTTGCCAGATCCGGCGAAGGCAACCCTTATCGGCTTCCCTCCGCCATGGCCGGTGGAGGGAAGAGAGAAAAAAAAAAGGAAAAAGAGAAAATGCTTATTACCCAAAGTATTGTAAGGTAAATGTGTCACAGATAGCATAGTTTAAGGTTTTTCGTATCACAAAAAAAAGTTCAGAATAATTTCGTCACAAGTGGCATAGTTTGAGATTTTTCGTGTCATAAAAAAAAGTTCAGGATAAATTTATCATAAGTGGCATAGTTTAGGATTTTTCGTGTCATAAAAAAAAGTTCAGATAAATTTATCACAAGTGACATAGTTTAGGATTTTTAGTGGTATTTTCCCTAGATTAAAAGTTTGACTTACCAAAATTCATAGTGATAGAAACAGGTTGTGTAACCAAAAAATGTGTAATTTTTGTTAGAACTAAATCTGTTAAACGGGTGGATCGGGTCGGGTTTGAGTCGGGTCATAAATGGTTCGACTCAAATTGACCCATTCAACCCGTTTATGACCCATTTATTCCAAGACAAATTTCTCGACCCATACCCGACTCAACCCATACCCAACATATACGACCCAACTCATTAAACTAAATCTAGAAAAGCTTATTTTTGGTAATTATTTTAAAAAATTGTATTGCTAAAACATTTTTTATGCAATACAATTCTAGTGGACAATTTTTATATTTTTTTAAAGAAAATTGAGGGTCCGTTTGTTTGGCAAAAAATATGACATTTCTGGAAAATGTTTTTAGGAAAATGACAATGTTTTTTCTTAATATTTTTTATTTTTATTTAAAAATGCTATTTTAATTAATTTCCTTTTCTTTTCCTTTTTCCTTTTCTTTTTTTTTCTATTTTCTTTTTCCCCACCGGTGGCTGGCCACACAGGCGAGGGACGAGCTCACAGATCTAGGAGGCCAAGGCCAGCACTAGAGGTCGGCGAGCTCTTCCCTCACCTGTAGCTGACGGTTGGCCCCGGCAGAGGAAGAAGAAAAAATAAAAATAATATTAAAAATATTTTAAAAAATAAAAATTTAAAATTTAAAAAAATTGAAAAAGACAAGCTTTTTGGGTAACCCAATTTTGACCCATTTAATATCCATTAAGTAAATAGGCAACCCATTAATGGCCTATTTAAGTCTACTTTCAAAACTAAAGCCAACCCATTTATAACCCATAATCATTAAATATGGATATATGGGTTCTTGGCCCATTTATCACCTCTAGTTACAGCCAAGAAAGTTTCGTCGAACCATATTTATGATTGTTAGGATGTAGACTAAACTTGGACTAATTGATTGGGTTTTCTTTTTTTTTCCTCTTATTTTCTTCACAGGGTTGGCAAGGTTGTTGGCCCCAGGCCAAGACCGTGAAGATCTGGCAAGGGCTTGTGACACTTTATTCGGCCATAACAAGGGCTCACGAGCCCTCGCCGTAGCCCTCACAGGTCACAGCAAGGGTCGCGATACCCTCACTGTGCCCGTGAGAGCCTAGGTGAGCCCCATGATGCCCTCACTGACCACAGCGAAGGCTTATGAACCCTCGCCTAGATCCTACAAGGGCAGGGGGCCCATAGGAGTTGCCGGCCCTATGAAAAAAATAAAAATAAAATCAATAAAAAAAATTAAAACAAATTGTCAACATTAGTTTTAGGGTTTAGCTGTACCATATAGGATGACCAGTCCAGACTAGACCGTCACGTCAGCAATTTCCGATCAAAATTAACCAGACAGACTATATTGGCAATTCATTAGAATGTATAAGACTAAATTAGTAAATCCTCAAAATGTTTAGGAAAAAATTAGCACAATTGAAAAGTTTAGAATTGAGTTAACCGTTGTACAAGACGTTTAGAACATTTTGGATAATTTTCTCAAAAGAGAATTAACCGTTGTATACTAAGTTTAGAACTTTTTGGATAATTTTCTTGAAAGAGATTTTCGTTCATAAAAAAATAATTCATCATCTCATTTCATATTGCGTTTGGCCCTTCGAAGCTTAAGTTATCACTAGACTGTGGGAAATCTAAAGGAAAAGGAAAGGGTGAGTGGAGAGACATCTTTAGAGAGAGAACGAAAGAGACCGTGTTGAAGTGCTCAAAGCACTGTTCATATGTTAATATTGATGGATTGGATAATGTTGGACAGATGGTGGTCTATGGACGATAAGTGGTGAAAGAGTGTGAACAATGATTGCATTTTCTCAGGAAATATTGCATGTCCCATCTTTCATATTATGGTAATACCTTTTTCTACTCCAATGAGATCATATTAAAGTGGTGTCTATGGATAATCTGTGTTATTGTCCTGTGATGGTAACCAAAATCCTGTCGGCATTACTTGGACATGTGTCACGAGCTGATTGGTTAATTAAAACATATTCATCACTTGTCCCCGCTCTCGGTTTCATTATGTTTATTTGACTAACCAAGATTAAAATGGATTCCAAGGGTGCGTATAGTAACATTTCTACCCCAGCAGAGTCGCCAAGCTATCGCAACCTCCCTGCGAGCAACCCACGATGCCAACAAGGGTTAAGTGGCTAATGAATTACTAAGTCTAAACCTAGGACTTAACTCAAACTCTCCCAAGCTTATACCAACTCACGACTTAAGGTTTAAGTTATTAACATGCAAATCAATTTTATGTAGGAGTCACCACTACTTAGTTTAGGGTGGGTCGATTAGAAACTCAAGTAAGACGATGAGAGAATCGCCTTACTCTCATGAACCAAAATTTAAATGAGTTTGGGGATTTAATTACACTAGTTATCTAACTTAGAGGTGAGCAAGATGGACTACCCAAACTAGGACTGGACCAGACCGGACCGGACTGACCAGTTTGTTCCGATTCTCAGGAATATCGGTCTAGTTCCCGGTTCCTAAAAGTGGAACCGGTTTCTAGGCAATCCGTTTTCTGGTTCTAAGGTGGGAACTAGACCGGAGCAGGCCGACCGGACCGGACCGAATAATATATATTTTTCAAATTTTTTCATATGTATTTATTTACTTTTTAAAATTTTTGAAAAAAATAGAAAGTCTAGTCTAATTTCCCCAATTCCCTCTTGCCTTTACCAATAAATGATTGGTCCCATTGGAACCGGTCCACGGTCCCAAGACTAGCCAGTCTGGTCTCCATTCCTAGAAACTAGGAACCGGTCCTCCTGGTCCGGTTTCCGATTCTTGGGTTGGACTGGACCGGATCAGGAACAGCTCACCCCTAATCTAACTATTGTTCTTTCGGTACCTAGCCTTATTCAAACAAAATTTAAAGGTGTTCGTGCAATTTTCCTATTGATTGAGGATCCTAGGGTTCTAATCCTGACCAGACTAAAGAAACGACAATCAATACATCGGAAGTGCGTAAACCATGGCCTAACATGCCTCTAATCGGGCGCATCTAAGGTCGAATTAAATACACAATGTAAATCAAACAACATGTAATTAAGCATGCATTAATCACACAAAACATGTAAGAAAAGGTAATTCCAAAGCCCAATTTTTTTTTTAAATTATATGATTTTTTTTAAATTTTAATTAAAAATACTTTTTAATATTAAAATATTATTATATTATTATATTATTATAATAATTGGACCCGAGTTGGATCTCCGGATCCAAACCTAAGTCGAGACTGACCCGGGCACACCTGCCGAGGTCCGCGTCTAAACCTGGCCTCAACTCGGTCCAATTCGATTTTTTTAAAATTTTTAATTAATTTTTTAGAGAAAAATATGTTCTTATTAGACCTATTAATGCAGAATGTACCTAATGCCTACATGCCATGAAAATATATATTTTTGTTTAGGGGCTAAGAATTTAACCTCTAATTTTTATGCAACAAATTAAAATTTAGGTGTCAACAAATATAATCAACTTTGGAAAGAGACTGGGAAAGTTGTCCACTAAGTTGTGAACCTGTTGTACGACGGCCAGTTTAGTCACAAATCTTTCAATTGTGTCAATTTAGTTCTAAAATTTTTGATATTTTGTCAATGTAGTCCTAAACCTTTTAATTGTACCAATTTAGTCCTAAACCTTTTAATTAATTGCCAATGTAGTCATTACGGCTAATTTTGGACGAAAACCGTTAACGTGATGGTTCAGTTAGCACTGGCCGTCCTACATGAGGTGGTTTAGGATTGAATTAATCGTTATACAATAAGTTTATGACTTTTTGGATAATTTTCCTGAAAGCGATTCTCATTCATAAAACGATAATTCATCATCTCATTTTATATTGCATATGGGCCTCCGAAGCTTAAGTTATCACTAGAATGTGGGAAATCTAAAGGAAAAGGAAAGGATGAGGAGAGAGATATCTTCCGAGAGAGAACGAGGGAGACCATATTTGAGTGCTCAAATCACTATTCATATGTTAATATCGATGGATTGTCGGATCTTGTTGGACAAATTGTGGTCTATGGATGACAAGTGGCGAAAGAGTGTGACAAATGATTGTCATAACTCATAGGGATAATGCATGTCCCATCTTTCAGATGATGGTCATACCGTTTTCTGCTCTAATGAGATCATATGAATAATTGGTGTTATTGTCCGGTAATGGTAACCAAAAACTCGTCGGCATTACTGGGACAGAATGCAAGTCTGTAGGCCTTTTGGCGTGTTGACAAAAGAAACGACTGGGAGCATTATATAGAAATGCCGCCTCACAGTACAATCATATTGTTCATCTAACATGGACTAACCATAATTTTTATTTCTTATTGACAGTGACAAGACTAAATCGCCTTAACTATTTTTGCTTCCATCGCAGAGACGAATACTCTGGATGATCAACAAAAGGATTTCTATTATACTAATAAAATTTGCATATCTGGTCATTTCTTAGCAAACATAACAAGCACCTGGGATCCATAGAACTAGCGGGTAATTCCCGGTTATCATTTTGTGGAACTAGCCCTTAGACCGATTACCCCTGACTGACACCAATTTTGTTTTATTTAGAAAACATAAACTCCTAGGTTTAGCCTTCAGCATCATGCAATCATCACATGATTATATAAAATAAGTCTTCTATGGAATCACATGGGTTTTGGTACGTATCTTTCGTAGGTCAATGATGCAAGTCAACGAACCCAACTTGGCCACTTGGAGTTGGGAATCAGTGACGCCTATCTGCAATTGTCAAATTCACCGAGTAGAGATTAAAAAGAAAATACCAAGACTAGAACAAGACCTCTTATTCCCGTCATTGGCTCAAATTGCCAGTTGGAATTTTGATGATTTCCAATGGTAGTGTGTAAAAAAATGAAGAACATACGAAATGTTTATCTCGTCCATGTAAGTGCCAGAAATTTTCAGTCATAATAGTCCGGAAGGATTACATTGACTAATCGTCAAAAGAGTTAGGATTAAATTGACACAATTGAAAGGTTTATGACTAAATTGACCACTGTTCAATAAGTTTAAAACTATTTGGACAATTATCTTCATGCTTTTGTACTACCAAAATACTTTTGGGCCATGTTAAAATCCGGAGAGGATTGATGATGTAAAGTTTGATGTGGTTAATGCTTTAGGAGTAGACAGTAAAAAACATTGTTATGCATAGAGAATGGGAAAAATCGTCCAAAATGTCCTAAACCTATTGCAATTTTATCAATTCAGTCCTAAATATTTTAATTATACCAATTGAGTCCTAAACCTTTCTAATTTTGACCGGAAATCGCTGACGTGAATGTTGTCCGACCTATATAGCACGGCCGGTGCTGACGTAAATAATTTTTAATAATATTTTAACATGGCTGTAGTTGGCGATGGTCGGCCGATGCCGTCACCGGTCATAGCTATAACAAAAACCAAAGAAAAGAAAAGAAATAAAAAGGAAAATGAAAAGAAAAAATAAGAATGATAAAAATAAAAGTTCAAAAAAATATATTATAATATTATTAATAGATATCACGTCAGTGATGACCGTGCCACGTAAGACGGCCGACGTTCATGTTAGCGATTTTCGACCATAATTGTCCGGAGGCAAAAGTGAAAAGGTTTAGGACTCAATTGAAAAAATTAAAAGATTTAATATTGAATTGGTAAAATTACAATAAATTTAGGATTTTTTGGTAGGTCTCCTGTAAAGAATGCAATTGGAGTATGTGAAATGGAATCGAATTCAAGCTTCCGTTCGCGTAACTCATGAATTGACCTAAACAGGCCGGTTAATTTTAGCAAAAGGAGAGAATGAACCATCCATGTGATACTTATTTCTAGATAATCTTCAAGTATGTCTTAAACTTTTGAAATTTTTCCAATTTAGCCCTTACATTACAAGGATTCCAAAGAAGATACCTAGAGAAGTTATTATTCTACCTTTTCCCTTATATTTGTGCCCCAATATCTAGGAAGCTTTGTAAACGATTATGTAGTTATCAAGATATAGTTAGTTCGCGAGCAAAATCATCCGTTAATTACATTTTTGTGATAATGATTAGAGAGCATTTATTTCTTACTAGGAGCATTTAAAATTTACATCAGTAAGAACTCGAGATTTCTCATGAGATTAAGATTTATATCTTTGGGGTGAGATATAACTATTAAAATAATTATTTTTTGCTTCATATAAAAAAAATAAACTTCACTAAATTTAATTCAAAATACTCCATTTATTAAAATTATGTCAGTATTACTCTTCAATGTTTATATCTGAGTTAAAAATTAATATTACTCTTTATCATTTCACAGTTTTGCGCTCATTTGTTATGTATATTCTTTCATGTATGTAATAATAACAACAAAAAAGTGATTGAATTTTAATTCATTTGCTTTGAAAGTTATGCTCCCCTTCTTTTAATATATGACCGTCACTGGCTGGTCGAGTGTCGGCGGTGGCCGCATTAATGGCCAATGAAGGATGCATCGCCGGGAGGGAGAGAGAGTGTTTGAGAGAGGGGTCCTTCTACGGTCTCGTATGAGAAAATTGGGACCTTGAATCCTGCCTAGTTGATCCTAACTTTTCTTTAGCATTCGTGATTTTCCTCATTTATGATAGTTTACCCATTACATATCATTTCATATATAACTTTTTCTTAGAAGATGTAATTTCCCTTTTGTCATTGTAACTTGTGTGGATCCTATTAGTCGTATTATTGCACAAAAAGTCATGATCAGTCTAGGTTAATAGTAAATATATTTTTTCTTGTTTGTAAATTACCTATCAGATCGTAACTTTCCTTTGGCATACATAATTGTCCTTACTAATACTAATTTATCTGTAAAATATCATATAATTTTTCTTTAGAGGGCGTAATTTCCTTTAAATGGTCCGTAACTTCCCATGAATTGACCATGGCTTGGAAAGTGGCATGTAAGATGCACTTGCTCACCGGTCGACGAAGATTTGGTGGGCTGGTGAGCTAAGGGTATGTTTTGAAACTAAGTTTCCCATTTTAAAATCTTATTTGAGATAAGGTGCACTCTAGAGACTGTTTAAGCTAAACTGTTTAGGGTCCTACTTGAGACAAAGTCAATTCTAAAAACTCTTTTGAATTGTCCTATTTTACGGCCCTGTTTGCAATTTATACTGAAAAAAAAGTTCAAAACTAGGGTATGACATTTTAGTGTTATCTAATACACTCTTAGTCTTCGGACACTCAGTCCACTTACGTATAGGCTGCAAAACTTCTTGAACTTGAGACTATCTGGAAGCGTGAATTATGATGACCGAGAGAACTCAATACTAAATTGCCTCCAATGAGTGATCAGGCTACAAACTTCTTCTGCAGAGGCAAATTAACATATTTTCGTCTATTGATCCTTCAAAGCATATACAACAGATGGGAGCCCCCGCGTGCGCACGCACACGAGAGAGAGAGAGAGAGAGAGAATGTTTTCCAGGTTAGTACGATCGAGAGAAGAATATGAGGGTGTAATTTTCTTTAAACGGTCTATAAGTTCTAATGAATTGACCATGGCTTGGAAAGTGGCATGTAAGATGCACGTGCTCGCCAGTCAACAAAGATTTGGTAGGCTGGTGTGCTAAGGGTGTGTTTTGAAACTAAAGGCCCGTTTGGCAAGTTGCTAAATAGTGACAATTTTTGTTCTTTTATTTTCAAAATCAATTTGGGAATAGAAATGCGTTTGTTAAATTTTTTGTTCCCAGGCACAAATTTGCAAAAAATTATTCCCATAATTAATTTTGGAACAGAATCAAGAAGTAAAAAAAGTAGCTTCTTAATCCTGGGAACAATTTTTCCATTTCTGATTCTTCTTGATTTTCTTCTTCCTTCTTGATTTGTTGTTCTTCTTCTTCCTGACCTATCACCAGCCGGCCACAGGCTAGGGCTGGCGAGGGCGGCTTGCGGCTACGACGGTGAGGCCTCGCCCAGCCATGGCGAGGCTGACCTCGTCGTCGCGACCCAAGCGAGGGAGATGGGTCGCGACGGCGAGGTTGGCCTCGCCTTGGCTGGGCGAGGCTCAACCTCGCCCAGATCTAGCGAGGCCGACCTCGTTGTCGCGATCGATAAGGGTGGCAGCGAGGGCCGCAACGCCCTCATTGGCCTTGGCCTGTGGCCGGTCGCTGGCGCCAGCGACCAACCATGGCTAAGAAAGGGAAGGGAAAGAAAGAAAGAAAAGGAAAAAGAAAAGAAAGAAATATTAATAAATTATTAATAAAAAGAAATTTTGTATAGTTACCAAACATATTTATGTTCTTTTTCTATTCTAAGAATAGAAATTTTGGGCTGTTATCAAATGTCTTCAAATGTTTAGAAATTATTTTCAGGCACGGAATAAACAAGAATAATTTTTTAGCAGAATTAGTTTCCGGGCACAGAATCATTATCATGCGCACCCTAAGTTTCCTATTTTAAAACCTTAATTGGGATAAGGTGCACACTGGAGACTCTTTAAGCTAAACTCTTTAGGGTCCAATTTGAGACAAAGTTTATTCCGAAAAATCTTTAGGTGCGCATCGATATGACTATTAAATTTTGTTTATGTGCCTCGAAAAAATGCTATAGAATTAGGCTCAAAGAAATGAGGTTGAGGTATATGCTACAGCACCAAAGAGGGCATGTGTTAAGTTCCGGGAGATGGACAAGCGAAAAAGGGTATCAAGTATTTTTAGGACAACCTGATTATAACAAACACAAATCGATGATTCCGGCCAACTCGGATTGATAGTCATAGCAGATAATTGAGGATCGGTGAGTAGCGTTCGAACCATTCTAGTGAAAAAGAGGAAGAATTCCATCCAGGGAATTACTTAATATTAACATCTGCAAGCATTCGAAAATGAACGAACAGTCTATAGAGGAGCAAAGTAGTCTCAAATTTTCTACGTCCATGTAAATTTTTATTTACTCAGGATATGATTGATAAATGACAGGCAAACACAAAGAAGAAAATTGTTTCAATTTTAACTTAGAATGTAAAGATTTTGAGTCCATAGTTCAAAACTAAAACTATTTGGCAAGCGCGCGGAATGATGAATACGAGTTTTGAGTTTGGTAAAAATGGAACAAGTCAACGACAACTTGAGATCAACAGAAGAGGGAACACAGGAGGTGCTTGGAACGTAAACCACATATATATACCAATATATGTATATAAACTCACTTTGATCCGCATGACAGGATTCACTTGGAAAGTTGCCTCAGCTGAACAAGAGGTGCTTCGTTACGCTGGACCGCATCATCAAAGGACTCAGAGTCATCGCCAACCCTCCCATTCTGACTGAAGCATGGGAGCGCGATCGCCATCTGCTTCTTAGAACTCTTCTTGTTGAGGTACCAATGAAGAAACACATGAGTTGAAGTGAAGGACTTGACCTTGAAATACTTGATCAGGAATGGGACACTCGATCCAATGACGCAGACAGCGGTTGCCAACCACTCAACGTCAGTCGATATGACGCTGTACAGCCCTGTAATGTAGGCCACCATGGTCCCTCCGAGGGCAAGGTAGAGTAGCTTCTTGCTGTACACAATGGCCCTCTTCAAGAACGTCTCATCGCTGAGCATGGCTGAGATCAAGATAAATATGACCGTTAGGGAAGTAGAGACTGCGATGACGTCGGCAAGGACGAAGACCTTGAATGCAGGTTGATCGATGAGGACAGCGCCGCCAGGTGAGAGGGGGTATGGGCTAGGTAATTTCTCTGGAAGCGAGGGGTGGTCAGTAGAGTCGGGGAAGTTGCATGAGCGGGCTGACTGGCGTGGATGAGTGCCGGAGTCGGCAGAAGTGACACCTCCAGGCAATGTGAAGGCAGCAGCGAAAGAGATGGTGGTGAGGAGTGTGGCCACGAAGGTTAAGGTGTTGGCATGGCCCTTCAGATCGGCTTCGGGGTTGTCGAGGGGGGTGAGGGGGCTTTCAGAGTGGTTCAAGATGTGAGGCTTTTTGCAACGGACGGCCGGGAGGTACTTCAGGTGTCGGTAGAGGTGTGCCTGCAGATGAACAATTATCTTCAGCAGTTAATAGAAGCAAGCTATGGAGATGAACCATTCCATTTCAAGGCAAGGCTAGCGTGATTTTTAAAGATCGTCAATATTCCCTCCGAAAAATGAAAACATATGTAGCTAGGTAAGAGGAAGCAATAGTTTAGTTTACCCAAGTGCACGCACGTTTATAAAATTCTATTGAGTTTGCCACGTATATAGTAGTAGTAGTAGTAGATTAATCCTGTAAATCATATTTGATATTTCTAACATTTGAAAAAGATTTACATACACAACTCAGTGCATCAACTTTATAAGATTAATGTCAAATTACGAAAACATGTGAACTAAATGAATAACAACAATGTGTAATAGGTGGGAAAAAATATAAACGACGAAATATAATTTCGTTTCAAACACTTTGTTATAAAGTAAAGTAAAGACGAATTTCCATCTCAAACTTTTGGACAAAAAATTCAATAAATGTTGTGTATGTTACCAAATTCATAACGACTATGTATTAAAAACAAACGGAATGGTAAGTTAAAAGGTTATTAACACCTTATATCTCATAAACCGTTTATATTACCTAAATCAGAAATATATCTTCATAATTCTGTAACAATGTAAATTCATTTTCTCAAATAATTAAATCACATTTCCTCTCTATACTATTTTACTTTCTTTTATAACAAAGATAGGTATACCTCGTTTGTTAGTTTTATTAAACGAGATCAATCTCTCACGTATAAGAAACCACGAGATAATACCCATTGGACATGTTGAGTTTGTGGCTCAAATTCTTGCCGCATCGGAGTTTGCATTGTAGTCAAAGAGTCAAGATAGGTTCGAGACAAATCTGGAGGTATTCGAAGTGTGAGAAAAGGGAGGAATGGGCACCTAGGCCAAAGGCGCAGGCTGTCGGTTTGATGAAGCCCAGTAGCCGAAGCTTCTAGGCATGGGTGGGGTGGCCGGCAAAACATGAAGACAGTTTTGTGAGGCTTTCTCTGAAGGTTTGCTAGTTAAATTTGATGAGAAAAATATGGGAGCTCATAAGGGTATGTGTATCGGAGCATTGGGAAATACATGAGAAATTGATGCATTGGTTGTCACCATATAACTCTCCGATTAATAGGTCATTGTGGCTCACTTTCTCCTAAAGTAGGTACATACTTTCTGACAAAGCCACGTAAATTCCTAATGCTCTTTATCATTCCCAGGTAATTTCTCTAGTAATTTCTTCATATTACATAAGATTTTAATTACAAAGTCTGTTAGCTTTCGCCTTACTTCACTAAAGCGCACAACAGAAAAGCCCATCGTCTTGACTCTTCATATTTTTTTCTGAAACTATGATTTGGTTCACAAAGTCGTATAATATAATGAGTAAATAATTACCTTCTTCATGGTGAATTGCCACTGAGACTCACAAATATCCAGAGCCGTGAGCCCATCGGCATTCTTGGCCCTCATATCCACCGAAGGAATCTTCAGCAACCGCTTCACCATCTTGTAGTTATGGTCCTTAGCTGCAACGTGCAGTGGCGTGTCCCCACGACCATCGGCTTCGTTCACCAGCTCCACCAGCTGAGGCACTTTCAGCAGCTCCTTAGAGCAACACTGCCGGCACTTCAATGCGAGGTGAACTACGTTCTGGCCCTCGTTGTCAGTTATCTCGATCGTGTCGGGACAGTACTTAAGGATCTCCCTCAGAATGCAGAGATGGCCCAAGGAGGCAGCTTCCAGCGGGGGGGTCCAGCCATAAATATGGTCCTTGGCATAAGCTGAAGAAGGGTCGATTTGGAGGAGGCGAGTGGCTATTTCTTTCTGCTTGTCTCTCACGGCGAAGTGCAAGGCTGTTCTTCCTTTGTTGTCAGGCTCGTTGATGACTTTTGATATTTGGAGATTTATGAGAGCATTCACGCATCCTAGGAAATGAAGAACTCGTTGGAAGAGTAGATTCGAAGAAATGGGTGATGTGGCTGAGGATATCCTAATTTCTTGATATGGGGTTAGCTTGCTCTAATATAGCATTTAGATGGTTCTTTCTCCTACGTGAAATGTAATCGGTTCATTGAAGCATGGCTAGTTTATATAGGTAAGAGTTTTGTTAGCATAATGTCTTTAGACCACTGTGTGAGTGTAATAGTATGTTGTGAGCCATAATTTTTTTAAAGGAGTATACCCACAACAAATTCTTTTATTTTTTTGTGATCCAAAACAAACTATTAATCTCACAATAGATTAAGGACAGTCCCATAAGCATTTCTCTTGAGGTAATTTTGCCGCCTAAATTTCCTTTCTCTTCTTGGGTTTTTATAAGACATGCAATCTGCATTGAAATTTTCTTTTTTCACAACCCACCATCATCGTTATCACTTGGGTAGTTATAGATTAAAAGTTTGACTTACCAAAATAAATGGTGGCCTTTACCAAAAAAAATAAATAAATAGTGATAGTTCGACCAAAAAATAAATCAATAGTGATATATGCAGGTTGTGTAACCAAAAAATCTGTAATTTTTGTAACACCTGAGAAAGTTTCCTCCAACCATATATATGATTGTTGGGATGTAGACTAAACTTGGACTAATTGATTAGGTTTTCTTGGAATGTGTATTTTCTGACATAAGTTAATATATGGGCAAACGCTAGAATGTACAACTACAACTAGAAGTTGGGTTGGAGGAAGTTGTGACCAAATTAGGTTGGACAAAAATATAATCCCAAGTTGTATTATCTTGCCTAATATTAAAAAAATTACCCCTGCTCAAGTGTGAACACATGATGCAAGTACAATCTCCCTATAAATAGAAATACCTTATGTATGGTTAAAATTGAAGCTTGACTCTGAGATTCTATCGAAAATCTTATTAAAAATGGAGATGATAAGTTACAATATCCTTTTTAGAACCGAGAGATTGACTCAATAGATTTCGCTTGCTAATAATAGATAGTTCATAGTAAATTATGCATTACGTGTACAAATGAACTACCTCAGTTCCTTCTTACATTATATGCCTTCTAAAAGCTCCTTGACCTTGTCATATACTTTTTTTCACGTGCTTCGTGCAGATTCTGTAGATAGCATTTCTTGCTTGTTCGCGTACGTCAAAAGGCGACATGGGCTGACTAACTGCCAAAACACTTCATAAAACTGAAAACGTAAACTTCAAATTATACGTCATTTGGCGTCGGATGAAACCTCCTTTAGATTTGCTAACATACGAGTCCTATAATTGTATTTTGCATATTTGTGCGGTATGCTTACCCGTTGTGCAGAAGATAACTATATATTGGTGTTAAGAATGGTAGACATGTAAGTTTTTTATATTTATGGTGTGCTTGTTTCGCTGAAAGAGCTTTTAGCGAATTAATTATTCGGACTCTCATCTATTCGGTTTGTTGAAAATTGTTAGTCAATTGTAAAACATTTACGGGCAAAGAAAACGCGCACACGTAAAATTAAGAAAGTGAATTTCCAATTCTAAATAGAGGGAATTATTTTCCCAAATATAAAGAAAACGCGCACACGTAAAATTAAGAAAGTGAATTTCCAATTCTAAATAGAGGGAATTATTTTCCCAAATATAACAATCTCTTACCACAAATGCTCGATAGTGTCTTCAAATTCTATATTAATATAGAGTTTTATGTGCTTTTTAGCATGCCACCAAACAAAGAAAATTTTCCTTTATTATGAAATTTTCCTAAAAAACGAACATACCCTTAGTAAATATTTCCATTCCATTAGTAAATTGTAATTTCCATGGAAGTACTTTAAAAATCTATTTCCACAGTGCTTTCCATTTATCTACTTTTTTAATTTCAAGCGTGCAACTAGCTAACACGTATGAGGACTAGAAGGAAATAGAAAAGTTAGGTTTGTCTCCTAAAATTTATCAAGAAATGCTGTGTTTGATAAAATTCCAATATATTCTTTTTCACAGTCGACTTGCATAAAAGAAAAGCATTTTAAAGCTACAGTAATGAATCATGAAACTAAGAATAAAGATAAAGAGCTATGAACAAATAGAAATATCATGTGAAAACAATAGAAATTGCAATTGAACTATTATAAATATTATTGTCATGCCCTTTATATATTCGGGCAGTTCCCCTTACCAGGGTCATGTAAATTATACATTTAATAAACAATAATATGAGATACTTCAACTAAACTCAATAGAGAAACTTTAAAAAAAAAAATTCATGACATCCTTCATTTTTGTTAATACGTACAACGAGGGAGAAAAGAATGACCAAAATAAAATAATCTCTATTGTTAGATAATATTTAATTAAAAATGTCTGCATTATTAATTTGTACTGACATCAATGCTTGCAAGTAGCAAAAACCAGTTTTATAAAAATATATCAGAAATTAATGGAAAATGATCGAAACAGTAAGATAAAAGCCATTTGTCTTTTAATTTACCTACCGAAAGCACTTCTGGTAAACTTCTTGCTATTGTCAATGAACACAGAGACAGACTTACGTCCTAGAGAAATACAACACCTACTAACAAAGTGTATTAAGTCTATATGATATTTAAGTCTTAATAGCAATTTAATCTACCATTGGCCCATGTCTCATATGCGTGCTTGATATGTATGTTTAAAACGAATCTTACAAGAAATGAAAGACCATGAAATTTGTCATTCAAGCATGTATAAATTGACATACCAATGCTTCCAGCAAGAACAGCAGCATGCAAGGGGTTTTGGCCTTCCGGACCACTTAAGGCCCCACGCAAAACACCTCCTTCACGCTGCATGCCGCTCCCTAAGAACTCCACCATCTTCTTCACGACTCTCTCAAACCCTAACTCAGCTGCCACGAACAGAACGCTCTCGCCGGCCACATTCACGCTCCCCACCATCTCTCTATCTTCTTCCCACAGTAACATACCCAACTCCTCATTCCTGTTCCTCAGCGCCTCGTGCAACGCTGTGTTCCCAGCCCTGTTCTGTAAGAATTTCCTAATGTGGGCTTCATTAATTGAAATTAACTGAATTAGTTTGGTCTAATAAAGGTAAGATATATGGGTTTTTAATCAGTCTAATATGGGGCTGGCTGGTGTGGGCCGAGTACAGCCCGGCCCTTAATGAGAGGGCCCGTGGTCGAAGACTTTATAAATAACGCTCAAGTCCCTCCCCTAACCTGATGATGCACAATTTGACTCACATACGGATTCAAAGAGAACTTTCTTCACGTGAGTGGCAATCTCATTAGGCCAGTGTTCTAATGAAGGGAATAAGGGAGAAGATCTTGAGTTGGTGTTCGGAAACCGTCGCAAATTTCGCGTCAAGTTCGATGGATTCCAAACCAGGTACGCGAATCGACAATTTCTCCATTATCGTGTTTCGTTTTCTGATTATGGTGATCTTGGGCGTGCCATTTTCGTGGCCATCATTTGATATCAGAGCCTACCATAGATTAGAACTGAAACATGCGGATTATGACTGTTTTCGTTTTGTCCGAGAGGTTTTTGCCCAGTTTCGAAATTTTTTATCGGATGAAAGTTAAATTTTATTACATATTTGAAATCTACTCGTCGAGATGAGAAGAACGGTGGGCGGATCGTCGCCAGAGGAGGCCGGACGCGCCGTCACGCGCCTACACGCGCCCCAGGAGCGGCGGCGCGTGACGGACACGCGCGGCCGTGCCAAACCGGCGCGTTTGTTCGTCGGTAACCGCTTGCTGACGTCAGCGAGGGCGCGGGTCCGGTTTGACCCGGATCCTGACCCGACCCGGTCGTTGACCCGACCCGGATCCTGACCTGACCCAACCCGTTGACCCAACCCGATCGTTGACCCCACCGGTCAAACCGGTCGGACCGGATGTTCGGACCGGTTTGACCAGCTGAACACGCGCGCACGCGCCGCACCTTCCGGCGGCGCGTGCGGACGCGTCCGACATCCGCTTTGGACGATCTTGGTACCGACGCGCTCGTATCGAGATTCTCTACACAGTGGTATATTTATTTTACCTGTTTGAAGCTTTTAAAGATGTGAAAATACGTATAGAACCCTATGTACGCGTATTTTTAGGGTATTTTTGCGTATTTTCTTGTATTTCTCTATGGTTTCGGAAATACATATGGTAGCTCACATATATATCACCACATAAGGACTGTGTAGAGTGCAATTCATTGTCTATTAATGAATGGAACGGTATAATAAGCATGGCATGTAATTTCAGAGACATACGCCCCTGTCTTTACGTCTAGCATTACATGTATATAGTGAATGTGATACATAAAGTTCATATCCCTGGTATGAGAGATTTTCAAGGATTCAGTTGAGTAGTGACCACCAAAGTGGCACACTTAACTGGGTTTGAGAAATATCGGTCTCATATTGTGGTGGGATGTCTCCTGGTTTATTATGTGATTATACTTGCAAAGGAGGTGATCTTGTATTAGTTCATGGAGGGGTACATGTGTAGTATGTGCTTGAGAAATGACTAATCTTAGTGGTTCATACACCCAAAGGTGGTGATTTCACGTAAGATTAGAATAAGTTCTTATGGCCGCTGTCATGTGGAGAGTGTACAACTGCATGTCATATTTCCTGCCTAAAGGTGATTATGTGATGATGTATGTAACTCTCTAGATAAGTACTCACATGATGCTGATTGTATTGTTTGTTTTTCAGTCACCTTTTCTGTAAACGGCAATTCCATTTCCATTGAGGTCTTTACTGGGTTGAACTTTAAGAAATGGAAAGAGGATTTTCTATTTGGAATGGAGCTGACGGATGTTCACATTGCTCTTACAAAGGATAAGCCGGCAGATATCACGGCCACCAGTACTGAAGTTGAGAAAACCGACTATGCTGCCTGGGAAAAGAGCAATCGGATTTGCTTATTGACAATGAAGAAATCCATTTAAGAACACTTAAAAAGTGACTTGCCAGCTGACTGTACTGCTAAAGAAATGATGGCAGCCTTAGAGGCTAGAAATCGCATTTCATCTAATGCTGAGGTTGGTACACTTCTTCAAAAGCTCTTCAATATGAAGTATGATGGTACTGCTGGGATTAGAGATTATGTCCTTAGGATGGTAGATCTAAAGACGAAACTTCAAGCTCTTAATGTTTCCATTCCTGATACTTGTATTGTGCATCAAGTCTTGAACACCTTTCCACCTGATTTTGGGTTTATAAAAAAAAATTACAATTCCCAAGATGAGACTTGGTCAGTTAATGACTTGATAGCAAGGGTGGTGGCAGAGGAAGAGAAACTTAAGAAAGAAAAAGGGCATATAGCCTTATATGTTTCTAGTTCCCACAAAAGGAAGAATAAGAAGTCCAGAAATCGTACTCATAAAGGTGCTCATGACACTACCGGTCAATCGGACAATATGGGTCCAAAAAAAACATCCTTCAAAAGGGATGGTGACCACTGCTTCTTTTGTAAGAAGAAAGGTCACATAAAGAAGGATTGTGAAAAGTTTAAAGCTTGGTTGTCCAAACGTGAGTCTACAGGTAATGATTCTTTGGCACTTGTTTGTGAATCCAACCTATCAGAAGCACCATCCAGTTCTTAGTGGCTCGATAGCGGTGCAACTAATCATGTTGCGTTTACCATACAGGGATTCATAAACCGGAGGAAACCAAATCAGGATGAGTCAAGACTCACTGTGGGAAACAACGAGAAAGCCGATGTTGTGTTTGTGGGAGATGTAGTCTTGATTCTAGACTCTGATTTTAGATTAATATTGAAAGACACTTTTTATGTACCTTCTTTTAGACGGAACTTAGTTTCCGTATCGTGTTTGGACATATATGGCTACTCTTTTGAAATCAAGAACAATGTTATTTCTTTGTTTCTTAATTCAAATAAGGTTGGGTGCTGTTATATGTCCAACGGATTGTACAGATTGTGTTTGTCTCCCAATGACATATACGTCGCTTATACGGCTGAAAATGTTGTTTCTAAGAGACCACTACCTAAGGAATAGTCTTATGCATTGTGGCATAAACGACTTGGTCATATTTTTAAGGATAGAGTAGAAAGGTTGATAAAGACTAACATCCTGCCTGCTCTTAAAGATGACTTAGAGACATGCGTAAACTGTTGTAGAGGTAAAATGACCAAGATAAGAAAGAAAACTGCGGTCCGAAGTTCTGACTTGTTGGAGGTCATTCACACCGATATAAGTGGACCCTATACGGCAACCTTGTGTAGAAATTTTTATTTCATCATATTTATTGATGACTATTCTCGATATGGTTATCTGTACTTGATTAAAGAAAAGTCTGAGTCTCTTGACAAGTTCAAGATTTTTCGGACTGAAGTTGAGAAACAGTTGGGAAAAGTCATAAAGGTTGTCAGATCTGATCGAGGTGGAGAGTATTATGGCAAGCATGGCAATGCCGGACAGCTTAAAGGGCCATTTGCCAAATACTTAGAGGATTCTGGGATAGTGGCTCAGTTCACTATGCCTGGGAGTCCTGAGCAAAATGGTATAGCCGAAAGGCGCAATCGCACCCTTATGGAAATGGTGAGGAGTATGATAAGTAGGACAAATTTACCTAGTTTTCTGTGGGGTGAAGCTTTGAAAACAGCTTTGTACATTCTGAATCGTGTACCTACTAAAGCTGTTCCATTAACTCCTTTTGAGTTATGGACTGGACGTAAGCCTAACTTAAACCATCTTAAGGTTTGGGGATGTCCTGCAGAAGTGAAGTTATATAATCCAACATTAAGTAAGTTGGACTCCAGAACTACTCAGTGTTACTTTGTATCTTACCCAGATCATTCGAAGGGATATCGGTTCTATAATCCCAATGGAGGCACAAGAATTGTGGAATCACAAACAGCCAAGTTTCTGGAATTTGATGTGGCCGAAGAAAGTAGCTGCTCACAGACTATTGAGGATAATAGTACGGTGGGTAATGTTGTATCATTATCTTCTCCCATACAGATAATTGTGGAGACTTCCATATCATAGACTGAACCTGTTGAGGCTCAGGATCCTGTTGTCGAGATAGCTCCTAATGAAGTTCCTCAAGGCTTTCAGGTGCAGAATGCGGCTGTTGTTGCTCCAGTAAGGAGATCCATTAGAGAGAAACGATCAACTATACCACCGGACTACTTAGTCTATATAGGAGAGCAAGACTACGATATCGGTTCTGTGGCTGATCCAGTGACTTATGCGGAAGCTGTTTCTTGTCCTCAGTCGGAACTGTGGTTAGATGCAATGAGAGATGAAATGCAGTCTATGAAGCATAATGGAGTTTGGGAACTTGTTGAATTACCTGAAGGTCATAGACCCATTGGCTGCAAATGGGTGTATAAGACTAAAAAGGACTCTAAAGGAATGATTGAGAAGTTTAAAGCCAGACTGGTAGCCAAGGGTTTCACTCAGAGAGAAGGAGTAAACTATGAAGCAACCTTTTCTCCTTTTCTCCAGTCTCTTCTAAAGATTCTTTCAGAGTGATCATGGCATTGGTAGCTCATTTCGATATAGAGTTACACCAGATGGATGTTAAAACTGCCTTTCTCAATGGAGACCTTAATGAAGAAGTCTATATGGTGCAACCCGAAGGCTTTGCGGCAGATGATTCAAGTACGCTTGTATGTAGACTAAAAAAGTCTATTTATAGTCTCAAGCAAGCTTCTAGACAATGGTACTTGAAGTTTCATAGTGTTTGTCGCGACCTAAAAAACAATCGTGTTTTCAATCTTAGGCTAATGGATTACTAGATCAATTAAGTTAACTAACCTAACTCGAGTTCTCCCAAACTCTACCAAATCGCAACTTAGGTCCAATTGTGAGCATGCAAATATTTTCAACGGGAGTCGCCACTAATCATTTAGGGTAGGTTGATTAGAACCCTAAATAAAATAGCGGGAGTACTATTTTATTTCTACGAACCAGAAATCGTAAATTCGGGGACTTGGTTACGCTAGATTCCCTAACGCCCTTTCGGTACCAATTTCGAGAAAAATACTCAATTTGACAATTTTGATAAATCCTGACTTAGAGTTCAAAGGTGCAGAAATTTCTTTTTTGATTTTTACTTATTTAAATAAAAGCTAACCTATATGTAATGACGTGCAAAAATTGACATGCGATTAATGTAACCTAACATGCAAACTATATGTCATGCAACGACGTGACCTATTTCTAATGACAGGCATATTATTTTTTGTATTTTTTTTAATGAAATTCGGAATTAAAAATACCAATTATCTAAACATGCAATTCTAAACTAAAGAAATTAATCTATTCTAAAGCAGTCTTTTTTTGATATTTTTTTATGAAATTCGAAATTAAAATTAAATAAAAAATATAACCGCTAAATCTTTCGAATTAAGTTTCGATCTGAAGCCTGACAGATCGACCCTAAAATTCGAAATACCCGCTATGGAAATAATTCTATCTAAAGCCTGATAGATAGATTTATTTCCATGTGTGCGGTTGCGGATTAGGAAATTTTCCTAATCGATCACATCTTGAAAAATTCTGATATCTTAAATATCTTGGATATATTCAAAAGATTTTGAAAATTCTAAATTCTATCCAAATTTGACAAGTAATAGATATCTAAGATTTCAAAAAAAAATAAATCCTAATTGAAATATTGTCTATTATCTAAATATGCAGAATTAGATATCAATAAGCATAAATTAGGCAACAAAATATTCAAATTAAATCGGGATAAGATAATTACCTGATTTGCGGATTTCTTTCCTAATTTGAACTTGCAGCGAATCGGGATTGCGGATCGGGATGGTGACCAGTGATGCGTCTGGAGCGGCGGCTCGACGTCGGGAGTGGCGACAGTGGCGCAGGGGTGGCTCCGCTAGGCTCCGAGCTCACGGACGAAGCGGCGACGGTGGGTTCACTCACGGTCGTGGTTGTGACTCGAGAGACTCGCGGCTTGGGACGCTTCGCGGTGATACTCGATCAGCTGGTCATCTCGGTGTATAAACTCGCTGAAGAAATTGTATGTGAATGGGTGTTGTGCTTGCCAACTTCTCCCTTGCAAATTTTCTTCACGGTTAGTGGACGATCAAGAGAGAAAAAAAATTCAAAGTGGGGTCATGATGGTGAAGGTATGAAGGCGTGGATCTCTCTCGAAGTGAGTCGTGAAGATCGTGATTTAGGAGAAGGGTCTTCCTCTTGTGCCTCCAACGTGTCACTCGGGATAGTCGCTGATGCTTGGCCAGACAAGGAGAGGTGCGACTGGTACAGGAACTTCTCGGTTAGGCGCGGCGTCGCAGAGCAGGGAAGCAACAAATCGATGGTGCAGCTTTGTCTCGACAGCCTCGTCGCCGTCGTTGTCGGATAGAGACTTGTGGTGTAGCTGTTTCGCAGGATGAAGCAACGAGACTGTGCGAGTCTCTAAGATGAAGAACCGGCGTGGAAGAGAGTTCGTTGATGCCAAATCACCGTGGAGAATTGCTTTGACTTTGCAAAACGTGTGTGGTGAGACAGCAGCTCGATGGTGCACCTACGTGGAAGGAAGCTCCCTCTCTCTTTTCATGTATAATTGTTGCACTTTTTTCTCTCCAACCACTTCTTTCTCGTCTTTTGAATAATGGCCGTGTGTTTCTCGTGCTCTCAAAAATTGTGTTCTGAAAATTGTGAGAGCCCCCCCTTCAATCCTGACCTAATGATGTATATATAACACTAACCTAGATCAATTAGATGGGCTTTCTAGTCCTAATGGGCTTAGACTTGGGCTTAGCCTTTTAATTTAATTTAATTCTAAGTGGGCTGAATTAATTTGGGCTATTCCTTAATTAAACTTGACGGGCTAATTTAAGCTCAAATTAAGACAACCAAGCCCTTTTGCGTGTGATTTTCGGCCCGCGTCTTCCGAGTGAGCCGCGTTTCGTTCGGTACCCGAGCTCGATTTACGTGATGAATTTTAAGCTCGCTTGCCACCGCCGATCCGATGCGAAATGCAATTAATCTATATGAACCTAAACTATATGCTATGCAATTTTAATATTTTTGTTTAGGGGTTAAAAATTTAATCCCTAATTTTCTATGCAATTAACACTAAATGATGCGCAAAAATTTAGGTGTCAACAGTGTTGTCGCTTCATTTGGTTTTATTGAGAACAAAGTAGATCAATGTATATACTGCAAGATCAGTGGGAGGAAATTCATTTTCCTTATACTCTATGTTGATGATATTCTGCTTGCAAGCAGTGACCTTGGTTTACTGCATGAGACAAAGCGGATGTTGTCAAAGAACTTTGATATGAAAGACCTTGGTGAGGCGTCTTTTGTCCTTGGCATTGAGATTCATAGGAATCGTTCTCGCCGACTATTGGGTTTATCTCAGAGGGCATATGTTGATCGTATCTTAGAAAGATTCAACATGCAGCAATGCAAGCCAGGAATTGCTCCTGTCAGTAAGGGTGATAAGTTGAGTCTGTCACAATGTCCTCATTCAGATTTTGAGAAAGCCTAAATGAAGAATATACCTTATGCTAGTGCACTTGGGAGTATTATGAATGCTCAAGTATGTACTAGACCAGATATTGCTTTTGCAACAGGACTTCTAGGCATATATCAGTCAAATCTAGGACATGATCATTGGATTGCTGCTAAGAAAGTTTTGAGATACTTAAAGAGGACAAAAGACTATATGCTGATTTACAAACATGTTCAGGACCTACAGCTAGTTGGGTATTCGGATTCAGACTTTGCTGGCTGTCAGGATGAAAAGAAGTCGACCACAAGTTACATCTTTAAGTTAGCAGGAGGTGCGGTATCATGGAAAAGTGAGAAACAAAAATTAATGACATCCTCTACCATGCAAGCGGAGTTTGTAGCATGCTTTTCGGCCACTACTCAGGCAATTTGGCTCCGGAACCTCATTAAGGAGTTGACCGTATTTGAGTTTGTGGATAGGCCCATACAGCTGTATTGTGACAATAACTATGCAGTGTTGTTTGTTAACAACAATAGAGGTCTCAAGGGATCTGAGCATATGGAGGTCAAGTACCTGACTATAAAGGAAAAGGTTCAGAATGGTGACATTGCAGTAGAGTACATTTCAATAGATAATATGATTGCAGATCCGCTAACTAAAGGCCTTCGCCGTTGTGTATTTGATCGACATGTCATTAACATGGGCTTAGGAGTATCATGAGATACTATTAATTAGTGGGAGTTGTTTAATTTTATATTGCTCTTATGAAGTTTGTATCTGATTTTGTTGCATTTTGCAATATTTGAATATGTATCAACTCTTTTGCATTCAATGAGGTATTTGTGAATGTAGATTTATCAAGTTAAGTACATATATTTGATGAAAATCTTGAGGAATTGTGTAAACCTTGAGTATAGGCTATGGGGCATTCTTGGTATTAGCCTTAATGATATGTCTAGTTACACATAAAGTATAGTTAACTATCAAGGTAAGACATATGCAGGTTCGTTGGAACCATGAAGGATATTCTCTGGTGAAACACTAGGTTTTGTGACACTTAAGGAGAGAGAATTTGGACTAACCAAATGGATAACACATGAAGTATCACTCATTTTGAGGTATTATCCATTTGATACACTACCATATTGAATCCATATCAGTAAAGTTGAAAGCACTCGTGACCATGGAAGGCTCTACGTGAGTACGTGCAGTTACCGCCATGATTTGGTGTTTGAGACTTTATGGGATCGGATTGACTATTAAGAATAATCTCTAGACCAATATAAGGGTGCGCACACAGTTTTATTTCAATTAATATCGCCCAAGTGGGAGAATGTAAGAATTTCCTAATGTGGGATTCATTAATTGAAATTAACTGAATTAATTTGGTCTAATAAATGTAAGATATATGGGTTCTTAATCAGTCTAATATGGGGCTGGCTGGTGTGGGCCGAGTACGGCCCGGCCCTTAATGAGGGGGCCCGTGGTCGAAGACTCTATAAATAGCGCTCAAGTCCCTCCCCTAACCTGATGATGCACAATTTGACTCACATACGGATTCAAAGAGAACTTTCTTCACGTGAGTGGCAATCTCATTAGGCCAGTGTTCTAATGAAGGGAATAAGGGGGAAGATCTTGAGTTCGTGTTCGGAAACCATCCCAAATTCCGCGTCAAGTTCGATGGATTCCAAACCAGGTACGCGAATCGATAATTTCTCCATTATCGTGTTTCGTTTTCTGATTATGGTGATCTTGGGCGTGCCATTTTCGTGGCCATCATGTTCTTCATCCTCAGTAAGCTGTTTCTGATCCCAGCTACACCTCCATCCTCCATCTCTTTCATCTGTTGTGTGCACGGTGTGTCGGTGGTTGCCGTTTCCTTCTGCCGCTTGGCCTCGGAGATGATGACCTTCACGACATTAAAGTGGCATGTTCGTGCTGCGACGTGAAGCGGCGTGTCACGGAGGGAGTTGGGTTTGTGCACAAGCTCGGGGCACTTCTGGAGGACCTGCTAGATGAAGTACTCACGGCCCGCCTCTGCTGTGAGGTGGACAAGATTGTTGCCCTTGTGGGTCTCTAGCATGAGGCCGTCTAGTAGGGTTTCTTCTTCTCTACTGCCTCCATGTGTATGGAGGATTGAGTCTTTGAGGCCTGTGAAGTTGCCTTCTCTGGCTGCTTTGTACATACTTGAGTTTATGTACTTTTTGGGAGGTTTTATGTCCTCCTCCATCTTCGACTCTTCTTCTTGAACAGGCCTCATTTTAAGTGTGTAGAGCAAAGAAATGATGAAGTTTTTGGGTGGCGAGGAAGAGATGAAGTTTTAAGTCGAGGTGCAATAAGATTTATAAGGTTCCTTGTGGGGTTGTTGGGCCACTTTCTAGGAATGTACCGGAGTATATTAGCCTGCACTCTTTGATTGGCGATGATTTTAATCATATTTTCAAATTCTTGTGTGCACCGAATAGCCCCAACTATCAGTTGATTAGTCAATTTATTAAGCAACTTGACATAAGCATCACTCCGTCAGCGCCTCCGCACATGGTTGATGCTAATAAGATGGGCACTTAATTAGGATATAACCATCATTTGAAAGTGATTGGAAAAATTGTTCAAAAAGTCCTAAATTTATTGTACGGCAACTAATTTAGTCCTACACATTTCAACTGTTCAATTAAGTTCTAAACTTTTTGATAATTTGTTAATTCAGTCTTAAACATTTTAATTGTGTCAATTTAGTTTTAAATCTTTTAACAAATTACCAATGTAGTCATTCCGGCTAATTTTGACTGGAAATCGTTAACATGGTGGTCCAGTCAACGTCGACTGTCCTATAAGGGGCGGTTGGTGCTGAAGTGGATTAATATTTTTTATCTTTTTAAAACTTTTCCAAAGTTTTTATTAATTTTATTATTGATTTTTTTATTTTTTCTTTTCTTTTCTTTCTTTTTTTCTCTTTTTTTTCTTCATATGGCAGTAGGGCCGCTGGCCCAAGGTGACAGTCATGAAAATCTTGTGAGGGTTTGCGACGCCCTTGCCAGCCACATAAGGGTCATGATGCCCTCATTGTGGGCCGTGACGGCCTGGGCAAGGCCCATGACGCCCTCACTGACCATAACGAAGGCTGGTGAAACCTTGCGTAGACCCTACGAGGGCCAGGGGCCACTAGGGGTCACTGGTCCTTGCCTAGTGGTTGGCATCGTTGCCAGCCATGTGAAGAAAACAAGGAGAAGAATTAAAATTTAAAAAAATCAATAACAAATTATACAAATTGTCCACGTCAACTTTGCCTGTGCCATGTCATCATGTAAGATGGTCGGTACTGACTGAACTGCCACATCAGTAATTTTCAGTTAAAATTTGTCGAAAGGACTACATTAGTAATTCGTTAAAAGATATAAGACTAAATTGGCAAATCATCAAAAGGTTGAATTAACACAATTGAAAGATTTAGAACTGAATTAGCTATCGTACAATAGGATTGAACTAATATGGCATAATTGAAAGATATGAACCATTGTATAATAGGTTTAGGACTTTTTAGATAATTTTCTCCAAAGAGATTCTCATCCATAAAACGATAATTTATCATCTCATTTCATATTGCATTTGGTCCTCCGAAGCTTAAGTTGTTACTAGAATGTGGAAAATCTAAAGGAAAAGGAAAGGATGAGGAGAGAGATATCTTCCAACAGAGAACAAGAGAGCGTATTTGAGTGCTCAAATCACTATTCATATGTTAATATTGATGGATTGTCGGATAATGTTGGACAGATGGTGGTCTATAGATGACAAGTGGCGAAAGAGTGTGACAAATGATTGCATTGTCTTTGGGATAATGCATGTCCATCTTTCATATGGTGGCCATACAGTTGTTTGTTCCAATCAGATCATATTAAACCGGTGTATATGGATAACCAGTGTTATTGTCCGGTAATAGTAACCAAATAATCGTCGGCATTACTGGGACACGTTAACGAGATGATTGATCAATTAAAACACATTCATCACTTGTCCCCACCCTCGGTCTCATGAGGTGTATCTGACTAACCAAGATTAAAATGGATTCTAAGTATCCTCCCCTTTTGTTCCTGGCGCTAATGTGAAAAGTAGAGAGGAAGCTAGGAACCCTTGTATATTCCGCCGTTATATCTAGTGGTCCATACCTAGGCCCTGACATTGATGTAACTTTACCATCACATCAGCATCTATCCTACTCGGAGGTTTAAGCTAGGCATGAGGGGAAAGTTACACCCGCGCTGACTCTAGACCAATCGATTGGCTGCGACGATCCAACTCGTTGATAGTGGTTTGACTGTCAATAGTTTTGCTAAAACCAATATAACTGACTCCAATTTTGTTTTTTTTAATGAACATAAACTCCTAGGTCTAGCCTTCACCATCATGCATTCATCATATGATTATCTAAAAGAAGTCTTCTATGGAATAACCGGGGTTTTTGTACATATCTTTCGTAGGTCAGGGATGCAAGTCAACGGACCCAACTTGGCAACTTGGAGTCAAGAGTCAGCGGTCGCCTATCTGCTCTTGTCAAATTCACCAAGTGGAGATTAAAAAGAAAAGACCAAGACTAGAACAAGACATCTTATTTGATCATTCTCATTCCAAAAATCCCAAAATCTGGAAATGATTGAACAGTATCGCCCCATTAGCTTATGCAACTTCATCTATAAAATCATTTCGAAAGTCATGGCTAATCATTTGAAATGATGCCTACCGGATATAGTTGCAGTAGAGCAGAGTGAATTCGTTAGCAAGAGACAAATTCAAGCAATTAAACCTTTTGATTAACTTGAATACAAGATTAAACAAGTAACGAAATAGTAAAAAAAGAAAAGTATATGTGTACAGTGTACAATAACAGAGGATTTTGCTCGTGAACTAGCTATATCATCCGTTACTTGTTAATCATAAAAGTTTAATTACATTTTTTTTGTGATAATGATTAGAGAGTGAACATTTATTTCTTACTAGGATCATTGAAAATTTACATCAATAAGAACTCGATATCTCTAATGAGATTAAGATTTATATTTTGGGGTGAGACATTACTATTAAAAAAAAATTTCATATAAAAAAATTCACTAAATTCAATTCATATACTCCATTTATTAAAATTATGTCAGTAATACTCTTTAATGATCATATCTGACTTAAAAATTAAAATTATTCTCTTGTGGGTTCTTCTACAATCCCACAAGAGAAAAACGGGACTTCGAATTCCGCCTAATTGATCGTAACTCTTCTTTAGCGTTCGTGATTTTTCCTCATTTATGATAATTGACTCGTTCCTTATCATTTCCTAACTTTTTCTTACAAGATGTAATTTCCCTTTTGCCATTATAACTTCTGTGGTTTATATTAGTCGTAATATTGCTAAAAAAATCGTGATTGGTCTAAGTTAATAGTAAATATCTTTTTTTCCTATTTGTAAAGTACCTTTTGGATCATAATTTTCTTTGGCACACGTAATTATCCTCATTGATAATAATTTATCCGTAAAATATCATTATTTCATAATTTTTTCTTAATGGCCATAATTTCCTTTAAATAGTCAGTGAGTTCTTTGGGTCTTATTTTTGTATATTCCACAAAAATAGTAGTCTACTTAAGTTACTAGAATTTTTTTTTTGTGTTATTGTTAGTATTGCGGAAGCCAAGGGATCGAACAATATAATTAACAGAATAAGAAAATAAAATCGAACATCAGATTTACGTGGTTCGGTCATAGTGACCTACGTCCACGGGGAGAGCAGTACGGAATTCCACTATAGATCAAGCGATACAACGAAGATTACAACCACACTCGAATCACTCAAACACTCCAAGTATTTTCCAAGCCCCAATTACACCCAATAACTCACGCAGTGTTTAACCCCACAATTTCTCACGAAATAATCTCTCAATCTCACGAAAGAATTGTACACAAATCTTATCACAAGATTTACGCTTGAACACTACTTTTTCTTGGATGTAATTCACGAACGAGAATCCACGAAAACACCCACCGCCAAGCACTCACGAACGTCTTCACGTTAACCGCGGCGCTTCAAGACTTCTTTATCAACAATGGCACATCGAGAGTTCTCTTCCCTCTGCCACGGCATATATATAGAAGAAAGACCGAAAAGCAAACCCTTAGAATCATTAATATCACCGCCACGAAAGAAGTCCAGTTCGGTCAGCACATATTGATCAAGAAAGAAATCAAAGTTGACCGAATATTGTCTCCACGTTGGACTTTCCAATTTCAGCCCAAAAGCCCAACATAATATAGGAAAGTTAATATTATCTTTGTTTCCTCCTGCACATATTTGGAAAGTAAATTTCCAATATTTCCTTTTTGCTCGGTTTCGGAAATCCGCAAAATATCGAATTCGGAATATTTAGATTTCTCTTTGGGCTCAAATTCGAGACATATTTTCAACAATCTCCACCTTAGCTTGACGTTTGAGCCAAGTCACAATCGCTTTGATAGAATCCGACTTTTGCTACTACTCTCCCATAGCCCCCGATGGGCTCAACCGCCACAGACGTCTTTCAAGTCCAAGCCTCGCTTGAATTTCGCCATAGCCGTGGACCTCATCAAAACACCAACTCCACATGCACCTTTAACCGCTCCACAAGGATTTTCCGACACAACCTCTTCAATCGCAGATAAAGCAAAACCATCATTACATTCATATCTGTCAGGAGATCGAATACGCATCTTATCAATATCAGCAGTTATAGCAACCGTTGGCTCAATAGGCTCCACCTTGCTACAAGCACCATCTGTGTCGATTATTTCGCTAGCACCCACTACCTCAGGAGTTTCTGGTTGCAACTCCACCTCAAGCTAAACACCGTCCAAATCCGTATAAACACTACTATTAACACTCCTAGCCAGAAGTACTGGAGACTCGTTAAATGTAACTTCTCTGCTGATAATAGGTGAATATAATTCCGGGCACCACAACTTATAGTCCCGCTCACCTTGTGCATAACCTAGGAACATGCACTTTCTTGTCCTTCCATCGAGCTTACCATCACTAACTCGAATATAACATGGACAACCAAATATTCTAAAAACAGAATAATCAGCAACGTTACCTGACCACACTTCTTCGAGAGTCTGACATTCAATCGCAGTCGATGGGGATCTATTCTTCTAGTAGCTCGCCGTACTAAGGGCATCCGTCAGGAATCTCTTAGCCATACCAGCACTAGAGAGCATTTTATGGGCCGTCTCTAGTAATGTTTTGCTCATCAACTCTGCAACTTGTTGTGGTTTAATGGCACTAGTGCGGTGTTTCACTATGCCTTCATGCAGAATTCGTTTAACAGCTTAGAGCAAAACTCTATACTACTGTTAGTCCGCACCTACTTGATCGTTTTACCAGTCTCCTTTTCGATCAAAACTTTCAACTGCCTGATCCTGACAATAGCATCAAACTTGTGCCTTAGCACAAACACCCAAGTCTTCCTCGAGTAGTCATCAACAACTGTTAGCATAAATCTGGCACTCTTCCTCGAAGGAAATCGCGACAACCTGCGAATATCCAAGTGAATTAATTCTGCAATATCCGTGGTTTTTCTGACGGTCGTACTGAATTGCACTTTCCATCATTGATCTAAATCACAGCACCTGCATACATTCAATTCGTTAGCCACATAACCACATAGCAAATTTCTTTCACTTAGAACCTTCAAGCTTTTCTCGCTAATGTGCCCCAAACGCATATGCCACAATTTAGACTCTCGAACCGATGCATCCGACGTCACTGCAGCGAATTCCGTCACTGGCTCACCTTGAAGCTCATACAGGCCACTATGCTTGATTCCTTTCATTATCACCAAGGCACCTCGAACAACTTTCAGAACTCCACATTCTGAAGAATACCGACACCCAGCTAAATCTAGGGCACTCGAGGAAATCAGATTTTTCTTCAACTCTGGAACATGCCTCACTTCAGTCAATATCCTCACGATACCATCATGCATTCTGATTCTAACATTACCAACACCAATAACATCGCATTCGGAATTGTTTCCCAACTACACTTTACTACTATCCGTGCACTGATAAGTAACAAACCAATTCCTATTTGGTGTAGCATGAAAAGAACAATCAGAATCCATAATCCATCCATCAAACGACGAATTATCAGTGACAGACAAGACATAATCAGCATCATCCGAATTACTATTTGCTATAGCTGCAACATCATCTGCAGGATCAATTCTAATTCATTTACCCTTCTCGTTTTTCAGTTTAAGGCAATCCTTTCTAAGATGCCCCCTCTTGCCACAGCTCCAACAGACAACACCACCAGTCCTAGACTGACTTCATCTATTCGAGTTCATACTACTCGTGCTAACACGTGTACCAGTTCTTCCTCTATTTTCACCTACTAAAGCAGCAGATACATGTTCGCCAGATTCTCTTCTATGGATGTCTTCACTTAGAATTAAATCCCGAACACTATCAAACGTCAAACTTGTTGACCCAGATGAATTACTAACAGCAGTAACAGTAGTATTCCAACTATCAGGCAATGAGGATAATAGAATCAAAGCACGTACCTCATCTTCAAAGTCAATCTCAACTGAATTCAATTGACTAACGATCACATTGAATTCATTGATATGATCTGCAACTGACGCACCTTCGCTCATCTTCAAATTAAACAGACGTCGCATCAAATAGATCTTGTTGATTGCAGAGGGCTTCTCGTACATGTCCGACAGGGCATTCATCAAACCCGCAGTGGTTGTCTCTTTCACGATGTTAAACGTGACGTTACGAGCCAACGTCAGTCGAATAACACCCAAAACTCGTCTATCCAACAATTCCCAATCAGCTTGCTTCATCGTCTCTGGCTTCTCCCCGAACAGGGGCAAGTGTAATTTCATCTGATATAGATTATCTTCAATCTGCATCTTCCAGAAACCAAAATTCTTCCCATCAAATCTGTCGATTTTTACTTTTCCTTCTTCTATCGCCATCGATTCGCTTCAACTCAGCCAAACCAGGCTCTGATATCAATTGTTGCGAAAGCCAAGCGATCGAATAATATAATTAACAGAATAAGAAAATAAAATCGAATACCAGATTTACGTAGTTCGGTCGTAGTGACCTACGTCCACGAGGAGAGCAGCACGGAATTCCACTATAGATCAAACGATACAACGGAGATTACAACCACACTCGAGTCACTCAAACACTCTAAGTGTTTCCCAAGCCCCAATTACACCCAATAACTCACGCAGTATTTAACCCCACAATTCCTCACGAAATAATCTCTCAATCTTATGAAAGAATTGTACACAAATCTTATCACAAGATTTACGCTTGAACACTACTTTTTCTTGGATGTAATTCACGAACGAGAATCCACGGAAACACCTACCACCAAGCACTCACGAACGTCTTCACGTTAACCGCAGTGCTTCAAGACTTCTTTATCAACAATGGCGCATCGAGAGTTCTCTTCCCTCTGCCATGGCATATATATAGAAGAAAGACCGAAAAGTAAACCCTTAGAATCATTAATATCACCGCCACGGAAGAAGTCCAGTTCGGTCAGCACATATTGGTCAAGAAAGAAATCAAAGTTGACCGAATATTGTCTCCACGTTGGACTTTCCAATTTCAGCCCAAGAGCCCAACATAATATAGGAAAGTTAATATTATCTTTGTTTTCTCCAGCATATATTTGGAAAGTAAATTTTCAATATTTCCTTTTTGTTCGGTTTCGGAAATCTGCAAAATATCGAATTCGGAATATTTAGATTTCTCTTTGGGTTCAAACTCGAGACATATTTTCAACAGTTAGTAATATAATTAAGTGACCATAGCTTCCCTTTACACTTCATCAAGTTTTACGGCCCTTGCGTCATTAATTTTCCGTACTCATTGTAACTTTTCTTAATTAAATGTAGGTTTGATCACATTTGGCTCCATCACTTTCCTTTAACTTAAGTAAGTTATGACACAAAACTAGCTTTGCAAAACCAATCTGACATCCGCAATTTTACTCTTTTTGTCTAGCAATCCACATTGAATGCGGGCCTATCCCGTAAAAAATTCTGAGAGGAAAGAAAAAATTGTGGAAAAAAAAGTAAAAAGAGAAATTAATTGTGTTAGTAACACGTATTAATGATTGAGAGAGATAGGACAGAGTGCCACATATCTAGGCAGGAGCAGCTAAGGGTCCGTATGTTTCGCGAAAAGCATCTTCCTCATTTTTCGGCATTTGATTCTGACGCCGGAGAAAGTGTAGAGAAATAGGAGGTAACACAAGTGAGAACTTCAATGGATAAGTCGCTCGCTACTCGTAGATAATTAACCTAAAAGATAAGAGCAATACTTGTCACCTGTAGGAATCCACTTAAGGATTAAGAATAAAACAAAAAATCCTTCTTGTTCTCAAGCCAAAGGCGCAATTAAGTTTTGAATCAAAAAAATCTTACCCTATTATTCATTATAGCATGCTTGTATAGATGAGTATAGAACAACCCTCCAAGCATGAGTAATTACTACGACTCTTCGGAAAGACAAAACAACATTTACTAGAAAAACAACCACAAATAAATAAGGATTCTAGAAACTTGAACGATATTAACTAAACCTTGAAAATATATGAGAATTAAATGTAACTAATTGAAGATCTCCATGATTTTATCATTTCCAAGAGGTTAAATTAATGGCCTTCACCTTTTCAAGGAACCGAATTGCCTTTGGTATGTCGTAATCGATGAGATCGACAACTCGTTGACAACTCGACATCTTCAAGGAATGCTCCGGCATCATACGCTTCAGCTGCGTGTAAACTCATCCCTGAGTTTTCTTAGTCCTCATCGTCATGGTAGGGAGAAAGATCCGCAACATTGAATGTTGCAAAAACAACATACTCACCAAGAAGCTCAATCTTGTAAGCGTTGTCACCAATCCTTTGCAGCACCTTGAAAGGTCCATCAACCCTAGGCTTTAGCTTCCCGTGACGACCCCGAGAAAATCTTTCCTTTCTAAGATGTAGCCAGACCAAATCTCCTTCCTTAAAAACTGCAGGCTTTTGATGTTTGTTTGCTCTCTCTTGATATTTCGCATTGTGCTTCATTATCCTTTTCCAAATTTGCTCATGAAGCTTCTTTAGATAATTAGCATGTTCCTTAGCATCCCCGCTAAAAATGTTGAGAGATGGGTAGTGGAGCTAAGTCCATTGGACTAATAGGATTTTTGCCATACACAATCTTGAAAGGACTCTTCCCAGTTGTTTGGCTTGAAGATTGGTTGTAAGCAAATTCAGCTTGAGCCAAAGCAAGGTCCCATTGATGCAGGTTACTTCCAATTAAGCTCCTTAAAAGATTTCCCAAACTCCAATTAACAACTTCAGTTTGCCATCGGTTTGGGGATGATGAGAAGAGCTAAATTGAAGTGTGGTGCCTAGCTTCTTCCAAAGTGTTCACCAAAAATGACTAATAAATTTTGAGTCCCGATTAGATGTCATCGTCTTCGGAATACCATGTAGTTTCACGATCTCTTGAAAGTAAAGATTTGCCACATGAGTAGCATCCAAAGTCTTGTCACATGGTACAAAATGCTCCATTTTTTAGAATCGATCAATGACCACCATGATTGAGTCTTTACCCTCTATGTCCGAGGTAAACCAACCACAAAATCTAGACTCACATTTTCCCAAGGGGCTATTGGTACTGATAATGGAGTATACAAGCTAGTGTTTTGAGAATGGCTTTTGGCAATGTGACAAGTTCGGCACCGCTCTGCATGTCTCATAACATCCTTCGCCATTCAAGGTCAATAAAATTTTTCTTTGACAAGTCTCTTCCGAAATGATCGGCTAAACCTCCACTATGGGCTTACTTGATAATGGCTTTCCTTAGAGAACTTCTCAGTATGCACAAGCAATTATTTCTAAAAAGAAATCCGTCTTGCAATAAAAATTGCTGAATTGGACCCCTCGAACAATCTTTCCAAATTTTCCCAAAGTCTGGTTCTTCTTCATAAAGCTCCTTGATCATGTCAAGGCCTAAGGCCTTCACTTGCATTGCGGATAGCAACAAATGTTTACGGTTTAATGCATCCGCCACTCGATTGAGAGTTCCAGTTTTATGTTCAATAAGAAAAGTGAAAGCTTGAAAAAACTCTACTTGCTTGGCATGCCAATTGTTGAGCTTATGTTGAGTATTTACATACTTCAAGGCTTCATGATCCGAATAGAGAATAAACTCTTTAAACAATGGATAATGTTGCCAATGATCTAAAGCTTTAACAATAGTATAAAATTCCTTGTCATAAGTAGAGTAATTCTTACGGGAATTATTCAACTTCTCACTAAAGAATGCGTAGGCTTTTCTTCCTGGCTAAGAACCACACCGATTCCCACATTAGAAGCATCACAATCAACTTCAAAGACTTTATTAAAATCTGGAAGTGCAAGAATAGGAGCCTCGATTACCTTCTTTTTAAGGAGTTCGAACCTTTGTTGTGCCGCTTTGGTCTACTTGAAATTTCCCCCCTTAAGCATTCGGTGATAGGAGAAGTAATAGTGCTAAAATGCTTGATAAAGCGATGATAAAATGAGGTCAAACCATGAAAACTCCAAATGTCATGTATAGATTTCGGAACGGGCCATCTTATGATTGTCTCCACCTTACTAGGATCCATCTTGATGCCATCTTCAGAGACAATATAGCCTAGAAAGATAAGTCTATCGGTAAAGAAGTAACACTTCTTCAAGTTGGCATATAACTTTTGCTCCCAAAGAACCTTGAAAACTTGGCAAAGATGCTCCAAGTGTTGTTCTCGAGTAGAGCTATAAACAAGAATGTCATCAAAATAAACAATAACAAAGCTGCCAATAAATGGTTTGAAGACATGATTCATGAGGCATATAAATGTACTAGGAGTGTTAAAGAGACCGAAAGACATAACCATCCATTCATAGAGACCATCTCTTGTTTTGAAGGCAATTTTTTACTCATCTTCGATTCTCATTCGAATTTGATGGTATCCACTTTGAAGATCAACTTTGGAAAAGATAATAGCGCCATGGAGTTGGTCAAGAAGATCATCGAGTCGAGGAATCAGAAAGCGGTATTTGATGGTAATCTTGTTCACCGCTTTACTATCGATACACATACACCAAGACCCATCCTTCTTTGGCACGAGAAGAGTAGGGACAACACATGGACTCATGCTTTCTCTCACCATTCCTTTAGCTAAGAGTTCATCTACTTATCGTTGAAGCTCTTCTTGCTCTTTAGGACTCATACGATAGGCGACTTTGTTCGGAATGACGGCTCTCAAAACAAAATCAATGTAATGTTGAATGTCTCTTATAGGCGGAAGACCGGGTGGAATTTCTTCTGTAACAACATCTTTAAATTCTTGGAGAAGATGTGCTACTTGAAAAGGAACAACATAATGTTCCTCATTTTCTTCTAACACCACAAGACCATATGCCTCCAATGAATCTCTCAAAACCTTATCAACTTCAGGTTTAAAGAGTAAATTCTTTCCCTCCCCATTAGATGGTTTAGGAATGCTCTTTATTTTGGAAGGACCCAAAGTGATTTTGACTCCATCATTTTGAAAGTATAAGTATTTTTTAACCCATCATGCTTAGTCTTTCTATCAAATTGCCAAGGCCTCCCAAGAAGCAAATAGCAAGCATCCATGGGAACAACATCACACCATACTTCATCATTATATTTTTTTCCAATGGAGAATTGAATAAGGTATCATTTATCAACCATTACCTCATTCCCTTTGCATAGCCAAGAGAGTTTGTAAGGTTGTAGGTGTTTCTCCGTCTTGAGTTGCAATTTATCCACCATTGTTGTAGCCACTATGTTCTCACAACTTCCACTATCGATAATAACATCACAAACCTTCCCATGAGAAGTACATCTAGTGTGAAAAATATTGTTGCGAAGCCACGTCTCACTAGGAATAGCATTCAAGACCCGACAAAGGATTAGAGACTTTCGTTGATCTCCATAGATAACTTCATCTCCCTCTTCCTATCCTTCATCGGAACTAGGGAAGTCTTCAATATTGTCTTCTTCACGCTCTTCTTCTACTAGAGAGATAATCTTATGATTTGGACAATCAGAGGCAGCACTTGAAACACCTGATAGAATTAGGGCGCTTTGAACTCTATGCTCCTTCATTCTTAACAGTGGACTTTGAAGCGACTATTTTATTTTTAGTGGAAATACTCCCACCTTTAGAATAGCCCTCCTTGTCCCGATACCAAGAGCTACTACCACGAGTTTCTTTAAGTTGTCGTTCTGCCTTTAAAGCAAGTTGACAAATATCATTATAAGTCCAGTAAAGTTGAAGTTTGACAACATTAACTATTTTTTAGCAAAGTCCACCAAGGTAGCGAGCAATAGTTTGTTCCTCGAGCTAAGAAATATCACAAAACATCATGAGATGACTAAACTCCGCTGTATATTCTTCCACGGACAGCTCCTTTTGTTTGAGGTTGTGAAACTGGAGGAAGGTATCTTGACGGTAGTTCGTTAGTAAGAACTTCTTCTTCAATTCTTTCGTCATCTTTTCCCAAGTTACAATACGGCTCCTTCCTTATTGAGTTCTTTGTTTCTTCAAGTGATCATACCAAATAGATGCGTGTTTTTTTAGCTTGATGGCGACTAACTTCACCTTCCGATTAGGTATACTCGCAACACAAATAGATCATTCTACTTCCCAATGCAAGTCCAACCATATCATTCACTTCCACATCACTTATAATCTTCGCAACCCTTAATTTCTTCTTAATGGGCAGCTCGTACGACATTTCAATGGCATCATAAGCGAATGCCTTCGTGCATTTAACTAATTGTTCTTATGTCACCTACTCAGGATCAACGTTACTGTCATCAATTCCACCAACACACCTAATGCAAAATGAAAGATTGGATACAATTTTGATAAGGTAAAATGATCACGCCAAATTTGAACAATCGACCAAAGGTCGGGCTTTTTTCTTTAGGATAAAGCATATTAGGTTGAATTGAATAAAGCGTGACATTTTAATACATATTTGCATCGTTCAATAATTCTGTTCTTAGTTTGATAAGTTTTGCTTAAAAATACGGTCCGTTATCTTTACCCTTTTGTGAAATTTAAAATTGATGAAGCTTAGGATTACAAATCAAAAACCAATACTTATTGTTGAATGCGAGACACGGGGCAAAAGTGTATTAGGTGTCTTGCCACGTGGCAGCATAAAGGCAAAACGAAGTGCCATGAGATAAGCATGCGTCTAAACAATTCCTTAATTGTCAATACATGTGTTTAAACTACATATGTTGTTATTATTACATGTCTCGAGTGTCTTGTCACTTAGGATATCGCTATGAACGTGTTGGACTTATATTTGTGTGTAAATACAAAAGACATTGTAAAGTTAAACGGACAAAAGTGGAGAATGCTTAAAAGTTAAATGTGGCGACTTGAAAGTTATGAAAATTGAATTAAAATGCCATGATAGAAAAATTAGAATAGACATTTTGAAAAGAAGTAGTAGTTTTTCCTTTTAGAATAGGACTAATATCACGAAAAATCCCAAACTGATACGCTTATGACAAATTTACCCCAAACTAGTTATTTGATCACCAAAAATCTCAAATCGGTATATCTCTAACAAATTTACTCCAAACTAATTTTTCGACTAACAAAAACCCAAAACCGATACATTTATGACACATTTACCTTTTTTAAATTGAATTAATATAAAAAAAATACAAATTGCTACACATGTGATAAATGGAGGGAAAAAACCTAAATTGGTACACCCGTTGACTGTCATGTGTCATTAAACTTCTAAATTTTGATGATAAAATTTAACGGAAACTAACGTAGGTTAAAATTGTCACAGTCGTACCATTTTGGAGTTTTTGGTATTCAAAAAATTGATTTGGAGTAAATTTATCATAATCATATCAGTTTGGTGTTTGTTATGGTATTAACCGTTTAAAATATGGATATCTAGTGCCATATTCTTTCTATGAAAATTAGTTAACTTTTTTCAATGACAAGGTTGAAAGTCGAGACTCTCTCTCTCTCCCTCCTTAAATGATGATAATTTGATGTAGAAACTAAGAGTGAATACATAAATACTAAAACAATAAATAATCCATTCCCAAATATATATTACAATCATAGATAATAAGTAATAGGAAACATAATAAACAATAAATAAATAAAACAGATAAAATTTTATTAATTCTATTCTTATAAAAACGGAGTGATTTCTTCGTTCATTTTATTAATTTAATGTACTAAATTATTTAAAGGATTTAAATTTAAACTTCTTATTTTTTTATTTGTGATTTTAGTACGATAAAGGGTTAAAGTCGAATACAAAAATTGATGTCAAGAATCTACTATAAATATTTTATCACTTAATAAAACATGAAGTAACTCACTATGAGTCAGTGAAAAAAACCTAATGTCCAAGTGCTCATCGATTACAGGAATAGCAAGTTAGTCAGTAAGACGATTTCTTTCTCGGAAGTTATGTTGCACTTTGAATTCAAAGAGCCGAATAGTCTTTCTAATATCTTAGCAAAGCAGGCCCAGCATTAATTTACTTATGTAATACTGGGTGTCTTTATCTTCCCATTCTACATTATTTTCATTTGAGCAGATTTCTTTGTCTGGCGGAATCGTCTCCATCAGAAAATTGATCATACAAAACAAGATAAAAAGTCAAGGACTGCTCTTTGATTAATTTGTGTTGAGGAAAACTCCTACTAGTTTTGAAGTTGACAAAACTTTCTGTTTTCATTGTAAAATCTGATATTTGTTCTGAACTTTTGATTCCAGGTGTAAATGTATATACATATGAAAACTCAGAAAGAATTTATTGAGACGCAGAATTTATTGAGACGCAGATGCAGACGCAGAATTTATTCAGACGCAGATGCAGACGCAGAATTTATTCAGACGCAAAGTTCAGAACGAAACATAACAGCTAGTGATCTGGTATGGATTTCACAGAAGGAATATTTTGATTGTCTCAATCTCAATCAAATTGATTGACAATCAAATATTACGACAAGAATGCATTACAACGGACAAAGCTCTACTTATGGAAACCAAGATTCTGATTGTATCGGCGAACAGAATCAGCGGGATTCAGAATCTGTCATCCAACGGCTACTCAATCTTTCTTATACAAATCTGTCCATAGTAAAGATTGGAAGATGATCCTCTGGAAGCTGTCCAACGGCTAGTTTGGAAGTAGAGGAGTATTTAAGGAGATCAACGAGCAGCAAGAAGGGTACAGATTCAAGAATCAACAAGTCCAAAGTCTGAGTTTACTCCATTCATTTCTCTTATTGTTCCGAGCCAAAATACTGAGATCTTAAGGGTTACTTTGTAAGAGTGACTGTGTGAGATAGAGAGTCCTATCATACACAAAAGTGATATCACTCAAAATCTGTAAATTCCTCTTGATTACATAGTGAAATCCAGCCGGTAGGCTGTACGCGTGGGAGAGTGGACGTAGGCTTGCTATAAGCCGAACCACTATAAATCTGTGTGCAGTTCTTCTATCCCTTATCTCTCACTTTACTTTCTGCACAACAAAAGCTTCTTCTATATAAACTGTTCTGAATCTGAACTTTATTCTGACTCTACTGTAATTTATTTATTTCCGCATAAATATATTAAAATTGTTTAGAATCACCTATTCACCCCCCTCTAGGTGACTCCTGCTAGTCATATCAATTGGTATCAGAGCTCGGTTGCTTGTTTATTGAAGTGTTTTACTTCTGAGCTAACGATCTACATGGCTAGCTTTGGTGCTCCAGGGCTTATTGAAGGTCAGAGTAATAACAGGCCACCATATTTCGATGGCAAAGAATACAGCGTTTGGAAGAATAAGATGAAGGCATTCATAAAGTCAATCGATCATTCGCAATGGGATGTCATTATCAAAGGAGTCAAACCAAAATCCTCTTATTCAAAAGAAAAGGCAGACGAAAGCAAATCAGCAGATCCTCCTTTATCTCCAGCTGAAATCTCTAAAAGAGAAACTCTAGATTCTAAAGCAATTTATTCTCTTTATTGTGTTTTATCTCCTATTGAATATAAAAAGATTGCTGCCTGTGAATCTGCTAAAGAAATCTGGGATACTCTCTACATTACTTATGAAGGAACAGATCGAGCCAAGGAAACTCAAATCAATCTTCTGCTTGGTCAATATGAATCTTTCAAACTGAAGCCTGAAGAATCAATTGCTGATATGTATGATAGGTTTACTGACATAGTAAACGGTCTTGCATATCAAGGACAATCAGTCCCAGATGCATTGAAAGTCAACAAACTACTGAGAGGACTGACAAAGGAATGGGATAACATCAAAACATCTCTTCGTGAGACACAAAGGATCAAGCCTCTATCAGTGAATGAGTTAATTGGAACTCTTCAATCATATGAGACTGAGAAACGAAATGAGGAGAACGAAACCAGAGGTAATAAGTCAATTGCATTGAAAACTAACATTGATTCTGATGCAGATTCAGAAGATGAAAATGTTGATGATGAAGAATTAGCTCTCTTCATAAAGAAGTACAAAAGAATGAAAATCAGAGGAAGAAATCTCAAAGGGAAGAAGCCCTTTGAAAATAAGAGGTCTGTTGATGAGACAGAAAGATCAAAGGATGTAATATGCTTTCACTGTAGGAAACGTGGACATATCAAGCCTAACTGCCTACTCCTGAAAAAGAAAACAAAATTTGAGAAAGCAAAGAAGGCTTTGAAGGCAGAAACCTGGAGTGATACAGAGTGTGAAGATAGCGATGAAGATATCTCAAACTTCAGTCTAATGGCAGAATCAGATTCAGACTCAGACTCTAATCCTAGAATGGAAATCGAGGTAAAACCCTCCGAAATGACTATTGAAGTGTCGAATTACATTGATGAATTATGCTTTGAATTCAAGACTGCTCTTAAAAGAATCTCTTCTTTGAAAAAGGAAATTTCTTCTCTGAGGCAACAGGATATCTTACAAAAAGAAAAGATTGATTTTCTTCAAAAAGAATTTTGCCTTGTAAAGGAAAGTCAAGATTATCTTTCCAAAGAAAATGCTGTTTTGAAAAAGGAAGTCTCAGGAATTACTTCTAAGTTTTCAAAAGGTTCAGAAACCTTGAAGCATATTCTTTCCATTCAAATTCCTTACTATAACAAATCTGGTCTAGGATTTGTAAAGGAAAGTGACAGCTTGATTGATTTTCCAAAAGTCAAGGAGCGATTAAAACAAAGACCTCCTCGACAAGCTTACAAAAATCATTTTAAAAAGAATTTTATAAAACCTGTTGGCCGAAGTGCTCTCAAATGCTCAAATTGTGGAAATCCACAATATTTCGAGAATGAATGTCCTAAGGTCTGGAGACCTGTTCGAAGAGATTTTGTTAAGACAGCCTATACTAATGCTCAAGGACCCAAACAAATTTGGGTACCAAAGAAAACTTGAGAAATTTTGATTTTTGTAGGTTACCATAAAAAGAAAAAGAAAGTGATACCTAGACAGTGGATGCTCTAGACATATGACAGGAGATCCAAGCATATTTATTGATTTACACAGTCTGAATGGTGGAAAAGTTTCCTTTGGAGGAAATACCAAAGGAAAAATAGTTGGCAAAGGAACAGTTGAAATTAGAGGACTTACAATCAATGATATGTCATTGGTAAAAGGACTCAACTACAACCTGATAAGCATAAGCCAACTATGTGATACAGGTTTCAGAATAAACTTTCAAGAAAATACATGTTCAGGGACAAGCAAAGATTCTTCTCAAACATTTACAGGAAGAAGACATGGCAATATCTATCTTCTGGATGTCAATCCAAACTCCACTCATTGTTTGATCTCAATCAAAGAAGATGAAAACCTATGGCACAGAAGGTTGGGACATATCAGTATGAAACAAATCTCAAAGGTCTCAAACAAGAAACTGGTTCGAGGTTTACCAGATCTGAAATACAGAAAAATAGAACTATGCAATGCATGCAGTCTAGGAAAGCAAGTAAGGAGCTCTTTTAAATCTATACATCAAGTTTCCACTAATCGTGCTTTGCAGCTACTTCATATGGATCTGTTTGGACCAACCAGAACTCAAAGTATTGGTGGTAAGAAATTTTGCTTAGTAATTGTTGATGACTTTACAAGATTCACTTGGGTGTTCTTTCTTGCTCATAAAAATGAGGCATTTTCATACTTTTCAAAATTTGCAAAAAGAGTTCAAAATGAAAAGGGCTATACTATTTCCTGCATTAAAACAGATCATGGGGGAGAATTTGAAAATCAAAATTTTTCAAACTTCTGTGAGGAAAATGGCATTCAACATAACTTTTCAACTCCATATACACCAGAACAAAATGGTGTCGTGGAAAGGAAAAATCGTTCTTTGCAAGAAATGGCGAGAACTCTTTTGATTGAAAGCAAGATTCCTTCTCATTTCTGGGCATATGCAGTCTCTACAGCGTGTTATATCATAAACAGGATTTTTCTCAGACCTATACTTGAGAAAACCCCCTATGAGCTTTACAAAAGTAGGAAGCCCAGCATATCATACTTTCGTGTGTTTGGTTGTAAATGTTTCATTCTCAAAAATCCAAATGATCGCACTGGAAAGTTTGATGAGAAAGCAGATGAATGAATCTTCCTTGGATATTCAACCACAAGCAAAGCATACAGAGTCTTCAACAAGAATTCTCAGACTGTGGAAGAATCAATGAACGTAAGGTTTGAAGAAAATATTCAGACTCACAAAGATGAATCTGAATCATTCTCCAACATTCAAGAGTTAACAGAGGATCATCAAGAATCTCAAAAAATTGAAGAATCCTCGAGAGAAAAGGAAAAGGACAAAATCCAGACTCAACCGGAAAATTCAGAGTCTGCAGATATTCAGAAGGAAAAATTTGACAAAAACTGGAAACATAAATCCAGTCATCCGAAGAATCTCATCATCGGAGAAATAGAAGATGGTATCAAGACAAGATCCAAACAAAAGGAAAACAACAGCAACTTAGCATTAATATCAGAAATAGAACCAAAAGAAGTTGAAGAAGCCTTATCAGATGAAAGCTGGTTAGAAGCTATGCAGGAGGAACTTCAGCAGTTCAGAATCAATGAAGTATGGGAGCTTGTGCCAAGACCCAAAAACCATCCAGTAATTGGAACAAAATGGGTATTCAGAAACAAACTGGACGATAAAGGGAAAGTCACAAGAAACAAAGCGAGACTAGTTGCAAAAGGCTATTCTCAAGAAGAAGGCATAGACTATGATGAGACTTATGCACCAGTTGCAAGGTTAGAAGCCATTCGGCTACTATTAGCTTATGCTTGTTTCCATAACTTTAAATTGTTTCAGATGGACGTGAAAAGTGCCTTCCTGAATGGATATATTAAAGAAGAAGTATATATGGATCAACCACCTGGTTTCGAAGAACCAAAAAGGACTGATTATGTCTACAGACTCAAAAAGGCTCTTTACGGACTGAAACAGGCACCCAGAGCTTGGTATGAAAGGTTAAGTAATTTTCTTCTGAAAAATGATTTCACCAAAGGTAAGGTCGACACAACGTTGTTTGTTAAGAAAAAGGGTAAAGATTTTCTACTTGTTCAAATTTATGTTGATGATATAATCTTTGGATCCTCTAATGAATTACTCTGTAAGGAATTCTCTAAGGATATGCAGAACGAGTTCGAAATGAGCTTGATGGGAGAACTGACATTCTTTCTTGGCTTACAAGTAAAACAAACCAAAGATGGTATTTTCATCTGCCAAGAGAAGTATGCCAAGGAGATTATCAAGAAATTTGGACTGCAAAATGGTAAGAAAATAGACACTCCAATGTCCCACACATCCAAACTAGACAAGGATGAACAAGGTAAAAAGGTGGATCAGAAGATATACCGAAGCATGATAGGTTCATTATTATATCTTACTGCATCCAGACCTGACATACTTTTTAGTGTTTGTATGTGTGCAAGATTTCAATCAGATCCAAAGGAATCGCATCTTTCAGCAGTAAAAAGAATAATCAAATACATTGGCACTTATCCAATGCTAGGTCTTTGGTATTCCAAAGATTCAGATTTTACTCTCATTGGATATTCAGATGCTGATTTAGCCGGTTGTAAAGTGGACAGGAAAAGTACCACAGGGACTTGTCAACTGCTTGGAGATAGGTTGGTATCTTGGTACTCAAAGAAACAAAATACAGTCGCTCTTTCCACAGCAGAAGCAGAATATGTAGCATTGGAAAGTTGCTGTGCACAGATTCTGTGGATGAAGCAGCAGTTGAGCGACTTTGCTGTTGAAGAATCAAGTGTTGCAATCAAATGTGACAACACGAGTGCTATTAATTTGTCCAAAAATCCTATTCTTCATTCACGTGCAAAGCATATAGAAATCAAGCATCATTTCATTAGAGATCATGTTCAAAATGGTGATGTGAATATTCAATTCATTGATTCTAAGAATCAATTAGCTGATATATTCACCAAACCTCTTGACAAATCTTCATTTGAATATATTAGAACCAAACTATGCATTACTTATCCATTCCCTTGAAGTGTTTAACAGAAAGGAATTTTTCAGACTTAAGGGTTCTCGGTCTGAACATTTTTCAGACCCTCAACAAAGGTACATACATAGTTTAAAATTTGGCGGGAATATTTCTGGCAAGATATTTTCTCATTTGGAAGCAAATCGGGTACGTATCCTAATTTATCTGATTACTTATGCTTAGAATATTTTAATTATATTATCCTGATCTTTTGCGCTTCCAAAAACATATTTCTTTCCTACCTGATTAAGCTTATTTTTACTTTGCAAAAATAACCTTTTGCCTCTGTGACCCGTTCTATTCGTTTATAAACCTGTCCTACTCTTTTCAAAACCCTATCTGTACGTTTTTCGTTCTTCTCAAAACCCTCCGATATTCAGAGACTCTCCTCGTCTTCCTCCTACAAAGATCGGAACTTTCTGCTCTTAGAGTGATCAAAATGCCGTTCAAAAGGAGATCCTCACGCATTCTGAACCAAGACTCTAAATCTACCGCACCAGCAGAGTTTATGGAGATATCAAATACAGAGTCAGAGCATCGTGAAGAACTCTCTGGGGAGACACCACCAAAGCGATCGTCTCCACCAAAATCCTCCGGTAAATCTGATTTTCGCTTTCGGAGTATTAAACACGTATGGGAAACGTATCAAAAATTGAAAAAGTATAATGCTTCGGCATCGGTTCTTCATGAATGTCTGCGAGACAACAATCTCTTTTCGGAAGAACACCTTGTACAAAGCTACACTCTTTTTTGTTCCAAGCCTGAGGAAACTCCAGTCAGTGCTACTACAAGAGAGCCCTCTTCCAAAAAGGGCAAGGAGAAAGTTGGAGAATCCTCCACTCCCCCTGTACAGAAATCTGCTCCTATTAGCCCTAAATCGAGAACTGCCTCGAAGTTTATTATTCCTGATGATGATGCTCGTCTCTTTGAAACTTTTGAGATGAAAGTAGGAATAGCATCAGGTGTACCTGGTAAGGGTGGATTGTTCAGAAGTTCGGAGCACAATATTTGCTACAAGTTGCTACTTGCTAGAGGGATTATGAACCACCGAACTGTGGACTTCGACTTTCTAGAGAAGGCTGACGTTTCAGTAACACACCTGTTTCAAAAATTAGGCATGTATGAATTTTGCCTTCAATCTGCAGATGTATTTGCTGAACTCACTGCCTATTTCTATTCAAATCTCTCTATCTTGTCGCCCAACTGATCCAATTCACTGTTGGTGACAAGAAATTTGATCTCGAAGCTGAATTGTTGGCAAAGATTATTGGAGTACCACACTACAAGTTTACTCCACTGGCAGTAGCTATTGAAGATGCTTCAAAGATTGCTTCTGAAAATTCCAACCTTGCTCTTGGATCAAACCGATATCTCTCCTATTCTGACTTATCCAGAAGATCAATGATTTTGCACAAGATCATTATCAACTGCTTGAGGCCCAAGGCAGCCTCCAAAACTGACCTATCCAAATCAGAAATCAAGCTCATCTGGGCTATCTTGAAAGGTCAACCTTTTTCTCTTCCTCATATCATCATATTCCATATGTACATGACACTACATAAAGAGAAGGGACAACTACCGTATGGTGCCCTAATCTCTCGGATTTTCATGTTTCTAAAAATATCAATTCCTAATGAATTGCGAAAAAGTCATGTTCCCTGTATGTTTGTTGGAGAAATGATGATCTCCAAAATGAAACAGTTTGATGATGTGAAGAGTAGACTAAAAGGAAAGGAGGCTCATCAATCTGAAGCAAGATCTTCTGTAAAGTCTAGCATAAGAAAGACAGTGCAAAAACAGCAGGCATATTCAGCAAGCAAGAAGACAGCTTCTTCGACCCCACTTAAAGTGTATAGCAAGAAAAGAAAGATTCTTCTGCATGATGAAAGTGACGAAGCAAAAGCAGAAAACACTGATACAGGTCATGTTGATGCTCCAGAACATGTTTTTGAACCAACTCCTACAGAACATGTTTCAGAAGATCCAGCACCTATTCAGGGGGAGAATCCACAAGAAGCAACTATGGAGTTCGATCAGTCTGAACCAGCTCATTTCCAAGAACAGTCTTCAGAAACTAAGAACATTCTCTGTATTCTGCTAGAAATTAAGGACAAGCAAGCTGCTCTGGAACAAGACATGAGAAATCTGAAGAAAATTGTTGAGGAAAACTACAACAATCAACGTCTTCAAGCAGCAGCTGATAAAGCAGAACTTGGGGAAGCCATTACCCTGTGCTCATCCAATATGGATAAGGCTGTAGGGCAGTGCAGTTCGAAGATTGAGGAGGCTGTTTTGATATTAGAAAATTTTCAACTGATTCGTACTCCGTCAAAACATTAGCCTGTTTTCACAAACATTCTTTCTCAAAGTCTTTTTTATTTTCCTTTTTGGTCTGTAACTAAACTAACACTTCTTGTTAGACCATTTATTCAATATAAATGCTTCATACTATCTGTTATTTACTTTTTGCTGATGACAAAAAGGGGGAGAATTTATTTGATGCAGATTATATGCAGGCTATCTACAAAGAAAGTAAAGACACAGATATAAACAGAGTTTGCTCTCTCAAATTTCAATCTGTGATTCATGCGCTATATATGCTTACTTACTTCAAAATTAAACTCACATTGATTCAATCTGCAAGAAAGTTTTGTCACCATCAAAAAGGAGGAGATTGTTGAGGAAAACTCCTACTAGTTTTGAAGTTGACAAAACTTTCTGTTTTCATTGTAAAATCTGATATTTGTTCTGAACTTTTGATTCCAGGTGTAAATGTATATACATATGAAAACTCAGAAAGAATTTATTCAGACGCAGATGCAGACGCAGAATTTATTCAGACGCAGATGCAGACGTAGAATTTATTCAGACGCAAAGTTCAGAACGAAACATAACAGCTAGTGATCTGGTATGGATTTCACAGAAGGAATGTTTTGATTGTCTCAATCTCAATCAAATTGATTGACAATCAAATATTACGACAAGAATGCATTACAACGGACAAAGCTCTACTTATGGAAACCAAGATTCTGATTGTATCGGCGAACAGAATCAGCGGGATTCAGAATCTGTCATCCAACGGCTACTCAATCTTTCTTATACAAATCTGTCCATAGTAAAGATTGGAAGATAATCCTCTGGAAGCTGTCCAACGGCTAGTTTGGAAGTAGAGGAGTATTTAAGGAGATCAACGAGCAGCAAGAAGGGTACAGATTCAAGAATCAACAAGTCCAAAGTCTGAGTTTACTCCATTCATTTCTCTTGTTGTTCCGAGCCAAAATACTGAGATCTTGAGGGTTACTTTGTAAGAGTGACTGTGTGAGATAGAGAGTCCTATCATACACAAAAGTGATATCACTCAAAATCTGTAAATTCCTCTTGATTACATAGTGAAATCCAGCCGGTAGGCTGTACGCGTGGGAGAGTGGACGTAGGCTTGCTATAAGCCGAACCACTATAAATCTGTGTGCAGTTCTTCTATCCCTTATCTCTCACTTTACTTTCTGCATAACAAAAGCTTCTTCTATATAAACTGTTCTGAATCTGAACTTTATTCTGACTCTACTGTAATTTATTTATTTCCGCATAAATATATTAAAATTGTTTAGAATCACCTATTCACCCCCTCTAGGTGACTCCTGCTAGTCACATCAATTTGTAATTAAGAAACAATAATATAAATTTAGCTTTTAAATTGAATTATTTTACTTTCTTCACATCTTGTAGATAGGGGTGTAAACCAAACCAAATTGAACCTTTTAGGGGTACACCCTTGAACCGAACCGAAAAAACCGATTTGGTTTGGCTTGATTCAGCTCGGTTTTCAATTTTTTCTTATTTTTTTGCTTTTTATTCACGGCTCGGTTTCCACTATTTCCAGAGCTTGGCCGAGGCAGCAATTCTAAACACAATGTGCCGGAGCTCCATCCTTTGCTCCGATTTTGTGAGGGCCATGCTGTTGTGAGTCGGCAGCGAGGAGGAGAGGGTTGAGTTGGTGGCGGTGGCGGTGGCGGTGGCGGTGGCCGAGGAGGAGGGGGCGAGGTGGAGAAGGGCTCGTCGTCGACGCAGGCATAGGAGAAGGGCCTACTAACCCACCAAAGTGAGTCCCTTATAAAAACCCTTTTCTTGGCTCTCGCAAAGTTTGGAACTTTTTTGGGTTCTTCATTTTCTCTGCTCCATCTGTTTTCTCTCGACATCATGATCTCTCCGGAATGCAAGCTAATAGACGGGGTTTTCTTTTTCGCTCGCCCCCTCTTTTGCTGGGAATTTTCTTCTGAGTGGGCTTTCTGATATTGGGTACTGGCGGAGTTGATTGTCTTGTCTTGCTTTTAGCTTGATTCTTAGTTGGGATGATTCTTTTCTTAACGGGTTTGGCGTGGGTGGTGAAGGTAACGGACTCGTTGAGGATGGGCTTGATTTGGGCTTTTGAGGTTTGTGGCGTGTGGTGATTTGTGTAGGCATGGGGGAGAGGGAAGATTGTGATAAGGAGGATCGGCAACCCGACGAGCAAGCAGGTGACCCCCTCGAAGCGGAGGAACGGGCTGCTGAGGAAGGCGAAGGAGCTCGCGATCCTGTGCGATGCCGAGTTCGGGGTCATCATCTTCTCCAGCACTTAGCAAGCTCTATGAATTTGCCAGCACCGGGTCCCATTCATGCCGGTGGCTTCAGAATCAGACGAGGAAGAAGAGAGTTGCGGAAACAGAGAGAGAGACAATAAAAGAGATGGGCTAGAGAGAGAAATGACCACTTCTAGTTTTAGTTTTAGCCCTTTTAGCTTTAGGGTAAAAACCGAAATAAACCGAATTGTTAAGAAAAGAATGGTTAAATTTGATGACTCGAGCCGAAAACCGAAGCTAACTATATCGAAATGCACAAAATCTTCAGTTTAGTTTAGTTCGGTTCGTACCTCGATTCGGTTCCGACACTCCGGTAGATGTACAAAACATGAATAACATTGAATATTACACGGAGTACACTATATAGTCAGTCATTATATTCATATTGGGCCAGGGTATTTTCTTCGATCCGCACCTAGAAATCCAGGCCCGAGATGTTCGGGCCAGATCAAATTTCTCCAACGAAAGTCTTGCTAGGAAGACTTTTTCTTCGGGCCGAAGACGGTCTTGATTCGCGGGGGTTCAATTGGAATTTCCGTCGTTTCCTTGGGTCGGAAAAGGAAACCGACCCAAACTCGAGGGGCCGAAACGGAATTAAGCCGTTATATTGTTTCATTCTTGGGCCTCATCAAGCCATCATCACAGGCTCGCAGCTAGGGCAATTCTGGCTCTGTCTTCTTCCTCCGGAGCCTGGGTTCTGGGTTTTGACCCTCTGCTTTCTTCCGCCATCTCTCTCTCTCTCTCTGGCTCTTGCTCTCCGTGACAAGGCACCGGAAGGCGGAGTTTGATCATCCTGCTTCACGTTAGCAGTACACTCCAGCTCGTGTGTTGCAGCGTTCTGTATACATTGCAGCTCAGAGATCATGATCAGGGGAGGCAGGAGCTACGTGTCCTCGCCGCCCGCTTTCTCCAACGATGCCAAGAGGGTCCTGGTGTGCACGGGCAACACCGTCTCCGTCTTCAGCACCTCCACCGGCTTGCAGGTCCCGTTCTTGATAACACCCCTCCCCACGTGCGCTTCTTGTTTCTCCGTATGTTTTTTGGCGGCCTAGTAAGTATTCTTGATTCGGGTGACCGAGTTTTTGTCTGTTTTCTTGGCTCTGTTAGATGGGAGCCTTGGAGGGTCATGTTGCGCTCGTCACGTCCGTTATAGTGGTGCCCGCCTCCGGCCCCGCCGGTAGGATCTTGTGCTACTGTTGGACTGCTTCGCTTGATGGGACCATCCGGTATTGGGACTTTTCGGTGCCGGAATTGATGAAGACGATCGATGTTCGGCTGCCCATTTTCTCCATGGTATGTGCGGCTTCCGCTCGAGTTGAAAGAGTGATGTTGGATTGGGTTTCTTGCGTGGGGCTTCTCTTCTGTTCTGTTGGAGTTTTGCGGACCGGTTATGTTTTCTGTCCCCAGGATTTTTTTTTTTTTTGGAGCATATTCGAGTGGCGTTCTAATGGGCAATGATGAGTTTCGGTCAGATTTTGTAAATGATGAAACATTTTGCCTTAATTGTTGCGGACAGACACACATGGCAGGGTTTCACTTGGCGTCACAGATTTTCAATTTGCTAAATTTTTCCCCCATAAATTAAGTCTGGATCTTTTTAAAGGTTATCAACTTTGAAGAAGACGCAAGTGTTCAATTATAATATCGTTATCCTTTATATTTTACTTTTTTAATAGTGTAATTAAGTTGTTGAAGTTTCTTAGTAGTTGAGTTTGGTCTTTTTAGGGATTTGAGTCTCTGCTGTTTTTGGAGCTTTTAGACATTTATCAAATGATTGCTCTGATATTTACTCATAGTTGGGGTCTTCTTGTTGTTCCCTCTTTCCTTTTGATCCGCTTGTGAATATTTCTGCTGTACTTGATTGATTCTTTTAAAATTTATATGACTTTACACGATTAGGTTTGGTCTCTGGTGTTGCTAATACTCTTTCAGGCAGAAGCATTAGAAACAATTTTATAGCAGCTAACCTTTTTCCTGACAATGCTAAAACTATTGGTCTCGTGTTTGGTTGCAACCACTGGATGCTTTCTGACATATACGCAAGTCAGAGAGCCAATATTGTGATGGGTGTGACTAAATTGACATTGGCAATGTTCAGATTCTACTATTTGGCAAGGTAGTTAAGTTAGCATCTTTAACAGTTTGACAACTTGAATTCATTATTTTTAATTATTTGTGGCCGCATTTAGTACTTTGATGGATATATTAGTTTACGATTATCTAGATCAGTGGGGAACTATAGCAGTTTAAGCTTTCAGTTGATGTCTTAATCATCATGTTTGATAAAAGGTACTCATACTGTCAAGATATAGCTTTGCTTTTTGTTGTGTTCTAGCAATACCCTGTGGATTTTGTGCTTACTAAGATTGTGATATACAGGTAATTCCATCGTTATTATCTCAGCAAAATGAGAGCAGTGAAAGAGCGCCAGATGTTTTTGCCTATATATCAGTCGAGAATATAAGAGCACTGGAAACACAACCAAAAGCCTTACGAGGGCAAGTTCGAAAGTGTAACTTGACCAAATCTACTCTTGCCGGAGGAGTAACACTGAAAGAGGTGCAACACAGATGTAGTGTGCTCATTTTTGCTCTTTTCCTTACGATGTTAATACTGGCTAAACAAATTGATTTTGCTTTTGAGCCAATTTGGTCTCGTGATATGATTGGGACTCTGTTATGGTTTATTTATCTCCAGTTTCCAAAGAGAATAGCTAGTTAGTTCTTATGGTGCTCCGTGAAATTTTGCAACCATGTGGATTCTTGGGAAAGAAATAAAATGATTTCCATCTTAGGTTCATTTGTATCCTTTGTCTAGGTCTGTTACAATGTAATCTCGACCATCTCTCCCTTATCTAGGTGGGATATAGATTTTGTAGGAAACGCAACAATATTAAATGTGAGGTGGCTTAGCCAAAACAAAAATGACGTCGATGAGGTGAGGTAAGAGACTAAAGCAATGGTTGTTTCACCAGTCTGCGGAAACTCAAATATAATGTACGTAAGGGGATCTTTAGAGTCTAAATGATGGTTCTTTGGCTGATAAGGTATCCATTTCTTCTTTGTAGAGCACTGATTCAATGCTTAAGATTTTCTGAGAATTGGTCTATGGGTTTAGTTATTCACTAAGTAAATACGTCCTTTTCATTCACGTTGTTCTTATAGCTGTATTTTGATGTCACAATATCTTCGCAGACCAAGAAACCAGAGTATATAACCATTAGCTCCTCAGGAGAATTTTTCGGCATTCTTGACAAGCAGAAGCTTCACATATGGAAGGTTCCCGAAATTGAGTCGGAACGTGTAGTTCTTAAGAGAATAGACCTTCATCATACAAAAAAGTTCACCGTTTTTGCCTTCCACCCAACCCAAAGAATTATGGCTGCTGGGGATGTAACTGGGAGAATTTTGATTTGGAGAGGATTTGGTAAAAGGACATTTTCCATCGGAGACGGGCAAGCAAATGGAAGATCTTCGAACTTTGATGAAGACAAACCTGGGGTGAGGGGAAATGATGATGCTGATAATTGTTCAACATGGCATTGGCATCCTCATGAAGTTAATTGTCTTGTATTCTCTTCTGATGGAGCGTACATGTATTCTGGTAAGTTAATGAGGCTGTTGAGTAAGAACTGTAATTTACTGGTACGGAAATGTGTAGGTTAATTATACCTTTCACTGGGTACACATGTTTGATTGCTGTGTGTTGTTGTCTGGTGGACCAGTCCAACCTATTCATTGTGATAAATCTTCATGCAAAAGCTGACTTTGTTTTGTGAAACTGATGAATATGTTGTTGCTTATGGAGCACATAAATTCTAAATGATTGATGTTTATATGGTCATGGTGATATAGTAGTGATCTTATTATGTGTTTTATTGTCAAGATTAAATTTAACTAGGCTAGGTTGGTAATAGTGAAATTTTGAATTTTCTGTTGAAGTCTGATGGCCCTTGTGTTTCACTTATGGGATAGCCAGAGCATATCATGGGCTTTCTCACAGTCCATATCATGGGCTTGTGGAAGTTTTAGTCTTGATGTTCAACATTCAGGAATTTCCTAATTATGACTCTTTTTTGGGGCTTGCAGGAGGTAGGGAAGGAGTTCTTGTGGTATGGCAGATAGATACTGGGAAAAAGAAATTTCTACCACGAATCGGGTCTCCCCTTTTGTATTTTGTGGATTCTCCCGACCCGTCACTTGCCTCTGTGAGGAAAAAATTGTTTTGCAGTACTGCATATCTATTTGAGCATTTCTCTCAAAAGCTGGAGAAGCTGATGCAGTCAATTACTGAATGTTTTTCAGATTTCTTGTGCGGATAATCAAATTCATCTTCTGAAAATGCCTGCAATGGAAATGCTGAAGTCTATTTCAGGAATCAGGGTATGTTTGAGGCAGGTCTACTCGTAGTTGATGTAATGCAGGTTTCTGTGAATTTGTGGTTTGAATCCGTTTTGGTGTATCTAAATCTGTTTATAGTATATCTGTAAAAGACGGATAAAGATAATATTCTGATCTAATTTTGCCAAGCTACTATCTAGAACTGTTTTATCCATCTATAGATATATTTTATTTGTGTTCATTAAAGTAATTATAAACATAGCCAGTGTATGGACTAGGAAGATGGTTTTAATCAAGACATTACAGTTCCAAAATGATAGTGCGTTCGTTTTAGTTGTGGAAGTTGATAGAGTTATGAAAATGTTGCCAAGCAGAAGCTAATAATCTATGTATGGTGGGAGACTTATCTTTTCATGCACAAAACCTTAGGAATACATATGTACACACACAATCCGTATATTTATGTTTATAGGTCTCTTTGTGATGTGAATATGTGAAACATAATAATTTAATTGCACTTTACTATCAGTTTCTGAATTAATCTAGTTGTATTGCATCAATTAAGATACCACTTCCAAAGGATGTGTGTAGTTCCCGATAAAAAAAAAAAGGATGTGTGTAGTTGCCATTTTCAATGATTATTTTAAGAAAAATTGGAACACTGAAATCCAAAAAGACCATTTCCTTTTTAATAGAGAATCTAAATTGCAAGGTGCTTAAGTAAATTCCATACAGAAATCATTGAAAAAAAAGTCAATGCTTTTACTTTATATGTTTTTGAGTTAATATTATCAAATATTTCTGTAAAAACTTATTCAAAAAATTATGAGGATATTTTGGGTATTAAAAGAAATGAATGTTCTGAAAAAAGGTTATTCTAGGGTAGTAAGTCTCCTGTTGTCTTGACACTGGTTTTTCTCTTAATTTCTTGTCTGATTTGCAGCTCCCCTTTTCACCTCCTGAAGCAGTTAGCAGCTTATGCAGTGGGTGCGTCTTTGATGAGAAAGCAGGGGTTGTTGCTCTACATACAGAAAATTATGGCATCCAATTCTACAGCTTGTTTGATGATCATGGAATATCTGAGGTATGAATAAGCAATTGTCTGATCTTTAGGTAATGTAAGCAAATTTTAAATTTCTGAATACATGGCAGGTTCACTATAGATGATCCATTCTATTTCTTTTTTGTTAACTGAGTTTCCTTTAAGGTATGTTCTGGTACCTCATGCTGTGGTACATTGGCATCTTCCATTTGATAATTTTCCTTTGATATGGGTGGTGGTGGGAATGAGGCAGAATTTGAAAACTGGAACGTGATGGGTGATCAAGATTACTTTCTAGTCAATGAGATACACGCCAGAGACACGATCCTTTACTTTAGATGTAACTACAAAAGATATATCTTAGATGAAGCACTTAGGCCATGTTTAAGTATTTAGCTCATTGTTTTCACTGAACTTTTCTCAGAGTTGTTTCCTTCATTCATTTTTCTGCTCTGTACAATAATCTCTTAGTCACATCATTGGTGACGACCAATGAAACTTGAAATATCTTAATGTTATTTCACCTGGACAGCATTAAAACAACATTTTGTTTTTCAACTTTTTGTCTGTTTTCAGTTTTATAAACTAGAAATAGTAAACTCAAAAGTTTTCTTCATCCAAATGCAAGTCATATTGATAGGAAGTGATGTTGTTTGGGAAGGTACTTATCTATGTGGCCAAGATGACTTTTCTGAGGACAGAAGACTTCTATTTCGCGTGTCTATGTGTGGGTGCTATGAGCTGGAAACTAAAGCATTCCAGATTCTTTTTCGCAGGTTCAAGTATGTGAGAGAAATCATCAGCCAGGCAATGAAATCACGGTAATGCTATTTATTTGTTCTTCTGTTTTTCAAGTTTTACTGCTTAGCTACATGCGGTCTCATGTTAATCCCCTTCTACCTCCTATACCTGCTACACTTGTCTGCTCAGCTACTTAATTTCTTTCTTGAATGGTCTGGTTACAGGTTGCAGTGACTCAGCTGGCCCTTTCAGTTGATGGTTCTTTTATGAGTACCATTGAAGTTAGGCTTCCTGAAGAAGATATGGGCGGTCTTGTTTGTCTTAAGTTTTGGACATCAGATTCTCAGGATAAACATTTCAGATTGTTGACCGTGATTTACGAACCTCACAGGTTGGTAAATGTTTTCCATTCTAGCGGACCAATAACAAGGCATGTCCCGAAAGACCCAACGTGCACACACACAAACCCAAAAGTTAAAAGTATTGCTTAGACGTTAGTACTGAAAGCAATCAATTTGCTTCAGAAATTTATTTGTACTGGAAAATTCTAACTTTTGTATGGCAAAGTAGATAATTCATAGATGCCGCTATGTTTGAATATACCAATCTTGAACTTATTGAGTTTTTCTTCTAGGGATTCCCATATCTCTGCTGTTGCTTTCCGGCCTAACCAGTTAATGGCAGTAACTTCATCCTATGGTGGGGACTTCAAGGTAATTTGATCACTGAATCAAATCATTGAGATCTGTATTTCATGGTATGTTTAATGTGCCTTTGCAACATCTCAGACTTGGGTATACGGAGACGAGATTCAAAAAAGGGAAGTGCAGAATACTGGCTGGACGTGCTATGCAGTTGGTTCATATAAGTATGGATGACTTTCCCTTCCACTTTTCCTTTAGATATATCACCTACTGGTTACCTTACTGTTGTTTACTTAATCAATGGTAAGAAAGTTGCAAACTGAATAGAACCTCAAGTACGTACAGGTATAACGTTGGGCAGGATATCTGCATGTGAGCCATGAATGTCCCCTAGTCCATTTATGTTGCATCCCCACTGCCGTTTCTGTTGTTCATAGTCTTAGTGTCGGTGCTATTATATTGACAGAGATGTCTTTGCTTTGACCAGCCGTGCTGCCAGTTGTCCTTGTTTGTATTATCTGTGACTGTCGAGTATTGCCACGGGACTCATTTATGCTGTTTAGCATGGAACAGAATGAGTATATGCCTTTTGTTTTGTCATGTCTGGTGGACATTGTGTATTGTTTAATTGTAATTTATCATTCTGATTGACTTGTGTTGACCTTGCAGGAAAAGACCAATGACAGCAGCTACATTTTCTGCTGATGGTTCTGTTCTTGCTGTTGCGGCCGAAACAGTCATAACATTGTGGGATCCGGATAGGAATATACTTGTGGCCGTAATTGGAGATGCTTTCACGGTGATTCTAAACTATTAGTAGTCTTATTGGAGTGGATGTGTTTTGCATATGTTATGGGACAGGGCTGGTTAAGCATGGAAGGTCATGTTCGACGGCTTGGTCTGTCAATGAGAAAGCATAGTTGCCGCTTGCCATGTATATCTTGAGAATATTGACCATGTGTGGTGCATAGTTGATGAATAGCCCATTGATGATAATTGAATAAATTGCTGTCCCCTGTTTGGGGAATATTAATAGTTCTATTTAATTACATTGAATCTTAAAATAAGCCAATAGAGTAAGGGAAACCGTGGTAGGGTCTTTTCTGCTATGCACCTAGAGCCTCTGGTGGCTTTCACATTATGAAATGTAGGGCAGTTGGCCTCCGACTGCCTCTCCTTGAACTTGAATTTGATAATGAAGGTACTCCTGAGGAAACTATTTAGCGTTTTCACATTTTGGCAGGCATAGTCAACTGACAGGTTAAATGATAGGGACCAACTGTGAACCATCCTTAATGTCACAGTGATCACCTTTTCAATCCCATTGTGGACATTTTTCTTGATTTGGCGAAAGTGCTTAGGTGGCTTTTTCTTGACCTTGAGGCTGGATCACTTTAACACCTACATTTACTTCGAGTGATCAGTTCCTATACACAAGGACCTTTCACTTGACTATTGAATCAAAATATCATGCTAGACTGTATGTGGGAAGGTTAAGTGTTTTTAGAATATTACAATGGCAGTTGAATTATTTTGGTGCTAACAATGTCATCCTCGGGTCAAGAAGGCATGAATTCCTGGCCAATTCTTACTTTTAATTAAAAAAAATGTTTAAGTTGTACCTTTGGTTCATTAATGGAGGAATGGTTAGAGTAACTTATCATAGCTTTTACATTGGCTGTTCCATCTCAACCTCCCTAAAGCAGATGTTGCAACCATTGTGTTTAACTATTTAGAACTTTGAACTTCTCTCACTTAACCCATGGAAGTCTGATTGGTGTCTCAAATGTCATTTTGCAGCCAATCAAGACCTTGTCATTTGTAGGGCAATCAGGTTACATTGTGTCTGCATCTAGAGGTTCCAGGCCGCAGCTATCCATCTGGAGCCTGTCCAAGTTGTCAAAATTATGGTCATACTCTCTCCAAATAGAAGGTTAGACCTTGCAACGTTTCTTTCCTCCAAACTGCAAGGGCTATTTAAAATGCTTAGCTTTCACTTTGGTTGCTATAAAAGTTCTTGCAAGAGTTAAGTTTTTGTCCATAATTTGCTGGAGTTTTTTTTACATACTTTGGTTCTTATACTGAGCATTGTCAACTCAACTTTTCTTTGCACAGCTGTCACTTGTTTGGGTGATCCCTCGACTTTTGCCGTCCTTGCTCTCCTCCCTAAGTTAGCTACAGAATCTCAGGAAATGGCACTTGGAGGGAGGGACGGGGCAATCCTTGCTTTCAATGTTAACAGACCTGATCCTGTGGCTGTATGGTCTGTGAGAAAGGTACATATTGTCTCTGTTCTTTTGCTTTTCAAAATTATGCATTCAATGCCATTACCTTTTATTAGTAGTCCTCTTTTCCTATTTATAGTCCAGCCAGATAGAACTAGGAAGGGAATCCACAAAAATTTTTATTAACTGATAAAATTATTTAAAAGTAACCGAAGGTCAGGGATAATACTTTGATACATAAGTCAATGTGCTTATACAATTATTCTTTATCACCTAGACATAAAAGTTTGCACATCTTTCATTGTGTAATCTATTTGTCGACACATGGAAGCTTTGCAAGAGCTGTTCGGGAACGTCGAGCGGGAGACAAGGGTAGCCATAGTTGTCGAGGTACTTATCTATGTGTTGTCTTATAGAAGGAATAGGAGGAGGAGAAGGAGGAGGAACGTCAATGTCTGTTGAGGAGGGAAGAGATCCTTGATGCATATGCTGATAGTGCTGTGTCTTCTTTTTTCCCCTCCCTACTTGGGCGTATTAAGCCACTCACCAAAACAAAAGAATGTATTTATCCTTAAGGGCCAAGTCTCTCCAGCAGGTCTTTTGAAGTTTCAATAATCAAGTGCTGACTGATAGACGTTGGCAGATGCAAATAAAACTAAATAGTCCAAATATAACTCCTCCTATCAAGTTCAGTCTCATAGTTACATATGAAATAGAATTTATTTTTTTTATTGAGGAATAGAGGAAATTAACTGAAGGAAGCATGTTTATGTCTAAAAAATAATTGAAATTTGAGACAATACCCTTTCATTTGTCAATTGTATATTCAGCTTTAATGTGGATTATATGACATGTCTCTGTACCTGATTCCATTTTCTTGGATCCTTTTAGGCAAGTCCCCATGTTTAAGATTTTCTCAAAAGGCGATTCAAACGCTGGATATGCACCAGGACCTAGTCTTGGCACCCAACACCAATCAACATATTAGTTTGCAATATAGTAAAAATGCTTCATACCGAGCAGGGTGTTTTAGCCCAGTATGCAAATCATTATTTTTCCTGGATAATTTATACTGATTTCTTCCTTTGCTGAGGTCATCAGTGTACATACAAGTAGTTAAATGTGTGGCCACTCCGTTGATGGTAATTCAAGTTCTCCTTAGTGTAAATGGTTACTCTTTTTAGCTAAATTAAGGAACGCAGAGATAAATGAAGCATGAAAAGTAAAAAATGAATTTTCTGTTCTGTGGCACAAATTATGAGATTTGCATCCACAAGAAAGTGATGGATCATGTGGTAGTATTTAATTGCTGAGTGGAATATCCGCTCCGAATCTTGTGACTAAAATGAATCGGGAGTATTTCTCTGCATGGTGCTCTTGTTTCTTAATAGGATTTTCAAATCCTGTTGCATGACAGCTGAACAAATCATTTTCCTCTGACACAATTTCTGCAGTACAAAGTCGTAGTTTCATTGTCCGGTTTATCAAAAAAGTTATCTGTGCTAATTGCAGGCTGAAGGCGGTGCTCTTGCATTTCTTCAAGGCAGTCCATCACAAGAGAACATTACTCAAGGGAAAACATCTCGTGGGTTGCTTGCATTTGTAAATGGTGATCATGAATATGTCCTCTTTGATCCATATAGTGATGAAGCAACTGAACATGGTGTTGCTCACCGGAAGGGCCTTGTTTCTGAAGAAACAGGTACAAAACTGATCTTACAGTAGAGATTTGGTGCTGTGATGAATCCATGGACTTTGACAGTGCATAATAATGTGTTTTTCCACTAGGATGTGATCTATGATCATGGTCATTTCAGAGTTGTACGCGTTGCTGATATTACCTTCTTTAAGCAACTTAGAGTCCCATTGTAGTTTCTTCTTTTGTGGTTGATCTTTATTTGGAGACTTTGATTATTGCAGAGAAGTATGGGTACTTGTCCGTATATGGGGAGCTACCGGAGTTCAACCATGAGAGAAACCAGACTGCTGAGATCACCGTCGCTCCATCTGAGAAGCCTTGGGCTACCTTATTCAGTGGATCGTCACAAACTCTTCCACCTCTTACAAAATTGTGTTCGGCATTCCTGGAGTCGCTCTTGGAAAAGCGAACTGCAGTTGCGGAGTAATCAGAAGCCCTACCTATTTCAGGAAGAGGTTACGTATGCATTCACTTCACCTGCCATGTGCTGATTGATTGTTAGCGAGAGTGATAGGCTGTTGTCACGATGCACCAGCCAAGTTTGCTTTCAAGTAGGTTACTATCGAGCTGCCGAATTCTTCCTTGAAATGTAAATTTCGCAATTTTGGCCAGAGTATCGTATTGGTGTAATGCTTAGAATTAGCGGTGCACGATGTATGCTGTCTTGGTGGAAAATTAGGATAAACCGAGATAGCGAGCGAGGGTCGTCGAGGCATATTTTGTATTTCTGGACAGGCTGCAGAGTAGGTTTTGACAATTTCTTTTACCTTGGTATTTTTGTATATCGTTGTTTATTTTCCTAGTTGCCTTACAATTCACATATGCACGATACAATACAGGGTTCTTCTTTCATTGGTATCACGATATCTAACGGATCAATTGTCGCTATAATCATGATCACCAATGTACCGTAGGCTTATCATATTATGCATTTCGGCACAGCTTGTAGAGATTTTCTTTTGGTGTATCTCAGCGTCAAAGAGGAAATGTATGGATCGAGGCTCGAACGAGGTAATGCATCCGATGATGAGAGGATCGCGCTTAAACATGTATCGATTCACATACCAACTCCTCTGGAGTACAAAAGACTCGTGCTCTTCACATGACGAAGGCGGCGGGAATGAAGCACATCTGGGTTTAAGCTCAAACCCAGAGGTAACAAATAGGAGTGATGATTCAAATTTGGAATTGTTTGTGCTTGATGATTTGGAGAATAATCTTGGTCTCCCGTGACAAGGAAATGTTATTTTACTGTAAAGTGGAAACAATCTTTATGGCAACCTCACAAAAGGATGACCCCAACATCAATCGATAGCATAAGTATGTCATACGTTACCCAAACAGTTGGATAACTTGAGAGCAACGTCACATCTCTTGGACGCTTATTTGGGGTTCATATCTCCAGTCCACCTAATGCTTTGGGAATGATTTACATTTGTAGTCCCTGTAGTTTTGGGAAAATTCCACTTTCAATCCCCGTACTTTATTTCGTATCGACGCTGGTCCTTGTACGATTGTACGCTGACAATTCAAGTTCTTTCATCAAAGTTCCAATTTAAACCCAACATAGGTTAGTGGGGGAAATTACCAAAAAACAAATTTTAAACTTATTAGATTTGTGCCAATTCAATTCTACACCTTTCAATCTAACCAATTTAATCTTAAAACTTTTGACAATTTGTTAATTGAGTCATAAATCTTTAATTGTGCAAATTAGTCATATTTGACGATTTGCCAATTTAATCCTAAACCTTTTGACGATTTACAATTTTAGTCCTTCTTTTAGCATAAAATCGTTGACATGGACAATTTTGCAAATTTTTTATTTTTTAAAAGTTTTCTGGATTTTTTTTTCTTTTTCCTTTTCTTTTTTTCTTTTTTTTTCCAAACCCTAGGCCTGTGACTGGTTAGAAAAAAATAAAATAAAATAATAAATTAATAATAAAAAAATCGAAAAAACTTAAAATAATTAAAATTTTACAAAAATTGTCCACGTCAGTGCTGGACCCCGCGTCATCAATTTTTGGCCAGAATTGGCCAGAATGACTAAATTGACACAATTGAAATGTTTATGATTCAATTGGCAAATTGTCAAAATATTTTGGACTAAATTGACTAAATTAAAAGGTTTAAGACTGAATTGGTTCAAGTGCAATAAGTTTAGGAATTTCTTGGTAATTTTCCCTAAATTAATGAGTTAGCACCTAGGCAATCTGGTGTGCACCTGTGCAAGTTTGTAGGGAAAAAGTGTTAGAAAAGTCCTAAACTTTTTGCATTTATACCAATTTTGTCCTAAATCTCTTTTTAGTATCAATTTAGTCCTAAACCTTTTGATATAGTGCCAATTTAGTCCTTTGGCTAATTTTGGCTAGATTTTGTTAACGTGGATGTCGGCCGGCCTATATGGCACGACAAGCACTGACATGAACAACTTTTAATAATACTTTAATTTTTTTTTGAATTTTTACTTATTTTTTTCTTTTTCTATTTTTTTTTTCCTCCCCTCCCTCCTTTCTCTAGTTTGCCGTCAGACTGGCTATCGGCCTCTGGCGAGGCTCACCCTTGCTAGCGGCTGGGCGAAGGTGAGCCTCCCCATGGTTGGGCAAGGCTCGCCCCCGCCCTCACCCTACCGGCCATCCGGCGAGGGTGAGCGTGCTAGAGGCCAGCAAGGTCAACCTTGTCGGTCATCAGTCTAACGACCGATTGAAGGAAGGAGGGAGGGGAGGAAAAAGAAAAGAATAAATAAATAAATAAATATTTAAAAATTATTCAAAATTGTCCATGTCAGCGCCGATGCCAGCCGCCATTCATGTCAGCAATATGCGTTCAAAATTGGTTGGAAAGAACTAAATTGATACAAAGACAAACGGTTTAGGACTCAATTGGTACAAATGCAAAAGGTTTAGCACTTTTCTGACACTTTTCCCCAAGTCCGTAAATGAAATTTGTTACTCAATTTCCACACAAGTGCAATATTGCTCCACGTTAAATTCGGATTCCTCAAATTCCCTACCAAATTACGATGTCCATGTACATTTTCTGCTTTTGACCTTTATGTCAAGAAGGCAACCTAAATCTGAACTAGCAGCAGCAGCAAAATTAGTTGTGCTGTAGATGGTTGACAATAATAATGAAGTGGACAATAGTCTATACTTTAAGTTTAGGCATACGCATGACAATTGACCTGCTTGATTGGTAGGCTCCGTCCAAGTTCAACTAGATTTTTTCTCCCCAAAAGAGTAACAAGTAACAACTACTTCTCCCCTTTAATGAGAAGGATGTCCACTTTAGGTGAATGAATTTCGAATTGTCGAATAATTCATTGATCTAATCGATCATGCCGTGCGGGATATGAGTAAAAACCCAGGTAGATGGTCATAACACGAGATTTTTCAACTTTGGTAGAGCAAGAGATTAGACTAGTAGGATGCATCTAAACTATAGACACGTCCGTTCTTAACTCTTCGATCATCATCACCAAATAGGCCGATTAGGAGACAATGTCGATAGGATCAAGACATGGCTCTCACAATACCGATTTCCTTTTTGCATTACACTTCACTTCCGCACTTTTTCAGCCGGTGAACTGCTCCAACACCAAATCGCGACGGCCAAGCCCGATTCACACGGCCTAAGTCCATAACAAAGAGATGCTCAAATGGGTACTACTTGTCGTACCATGCTACAAGCTCTCTCGACCGCAACGTTGTGTCGAGGCATTACACCCCCAAAATCCAAGAATTACATATGCTTGGTTCATCTCGTCCGATGTGCCTAACTTTCTCCTTACCTCACTTTCTCCCTCTCCTCCATCCCAACCTAATATTCTAGACCAAATGATTGTTCATCACCCAAACCTTAGTACCAAGCTTGTTTAACATTATTCCTCAAGCACAAAACCAAATTCAGTGGAAAAGAGAAACCGAATCCCGAGGCGCAACGAAGAGTCTTCACATGTTGGTACTATGTATCTACCAAATCTGTCTGTTAAGTAACTCGAGTCATTAGCTTCTCCTCCAACCATGCATGGACAAAGCAGCAGTACCGCGCGTTTCACGTGTAAAGCATGATTAAAGGTGTGACTAGTTGACCAATTACGAAGTGCCTAGAGATCAACGTCGTTTACAGCAGCCTGTTCTGCTGGTTCTTGGCATGTCTGCTGTGATTCCCAAGAGCTCGATGTTAAACTAATTCCATTTGCTACCACGGGCTTTACGCAACCGATCAGATCATATAGATATCCCGTTCCACACAACATAAGTAATCGAAAAGATTTCGGAGGCCCACCAAAAAGCAGGAAAGATAGTTAGCTGATATGTCCAATCGCAGTGATCCCACATGCACATGTATGAATTCCAGGGCACTTAGCATGAATAGGAAACAACAGAAAATTTGGGTCATCGAATGATTAAGAATCATTAGTGATCGATGTTTCATCGCTTATTTCTCTCGTGAACGTCTCTAGACATTCCAGCATTACCTAATTCTATCATTGACATAAGCTTTAATTTGCCCACATCTGGGAACGGTACCAAAAGAAGTTACGTATTTATTTATGCTAGAATAATTTTGATGACGTGAACTTCTACCTCGTCGACACATGGAACATCGGAGCAAACAAAATGACGTAACATTTCAATCACATTCTTCAATGACATACCAAAGCACTAGCAAGGGGGTCAAATAATTTAAACGATGCTGTTTGATTCATTCCGATAGTTATCAGATAATCCAAGTATCTACTAAACGACATCCTTTCGTTCGCTCCAGATACAAATAGGCACAGTTTGCCACGTCCATCGACACACGCTGGCGCTGTAATGGCAATTATGAACTTGACAGGGGAAAAATCTCAGAAAAGTCCTAAACCTTTTAATAGTGCCAATTTAGTCTAAAATTTTTAACCTAGAGCCAATTCAGTCCTTTCAGCTCATTTTGGCCGGATATTGTTAACGTAAACGCCGGCCGGCTTACGTGGCATGACTAGCGCTAACCTAGACAACTTTTAATAATATTAATATTTTTTTCTATGGTTCCTATCTTTTTCCTGTCTTTCTTTTTTTTCCTTCCCTTTCTTCTTCCTCCAACCGCTCGCCAAAGAAAGAAAATAAAATAAATAATAAATTCGAAAAAATATTTAAATATTATTAAAATTTGTGCACGTCATCGCCGGACGCCCTACGTTGCACATCCGGCATCAACGTCAATAATATCCGGTTAAAATTAGTCAAAACAACCGAATTGGCTCTTAGCTAAAAGGTTTAGGCCTAAATTGGCACCATTAACAAATTTATTACTAAATTGGCACTAATGCGATATGTTTAGGACTTTTATGATACTTTTCCCAAACAATAGCCGAAGCTGTTCCATGGGCTTGCGTATGGCCGTTTCGAGGATGTCTAAAACGTTCAAATCGATTGTCGTAGGATCCTTTTTCGGGAAATTCGAAAGTTTTGATTAGAATTATTCGAAAGGTGCCAATTATTCATTTTTGGGCGAGTCCAAATCACAAATGTCAATGTCCAAAAGCCACATCGGAGTTGTCCTAGCCCTACCAAAACAGTGCAATCGGAATTCTCAAGTGACGATAATTCACGATTCAGAGGGACTTCAAGTGCGATGAGCTCAACTGAGCCAACGTTCATCGGTTGCTCAGCTAACCAAGGCAAGTTCTTGCGCTTGCCCTAGCAAGTATTGTCAGCTCAATGACATTGGAAGAGCAACATATCTAGTCATAAGGCTTGTTAAAGCATGTTCAATTATGAACGTTTCAATTTTCGAGATTATGAGTACATATAACACGAAAAAAATAGTGCATCGAAAACTGTGAATTTTCCTTAGTTGCTAATTCACGAGGTTCCTAAAATCTTCCCTACTCGAGGCTAGGGTATTCTGCTAAAAATCGCTTCTCGAGAAAAAATGAATCGTCATCGATCAATCTATCTCAGAGGTTGATCAAGAACCTTTATCCCATTATTTAGCTGGAGGAAAAAACCGACCACCCATGCACAAATAGAAAAAGGCAATTCGAATAAAGTTGCGTAAAATCCGGAGTCACGAGTAAGAGGATTCGATTACGTGAGAGACGGACACTTCCCACGACGCCCTTTCCCTAACGTAGCTCTTTAATTGGGCTTGAAATGTTGTATTTCAAACGTTTTTTTTTCCTGAAATTGACAAAAAGAAAGAATTTTGTCTCAAAAGAGAAAGGGCAAAAGTCACCAAAAATCCTAAAGAGGGTGTTTAGCATGAGGAGGGAGGGAAAAATCCTAAATGGCGCCGTGTAAAGAGAGACAAGCGAGACTAACTCAGGAGCACGCGCGATGACACAACGAGACGACGACTCTATGAAGCCGGCACAAAACGCTGTTGGCATTTCCATCTTCGCTCCTCACTAAAGCTCAGCACACCACCAACAATGGCGGTTTCTTCGAGCGCTTGGACGCTCTTGGCTAATGGTATGGCCGTGTCGACCGCCATAATCTCTGCCGCTCTAGCGCTGAAGCTCTCCGTCCCGTCGATCTCCGAGCTCGCGAAGGTTCAGATCTCTCTCCCTGTGGCTCGAGCCTTCACACGTCTACCTCGTCATCAACGGCATCACCGTCACCATAGCCGCTTCCTCCAAGCTCCAGAGAAAAAAGAGGCAAAAAACATTACGACAAATAAAGAACTCTCTATTGTGGCCAGAAGTAAATCCAAATCGTCTCCTGTTTCTGAAGGAAAGAGCAACGGAGGAGGGAGACGAGGTGGGCGTGTTTGTGGTAGAGAGAAGGTGAGTGAGAAAGGGATTTCCGGGAAAATCTGACATACGAGCCCCGCCACCGTAGGGGCGAGCATAGTTCAGGTGGGCGGTTCCCATCCTCGTCCACGAAACCAGTCCCGGTCAAGCTTCCCTGGACAAATCAGAAAATGATAAGAGAAAGAAGCCTGTTATATTGATCGTTTCTTGCCCTCTGCAGCTTTTCGAGCTTTTGCACAACCTGTTGCAAGCCTGAAGAGGCTCCCATTTAAGCTAACACATTAAATGAGCCTAAGACCCTCATAAACAATAATGCAACGCAAGTAACTCTTGTTATTTCGTTGAAAGTGAACTGAATTTTTTTAAAAAAATATGTATATATACCGGTCCGGTCAGGGTGGGCCGTTTTCACATCTAGAACGGGAATCGGATCAATACTCACCAGTTCCAGTAAATTAGAATCGAGAACCGGACCGATCCCCATGGGAACCGCCGTTTCTGGGCCGGTTCGATCTGGTTCCAGGCGGTCCGTTTATTTCGCAAAAAATGAATAATTTGGAAAGTATCTTCCTAAATTGATCGTCTGTATCGCTCGAAATAACTAATCAATAAAATATATTTTCATTATCAACCGCAATTTATGTCTACACATTTTCATGAATAATGCAAATGTTTTCGTTCATTCATTTTTGTGAGCAACACAAGCGATCACTTTTAAGAAAATATTTTTCAAATTATTGATTTTCAGCAAAACCAACAAAGCTTAAGAGGTCTGGAAATTTTCGCTCAATATTTAAACCTCTAAGTATGATTTAGGGCACAAGGGTCTCTTTGGGGTATTAAATTTTTTTTACCAAGACCAGTGATAACTTCCTCATCAGATTTCTGACCGACCTGGTTTTCATTACATTGGGATGCTGGTGACCCTAGTTTCATGGCCTGTGCTAGAAATCGGAAAATCACAAACTTCCTGATACTATGAGAAAAATAAAACTGGCCCCAAAAGATTAAAAAAAAAAAGACTTGGTTTAGCGAGTATAATGCATTTCCGATATTGAAAAGTTTGTTTTATGCCCTATCGCTTGTTTGTTAAACTTTAGTCAATCCTAGATCAATTGATCAATTTTTAATAAAAGTAAGACAAAATTTGAATCACACATCTCAATGTTGGAAATATGGGATAAATTGATGGGTGAATGAATGAGAAATTGATGCTCAAAGAACATCCTTGAGTTGGAAGTGGGAAGTGAAAAAACACTAGTCCCACATCGAAAAAGAAAGAAGGATATGAAGTGCTTTATATACAGTTACACTTATCTAAAATGGTAACTATCATAGCACAAACTCTCTGCCTCGCGCGCAGGCGCAAGGGGGTGCAAATTCGACGCCCGACAAGCTGAAACTTGGGTGCGAGCGCACATTCCGCGTACACGATTGCAGCCCCGAAAAGTGGGGCGCGACGAGCCCTTCGCCAGAAACCCTCGCGTCTGTGTCAAACACAGGCCTCGATATTTACTCTTGCTAATTCAGCTCCTCGATTGTTCCTTTTTTTTCTTTCCCCGCCCTTCTGTTTTGTGCATCGGGCTCCGTTCGGATAGGGATTGAGCGCGGGAAAAAGAAAGCGAAAGAGTTCGATCTTGTTTCGCTCACGGCATGAGTTGCGAATTGCATCTCGCTTCGCTCTTTTGTTGCTCGTCCCGCCGTTTTGTATAGTGCATGAAGCTTGTTGATCGGAAATGAGCGCGGCTGAAATCGAGCAGCAGTGGACCTTGTTCGTCCGAATGTCCTTATCCATTTGGCCCTCCAGCTTTGCCCAATTGAGAAGGCTGTTCATTTGCTTAAGTGACATTAGAAGAGATTTAACATGTTGCAATTTGATTTATCCTTGAAGGCAAGAGAGAAGGAATTGAAGAAACTCAAGGCTGCTGAAAAAGCAGAACTGGCTAAACTCAAGGTATCTATTATTGTCTAACGGAGTTCTTGCTTGTCGTGTTATTGTCTAAACTTAAGCTTTTGCTTGTCCTTCTCAACATCTCTTTCAGGAATAAATCTCTTGACCTCACTTTCTCCCCACTCCCCCTTCCCGACCTAATATTCCACGCCATTGATCGTTCATCACACAAGACCAAATTCAGTACCATGCATCATCTGCCCCGTCTGTCTGTTAAGTGAACTTGAATCATCGCTTGTTCCTCCTCCCATCATGCATGGAGAGAGCAGGAGTCCCGCGCGTTTCACGTGTAAAGCATGATTCGATGGTGTGATTAGTTGACTGATGATGAGGTGCTTAGAGGTCAACCCGCTCTGCTGATTCTTGGAATGTCTGCTGCGATCCCCTCGAGCTTTGATGTTAAATTAACCAATTTGATTTTTCATTGACGAAATTTATTGTAGGCTCGACAATCAACTAGGAAAATTGTCTGATCGATCTTAAATCTATTGTACATATGCCGGTTTCGGTCTTAAACTTTTCGATTTTGTCAATTCGGTCACAAACCTTTAGGTAAGATTCCAATGTGGTTCTCCTGATCAATTTTTGCCAGAAAATCACCGATGTGATGGCGTGCCACGTAGAATGGCCAGCGATGACCGGACCGCCGCGTCAACGATTTCCAAAGATTACATTGAAATTTCGTATAAAAATTTTATGACTAAAATGGCAAAAATGAAAAGTTTAAGATTAAATTTACATTTATATAATAGGTTTAGAATCGATTTCCCTGATTAACTAGTCGACTTTTACATATTTTTCTTCTTTCATTCATTTTTGTAATTATGCTGTTCGTGTTGATCGAGTCATGTAATACGTCCGATCATAGTAATCCCACGTGCCCATGTACGAATTCCGGGCCATTTGGCAAAAAGAGGGAGACAGAAACTTGGGTCATCAGATGATCAAGGATCGTTCCGTCGGGATCGATATTTCATCGCTCAATTTTTTTTTTTCCTAGTGAACTTTCTCCACGCATTCCAGTCCTTACCTAATTCTATCATTGACAGTTAAGTTTAGCCCACACATCTTGGAATGGTACCAAAAGAAGGTAGGTAATTCATGCTCTAATAACTTTCGACGCACACTTCGACTGTCCTAAAAAACATAAACACGGGCTTATATCGAAGAACGATGTTCGACCCCGTTTCACCTCGTCAATGGACAAAACGCTTAGAAACAAATACAGCGACATATCGTTCGGTGACGTACCGCAGCAATAGCAAGTTCCGGTCGGATAATCTGAACGACGGTCGTACGATTCATCCCGACGGTTATCAGATGATCCGAGTCCCCTAAACGACGTCCTTTTGTACGCTCTAGATGCATAAAGCAGGCACAATCCGGTCGCATCCGTCGATACACATCAGCAATTCGGTGGGATTTATGCACCAGAGAGGTGATGAAAGCCGAAGTTGCTCCATGGGCTTGCTTGTGCCTATATTTTTTCTGGAGATGTCTGAAGTTTAGGACAAAATTGTCGCCCAATCTTTTCTCTCGTGGACGTTTGCACTGTCACATTCCCTGCACTTCAAGTACGGTACCTTCCTTTTCCTGCAGATCGTAATGGCTTGGGCGAGCTAACAGTCAACGCGGTTGGCTCAGCTAACTAATGAGAAAGGTCTTTGCGCTTGCCCTATCGATCATTGCGGCTCAGTGCAGGGGTGTGCAATCAAACCGAGTTATTAGAAATAAAACGGAGTCACCTGAAAAATAGGCCTGGGAACCGGTTCCCGTTTGAACTAGTCCGGGAACCGATTCCATTTTTTGGGAACCGATTAGAACCTGTCCGATTTCCGGTTCAAAGTGAAAATCCACCTGAACCGGTTTTAGAATCGATTTTATATGGAGGTCCACTTGAAATTTCATATGGCCATAATTCAAAGCATTATATCAGGAAGGATGAGGGAGGTGATCATTATTTGCAGATAGTCTAACTCAAGGGCTTGTAAGCATTATAGGGAGCAATTTTCTTTTTCTTAAAATTTTTGTTTTGTAACTAAGAAACTATATATCCAACTGGAACTTATACTATTTTATCACGTCTATTAAATTATTGGGATTAAGATAATCTGCTTTTGTATGAATACTTAAGATTGTTTGCACAATCAAACTCATAACCTTTGATGGGCTTGCTTATGCCTTTATTTTTCTGGAGATGTCTAAAGTTTAGGATAAAATTGTGGCGCAATCTTCTCTTGTGGAACTTTGCACTGTCACATTCCCTGCACTTCAAGTACAGTACCTTTAATTCTTTTCCTCCAAATCGTAATAGCTTGGCCGAGCTAACAGTCAACGCCGTTGACTCAGCTAACTAATGAGAAAGTTCTTTGCGCTTGCCCTATCAATCGTTGCAACTCAGTGCAGGGGCGTGCAACCAAATCGGATTACCCGAAATTAGACCGGCCCATCCGAAATATAGGTTCGGAAATCGGCTCCTGTTTGAACTAGTCCAGGAACTAGTTCCATTTTTTGGGAACCAATTAAAATCCGTCTGATTTCCGATTCCAAGTAAAAACTCACCCGAACAAGCTTTAGAACTGATTTTATATGGAGGTTCACTTGTAATTTTATATTGCCAGAATTCAAAGCATTACATCAGGAAGGATGAGGGAGGTAATCATTATTTGTGGATAATCTAACTCAAGGGCTTGTAAGCATTATAGGAAGCAGTTTCCTTTTTCTTAAAATTTTTGTTTTGTAAAGAAGAAATTACATATCCAATTGAAACTTATGTTGTTTTATCACATCCATTAAATTATTAGGATTAAGATAATCTACTTTAGTATGGATACTTAAGATTGTTTACACGGTCAAACTTATAACCTTTGATTTGAGTTATAAGTTTTCCTATTTGCTATCTGAAAAAAAAAAATGAGTTCTCGAGTAGACCCTGGAACCGGACCGAAAAAACATGATAGATTCCAAAACAAGGTCCAAAGCAAACAGGTAGGTTCCAAAAACTAAAAACCAGTTATAACAGGGTCGGTTTTAGGTTCCAAGTCTGGAATTAACTCTCCCTGGAACCGATCACCCGTATCTTACTGATATTGGAGAAGTGGCATATCCATTCATATATGCTTAGTCATTATCATATTCCTAAAATAGCTAAAAATTTCGGGATTGGGATTTCTTGTCTTTTCTTTTCTTGCTGTAAATCTTTTCTGGGTTCTCGTGAACGAGTGCTTTTCTAATGCTTGTTAAGCATGCTAAATTATGAATGTTTCAATTTTCGATATTATGATTGCATATAGCACGAGGAAAACGATGCATTGGATACGGTAAACTTTTCTTAATTACTAATTCACAAGGCTCCTGGAATCTTCCCTATTCGAGGCTCAGGTATGCCGCTAAAAGTTGCTTATTGAGAAAAAATAAGTCGCCATCGATCAATCTATTTTGAAGGTTGATTAGGAACCTTTAATTTATTGATTAGCGGAAAGGAAAAACTGAACACCCCTGCAAAAATTAAAAAAAAAAGCCAATTCAAATAAATTTGCATTTGCATGAGGCACTTCCCACAATGCCCTTTCGATACCGCAGCTCTTTGATTTGGTTTGAAAAGTTAGGTTTTGAACGTTTGGATTAATACCATGAAAAACCTTAAACTGGTACACATGTGATAAATTTATCCCAAACTAATTTTTCGGCCACCAAAAATTCCAAATTAGTATACATGTGATAAATTTACCCTCCGTTAGTTTTCGTTAAATTTTATCGCCAAATTACTGAGTTTGATGACATGTGACAGTTAACGGGTGTATCAATTTGAGATTTTAGCTTCATTTGTCACAAGTATATGAGTTTGTGATTTTTCGTGACATTAATCTAATTTAATGGAAACTAACGAAGAGTATATTTGTCACAAATATACTAGTTTGGGATAAATTTATCACTGATGTACCAGTTTGATTTTTTCGGTTGTCAAAAAATTAGTTTTGGATAAATTTATCACAGCCGTACCAGTTTGCAGTTTTCCGTGATATTAACCCTAAACATTTTTCTCAAATCGAGAAAAGAACGAATTTTATCCGGATAGAGGAACGAAATTTTGCCAAAATTACTATGTGGTGATCCTATCAATGAACGAAAATAGCTATTAGTGACACGGCATGACTCCTCAATGTGTGAACGTGTCATTTTTTGGAAAAAGAAAAACACAAAGATGTGGTGTGTCACCAATGGGGTGATTGGTCGAGTGGTTGAGAGTTCTTGGCCTCAGACAGTAAAACTGATGAGGTCCCAGGTTCAATTCTCGCCGATCACATCTTGGGGGCTTACCGGTGACATTGGTCTTGTATCCCACCACCCCGAGAAATAGTCTATTGCACGTGGGATACCTCGGTTATAAAAAAAAAATGTGGCATGTCGATGACGTGGGAAGTGTAAAATGATATGTCCACGTGGAAAATAGTAATGATGACAAATTGTGACAAGGTACATGATGGCATGGCGAGGACATGTGCTGATGTATAAGCATATGCAATGACCTGGCGAGAAGACAAACGAAAATGACGTGGCGCGAAGAGAGACGAGCGAAGCAACTCAGGAGCAATGCATGATGGCGTGGCAAGGAGGCGACTAACATGATGTGGCGGCATGAGCCCATGAACATCATGATGCGGCAAAAGAGACGATTAAAATGGCGTGCGAAATGATGTATCGATGTGCATGATGACATGGCTAGATAGGATTTATTATGATGACCTGGCAAAATGACGTGCGTGAGGATGACATGGAATGATGACAAAATAATAACATACGGAATCGATAAATAAATTACGTCTTTCAAAATATTGATAAATTTTCAATGTAGTTATCTCGTTTGAGTCATTTTTATATAGTTTAAGGACTATATTGAACATTGGGCCAAAATTATAGGATCACATTGAAAAATTAAAAATTCAGGGATGACATTGCACATTAAGTTAAAGTTCTAGGATCACATTGAATAAATTAAAAGTTCGGAGACGATATTACAAATTGAACCAAAGATCAGGGATGGTTTGTGTCATTTTTGTCAAAAAAAGTTTGAACGAGACCGATGATATCTTCCTCATGAGATGTCTAACCGACCCGGTTGTCATCACTTTGGGATGCTCGTGTTGTGACTCCTAGTTTCATAACGTGTGCTCGAAATCGGGAAATTGCAAACTTTCTGATACTTCGAAAAATGGGCGACCGGCCTGAAAGATAAGAAAATTTGACCGTCGGATTCCAATGACAATGTGAGTATAAAAGGACTTGATTTAACGAGTACAATCCATTTTTAGTTTGAAAAGTTGTTCCGTGCCCCATCACTTGTCTACTGAACTTTAGTCAATCCTAGATCAAATTGATCAATTTTTTTGGTGAAAGCAAGACAAAATTCGAGATAGAGGACGATACGCATCTAAACACGCATCAACTATTTTTTTTCCCTAAATTGGGTTAAATATGGACGTGTTTTAGCAATATGGATCGTGTTAGGTATGAGCTGAATCGGGTATTGGTCACTGGATTTATATTACATGGAAATCGATCAAAACGGCTTAAATGGGTCGATTTGGATCGGATCATTTTCGACCCCGACCCGACCCTTTTGACCCGGTTTAGAGGGCGGGTCTGCACCTGTTTCTCAGCGACTAATTATTTCAAACAGTACAATCGATCACTTTGTTCGAAAAACGCCTTTCCAAATCATTCATCCTTCCCGAAAACAAACGGAGCTTAAAATTACGGGTTTATTTCCCTCGCGGCCTACGATTTTTCTCGACTAGCATGCTAGAAAGTTGGATGACGATACATGGCGGGTTACATTACGCATGGGATGAACGTGCGGCGTGATCTAATTAATTTTGTCATACCAGAAAGATGCAGGTAGGTGGTGGGGTTAACTAACTTTCTTTGTCTCTCCCCCCGACCGTATTTATCAGTGTTCGTGTCCGAGACAGCAACGCCGGATTCGAGCAAGGCATCGGACAGTCGCTGCTTCGACAGCTCGAGGGCGACATTCCGGCGTCCGGAGAAGAGGAAGGAAAAGGAAAAGGAAGGGAAGGCGATGGCCCGGGATGCGGCAGCGGCCGGTGGAGGTGGAGGTGGAGGAGGAGGAGGACACGGCCCATCCGTCGGAAGAGGTCGCGGCACGAGCGCCTCCGTGGTGCTCTGCTCGTACGTCCTCCTCCTCCTCCTCCTCCTGCTGATCTTCTCCGGCGCCGCCACCTCCTTCAACGTCGTCAAGAACTTGCCGGGCTACGACGGCGATCTCCCCTTCTATCTCGAAACCGGGTGAGGCCTTGTGATTTTCTCTTCTTGGCGTCGAGCCATCTTTTTCCTTTTGGGTCGAACGAGCGTTAGGACGCATGCGATTTTGTTAACGAGAGTGCCCAAATGCCGAACCGAGAAAACTTATTTTGCAATTTCTAATGCATCGACCATTGTCGTGTTTCGTTCGACCAACGCTTCGACAGTCGAAATTTTCTGACTTTTGTATACTTAACAAGTGCCTCGACGCGCGACCCCTTTTCGGGACTTATGAATATATTTGAAATGTATACTTAATAAGGTCACACAAAGCACGAGCTAAGCACTATATCGAAAGCCACGAAGTCTATTCTTATGTTCGTTTCAGAATTCTTTAGCAGTAGACATTGATGACTGATGATGTTTTACCTACCTTTGATGTTTTTTTGGGTGGCGTGTGAAGATACATAGGCGTAGGAGAATCGAACGAATCCCAGCTGTTCTACTACTTCGTGGAGTCGCAGCGGTCGCCGTCGCAGGACCCGCTGATGCTGTGGCTCACCGGAGGGCCCGGTTGCTCCGTCCTCTCCTCTTTCCTCTACGAAGGAGGTAATCACCGATCGCGCCAATCCTGCTCTTTCGGTCGGCAGCTTTAAGATGTGATAAGTTCGAATCGCCCGTTCGATGAGCCCGAACCGCGCATCGATGTACCTAACATCAAACGCTCCGTTAAGCTTGACTAATGGGAGGGCCGCCAGGCCTAAATGTTTCCCTTGCTTGGGCTGGCCAATGATTTGATACAAATAAGTCTTATTGCGAAAATTATCGGGGTCCGGCGGGTCCGAAGAAGGAAATCGCTTGCCCGGATCCGACCCGATCCGTGCTCCGGGCGGCGTCGGCTTGGTGGGGCGGGCCCCCGAAGGGTCGCGAGGACCGTAACCAAAGTCTTACTACTCTGTGTAGGATTGTTTCACCAAGCAATAGTATTATTAGTCCTTCTTGAAGTGATGAAAATGGTTGAGCAGGTCCGCTGGCCTTCACTTACGTGGGATACAACGGGAGCTTACCATCGCTTCATCAGAACCCGTACGCATGGACACAGGTTCCTCTCCTCTTGTTCCCATCCCCTGACCGACCACCATTCTCATTTAAATTTCTTCGAGGGCTTCAGTTTCGTTCCGACACCATTCGGCACATTGCCGCGCCGGTTCTTACGCGGCGGCATCGCGATTCCTGCAGGGCCTCAACATGTTGTTCGTGGACGCGCCGGTTGGAACCGGGTTCTCCTACTCCACGACCCCCGAAAACTACTATACAGACGACTACAAATCCTCGGACGAGACCTATGAATTCCTGCGAAAGGTAACGCGTGCGTCGGGACCGGTTAGATGAAACGATTCCAATGTCAGTTCGTCTCCAAAAGTGCTACAATCCTAGAGCATGAATCGAACTGATCCGCAATTACTGTTCGTTCTCGTCATTCTCCGCTCTCGTGCAGTTTTTGCTCAGCCATCCTCAATTTATCGAGAACATGCTCTACATCGGCGGGGACTCGTACTCGGGCATACCTCTTCCGATCATCGTCCAGAAGATATTCGACGGTAATTCCGTGCTCCTCAAGTTAGTTTGCTCGTCTCGAATTAAAGTTTGGGTCGATTTTAGCCGACTTCATTTCCCGGCTCTTCCTGCAGGAAACTTGAATGGTGAGGAGCCATCTATGAATCTCAAGGTAAGTGTCTATCGCCCGACCTTTCTCATTGAGCTTTTATATACTAGGCACATCGCTTCTGCTCTTATCGAACTGTTGGATAGACGACAAGAAAGACGCTCTGGTATCATCTGAAAAATAAGATCCGGAGTGAGCTGTTCATGCTAAGCAGCCCCTGCATTTTTGGAGGTCTTATCTTTGTTTTTGACAGAGTGAACTGGGTTTGTGGACAGGGGTATGTGCTCGGGAACCCGAAGACAGATGATTTTATCGATGATAACTCGAGGATTCCGTTTGCTCACCGAGTGGCGCTCATATCGGACGAACTCTTCGCCGTGAGTCTCTCACCTCGCCCTTTTTGTCGAGAGCCTCGCGGAGCACACTTTATTATCTGCTGAAATAGTACTTTTAGTTCAGTAGAGTTAGATGGAAGCCATAGTGACGGCATTGATAGAGGATGACATTATGCTCTCGCATTGCACACCGTCACAATGATCGTTTGATAAGCGGAACACTGTTCGGAATTTCCGAAGTATACTGCATGAATTACCCAGTTACTTTGCTACTAAGAGCTGCGTTTTACCGTCAGACGTGATTGCGCGTCCTGAAATCGAAGTTTTCTGTGAAATCAGGACGCTATGCAGGCTTGCGGCTCGAATTATGTCGATGTGGATGCTAACAACACGGAATGTTTGGAGGACATCACGGAGATCGATGCGGTGAGAAGAGGCAATCCATAACTAAATTTTCTTCGCGAGTCACTTGAATTGTCGTATAAACTCCGAACTCCTCCATGACTAACCATGACCTGTTTCTGCAAAACCTTCAGTTACTCCTGCAAATAAATCTCATGCAAATTCTGGAACCGAACTGTCAAACCGCGTATTCAAGACCGATCGAAGCAAATAGAGGAAACAGAAGGATTCTCGAGGATAACTACGAAGGCTTTCTTGCTGCGCAGCCTAATCCCGCGCTTTGGTGTCGGGTATATATCTCTCTCTCTCTCTGAAAAATGCATTATAGTTCATTGTCTGTGTTACTTGACTATAGAACATTTACTCGCTTCAGGAGTATAACTATGTACTGGCTGGCGTATGGGCCAACAATGAGGATGTCCAAGCTGCCCTCGGTATTCGAGAGGTACGGCGATACTAAACCTTCTACTCCACCTTACATGCTCACGACCCCAATGCGCGCGCGCGCGCCCACGCGTTTCTGATGAACGGTGACATCCTTTTTTGACAGGGCACAAAGGGTGTTTGGAAGAGATGCAACAGCAGTCTAGCATACACAAAGTTGGTCTCGAGCAGCGTCCCTTATCACAAGAATCTCAGCAACACGAACCTCCGAGCCCTTATCTACAGGTGAGAGCGAGAGACCTAGTCGCCGTGCGCGCGCGCGCGTGTTCATACATGTATCGTTCGTAGATAAAGAGATACGTTAGATGGACCTTCATCCTTGGAAGTTCTCAGTGTACAGTCCGCCCGCCATATTCGCAGCTAAACATGCAAAGAGCTCAGGACGCCAAAGACACTTGAAATGCTCGTCATACCTACATCTCCATTCCATGCCATTAGTGCATTTCAGGTCTTCCCATACTGAATAGAGACGTATCAGAACGGAAAATTGAAATGGGGCTCGGAAATTCCGACCGTTCCTACTCGGCGAGGATCCTAACACGGCTTCCCTTCGTGCTCTTCGTTTCGCAGCGGCGACCACGACATGTCCGTCACCTACCTCGGCACGCACTTTTGGATTTTCTCCCTCAATCTCACCCTGTCGGACGCTTGGAGGGCGTGGTACGTCAACGGGCAAGTCGCCGGGTAAGCCGCCTTTCCTCTTCCGCTGTCGCGATTCTCTCGTTCCATGTCGCTGCGCAAACTCCGGATTTCACTAACCGGAAGATCACGATGTCTCCTTCTAACCAGGTATACGGAAGAGTTCACCCATAACCAGTACACCCTGGATTTCGCTACCGTGAAGGTAACCGAGCTACGTTCCCCGTTTAGTGTTTCGAGTCCTCGGTCGACAGTCGCGTGCCGTACGAGCTTGTTGTTCACATCGAGAATCACGTTGCAGGGCGCAGGGCACGTCGCGCCGGAGTATAAGGCAAGGGAATGCTACGAGATGCTGGACCGGTGGCTTGCTTATTTCTACTTGTGATCCGAACGGGGGCGGTTCGAGCCGGCATGGCCCGAGGCGAATCCGCGACTTATAAGTTTCGGTTGCCGAGCTTTTAGGGAGGTTTTCGAGCATCGAACATTTACCAAACGTGTACGGTAACCTCGGATTAGTTCGCGTTGATCGAAGAGGGATGAAACTGGCATCAGAACTTTGGAATAAAACTTCTTACGATGATCAGAACTTTGTGTTGTAGTGCTAATGAGCGGATTGCTTCCCGCTAGGTAGATCCTGCGTGCTTGTTTATACAGGAAATGTTTGATACCGCGCAAAAATCCTAAACCGATACATACTTGGCCCACCATAAATCTTAAACGGGTACATTTGTAATAAATTTACCGTCTGTTAATTTCCGTTAAGTAGGATATCTATAACGAAAAACCACAAACCGGTATACTTATGATAAGCGGAGGGTAAAACCATAAACTGATACAACTGTGGCGAACGGAGGGTAGCCGTCACGTATCATTCAATTCAAGAATTTGATAGTAAAATTTAACAAAGGGTAAATTTGTCACGGACATATCAGTTTAAAGTTTAGTTTTTGATAAATTTATCACAAATGTACTATTTTGAAGTTTTTCGTAATATTAACCGTACATGAAATGAAATAAAATGAGGGAAATTTGTCGTATCCTATGTCACGTTCGGCTGACATTAGAGATACCATGTTGGATATAATTATGGAATGAACAGAGTAATTCAATTATTAAAAAAAAATCAATTAAAAAGTCGAAAGAATGAAGGAAGAAATATGAATAAAATAACTGAGAGGGTCTCTATGGGTAGAACACCACCGCAAGCCACCGCCATCGGGTTGGTTGCCTTTGCCTCGTTGATCTCGGGCGGCGATCGGATCGATAAGTTTGAAGATCGGATCGCCGGCGACCACCACCGTGATGGTTACCTACTAATGGCGAGAATCATCGCCAGGTGTGGCGACCAGCAAAGGCGGCCGTCAAAACAGTGATCTCGTTCTTATCTTGACGGCCCCGGTGACCGGCCACCTTGGAAATGAAGAGAGAGAGAGACTTGAGGAGAGAGAGCGCAAAATCTCACGTGAGTACCGTCATCACGGTAGTCACCCAAGATGTGAGACCACCTCTACAGGGTCGCTCGAGCGATGGGGACCCTTGCGCGGCAATCACCGGGCGGGGCCATTAGGAGGGCTAGCTGCCAGCATTAGCCTTCCTTCCTTGTTTCTTTTAGGCTCCGTTTTTTTCTCGGAAAACAATCTCGGTGTTTGGTTCGTTTAGAAAAACGAGTCGACGAAAAACCTATATTTGAATTCAAGAAAATGATTTTCTCTTTAAAAAGTCAAAAATCATTTTGCAATATATGATTAAGTATCAATGTTTAGGTCCGAAACTCTATATTTTGATAAGTAAATCCCAACGCTGGTTCATGGGTCCCCAGTATCCTAGATCAAGTCTCCAGTGCCCGAGCTTGGATCCAACAAGGTCGGGCCCAAAGCCTTGATGCCCGTGCTCGGATCCTCGATGCTCTTGTCTGAGTCGAGCCCATCAAGGTAGAGCTCGAGACCTCGGTGCCCATGCCCGAGACCTCAACACTCGAGTCCGGGTCTTTGGTCCATCGAGGCCAAGCCTGAAGCCTTGGTGGCGCTGCTCTATGACCTGGCACCCAAGCCCGGATCCATAAAGACCGTCCCTAGATCCATTAAGGATCTCGGAAGCCGTGCTTAGGTCTATCGAGGCTGAGTTTAGGACTCGGTTGCCCTTTTCGTTTTTTTTGGGGACCAAATCAAATCCCGGACAAGTTATCCATAAAAAGCGAAAACGGGACAAGTTAGCCCCTCCTCGCAACGACCGTCGTCCGTCCGGTTCACTTCACCTGACGGTTCCGACCATGGCCGGACACTTCCCGAACCGGCCCTCCGCAGAAACCCTAGGACAGACGACGAAACCCTAGAACGCTCCCCCTCGCCCATTCCTCCTTCCGTATTCCCATGGCCGACCGCGACCGAGCTCGCGATTGGGATCGCGACCGCGACCGAGACCGCGACCGGAGGCGAGACAAGGACGGCGACCGCGACCGAGACCGAGACCTCCGCGACCGCGACCGAGACCGAGACCGAGACCGAGACCGCGACCGCGAGCGTCGCGGCAAGCGCTCGCGCACGCCCGACCACGCCAGGTCCCGCCACGCGCGCTCCCGGACGCGGTCCCCCGACAGGTACCGCTCCCGCACCCCGGAGGACCGGGCCCACCGCCGCCACCGCAACCGGGGCAGCCCCTCGCCGGAGCCCGGGCGGAAGCGCCACCGCCGGGAGTCGCCCGAGAGGGACGACAGGGACCGGGAGAGGGAGCGGCAGAGGGCGGTGTCGGACTTCGTCGACGGGATCGTGAAGGAGCAGCAGCAGAGCAAGAAGGGGAAGGACGGGGCCGCCGGCGCGGGAGCGGAGGCGGAGGCGGGGGCGGGCGCGGGGGCGGGGGACGATGAGGTTGAGATGATGAAGAAGTTGGGGATTCCGGTCGGGTTCGATTCGACGAAGGGGAAGCCGGTGCCGGGAGCCGACGTGAGCGGCGTTAGGCCGGTGACGAAGCGGCAGCCGCGGCAGTACATGAACAGGAGGGGAGGGTTCAATCGGCCGCTGCCGGCGGAAAGGAACCGATAAGCTCGATTTTAGAAGAATTCAAGGTGCCTATCTTCTCCTTTACTGTTGGGTTTGAGCATGGCATGCTTGTCGTTCTGTTTCATAGCTATCCAGCTTCCTTTCCTCAAAGAAGGAAGTTCATGGTCTTTTACTGGATGCGACCGTAATGGCTTCCTTGACTATCTTAGCTATCTCCTTGTATATGCAATGGTCTCTTTCACTATGTGATACTTGGTCTTTGCTCTGTTAGAGACTCAGGTAGCTGTAGAAAGCTATGAAGTTGTGTTCATTCTGGCTAGTCTTAGTTATTTGACGTCCATCGACCACAAAATCAAGGATGACGATGCCAATCGCCTGAAGCAGGGATATGATATAATGAACTCTATTATGAGTTTGAAACTGCGGCTGGCGCTGGTTAAAATAAAGATAGTATGGAGTCGATGTGTGTAAGATAAATTGAGGGAAATTGACTGATCAAGAGGACAGTTTCTTTCTTGTATTTCAAATCATCCTATTTAGGAGGGACTTAAAAGGTGCACCGGAGTGTGTGTGGTTGGGCAGATCTGGTTTGTGGCATAGGAAATCTTTCTGGTTCAAAATTGTTCTGGTCGTCTTGCTGCTCTTTGGCTTCATCATGGTTGCAGTCATTTCCTTTTGCGACGACGTGTATGTTGTCTAGTTCAAGCCCTGAAATGTAGCTGACCAGACTGTGTTTTAAGATTTATGTCCTGCGGCTCCATATTGTTAGAGTTTGTTTTTTCTGTAGAGACTCCTTAGTCTGTATAGAAATCGTAGTTTTCTCATTAACCACTTGTTCAAATCTGAGTCCGTCAATCGGCATTTCTTGAAGTGTGTTTATTGCCAGTTTTCATACTTACTGGAATGCTTGGTTTGTTCATAAGGTTGATGCACGCGCTAATGACCGACTTCATACTCTCTCCTTAGTAAATGTGCCTTTTGGCTCAAACTCCTAATATGATGCATAGTTCAGTGCCAAAAACTTGTGTAAGGAATGCCCGAGGACTTCAAAGCCCTGAATCACTTTTTTAAAATGTCATCCGTGCATCATTCCTTTATTTCGGAAACCAATTTAACCTGGTTAGCCCGGATTCAATTAGATTTTGACCACTTAAGTTTCAACAGTCTGAAACTGGATAGGACCATGCTTAACCAGTTGAACTGCTTGTTCCAGTTTCATTTTTCAAAACACTGACAAAGACCGAGACGAATTTGCTTTTCCCCCATGTGCTGCATATTGTTGGATGGAGAGCTCACGTTCCCCAAGTCATGCTATTTTAGAGAACATATTTCTACTGCGACCACGATTATTGCTTATTATCTTTCTGGAGGTAAAACAAATGACCCTGAAGTTCGTTGAACTGGACACCTCACCAATTTAGGCCTTAGTCTCTTCCACGACATATTGGCACTGTCAGAATGCAAATGTTTATTTCCAATGTACTCTCTATGTCTTCCAATGTGCTGCTGGCGTAGTGCCATTCCTGCATGCTCACTATGCAGTTGAATTCAGAGCCATGTTCAAGTCGAGGAATAATGACTTTGCCTAATGTGAAAATTGTAACATAAGAAACATGTTTCTTGTGTGATTAGATGGATAGATAGTTAGATCTGGTACTTGCAATTGGTATCTCAGATATGATCGAGAAAGTTTTTTTTTTTTTTTGGTAAGGGATGATCGAGAAAGTTTCGTCCTTGATTATCACTAAAATTGGTGATGGTGTTTTATGTGTGTGAGTGTGAGCATGGCATGGAAAGTCTTAGCATGTCCACATTGAATCTTTAATATGCTGTTGAACATGTTTTCTCAATAAGTAATAAAGGACTTTATTGGTAGAGCAATTTTAATGTCAGAAAAAGAACAAAAGGAAAAACTAACAAAAAGAAAGTAAAGAAGCACCAGACTAGATGGAATCAGAGCACTATGCTTGTGAGCACTGAAATATACAAGAACATTTACAGGGCTCTTGGTGCGAATTACTACTTGTCAATCTTTCAGAGATTTTGAAATGCTATTTCAGTATTCTTAGGGAGTGAACTGTTTTCTCAGGTCAATTCAGAAGGACTCTACATGCGTAGAATTCATCGGCAGAGCTATACTTGAAAGCCTTCCAGTTTACATGCTTCAAATTCGGCAGGAAGGATGGGGGTTTCATTTTCGGCCTTCTGTACCTGATTTTGAAATGTGGTTCTAGTTATGTAGACCTCAGCAGTTGGCATTGGGTAGTAATCTCTCTTGCTTTGCTAAGAAATGACGGATAGTAATTTGTGTTGACCAGAGAATGAGGCGCTGTTGACACCATCTGATTATTTCCCCGGGATGTACCCCAGAAATTATCTGAACAAAGCTGCAGGGCAGCAAGGGAAAACACTTTCATATAGTTAAGATCTAGTGATCTGTCATCAAAGTTGAAGTGTCTTATTTTACTTCGCAGGTCTTTCCTGTGGTAATTTGATAGATTGATAATCTATTGTGTGACTGGTTTACTACATCATATATCAAAACTGCTAAACGAAATTATTTACGTTGTTTCCGTGATAAATCTTGATTTTGTTCAGAATCTAGTAGGGTGTTCATGCTTTTGATGATCTATAACTTGTTTGAATTTAAACATCACATTGGATCTAGTCTACCGGTCAAAAAGGGTCACAAGCCCGTATATTAACTCAGATTTAATGTAATGGATTATATATGGGGCCATTTCACACTTGAAATATGGGTCACTATCGGTTTTAAAATGAAAAGGTCAAAACATATGGGTTTTAATGGGTCTCCGACAAATCCATTTTCAAACCGCGTACTCTGTTTGCGACATTCTCTTTGGTACCTTCGATGTTTAGTGCGTCTCGCTCCAACCCGTCCACCTCCATCCTCACGTTGCTGTAGACCCTGCACTGGGCTATGAGCTCCTCGATGAGAGCCCAGTAGCGGTCTCGGTAGCAACTCGAAAGGTGCTCGAGGCGGTGAGACCTCGAAAGGTGCTCGAGGCGGTGAGACCGTCGTCGCCTCGGGACCTCAGGGTACGTAAGGTGGGAGGCACGCGAGAGGATTAGGTTCTCGTGGGCCTGAGCGAGGGTTTGTCGGCAAATGCGCAAGTGGGGGCGGCGGCGGCGTGGAGACTAGGATTTTGGAGGTCCGATCGGGGAAAATATAAGGGTCTTTGAGGGCTTTTGTAGAGGAGGGATGATTGTTCTTTGTGGCTGAAATAGACAGAGAGCCGTGAAGCTGAGTGACTGTGATAGTCGAGAGAGACTGATAATTGAGAGAACGAGAATCTGCAGACGAAAGTAGAGGAGGAAGAGAAAGGTTTACGAGAGGAGCAGAAGAAGTTTGACCGTCGCGCTAGCAACCAAATATTTGACTAGAATTCAGAGACTTTTTTCTTGTTCTTTGCTGAGAAAATGGCACAAACAGTTCCTGAACTTTGGCTCAAAGTGCAATTTGATCACTAAACTTTTAATTTGTTCAACATAGTCCTTGAACTTTAACCCAAATTTCAATGTAGTTCAGAACTTTTAATTTGTTCAATATGGTCTCTGAACTTTTGGTACATGTTCAATATAATCCCTTAACTTTAGAAAAATGTTCAATGTAGTCCTTCTATTAATTCAAGTTCAGGGGCTATATTGTACATTTTAATATACTTCATGGACTAAATTGAACATGTACCAAAAGTTTATGAATCATATTGAATAAATTAAAAGTTCAGGAACTACATTGAACATTAAGCTAAAGTTCATGAACTACATTGAACAAATTACAAGTTTAAGGATTAAATTGCATATTGGGCCAAAGTTCATAGACTGTTTGTATCATTATCCCTTCTTTTTATTTTTTCTTGTGGGAATCTACAACATCTAGTTTCTGAAACTATATTGTTTCTAAATTTGAGGAAATTCGGCCCATTGACTCTTTCTCCTGCTTCACCTCTAATGCTTTTAGCAGCCATTGTTTTCTGTCTCTTTAGTTATTATAATGAATAGGCACTTTATCGAAATAGAAGAAAATTTTACATTAAAGGCGCGAATGATAACTATTTTATTCCAGAAATAGATTTCTTCTATTCTCTAAACGAGCTTCTGAATAGGGATACACACAATTCTCTTCCTGTAACAAAAATATAAAATTTCTCCCTCGTACGCTCTTTTCCATTCATCAATAGATGGCGGTGGCCGCGTGGGGGGGGGGGGGGGTGGCAATGGGCATGTGCGGTGGGCAACGGGCGGCGGGCAGCGGGAGGCGAGCGATGAGAAGAGCTTTTATTTTTCTTTTTGTTCCAAAAATAGAAAAATATAAATTTTTTACTTTTCATTTTTGTTCCAAACCTAGTTTTGGACTAACAATTTGTTCCAAAAATTTAAAAATGAAATTGTGTTACCAGACAAATTCCTGTTCCAAACCTGTTGCTAGGAGTAGAAAAATAGAAAAACAGAAAAATATAATGGTTATCTTTCGTACCCTGAATACCCATAAATTCTATACATCCGAAAGCATAAAAAAAAGCAAACTAAAATGGCAAAATCAAATAAAAAACAGTTCTTTTTCCGTGTAAGAGTCTAGGACAAGGCTGTTCAACTTTTGCTGATTTGATCCCACGTCTTCAAAATTCCTCATGTTCCTTCCAAGCCTTATGTTCTGCATATTAGATAATGGAAGGATTTCAAAGTTTTCTTGGTGTTTTTGATTCCTCTATGCCACTTCCATTAAGAATCATCTCTGTCCCATTGGTTAGCACGACCGAGGCGATTCCATCTTTGTTGAACCTTAGTCTGAATAGCAAAAGACACCTGACGGTGAATAACCAGATGATCAACTGGTTGGCCAGAATTTTAACACATGCAACACCAATGTGATGACGGTTGTTATGGAGAGTACATGTGCATGTGTGCTCGATTGCTTTCTCTATTTTTGAAGAACTTTTGTATTGGCATGTCGTCCTCAGCCTTGTCAATTGTCAAATTTGATGGAATTGATCAGTCCACATCTTGTTGACACCTAATTTTGCCCGCCGCGATTAATTAAGGTTTGAATGGTAAATTGGCCATGTTAGAGCAAAAGAGAGATAAAACTAAAATTAAAATAAATAAAACATATATCGGACCAATCTAGCCCGACCCATCAACCCTAGTTCCGATCTTTTAATTCCCGCTGGGCCTAGCCCTTTTTGCTTATCTCTCTTTGGGCTTGGCCCCTCATTTTTCCTCTCTCTTCAGCCCACCTTCGAATCCTTCCCCCTCCCTTTTTTTTATTTTCGGCCCAACCTTCCATCATTTCATTTTTCTTCGGCCCAACCCAGTCGCTCAACCCCTCACTCTCTCCCTCACGCACGTTGGCCCAGCCCTCTTCATTTCTGTTTGTCTTCCTCACGCTTGTGAAAAGGACGAACGAGGGGGGACCACAGGGAAGGGCAGGTACAAGAGCAGAGGAGCGATGCTCTGGCAGGAAAAACGGAACGTCGACGCGCAGTGCAGAAGCCGCGCGACGCTGGGGGAGCAGAGGTCAGAGGTGTAGCCGTGGTCCTCGGGCTACCCTCTCCTTTCTCGGCATTAAAAGGGGGCCAACAGAAATCATCCCGAAGGGGGAAAACGAGGAAGAAGAGAGCGAGAGAGGTGAAGCCAATAGAGAACGAAGAGAGAAAATGGAGGATTGAGGGGTTGGAGGAGAGTGTTCTGGCCCTCTTGATCGGCAAGGAGGTGGCCGGGCGAATCTCTTCCCCCTCTCCACCGTGTGCTTAAGCTCGGAGATACCGACTGAGGGAGCTTGAACAAGAAATCCAAAGCTTTGGGGGGCTGGAAATGGGGGAGTAAAGGGCAGATCCGAAAGGAGAAAGCTTGGTTCGTGCCGCGGTCGTCCACCCTCGTTGACGGTCTTGGCGAGCCTTCGGTCACCGCACTTCAGCTCGGTTATTCACGAAACAGGTAACTCGCCGTTGCATATTTTGCTCTGTTTTAGCGCTCCCTTCCCCTGCCTCTCGGGTGCCGGGCACACCGAGTCCATTCGGTGGTCGCCCGGCCACGTGAGGGATGCTTGTGTTCGTTTGACACTCAATGAAGTTGTTTTAAACATTTCGCACCGAGGGTAGGCCCCGAGCTTTGCTAAAAGCAAGCTCGTTTCTGCATTTTTCAAACGCTCCTCACATATTGAATGAAATGTCCCAACGAAACAGCATAAACTTGGAGCCTCGAATCCGACCATGTCGACCTTTGAAGCCCTTTTTTTTTCTCTCTCACAAACTGAAACACGTCTGTAGCAAGATACGCCTTCTAGACCTTCAAACATCACCCGTAAACTGAACACCGCCTTGAAACCTCGACCTAAATCCCGTATCTCGACCCTCACGCACCCCCTGTTTGGCAAAAGGCCCGAGTGAGAATTGAGATTACCACCATCAAAACTTGTTCCTATTATTTTCGTTTCACCATTTGCTTGTGCTCAGATCTATATCTCATAACTGACTTGATATTTTCTTTCGTTTTTATGCCATGTTTCGCACGTCATTTGGGTTGACCGCGAGTACGCATGTCCCGCTGGAGAAACCTTTCCCCATCCGAGAGGCCCGCGGCTTCAGGCCGCCCCTTGTTAGTTCACTATCTCGGTTTCTTGTCTCGTGCGTTTGTTTGTTGAGATTTAGCGCATCATCTTTGGTGGGCTGAAAGTTGGATTACCGGAAAGTAAATTCGTCGCCGATGGGGGGTTGCGGCTATTTCTTTAAGCGGTTGATGTGGTTGTTGGAGAGTTAGCCATCAGCGACGGCGTAAGGCCAGCGGCCGTCGTCCGCGTTGGCAGCCCAAGCCAACGGTCGGCAGCGGGCATTCCCGGCGAAACCCCGGCCAAGCTTCGGTGATCAAGGCGCGAAGAAGGAAGTCCCAGAGAAGCATTCTGGGCAGAAGGCATGCGAAGGAGGGGATGAAGTAGTAAAGAAAAAATAGAAAAAGAAAAAGAAACAAACAAAAGAGAGAAAAGAAAGAAAAAAGAAAAAAAAATATTTTAAAAATCATTTTTGAAAGTTCGGGCGGGTCAGAAATCCGGGTCGGGCAGTCGGGCGGATCGGGTCAGGGGGCCCGGTCCGGAATCTTTATTTTATTAATAAAAATTTTCAGAAATTCAAAAAATATTAAAATATTAAAAAATTCCAAAATTTTGTAAAATTCCAAAAAAAATCGAAAATGTTTAAAAACCCAAAAAAATTAAAAAATTCGAAAATAAATAAAAAAATATTTAAAAATATTTAAAAATTCAGAAAATTCAAAAAAAAATTAAAAAATTCAGAAAAATTCCAAAAAAATTCCAAAAAAATCAGAAAATCAGGAAATGATCGGAAATTAGTTTTGGGCTTAATTTCACTAGATTTTAGGTTAAAAACTCAAAAAAATGAGAAAAACCCTTTAAAAAATTCTAAAAAAATCGGATAAGCCATTAGGGCTTTACCTTAGGGATTTTGGTTGCGTTTTCTTTTCTAGAGACGATGCTAGGTTGTTGATTGTTTATTTTCTTCGTGATTATCTGGTTGCGCACTTTTAATATTGATTGTTATTTTCTTTTTTAGAATGGTTAGGTAGAATTTTAGCTTTTTCGATAGGCTTGTTTGCGAACATTCATGTTTAGGTACCGAAAGGGCGCTAGTTAAATTGCTAGTGTAATCAAGTTCCCGAATTTTGAAATCTCTGGTTTTCGCACGTATCGGGACGATACTCCCGCGTCCCGATTAGAGTTTCTAGCCGACCCTTAATAATGGCTAGTGGCGACTCCATTTAAATGCGTATTTTAAAAAAAAAAAAAAAAAATCTCCGTCGCGCGAGGTATGGGGTTTGGGAGAGCCTCGGTCTTTAGGTTAACGAACCATTTGGTTTGTCTTTAAAACAAATCAATCGTTGTTCGTATCCATCGACAAATACCTCTTGACCTCCGGGGTAGGTCGCGACAGCTTGGCGACTCCACTGGGGACTTGAGAACTTAGGCCTAATAAACGTGATTGTTTGTTAACTAATGTGATCTTATGGCAGTGTATCGCGAAGGCTAAGGTAAGTCCGCTAACGTTGTGTTAAATGATTTTGTAGGTTGGGAGTTATAAGGGGTGGAGTGATTGTTAACGAATTTGTTTTGCAGGTTGGTGTAAGAGTGTATGTATATGTGGATGGAAATAGAAGTGTTGTTTTCATATAAACTCCCGTGCATGTTTTTACTTGCTTTAGCACTACACTTTGCACACACAACCTGCGATCTAAAACCCCGATCGCCTTAGGAAACCCATAGGAGGTGCCAAAAGTGTGGAAACCGTGCGGGGAAGGACCCATGGCTATCCCCTTTTGGTTCCGCCCATTTTCAAGTAGTGATAAAGAGGACTGTCCGACGCAAGCGCGGAATGGGGAAAACTCTTTTGATCTATTTGGGATGGGAACCTTTAGAATTCACACCTTTAGTGAGCCCACGAGTCGGCATGCGACTTGTTTTTGTGTTTGACATATCCGCCATTGTTGGGTAAAGGTTTGTATCTCCTTCACGTTCAATAAGCACAACCTTTTTCTTTCCATGCGAATTTAAATTTACTTCGTAATAAATAGTGATTGATTTAAATGCCCCTAAGCTTAGATATCATGGGCCTCGATGAGCTTCGGATCCTCCCGATCCCGAAGCGAGTGTTGTTGGACATGTGGAATGCCCTCGACCCAGGCAAGAAGAACTACGTGGAAAAGAAGATTGGTCACCTCCTTTTTCTTTTGCATCTAGAGCCCCAAGTGGCATTGATCAAGGCTTTGGCCCACTTTTGGAACCCCGAAACATCGACCTTTGTGTTTGATCGGCATGAATTAACCCCGACTTTGGAGGAAATTCAAATCATCATAGGCGATGTCCCTTCCCTTAGTGTCATCGATCCTTCTTTAGGCATGGATCCCGTCCCTCGTTTGAGCCAAATCCTAGGGGTTCCGCCGCCCGAAATTAGGACACTCCTCGATAGAAACTCCAAGGGCCTCCCACTAGCTTTTATTGAACAACGATTCCATAGTTTCCTTTCGAGTCCTAGAGCCGAATCCGCTAAGGTCTTTCTATTAGCCTTTTTCGGGTTTGTCATCTTTCCATTCACTCAAAAAACGATGGACCCCACTGTTATCCATGTTATCGATGGGATCCTCGTCCTCAAAGGGTTTACCAATATGATCCTCGCCGAGATGTTCATTTCTCTTAATCGTTTCAAGAAAGAAAAACGTGCTGTCCTCAGAGCCCCTTTAGGTATTCTCCAAGTCTGGTTTGTGTCTCACTTGAAACAGTTCGGTGGAAACTTGGCCATTCCTCATGTTAGTAAGGACATAAGCCCCCTTACCCAATTTAGAGAAATAGAAAAATTCCTTCATCCTTGGACATTTCGTGGTTGGATAGACTTCCTCGAGAATCTTGCACCTAAGCAAATTCTTTGGCAAGCCCTTTGGGTTCATTTTCCTAAAGTATGTCTCACAAGTGGCCATAGTGACCCAATTCCACTCTTAGGTTTGACGGGATCGACTTCTTATTATCCTTTGAGAGTCGCCCGTCAATTCTATGTGCTTCAAGAAATTCCTCCTCCTCTAAAGTCGGGTTTATTTCGTTTCGATTTTCGCAATGGGGTCGTCAATAGGGACCAGCTCGAGGGGTTGAAGAACGAAGTGAAGCGAATCATTGACATACTCTACCGTTGCCAACCGAAGGACGTGGAGCGAGCCACAGACTTGGGAGGATCCATGAAGGAGCACCATGCATCGAAGGACTACATAGCGCGACGTGTCGAGCCTGAGCTTGCCGTCACCATCCCGAAATTTCCAGTGATCGCAACACCTAAGGAGACTCAAATGGGACGGATCATAAGAGAAAGGAACGAAGCCCTGGCCGAGGCAGAACATTGGCAGAAAGCTTACAAGCGCGTCCGCAACATGCTGTGAAGAGGCCCTATATCCGAGACTAGTCATGTTCTATTAGTTTCTTTTAGGGCATTCTTTTAATTATCTTGGAATGGATGTATAGGGCTTTTTCTTTAGCCTCTAGAGCAAATGTTTAGGTGAGCTTTTTACTATTTAGCGGGTGTATAGGGATTTCCTTTCACAAATTTTGATGTAATTAGTGAAATTCCCTCTTTGGTAGTTTGAATAGAACATGACGTGGGCATTTTAATCAATCACTATATGTTACTCCCTTTTAATTGTATAATTTCTTACAATGAAATTCTTATAAGAAACTATTCACATGAGGTGCGACTTGCGCGAAAAGGTTTCTTATTTTGATTTCATTATAAGAAAATATAAAATTAAGAGGTGTGCAATTTCCGTTCTCTCACTCTACTCCGTACTAATTTCAGCCTTCTGGTTTTATTTTACGAAACAGGTCCCAAAACTACGGCTTCGTGGCGATCACCTATTCGCACACGCTCGAGAGTAGTAAGGATGAACATCGAGGAGCAAAATGCCCGCTTCACCGCGCTCGATAACAAGATCAATGAGCTAACTGCTCAGCTCGCGCAGTTCGCCAATGAAGTTAGAACCGCACTGGCGTCGCCGAATGCTAACCAAGCCGTGCCACAAGCTGCCCCCGATCCCGAAGAGGGGTCTGTAAGGAGGAATGGTGTCGGGGAGACATTGAATACCGCGCCCGTAGTGGTAGAGCTTGATCCCGTTTCGGAAGCTGTCACGGCCCGCTTGGAAGAGGAGCACAATAAAAGGTTTGCAAAGATAGAAGAGAAACTCCGTGCACTACGGGGATATGAAGAGCATATGATCGAGGATCTTTCTCGATATGCGCAAATGAGCTTTCCTGAGAAGTTCAAGATTCCAGACTTTACCAAGTATGATGGGACCGGAGACCCAAAGATCCACTTGAAGTACTATTTGAACCGAATGGCGAGATATGCCCAGAATGTCCCGTTAATGATTCAGACTTTTCAAGAGAGTTTGACGGGGCCTGCTCTGCAATGGTACGTATTGTCGGAGCCTGAGAAGTATGAGAAGTGGGAAGAGCTAGCCGAAGCGTTCGTCCTGCAGTACAAATACAACACCGACATAGCTCCCACACGTGAAGTGTTGACTCGAACTGAAAAGAAAAGGAGTGAGTCCTTCAGAGCTTTTGCTCAAAGATGGCGTACTCTCGCTGCTCAAGTCCGCCCTCCGCTTGATGAAAAAGAGCTATTGGACCTCTTCCTTAAGGCCTTACCTAATGATTTCTATTTGAAATTGGTGGGTTCTGGATGCATGACCTTCTCTCAGTTGGTAGATGTCGGAGAAAGGGTGGAGGGAGCCATGTACGATGGTAGATTGAATGAAGGGACTAGCCGGAAGTTCCCAAATAGAAAAGAAAAGGATGTGGAGGTCGCATATGTGCAAGCACCGGTTGTGACAAAGCCCCCTGCCTCATCCTCTCAAGGACCGTCTATCTTCCGAGAGAAGACATATCAGAGTTATGAATTCAAAAAGAAGGCACCGAGGCAATTCACCCCCCTACCGAGGCCTCTATCCAAGTTGCTGCCCATGCTGCTGAGAAGGGGAATGGTAGCCAAAGAAGTACCTCGGGATAATCCTCCAAAATTCCCCGGATTCGACTTGTCGAAGTCCTGCGAGTTTCATAGAGGCGAGAGGGGTCATGAGGTAGATAACTGCTTCACTCTCAAGAACAAGGTTCAGAATCTACTCGACAATGGCCTTTTATCCTTCAAGGATCCGCCCCCCAATATCCAACAAAACCCATTGCCTAATCATGCCTAGAATGTCAACGTGGTCACCGGAAAAGGCGATGAGAGTAAGCAAACCTTTGGAGTGAATGTTCGTAAACTATATGAGCTATTGGTGTCGGCGGGACATTTTGAAGAGCGGGAGGATATCCCGATGGAAGAGAAGTTGAGATATATCACTCAGATGGTAGACATGGGCATAATCTATAGTGTGAAGGAGGATGTTACAATGCCCCTGGTAGCCTTTATAGACTCATTTTGCGAGATCGAGAAGGGATCGGAAGGGGCACATGTTGAGCTTACGGAGACTAATGAGCCGATCAATGATGGTACGTCGGAGAATTTAATTGTGACCGATAGTGAAGGAGACAATTCATGTGATGGTTATGAGCCTCATGCTAGAAATGTTAATTGGAACCATGAATTCATGAAGATCGCCCGCGAGAATGGCGAAGTGGTTGACACCCTAGGTCAACCTAGTGGTAAATTCGACTATTTTGTGAAGTATTCACCCCCACCAAGCTTTTTCATCGATCCCAAGGATGTTGTTCCCGATGGGTGGGGAGGTATGGATGACCCGTTTGAGCCCGAGGAGGAGACGGTCAACATGATCACCCCCGTGGTTATTGACCTGTCAGTCGAAGAAAGCCTATCAGACCCCGATGAACAAGATGTTGAGCATGTTATTATCGACCTCACGTCCGAAGAGTTTGCTACTGTAGAAATTGAGGATTATACCATGGAACCGACGGTGATTGAACTCTTGCCCGAGAGCAGGAAAGACATGACAATAGAGATGACCCATAATTACGATACTAGGGCGGTCCCTTGGAGCTACAAGGTGAATGAAATCGATGCTATTACTCGCTCTGGTCGATGCTATGATCCCACCAAGGTGGTTGAGAAAAAGGCTGTTTCAAATGAAGAGGCCGAACAATTTTTAGCAATTGTTAAGACTAGCGAGTTTGATGTTGTCAACCAGCTAAGGAAGATGCCGGCCCAGATATCACTTCTGGATCTTTTCAAATCCTCTGAGAAACACAAAAATGCACTACTCAAGGTTCTAAATGAAGTGCACGTTCCTGAAACTATCGATGATACCCAATTGGAGGAGTTTGTTGGGTCTATCTTGCTGAAAGATCAGATTTCTTTTGCCGATGAAGATTTCCCTCCAGAAGGTCGCAATCACACCAAGGCGCTACTTATTTCAGTTAAGTGTCGCGATAGAATGGTAGCAAGAGTGTTAATTGACAATGGGTCTGCATTAAACATCTGTCCACTTGCCACCCTTCGTCGTCTGGGAGTGAGTGAAGAGAAAATTCTGTCATCTAAATCTACCGTTCGTGCTTTCGACGGTATGAAGAAGGAAGTCGTTGGCGAGGTAGAGCTTGAACTACTGATCGGTCCAGTTCTTTTTCTGGTCAACTTCCAGGTCCTGGACATTCCTAGTGCGTTCAATTTTCTATTAGGACGACCTTGGATACACACTGCCGGAGCCGTCCCCTCGAGCTTGCACCAGAAGGTTAAATTCATTGTGGAGGGAAAACTGATAACTATTCACGGAGAGACTGATTTTAAAGTTTTTCACGACACCGCAATCCCGTACATAGAGCCCGAGAATAAGGCTGAATCAAGCTACCAGACTTTGGAGTTAGTGTCAGTGGTCCATGTGCCTGTGGGGAGTATTATGCGCAACCCAGAAGTGGCTAAGCCTTCAATGATGTCGAGTAGAGTATTGCTCGAAAACGGTCATATTCCTGGAACCGGCCTAGGACTGTATGGACAAGGTATCAAACAACCTATCCAGGCTTCCAAGTGGAATAAAACGACAGGCCTAGGCTATCATGGTGGCAATTCTGGTGGCCGACGTAATCATGAAAGACGAGGCGATCTAGGAGGTCGGGGTAATCGCGGAGGTCGTGGTGGCCGTGGAAGCTATACTAGCTACGGGGGTCGTGGAAATCTATTTGGGTTAAAGGAGGGTCAAGGGGGCTTACTCCTTCCGGAGTTGAAAGAGATCTTCCCGGGTCCACCCAAGCTGCTGCAGGAAGAGGAGGCCGTCCTTGGCCTAGTCGAGTTGTTCGAGGAGGAGTTTACTTGTGTTATCATGGGAAGTGAGGAGACCGAGCCCTCTACTGCTACCACCAACCCTCCTGAGTAGGGATGCTGTTTTTCTTTCCTGTTTCGTTAGTTTGAGTCTATGTCTATCCCTTGCATGGGAAGTCGGTTTAGGTCTAGCTGCTCCTTTCCTTTGTAATCAAAATCTTGGACTGCGAGCCGTCGGTCCAGGACCTCGAGTCATGTAAACGGCCTTATCCTGTTAATAGAATCATGAATCTGTTTTATTAAGGACGTGTGGAAGTACCTAAACCAGTCTGATGATGATGCTTTGAGGCCTGGACTTCCACACGCTTCCTAGTTTTCAAAATTCTTTGTGGATAGAGACGTCCGAGGATATGAGGATGGATCTCTCGTATTATTTCAAAATTATTTCAAAACAGATGCATGTTATCAATTGCAATAACGCTTGCTGATCTAATTACTAATCTTCTTCATGGCATCTCAGGCATATCATTCCACATAATCATGATAGTTGCATTTGTAACTCGGATTTGCTTGACGGAAATTCCTCCGGGTCCGATGATGATAAGGAGGACTGTGGTCAGAGAAGCGTCGAACGAGACTGGATTCGCCATGAAGAATCTAAACCGTTGACCGCAGAGCCTACAGTCACAATAAACCTTGGTGATTTGGAGAATGTCAGAGAAGTCAAAATTGGAGCTGGCCTTTCTGAAATTAAGGCTAAAAGGATGATTGGGCTGCTAAAGGAATACCAAGATGTGTTCGCATGGTCGTATGCGGATATGCCGGGATTAGATAAGGAAATCGTAGAGCATGCTCTCCCGACTGATCCAAATATCCCGCCTAAGAAACAAAGGCTTAGGAGAACAAGGCCCGAATTATCCAAGAAAATCGAAGAAGAAGTCATGAAGTTATTGAAAGTGGGCTTCATAGAGGTGTCATACTATTCTGATTGGATCGCCAATGTCGTCCCTGTCATGAAGAAAGATGGTCGAATTAGGGTTTGCATCGACTACCGTGATTTGAATCGAGCAAGCCCGAAAGATGATTTTCCGTTACCTCATATTGATGTGTTGGTCGACAGTACTGCGGGATTCGAACTGTTTTCCTTTATGGATGGATTTTCTGGCTACAATCAAATTCGGATGAAAGAAGAAGATAAAAGTAAGACCTCCTTCATTACCCCATGGGGGACCTTCTGTTATAAGGTAATGCCTTTTGGCTTGAAGAATGCTGGAGCAACGTACCAAAGAGCAATGGTCACCCTATTTCACGATATGATGCATAAGGAAGTGGAGGTCTACGTGGACGACATGATTGCTAAATCCAAGCATGGAGAGGACCACATCAAGGTGTTGCAAAAATTGTTTGATCGACTCCGAAAATTCAAGCTGAGGCTTAATCCCGACAAATGTGTGTTTGGGGCAAAGTCTGGGAAGCTATTAGGGTTTATGGTTAGTAGTCGAGGCATTGAAATTGACCCATCGAAAGTTAAAGCCATTTGTGAGCTGAAACCTCCTTCAACTGTCAAAGAAGTTCGGAGTTTGTTAGGGAGACTGAACTATGTGGCGAGATTCATATCTCAGTTGTCTGAGACGGCTAAACCTTTGTTCAAGCTCTTGAAGAAGAACGCCAAAATTGAGTGGGATATCGACTGTCAAAAGGCCTTTGAGAAAATAAAGCAATATCTTTCTCATCCGCCAGTTCTGGTTCCGCCAGTTCCGAAGGTGCCATTAATACTGTACCTGACTATTCATGATGAATCATTGGGAGCCTTGCTAGCCCAGAAAAGGCCGGGTGATGGTAAAGAATGTGCGATATACTATCTCAGTAAGAAGTTCACTTCCTCCGAAACTAATTACCCCGGAGTTGAGAAAACATGTGTGGCCTTGGTGTGGGTGTTACACCGTTTGCGCCAATACACACTCCATCATCGAATTCTGCTTGTAACTGAGAATGATCCCATCAAATTTTTACTGGAAAAACCCGCGTTGGTCGGAAAATTAGCGAAGTGGCAAATTCTAGTGTCTGAATTCGATGTCCACAGCATGACCCAGAAATCCATCAAGGGAAGAGCCATAGCTGACATGTTGGCGGAAAACTTCGAAAGGTCGGAGGACCAGGATCAGTCGGATCCCATAGAGGAACGCATTTCAGAGGTACTGAGTGATAAGTGGACCATGTACTTCGATGGTGCTGTTAATTTGACTGGTTCTGGGACTGGGGCAGTTCTCATTTCCCCGACGGGTCAACATTATCCTGTGGCCGCCAAGTTGGTCTTTCCTTGTACTAACAACATCTCAGAGTACGAAGCTTGCGTACTGGGGCTACAGCTGGCCGTTGACATGAAAGTTAGGAAGCTACAAGTCTATGGTGATTCTGCGCTCATCATTCTGCAAACAGAGGGTCAATGGCGGACTCGCGACCCCAAATTAATCCCTTACCACGAATTTCTGGAGGAGTTGATAAAGGAATTTGACGAGGTTGTCTTCGAATATTTGCCTCGATCGCAGAATCAGTTCGCCGATGCCTTGGCCACGTTGTCATCGATGCTGCAAGTTACGGGAGGATTGGACATCGAGCCTTTGAAAATTGAAATTCAAAGACGTCCAGCTTACTGTATGGTGATCGTCGATGAACCTGATGGGAAGCCTTGGTATTATGACATTATGAACTACCTTCAAAAGGGTGAATATCCTCCCGGGAGCGAACTAGCTGATCAGAAATACATTAGGAAGCTAGCTACCAAATTCTTCGTAAGTGGCAATACTCTTTACAAGAGGTCTTTCGACTCAATTTTATTGAAATGCGTTGATGCTAAAGAAGCTAATCAGTTGATGAGAGAAATACATGAGGGGGAATGCGGTCCGCACATGAATGGCCATCTTCTAGCCAGAAAAATCACGAGACTGGGATATTTTTGGATGGCTATGGAGACTGACTGTATCCGACATGTTCGTTATTGTCATCAGTGCCAGATTTATGCGGACAAAGTCAACGTACCGCCCAATGAATTGCATCAAATGTCTGAGCCATGGCCTTTCTCAATGTGGGGAATTGACATGATTGGGCCAATTAACCCTAAGGCCTCTAATGGACATCGCTTCATCTTGGTGGCCATTGATTATTTCACTAAGTGGATTGAGGCGAATTCATATGCCAATGTGACCGCCAAGAATGTAGCCAAGTTTATCCGCCGTGACATCATCGCTCGCTATGGAGTCCCGGAGGCGATCATTACTGATAATGGCTCAAATTTGAACAACAAGGTCATGGATGACTTGCTCAACGAATTCCACATTCGTCACCTGAATTCCTCACCCTACCGTCCACAAATGAATGGAGCTGTGGAGGCAGCTAATAAGAACATAAAGAAGATCCTGTCAAAGACTGCTGACAATTATCGAGATTGGCATGAACGATTGCCTTATGCGTTAATGGCATATCGAACCTCGATTCGTACTTCAACAGGGGCAACTCCTTTTTCGCTTGTCTATGGTATGGAAGCTGTCTTGCCTATAGAAGCTGAAATTCCTTCATTAAGGATTCTCTCACAAGCCAGCTTCTCTGAGAAAGAATGGACTCAACAGAGATACGATCAGTTAAACATGATTGAGGAGAAAAGACTCAGGGCTTTATGCCACGGTCAATGCTACCAAAAGCGAGTTGCAAAATCTTTCAACCGTAAAGTCCGACCTCGACATTTTGAAGCCGGAGATCTCGTGCTAAAGAAAGTGTTGTTTGCCATGCCGGCACCGGGTGGGAAGTTTGCCCCGAACTATGAGGGTCCGTATGTAGTTAAAAAAGCGTTACTTGGGGGCGCCCTAGTTCTTGTAGAAATGGATGGCCGAGAACTGCCAAAGCTTGTAAATGCCGATTCGGTGAAGAAATATTTTCCTTGAATGAAATCCAAGGCCTGAGGGCCATTTCTGATTCGAGTCATTGTAGGTTATTCACATTGCGCGTATCATGCATATCATGCATCCATGCACACAAATTCATTTTGCAGGTTCCAGATGATCCATGAATTTGACCCGCGATTGACCGAAAGGTTTTGACAAGTATTCAGAAAATCAAATGCAAAGGAAGGAGTTACCAAGTCACCCTACTGCAGGTAAGTACCCTTCTTCCTAAAATCAAAGGGGAGTCAAATGGAGAATTTTCATTGCAAAGAAAAAATCTTTGAGGTTTTTGAGAAGCAACAAATGCTGAAGTGGAAATTAAAAGAGCAGAATTTGTGCAAATATTTGGAATGTCGTTTCGTCCAAAAATTGTCTTTATGCTTGATGAATCATTCATTTTGAATCAAAACTCCCTGTGGAGATTGATCAATCCACGATGAGCTCAACAAAATGAAAGAGGAATGTTGATCATGCCAAGTGAGAAACATTTAGGATGAGGAAGGGCAAGCCATTCCCAAACACGTCCTGTAAATACTCTAAGAGGAGAGAAAACAAGAAACTCATGTTGTTTAAGGATGAGAGATTCATTCGCAAATAGTACACATGCCAAAATGAAAAGAGGCATTTCCTTCTTATATCCTATACACTACAGGTGATCATAGTTGAGCCCCTTTGAGCCTTCACATGTGAAGAATTGCTATAAAATACCCCTGTCAAGAACCACCCCACAATGGGGCAAATTTGGAGGTTTTGGTTGACATTCATTGGAAGAAAAGATGATAAATATTTCTTTACTCTCACTCGCATCAATCTTTTGTGGTAACTTCAGAGGATTCCTTATGCAAGCTTGAAACATCCCAAAATGAAGAAGAGTATTCATTTCTCTACCCAAACACTCACACTCTTTGTTTAGCCATATTGAGCCTAAACATTCATTTCAAAAGCCCGAGTGGTGATTGTCTCCCCACACTGGGGCAAGGCACATATTTTACCAAGGCAATTAGTGCTTATGAGATAGCGTGTAAAAAAAAAAATCTCGAAAGTCCTCGGAGCTCAAAAGGTTCAAATGAGCAAGAGTCAAATGAAAGTTAGGGGGCATGAAAAAGCAGTGTGCCTAGTAAAAGTAAGGCCGATGCCCATAAAAAAAAGAGAGGAAAGCTGTATCAAGAGAAAGGCTCTCATGTGAAAAAAAGATGTCAAAAGAAAATTGTTGGCAAGAAAAGAAAAATCATTACAAATACAAAAGCCATTAGAGAAAGGAGCGAAGCTCTTGTGTTGAAAGAATTAGTCAATGGACTTTCGAGATAAACTGAATTTCAAACTTTGAATGCCTTCAAAAAGATTGGATGATACGATAATGATGCCATGATGATCACCCACTCTTAAACCCATTTTGTGAATTTCTAAGCCTTTCGAGCCCTTACCCAAACCAATGTTACAACCTTCTCCAAAGTCTCTTCTGATTGGGATGGTTCAAGCAGAAATTTGGATGTCCAGAGAAGCTATCGCTTGAGAAGTGGGAGCAAGGTTATCTTATCTCATCTTAAGGTTTCTTGACTTGTAAATCTGGCGACGATGTTGATCGATGATTATTCCATTTCTTGGCCGATAATGCTTATCCATTGTTGAAACCATAATTAAACCTACATTACGACCCTTTAAAAGACCTCTTAGATTGGTTGAGGTGTATTTATTGCGAATGATTCTCGAAGCCTTCGACATTAGTAATGCGAGACACATTAGAGATCAGACTATTTCCCACATCAATGGATAGGATCAAACAGCCTTCTTGAGAGTTATGAGAAGCCCTTTCCAACTACGGAGCTTTTGCTTGGCATGTTTAACAAGCCCTTTCATGAGTTAAGATCATTTTGACAAAAGACTTTCTCCTAAGAGAATCTGATGATTAATGACACTTCTCAAACCTGATGGCAATCTTTTGGTATTGAATAATGTTGAATGTTTTCCAAACAATAAAGTTTAGTTTGATTTGCTCATGCAATCAATACTTTTTCAGTGAAGATATTCTTTTGATAGTGTCATTCATGACATTTAAATGATGTCAATCTCGCCTGGTATGCTTTCTCTATCAGGGCACGTGTTATAACATATTCTGTTAGATGTGCAGTGGCCATTCCGGAATCTTCTTGATTGATAGATTTGCAGCCTCGAAATTGCACAATGAGTTTTTGCAGCTCGGAGCATTTCATTGATCTGGGTCTTTCCTGAAACCCCGATTTCAAAAGGTTCACAGGTCTATCCTTAAAACATGTTTTTTATAACATCAAGTCTTGTGCAAAAAAAACCTTAGGCATTCTTTCAAGGTTTTATTCCCGTTGCCGTTCATAGGGTTTTAGTCTTGATACGGAATCTTTGACATTCCTAGAGTTGTAGTCCCTAAACATACCTTCAGGGTTTTATCCCCTTTACTGTCCACAGGGTTCTAATCTCGATACAAAATCTTTGACGTTCATAGGGTTTTAGCCCCTAGACGTATTTTCAGGGTTTTATCCCCTTTGCTTCGTAGGGCTTTAGTCCTGATGCGGAAGCATTGACGTTCATAGGGTTGTAACCCCTAGGCGCCTTTTTATTTTATTTATTATTGTTATTATCTTCTTTCTTTCTTTCTTTCCTTCTTTCCCTAAAAAAAAAAAAAATCTCACACTTCGAGCTGAGGCGCCATCTCGTACCCTTTGCTGGCAAAATGTAGGTGCCATTTTCGTCTTCGAACGAAACTTCGTTGAAATTCCCTTCGAAGAGGGGCAGCTGTTGACACCTAATTTTGCCCGCCGCGATTAATTAAGGTTTGAATGGTAAATTGGCCATGTTAGAGCAAAAGAGAGATAAAACTAAAATTAAAATAAATAAAACATATATCGGACCAATCTAGCCCGACCCATCAACCCTAGTTCCGATCTTTTAATTCCCGCTGGGCCTAGCCCTTTTTGCTTATCTCTCTTTGGGCTTGGCCCCTCATTTTTCCTCTCTCTTCAGCCCACCTTCGAATCCTTCCCCCTCCCTTTTTTTTATTTTCGGCCCAACCTTCCATCATTTCATTTTTCTTCGGCCCAACCCAGTCGCTCAACCCCTCACTCTCTCCCTCACGCACGTTGGCCCAGCCCTCTTCATTTCTGTTTGTCTTCCTCACGCTTGTGAAAAGGACGAACGAGGGGGGACCACAGGGAAGGGCAGGTACAAGAGCAGAGGAGCGATGCTCTGGCAGGAAAAACGGAACGTCGACGCGCAGTGCAGAAGCCGCGCGACGCTGGGGGAGCAGAGGTCAGAGGTGTAGCCGTGGTCCTCGGGCTACCCTCTCCTTTCTCGGCATTAAAAGGGGGCCAACAGAAATCATCCCGAAGGGGGAAAACGAGGAAGAAGAGAGCGAGAGAGGTGAAGCCAATAGAGAACGAAGAGAGAAAATGGAGGATTGAGGGGTTGGAGGAGAGTGTTCTGGCCCTCTTGATCGGCAAGGAGGTGGCCGGGCGAATCTCTTCCCCCTCTCCACCGTGTGCTTAAGCTCGGAGATACCGACTGAGGGAGCTTGAACAAGAAATCCAAAGCTTTGGGGGGCTGGAAATGGGGGAGTAAAGGGCAGATCCGAAAGGAGAAAGCTTGGTTCGTGCCGCGGTCGTCCACCCTCGTTGACGGTCTTGGCGAGCCTTCGGTCACCGCTCTTCAGCTCGGTTATTCACGAAACAGGTAACTCGCCGTTGCATATTTTGCTCTGTTTTAGCGCTCCCTTCCCCTGCCTCTCGGGTGCCGGGCACACCGAGTCCATTCGGTGGTCGCCCGGCCACGTGAGGGATGCTTGTGTTCGTTTGACACTCAATGAAGTTGTTTTAAACATTTCGCACCGAGGGTAGGCCCCGAGCTTTGCTAAAAGCAAGCTCGTTTCTGCATTTTTCAAATGCTCCTCACATATTGAATGAAATGTCCCAACGAAACAGCATAAACTTGGAGCCTCGAATCCGACCATGTCGACCTTTGAAGCCCTTTTTTTTTCTCTCTCACAAACTGAAACACGTCTGTAGCAAGATACGCCTTCTAGACCTTCAAACATCACCCGTAAACTGAACACCGCCTTGAAACCTCGACCTAAATCCCGTATCTCGACCCTCACGCACCCCCTGTTTGGCAAAAGGCCCGAGTGAGAATTGAGATTACCACCATCAAAACTTGTTCCTATTATTTTCGTTTCACCATTTGCTTGTGCTCAGATCTATATCTCATAACTGACTTGATATTTTCTTTCGTTTTTATGCCATGTTTCGCACGTCATTTGGGTTGACCGCGAGTACGCATGTCCCGCTGGAGAAACCTTTCCCCATCCGAGAGGCCCGCGGCTTCAGGCCGCCCCTTGTTAGTTCACTATCTCGGTTTCTTGTCTCGTGCGTTTGTTTGTTGAGATTTAGCGCATCATCTTTGGTGGGCTGAAAGTTGGATTACCGGAAAGTAAATTCGTCGCCGATGGGGGGTTGCGGCTATTTCTTTAAGCGGTTGATGTGGTTGTTGGAGAGTTAGCCATCAGCGACGGCGTAAGGCCAGCGGCCGTCGTCCGCGTTGGCAGCCCAAGCCAACGGTCGGCAGCGGGCATTCCCGGCGAAACCCCGGCCAAGCTTCGGTGATCAAGGCGCGAAGAAGGAAGTCCCAGAGAAGCATTCTGGGCAGAAGGCATGCGAAGGAGGGGATGAAGTAGTAAAGAAAAAATAGAAAAAGAAAAAGAAACAAACAAAAGAGAGAAAAGAAAGAAAAAAGAAAAAAAAATATTTTAAAAATCATTTTTGAAAGTTCGGGCGGGTCAGAAATCCGGGTCGGGCAGTCGGGCGGATCGGGTCAGGGGGCCCGGTCCGGAATCTTTATTTTATTAATAAAAATTTTCAGAAATTCAAAAAATATTAAAATATTAAAAAATTCCAAAATTTTGTAAAATTCCAAAAAAAATCGAAAATGTTTAAAAACCCAAAAAAATTAAAAAATTCGAAAATAAATAAAAAAATATTTAAAAATATTTAAAAATTCAGAAAATTCAAAAAAAAATTAAAAAATTCAGAAAAATTCCAAAAAAATTCCAAAAAAATCAGAAAATCAGGAAATGATCGGAAATTAGTTTTGGGCTTAATTTCACTAGATTTTAGGTTAAAAACTCAAAAAAATGAGAAAAACCCTTTAAAAAATTCTAAAAAAATCGGATAAGCCATTAGGGCTTTACCTTAGGGATTTTGGTTGCGTTTTCTTTTCTAGAGACGATGCTAGGTTGTTGATTGTTTATTTTCTTCGTGATTATCTGGTTGCGCACTTTTAATATTGATTGTTATTTTCTTTTTTAGAATGGTTAGGTAGAATTTTAGCTTTTTCGATAGGCTTGTTTGCGAACATTCATGTTTAGGTACCGAAAGGGCGCTAGTTAAATTGCTAGTGTAATCAAGTTCCCGAATTTTGAAATCTCTGGTTTTCGCACGTATCGGGACGATACTCCCGCGTCCCGATTAGAGTTTCTAGCCGACCCTTAATAATGGCTAGTGGCGACTCCATTTAAATGCGTATTTTAAAAAAAAAAAAAAAAAATCTCCGTCGCGCGAGGTATGGGGTTTGGGAGAGCCTCGGTCTTTAGGTTAACGAACCATTTGGTTTGTCTTTAAAACAAATCAATCGTTGTTCGTATCCATCGACAAATACCTCTTGACCTCCGGGGTAGGTCGCGACACATCTTATATATTTTGTTTGATTTCTTTTCCATTGTGTTTATTGGTGAATTTTGTGTTGTAGGCTTTAGGACTTAGACCTGGTGCTATTGATGGTGCCATCAGTGTCTCTGCTGTTCAAGTTCACTTTATTGTGTTCGCTATCATTTTAATGATATTACTTTATAGGAGTTCTCTTCTTTGGATGTTAATGGAACCAATCTTCATTTGTAGCTACAGATTTGCTATAGTCACACTAAATAGTACAAAAAGTAGCAAGTGGCAGTTGAGCTTCTGTATTGTTGGGGGTTGTTTTAGACAAGGAAACAAGACTTTACTTTTTCTTGTGAGGCTCAAGTAAAAATGGGCTTAATCCAGCTAATATAATTTAGAAGATATATTAAGGTACTTGTGAGTGGATCTAATTAAAGTTTCTGCCAAGACTAGTTCTTTTAAAGAGGACCAATTATGTTAATATCCTTGGTAAGATCTTAGGTGAGACTGTTCTGCATAGTGAAAGAAGATACAATGATTGTCACATCAAGTCATAATTAATTGTGCAATTACTTGAAATCCATAAGCACGTGTCAGCAAAAAAAATTTTCTTATTATTCTCAAGTTTTGGTGCATCAATCGGGAACTGGTGTCAATATGATAGATGGTGGGCTTTTAGCACCGGTGTTCAGGTTAATTTATATATTTGCAACATGTGGATGCGGACATGTCTTGCATGGTCTTTTACATCTAGATGTGGATGATATGGAAGTATGCAATGTCTATTGTGATACCAGACTTATTTTTGTAGATTTGGAAGGATTTGAGTGGTGTTACTTTGAACAACTATTTGTTTATTTCTTTGTGCTATGAACAACTATTTGTTTATTCACTAAACATGTAGTTTCCGGGTGAATACGCATCGGAGTAGCTTTTATCTTTTTGTATAGTATTGACACCAGTTGCCCAAAATTAATTATACAAAATTGAGGGGTTAATGTCCTTAATTCCTAAAATAAAAATTTTAATATTTGATGGCATTGCATATAGACATTAGATAAATTAGTATTAATTGCATTAATTAAAGTTTAAAAAAAAATGGAGCAGAATCGGGCCGAGTCGACCCGACCCTTTAGTCCTTCCCCTAGCTGGGCCTGGCTTAGCCCCCCTTCTTTTTCTCTCTTTTTTCTTTTCCCGCTGGGTCCAGCCCGGCCCTTTCTTCTACCTTCTTTCCCCAGCCTAGCCTAGCCTACCTCTCTCCTCCTTTCCTCTCTCCTCCACATTGGAGGCAGGACAGCCAGCAAGGAAGCCGCTTCCACCATGCGAAAATCAGCCCCCAAAGTCAAGGGGACAAAGCACAGGCTAGCGGAGCAGAGATTGAGTGGTGGAGAGCTGGCGGAGTAGGTAGCCTGCTGCCATAAAAGCCGAGGAAAGAACATGGGAGAGAAGGGGGTCCGGTGAGGAACATCGAGCAGGGAGTCGGGGCGAGAGAGAGAGAGACCGAGAGATATCGAGCGAGACAGAGAGCCGGAGAGCTTTTCCGGCGACCGTGGCGCTCGTACCGCGGCCATAAAGAGAGAGGGGAAGGGGAGAAGAGGAAGGAAAAAGAAAAAGAAAACAGAGGGGGGCATCGAGAAACAGGGGAAGAGCTCGGTTTGGAGAGAGAGACAGTCGAGAGAGAGAGAGAGCTCGAGTGTGAGACTGAGATCCTGACCGAGCGAGTGGCTACGCCTGAGCGCCGGCCGACGGCCCGTGGCCGGCCCTTGACCCTTCCCTTCGGAGCGAGCTTACGGTAAGATTTTGGTTCGTTTTTGTGGATTTGGGGGTCGATTTTCCGAGGATCGCGGCTTTGGCTGCGCACGAGGCGACTGGACATAATCTGATCTTTCAAGCTCGTCCTCATTAGCCGTCGCCGTGCCGAGTAGGGAGCTCCGTCGATCCCCCTGTTTTGCCTAGCCGTGCTCTGTTTTGGTGGTCTCGGCCAACCGGGACCGAGACTCGCCGGCACTCGGCCACACGTGGTTCCGAGCGTCGGCGAGCCTTCCCCAGTTGCCGTGGTGTGTTGTCACGTTGTCTGCGTTGTTTGTTGGCGTCGATTCGTGTCCTAATCTGTCCTGCCTTGCTTTGTCGATCAGCGCCCGCCAAGTGTTTGTCAATATGCCTGAGTGAGTTCCGGTTTTGTTCTCTTTGTTTTGGGCCGGCGATGCCGGGGTCGGATGAGGAACAACGGTCTAGGTGGCGGAGTCGTCCTCGGAGTGGCTGTGTGGAGGTCGGGCGTGGGCCAGGGGTGGCTGAGCTTTGGCCGATTTGAGACTCGAGCCGAGGTCCGGCTGGCGATGGAGGCTGGTCGAGCGGAGCTCGCGCCTACAACCTGGGTGGACCGAGGAGCCGCCGAGGCGCGCGTGCCGCCAGGCCGAGATGGGCGGCGCCGCCCGACCCGGACCTATTGTCCGTGTCAGACCAGCAAATCGGACCAGATCCATCGACCCGGATCCGATTATTGTTATATTATTATTTTTAATATTAAAATATATATTTTAAAAATAATAATAACTTAAAAATTCGAAAAAATATATTTTTTTAAAAAAGGAAATAGCCTAAATAGCTGACTTCGAGTAATTTTCCTTAAAAAATGTGAATCTTTCCAAAAAAAAAAAAGGTGTCCAAATTGAACAAGCCTTTAGAGTTATATCACGGGGTTTTGAATGTCCTAAAAATAAATGCATTGTCGTTATTTGTGCAATTTATTATATGATCATTTATCTGAATGCATGATTTCGATATTTTGAATGTCATCTCTCTAATTAGGATTAGAATCCTAAGCTACACATCTATTTTGATTGCTAATCAATAATAATTGTGCACTCGTATGTTCACCTCACATGTTAGGAGATAGGTTATTAAATTAATTCAAACTGTTTAATAAATATTTTCTGAAATGAACAAAGATGAAATGTTCCAAAAGGGCACTAATCACTCAATTAATGTAACTAAGTTCTTGAATTCATTTAATTTTTGATTTGTAGGAGTAGATGTTGACACCTAATTTTTAGTTCATTATTGTCATATTTTCAAAATTAGGTCTAGGGATCTTGGTCAAGCCTAGAAACCTATTTCTAAATCAAAAAAATAATTTTTTAGCATTTTTTCTTAATTTCTTTTAGTCAAAATAAGCAAGAAAATCAAGAAAAATAGTAAATGGAATCAGAAAATTCCATAAAAATAGTCATTAATCTTCTTTTAAATCCAATTTCATAAATACACTGTAAGTTTTAGAAAATCTCAATCGGGTATATGTTTTTCCCAAAATTGGGCAAAATCAAACTCGGATTGAATCAAAAATTAAATTAAATTTTTTCTAAACATTTTTAAGTCATAGTGTCTTCACAACAATTGATTTTGGGACCTTTAATTGTATAATGGTCGGTTCAATTGCACAATTTGACATAAAAATCAAAAATTCCCAAAAATTGATTGAAAATTAAGAATTTTGAACCTAAATTGGGAATCGTACCCAAAATGAAATTGTCGAAATATGAGACTATCATTTCTAGGGTTAATCAGGGGTGAGTAATTCAATTTTGGCAACAATTTTACCTATTCAGGTCATTAGGACCTCGAATTGAACAAAACACTATTAACCCGAATATAAAAATGAGAAAATCTTGGGCACAATTATAATAAAAATTGGGGAAAATTATATGTTTAGGTTCGGAATATGATGGGAAATCTAATTTTGGGTTTTAATTTGAAACAATCGGTTGAAATTGAGTCCAATTTAGATATTTGGTCAAAACCGGAACTGCCGGGTCGGGCGGGTCGACCCAACCCGAACAGTTCTTCTTTCCTACCCGATCGCCCAAAACCTAGAAAAAACTAGTAAAAAATAACTCGTGCCCGCAACTTCATTGACTCACCCCGATCAAATTAGCACGTTTTTAATTGATTTTTCCAGCTGTATAATGATGATTTGGCATCGGTTAACAACCCTAATCGATTAGAAAATCAGTTCTAATCAATTTTGGGTGGGAATTTTGATGAACAAAAATAAGAAAAACCGACGGGAATGAACAGAACCCGTTCGAGAAAATTCCCAAGAGAGAAAAGAGAAAAAGGAGGGAAATCGAAGGGAGAAAACTAGAGATAGAGGGTCAGAGGTCCCCTCGTGAGTGTTCGGTGCCGCCCTAGACGGCGGGGCGTCGGCGAATCACGAGTTGGCCGTGACCTCCCCTCGCTGTGCCAAGCCGGAAAGCTGACCGCGAAGGTCTGAAAATCAGCCTCGGCTGGCGCATCTCGACCTGTTCCGGCGAATCCAAGCACACCGGGAGGAAGAGAAAGTGTTAAGGAACGACCTCTGGGGTACGGATCACTTCGAAAAATTCATTTGGTTGTCGAACGAATTAGGTAAATATCGTTCACACTCAGCTTTATGAAAATTTTCCAGAATTTGTTTTTGACCTCAATGTGCATGTTTGAGTGATTTCATTGACGAATATTGGTATTTTGATGTTCAAAACACGTTTCTGATCATGCTTTTATGTTATTTGATTGCATTTGTGGATGAAAAATGGTATAAACCGGGTCGGCCATGTATAGAAACCTCCTCGCCGGAGCTCGGAAATCCTTGCCAGAGAGTCGTCGTGGCCGTAGGCCATTCAAGTAGGCCTTCTTTAAACCTTCTTGACGATTTGGAATTGATTTGAGACGATGTAGATGGCTAGAGCGGCTAGTGTATTAATATGAATGCTAGTAATGTTGTCTAGAATAATTTCGTGTTGGTATTTTTCGATCGGTTTTTTTTCATCAGTCGACGGACGTCCAGCGACATTCTGATTGGGCTGGATCAATATTAGAACATATGGGCTTGGTAATGGATTAACTGAGATGGCCGGAATCATACTGGAAGGTTGCCGGATCTCGATTCGAAGTCACGACCTTGAAAACGTTAAATACAAAACCATGCACACTGAGTGCTCGACCAAATGCCTCAATGAAGATCATTCAAAATGGTGCCGTTTTGGGCATGCCCTCGCCGGAAGAGGTGATCGGCACTGGCGCCGGCAACAGCCGGTTCGGTCTCGGCCAAACTGGTCCGAACTGGTTCGGTCCAGTTCGTTCCCTTTGGTGGGAAAAATTCAAAAAAAATAAATAAATAATATAAAAAATTAGAAAAATTCTTTAAAAAATTACAAAAAATCACAAAAATTTAGATTTTCTTAGAAAATTAGAAAAAAAATCAGAAAATTCATAAAAATTAGAAAAATTACAGAAAATTCAGAAAAATACAAAAATTTTGGGAAAATTCATAAAAAATTTCGAAAATTCAGAAAATACAAATAAAAATTTTTGAAAATTTTGGAAAATCAATAAAAAATTGAAAAATTGAGAAATTCACAAAAATTTCCAGAAAATCATAAAAAAATCATTTCCTGGTTTAAGAAAATTTTCCGAAAAAAAATTTCAAAAAAAAATTCAAAAAATTTGAAAATTCGTAGAAAGGTCCAAAATCATCGTGGCCAGCCATAAAAATGAAATTTGAATTTTTGAAGTGTCCAAATGGCATTTAAAAAAATTAAAAAAAATTAAAAAATCAAAAATTTTGAAAACCCACATAATGATTCAAAATCATTATGGCCAGTCATAAAAAGTGAAATTTGGATTTTTCAAAATGTCTAAGTGGTATCTTTTGGAAAATTCCAAATTTAGGGACAACTTCTAAAAAACCCTAAATCCTAAAAAATGAAATGAACAAGCTATTAGAGCTTCTTTAGGATTTGAGTGTTTTGCTTGACTTTCATATTTTTGTGGCCAAATTAGGGTTGCTACGATTGATTTGTCATTGGATGTGCATTTAATTTTTGGATACTTAATTGTTTATCCATGATTAAATTAGTGAATTGACTTTAGGGATCCGTGTAATACGTTAGACATGTCATATCGTTCTTAGATACCGAAAGGGCGTTACTGCTCTCAATTTGAGGTTGTTAACGTAACCAAGTCCCTTATCCAGAATCTTTGGTTCGTAGGATTGCGATATTTCTGCCGTACCTCAATTAGGTTTCTAGTCAACCTATCGTAAATGACTAGTGGCGACTCCAAGTTCAAATTTAAATCAAGTAAACCCCACTGTCACGTGAGGTATGGTCTGGGAGAGGCCTATATAGAAAAATACCTCCATCCTAAGCATGCGAGAGCGTGGCGCGACAATAGAGTGATTCTCCCATCACCTTATTTGGATTTCTAATTGATCTACCCTAAATTGATTAGTGACGACCCCTAGATAAAAATCACTTGCAGGTTAAAAATCTAAACCCTAAGTTGCGATATGGTATGAGCTTGGGAGAGTTCGAGTTAAGTCCTGAACTTAGACTTAGCGCGTACCAGGCGAGACCCCCATTTTTATTGATAAAAACTGGAGGTCAATCGAGACAGACTAGCGATTTTGCTAGGGAATTTTAAATGATACATGTTTTTCTTAAGTGGACTTAAGCCAGAAACTTTACCCTGTTCAAAAACATATTTTGGAAGCAAGGATTTCAAGTATGACCCTAACATTAAGGTATTAAATGTTCTTGTAGTTGGGAGTTATAAGGGCATAGTTTTTGTTAACCCTTTGTTTTGCAAGTCCGGAGCTTGGGAATGAAAGTTTAATTCTTAAACCTTTGAAGCGGTGACTGTTTATAAATTATTGTGCATGCTTTAATAATTTAGCATTACACTATTACACACATAATCATGCCGTTGGACTTGGGCCGAGTATGATGCGTGTATTCTCGATCTACAAGCAGCGGTTGACATGAAAACAACCAAACTAAAAGTGTTTGGTGATTCTACTTTAATCATCCTCCAGACTGTGGGTGAATGGAAGACTAGGGATGCTAAGTTAGTATCCTATCATGACTTTTTAGAAGAATTGGTGATAGAATTCAACGAAATCTCGTTTGACTACCTATCTATATCTCATAACCAATTCGCTGATGCGCTGGCCATGCTATCATCTATGTTGCATGGCCGTGAAGGAACCCGATGGTAAATCATGGTATTACGATATCATGAACTACATCAAGAAGCAGCAGTTCCCTGAAGGTAGTACCGTTGCAGACAAAAGGTACATAATGAAAATGGCAATGAAGTTCTTCATCAGTGGTGATAACTTGTGCAAAAGGTCATATGATTCTATTTTGCTAAGATGTGTGGATGCAACCGAAGCAATGCGAATTATGCAAGAATTGCATGAAGGAGTATGCGATCCACACATGAATGGACATATGTTGGCTAGGAAAATAACAAGATTAGGTTATTACTGGCTTTTCCTAGAAAGCAATTGCATTTGACATGTTTGAAATTGTCACCGTTATCAAATTCACGGAGACAGGATAAATGCCCCCTCCAATTGAATTACATCAGTTATCTGAGTCATGACCATTTTCAATGTAGGGCATCGATGTGATTGGCCCTATCAATCTGAAGGCATCAAATGGGCATCGATTTATCTTGATCGCGATTGATTATTTTTCTAAGTGGATCGAGACCACGTCGTATACCAATGTCACTGCTCGGAATGTGATGAAATTCATCAGGCACGACATATTCGCTCGTATGGCATCCCTGAAGCCATTATTACAGATAACGAGACGAATCTAAATAACAAGCTCATTGATGATTTATTTAGTGAATTCAAAATTCGTCATCTGAATTCATCTCCTTACCGACCCCAAATGAACGGAGCTATTGAGGCGGCCAATAAAAATATCAAGAAAATCTTAGCCAAAACTGCTGAGAACTACCATGGAAGTCGCTAGTCTATTGCCAGTCGGTCGCGATAGACTAGCTTACTTGATGTGACTAGCAGGAGTCACCTAGAGGGGGGTGAATAGGTGATTCTAAACAATTTTAATATATTTATGCGGAAATAAATAAATTACAGAAGAGTCAGAATAAAGTTCAGATTCAGAACAGTTTATATAGAAGAAGCTTTTGTTGTGCAGAAAGTAAAGTGAGAGATAAGGGATAGAAGAACTGCACACAGATTTATAGTGGTTCGGCTTATAGCAAGCCTACGTCCACTCTCCCACGCGTATAGCCTACCGGCTGGATTTCACTATGTAATCAAGAGGAATTTACAGATTTTGAGTGATATCACTTTTGTGTATGATAGGACTCTCTATCTCACACAGTCACTCTTACAAAGTAACTCTCAAGATCTCAGTATTTTGGCTCGAAACAACAAGAGAAATGAATGGAGTATACTCAGACTTTGGACTTGTTGATTCTTGAATCTGTTCTTCCTCTTGCTACTCGTTGATCTCTTTAAATACTTCTCTACTTCCAAACTAGCCGTTGGACAGCTTCCAGAGGATCATCTTCCAATCTTTACTATGGACAGATTTGTATAAGAAAGATTGAGTAGCCGTTGTATGACAGATTCTAAATCCCGCTGATTCTGTTCGCCCATACAATCAGAATCTTGGTTTCCATAAGTAGAGCTTTGTCCGTTGTAATGCATTCTTGTCGTAATATTTGATTGTCAATCAATTTGATTGAGATTGAGACAATCAAAACATTCATTCTGTGAAATTCATACCAGATCACTAGCTGTTATGTTTCGTTCTGAACTTTGCGTCTGAATAAATTCTGCGTCCGAATAAATTCTGCGTCTGCATCTGCATCTGCGTCTGAATAAATTCTGCGTCTGCATCTGCGTCTGAATAAATTCTGCGTCTGCATCTCAGAACTTAGATTCTATGGGTTATCAAAAGACTTATATTTCCAGCCTCGTAAAGTCTGAATAACTTCTTTCTGAGTTTTCATATGTATATACATTTACACCTGGAATCAAAAGTTCAGAACAAGTATCAGATTTTACAATGAAAACAGAAGGTTTTGTCAACTTCAAAACTAGTAGGAGTTTTCCTCAACAATCTCCCCCTTTTTGATGGTGACAAAACTTTCCTGCAGATTGAATCAATGTGAGTTTAATTTTGAAGTAAGTAAGCATATATAGCGCATGGATCACAGATTGAAATTTGAGAGAGCAAACTCTGTTGATATCTGTGTCTTCACTTTCTTTGTAGATAGCCTGCATATAATCTGCATAAATTAAATTCTCCCCCTTTTTGTCATCAGCAAAAAGTAAATAACATATAGTATGAAGCATTTATATTGAACAAATAGTCTAACAAGAAGTGTTAGTTAAGTTACAGACCAAAAATGAAAATAAAGAAGACTTTGAGAAAGAATGTTTGTGAAAACAGGCTAATATTTTGATGGAGTACGAATCAGTTGAAAATTTTTCAATATCGAAACAGCCTCCTCAATCTTCGAATTGCACTGCCCTACAGCCTTATCCATATTGGATGAGCACAGGGTAATGGCTTCCCCAAGTTCTGCTTTATCTGCTGCTGCTTGAAGACGTTGATTGTTGTAGTTTTCCTCAACAATTTTCTTCAGATTTCTCATGTCTTGTTCCAGAGCAGCTTGCTTGTCCTTAATTTCTAGCAGAATAGAGAGAATGTTCTGAGTTTCTGAAGGCTGTTCTTGGAAATGAGCTGGTTCAGACTGATCGAACTCCATAGTTGCTTCTTCTGGATTCTCTCCCTGAACAGGTGCTGGATCTTCTGAAACATGTTTTGTAGGAGTTGGTTCAGAAACATGTTCTGGAGCATCAACATGACCTGTATCAGTGTTTTCTGCTTCTGCTTCGTCACTTTCATCATGCAGAAGAATCTTTCTTTTCTTGCTATACACTTTAAGTGGGGTCGAAGAAGCTGTCTTCTTGCTTGCTGAATATGCCTGCTGTTTTTGCTCTGTCTTTCTTATGCTAGACTTTACAGAAGATCTTGCTTCAGATTGATGAGCCTCCTTTCCTTTTAGTCTACTCTTCACATCATCAAACTGTTTCATTTTGGAGATCATCCTTTCTCCAACAAACATACAGGGAACAGGACTTTTTCGCAATTTATTAGGAATTGATATTTTTAGAAACATGAAAATCCGAGAGATTAGGGCACCATACGGTAGTTGTCCCTTCTCTTTATGTAGTGTCATGTACATATGGAATATGATGATATGAGGAAGAGAAAAAGGTTGACCTTTCAAGATAGCCCAGATGAGCTTGATTTCTGATTTGGATAGGTTAGTTTTGGAGGCTGCCTTGGGCCTCAAGCAGTTGATAATGATCTTGTGCAAAATCACTGATCTTCTGGATAAGTCAGAATATGAGAGATGACGGTTTGATCCAAGAGCAAGGTTGGAATTTTCAGAAGCAATCTTTGAAGCATCTTCAATAGCTACTGCCAGTGGAGTAAACTTGTAGTGTGTGGTACTCCAATAATCTTTGCCAACAATTCAGCTTCGAGATCAAATTTCTTGTCACCAACAGTGAATTGGATCCAGTTGGGCGATAAGATAGAGAGATTTGAATAGAAATAGGCAGTGAGTTCAGCAAATACATCTGCAGATTGAAGGCAAAATTCATACATGCCTAATTTTTGAAACAGGTGTTTTACTGAAACGTCCGCCTTCTCTAGAAAGTCGAAGTCCACAGTTCGGTGGTTCATAATCCCTCTAGCAAGTAGCAACTTGTAGCAAATATTGTGCTCCGAACTTCTGAATAATCCACCCTTACCAGGTACACCTGATGCTATTCCTACTTTCATCTCAAAAGTTTCAAAGAGACGAGCATCATCATCAGGAATAATAAACTTCGAGGCAGTTCTCGATTTAGGGCTAATAGGAGTAGATTTCTGTGCAGGGGGAGTGGAGGATTCTCCAACTTTCTCCTTGCCCTTTTTGGAAGAGGGCTCTCTTGTAGCAGCATTTACTGGAGTTTCCTCAGGCTTGGAACAAAAGAGAGTGTAGCTTTGTATAAGGTGTTCTTCCGAAAAGAGATTGTTGTCTCGCAGACATTCGTGAAGAACCGACGCCGAAGCATTATACTTTTTCAATCTTTGATACGTTTCCCATACGTGTTTAATACTCCGAAAGCGAAAATCAGATTTATCGGAGGATTTTGGTGGAGACGATCGCTTTGGTGGTGTCTCCCCAGAGAGTTCTTCACGATGCTCTGACTCTGTATCTGATATCTCCATAAACTCTGCTGGTGCGGTAGATTTAGAGTCTTGATTCAGAATGCGTGAGGATCTCCTTTTGAACGGCATTTCGATCACTCTAAGAGCAGAAAGTTCCGATCTTTGTAGGAGGAAGACGAGGAGAGTCTCTGAATATCGGAGGGTTTTGAGAAGGACGAAAAACGTACAGATAGGGTTTTGAAAAGAGTAGGACAGGTTTATAAACGAATAGAACGGGTCACAGAGGCAAAAGGTTATTTTTGCAAAGTAAAAATAAGCTCAATCAGGTAGGAAAGAAATATATTTTTGGAAGCGCAAAAGATCAGGATAATATGATTAAAATATTATAAGTATAAGTAATCAGATAAATTAGGATACGTACCCGATTTGCTTCCAAATGTGAAAATATCTTGCCAGAAATATTCTCGCCAAATTTTAAACTATGTACGTACCTTTGTTGAGGGTCTGAAAAATGTTCAGACCGAGAACCCTTAAGTCTGAAAAATTCCTTTCTGTTAAACACTTCAAGAGAATGGATAAGTAATGCATAGTTTGGTTCTAATATATTCAAATGAAGATTTGTCAAGAGGTTTGGTGAATATATCAGCTAATTGATTCTTAGAATCAATGAATTGAATATTCACATCACCATTTTGAACATGATCTCTAAAAAAATGATGCTTGATTTCTATGTGCTTTGCACGTGAATGAAGAATAGGATTTTTGGACAAATTAATAGCACTCGTGTTGTCACATTTGATTGCAACAATTGATTCTTCAACAGCAAAGTCGCTCAACTGCTGCTTCATCCACAGAATCTGTGCACAGCAACTTCCCAATGCTACATATTCTGCTTCTGCTGTGGAAAGAGCGACTGTATTTTGTTTCTTTGAGTACCAAGATACCAACCTATCTCCAAGCAGTTGACAAGTCCCTGTGGTACTTTTCCTGTCCACTTTACAACCGGCTAAATCAGCATCTGAATATCCAATGAGAGTAAAATCTGAATCTTTGGAATACCAAAGACCTAGCATTGGATAAGTGCCAATGTATTTTATTATTCTTTTTACTGCTGAGAGATGTAATTCCTTTGGATCTGATTGAAATCTTGCACACATACAAACACTAAAAAGTATGTCAGGTCTGGATGCAGTAAGATATAATAATGAACCTATCATGCTTCGGTATATCTTCTGATCCACCTTTTTACCTTGTTCATCCTTGTCTAGTTTGGATGTGTGGGACATTGGAGTGTCTGTTTTCTTACCATTTTGCAGTCCAAATTTCTTGATAATCTCCTTGGCATACTTATCTTGGCAGATGAAAATACCATCTTTGGTTTGTTTTACTTGTAAGCCAAGAAAGAATGTCAGTTCTCCCATCAAGCTCATTTCGAACTCGTTCTGCATATCCTTAGAGAAATCCTTACAGAGTAATTCATTAGAGGATCCAAAGATTATATCATCAACATAAATTTGAATAAGTAGAAAATGTTTACCCTTTTTCTTAACAAACAAAGTTGTGTCGACCTTACCTTTGGTGAAATCATTTTTCAGAAGAAAATTACTTAACCTTTCATACCAAGCTCTGGGTGCCTGTTTCAGTCCGTAAAGAGCCTTTTTGAATCTGTAGACATAATCAGTCCTTTTTGGTTCTTCGAAACCAGGTGGTTGATCCACATATACTTCTTCTTTAATATATCCATTCAGGAAGGCACTTTTCACGTCCATCTGAAACAATTTAAAGTTATGGAAACAAGCATAAGCTAATAGTAGCCGAATGGCTTCTAACCTTGCAACTGGTGCATAAGTCTCATCATAGTCTATGCCTTCTTCTTGAGAATAGCCTTTTGCAACTAGTCTCGCTTTGCTTCTTGTGACTTTCCCTTTATCGTCCAGTTTGTTTCTGAATACCCATTTTGTTCCAATTACTGGATGGTTTTTGGGTCTTGGCACAAGCTCCCATACTTCATTGATTCTGAACTGCTGAAGTTCCTCCTGCATAGCTTCTATCCAGCTTTCATCTGATAAGGCTTCTTCAACTTCTTTTGGTTCTATTTCTGATATTAATGCTAAGTTGATGATGTTTTCCTTTTGTTTGGATCTTGTCTTGATACCATCTTCTTCTGATGATGAGATTCTTCGGATGACTGGATTTATGTTTCCAGTTTTTGTCAAATTTTTCCTTCTGAATATCTGCAGACTCTGAATTTTCCGGTTGAGTCTGGATTTTGTCCTTTTCCTTTTCTCTCGAGGATTCTTCAATTTTTTGAGATTCTTGATGATCCTCTGTTAACTCTTAAATGTTGGAAAATGATTCAGATTCATCTTTGTGAGTCTGAATATTTTCTTCAAACCTTACGTTCATTGATTCTTCCACAGTCTGAGAATTCTTGTTGAAGACTCTGTATGCTTTGCTTGTGGTTGAATATCCAAGGAAGATTCCTTCATCTGCTTTCTCATCAAACTTTCCAGTGCGATCATTTGGATTTTTGAGAATAAAACATTTACAACCAAACACACGAAAGTATGATATGCTGGGCTTCCTACTTTTGTAAAGCTCATAGGGGGTTTTCTCAAGTATAGGTCTGAGAAAAATCCTGTTTATGATATAACACGCTGTAGAGACTGCATCTGCCCAGAAGTGAGAAGGAATCTTGCTTTCAATCAAAAGAGTTCTCGCCATTTCTTGCAAAGAGCGATTTTTCCTTTCCACGACACCATTTTGTTATGGTGTATATGGAGTTGAAAAATTATGTTGAAGGCCATTTTCCTTACAGAAGTTTGAAAAATTTTGATTTTCAAATTCTCCCCCATGATCTGTTTTAATGCAGGAAATAGTATAACCCTTTTCATTCTGAACTCTTTTTGCAAATTTTGAAAAGTATGAAAATGCCTCATTTTTATGAGCAAGAAAGAACACCCAAGTGAATCTTATAAAATCATCAACAATTACTAAACAAAATTTCTTACCACCAATACTTTGAGTTCTGGTTGGTCCAAACAGATCCATATGAAGTAGCTGCAAGGCACGATTAGTGGAAACTTGATGTATAGATTTAAAAGAGCTTCTTACTTGCTTTCCTAGGGTGCATGCATTGCATAATTCTGTTTTTCTGTATTTCAGCTCTGGCAAGCCTCGAACCAGTTTCTTGTTTGAAATCTTCGAGATTTGTTTCAAACTGATATGCCCCAACCTTCTGTGCCATAGATCTTCATCTTCTTTGATTGAGATCAGACAATGAGTAGAATTAGTATTCACATCAAGAAGATAGATATTTCCATGTCTTCTTCCTGTGAATATTTGAGAAGAGTCTTTACTTGTTCCTGAACATGTGTTTTCTTGAAAGTTTATTTTAAAACCTATATCACATAGTTGGCTTATGCTTATCAGGTTGTAGTTGAGTCCTTTTACCAATGACACATCATTGATTGTAAGTCCTCCAATTTCAACTGTTCCTTTGCCAACTATTTTTCCTTTGGTATTTCCTCCAAAGGAAACTTTTCCACCATTCAGACTGTGTAAATCAACAAATATACTTGGATCTCCTGTCATATGTCTTGAGCATCCACTGTCTAAGTACCACTTTCTTTTTCTTTTTGTGGTAACCTGCAAATATCACAACCTTTCAAGTTTTCTTTGGTACCCAAATTTGTTTGGGTCCTTGAGTATTAGTGTAGGCTGTCTTAACAAAATCTCTTCGAACAGGTCTCCAGACCTTAGGACATTCATTCTCAAAATGTTTTGGATCTCCACAGTTTGAGCATTTAAGAGCACTTCGCCCAACAGGTTTTACAAAATTTCTTTTAAAATGATTTTTATAAGCTTGTCGAGGAGGTCTTTGTTTTAATCTCTCCTTGACTTTTGGAAAATCAATCAAGCTGTCACTTTCCTTTACAAATCCTAAACCAGATTTGTTATAGTAAGGAATTTGAATGGAAAGGATATGCTTCAAGGTTTCTGAACCTTTTGAAAACTTGGAAGTAATTTCTGAAACTTCCTTTTTCAAAACATCATTTTCTTTGGAAAGTAAATCTCGATTTTCCTTGATTTGATAAAATTCTTTTTGAAGGAAATCAATCTTTTCTTTTTGTAAAACATCCTGTTGTCTCAGAGAAGAATTTTCCTTTTTCAAAGAAGAGATTCTTTTAAGAGTAGTCTTAAATTCAAAGCATAAATCATCAATGTAATTTGATACTTCAGTAGTCATTTCAGAAGGTTTTACCTCTATTTCCACTTTAGAATCAGAATCTGAATTTGAATCTGACTTTGCCATTAGACAGAAATTTGAGATATCTTCATCACTGTCTTCGCACTCTGTGTCGCTCCAGGTTTCTGCCTTTAAGGCCTTCTTTGCTTTCTCAAATTTGGTTTTCTTTCTCAGAAGTGGACAGTTAGGCTTGATATGTCCACGTTTCCTACAGTGAAAGCATATCACATCCTTTGATCTTTCTGATTCATCGATAGGCCTCTTATTTTCAAAGGGCTTTTTCCCTTTGAGGTTTCTTCCTCTGATTTTCATTCTCTTGTACTTTTTTATGAAGAGAGCTAATTCTTCATCATCAACATATTCATCTTCAGAATATGCATCAGAATCAATGTTAGTTTTCAATGCAATTGACTTATTACCTCTGGTTTCGTTCTCCTCATTTCATTTCTCAGTCTCATATGATTGAAGAGTTCCAATTAACTCATTCACTGATAGAGGCTTGATCTTTTGTGTCTCACGAAGAGATGTTTTGATGTTATCCCATTCCTTTGTCAGTCCTCTCAGTAGTTTGTTGACTTTCAATGCATCTGGGACTGGTTGTCCTTGATATGCAAGACCGTTCACTATGTCAGTAAACCTATCATACATATCAGCAATTGATTCTTCAGGCTTCAGTTTGAAGGATTCATATTGACCAAGCAGAAGATTGATTTGAGTTTCCTTAGCTCGATCTGTTCCTTCATAAGTAATGTAGAGAGTATCCCAAATTTCTTTAGCAGATTCACAGGCAGCAATCTTTTTATATTCAATAGGAGATAAAGCACAATAAAGAGAATAAATTGCTTTAGAATCTAGAGTTTCTCTTTTAGAGATTTCAGCTGGAGATAAAGGAGGATCTGCTGATTTGCTTTCGTCCTTATAAAAATCATTTTAAAAGAAATTTTGTAAAACCTGTTGGGCGAAGTGCTCTTAAATGCTCAAACTGTGGAGATCCAAAACATTTTGAGAATGAATGTCCTAAGGTCTGGAGACCTGTTCGAAGAGATTTTGTTAAGACAGCCTACACTAATGCTCAAGGACCCAAACAAATTTGGGTACCAAAGAAAACTTGAAAGGTTGTGATATTTGCAGGTTACCACAAAAAGAAAAAGAAAGTGGTACCTAGACAGTGGATGCTCAAGACATATGACAGGAGATCCAAGTATATTTGTTGATTTACACAGTCTGAATGGTGGAAAAGTTTCCTTTGAAGGAAATACCAAAGGAAAAATAGTTGGCAAAGGAACAGTTGAAATTGGAGGACTTACAATCAATGATGTGTCATTGGTAAAAGGACTCAACTACAACCTGATAAGCATAAGCCAACTATGTGATACAGGTTTCAGAATAAACTTTCAAGAAAACACATGTTCAGGAACAAGCAAAGACTCTTCTCAAACATTCACAGGAAGAAGACATGGAAATATCTATCTTCTTGATGTGAATACTAATTCTACTCATTGTCTGATCTCAATCAAAGAAGATGAAGATCTATGGCACAGAAGGTTGGGGCATATCAGTTTGAAACAAATCTCGAAGATTTCAAACAAGAAACTGGTTCGAGGCTTGCCAGAGCTGAAATACAGAAAAACAGAATTATGAAATGCATGCACCCTAGGAAAGCAAGTAAGAAGCTCTTTTAAATCTATACATCAAGTTTCCACTAATCGTGCCTTGCAGCTACTTCATATGGATCTGTTTGGACCAATCAGAACTCAAAGTATTGGTGGTAAGAAATTTTGTTTAGTAATTATTGATGATTTTATAAGATTCACTTGGGTGTTCTTTCTTGCTCATAAAAATGAGGCATTTTCATACTTTTCAAAATTTGCAAAAAGAGTTCAGAATGAAAAGGGCTATACTATTTCCTGCATTAAAACAGATCATGGGGGAGAATTTGAAAATCAAAAATTTTCAAACTTCTGTGAGGAAAATGGCCTTCAACATAATTTTTCAACTCCATATACACCAGAATAAAATGGTGTCGTGGAAAGGAAAAATCGTTCTTTGCAAGAAATGACGAGAACTCTTTTGATTGAAAGCAAGATTCCTTCTCACTTCTGGGCAGATGCAGTCTCTACAGCGTGTTATATCATAAACAGGATTTTTCTCAGACCTATACTTGAGAAAACCCCCTATGAGCTTTACAAAAGTAGGAAGCCCAGCATATCATACTTTCGTGTATTTGGTTGTAAATGTTTTATTCTAAAAAATCCAAATGATCGCACTGGAAAGTTTGATGAGAAAGCAGATGAAGGAATCTTCCTTGGATATTCAACCACAAGCAAAGCATACAGAGTCTTCAACAAGAATTCTCAGACTGTGGAAGAATCAATGAACGTAAGGTTTGAAGAAAATATTCAGACTCACAAAGATGAATCTGAATCATTTTCCAACATTCAAGAGTTAACAGAGGATCATCAAGAATCTCAAAAAATTGAAGAATCCTCGAGAGAAAAGGAAAAGGACAAAATCCAGACTCAACCGGAAAATTCAGAGTCTGCAGATATTCAGAAGGAAAAATTTGACAAAAACTGGAAACATAAATCCAGTCATCCGAAGAATCTCATCATCGGAGAAATAGAAGATGGTATCAAGACAAGATCCAAACAAAAGGAAAACATCAGCAACTTAGCATTAATATCAGAAATAGAACCAAAAGAAGTTGAAGAAGCCTTATCAGATGAAAGTTGGATAGAAGTTATGCAGGAGGAACTTCAGCAGTTCAGAATCAATGAAGTATGGGAGCTTGTGCCAAGACCCAAAAATCATCCAGTAATTGGAACAAAATGGGTATTCAGAAACAAACTGGACGATAAAGGGAAAGTCACAAGAAACAAAGCGAGACTAGTTGCAAAAGGCTATTCTCAAGAAGAAAGCATAGACTATGATGAGACTTATGCACCAGTTGCAAGGTTAGAAGCCATTCGGCTACTATTAGCTTATGCTTGTTTCCATAACTTTAAATTGTTTCAGATGGACGTGAAAAGTGCCTTCCTGAATGGATATATTAAAGAAGAAGTATATGTGGATCAACCACCTGGTTTCGAAGAACCAAAAAGGACTGATTATGTCTACAAACTCAAAAATGCTCTTTACGGACTGAAACAGGCACTCAGAGCTTGGTATGAAAGGTTAAGTAATTTTCTTCTGAAAAATGATTTCACCAAAGGTAAGGTCGACACAACTTTGTTTGTTAAGAAAAAGGGTAAAGATTTTCTACTTGTTCAAATTTATGTTGATGATATAATCTTTGGATCCTCTAATGAATTACTCTGTAAGGATTTCTCTAAGGATATGCAGAACGAGTTCGAAATGAGCTTGATGGGAGAACTGACATTCTTTCTTGGCTTACAAGTAAAACAAACCAAAGATGGTATTTTCATCTGCCAAGAGAAGTATGCCAAGGAGATTATCAAGAAATTTGGATTGCAAAATGGTAAGAAAACAGACACTCCAATGTCCCACACATCCAAACTAGACAAGGATGAACAAGGTAAAAAGGTGGATCAGAAGATATACCGAAGCATGATAGGTTCATTATTATATCTTACTGCATCCAGACCTGACATACTTTTTAGTGTTTGTATGTGTACAAGATTTCAATCAGATCCAAAGGAATCACATCTCTCAGCAGTAAAAAGAATAATCAAATACATTGGCACTTATCCAATGCTAGGTCTTTGGTATTCCAAAGATTCAGATTTTACTCTCATTGGATATTCAGATGCTGATTTAGCCGGTTGTAAAGTGGACAGGAAAAGTACCACAGGGACTTGTCAACTGCTTGGAGATAGGTTGGTATCTTGGTACTCAAAGAAACAAAATACAGTCGCTCTTTCCACAGCAGAAGCAGAATATGTAGCATTGGGAAGTTGCTGTGCACAGATTCTGTGGATGAAGCAGCAGTTGAGCGACTTTGCTGTTGAAGAATCAATTGTTGCAATCAAATGTGACAACACGAGTGCTATTAATTTGTCCAAAAATCCTATTCTTCATTCACGTGCAAAGTACATAGAAATCAAGCATCATTTCATTAGAGATCATGTTCAAAATGGTGATGTGAATATTCAATTCATTGATTCTAAGAATCAATTAGCTGATATATTCACCAAACCTCTTGACAAATCTTCATTTGAATATATTAGAACCAAACTATGCATTACTTATCCATTCCCTTGAAGTGTTTAACAGAAAGGAATTTTTCAGACTTAAGGGTTCTCGGTCTGAACATTTTTCAGACCCTCAACAAAGGTACGTACATAGTTTAAAATTTGGCGGGAATATTTCTGGCAAGATATTTTCACATTTGGAAGCAAATCGGGTACGTATCCTAATTTATCTGATTACTTATACTTATAATATTTTAATCATATTATCCTGATCTTTTGCGCTTCCAAAAATATATTTCTTTCCTACCTGATTGAGCTTATTTTTACTTTGCAAAAATAACCTTTTGCCTCTGTGACCCGTTCTATTCGTTTATAAACCTGTCCTACTCTTTTCAAAACCCTATCTGTACGTTTTTCGTCCTTCTCAAAACCCTCCGATATTCAGAGACTCTCCTCGTCTTCCTCCTACAAAGATCGGAACTTTCTGCTCTTAGAGTGATCGAAATGCCGTTCAAAAGGAGATCCTCACGCATTCTGAACCAAGACTCTAAATCTACCGCACCAGCAGAGTTTATGGAGATATCAGATACAGAGTCAGAGCATCGTGAAGAACTCTCTGGGGAGACACCACCAAAGCGATCGTCTCCACCAAAATCCTCCGGTAAATCTGATTTTCGCTTTCGGAGTATTAAACACGTATGGGAAACGTATCAAAGATTGAAAACGTATAATGCTTCGGCATCGGTTCTTCACGAATGTCTGCGAGACAACAATCTCTTTTCGGAAGAACACCTTATACAAAGCTACACTCTCTTTTGTTCCAAGCCTGAGGAAACTCCAGTAAATGCTGCTACAAGAGAGCCCTCTTCCAAAAAGGGCAAGGAGAAAGTTGGAGAATCCTCCACTCCCCTTGTACAGAAATCTGCTCCTATTAGCCCTAAATCGAGAACTGCCTCGAAGTTTATTATTCCTGATGATGATGCTCGTCTCTTTGAAACTTTTGAGATGAAAGTAGGAATAGCATCAGGTGTACCTGGTAAGGGTGGATTATTCAGAAGTTCGGAGCACAATATTTGCTACAAGTTGCTACTTGCTAGAGGGATTATGAACCATCGAACTGTGGACTTCGACTTTCTAGAGAAGGCTGACGTTTCAGTAAAACACCTGTTTCAAAAATTAGGCATGTATGAATTTTGCCTTCAATCTGCAGATGTATTTGCTGAACTCACTGCCTATTTCTATTCAAATCTCTCTATCTTGTCGCCCAACTGGATCCAATTCACTGTTGGTGACAAGAAATTTGATCTCGAAGCTGAATTGTTGGCAAAGATTATTGGAGTACCACACTACAAGTTTACTCCACTGGCAGTAGCTATTGAAGATGCTTCAAAAATTGCTTCTGAAAATTCCAACATTGCTCTTGGATCAAACCGACATCTCTCATATTCTGACTTATCTAGAAGATCAGTGATTTTGCACAAGATCATTATCAACTGCTTGAGGCCCAAGGCAGCCTCCAAAACTGACCTATCCAAATCAGAAATCAAGCTCATCTGGGCTATCTTGAAAGGTCAACCTTTTTCTCTTCCTTATATCATCATATTCCATATGTACAAGACACTACATAAAGAGAAGGGACAACTACCGTATGGTGCCCTAATCTCTCGGATTTTCATATTTCTAAAAATATCAATTCCTAATGAATTGCGAAAAAGTCCTGTTCCCTGTATGTTTGTTGGAGAAAGGATGATCTCCAAAATGAAACAGTTTGATGATGTGAAGAGTAGACTAAAAGGAAAGGAGGCTCATCAATCTGAAGCAAGATCTTCTGTAAAGTCTAGCATAAGAAAGACAGAGCAAAAAGAGTAGGCATATTCAGCAAGCAAGAAGACAGCTTCTTCGACCCCACTTAAAGTGTATAGCAAGAAAAGAAAGATTCTTCTGCATGATGAAAGTGACGAAGCAGAAGCAGAAAACACTGATACAGGTCATGTTGATGCTCCAGAACATGTTTCTGAACCAACTCCTACAGAACATGTTTCAGAAGATCCAGCACCTGTTCAGGGGGAGAATCCAGAAGAAGCAACTATGGAGTTCGATCAGTCTGAACCAGCTCATTTCTATGAACAGCCTTCAGAAACTCAGAACATTCTCTCTATTCTGCTAGAAATTAAGGACAAGCAAGCTGCTCTGGAACAAGACATGAGAAATCTGAAGAAAATTGTTGAGGAAAACTACAACAATCAACGTCTTCAAGCAGCAGCAGATAAAGCAGAACTTGGGGAAGCCATTACCCTGTGCTCATCCAATATGGATAAGGCTATAGGGCAGTGCAGTTCGAAGATTGAGGAGGCTATTTCGATATTGGAAAATTTTCAACTGATTCGTACTCCGTCAAAACATTAGCCTGTTTTCACAAACATTCTTTCTCAAAGTCTTCTTTATTTTTATTTTTGGTCTGTAACTTAACTAACACTTCTTGTTAGACTATTTGTTCAATATAAATGCTTCATACTATCTGTCTCTACCAATCTGTCGCGACCAATCTCCGGTTTTTATCAATAAAAATGGGGGTCTTGCTTGGTACGCGCTAAGTTTAAGTTCGGAACTTAACTCGGGCTCTCCTAAGCCCATATCATATAGTAATTTAGGATTTAGGTTTTTAACCTGTAAGTGATTTTTATCTAGGAGTCGCCACTAATCGGTTTATGGTGAGTCGATTAGACACCCAAGCAAGACAATGGGAGAATTGCTTATTTCTGTGAACTAGAGATTAAATGAGTTTCGGGACTTGGTCACATTAGTTGGGTAACTAATGCCCTTTCAGTACCTTTCTACACTGTTCATTTCTTAAAATATTTGTAAGTTAATTTGGATTGATTTTAGGACATTTCTCCTAACATGTGAGGTGATCAAACGAGTACATAATCATTAATGATTGACAGTCAAGATAGATATATAGTCTAAAGTTCTAACCCTAACTAAGGCGACAACATTTAAAACATAATAATTTATGCAATTATATTCTAATTAAAAACATGCATAATAATAATACAACAATAGTAAAAATAACGTGCAAAATACTACCGTATAGCTCTGTAGGTTTATTGGATTTAAACATGATTATTAATCAAATAATTCACATAGTAAAAAGTACTAATTTATAAATTATTTACTAATTTAAAAGAAATAAAAAAATATTATTTTATTTTATTTTATTTTAAACAATAATAATAATAAAATACAGCAAAAAGAAAAAAATAAATTTTTTAAAAATAAAATATTAACATAATATTAGTCCGGCTTGGGTTAGTGGATTCGAGTCAGGTCAAATCCAATCCGGGTCAACGAATCTGATCCAAAACATTGACCTGGGTTATGAACCGAGTTGGGTTGGTCCCTGCATGTACAGACATGCGGGGGTGTCGATCGGGCGAGATCCGGCGTCTCGCCGGCCGACCCAGGCCAATTCCAGCTTGGGTTTCATGCCTAAGGATCGCCACAATGCTCCCTAGCCGTTCGACCCGCCGTCCGACCCCCTATTCCCCAGCCGGCGACCAAAATTAATTCGGCCTCATTGAGGCATTTCATCAAATATCGGGCGTGCGTAGTTAAAAGCGGGGGTCTCCGACCTCTCTCGGGGCTCCGGTCAACTCCGGCGGTCATGGCTTGCTCCCGACGGTGACTATGGACCAGGAGGAGCATCGGAATGGGCCGGGATTCGCGCGAAATGGTTGGCGTGAATCCCAGTCGACCAATGCACAAAAACAGGGTAGAAACAGGGCCGGAACTGCTCGGTGGTCGGCGGTGCGCTGGGGGCTTTTCGGTGATGCTGATTGTCGGGGGCGGTCGTCTGGCCTCCTCTTTGGGTCCTACGAACCCTCAAATCTCTCTTTTGCTCTCAGTATCTCTCTATGCTCTGTTTTGGATCGGACCTCTCTCTCTTCTCCAATCTTTATAGGCGACGCCGGCCACTTTCCTAGCCTCAGAAGTCGCGGGCCTTAATGGCCCTGCGCCATCCATAGTCTGTGCCATGACTTTGGTGGCCATCCTAGGCTGGTGCAACGAGGGAAAAATTCTACGCCTTTGCTTAACTTCCACGACTGCCATGAGAGGAAGAGGAGAGGGGGAGAGATTGGGAAAGGGGTAGGGATGGGATTGGCCATCAATGCCCTCCCCCTGCTGCTCCTTACTTGCCCAAGACTTTGTTTGATGGGGATGGTGAGGGCTCCTTTGCCGTTCGGCTGGTGAATGGCCAAATGCAAGGGAAAACAAAGGCAAGTGGGAGGAAGGAAGAAGGTCGGGGCCAGCGAGAAGGAGGAGAAGGAAGGAGCGGGCTTGGCGATCATGTTATCAATATAGGCTTTAATTTCTTTGTGCATCATGTCATGAAAAAGAATAATCATAGCACGTTGATATGTTGCCCCAGCATTCTTCAAACCAAAAGGTATGATCCTGTAGTGAAAGGTCCCTCGTAGAGTGATGAACGTCGTTTTCTCCTTGTCTTCGTCGTTCATCCTTATCTGGTTGTATCCGAAGAATCCATCCATGAAAGAAAATAATTCGAATCCAGTAGTGATATCCACAATGACATCTATGTGGGGGAGCGGTAAGTCGTCCTTCTGATTGGCCTTGTTCAAGTCGTGGTAATCAGCACAAACTTGAATTCGACCATCTTTCTTCTTCATTGACGCGATATTTGCTACCCAATCAAGGTATTACGAAACCTCGATGAATCCTACTTTCAAGAGCTTCATCATTTCTTTGATTTTTTTTCGCCAATTTGGGTTTGGTCCTTCGTAACCTTTGCTTCTTAAGAGGCATGTTAGGATTGGTAGGCAAACTGTGCTCGACAATCTGAGGGTCTAAAGCTGGCATATTAGAATAAGACCATGTGAAAACATCTTGATAATCTTTGAAGAGAGCGATAAGATGTATGGCCTTCTCTTAGAGAAGGTTGGCCCCGATCTTTACTTCTTTTGGATCTTCAGTACCACCTAAATTGATGGTAAGAGTGTTCTCGATTATAAGGGGCTTGATTTGTTCATATTGCTCCTATTTTCTTTGGATTTCAGTGGAATCATCACTTGAATCGTCTGAATCGTTGCTATCGACATCTACGACATATGGCCAGATCGTACTAACTCCCTCGCAAGTCGCGAGATTATGCCTAAAGCACAAGGTAAATTGATCATAAAAACAAATGGGGTTATGTGCATATAGATTTTTCTATCGTTCTTTCTCTTAAAATATTTTTGGAAGAAATAGTGAAATGTTTTTGATTTTTGAAAAGCTTAGAAATGAGTAAGCATGAGGTAGCCCGGGCTTCAAAATACTTTCCTTTGCATGGTTGGATATCAACGGGCTGATTTGGGATACTACCTCATGTTCTCAAAACATTATTTATTTACAACATATGTATTTACAACATTAGGAAAATGAGAGTTTAAAAAGACATTTTTCTACCAGAAATGATGACAAAAACAAAATATAAAGATAACCCATTTTTCAGGGATGCATGCAAAAGGATTAGAGGAATTCTACTCGAGTGGGTTTGCACCCATTCCCTCCATCGGTCCTTCGTCTATCGCATTGACGAAGAAATTTTCGAAAGTATCATTCCAGTAGTCCTGTTTATCGCTTCTTCTCTTTGCCGCTGTTAATAGGTTCATGCCATCTCATCCATCCATGATGCTATTCTACTGCTTGTCAAAAAAATTTGACAGTATGTGGTAGTTGATGTAGAAGTCATATCTACCACTGGACTCACCCAAGGTATCCATGATTGCCTTTTCTTTACGTGTCCTCTCAGCAAGTTTAGGAGTGGTGGCACGAATGATGGGCACCACTAAGAGGTCGTTCCTGCCGTAGAACAACCAGGGGGCACGAAAAGTGAATGCCCCGACATCCTACAGGTCATGTACTCTATTTTTCAAGGTGCTGCAATCACCCAGTGAGTGATCAACTTCTCATGAGTAATAATCACAGGACGGTGGGATCATAATTGACGAAGTACTCGGGAGTAGCATGTTTTGGCTCTCATATGATCTTCTGTAGAAGGACGTGGAATATCACATCCATAGATTTAGGAATTGGTGAATATTATCGCACGTTGCCCTGCATTGTAAAAGTTGGATATCTTGCCATGTCGTGTCGGGAAGGACTCTTGATGGTGGGCTTTCTTTGGGAACACTTACCTAGGTCAGCTCTTCTTGATCGGGATACGGCAGTGACATGTCCTGGATTTGGCCAATGTTATCCATTAAAGATGTGAGCAAATTTCGTAGTTCGCCTACCTGATATTGCAAACGTGCAAACCAATCAATTGGGTTTACACTTGTTTCTAGGGTTAAGTCTTCGTGTTTGACACCTAGGACGATATTTTCAAATAGGGTGACCACGCTATCTAGCATTTCTTCTTGTCCACCCTCTTTCTCAATCATTAATCCATCTTTGTTCTCATGTTAGTCGCTAGCAACATTCTTGGGAAGCGTTGAGGAGCTACGACGACTTGAGCATTCAGCAGGATATCCGAACTTATCGTCGGGTTATCCTGAGAAGTTGATACAATCTTCCTCATTCTGCAATAATCTAGCAGGTGGTAGGAAAGTCTCCCAAATATGGGGAAGTAATAAGCCAGCTCGACCTCTCTCGCGCCCCTTATTGGCCTGTGTTTCCTCCGTAATATCCTAGACTAAAGGTACGATGGCTCCTGACGGCTTGAATAGGTTCTAGAATACCCCGGCCTCCTTTGTCGAGTCCTCGACCTGGGGAAAGCCATTCCCTATCATAACTTTTCCTACTATGATTGCGATTTTTGATATATCGAGGACAAGGGGAGAAGCTCCTCGATATTCGTGCACGATTGACACGAGCTCGATAGACTAATAACTGGATTCCACCTTGTCGTTCGATTCGACATACGGGATGGTAGTTTCCTGATAGATTCAATGGTCTTCTTCATCGAAGACTGTGACTAGCTTTTCCTGAGCTACGAACTTCACATTTTGGTGAAAATTTAAAGGCACGGCTCTAGCAGAGTGAATCCAAGGACGGCCCAGCAAAAAGTTAAACGTGGTGGGGATGTCCATTACCTGAAATAGAATGCTGAACACGGTTGGATCAATTTGCACATCAAGGTTGATCTCACCAGTGGTGTTTTTCATCATTTTGTTAAATGCTCAAACTGATATTTTGGAGGCACGGAACTTAGACGGGTCTATATTGAGACAGCACAAGGTTGCCAATGGGCAAATATTCAAAGCAAATCCATTGTTGATCAAAGACTCGAGCCACATGGGAGTTTCTACATTTAACAGAGATGTAGAAATCCTTGGTATGCCCTTTACTCTCGGTAGGGAATTCATCGTCCGAGAATGTTATCAGGTCTTTCAATAGGATGGACCCTACGAATTCTTCTAACTTGTCATGCTCAATCGTTTTGGGGACGTTTACTTCGTTGAGCACTTTCACAAGAGATTTCTAATGCTTCGCGGATGTTTGAAGTACTAGCAAATAAATTTAGGCGGGTAACTTGCGCAGTTAATCCATCGCGTTGTATTCACTGATTTTGATGATGGCTAGAAATTTCTTGGCTTCTTCGTCGGTCAATAGCTTCGAAGGCTACGCATCAGCTTGGATATATGTTCGCCTTGACCTTATAACTAGGTCAACGTTCAGTTCGTAAAATCATGGGACTGCTTTATCATTCTCGTATTGATAAAGCTGAGGTATCTCAATCACTATGTGCTCCTCAATTAGGGGCACTTCAATCGTCAGTTCCTCATCGTCATCTGGGTTGTCAGCTAAAGACATTCACGAGTGGGGATAGATTCACTAGTTTCGGCATTTAATGCTGAAAGTTTTTCATTCTAGTTAATGATAAACTAAGAAATGGTGGCAACTATGCCGGTATGCTCGGCATATGCAATCAAGCCTACTTGCGCCATCTTGACAACTCTTTCCTTCATTAGGGCCAGGGGCAGTACCTCGTTAGCAGGATGATATCATGCTTTCACCGTACCGTTATAAACGTCAGTGGTGTATACCTTTACGTTCTTGATTCAACCAGTATTGAAACTGAATATGGCATTAATTTTATTTTCATGCTCTGGTAATGGGTTATTCTGGACATTTGGCTTAGACGTCTGAAACGAGAAGGCCTTGGTGTCCAGCATATTGTGTACTTGGTGCTCGAGGGTATAGCAATCGTTCATCGAATGTCTTACCTCGCTCATGTGATAGTCGAACTTTTTAGACGAATCGTAGTTCGAGAAACTCTCTGAGTTGGGTCATTTGGGCTTGGTGGAGAGCAAATTTTTCTTGCGAAGTATGGTCAGGACTTGGGAAAGGGATCCAGGTAATGGAGTGAGCTGCATTTTCTTATATCGCCTTAGGGGCTAGCGGCTTGAGGTCGGCTGCTGCTCAACGCTCACTTGAACTGTTGGGGGAGGATGAACGATATGGGTGTCTGCGATGTTCCTCTTTGTCAGGGGCTCCTCCTTCCTTATGTTGAGTCTCTTGCTTATAAAGATTGGGTCTGTGAACCATCCGTCGCGTATTCCCATCTCAATTCGTTCGCCTACTGGAACAATTCGATTAAGGAACTCAGTAGTGGCAATAACCAGACGATGTCTGTATTCATACGGGAGAGACTTAATGAACAGCTTTATTTGTTCATGGTCAATAAGCTCTGGGGTAACTTGGGTGGCCAAATTCCTCTATCGGGTGGCATATTCTTTGAACAACTCATTTTTCTTCTTACTACGTTCGAGGTCATCACGAGAAAATGTGACGTCAAGGTTAAATTGATACTGTTTAAGGAATGCATCCGCGACATCATCCCAGGATTTGAATGCATCTACATTTTTTGACATATACCATGTCAAAACTGGCCCTGTCAAGCTTACTTGAAATGTCTGGATCATGAGAAGCTCATTATTGACATACTCGGTCATTTGCACATGATACATGTGTAATTGGTGTCTAAGGCATGAAGTGCTATTATATTTTTTGAATTCTAGTATTTTGAATTTTTTTTGGCACCTTGACCCTTTTGTACATGGACAGGTCAAGTGGGATAGCATGTTGCTGGCCCTGCAATTTCTTCAATATCTCCTTGACCTTTACGAGGTGCTTATCATGCTCTGTCATAGGCGCGCTTACAAGTTCAATCTTCTTGATGGCAAGTGGAAGCGGATTGTCCTCTAGTAGGGGCATCTTGCTGTCGCTGGAAGATGCTTTCTCTTTTTCAGTAGACGGTGGAGGTAACATCACCTCAATTGATGCAGGGGTGGGGGTGAGCTTGCCATTGATAGATTCTACCTGCTTGGTGAGATTTTCAAGTGCATTGAAAACCATCTTCATTTCATTTTCCATATTGTTGAGACGAATCGACACGTCTCTTTCGGCTATTTAATTCGTAACTACCTGTGAAGATGTTGAAATAAATGAGCATAAGGCCTCATAAAGAATTAGTTTATGATTTAGTTTAGTATTATATTTATTTATCACGTATTTTCTTTATTTGCAAAAAAATAAGAAAAGCAAAAATGTTTTTACTTATTTGCATTACAACGGTGCCCCTGGAGTTCGAACCCCGATCGCCTCGAACCGCTCACTCCCCAGATACAACCAGGCTAAGGCCATGGTGGTGTTATTAAAGCACAATTTCTTTTATTTATATATCAAAAAGTGGTCCGACTTATATTAACATCAGTATAAACCCTAAACATTTAAAACTAGAAATCAAAAATTCCTAAACACAAATAATATGAATTTATAAAAGACGAGCTTTTAACAAAAATGGTGTCTTTCCCGGACACTCATTGTATATACGATGGGGAAGCCACAGTCTCTCGGAGTCGCTTATTTTCACGGGCAAGCTCCGTGATAAGCATATCCCTCGTCCCTACAGTCCTTTCAAGATGATCGATCCGAGCTTGGCAATTGGGCTTGTCAGCCACATCTAGGACTTTTGGCTGTAGAGCTGCTGGGATTTGATGATGGAGAATGTAGAATAGAGCATGGTGAATCCTTTCTTGCCCCTACAGTCTCTTGGGTACAATGATATTTTCAGACCCACATTTGATCCATGCATTATGAATGGCACGAATTTCACTGATGTAGTTATAGTTTGAGTGAGTGAATCGGACTCGAAACAGGTCCGTCTTGAGAGGCGGTGGGATTTCTTGAAGGGCTCTGTACTGGGGGGCTACCCAGTAGGGGTAATAAGAAATGGTACTGGATAAGCCGAGCAGTGAAACAGAGTTGTGAAACCTATGATCATAACGAGTTTCGCCTTCATGGAACCATTTAGCGTACAATAAGAATGCTTTGGGATCGGGATCTTTCAAAAAATTTATCCAGCAAAAGTAATCCTTATAAGGGGAATTGCGTTTAAGGCCTCAAATCTTTGTATTGGATGCACAAGGTCATCAATTTCAAAAAGCTGCATAAGGTGTTCGAATCCTCTTAAGTGGGATAAAAATCAAATTTGCAAAATTTCCGGGCCGGCCCGCATGACCTTCTCCTCATTTTGTTTAAGACGGTTACGGGACAAAAATGTTTTGGCCAAAACTGAATTAACATAACTCATGCTAGTGCAAACTTGTTTGGCAATATACGCAATTGATGGGTTTATAAAATTTCTGCGATGAGGAAAAATAACAAACCCGATAAAAGTAAGGAGAAAGATCTTAGATTTCTGACTTATGGGTTGATTTTCAAAACATTCATTCAAGAAAAATCGGGGCCATGAATTACAGTGAGCTTTAATGACCCTTTTTACTGAATTGATTTTAACTTGCAAAAACTGAGACAATTCGGGTATAGGGGAAACGCCCAAAAGTGATTTGATAAGCTTAGATCCTAAAGGCATTCCGATGGCAACACTATATTTCTTCAGAGTTGGTGTCATTTCAAACTTACCAAACACAAAGGTGGATGTCTGAGGGCACTAAAAATGTGCCAGTGCCTGCATCATGCCAAAATGGACATTGATCTTGAGCAGTGGAAGTAAGCGATCAATTCTTGCTTTGACATATCCTTGGTCATTTTGATCGAGTTGGTCCCACTATGCCAGGAGCTCTCTCTTAGGAGTAGGGAGGAATTGGACATTAACTCTTCTCATCGTATGTAGGATAATCAATGGGTAACCTAACGGTCACGAATCAAAGAAATAAGTTGGTTGTATAATGAAATAAGTATATATATATCACCTTGAACCATGGCAATCACAAAAACATACACATGAGGAGTGAAGTTCGATTTCTATCTAGACTGGTTCAGCAAAGTGAAGTTAAAAGGGTGCTTGATCGTCGCAGTCTCGCGTTGGTGTCAAGTCCTCTTTATCTTGGCCAAATCGAAAGGAATATCTTATAGTCATGCGAATAGTGGCTAAAGATAAACACTTTACGATTTTTTAAAAAGAAATTTCGAGAAAAAGAAAGACAACCTCTACATTGCAGTCTCGCGTTTGAGGTCGTAGCTTTCTTAACAGCATCTTAAAATGCCCTATCGCGGCTCGGGTCCGGCGGTGTGGTTATGTGTGAAACAGTATAGTGCTAAATCATTTAAAGCATGCATAACAATTTATAAGCAATCATGATTTGAAACCTGCAAGAACATTTAACACCCTAATGTCAGGGTCATACCTGGAATTCTCGCTGCCAAACAAAAATGTTTTTGAATAGGATAAAATTTCTAGCTTAAATCTACTTAAAAAAAATGCAAGTCCCCAGCGGAGTCGCTAGTCTGTCGCAATTGACCTCTGTCTGGTTTTTATCAATAAAAATAGGGGTCTCACCTAGTACGCGCTAAATTCGTGTACGATTCACTCACTCAAATTATAACTACATCAGCGAAATTCGTGCCATCCAGAATACATGGATCGAGTGTGAGCCTAAAAATATCATTGTACCTAGGAGACTGAAGGGGTAAGAAAGGGTTCGCTATGCCTCTCTATTCTACATTCTCCATCATCAAATCCCAACAGCTCTACAGCCAAAGGTCCTAGATGTGGCTAACAAGCCCAATCGCTAAGCACGGATTGATAATCTTGAAAAGACTATGAGGACGAGAGATATGCTTATCATGGAGCTTGTCCGTGAAAATAAGCGACTTCGAGAGATTATGGCTTCTCCATCGTATATAGAATTAGTGTATGGGAAAGACACCCTTTTTGTTAAAAGCCCTTTTCTTTTATAAATTCCTAATATTTGTGTTTAGGAGTTTTTGTTTTCTAATTTTAAATGTTTAGGGTTTATACTAATGTTAATATAAGTCGGACCACTTTTTGATATATAAATAAAAAAAATTGCACTCTAATAACACTACCGTGGCCTTAGCCTGGTGGTATCCGGGGAGTGAGCGGTTTGAGGCGACCGGGGTTCGAACCTTAGAGATGACGTAATGAAAATAAATAAAAAAACCTTTTTGCTTCTTGTTTTCTTTTTTACAAATAAAGAAAATACGTGATAATAAATATAATACTAGATTAAATCATGAACTAATTTTTTATGAGGCCTCATACTCATTCATTTCAACATCTTCACAAGTAGTTATGAATTAAATGGTCGAAGAAAACATGCTGATTCGTCTCACTAATATGAAAAACGAAATGAAGATAGTTTTCAATGCACTTGAAAATCTCACCAAGCAGGTAGAATCTATCAATGGCAAGCTCACCCCCACCCCTGCATCAATTGAGGTGATGTTATCGCCATCGTCTACCGGAAAAGAGAAAGCCTCTGCCAGCAACAGCAAGATACCCTTGTTAGAGGACGATCCACTTCCACTTGCCATCGAGAAGACTGAACTTGTATGCGCGCTTATGATAAAGCTTGACAAGCGCCTCGTAAAGGTCGAGAGATGTTGAAGCAATTGCAGGGCCAGCAACATGTTATCCCACTTGACCTGTCCGAATATAAAAGGGTCAAGGTGCCAAAAAAATTCAAAATGCCAGAATTCAAAAAATATAATGGCACTTTATGCCCCAGGCACCACTTTCATATGTACCATGTGCGAATGACCTAGTATGTCGATAATGAGCTTTTCATGATTCAAACATTTCAAGCAAGCTTGATAGGGCCAGCTTTGACATGGTATATGTCAAAAGATGTAGATGCCTTCAATTCCTAGGATGATGTTGTGGACGCATTCCTGAAACAGTGTTAATTCAACCTCGACGTCACATTTTCTCATGACGACCTCGAACGTACTGAGAAGAAGAATGAGTCATTTAAAGAATGTCACTCAATTGAGGAACTTGGCCGTCCAAGTCATCCCAGAGCTTACTAACCATGAACAAAATGAAGTTGTTCATTAAGTCTCTCCCTTATGGATACAAATATCGCCTGGTTGGTGCCACTGTTGAGTCTCTTAATCAACTTGTTCTAGTAGGCGAATGAATTGAGATAAGATTATGCGATGGGTGGTTCACAGACTCTACCTCCACAAGCAAGAGACTTAGCACAATGAAGGAGAAGGAGCCCCTGACAGAGGGGAATATTGCATACACCAAGACCATTCATCCTCCCCCAACAGTTCAAGTGAGAGGTAAGCAGCAGCCGACCTCAAGCCGCCAGCCCCTAAGGCGATATAAGAAAATGCAGTTCACTCCATTACCTGGATCCTTTTCCCATGTCCTGATCAAATTTCGCAAGAAAAATTTGCTCTCCACCAAGCCCAAATGGCGAAACTCAGAGAGTTTCTCGAACTACGATTCATCTAAGAAATGCAATTATCACATAGGCGAGGTAGGACATTCGACGAACGTTTGCTATATCCTCAAGCACTGAGTACAGAATCTGCTGGACACCAAGTCCTTCTCGTTTTATACGTCTAAGCCAAATATCCAGAATAACCCGTTACTAGAGCATGAAAATAAAATTAATGCTATATTCAGTTTCAATGCTGGTTGAATCAAGAACGTAAGGGTATACACCACTGACGTTTATAACGGTCTGGTGAAAGCATGATATCATCCTGCTAACAAGGTACTGCCCCTGGCCCTAACGAAGGAAAGTTGTTAAGATGGCGCAAGTAGGCCTGATTGCATATGCTGAGCATACTGGTATAGTCGTCACCATTTCTCAGGTTATCATTAACTGGGATGAATTTTCGGCATTAAATGCCGAAATCAGTGAATCTATCCCCACACTCGTGAGTGTCTTTAGCTGATAACCCAGATGACGAGGAGGAACTGACGATTGAAGTGCCCCTAATTGAGGAACACATAGTGATTGAGATACCTCAGCTTTATCAGTACGAGAATGATAAAGCAGTCCTATGATTTTACGAACTGGATGTTGACCTAGTCACAAGGTTAGGGCGAACATATATCCAAGCTGATATGCAGCCTTCGAAGCCAGTTACCGACGAAGAAGCCAAGAATTTCTAGCCATTATCAAAACTAGTGAATACAACGTGGTGGATCAACTGCGCAAGTTACCCGCCTAAATTTATTTGTTAGAACTACTTCAAACATCCGTGAAGCATTAGAAATCTCTTGTGAAAGTACTCAGCGAAATAAACATCCCCAAAACGATTGAGCATGACAAGTTAGAGGAATTCGTAGGGTCCATCCTATTGAAAGACCTGATAGCATTCTCAGACGATGAATTCCCTACTGAGGGTAAAGGGCATACCAAGGGTCTCTACATCTTTATTAAATGTAGGAACTCTCACGTGGCTCGAGTCTTGATTGACAATGGATTTGCTTTGAATATTTGCCCATTAGCAACCTTGTGTCGTCTCAATATAGACCCGTCTAAGCTCCGTGCCTCCAAAATATTAGTCCGAGCATTTGACGGGATGAAAAAAGACACCGCTGGTGAGATCAACCTTGATGTCTCGATTGATCCAACCGTGTTCAGCATTTTGTTTCAGGTAATTGACATTCCCACCACGTTTAACTTTTTGCTGGGCCGTCCTTGGATTCACTCTGTTGGAAACATGCCTTCAAGTTTTCATCAAAATGTGAAGTTCGTAGTTCAGGGAGAGCTAGTCACAGTCTTCGATGAAGAAGACCACCGAATCTATCAGGAAACTACCATCTCATATGTCGAATCGAATGGCAAGGTGGAATGTAGTTATTAGTCTATCGAGCTTGTGTCAACCGTGCACGGATATTGAGGAGCTTCTCCCCTTGTCCTCGATATATCAAAAATCGCAATCATGATAGGAAAGGTTATGGTAGGGAATGGCTTCGCCCCAGGTTGAGGACTCGGCAGAGGAGGCCGGGGTATTCTACAACCTATTCAAGCCGTCAGGAACCACCGTACCTCTGGTCTAGGATATTGTGGAGGAAACCCACAGGCCAATAAGGGGCGCGGGAGGGGTCGAGCTAGCTTGTTGCTTCCCAATATCCGGGGAGATTTTCTCGCCACCTGCTAGATTGTTGCAGGATGAGGAAGATTATATCAACTTCTCAGGGCAACCCGGCGATAAGTTCGGGTGTCCTACTGAATGCTCAAGTCGCCCTAGTCTCTCAATGCTTTTCTGAGAATGTTGCTAGCGATCAACATCAGAACCCAGACGAGTTACTGATTGATAAAGAGGGTGGACAAGAAAAAGCGCTAGATAACATGGTCACCCTATTTGACGATATCTTCATAAGTGCCATATACGAAGACTCAACCCCAGAAATGAGTATAAACCCAATTGATTGGTTTGCACGTTTGAAGTATCAGGTGGACGAACTACGAAATTGCTCACATCCTTAATGGATATCATTGGCTAAATCCCAAACATGTCAGTCACCTCCTGATAAAAAAGAGCTGACCCAGGTGAATGTTCCCAAAGAAAGCCCATCATTAGGAGTCATTCCCGACACGATATGCCAAGATATCCAACTTTTACAGTGCAGGGCAACGTGCGATAGTACTCACTAGTCCCTAAATTCATGGACGAGATATTTCATGTCCTTATGCAAAAAAAGATCACAAGGGAGCCAAAACATGCTACTCTTGAGTACTTTGTCAATTATGATCCCACCCTGTCCTGTGATTATCACTCAGGAGAAGTTGGTCATTCACTGGGTGATTGTAGCACCTTGAAAAACAGAGCACGTAACCTGCTGGATGTCGGGGCATTTACTTTCCGTGCCCCCTGGTTGTTCTACGACAGGAACGACCTCTTAGTGGTGCCCAACATTCGTGCCACCATTCCTGAACTTGCTGAGAGGACACATAAAGGGAAGGCAATCATGGATACCCCAGGTGAGCCCAGTAGAGGGTATGACTTCTACGTCAACTACTAGATACCGTTGAACTTTTTTTACGAGCAGCAGAATAGCATCGTGGATGGATGGGGTGGCATGGACCTGCTGACAGCAGCGAAGAGAAAAGGCGATAAACCGGACTCCTGGAACGATACTTTCGAAATTTCTTCGTCAACGCGATAGATGAAGGACTGGTGATGGGAATGGGTGTAAGTCCGCTTGAGTAGAATTCCTCTAACCCTTTTGCATGAATCCCTGAAAAATGGTCTATCCTTGTATTTTATTTTTTGTCATCATTTCTGCCGGAAGAAATGTCTTTTTGAATTCTCCCTCTCCTGAGGTTGTAAATCCATATATTGTAAATAAATAATATTTTGAGGGCATGAAGTAGTATCCCAAACTGGCCCATTAATAATATCCAGCTACGCAAAGGAAAGTATTCTGAGGTTCGGGCTACATCATGCTTCTGCTTATCTAAGCTTCTCGAAAATCAAAAGCATTTCACTATTTCTTCCAAAAATATTTTAAGAGAGAATAATGAAAAAATCTATATCCTCATAACCCCATTTATTTTTCTGATCAATTTACCATGTGTTTTAAGCATAATCTCATGACTTACGAGAGAGTTAGTACGATCTAGCCAGATGTCGTAGATGCCGATAGCAGCAATTTTGACAATTCAAGTGATCCTACTGAAATCCGAAGAAATTTGAAGCAATATGAACAACTCAAGCCATTTACAATCGAGAACACTATTACCATCAATTTGGGTGGTACTAAAGATCCAAAAGAAGTAAAGATTAGGGCCAACTTTTCCCAAAAAAGGGCCACACGTCTTATCGCTCTCCTAAAAAATTATCAAGATGTTTTCGCATGGTCTTATTTTGATATGTTAGGTCTAGATCCTCGGATTATCGAGCACAGTTTGCATACCATTCTCGACATGTCTCCTAAGAAGTAAAGGTTACGAAGAACCAAACCTGAGCTGTTAAAAAAAATCGAAGAAGAAGTGATGAAACTCTTGAAAATAGGGTTCATTGAGGTTTCATAATACCCTAATTGGGCAGCAAACATCGTGCCAGTGAAGAAGAAAGATGGTCGAATTCGATTTTGTGTTGATTATCGTGATTTGAACAAGGCCAGTCCGAAGGACGACTTTCTGCTCCTCCACATAGATGTCCTTATGGATAGAACTGCTGGATTCAAATTATTTTCTTTTATGGATGAATTTTCTGGGTACAACCAGATAAGGATGAACGACGAAGATAAGGAGAAGACGGTGTTCATCACTCCATGGGGGACTTTTCACTGTAAGGTTATGCCTTTTGATTTGAAGAATGCCGGGGCAACGTACCAACGTGCTATGGTCACTCTTTTCTATGACACGATGCATAAAGAAATTAAAGTCTATGTCGACGACATGATCGCCAAGACCAAATGCGGAGAGGACTACGTTGAAACCTTGAATAAGCTATTTAGCTAGCTACGCGAGTTCAAATTACGCCTGAACCTGCAAAGTGCGTGTTCGCGGTGACTTCTGGTAAGTTACTTGGATTCATCGTGAGCAACAAAAGGATCGAGGTCGACCCCTTGAAAGTCAAAGGAATATATGAACTGCAGCCCCCATCCACAGTGAGGGAAGTCGGAAGCCTTTTAGGAAGGTTGAACTACATTGCACGGTTCATCTTCCAACTCTCTGAGATTGCACGGCCTTTCTTCAAACTTCTCAGGAAAGACGCTAAGTTCAATTGGGATAAAGATTGTCAGGGAGCGTTTGAAAAACTGAAACAGTATTTGATGAATCCCCCGGTACTAGTTCAGCCAGTCCCAGGACATCCTCTAACTTTCTATCTAACAATCTACAGTGAATTGTTGGGAGCCTTGTTGGCCCAGAGCAACCCTACGATGGAAAAGAATGTGCTATCTATTATTTGAGTAAGAAATTCACCATTTCCGAACAGAATTTTTTCGAATAAGAAAAAACATGTCGCATTGATGTGAGTGTTGCATAGGCTTTGGCAATATACTTTGCATTACCAGACATTTCTCGTAATTGAAAACGACCCCATTCAGTATTTCCTTAACCGGCCGGCATTGGTGGGAAAATTGGCCAAATGGCAAATTCTAATTTCGGAATTCGATATCCAAATATCGTCGCAGAAATCAATAAAAGGTTGAGTGATCATTGATATGCTGGCTGAATGCCTTGAGGAAACACATGAAAATGATCTCCTATATGATCACATTTTATGAGTAGAAGAACATACGTGGACTATGTTCTTCGATGGAGCAGTAAACCTGTCTGGCTCTGGCACCGGGACAATCTTGATATCCTTAGATAGGTAGCATTATCTGGTAGCCGCGAAATTGGTGTTTCCTTACACCAACAATATAGCCGAGTATGAGGCGTGTATTCTCGATCTACAAGCAGCAGATGACATGAAAATAATCAAACTAAAAGTGTTTGGTGATTCTACCTTGATCATCCTCCAAACTGTGGGTGAATGGAAGATTAAGGATGCTAAGCTAGTACCCTATCATGACTTTCTAGAAAAATTGGTGATAGAATTCAACGAGATCTCGTTTGACTACCTATCTAGATCTCATAACCAATTCACCGATGCGCTGGCTTCACTATCATCTATGTTGCAAGTCACCAATGGATTGGAAATAGAACCTCTGGGGATTGAAGTCCTGACCAGACCAGCCCATTGCATGGCCATAATTGAGGAACCCGATGGCAAACCGTGGTATTACGATATCATGAACTACATCAAAGAGCAGTAGTTCCCTGAAGGTAGTACCGCTACAGACAGAAGTTACACAATGAGGATGGCAACGAAGTTCTTCGTCAGTGATGAAAACTTATACAAAAGGTCTTATGATTTTATTATGCTGAAATGTGTGGAGGCAACCGAAGCAAAGCGAATTATACAAGAATTGCACCGGTGTCGGGTGGAGGCTGCTTTCGCCGGTGTCGGGCGAAGGCCGCCCTCGCTTGGGCTGGGCGGGCAACGGCGACCCTTGCCAGATTCGGCGAGAGCAACCCTTGCTGCGAGCCTAGGTGAGGGCCACCCTTGTCGCGAGCTTGGTGAGGGCCACCCTCGCCGCGCCTGACGTCAGACGGGGGCAACCCTCGCCCTCGCCCTCGCCCTCGCCCTCGCTCGCCCAGCCCAAGCGAGGGCGGTCCTTGCCTGACGCCGGCAACCTCGGTCAGCCTTGGCTATGGCCGGCGGAGGGAAAAGAGGAAAAAAAAAGAAGAAAATAGAAAAAAAAAACCCTTACCAAAAAAAAATTTCCTTACCAAAAAAAAGAAAAAAAATTTAAAAGATTAAAAAACAAAATTGTCCTTTTTCCGATCGCCGGAACAGTGACTTGCTCGTCGGCCTGTGAGCATTTGACCAGCCGATGAACCCAGGCCCTCACTTGAGACTCATCGGGTACTTCAGGCCCCTTTTTGAGACTGATTGGGCATTTCAGGTCATTATTTGATATTATGTCCACTTTGGACATTTTTTGAGAAATTGACCCCACTTTGGGTACTGATTTGAAATTCTCTTATTATTATTATCATTATTATTATTATTGAAAATAAAATAAATTTTTTATTTCTTTTAAGTTAGGAAATAATTTATAAATTAATACTTTTTAATATGTGAATTATTTGATTAATAATCATGTTTAAATAGGATAAACCTATAGGGCTATATGGTAGTATTTTGCATGTAATTTTTAGAATTGTTGTGTTATTATTATGCATGTTTTTAATTAGAATATTATTACATAAGTTGTTATGTTTTGAATGTTGTCGTCTTAGTTAGGATTAGAACCTTAGACTACATATCTATTTTGATTGCTAATCATTAATGATTGTGTACTCATTTGATCACCTTACATGTTAGGAGAAATGTTCTAAAATCAATCTAAATTGCTTGATAAATATTTTTAAAAATGAACAGGGTAGAAAGATACTAAAAGGGCATTAGTTACCTAACTAATGTAATCAAGTCCCCGAACTCATTTAATCTTTGGTCCATAGAAGTAAACAATTCTCCTATTGTCTTGCTTGGTGTTTGATGAACTCGCATTAAATTTAAGATTTGCTAGCATTCTGCCCCCTAAATGATTTGCAGCTACATTTTGTAAATCCTTATTATCCTAAGCTCTTGCTTTCCCTAGAAATCATTGTATATTTAAAACCATGTCTGTTAACATAGTTGATTTGCATGTATCTTGTGGCCACATGGATAGAATGAAGCATCTAATATTGCAAGCAACTCTGAAAAGTTCCCTACAGAGATATAAAGAAAGTAGCTACTGTTGTGTATCAACTTTGGTAGATTCAACTCTCTGTCTTTCCCCTTTATCTGCTAGTTAGACACCAAAAGAATGACGTGTTAGAATGACTTGTTATTAATGGATACTTATGGGATAAAGTCGCACATGAAATGTTTAGAACTTGGGCATAGTTAGGGTTTGAAGGACTGAAGGAATGTAGCTTGGTGATACACCTTGTGTCATTGAAATATCGTTTTATACATTTTGTTTGTCTTCCATCATTAATTTTGCATGTTAAACATTCTTATTTCGTAATTTTGCTATATTCTCTGGAAATTCTACGAGTTTCTACACTGGGTAACTTGGGATCTTTTTCGGTTTCTTCTTTGTAGTTTGTTGATTCTATATCTGTTTTTTATGCAATGCAGATAAGTCGTCTCAGGAGCCACGGATAAGATTGAAGTATGTTCCTTAGTATTGGATGATAACCGGATGATTGTCCAAAATGATCAAACAAGTTTCTTCTTTTCTGCTTTTCTATCTTGCAGAACTTCTGGTCCCTATTTGGCTGGCTTATAATCGACATATGTCTTGATTGTTTTTAGGGCATTTTTTGGATCATCATATAGATGCTTAGCAAGAGGCGAAAAGAGCAGTTTTTCAAGTTTATACAGAAAGTAATGCCCAACGTGAGTTGATTTTGAGTTCTACCATGCATGCTGGATTTGCAGGTGGTGTGGTGGTTGACTACCCACACGGGTACCTATATTAATACCATAACTTATTTTAGTGTTCAGCATTGATGGAACAACATATGTTGTGCATATCTTTGTATATATTCTGTCGGTTGGAAGTCATCTGTTAAAGTTAAGTTTCGAATAAGAGAGCTTTCATAGGAGAGGAAATGCCCGTTTCTGTAATTATTGAACGTTGGTTGAAAATCTTATACTTTTGGTATAGTGAAAGTCATGTGTGAAGAGTGAAAGTCATGTGTGAAGGAAACTATCCTAAAAAATGACTAGAAATAAAGTAATATCGTTTTTGGCCGATTTGAACAAAATTATGGAAGAAAAGTTGGTTCTGAACCAATTTTTGTAAAATTAATGATGCCAAAGTGAAATTAAGGTAAAAATGAGTTGATTTGGGGGTTTTCAATTTTTCAATTTTTTTGGACAAAGTATTAACCAAAAAGTCAACATTTTAATGATTAGTCACTAAAATGTAAATTAATGAGTCCAACTTTAAATTTTTTGAAATTTGATAGTGCAAAAGTGAAATTGACACTATTTTGGGGTTTTTTATGCAAAAATCAAATTTTGACTATGGGTTGACTTTTTGGTCAAAGTTTGACCAAAACTCAACTTTTTTACTTTTTGAAATTAAGATGCAAAAAGCAAGAAAATGAATGGCTAATCCTAATTCAAATGTTAAATGACTCTTTTTAGTTGAAAAACAGGTTCTTTCGCGATCAAAAACCCTAATATCAAGATTTTTACCTTTACGACGTGTTGGCTAAAAGTTAAGTGTCAACAGTAAGAAAGGTAAAATTTAGCGGGAACTAATGGAGAATAAATTGTCACAAGTGTACCCGTTTGGGATTTTTTGTGGTCAAAAAATTAGTTTTGAGCAAATTTGTAACAACTATACTAGTTTAGGGTTTTTTGTGGTATTAAGAATTTAACTCTACCAAATTCTATTAAATTATAGAATTCAACTCAACTAACCACCAAAATCAATAATCCAAGGTAATTGTTGTATACATACTTCTTCTATGCATAATATTTCCTCTCACTCTTTTGCCTTCTTCGCATTGCGTTTCTAGAAAAGAAAGGTTGACTAAATCGGTACTTTAAAAAAGTAAACACAAAAATATGTGAAAACAAAAGAGGGCCATGGTTACATTGTATTTACCCATTCTTATCAACTAGCTCCGGTATATAGTGACTTGCCCCGCCACCTTCTTCTTCATCCACATTGTCTACTCCTCCTAAAAAAAGAAGAAGATTTCATTGAAAACCTTCAAAGAATTAAGAAAATAAAAATGGTAAAAGTACGAATGCAAATGTAATTATGATTCATTTGACATATATAAAGTGCACTTTGCGTGCAACAGACATGGACTTCATATGCACATCGCATGCAACAGACATGCACTTTACATGCAAACTAGCCTTGGCCTTCGTTTACCTTGTGATGGATCGATGGGGGATTGACGACTTTCATGTTACCACAAAAAAAAAAATAGTCTGGGAGAGAAACTAGAATCTTGTTGCTCCTTTTCTCTCCCACTTAAACCATTCATGCTTGAAAAACTAAGATATAAAGAATTTAACTCGACCAAATTCTATTAAATTATAGAAATCCAATTGATTAATTCTATTAAAAATGTGACTGAACTAACCACCAAAATCGATAATCCATGCTAATCGGGCAACTCATGTGCAAAGTACATGGATGAACACACTTTTAAGATCAGAAGATGGTGAGATTAATGTAATGGTTTTGATTTTTAAGTGTGGAAATGAAACTAAAACAATCCAAGGCTCTAATTGGGAATGTGGGATAGAAGAAGATGAAAATGAATAAGATCATTGCATGTGAATCTAGTGAAATTCCAAAGTGGAAGAAAATGGAAGAGAGCAGTCTATTTGGAAAATTCTATTTTCAGGTTGGGCTCATCCTCTGCATTTTATAAGTGTATATTACTTATTGTTTAAGAAAAATAAAGGAAATTATAATGAAAACATTTTAGAGAAATGTCACATTTTTTGCGAAACAAACAGAGAATATACTTAAACGTATGTGGACAAAACTCTCGGCAATAAATACTGATGGAAGTATTTTATCATGAAAATATTAAGAAGACAGTTAAGGATTTTGTATTATAAAAATTCATAAGAATTTCCTTTATATATATAGTTTAATGCTCATTCAATTATAGAAGATGCTTAACAAACTCAATATTTGTTATCTCGTGTAACTCGCATGTAACGGGCATGCAAATCATGTGCAACGGGTATGCAAATCACATTGCATGCGCAGACAATCCCAGAATCTAGAGAGCCCAACGAGAAATGATAATAGCACGTCGGCCGAAGCTCTACCTCTATACATTGCATTGAACAGACATGCAACCCAATTTGGACATTTAGCGGAAAACAGAGCGTTCGAAAACAGCCATCCTTTGAACTTTCCGAAGCGGATGAAATACAACATAAGTATGGGTGCAAGCATAACTGGATGAATCTAAAATGAAGTGTTGAGTTGTACGATTGAAATGTAGCCATAAAAGGACAAAACTACACAATGCACGCGAGTTGCACGAGATAAAAAGTGTCGAGTTTATTTAAGTATCTTATATAATTAAATGAGCTTTAAATCATATAAAGGAAATTCTTATGAAATTTTTTAACACAAAATTCTTAACTGTTTTCTTAATATTTTCATGATAAATACTTCCATCGGTATTGATTGCCGAGAGTTTTTTCCACGTATGACTAAGTATATTCTCTGTTCGTTACGCGGAAAATATGACATTTTTAGAAAATACTTTCATTATAATTTCCTTTACTTTTCTTAAATATTGAGTACTATACACTTGTAAAATGCAGAGGATGAGCCCCACCCTCAAAATCAAATAGTAAGGGCCAGATTTTTTGCATGTCCTCTATTCTTCTCTCTCCTTGCACGAATCTTCTCAACAGAAGATTCCACTGAAAATAGAATTTTCCAAACAGACTACTATTTAGTCGACGCAAGTTGAGGCTTATGCCGCAGCAGTTAACCGTCAAGGCTGATGGGTTAAATAATTTGACGAGCACCACCAAGAAGACGAAGCATACAAAGAGGAGGAGGAGGAGGAGTATTGCCCAATTTCGCCCAAAAAAAAATCCAATCTGCATCCATAGCGCGCGCACAGAGAGAGAGTCTTCTTATATGATATAATTATGTATTAGCTAAGCATCCGTAGCGCGCACAGAGAGAGATAGAAAGTCTTCTTATATGATAGAATTATGTATTAGCTAATATGAGAGAGTGCATATCATCGTCTTTTATATAGATTTATGCGTTCGATATATGTATCGTGTGCATACGCACACACCACACTTTAATCATCGTAAAACCTTAGAACTCCTAGTTATACTATAAGTAGAGCCATGACTTGTTTGGGTGCGCAACGTAGGTGGGGATGAGAGGGACCCAACCCATGCATTACAACCCGTCGATCGATCGAGCTGTGTGTTCGGTGCGTTACACGCGGTCAAAACGGTTTATCATGAAAAGGTATGTACAAAATAATCCCTCGCGATTATTACAAATTATTAAATATCATCGCTTTATTTAGGAAAGATTCCCAATTTAAAACAAAGTTTAATCTAGTCGTGTCCAGGTTATTAAGAAAGAAAAAGTTAATCTAGATTATGCCTGTTCATCCGTTTAAGGTGGAGGGAGAAGATAAACCAAGTGTTGATGGAGACCATGGCGTGTTGGCGTGGGAACGAAATTCGGAGACGCCGTGCACGAGGCCATCGATGCATGCCCGAATGATATATATATATATATATATATATACACACACTAAAGAATAAAATCAAGACTCGGTAATTTACATTTTCTCGACCTTCTTTCTTAATTTGCGTCTAAAACTAAAAGGGATGTTGCAAGGGCCGGACGACCCGTTTACTCATGCCAGCAAAAAGTGACGATGTAGACATTACCCATTCGACAATGATTTGTTGGTCCTTCCTCTTTCGTCGCTTCCCCTTCATTCTCCTTCCATCTCTCTCCCTCCCTCCGCCGTCGTCAAGACCCATCTCTCCGCATCTTCTTCCCCAACATCCCTCACTGAGAAAAGAAGCGTCTTTGCAAGCGAGAGCAGGTTTAATTTGAATCAATGCCCGAAGAACAAATTAGAAAGGAACAGATGAACATATGCTTCTGCTGTCGGAAGCTTGCTTAAGTTTGTACTCGATTTAACATTGCTTTTGCTGTGATAATGTTAGTGTTTCATAGAAAATCAACAGTTAGGAAGATATAGTAATTCAGGTATGGACCAAACTGTAAAAAAGGTGAGGAAGCACCTTCAACATACAAAAGATTACATGCTTACGTATAAACGACTTGATTGCTACTTCCATTGTGGATGCTGAGTTTGTTTCCTGAGGCTGGAGCTGCAGGAGACCAATGGGGCGTCGTCGTCCTGGACCCGCCTCATGTTCACCTACTACGTCACCCACGTCGGCTTCATCTATCCTTGAGTGTGAATTCAATCTCTGATCTCTCTACCGATTGCTACAGCTTGAGATGTTGACTGCTCTTGGACTGCTTGTTTTCTCTAAAGATAGTATTTTTGTATGTAACATGGAACAGTAATGATGATATTTTTGCTAATGAACAGGTTTCAGATGTTGTTCCAGTCGCACGCCGTGCTGCAGCAGACGCTGGAATCCGCTCTGTTTGTGTCGCCCACTTCAGGTATCCCCGAATGCCGCCTTCTGTACCTTGGATTTCAGTTCCTTTCGTGAGCATCCATCTGTAATCGGTTTTTAAGTTTTCGCATTTTGGTTCTCTTCTCTTTCTATTTTGGGGGCATGCTCATCTCTTTCGGCTACTGGCTAATCTTAATAGGTTTGAGGTCACTTCAAATTAGTAAGGACTTTCTGGAAAATTAAATGCTTATTTATCAGAGATGACTGGCTTATTTCTGTAATTTACACAGTTTTCCTGTGAAATTTGGTTCTACATGTCTAAATACGCTAATTTATAAATAAATAAATAAAAATATGGATTTTTTTTAATCTTGGATGTCATTTGATCTTTTATCTGATGGGATCTGCGCAGTTGGGACTTCCTCTATGCGGAATACGTAATGGCTGCAGGAAATCATCATCGTAAGATAGTTTGGCAGGTGTTTATGATATTACAAATGTTTCTCAGCACCTCTTTTTTGCTTATCAGGAATTACCAATGTTATGCGTGTACGATCAGATTTTTTGCTTTAAACATGTCTTTTCTGTAAATCCTTGATTGACCCTTTCGTTTTTGGGAATCCCTCTTCCTCCTCCTCCTCTTGCTGAAACAATATTCATACACCATAACCTTTTACTAACAATGATAACGCTATCTTACCAAGTTGAAAATCAAAGTGTACTCAATGTGGACTATATAGTCCTTTTTGGTTTTCCGTTCTTCAGTTAGAAGGCCCTAATAATATGAAACTGAAGGTGACACTTATGGTTGCTCAACTTTTCTTGACCAAGTTTAATTTTCCCCCTTTGAACATCTGAGATAGTGAGATAATTTAATTCCGGAACTTGAAATTTTGATCTTCACTAAATTATGACTTGGTACAGATAGCAGAAGACTATTCACATTGGCCACTCTTAATCCGGCTCCCAGGATATTGCCCAAGTAATTTATTAAATTGATTAGTCATAGTGATGGGTGTTTATATTTATTTATCTCAGTTACAGCTGGACATTATCCGCATTGTGAATTTGATGTGCCATTTTTTACAGTGCCCACTTTCCTCGACGTTATAGATGTACCGTTGGTAGTCAGAAGGTTGCACATATCCCGTAAGGAGGTTTGATCGGCCAAACTCAAATTGACATCCTTTGTAGTCCAATGTTGTGTGTAATGCAGTATCTCGATGTAGGTTAGATAGGAACTTGGAATTGGGGATGATGCGAAGCTAGCTATCCTCCATTTTGGCGGACAGGCGAGTTTAGTTTGAGTGGTCGATAGTTTTGTACACAATAATTGGGTTGCTTTAAGAAGACAAAGATACAACAATTGGAAACTAAAAAATTTCTTTAGATTAGAGGGGTGTAGCTGGTCTGTTTCTTCAACTACGTGACAACAGTACTTCCAACTTGAGGTTTCATGTGATCTTCTTATTATCTTTTCACTGATGATTTTACATATACTGCATTATGTGTTCATATATAACAGTGAGAATATATTAGCAATCTGTGCTTTGGACCATGCTCATATGTCACTTATGTTCAGTTAGGAATTTTTACTTGTACCAGCAGCATTTTTTGTTTCCTGAACTATTGCTCTCTTATTCATTTGTGTCAAAATCTGCCTTGCCTGCAGCCATCAGGCTGGAAGTTGGAGGAAAAGTACTTGCCTCCCGGTTGGTTGTGCCTGGTATGTTCCGTTGCGTGTCCTTTAGAGCCCATGTTATGCAAAAGCCACTTACATTATGGCCCTAGTTCACCTTCTTACGACTGATATGATATTTGATTTGGGTTTGTGGTGCATCTGAGAGCGAAAACCTTCCACCGAACTTTGCAAAGCTTGCTGAAGATGCATGCACACCTGATCTCATTGCAGCCTCTGATTGTATGCTTGGTGAGTAGGGAACTCGTAGTGACATCTGAAGTACATTATTTTGCGTCTCTTAGTTATCTTATTTCAGTCAGTGTGTCTTCAGCATAGAAGCGTCCATTTGTATTTGCACGGCGTGATTACTTCATTGAAGAACCATTCTTGAGGAATATGCTGGAGGTACTTCTCGCTGCTTCTCTGTATATGTATATTTATGTGGAGTGGGAGTGCTGTGTTTATTTTCACTTTTTGCATTGATTTCTGCAGTACTATCAAGCTGGAGTAGAGATGATTAGGAGGGACTTACTCACTGGCCATTGGAAACCTTACCTTGAACACGCGATCAGTCTTAAACCATGCTATGAAGGTGGCATTAATGGTGGCGAGGTAACACTTCTACAACTTATGAGACTATAGTAGGACAATACGTCTTTGTAGGGAACTTGAACGGAATTCACACGGAACGACCACTCAAAACATGTAAATCTCTTTAGGCATCATACCTAAACCTGTAAAGCTTCACACTTAGGGTTTCTTAAGCATCACAGTGAAGAGAAGAATTGCATCAATTCAAAGCAAAACTTGCTAATGATCTTCATAAACTCCATTGACAGAAAACAATGCCAGTCTACATTAGACTCTTCTGAAAGAGCCTTTCTCCTAGTTGAAATATCTATACAAGAAACGTTAAATTCCACTCATGATGAAAACAGGAAATATAATAATATCCTAATAGTTCTCAAGTCCTAAATGATAAGACTATTAATTGAACCAAAAGAAGAATCCTCATATTTTTAGGACTCTTATTTTAGTTGTGGATAAATGCAACACCCCTATCCACCAAAGTTTGGTAAAACCAGTCATTTGTTTGAACACATATCAACTTGTTAGCTGCATCAAAGCATTTGTATTTCTTCCATCTTTTTGTGGCTTCCATCATGCGTCGAGCTAAAAGAGCACATCTGCATTGTATAATGCTCAATGCAATGATGCTTTTTGAGCATTTTAATCTGTTCCAGCTGCATGCCGGTGAGGTTCATCTAATTGAATTGGTTCCCGATGTTCTGTGATGCAAAATTCCATGTAGCAGCTTACATATTGCAGGAGACAGCCGCGGCGAGAAATTACGGATCAGATAAAGTAATCATAATTGACCTGTTATCTCTTAACCCTAGGTTATTCTTCTCTAGCACTGTATTAATCTTGTTCCTCTTGCTGACAAAATGTAGTTTAGTGGGGCAAGTAGACTGCGCGACGCAATAGTTCTTGGGCATCAGCTGCAAGGAATGCCTGGAAGAGAACTATGCATACCAGATTGGTAGGCAAACGCTGAAAATGAACTGGGCCTTAGTGCTGAATCACCAAAAGTTGGAATGAGTGAGAAAAGTTCCCAAATGACTTTGTGAGTTAGTTTCACCATTTGCCGTATGCTCGATCAATTCTGGACTTAGTTGGCAGTTGTTGACACGATTTTTCTACCTTTTGTAGATGCCCTTATGATTTTGAAATTCTTCATGAAGATCTTCATGGGCTCTCTGATACAGTGAGTTTCTTGAAGAGTTTGTCAGAAATTGTGAGTGAAGCTGGAAGGGATCCTGAGAAGGGGCAGATGTGGGAGCGTAAAGCAGCTGCCGGACTCTTTAATTGGGAGGTCTGATTATCTTATTCGGATTAGTTTCTACATTTTAATTCCTCTTCCAGTTTGATGGATCAAACGTCTGTTGGTGTTGGAGTTATTTGGAAATTTCATGAGTGGGATGTGGGAGGTAAATGTTTGTGTATTAGTTCTTTCAAAAAGGGTTCCCATTGGGGCTAAAGTAATGAATCCTTCTCACTTCTGATTTTTGGCAAAAGTCGGTGAGAGATACTCTGCAAAGTGTCCCCTTTTTGTTTCAGTAATTTGTAAGTGTCGTTTAGTTGCATTTTTGTGTAGTGAGGGGAGCTGTAAACTGATCGTAGCCATTTTTTTTAACATTTTTCTTGCTTCTACTGTATATGTGGAGTGGGTTGGTGCTTCCGTATGGGACTTAGTGGCAAATGTTGTAATTTTGATTTGACTGTTTTCACAATAATTAAACAGGAAGAAATATTTGTCACAAGAGCACCTGGAAGGTTAGATGTAATGGGTGGAATTGCTGACTATCCAGGAAGCCTTGTGTTGCAGGTTAGAAAGTGCTCTGTTGACTACTTTTTACGATCCAACAATGGTTTCAGTCAATTGGGTTAGCAGAATCTTGCTGGAAAGAGAGCATTGGTCTTTGTTGCCTTCCTTTATTTCAGTAACATTCTATTTCTCATGTGATTTTTTTTTCACATTACATATGATCTTACCTTATTGTAAAACTACTTCCAGATCTGTCATGGCAATTTGACAATTAATGATAGATAGACAATAGATGATCTAAATTGACGGATGCTGAAGTTCTCTTCGATTATTCAGAATAATTGTGCTTAGATGACAACTATCAATTGGCTTTCAATGTGGCTGGTGCTTGGATATTCATGAATGTTCAGTTCTCGCCAGTTGCGAGTGCATATACTTGAATTGCTTTAATAATTTTACTTTACCCTTTTTTTTTCTTTCCCTCTTGCTTGTTTCAATCTTAGAAGGATGTTGCGGATGAGCCCCATGGAGAAAATGCCAATTAGGTGTAGACTTCGTGATGATACATAATTGTTAAAAGGGTTCCAATTGGGGTAGGACTTCGTGATCTTTCATAATTCTTAAAATGATTTCCAACGGAATTATAATTGTTTTATAGAGGGAGAGGCTATATTGTGAATGAATTGCAGATTATCAGATTGGATGAATAACATTTTGTGTAGTGAAGAAACGATAAAAGGAGAGATGGTGAGGTGCGAGTTTATGCAAGAAAGCATTTGGGTGTTGCTTATCTGCTTGGCCTTGTAAATATCTTGATGTCCCATGCATTTGCTTTCCATACTGCTAGTGTTTTCTGCTTTACCTTGCCTTTTCAGGAAATACCCCCTTTCATCACCATAGGGAGAGTTATGGAAGGCATCCCTTTGCCGAAGTTCCTTTGTTTGAATGCTTGGACTTTCATTTTCTTAGGTTCAATTGAGCAGACATGCATCAAATATAATTGCATTGATCCTTTTACTACTGTCTCCTTTTCTTTTGTTTTCACTGGCTTTCAGTGTAGTGTAGTTTTGTCAAACTATACCTGTACTTTGTATCAAAAGTGACTATGTTTCTAAGCTCATGTGCGTATGCATTTCATTGTTTAAGCCTTGTCACTTTTATGTTCTCTATGCCCAGAATACATTTTCCTCCTGTTCAGTTACAATTTCTCCGTCTCCTGTTGACATGTTTACCTACCGGTGCCACTCTATTTTTCACCTAGAACTTGAAGCATTCTCACTTGTAATTTCACATTCACAAGTTGAAGCTTGTCACGGCATGAATAGTTGGTCGTGCTCCAAGTTGGTTGCTTTGTCATGGGTTTTTATCGCATGCCATCTATTTGTGGCTTGCTGGGGAGCTTTTTTATTTTGCCTAGGCATGGGTGAACTTGGATGTATTTGTATCCTTTTCTTTTCTCACGTTTTCTTTTTTCTTTGACACTCCCATTTGCATTCTCATAATCGTGGCCATTCTGCCATTCGCTAAAACAGGTCTCTCCTAGTTTGAGAAGTATTACTTTCAGTTGCTAACCTTTTCTCTATTAATCAACTCCATTAGAAATTATATATCTCTTGGGTCGAATTTCACAAACTCCCAAAATTCTGTATGTCATGTTTTATGAGACTTTTTCCCCACTCCTGCAAGGTTTACCACTACAGTAGACTAGCGTGAGGTATCTATGTTATTTAGTCCAATAACATGCTTCAGCACCTCCTGCATTCAGATGCCTATTCGAGAAGTCTGTCATGTTGCTGTTCAGAAGAATCATCCAAGCAGGCAGACTATCGAAACATGCTCTGGCTCGCCAACAAGCCAGAGGACGAGGACCAACTCCTGTTCTTCAGATTGTGGGTTTCCAGTTGACAATAAATACATTCTTTCAAATTCTACTTGCCGTTTAACATGTATCTTTACCTTTTATCTGAGGACCTGAAGGAGACTTATCTTGGATTTTTCTTATGTAGGACAATTGTTAGCGTTTTGGGACTTTATCTCTAATTCTGAACAGAACAAGTCTTAGCCTTTCAGGAATTTGTCTATAATTTTGAATCGAACAACTCTTTAAGTAAGTGTTATTGTATTTAGGAAGTACCTGATTTATTCTTCTTCTTTTGAAAATGTTTATCTTAGGTATCATATGGATCAGAATTCAGCAATCGTGGACCAACTTTTGACATGGATTTGTCTGACTTTATGGATGGCGGGAAACCAATTTCATATGAGAAGGCAAAGGAGTTCTTTGCCCGTGATCCATCCCAAAAGTGAGTCATAGGTCCCATCTGATCTCTTCTTCTTTTTCATCTTCTTTCTTTTTGGGTGTTAACCTGCATTGTACTCACATAAATTCCCATTTCAGGTTGGCAGCTTATGTTGCAGGCACTATTCTTGTTCTAATGACAGAGCTGGGTGTATGCTTTAAGGACAGTATCAGTTTGCTTGTAAGGAACCACATCTGTTCAAGATATATTTAGTCACATATGGTTGTTTGACCGTTTGAGTGTTTTCTCAGCTATTTTTCTTTCTTCTGTCCTTTATTTGTTCGTGTCCTTTTTCTTATTAATTAGGCATAGCTAACTCCTTTTTATTCCTCGTATTAGTTGGTTGGAATCACCTTATGGTTCTGGACATGATTTATTGTCCGTTATGGTTGTTGTCAACTTTCTTGTGAGCTTTCCTTGTTTGGAAGTTCTTTTTTTTAATACTCAATGCCCAAAAGCATTTCATTGGTGTAGCATGGATACTTACCTTTTACTACAGAAGTGCAGAGTCTACTGTGATATCGACTATTACACACTGTATGGTTGCAAATAGTTTTGACTGTAAGAATTGTACATTTGCAAGGGCATGCGTCAGATTTACATGCATCCCCTGCTATGCTGTCTAGACTACTGTAGACTTTTACTACCTTTCAACTGTTCTCGACTAACTTAGTATTGCGTACCTGGCACATGTCAACTGTTAGTTCAGATTGTTATTAGAGCCATTATTGTGGTAAATTTATCTTGTTTCCCCGATTTTCCTGGGGATTTATGATCATGATGTTGCTTTTTGTTAGAAATTTTATCATCTATTAAGTATGATATTCTTTCACAATGCCGATTTCTCTATCCAGATACCGATTATTAGAATTTTTCACTTTCAGGTTTCCTCTGCCGTTCCAGAGTGCAAAGGTGTATCTTCATCTGCCTCAATTGAGGTTACTAGCGTGTCTGCTATAGCTGCTGCTCATGGTAAATTTCTTTAGTCAACATCTCATCTATGATTACACTTAAAATGTCGATGTTTTTATGTTTACTCAATGGATGATAATTATGACTGCATCCCATTAGGATGAGGAACTTTGTTCCCCTTAGGATAGGTAAAGGGAGTAGAGGAACCATATCCAAGACCTCTTGGATCATGGATGAAAATATGGATGAAAACAACTCATAAAATTTCTTTGAAGTACCCATGTTTGCACATAACAGTTTGGTGAAGAGTTCCACATTTCTTACCTAGGGGTTTATAGCAGGCCTACACACACGTAGTCTCTTCCATTTAATAGATTAATCTTAGGAAAAATGGTATGTCTTATATGGTAATAGAGTCACAGGTCACATGTTTGAATTCCGATACTTTCCTGTTGAACTATGCTTGTTTTTCTGCCTCCTCTTGTTTGTATAATGTCGTTATGTCCATGTCTTCTTATTTACGTGAAGGGTCCGGCTTACACGCAATTGTTGATAGTTAAGAAGTATGTTATATATTCTGTTGGAATATTACTTGAGGATAAAAGGACAAGGAAAGATACGATTGTTTTTAAATTCTTCAATAAGAAGACAAAACTATATGAGGATGAAAGGATAAGGGACTATTCAAGGAGACATGGTAGAAAGCATTGGGAGAATACTTGAATAATTGGATCTTACTGACATCTGATAGTGATGGAGCAGAATTACATTGAAAATATTTTAGGATTACGAGGAGAGAGGGAGAGAGAATCAATAAAGAAGGCAAGATAGGTTTGCACAATCTGGGACATCACCGTTCTGCTTTTCCAGAACTACACATATAACAAGGGGTGTTGACCATATTTCATGTTGAATTTTGTATGAGTTAATGTATTTAATGATCTTCTAAAACATGGCAGGGTTAAACATTAGCCGACGGGCTCTTGCTTTGCTTTGGCAGAAGGTGCGACTCACAGAACAATCTTCCAATTAATTTGTTATTCAATTTCTTGATTTTCAGTTGAGTCATTATTTCTATATTTTTTGGTTCCGCTTGTAATTTTGGAAAAACATATGCAATAGGTAGAGATCCACATTGTTGGAGCTCCGTGCGGTGTAATGGACCAGATGACTTCTGCTTGTGGGGAAGCAAACAAGCTTCTTGCCATGGTCTGCCAGGTAAGATTTTCAGGCTTGATTAAAAGATCTTCCGAGCTTGTTGAATGAAAAGTGATGTGAGAATTGTGCTGTGCAGCCTGCTGAGGTGATTGGACTTGTAGAAATTCCCAGTCATGTCCGATTCTGGGGAATTGATTCAGGAATTCGTCCCAGGTATAAGTTGTGTGGTTGTTTTGATTCTCTGATTCTGGTTTATCACTCTCAGCCACCTTGCTTGATGCAAGCATGTACTGTTTTTTGGCCGAGCCGCCAGTTGTGTGTCTTTTAATTCTGTTCATAATTGTGGGTTTTGACAGAAAATCTGCTTTCTTATCACTGGCTCAGATTATTTCGAGCCTAGTTTGTTTCTTCTCCAAGCGTTTTTACCTTTTCCTCATTAGATCAGGATTGAATTTTGCATTTAAATCGTGCCTTCTCAAGCTAATTCCCCCCACCCCCCAAACAACAAAAGGAAAACCTCTATAATCCCGTTTTCAGTTTCATTTTAGGATCTTTTATCCTTGAAAAATGTAATGCTGAACTTGAGAAATGTGTACATTTTCCCTTCTTGCGCAAACCCTTATTTCATAGCTTCTTGAAGGGGTTCCTCTCTATGACTGTGATTAGGTCCTTGGCTTTCCCTGGAGAATGACTTTGGGTCCTCATTTGTTGGCCACTTTTTCCTGTGGCTCACAACCTGTCTACAATGCTCGCGGCCCTTCTTCTGAGGCACCATTGCACCCTTAATCGGTGCTTATGGTTGTCTGTAGCTTGTGCGAGTTTGCTTAGTCTCTATTATGTTTTAGCTTTGGATAAATTGGTCTTTTCAATTGGCAGTATCAGAGGTGCAGATTATGGATCTGTCAGAATTGGTGCCTTTATGGGTCGAAGGATGATAAAGTCCAGAGCAAGCACTATGTTTTCTGGGACTCTGTCGAATGGAAACGGGACAAATGAAGATGAACTGGAGGAGGATGGTCTTGAACTTCTTGAATCTGAAGCTTCATTAGATTATCTATGCAATCTGTCGCCTCACAGGTGTCCTTCAAATATATGCTTAGAAACTTTGGTTACCACTTGTGCTTAATGTGATATAACATCGTTCCCTAATTGTCAATCTTCTCTCTAAACAGCAGGTATGAAGCTCTGTACGCTAGTATGCTTCCTAAGTCCATTTTGGGGAGACATTTGTGGAAAAATATGCTGATCACAATGATCGGGTCACTATTATCGATAACAAGCGTACTTATGGAGTGAGAGACTCTACTAGACACCCCATTTATGAAAACTTCCGGGTCAAGGTAACGAGTTGATATTTTCTGATGCATCTTTCCTCATTTACGAAGATTGATTGTGCTACTATCTTTCTTCCTGATTTTTGCTGTCAGCCAGAAAAAGGGAGAAAAAGGAGATCAGATTATGACCCTCATTATTAAGGCACCACAAAGTTTCAAGATGATGTAAACTCATATCTGTTACACAAAAATATGAAGTAGAATGATTCCTTATGTAAATTGTCACCTGTTTCTCTACTCTGTATCGTCCATAGCCACTAAAGGAATTACTTGAAAGAACTTCTGCTCTCACTTCACATGTACAAATCCGTCACTTGGCCCTGAATCCCTCCTCTGCTCATTATTACTGCTCAGGTTGAAATAGGCATGCTCCATAATTCGGTTGTCCCGGAACAAGGAAACGATTCTAGCTTCCTCCATAGAAGAAAAATTAGAGCTTAAAGCTGCATCCCCTTAGCAAAATAGAATAAGCTCTAAAAACCGAAAATTTAGCGGACTTGACCACCAACTTTTGTGCCAAAAGACTTGAGCTTATCAGCCCACCATGGAAGAAAAAAAAGGTGGTATTTTCCGAAAAGTCTGTCCAAGATCGGGTGATCCATGTACACAAGCTCACTCTATGAGCTCAAGTCTTTACTTGCTTTGAACGCATCCGAGATGGTCATCACCATACTTTACAGATTGCCCGAGTGTCTCTTCATGGCATAAAGCATGTCTCCTAAAAGGATATCCTCGTTTCATATATTGCTGTTGGACATTATAATTTCTACGAGTATATGTAGAGCGCCCACCAAACCCTCTCCCCCACCCCCCCCCCCCCGGGGGACACCTGGGCACCTAGACAAACTGGACATACTGAATGCAGATGTACCTTGCTTTTTCCCTTGTTTAAGCTTTTGCTAGTGAATGGATCTAAACATGTTTGATGATTCGTGTGTGGGCTTTCAAAGCTTTGCTTACATCTGCAAGTTCAGATGAGCAATTGACAGCACTTGGCGAGCTACTATATCAGGTACATAAGGAATGTCAAGATTGCATGGCTTGTGGATTATGGCCTTGACTGTTGAATTCCATATAAAAAAACAAAACTTGAAAAAAGAAAGAGAATGCAGTGATGTTTGTTAGTCTAATCAGTTTGTCTCTAAGTGAAGACACTCATACATGAATCTTCATGATATAATAAATGAGTCTGAATTTTACTGTCGAGGTACATAGTAGGATAAGGCATTTTGCTTTTTGAACATATATAAAAAAAAAAATCCCGATGCATATTTCAGGCAAAAGATGTCCTGTTTAGAAGATTTTGGTTTATGGCCCCCTTTCTCTGCGGCGTTAGATTGTTTCTTTTATGATGGAATTTCTCTTCAAGCATGTTATATGAAGCCTGGTTGCTTTACTCTCATTTTTGTTTCTGGTGCATGGTCTCAGACTTCTTTCCGGAGTGATTGAATAGTATTGCCGCTAAAGAAGTCAGATAAATCACCATCAATGGTATTTCGAGCCTAGTTTGTTTCTTCTCCAAGTGTTTTTACCTTTTCCTCATTAGACCAGGATTGAATTTTGCATTTAAATCGTGCCTTCTCAAGCTAATTCCCCCCACCCCCCAAACAACAAAAGGAAAACCTCTATAATCCCGTTTTCAGTTGCATTTTAGAATCTTTTATCCTTGAAAAATGTAATGCTGAACTTGAGAAATATGTGTACGTTTTCCCTTCTTGCACAAACCCTTGTTTCATAGCTTCTTGAAGGAGTTCCTCTCTATGACCGTGACTAGGTCCTTGGCTTTCCCTGGAGAATGAATTTGGGTCCTCATTTGTTGGCCACTTTTTCCGGTGGCTCACAACCTTTCTACTGTGCTCGCGGCCCTTTCTTTTGGGGCACCATTTCACCCTTAATCGGTGCTTATCGGTTGTCTGTAGCTTGTGCGAGTTTGCTTAGTCTCTATTATGTTCTAGGTTTGGATACATTGGTCTTTTCTATTGGCAGCATCGGAGGTGCAGATTATGGATCTGTCAGAATTGGTGCCTTTATGGGTCGAAGGCTGATAAAGTCCACAGCAAGCACTATGCTGTCTGGGACTGTCGAATGGAAACGGGACAAATCAAGATGAACTGGAGCTGGAGGAGGATGGTCTTGAACTTCTTGAATCTGAAGCTTCATTAGATTATCTATGCAACCTGTCGCCTCACAGGTGTCCTTCAAATATATGCTTCGAAACTTTGGTCGCCACTTGTGCTCAATGTGATGCATCATTTCACCCTATACATACAAGAGCCGCTCTCTTTATGACTTCTCTCTATAACGATAGATTCTAGCATTCGCTTACTCGTGCTACCTCAGTAGAAGATCAACTTCTCTCTATAACAATAAATTCTAGCATTCGCTTACTCGTTTACTCGTGCTACCTCAGTAGATGATCAAATGAAGGGAGCACATCCCTCTATATACAATATACACAAGCCCCTCTTTCTATAACCATAGATTAACAATATGGTCTATAGGGGGAGATTGATTGGAAGTCCCTAGCGTGCAAATGTATAGTTCTCATACTGCCTTTAGAAATACTCTAAAATAAACCATGTGTACATTTCATGCGTTGCTCCCAATAATAGTTTCAACGAGTTGCATTTAAATAGAAATCAAAGTGTGCGTCTCAAAATTCAAAAAAAATTAAAGGTTAATATCACGAAAAATTTCAAAATAGTACGACTGTGACAAATTTATCCTAAATTAATTTTTTGACCATAAAAAAATCTCAAATTGGTACAATTATGATAAATTTATCCTACGTTAGTTTTCGTTAAATTTTACCCTCAAATTATCAAGTCGAATGACATGTGGCAGTTGACAGCTGTACCAATTTGGGATTTTACCCTCTATTTGTCACAAGTATATCAGTTTGTGATTTTTCGTGATATTAATCAAATTTAATAGAAGTTAATAAAGGGTAAATTTATCACTAATATATCAATTTGAGATTTTTGGTGATAAAAAAAATTAATTTTAAATAAATTTATGATAAATATATAAATTTGAGATTTTTCGTGATGTTCACCTAAAATTAAAACGTTACAGGAAACGCCGTCGGTTCTGCTCAGCTGGAAACTTCCGTCCCCGAACTCAGTTCGTGAGTAGCTGCTTCCGGTCGCTCTGTCAATGGCATCTCTACCAGAAACACAGGCGCCGCCCGAGATATTCTACGCCGACGTCGAGGCTCGCAAGCACACTCCCTTTTCCCTGCGATTTTGTCGGCTGCCGGCCGAGATTGCTCCCTGACGCCGGTATCGCCCCTTCCTTCTGCGAGTGCTGAGTGGGCTTGTGCTTGAATTTGATTTGAAAGTGTTGGGTACGTGTATTCCGCGTTGAGGGCGATGTTGACTTGATCGACATCCGGTGGAGATTGATGAGACGGTGGGAGAACTCATCTGGAGTGCGATTCCGATGTCATTGACCCGAATACGCGATGTTTTATGACTGATGATTGGAACTCCTATTGGGCAGTATTGAAGAATGTCTCCTGTACATTGGGTAAGCTTTTGGGTTGATGAAGAGACATGGTCAATTTGCTTGCCGGGTTCTTGCATCTTCGGCTTTAGGTTTTCAGGAATGAACAACCCATCAACTCCTCTTGCTAAATTACGGCTCGAGACCTTATTGCTCGGTTATACTTTCTTAGCTTGATATCATCACCTGCTTGATGAGGATACTTCTCTCTTTTACTCTCGTGAGGAGTGTTTGTAAAGCTCCATGGAGGTTTGATGGTTGATCATGTTGTATTGACATTTTGGGTCTTTCTGGGTTGCAAATCTGGATTAAGTGGGGGAGACGGCTATCGGAAAATGGACACATCTGGATTGGTTTGGACATTTCGCCGTCAATGCTTGGTATGGAAATGTCCATACCTGTTGATTTGAGAATTTGTGTTAGTTTGCTCAGATTTTGATATTCCATTTGCCTGTTCAAATGTAGACTTCGCATTGGAGAGAGAGGCAGAAGGTGAGGTTTTACTTGGGGACATGGGTCAGGTATTGACCAGTTTAAAGCTTTTGAGCTGTATTATTTCTAAATCTGAGGAAATTCTGCTCATTGACTCTTTCTCCTACTTCACCTTTAATGCTTTTAGCGGCCATTGTTTTTTGTCTCTTTAGTTATTATAATGAATAGGCACATTAATGAAATAGAACAGAGTTTTACATTGAGTACCGTGAACTGCATACATCGGAAAGTCAAAAAAAAAAAAAAGAGAGAGAGAAAGAAAACAGAAAAGCAAATGAAAAGGCCTAACCAAATAAAAAACAATTGTTTTTCTGCGGAAGAATTTAGAACAAGGCTGTTCAACTTTTGCTGATTTGATCCCAAGCCTTCAAAATTCCTTTTGTTCCTTCCAAGTCTTTAAGTTCTGCATATTAGGGTGCATTTGTTTCAAACAGAATTCAAAATTTGGAAAAAATTTTCCAAAAAATGTTTAGTTATTTCGCTCACAAAATGAATGAATGAAGAATATTTTCATCATATCCGAAAGTAGTTAGGCATAAATTGTTGTTGATAATGAAAGTATTTTTCATTGAGTAATTTTTCTAGGCAATATAACTTATCATTTTTCGGAAAAACAAGGGCACCTTTAGATAATGGAAGGATTTTGGAGTTTTCTTGGTGTTTTTGATTCCTCTATGCCATTTCCATTAAGAATCATCTCTGTCCCATTGTTTATCATGACCCAGGCGATCCTGTCTTGGTTGAACCAGAACCCTAGTCCAAATAGCAAATGACACCTGACAGTAAGAAAGAAGATGATCAACTGGCTGGCCAGAATTTTAACACAAGCAATATTAATGTGATGCCGGTTGTTATGGAGTATATGTGCTTGCGTGCTTGATGCTTTCTCTATTTTTGAAGAACTTTGTGCTGGCATATTGTACTTGGTCTTGTCAATTGTCAAATTTGATGGTATTGATCATTCCGCATCTTATATAATTCGCTTGATCTCTTTGCCATTGTGTTTATTGGTGAATTTTGTGTTGTAGGCTTTAGGACTTAGACCTGGTGTTATTGATGGAGCCATCAGTATTTCTGTGTTCAGGTTCACTTTATTGTGTTCATTATCATTTTAATGATATTACTCCATAGGAGTTCTCTTCTTGGATGTCTTATGGAGCTAATCTTCACTTGGAGCTACAGAATTACTACACTCACTTCATAGTGCAAAAAGTAGCAAGTAGCAGTTGAGCTTCTGTATTACTGGGTTCCTTAGTGTAAGCACCAAAAAGAGCACACTTGTTTTAGACTATGAAACAAGACTTTACTTTTTTCTTGTCAGGCTCAAGTAAATTTGGCTTAATCCAGCTGATATAGTTTAGAGGATATATTAAGGTACTTGTGCAGTGGATCTAATTAAAGTTTCTCCCAACACTAGTTTTTTTTAAAGAGGACCGATTATGTTAATATCCTTGGGAAGATCTTAGATAAGACTGTTCTGCATAGTAAAGGAAGCTACAATATTCGTTACATCAAGTGATAATTCATTGTGCAATTACTTGAAATCTGTAAGCATGTGTCAGCAAATAAATTTTTCTTTTAACTCTCAAGTTTTGGTGCATCGATCAGGAGCTGATGTCAATATGATAGATGGTGGCCTTTAGCACCAGTGTTCAGGTTAATTTATATAGTTGCAACATGTGGGTGCAGACATGTCTTGCATGGTCTTTTACATCTAGATGTGGAATATCTAGAAGTATGTAATGACTATTGTGATACTGGACTTATTATATAGATTTGGAAGAATTTGATGGTGTTACTTTGAGCAGCTATTTGTTTATTTCTTTGTGCTCTGAACAACTATTTGTTTATTCCCTAAATATGTAGTTTCTGGGTGAATACTCACCAGAGTAGCTTTTTATCTTTTTGTATAGTGTCTAATGAACTTGCATTACATCTAAGGGTGCGTTCATTTCGCGGAAAATAAGTGATTTGGGAAACATTTTCCAAAAAATGATTACTTGTATCATTTATAAAAATTAGTCAACAGAAAATATTTTTATCACCGATAACAATCTATGCCTAACTATTTTCATGGAAGATGAAAACATTTTCTATTCATTTATTTTTGTAAATGATGTAAGCGATCATTTTTTGGAGAATATTTTCCAAATAAATTATTTTCTGTGAAATGAACACACCCTAAGATTTGCTGGCATTCTGCCCCCTAAATGATTTGCAGCTGCATTTTGTAAATCCTTATTATCCTAAGCTCTTGCTTTCCCTAGAAATCATTGTGTATTTGCACCCATGTCCGTTAACATTGTTGATTAGCATCTATCGTGTGGCCACATGGATAGAATGAAACAGCTAATATTGCAATCAACTCTGAAAAGTTCCCTGCAGAGATATAAAGAAAGTAGCCACTGTTGTGCTTCAACTGTGGTAGCTTCAACTCTGTGTTTCCCCCTTTATCTGCTAGTTAGACACCAAATGAATGACGCATTAGAATGACTTGTTATTAAGTGGATACTCATGGGTCAAGTGTGCACATGAATTGTTTAGAACTTGAGCATAGTTGGGTGTGAAGGACCGAAGGAACGTAGCCTGGTGATAAACCTTTTGTCATTGTTGTATCGTTTCCATACATTTTGTTTGTCTTCCATCTTTAATTTTGCATGGTAAACATTCTTATTTCGTAATCTTGCTATACTCTCTGGAAATTCTCTAAGTTTCTACACTGGGTAACTAGGAATCTTTTTCGGTTTCTTTTCTGTAGTTTGTTGATTCTATATCTGTTTTTCAAGCAGTGGTTATGCAATGCAGATAAGTCCTCTCACGAGCCACGGTTAAGATTGAAGTATGTTCCTTAGTATTGGACGATAACTGGATGATTGTTTGAAACGATCAATAACTTTCTTCTTTTCTGCTTTTCTATCATGCAGAACTCCTACTCCCTATTTGGCTGGCTTATAATCAACATTCGTCTTGGTTGTTTTTAGGGCATTTTTTGGATTTTCGTATAGATGCTTAGCAAGGGGCGAAAAGAGCAGTTTTTTCAAGTTTACCCAGAAAGTGTAGCCCTTCGTGAGTTGATTTTGAGTTCTGCCATGCATACTGGATTTGCAGGTGGTGTGGTGGCTGACTACCCACACAAGTACCTATATAATTACCAAAACTTATTTTAGTGTTCAACATTGATGGAACAACATATGCCGTGCATATCTTTGTATATATTCTGTCCGTTGGAAGACCTCCGTTAAAGTTGAGTTTCTGAGATCGGAATAAGAGAGGTTTCATTGGAGAGGAAATGCCCTTTTCTGTAATTATTGGAAGTTGGTTGAAAATCTTATACCTATGGTATAGTGGAAAGTCATGTGTGGATGGAAATGCTTCAAATTGACATTGTACATAATTTGTATAGTAACTGAGCTCTTTTGATTATGAGCTCTTTTTGTATACGGGTTTCCACTCCCTTGGTGCCCTTCAGTAATATTTTCTTTTACCTATCAATAAAAAAATAAATTTCTGAGAAATTTCTGCAATAATCTCATTAATTTATTTCTTAAATACGCGACAGCTTATATGAGATTATCAAATGTGCGCATAATACAATTTTAGTTGTCTTTGCCCATTCTCTTACTAATGGGTTATTGTTGCCTAGGATAACTGGCAAAACCAAGCCAATAAAGTTGGTCTGTGATTATGTAGAGATTCTTGTCAATACCATGTCCAGAGTTGCTTGTAATTGTCATGACAAGTTTTCCTCTTTTTTCAGTTTTCTTTTAAGGACGGTCTAATGCCAAGTTCAAGCAAGAGAAGTGCCATTTAACAATAGATCATTCAAAGGCTTTGGTTGCAGAATAAGTGCTCTAGTTGTGTGGATGAGATAAGAATCTTAATGTTCTGGATAAAGGCTGAGCACTGCCACAGTAATTTGGATAAATGCCTTTATGAGAATCTTAGCAAAGAAAAATGAACTTACCTCGAAATCATTGTTGAAAACAGCACCAAGAGCAGGAAGATGGGGAGAGTTCCTCCGATGATAGTAGTCGTGATGAAGACAATCGAACAGTGAGTTTGCATCATAATTTACAGTTGAATACTGTGTTAGACTTGTTCTGAACATGGATTTGCATATCAAATTCATTTTTAGGCTCATTCTATATGTGGGTTTGCATAAGAAACTCTCTCGCTCTCTCTCTCCCCCCATTCTTTTGGTATTTTTATGTGAACATTCTTTTGCAAGTGTTCTCATGTAAATATTGACTGGGGCAATTTTCTTTTCGTTTTGCTCTCTTTTCAAATGCAGGTTAGTATCTTGCTAGGCAGTAGTAACAGAAACTAAATAGGAGAGGAGTGGGAAGAGAGTGGGTTATGAGAAAGAAAGAACAGATGAGGAGAAAAGGGAACGTGTGGTGCCTCTTGACGCAAAGTATACGGCTCGCAAGCACAAAGCTTGGTTTCGGTCAGTGGCGGGCATCAGCTGCACCAAGAGGTTTTCACAATAGCATTTCTGCATGCGTGGCCCTGTTTTTAGAAGCATCGCTGATTATGCACCGCACTATTTATGTTTTTCCATATCCAACGGTCAAATGTAATTTCCTCTTTCAAGTAATTAATGACGTATTAGTGTTGATGTATGTATATGCAACTCCGGAGCGAAACAGGATGGTCCTGCAAGCATTTTGAGTGACTTGTTATGTTATAGTTGTTACAGGACCTACCTTCCATGTCCTGTTTTGTCCTTCCATGTGTTTTTTTTTCATTCTCTCTTTTTTTGTTCTTGTGACTAGTTTCAACCTTGTGTTTCTGGGAGATTAATGAGCTAAAACATGCAGGTAATCTTGGCTTTCAAATTGAGTATTTGTCGGTGGATGGTTTACTTGGTTTCATCGGGAAGGCTACTCTAGTATCTACTCAGATATCACAGGTTGTTTTCGACATTAACAAAATGATGATGCACGTGAGCTTGCAAGCATTCAATTGAAAGTCATGTTTTTCAGGTTTAATTGGGTGACACTCGAGGAGACGTAACTAATTAGCAAAGAGCACCATTCGCTCCAGAGATTGATGTGATTCTTCAAATGCGTTTTCAGGCCACCGCATTAGTCCATTTAGGAGTGATCGCTGAGATGTTTGATGTATGGTTTGGTTGCGTGAATGAATTAAAATGCTCAAGTTGGTGAACTTAGATGCATTTAACCCTGACATGTGCCTGTAAATTTCTTCCGATGTACTTCAGGTATATGAATAATAATTCATTGGCTTCATTGGAGATCATGTTATTTCGGTTCTTAAATAGTATTACTGCCCATAGTTTAGTCGACCTGCAATTAGTTATACTTTTTTCGTTTTGCAATATAAAGAACATTTGGATTCTGTCTTTTTTCAAGAAATCAAATCACGAAATGTAATTGCGCAAAACTAAATCACTCGGAACTCATTCCCGACCATCATCGCTATAACTTTACATATGTGAAAGGACAAGTCTTTTGTACTTAATAGCTTTTAAGAATTTATCTACAATCCAAGAAGCAAGTCTTTGAATTATATGATCAATTGCACATCCAGTCTAACAAATGATGATATTCTAGCTGTTTCGGCACTTCTGCACATATAACGCTTCTCAAATTGAACTCATTCAGCCTAAAAAACACAGTACATAAAACCTCAATGTTTTAGAAGACCAAAACTAGCATCGGACATCATTGATGTACTCATGAAATACCAACTTCAGTAAGCAGCAAAAACGTATAGCAGCGGGCTTGCTGACGAAGCACAATCTTTTAGGATCGACTGGTTTGATAAGGCCATTCGGATGTTTTCTTGAGGTTAAAGTTTGTGCTAGCGTGAAGTTAAGTGGATCCCTTTTGATTAGCATATATGAGAATGGCATCGAGTACCCACTTGAGCTAGGCATTGCATTGAGTACCCAAAGTAATTGCAACAAATCACTAAATGCATCGGAAAAAAGAGAATTCATTTCTTAGTAGAAAATCTTACAAACTAAAACCAACTACTCAGGATCTTCTACTTCTACTTTGCCACGACACAGCGGACATGAATCATTCGCCTCAAGCCACTCGACAATGCATTTGCTGTGAAAGAGGTGTGAACACGGTATCTCCATCACTTTGTCCGCCCCATTTAGTTCCTCTAAACAAATGCAGCAACATCCGTCACCGTCCCAAACAGAGCAGCTATTCCGCTCGAGCTTCTCGATGGTGCTTCTGGAGACACCCTGCGCGACTTGGTCAGTATCCGACTCGTATCCTCCAGTGATGTCTTCCATTTCGACTTCCTCCTTCGTGGCCAAATCCAAATTTATGTTCATGTTAAACTGTTGATGGCCATGACCCGATCCTCGAATTGCCGTGCGCATAATCATTCTTATGATATCATCCCAAAAGCTGCTATGAACGCCCAAAGCATCGAGAACTCTCTCCACGTGCATTTCGCAGAGGGATTGCCATCGCAGGATACAGAGTGGCATCTCAAGCGACTGACTCGACTCAGACAATGTAGTGTCTTGGGCATTTATTGGCTCCCCCAGTTGATCCACGAACACTAGCACATGGTGCCACTTGACCGAGAAGTTGAATACAGCGGTCGGCAGGCCAGAGAAATCGGAATGTCTTGTATCCAGCCTCAAATTATATCCACAGTAAACCGTCTCCATGCTATTACTTGCCACAGTGAACTAAAGAGGATTTCACGGCAACGTTGAAATCCAATCACGAGAAAGCCCGAGAAATGTTTTGTGAAAGCTTTGGAAGATGTATCGCGAGACAAATGGAAGAAGAAGCACCGGAACGGAAAATCGGAGAATAGGAAATTCTATCTGCAGATGACATACAGCAGCGATACTAGCGGTCTTATATAGCCGTTGGTTGGTTGTCTTAGGAGGCGAACTCGACTTTCCTGTTTTGTGCACAAGGCTCCTGGCGTTCAAATAAGGCAATTGCCTTAATTGCATATTTTCTTTCCTCTTTTAGAACTATTACTGCTTTCCTCAACCGGATATTTAATTAACTGAAAATTAAAGCTAAACCAAATTGCATGAGTATCAGGTTTAGTGCTAAATGAGGAAATAAGTCATCACGATAATGAAAAGAACCTTACAACTAAAATTGTATTATTTCGAATTTAGTGCAAATTCGAACACAACAAGTTTATTGACCTCATTTATCGAAAAGGGCAGATGATACAATTTAAGTGTCATTATTTTATTGGAATCCAAAATGAAAAGTAAATTATTTTATTGGAATCCAAAATGAAAAGTAAGTCGAATATTCAAATTTTAGAATACGTAAAAACAACATCGTTGTGATCCGTTTTTTACACTTTTAGCCTAACTTAAGACTTGAAATGTCTTATTCTAAAGCAGTTACTTTTAATAAAGCACAATGTCGTACTTTTTACATGATAAAAGAAAAAATTGCTAGACTGAAACTGCGAAGTTGTATAGGCAAGTCGTGTAGTTAATTACAAATCGATTATTGAAATCAAAAGCCATATGAAACCAAGAATTAATAATAATAATAATAACAGTTGAAAGTCGTGCAGTTAATTATCTAGCCAAATTCTATTTTCTTAATTACTGATTTTTCGTGAAAAAGAAAAAAAGAAAAACAGAACATCGAATCAGGCTAAGCGCGCTCACGTATCCGATCCCCTCCTAGGGCTTGGAATTCGCAGCTTCCGGAGAAGGATGACCACATTCGGATGCCAATTCGACGGCGCCGCCACGGCCGCTTTTGCCGGCGGTGGTTTCATGCCCTCTCAGTCCACTACGCAGTTCGCCAATCTCCCTCTTCCGTCTTTCCCGCCGGAGTAATCGCTCTTTTCGCTTTATCACGCTTCTCCTGTACCACTTGAACTCGTCAACAGATTGTCTGGCTCGAGTGGCACGTCTGGATTTGGCGAGAGATTGTAGCAGGATTAGGGTTTGTTCATCTCTCTCTCTCTCTGATTCGATTCCTCGAGGTTGCGCTACCGTCAGCACTCCCGTGTTGCTTCCTTGTGAGTCGGGGTGCGGATGGAAGGGAGAGTTAGGGTCTTTTGAAGAACCGAACCGATCAGAATTCGGAAGATGGGAAGGATATTCATATCAATATTGTGGGCGCTTTCCAAGGCCGAGAATGCGATGTCATTATAATGTCATGTGTTCGTGCTTCGAGTCGTGGGAGTTGGCTTTGTTGCAGATATTCGTTGAACGAAAGTTGCTGCAACGCGTGCATGGAGTGATCGACGGACGCGCACGCAGAGCTGAGGTAAGCGATGGCGCGAGAAGATGACGAGAACTTGCTAGCATCTTTAATCCCTAGGGATGGAAATTTCCGGCCTCCGCAGCCACCCGTGGTGAATTCATCGGAAGCTCTTGATCAGGTGGTGACATATCCAAGAGTATCCTGCCAAATACGGCGCACAGAAGAAGCAGCAGACTTCCTCTAAACCAATGTGGAAGAGAGAGATTACTAACTGCTCGTCCTCTCTGCATTTTGATCTCTGCCTCACTCAAGCTCTACCTTGTGTTCCGTTTATTCAAAACATGGAACCCGGTCATTGCCTTAGGGCGGAAAAAGCTCCGATGATCGGGGGTGCTGCTCAAACGAGTTAAAAATGGATAGAATCAGGTCTCCAATGAACTACTCATGTTCGATAATTAAAAGTTTTTTAGGAGATTTAGCCATAGAGAGGATGGGAAATCCTCAGCAGCCCCACCTTACACGGGAAAACTTGCTGCAACATATCTGGCTGGTCTGCCCTTCTGGCTATCTCTTTCCTAAGATCCAGGTATCAGGCCTCCAGTGGGGACAAGATGGCTTGGTAAACTTGCTGTCGTTGGACTTAAAGATAAGAACGTTGCTTTCTTAAGTAGTTTTCTTATAATTACATCACGGGGATAGCAGAGTTTCTACGAGCACTTATCTGAAATGTGGGCATGAAGACTAGTTTTATGCTGACTAAAGTATTTGAGTTAAATTAGATTTTTTCTCAAGGGGGCGTTTGGCTCTTGAATGGGCTCTGGTTGCTCAGGATCTTCGGGGCATACAAGTGGATGGTGGAAACACTTCTCTGTAAGTGCCCTTTCTCTTTAGTTGCACTGAAGCTTCTTATTTGCATGAAAGGAAGAGCAAAAAAGAAAGAAAAAAACTTGTGTACTTGGATGGCATGCATTACTCTTACTTAAGGGGAAGAAAGACATATCTGCCGTGGGGGATGCCTCGGCAAGGTTTGGGAGGGCTTGGAGTTGTATATAATTTATTACTTCCCATTTATTTTGCTCGGACATCTTTATGAAGTTGGGGCTCTATGAGGATCTGTGGAAGATCAAGAAGAAGCTGATAGATGGTGACCTCAGGCACTTGTCGCAGCTCCTGCTTCCGTGGGGCTGTATGATGACCCACATGCTCCAGTGGATGGGCCAGCAGATGGTGTGGTGGGGCGGGTCGTGAGCAGGGAAGGGATGGACGTTGCCATGAGGGATGCAGACATGGGCACCAAGCTCCGGCTCGTGTTCCGCTACTGGACGTCACCAAGGAGCTCCGTGCTGAACGTGAATTAGAACCAACTGTTTTGTCAAGAGACAAGTGTTGGAGATCGGTGGGATGTTATGGGACTCAATCGCGCGCAAGTTCTGTTGTAGGATCCTTTGCAAGGATGCTTGTGACGCAAGCCATCCAGCAGCTTGAGTCTCTATTGGATGGTTTTTGCGATAGGATTTTTCTTTCCTGAATACTGGCATGTGACTGGTTAAAGTCAAAAGAGAGCACGATTATAGGTCAAGAGTTTCTTTTATTCTTCCCACGAAGTGATGAATGTTCTTTTCCGATTCAAATGTATACGAGTCAACTCTTTTGAGAATATGCAATTGGTTGACTTTATTGTGTTTTTTGATGAGCTAACCTTGAATTATCTCGGCACGACATCGAAAAGTGTGTATCATCAGATTCTATTTTTGTGCAATGCTACATTCTTGCACGAAAACAGGATGCAGTACACTCCAATGTCTCAGAACTTTAAACTTTGCTCGAAACCTTATCTAAGGAAACATGGCATTGGAAGTAGCTTCTTTATATGAATAAAGACATGAAAGAAGGTTATCAATGAACTAGTTGAAGCGAACAAGAACACCTATGGACCGACGAAGCGAACCCTGCCGGCGACTGGCGGGCGGTTGAAAAGTATCTGCATCGCTCTTTTAATCAGTTAAATTGTTCCTAAAAATTTTCCTAACCACAACTAAAGTTTTCAATTTGCTTATTCAGGAAAATCATTTTTGCCAGTTTGCAAAACCAGACACCTAAAGGGGTGCACCAATTCTTCGCGTTCAGACGTGCCATCCCTTTTCCTTTCATTTTGTAGGGCTTGTGGGCATTTCCATGGAGAGATATTCGCTCATTCTTAAAGTGTATGGGACTTTGCTTATTGCACTAAATGCAGGACAAACCATCCTCTTGGCGAAATTTATGCATGCAGGACACTTCTTGGAGTCATTAATCCACCACAGGATCCACTCACACCTTCGAATGGAAACGCAGGATGAAGAGACCGTTGATGGTACCGGTGGCGAGTGATCGATGATGATTGGAGGAGATTCGGGATCGAAGAAATGGAACATATTCACGGGTTTATTCGATGTCTTCTTATTCACGGTAATTATGTGTTTTTTGAGAGACGATGAGAAATTAGAAGTGTAAAAGACCGAGAGATTATTTTGACCGCGATAATTTAATAGAAATAAGTAAAAGAATTATAAATCCATGCAGTTCTCTATTATTTATTCCAATATGGAATTTAACTGAAAGTCAATATACATGTTCTTTAAGCCCTTGAGGAGCAGGTCACCTTATGGTATCCGTAGGAGATCCCGCAGGAGTTAAATTTAGAAAGCCCCTCTCACTCCAAGTGAAGAATCACAACGTGTGGTGCCTCCTGGCACAAAGCACACGGTGCACTGGCGCAAAACTCGGTTTTGATCACTGGCGGGCATGAGCTGCATCAAGAGATTTTCAGAATAGAATTTCTGTATGCGTGGCCCCTTTTTTTAGAGGCATCGCTAACTATGCACCGCACTATTCATGTTTTTCCATATCCAGCGGTCAAATGTAATCTCCTCTTTCAAGTAATTAACGACGTATTAGTGTTGATGTATGTATATGCAACTCTGGAGAGAGACAGGATGGTCCTGCGACCATTTTGAGTAACTTTTTATGTTATAGTGGTTACCGGACCTACCTTCCATGCCCTGTCTCGTCCTTCCATCCTTGTGTTTTTTTCGTTCTCTTTTTTTTTCTCGTGACCAGATTCAACCTTGTGTTTCTGGAAGATTAATTAGCTAAACATGTAGGTAATCTTGGTTTTCAAATTGAGTTTTTGTCGATGGATGGTTTACTTGGTTTCATCGAGAAGGCTACTCTAGTATCTACTCAGATATCACAGGTTTTTTTCGACAGTAACAAAACGATGATGCACGTGAGCTTGCAAGCATTCAATTGAATGTTGTGTTTTTCAGGTTTACTTGGGTGTCACTCGAGGAACCGTAATTGATTAGCAAAGAGCATGATTCCGCCCAGATTGATGTGATTCTTCAAATGCATTTTCAGTTCAACCCATTAGTCCCATTTAGGAGTGATTGCTGAGATGCTTAATGACTGGTTCGGTTGTGTGAATGAGTTAAAAAGCTCACGTTGGTGAACTTAGATGCATTTAACCCTGACATGTGCTTGTAAATTTCTTTCGGTGAACTTCAGGTATATGAAACATAATTCATTTGCTTCATTGGAGATCATGCAATTTCGGTTCTTGAATAGTATTACTGCCCATAGTTTAGTCGACCTTCAATTAGTTATACTTTTTTCGTTTTCCAATATAAAGAATATTTGTATTCTGTCCTTTATCAAGAAATCAAATCACGAAACGTAATTACGCAAAACTAAATCACTCGGAAGTCATTCCCGACCATCGTCGCTATGATTTTACATATGCGAAAGGACATGTTTTTCGTACTTAATAGCTTTTAAGAATTTATCTAGAATCCAAGCAGTAAATCTTTGAATTATATGATCAATTGCACATCCAGACTAACAAATGACGATATTCTAGCTGTTTCGGCACTTCTGCACATATAACGCTTCTCAAATTGAACTCATTCAGCCTAAAAAACACAGTACATAAAACCTCAATGTTTTAGAAGACCAACACTAGCATCGGACATCATTGATGTACTCATGAAATACCAACTTCAGTAAGCAGCAAAAACGTATAGCAGCGGGCTTGCTGACGAAGCACAATCTTTTAGGATCGACTGGTTTGATAAGGCCATTCGGATGTTTTCTTGAGGTTAAAGTTTGTGCTAGCGTGAAGTTAAGTGGATCCCTTTTGATTAGCATATATGAGAATGGCATCGAGTACCCACTTGAGCTAGGCATTGCATTGAGTACCCAAAGTAATTGCAACAAATCACTAAATGCATCGGAAAAAAGAGAATTCATTTCTTAGTAGAAAATCTTACAAACTAAAACCAACTACTCAGGATCTTCTACTTCTACTTTGCCACGACACAGCGGACATGACTCATTCGCCTCGAGCCACTCGACAATGCATTTGCTGTGAAAGAGGTGTGAACACGGTATCTCCATCACTTTGTCCGCCCCATTTAGTTCCTCTAAACAAATTCAGCAACATCCGTCACCGTCCCAAACAGAGCAGCTATTCCGCTCGAGCTTCTCGATGGTGCTTCTGGAGACACCCTGCGCGACTTGGTCAGTATCCGACTCGTATCCTCCAGTGATGTCTTCCATTTCGACTTCCTCTTTCGTGGCCAAATCCAAATTTATGTTCATGTTAAACTGTTGATGGCCATCACCCGATCCTCGAAATGCCGTGCGCATAATCATTCTTATGATATCATCCCAAAAGCTGCTATGAACGCCCAAAGCGTCGAGAACTCTCTCCACCTGCGTTTCGCAGAGGGATTGCCATCGTAGGATACAGAGTGGCATCTCAAGCGACTGACTCGACTCGGACAATGTAGTGTCTTGAACATTTATTGGCTCTCCCAGTTGATCCACGAACACTAGCACATGGTGCCACTTGACCGAGAAGTTGAATACAGCGGTCGGCAGGCCAGAGATATCGGAATGTCTTGTATCCAGCCTCAAATTATATCCACAGTAAACCGTCTCCATGCTATTACTTGCCACAGTGAACTAAAGAGGATTTCACGGCAACGTTGAAATCCAATCACGAGAAAGCCCGAGAAATGTTTTGTGAAAGCTTTGGAAGATGTATCGCGAGACAAATGGAAGAAGAAGCACCGGAACGGAAAATCGGAGAATAGGAAATTCTATCTGCAGATGACATACAGCAGCGATACTAGCGGTCTTATATAGCCGTTGGTTGGTTGTCTTAGGAGGCGAACTCGACTTTCCTGTTTTGTGCACAAGGCTCCTGGCGTTCAAATAAGGCAACTGCCTTAATTGCATATTTTCTTTCCTCTTTTAGAACTATAATTGCTTTCCTCAACCGGCTATTTAATTAACTGAAAATTAAAGCTAAACCAAATTGCATGAGTATCAGGTTTAGTGCCAAATGAGGAAATAAGTCATCACGATAATGAAGAGAACCTTACAACTTAAATTGTATTATTTCGAATTTAGTGCAAATTCGAACACAACAAGTTTATTGACCTCATTTATCGAAAAGGGCAGATGATACAATTTAACACATTTACAAAGCGAACTCTTGCTATAAAATTTTAATCATACTGCATCTAAACTATACGTGTTTTAGAGTGACAAATAGATTAAAATAGTTGGCGCACACGTAACACATATATTTTTCATGTATAAATGGGTTGATCCATTTATGGCCAAATTTAATTAAACTTATCAAAACATGCTTTATATGTGTTGTGTAGCCTAATCGTGTCAAAGATTGATAGTCCTAGCTAAAAACACTAATAAGATCAACAAATTTCCTTACTTGAAATCAAGATGATCAAATTAAATATTGAAATCAAAATTCAAAGGACGGGATAAAATCTTGAGTGTTGTAAGATTGAGATTGATACAATAATATAAGTGTCATTATTTTATTGAAATCCAAACTGAAAAGTTAGTCGAATATTCAAATTTTAAGTATATGGAAAAACAGCATTGTTGTGATTCGTATTTTACACTTTTAGTGTTACGCATCCCTAACTTGAGACTTGAAATGTCTTACTCTAGAATAATTATTTTTAGTAAAGCACCATATCATACTTTTTACATGATATTAAAAAAAATTACTAGACTCAAATGTGCAAAGTTATCTAACCAATTATGATGGGTAGTCGTGTAGTTAATTATAAATTGATTATCGAAAGCAAAATCCATATGAACCCGAGAATTATAAATAATAACAACAACAACAACTGGTGAAAGTCATGCAGTTTGTCACGTCCCGTACCCCACGAAGCGTAAGCATTCCACCTGCGGTCGTTTGATTGCGACGTCCCAGGAAGCGTCGCCGACCCAAACCCCAAACAGAGATCAAGCACAAGCGGAAGCACGTATATAAATATATATATACACCCAGACAATAAAATACATGAGGCCAAGGTAGCACAACCAGCAAACAACACCTCTGAAAGTATGTATACTAGTATTACTAAAGAAAACTTTTTACACAATTCATTTATACAACAGCAGAGAAAACACACAGTCAGCAGTCACTCAGTCAAAAGGGGTCAGCGTATAGTACTTCGGCTCCTCAGCTTCTACGACCATGGCTGCAGGTCCGTCCCCACAAGGGTGCACACTAGAGGACTGCTGGATATGATGCGGTATCCCAAAAAGGGGTGCTCTCCTCGGCATCCTACAGCTGGGGGTCTGAAGTGTTTCGATTTACACAACCGTGAGACGAATCTCAGTGAGTTCAACCCCTAAACCTAGGCTAGTCTAGCATGCAATCTCCTGACCGGAAACAAATATTAAATCACAATACATCAACAATCAAACAATTCTCTGACCCTGCAAGTTAGACAGTTCAATATATAATCATCACGACACATACGTGGCACACATTATCACACGTACGCCAATCACATGCTTATGCACCGACTCTCACACCCTCGCATGCTAATCAATGCATGTTTATGCATGCAATTGTTATCGGTATGTCATGCACATTTCTTCGGCCCACTGGCCCACACTGGCACATTTGCTCAATTCATTATTATTACGACTCGAGTCATCAATTTTTCACGGTCCGGTGCGTCTAGCTTGCTTCAAAGTGCATGAGCCGCAACAACCGATCTGGCCCAGTGTCTCTAGCCTGCTTCAAAGTGCATGAGGCGCAACACTGTTCTCCTTGCGAACTAGAGCCTACTTCAAAGTGCATGAGGATGGTCGCCTTCCGGATGTACCGGCATCGTCCTGCTTCAAAGTGCATGAGGACGGTATCGACCTGAAGGTCACGACCGGAAGGTCCTTAGGTGATCACACAACTTATTATTATCTGAACCCAACGTATAACGCTTAAGGGTATTTTAGGTGATCACATGCTCATGGCAGGTACGCATTCTCGCACAATTTCACCTCATGCCTCACTCTAGGCATACATAATGCGTGTCCATGTTATGCGATGCAATGCATCATAAACACCAATGAAATTCAATCACTCAATATCACAACACGTGCTCAATTGGCCTAATTAATACCATGTGGCCTAATGCGCGATTCACAAGTTAACAATTAATTTCAAACCCATCATTGGCCAATCGCACTCCACATAATTCAGTCACACGACATGCGACATGGTAGTACACAATCAATTACAATTGAGCACAAATTACATACAATCAGTCAATCCGGACATACCCGATAATTTTTCAATAGGCTCCTAAATTGGTCATTTAATCCACTTACTCTCCCCAAATAATTCTCAATATTCCACTCAATTTTTCCAATGACAATTTCTATCAATCCATCCTCAACCCAGTCTCAATTACACACCGACACTACCTAAGTCAGTCCAAATTGTACCGATAAATACCTAAACCAGTCCAGAAAAATGCAATATCAGTCCTAATCCGGGTTTAGGAATTTTACTCACATAATCCAAGGTCACGACGACGGGGAAATGGCGGCCGATCACTGATGAACAGTGAAACCGGCAGCGAAAATCCCGGCGATGGCGTACGGACGGTGAACAGTGACCGCACGGACGGCGGTGAACAATACCACACCCGTACGGACACTGTAAGGACAGGCGGAAACAGGTGGCCGGCGAGGTGCTGGTGACGGCCGCGGCGGTCCATACGGTCGGGCGTGAACAGTGACCGTACGGACACTGTACGGCCGGGTATGGATGCACGACGTACGGCGGTGCTGGACGGCTGGGTGGTGATGGTGCGGCGATCGGAGCTCCGGCGAGGCTCCAAAGTGGCGGCAAGGCTAAACCGTGAGAGAAATAAGAGAGAAAAAGAGGGAAAGGGAGAGAGAAAAGGTCGACCAGGGCAAGGCTGAGGCTGAGGGGGCTAAGGTGGTCCACGGCGGGGCACGGTGGCCGGCGGTGGCGCTCCGGTGGCTGGCGGTGTGCTTCGGCAAGAGAGAAAATGAGGGAAAAAGAGAGAAAAAAAAGAGAGGAAGGGCTGTTCTGGTGGATCTGCCGAATGGGGGAGCTGAGGAGAGAGAGAGAGAGAGAGAGTTTATCTTGGTCAAACATTGTAGACTAGGGGTGCCAAGTGTAAAAAATCAAGCTACTTTGACCTTTTTGCCCCTCATCCAAGGGCTCACATTAAATCTTATCCAAAAATCTAAGGGCACTTTGGTCCTTTGCTATCATAATTAAGATAAGTCCAAATTTAATTAATTGCCTTAAAAATTTCCCAAAATTCGGAGCCAAAAATAGCCTAGGTGCAAAACCGTCATTTTTCCGATCCCGGGGCGAAATTCTAATTTTTACACATACGCGTTCCATATATGCGTGGCCAACCTAAAATGGCGTCGGAATTGCGAAATTCACTTTTTAAGCTCTCGAAAATCCACGTCAAAGTTTCGGGAATAAAATAATATTATTTTTTCAATTTTTGTCGAAATTCCAGTTTTTGTCCAAAACGACTCTTGGTATGCGTGGCCACCCAAAAATGGCATCGGCCTCGAAAAATAACCTCATTTTGACCTCAAAAAATAACGTTGGCGTCCCGAGGGGCAAAATCGTAATTTTTCATCCCCGGACCGAAATTCCAATTTTCACTTGTACTAACTCCAAACATGTGTGGCCAGCGTAATATAACGTCAGATTCCCAAAAATAGTCTCTTAACCCTTCGAAAATCGACATCGAAATCCGGACTCAATTCCGTGAACAATACTCGCTAAACTTTCAATTTCAGGGTCTCTCACTAACGGGCGGCTGTTTAGAGGTTACGCGTATCGACCTAGGGTTATCCGTATCGTGATGGTCTCGATTATTGAGAGAATGAGAAAATTATTATTAGTTCCAGAGGTCACAATCATTAGGTTCAAGTTCAGGACTGGTTGACCACGTGCACTTTTGGTCTTGCAGAATCACCTGCGTCCCAATTGTACATCGTAGGCATTGGCCAAACCCAATTCATTACTTTTTCCTAAGATCGGCCCACGTTGGCCCAAAATATTTCCTCAGCGTCTCTCGTGATCGGTATCCCTTTCGCGATAGGGTCCCTAGTCCACGTACCATTTTTTAGTTAGTCATACCCTAATGGTTAGTATCCCGAGAGTGATCAGCTCTGGGTGAGACTTACTAAAATGAAATGCGAAATAATATCAGTTTCATTGATCCCGGATATTACATCGAAATTTGGGCTGTTACAATCTTCCCCCCTTATAAAAATTTCGTCCTCGAAATTTGCAATCTACCCTTATCTACTCAAATAACTGGGGATGTTGACGTCTCATAGCCTCTTCGCTTTCCCACGTGGCACCTTCTATTCCGTGATGCTCCCAAACAACCTTGACCATCGGGATTGTTTTGTTCCTTAGCACACGCTCTTTTCTATCCTCGATCCTGACTGGTCTTTCCACATACGACACTTTATCGTCCACTTCTATCTCCTCGTACCGCAAGACATGAGTCGGGTCTGGTTCATACTTTCTTAACATCGACACGTGGAAAACATTATGTACTTGTGACAAATTAGGCGGCAAGGCAAGTCGGTAAGCCATATCACCAATCTTTTCCAAAATCTCAAATGGCCCGACATACCTTGGACTCAGCTTTCCCTTCTTGTCGAATCTAGATAATCCCTTCATAGGCGACACCTTGAGAAATACATGATCTCCCTCCTGAAACTCCAAAAGTCGTCGTCTTCGATTGGCATAACTTTTCTAGCGACTCTGCGTTGTCCTGAGTCTGTCCCGAATGACCTCAACTGCCTCAACTGTTTATTGGATCAACTCTGGACTAGTGATACTTCGTTCACCCATTTCATCCCAACACATCGGCGTCCTGCACGCTCTACCATATAAGGCTTCAAACGGTGCCATCTGAATGCTCTGCTGATAGCTATTATTATACGCAAATTCCACCAAGTGTAACTGTTCCTCCCATTTGTCTTGGAAATCTATCACACAAGCTCTCAGCATATCCTCCAGGGTTTGAATGGTCCTTTCAGATTGGCCATCTGTCTGCGGATGATAGGTCGTACTGAACTGTAACTTCGTTCCTAAGGCCGTTTGCAAACTTTTCCAAAGTTGTTGGCCGTAAATCTTGGATCACGGTCTGAAGTGATCGATACCGGTACTCCATGCAACCTCACGATCTGCCTCACATACAAGTCTACGTATCTTTCCAATTCAAAGTCCTTTCGCACAGCCAGGAAGTGCGCTGACTTAGTCAGTCTATCCACTATCACCTAAATTGAATCATGTCCTCTCTGGCTTCTTGGCAGTCCCGTCACGAAATCCATTGTGATATGTTCCCATTTCCACTCTGGGATTTCTAATGGTCTCAATAATCCTCCAGGCTTGCAATGCTGTGCCTTCATTTGTTGGCACGTCAAACACTTAGCTACATGCCTTGCCACATCCACCTTCATCCCATTCCACCAATAGTGCTGTCTCAAATTCTGGTACATCTTCGTACTCCCCGGGTGGATACTGTAATTGCTCCTATGAGCTTCCGATAAGATTTCTTCCTTAAGTTTCACATCATCCGGTACACACAATCGCCCTCTAAACTTCAGGACTCCATCCTCGGACACTTGAAAGTCCGGGTTCCTCTTAGCTGCATCCATCTCAATAATCTTTTGGATTTCTTGATCTGTAGACTGTAGTTCCTTAATCTTGATCTGAATCTCTGGCTCAATCCTCAAGGTGGCTAGTAAATTCGATACTTGACTCATCTCCAACTTAAACTCTGAATCCCTGAGCCTTTCCAATAACGTCCACTCTTTGACCATTAAACGCGCCAAACTAGACTTTCGACTCAAGGCATCTGCCACCCGATTGGCTTTCCCAGGATGATACAGGATGTCGCAATCATAATCATTTAGAAGCTCCGTCCATCGGCGCTGCCTCATATTCAACTCTTTCTGCGAAAACAAGTACTTGAGACTTTGATGATCCGTAAAAATCTGGAACTTCTCTCCACACAAGTAGTGCTTCCAGATCTTAAGTGCAAATACGATAGCAGCTAATTCCAAATCATGCGTCGGGTAATTCATCTCATGCGGTCTCAACTGACGCGACGCATAAGCCACCACTTTCCCATGCTGCATCAGCACACAGCCCAATCCTCTTAGCGAAGCATCACTATAAATCTCAAATCCTCCTGAGCCCGACGGAATGGTCAATACAGGAGCAATCGTCAACCTGTGTTTCAATTCCTGAAAACTCCTTTCGCACTTTTCATCCCACTCAAATTTCACTTCCTTCTTAAGCAGCCTTGTCAATGGCATGGCTATTGACGAAAATCCTTCCACGAACCGCCTGTAATAACCAGCCAATCCAAGAAAACTTCGAATCTCAGTTACTAACGTCGGTCTAGGCCACTTAGTAACTACTTCAATCTTAGCTGGATCTACCGAAATTCCATCCCCAGAAACGATATGTTCAAGAAATCCTACTCTACCGAGCCAAAACTCACACTTGCTGAACTTAGCATACAATGCATGTTCTCTCAAGGTCTGTAGCACTTCAATCAAGTGTACCTCATGTTCCTCGGGGCTCCTGGAGTACACTAGTATATCGTCAATAAAAACTATCACGAACTGATCCAGGAATTCCATGAACACTCGATTCATTAAATCCATGAAAGCAGCTGGGGCATTCGTTAATCCAAAAGACATAACTGTAATTCATAATGCCCGTATCGAGTTCTGAAAGCAGTTTTGGAAATATCCTCATTCCTAATTCTTAACTGATAGTATCCGGTCCTCAAATCTATTTTGGAAAACACTGAGGCTCCTTGCAGTTGATCAAATAAATCATCAATCCTCGGCAGTGGATACTTATTCTTCACTGTCACTTGGTTCAGCTGTCGATAATCTATACACAATCTCAGAGTTCCATCTTTCTTCTTAACGAACAGAACTGGCGCTCCCCATAAAGACGTACTAGGACGAATAAAGCCTTTGTCCAGTAGTTCTTGTATTTGAAGCTTTAACTCTTTCAATTCTGATAAAGACATCCTATACCGCGCTTTCGAAATTGGCTCTGTCCCTGGCGCCAATTTAATCACAAACTCTACTTCTCGCTCAGGCGGCAAACCCGGCAATTCCTGAGGAAACACCTCGGGAAAATTGCTTACTACGGGTATATCTTCCAACTTAGGTTCCTCAACTGTTGGATCCACAACATTCACCAGATATCCTTCACACTCTTCATCCAACAACTTACTCACCTCAAGTGAAGAAATCCAAGGGATCGAGGTTCCTCCTCGGTTTCCCTGAAATACAAAACTAGGGCGTCCATCCGGATTAAATTGGATCGTCCTATCGCTGCAATCCACTACAGCTTTCTGTTGGACTAACCAGTCCATCCCAATAATCACATCGAAATCGAACATAGCTAATACTGCCAAGTCAATACTCTCTTCCTTACCCCTAATGATTATTTTACAGTTAGGACATCCAAAAGAAACTAGCAACCTATCATTCGTAGGTGTCGACACGCAAAGCACATGCTCAAGCAGCACTAGTTTTATACCAACCAACTCAATAAATTGCTCTGAAACGAACGAATGGGTTGCCCCCGGATCAAATAATGCATACGCTGCATGATCACACAAAGAAATCGTACCTGTGACCACGCCCGACGCATTCTCAGCTTCCTTGCGCGCTATGGCATAAATCCTTCCTTGAGCTGGCGGTCGTCCCTGATTAGTCGGTGGGGGAGGTCCGGCTTGATTTCCAGCTCGTGGTGGCGATACTCTGGACGGCCCTGATGGTTGCATCTGCGGGCAATCGCGGATATGATGTCCCATACTTCCGCACTTGAAACACGCCCCATATCTACCCAACTGGGGACTCGGTTTCCCGATATTCCGTCTGGCTGGCGGGACAAATCGCCTATTTTCAGTCATAGGCCTCTTTCCCAAACGGCGATTATCTCGATTTTGAGCAAACCGCGATCCTGAAGCGGCTGCCCTTTCCTACCGATCTCGTTCTATAATCTGAGCCCGTCTGAACATCTCCCCATAGTCTTTGATATCATGAGACAAGATCAAACTTCAAAGATCCGACTTCAGTCCATCCCGGAATCTTCGCGCCCTATCTCTCGGATTCTCTACCATAGTCGGTGCAAACTTAGCCAATCTCGCGAACTCGGCCTCATATTGATCAACGGTCATTTGTCCCTGACGCAAGCGCATAAATTCCATCAACTTCTTCTCTTGCACATTTTCCGAGAAATACTTTTCATAGAAGTTTTCCACAAACACAGCCCAAGTCGGGGCCGTTCCCGCAGGAAACACTCTACCTTCCACAGCATTCCACCAATCATTGGCACTGTCCTGTAACTGATAAGCTGCTAGCATCACTTTCTCTTCATTGGTGCACCCCAGAACTTTAAAAGTTTTCTTCAACGATTCCACTCATCTCGGTGCAGTCTCGGGGTCACCACGACCATAGAACTGGAGCGGCTTCAACTTGATGAATTGTTTCACTAACTGGGGCATCTGCCTAACCCCGGCTGGCTGGGCCTGTCCAACATTAGCTTGATTCTCATTCCCAGCAGCAGCAGCAGCAGTCTCAGCGGCCTGGGCTGCCACATTATCACGCCCTTGAGCTTGTCTATCCAATACATTCCCGATCCTTTCTAATACCCTTAGAACTCCTTCCATACGTGGATCTTCCACCGGTCTAACATCAACTCTGGGGTCTACTGCAGCTCCCACATTAACTCCCAGATTATCCACTGCTCTCACTTGAACACGACCTCCACCTCTGGATCCTCTCCTGGCACCCCTTCTGGGAACTCTTCCTACACCTCTCCCCTCGCTACTCATCTCGGCTACTCGGTTCTACAACTACCTGCTATAATTTCACAAAGGAATTAAAGACTTAAACCAATCTATCCCAGTCTAAGTCCTAGGCAGGTATCAAATAATAATTAAGCAATCATCATGCGGCTTAATAGAAACTAGCCAACTCATCACCCAAGGAATTCATATACTCACCTCGGGTCCTGCCGCACCTGCACTCACGGGTCACACAATCATAATTCAAACACTATCACAAACTGTCAGGAGATGCATGTAGCACACGAGGTCACTCTACTGGCTACCCATGGTCTCATCGCTCCTTATCACTCCAAACATCGACCTAATTAGACCGAGCTGACCTTGCTCTGATACCAATTCAAGAGGGGATTGTCACGACCCGTACCCCACAAAGCGTAAGCATCCCACCTGTGGTCATTTGATTGCGACGTCCCAGGAAGCGTCGCCGACCCAAACCCCAAACAGAGATCAAGCACAAGCGGAAGCACGTATATAAATATATATATACACCCGGACAATAAAATACATGAGGCCAAGGTAGCACAACCAGCAAACAACACCTCTGAAAGTATGTATACTAGTCTTACTAAAGAAAACTTTTTACACAATTCATTTATACAACAGCAGAGAAAACACACAGTCAGCAGCCAGTCAGTCAAAAGGGGTCAGCGTATAGCACTTCGACTCCTCAGCTTCTACGACCATGGCTGCAGGTCCGTCCCCACAAGGGTGCACACTAGAGGACCGCTGGATATGGTGCGGTATCCCAAAAAGAGGCGCTCTCCTCGGCATCCTATGGCTGGGGGTCTGAAATGTTTCGGTTTAAACAACCGTGAGACGAATCTCAGTGAGTTCAACCCCTAAACCTAGGCTAGGCTAGCATGCAATCTCCTGACCGGAAATAAATATTAAATCACAATACATCAACAATCAAATAATTCTCTGACCCTGCAAGTTAGACGGTTCAATATATAATCATCACGGCACATACGTGACACACATTATCACACGTACGCCAATCACATGCTTATGCACCGACTCTCACACCCTCGCATGCTAATCAATGCATGTTTATGCATGCAATTATTATCGGCATATCATGCACATTTCTTCGGCCCACTGGCCCACACTGGCACATTTGCTCAATTCATTATTATTACGACTCGAGTCATCAATTTTTCACGGTCTGGTGCGTCTAGCTTGCTTCAAAGTGCATGAGCCGCAACAACCGATCTGGCCCAGTGTCTCGAGCCTGCTTCAAAGTGCATGAGGCGCAACACTGTTCTCCTTGCGAACCAGAGCCTGCTTCAAAGTGCATGAGGATGGTCGCCTTCCGGACGTACCGGGTATCGTCCTGCTTCAAAGTGCATGAAGAGGGTATCGACCCGAAGGTCACGATCCGAAGGTCCTTAGGTGATCACACAACTCATTATTATCTAAACCCAGCATATAACGTTTCAGGGTATTTTAGGTGATCACATGCTCATGGCAGCCACGCATTCTCGCACAATTTCACCTCATGCCTCACTCTAGGCATACATAATGCTTGTCCATGTTATGCGATGCAATGCATCATAAGCACCAATGAAATTCAATCACTCAATATCACAACACGTGCTCAATTGGCCTAATTAATACCGTGTGGCCTAATACGCGATTCACAAGTTAACAATTAATTTCAAACCCATCATTGGCCAATCGCACTCCACATAATTCAGTCACACGACATGCGACATGGTAGTACATAATCAATTACAATTGAGCACAAATTACATACAATCAGTCAATCCGGACATATCCGATAATTTTTCAATAGGCTCCTAAATTGGTCATTTAATCCACTTACTCTCCCCAAATAATTCTCAATATTCCACTCAATTTTTCCAATGACAATTTCTATCAATCCATCCTCAACCCAGTCTCAATTACACACTGACACTACCTAAGCCAGTCCAAATTAGACCGATAAATACCTAAACCAGTCTAGAAAAATACAATATCAGTCCTAATCCGGGTTTAAGAATTTTACTCACCTAATCCAAGGTCACGACGACGGGGAAATGGCGGCCGATCACCGATGAACAGTGAAACCGGCAGCAAAAATCCCGGCGACGGCGTACGGACGGTGAACAGTGACCGTACGGACGCGCGGTGAACAGTACCACACCTGTACGGACACTGTACGGACAGGCGGAAACGGGTGGCCGCGCGAGGTGCCGGTGACGGCCGCGGCGGTCCGTACGGTCGGGCGTGAACAATGACCATACAGACGGTGAACAGTACCGTACGGACACTGTACGAGGCCGGGTACGGATGCGCGACGTACGGCGGTGCTGGACGGCTGGGTGGTGACGGTTCAGCGATCGGAGCTCCGGCGAAGCTCCGGCGAGGCTCCAAAGCAGCGGCAAGGCTAAACCGTGAGAGAAATAAGAGAGAAAAAGAGGGAAAGGGAGAGAGAAAAGGTCGGCCAGGGCAAGGCTGAGGCTGAGGGGGCTGAGGTGGTCCACGGCGGGGCACGGTGGCCGGCAGTGGCGCTCCGGTGGCCGGCGGTGTTCTCCGGCAAGAGAGAAAATGAGGGAAAAAGAGAGAAAAAAAAAGAGAGGAAGGGCTGTTCTGGTGGATCTGCCGAATGGGGGAGTTGAGGAGAGAGAGAGAGAGAGAGTTTATCTTGGTCAAATATTGTAAACTAGGGGTGCCAAGTGTCAAAAATCAAGCCACTTTGACCTTTTTGCCCCTCATCCAAGGGTTCACATTAAATCTTATCCAAAAATCTAAGGGCACTTTGGTCCTTTGCTTTCATAATTAAGATAAGTTCAAATTTAATTAATTTTCTTAAAAATTCTCCAAAATTCGGAGCCAAAAATAGCCTAGGTGCAAAACCGTCATTTTTCCGGTCTCGGGGCGAAATTCCAATTTTTACACATACGCATTCGATATATGCGTGGCCAACCTAAAATGGCATCGGAATCGCGAAATTTACTTTTTAAGCCCTCGAAAATCCACGTCAAAGTTTCGGGAATAAAATAATATTATTTTTCCAATTTTTGTCAAAATTCCAGTTTTTGTCCAAAACGACTCTTGGTATGCATGGCCACCCAAAAATGGCATCGGCCTCGAAAAATAACCTCATTTGACCTCAAAAAACAACGCTGGCGTCCCGAGGGGCAAAATCGTAATTTTTCATCCCCGGACCGAAATTCCAATTTTCACTTGTACTAACTCCAAACATGTGTGGCCAGCGTAATATGACGTCAGATTCCCAAAAATAGTCTCTTAACCCTTCGAAAATAGACATCGAAATCCGGGCCCAATTCCGTGAACAATACTCGCTAAACTTTCAATTTCAGGGTCTCTCACTAACGGGCGGCTGTTTAGAGGTTACGCGTATCGATCTAGGGTTATCCGTATCGTGATGGTTTCGATTATTGAGAGAATGAGAAAATTATCATTAGTTCCAGAGGTCACAATCATTAGGTTCAAGTTCAGGACTGGTTGACCACGTGCACTTTTGGTCTTGCAGAATCACCTGCGTCCCAATTGTACATCGTAGGCCTTGGCCAAACCCAATCCATTACTCTTTCCTAAGATCGGCCCACGTTGGCCCAAAATATTTCCTCAGCGTCTCTCGTGATCGGTATCCCTTTCGCAATAGGGTCCCTGGTCTACGTACCATTTTCTAGTTAGCCATACCCTAATGGTTAGTATCCCGAGAGTGATCAGCTCTCGGCGAGACTTACTAAAATGAAATGCGAAATAATATCAGTTTCATTGATCCCGGATATTACATCGAAATTCGGGCTGTTACATAGTTAATTATCTAGCCAAAGATACCTATTATCTATAAAAAAAATGAAATTAATCAATAGCCGTCAAATTCTTATTTTTAAATTACTGATTTTTCGTGAAAAATAAAACAGGTATTCGATCCCCTCTAGGTTTGGAATTCGCAGCATCCGGAGAAGATGGCCATGTTCGGAAGCCAATTCGACAGCGCTGCCGCTTTCTCCGGCAGTGGTTTCATGCCCTCTCGGTCTGCCACGCAGTTCGCCAATCCCTCTTCCGTCTCTCTTGCCACGTTATGTAGAGTAGTACCGCTTGAACTCGTCAAAATATGGATTTTGTGCAGGATCAGGGTTTGTCCATCTCTTTCTCTGATTCAATCCTCGAGGTTGTGCTATTGACACTCGCGTGTTCCTTCCTCCTGAGTCGTGGTGCGGATGGAATGGAGAGTTAGGGATTTTGAAGAACCGAGCCGAAATCTATGGGTGTGGGGAAGATTTCCGTGGGTTTACAAGGTTCTGAACTCAGAAGAAGGGAAGGATATTCAAATCAATATTGTGGGCGCTTTCCAAGGCCGAGTGTGATGTCAGTATGATGTCATGTGTTCGTCGAATGAAAGTCGATGTAACTCGTGCTAGGAGAACTCTAAAGGATATGGTTTCATCTGCCCTCCTATCCAATTGTCACTTCATTGTTTTTTGTGTCTTTTCCTCTTAATAGTGTAATGGGAAATGCTTATCTTTGATTCAGTCTGATGACTGGGCTGTGCCGAATGCTGATGCCGAAGCTAGAAGTTGTTACGTGGACATAAATTCTCTCCCCAAAGAGTTCTTAATACCTAAAGGGCCAACTGTCGCTCTTCTTCCCGGAAGACTCCTTTAAACTACAGGGGTTTGAGGTCAAGTGGGTCGAGGCATGTTGCGAAATTCAAATCAGCATTAGTATAAATATTATAAATAATACAAAATTGTAAAGAAACGAAATTGCAATAACAAATTTGAAATCGATACAAGTGAATACTGAGGCCTGTATTTGACATAGTTTCCTTAAAACAGATTCGTTCCCTCCAGCACGCGGTTGAGGTTTTGTGAACGTCTATCTCTCAGGATACAACGGTTGATGGCTAAGAAGTAATCAGCACTTCAAAGCTTCCGGTGAACTTGAACAAATTGTGGAACTGAACACTATCGAAAACAGTGCAAATGCAGAGAATTCTTAAACAGAGGAAGAATGATTTCAAAAAAAAAATAGAACAAAGGGGAGAGGATTTCGGGAATAATAATGGCCGATTAAATCGGTCGTTACAAAATTAATACATATCGAGAATAACGGCCGATTAAATCTGCGGTTATAAAATTAATTTTGTAACAGCTTGCCGTTATAATTAATTCCGTAACAGCTTACCGTTATATAATTAATTTCGTAACAGCTTGCCGCTATAATTAATTCCGTAACAGCTTACCATTATATAATTAATTTCATAACAGCTAGGCGTTATATAATTAATTCCGTAACGACGCCATTAACTTGCTATTAATCATACGTTACAAATTGAAATTTGTAACAGCTTGAGTTGAAAATTAAATCAGAAGGCAAAATTGGGCTGGTCGCGAGGCCCACTTTTCGGTCTTGCAATTGTGTACATGAGACGTGCGCTCGCGCCCAAGTTTCAGCTTGTCGAGCGTTAATGAGTGTAACTGAATATAAAGCACTACATAACCTTCTTTCTTTTCCAATGTGGGACTAGTGTTTTTCCACTTCCCACTTCTAACTCAAGGGTGTTCTTTGAGCATCAATTTCTCATTCATTCACCCATCAATTTATCCCATATTTCCAACAATCCCCCACATGAATGAAAATTATTTTAGTTTTGACTCTGTGATAGTGTTCAATAATTGAAACCTGCATAGGATAGGTAGGTGTTACTCTTTGAACCTTCCCTTGTGAAAGTATATTTACTTTACTAGTTGTCCAATAGACATGATGTCCTTGAACTGTCCAGCTTTCTTATGTAAATGAACCATACACTTCACACAGGAATCATCCAAACGTTTGTTCAATTCTCATAGTTATGTTCATTTTGGCCATGAACATCAGCCTAGTTCTGCAAGAGTTTCTAAAGAATTTAGCCCTTAAATAATTCTCCTTTGAAGCGGCACCACTTCTCTCTCACATAGGTGATTACTTAAATTTGAGTAATTTGTTTACTCCACTTAAGAATCATTAAAGCAAAATTGCTATCCTTTTCTTTACAATATCATTGTTATTTTATATATAGGAATGGTTTTAGGGATAACCCCCACAGTGACATCACTGAGTTTATATAATTAGGTTGTCCCTTTGAACCTAGATCTTGGGATCTCCAGTCAACTAGGTTGGGTTTCCTTTATACCAACTTATTCTTTCATGGGCTTCAATCCCATTACTCTTGTCGATTTCTCAACTAACTCTCTATTTAACCCTTTGATTAGCGAATCCACAATATTATCCCTTGACTTTACATAGTCAATAGAGATAATTCCTGTTGAGAGTAGTTGTCTAATGATATTATGTCTACGACGTATATGTCTAGACTTACCATTATACATATTACTCTGTGCTCTTCCAATCGCAGATTGACTATCACAATGTATACTTATTGGTGGCACAGGTTTTTGCCATTTTGGAATATCCTCTAAGAAATGACGTAACTATTCAGCCTCTTCACCACATTTATCTAAAGCTATGAATTCAGATTCCATTGTGGATCTAGCTATAACAGTTTGTTTACTGGATTTCCAAGATACGGCTGCTCCTGCTAGTGTAAATACATATCCACTAGTAGATTTTGAGTTTTTTATATCAGATATCCAGTTCGCATCACTATATCCTTCTAGAACAGCTGGGTATCTAGTATAATGCAAGCCATAATTCCGAGTATATCGTAAGTACCTAAATACTCTCACTATTGCTTTCCAGTGGTCAGCACTCGGATTGCTCATATATTTACTCAATTTACTAACCGTATAGGCAATGTCTGATCTAGTATAACTCATTAAGTACATTAGACTTCCAATAACTCTAAAGTACTCTATTTGAGAAATACCCTCTCCTCTATTCTTGAACATATGAAGACTATTGTCTAATGGTATTCTAGCAATACCATAATCATTCATGTTGAATTTTTCAAGAATCTTGTCCACATAGTGTGACTGGTTTAAAATAAGACCTTCTGACGTTCTCGTGATTTTAATTCCTAAAATCATATTAGTAGGTCTCATATCTTTCATGTCAAATCTTGAATTCAACATATACTTGGTAGATTTGATCATTTTATCATCACTACCAATAATTAGTATGTCATCTACGTAAAGACACAAAATGACATAGCCATTTGTTGTCTCTTTAATGTAGACACATTTATCACATTCATTAATCTTAAAACCATTGGTAATCATTGCATTATCAAACTTTTCATGCCACTGCTTTGGTGCTTGTTTTAGGCCATACAATGATTTTACCAATTTACAAACTTTCCTTTCTTGTCCTGGAACTATAAAACCCTCAGATTGTTCCATGTAGATTTCTTCATCCAAATTACCATTTAGGAAAGCTGTTTTTACATCCATTTGATGTACTTCTAGATTTCGCAATGCTGCAATTGCAAGTATCATCCTAATGGAAGTTATTCTCGTCACAGGAGAATAAGTATCGAAGTAATCTAAGCCTTCTCGTTGTTTGTATCCTTTGATCACAAGTTTGGCTTTGTACTTATCAATGGAGCCATCTGCTTTCATTTTCTTTTTAAAAATCCATTTGGACTTTAAAGGCTTACAACCAGGAGGAAGATTCACTAACTCCCAAATATGATTCTGCAAAATAGAATCAACTTCACTTTTTATTGCTTCTTTCCATAGAAGTCCCTCAGAAGAATTCATAGCTTCTGCATAATTTAATGGTTTCTTTTCTAACAAATAAGTTAGAAAATCATTTCCAAAAGATTTTTTCACTCTTGCTCTTTTGCTACGTCTTGGTTCTAGTTCATGATCCGAGTCATGAATTTCATGAGCCGAATCATGACTTTCTTCATTCATAGTTGCCGTTGAGATGAACTTGATCCATCATTGGATTTATAAGGAAATACATTTTCAAAGAATGATGCAGTCCTAGATTCCATGATCGTATTCTTATGTATATCTAGAATTTTAGATTCATGTACAAGAAATCGATATGCATTACTATTATGTGCATAGCCTATAAAGATACAGTCCACCGTTTTAGGACCTATCTTTATCTTCTTTGGTGTTGGAATTATTACTTTTGCAAGACAACCCCACAATCGTAAGTGTTTGTAGGATGGTCTCCTACCTTTCCATAACTCATAAGGGGTTTTATCCTCTTTCTTTCGAGGTATCTTATTTAAAAGGTAATTGCTTGACAAAATAGCTTCTCCCCACATATTTTGAGGCAAACCTGAATTTAGTAATATCGCGTTCATCATTTCTTTCAATGTGCGATTTTTACTTTCAGCAACACATTTGATTGAGGAGAGTAAGGCGCAGTTACTTCATGTATAATTCCGTGTTGTGCACAGAATTCACCAATTGATACTTCATACTCGCCACCTCTATCACTTCTCAATCTTTTAATTTTCTTATTGAGTTGATTTTCAACTTCATTCTTATAGAGAACAAATTTCTCTAAGGCTTCGTCTTTGCTTTTAAGCAAATACACATAGCAGTATTTGACGTTATCATCGATAAAAGTAATAAAATATTTATTACCACCTCTCGTTTGAATGAATTTCAAATCGCAGACATCACTATGAATTAATTCAAAGGGTTCGGTGTTTCTTTCAATTGTTTGAAATGATGATCTCGTTAATTTTGCCTCAACACAAATTTCACATTTATGTTTTGAATCAATTTGGAATGAAGGTATATGTTCCAAGTTAATTAATCTACGCAATGTATCATAATTAACGTGTCCTAGTCTACCATGCCATAATTGGAAGACTCAAGCAAATAAACGGAAGACTTATTATCTTTATTGATAATTGTCATTACATTGAGCTTAAAAAACCCATCAGCTACATATCCCTTTCTCACATACATTCCGAATTTAGACAAAATAACTTTATCTGACTCAAACACCATACGAAATCCATGCTTGTTCAACAGAGACCCAGAAATCAGGTTCTTTCCGATTTCTGGCACATATAGGACATTGTTTAGAGTCAGCTCTTTTCTAAATGTCATCTTCAGCAACACCTTCCCTTGGCCTTCGACAGCAAAAGAGGCAGAGTTTCCCATAAAAACCTTTTCCCCATTAATTGGTTCAAGATTTGTGAACAGGTCCTTATTAGAGCATATGTGCCTAGTGGCACCAGTGTCAATCCACCATTCCTTTGGATTGGACCCAACTAAGTTTACTTTAGAGATCATTGCAAAAAGGTTTATGTTTGGCACGTCTTGAGCGATGCCATTCACCATATTTGCCTCATAATTCTTCTTCTTCGGAAGTCTGTAATCCACAGATCTATGCCCCATCTTGCCATAGTTGAAGTATTTTCCTTGAAACTTGTTCTTGGAAACTCCTCCTTTTGGTCCCAACTTTGGCTTGGCAATCTTTTTGTTCTTATGGCCTTGTCTAAGCTCCACAACATTTGCCTTAGTTGTAGTAGGATTGAACCCTTTGCGTTCAAATCCTCTATTGTCTTCTTCAATTCGAAGTCTAACAATCAGCTCTTCCAGGTTCATTTCCTTTCGCTTATGCTTGAGATAGTTCTTGAAATCCTTCCATCCAGGAGGTAGCTTTTCAATAATAGCAGCCACTTGGAAGGTTTCACTCAAGATCACTCCTTCAGCTTGGATTTCATGCAAGATCACTTGAATTTCTTGTACTTGACTGATCACAGTCTTAGAATCCACCATTTTATAATCAAGGAATCGACCGATAATAAATTTCTTTGCTCCGGCATCCTCCATTTTATATTTCCGGTCCAAGGCTTCCCATAACTCCTTTGCCGTCTTTTTTGCACAATAAACATTGTACAATGAGTCATGTAAGTCATTCATGACATAGTTCCTACACAGGAAGTCAGAGTGCTTCCATGCTTCAACAGCGTTGAATGCTTGCTTATCCGTTTCTCCATCGGATAACTTAGGAGTTTCCTCAGTCAAGAATCTCGCAAGATTCAAGATTGTTAAATAAAACAGCATCTTTTGCTGCCACCTTTTAAAGTTCGATCCATCCAACTTTTCAGGTTTCTCACCATGGTGGATAGAAACCGCCGAAGGAACAGAGGATGAGCCAGGCAGTTGGACAGCTGAGACATTGGCAGAGTATTTATCAACAGCCACATCCACAACTTCATTTCCAGTAGCCATTTGAATTTTAAAATCACGAATCTGTTTTAAGATTGTTGCGAAATTCAAATCAGCATTAGTATAAATATTAGGGAAAAAGCCACCAAAAACCCCAAACTTTTTTACCTGTGACATATTTACCCTGAACTTTTTTTTGTGACATCAAAAACTCCAAACTTAGCTATTTGTGACACATTTACCCCAATGCATTTAGTCTATGGGCATTTTCGTCTTTTTTGTATTTTCTTTTTTTTTCCTTTTTTTTCTTTTCCGGCGAAGGGAGCCTCGCCGGCGTCCGGCGAGGGGGGCCCTCGCCGGCGTCCGGCGAGGGTCGCCCTCGCCGGCGTCCGGCGAGGGTCGCCCTCGCCTGGGCGAGCGAGGGGGGCCCTCGCCGGCGTCCGGCGAGGGTCGCCCTCGCCTGGGCGAGCGAGGGCGGCCCTCGCCGGCGTCGGGCGAGGGTCGCCCTCGCCGGCGTCGGGCGAGGGTCGCCCTCGCCTGGGCGAGCGAGGGCGGCCCTCGCCCGACCCAGGCGAGGTCGACCCTCGCCGGCGTCGGGCGAGGGTCGACCTCGCCTGGGTCGGGCGAGGGCCGCCCTCGCTCGCCCAGGCGAGGGCGACGCTCACCCGACGCCGGCGAGGGCCGCCTCGCTCGCCCAGGCGAGGGCGACCCTCGCCCGACGCCGGCGAGGGCCGCCCTCGCCGGATCTGGCGAGGGGGCCCTCGCCGGCGTCGAGCGAGGGCGGCCTCGCCCGATCTGGCGAGGGAGGCCCGACGCCGGCGAGGGCCTCCCTCGCCCGACGCCTGCGAGGGCCTCCCTCGCCCGACGCCTGCGAGGGCTGCCCTCGCCGGCATCGAGCGAGGGTCGCCCTCGCCCGGCGTCGGCAAGGGCCGCCCTCGCTCACCCAGGCGAGGGCGACCCTCGCCCGACGCCGGCGAGGGTCGACCTCGCCTGGGTCGGGCGAGGGCCGCCCTCGCTCGCCCAGGCGAGGGCGACGCTCGCCCGACACCGGCGAGGGCAGCCCTCGCCGGACGCGGGCGAGGCTCCCTTCACCGGAAAAGAAAAAAAAAGGAAAAAAAAGAAAATACAAAAAAGACGAAAATGCCCATAGACTAAATGCATTGGGGTAAATGTGTCACAAATAGCAAAGTTTGGGGTTTTTGGTGTCACAAAAAAAGTTCGGGGTAAATGTGTCACAGGTGGAAAAGTTTGGGGTTTTTGGTGGCTTTTTCCCTAAATATTACAAATAATACAGAATTGTAAAGAAACGAAATTGCAATAACAAATTTGGAATCGATACAAGTAAATACCGAGGCCCATGTTTGACACAATTTCCTTAAAACAGATTCGTTCCCTCCAGCACGCGATTGAGGTTTCGTGAACGTCTATCTCCCAGGATACAACTGTTGACGGCTAAGAAGTAATCAGCACTTCAAAGCTTCCGGCAAACTTGAACAAATTGTGGAACTGAACACTATCGAAAACAGTGCAAATGCAGAGAATTCTTAAACAGAGGAAGAATGATTTCAAAAAAAAAAATAGAACAGAGGGGAGAGGATTTCGGGAATAATAATGGCCGATTAAATCGGTCGTTACAAAATTAATACGTATCGGGAATAACGGCCGATTAAATCTGCCGTTATAAAATTAATTCCATAACAGCTTGCCGTTATATAATTAATTTCGTAACAGCTTGCCGTTATATAATTAATTTCGTAACACCTCGCACATGCATCAATTTAGTCATTTTTTTTGTTTTTGTTTTTTTATTTGAATGGGAGTATGGAAATGGATATCAGAAAGGGGTCACTCAAAACAAGTTCAAACAAGTTCAACCTTGAGTTGTAATACCAAATTGATGCATGTGCGAGGTGGGGGATGTGTTTTAAGTAATAAGTGTTTGCTTACAATTACCACCAAGGATAAAGGACATGCCGTCAACCAAGGATAAAGATTGGAGTAGACAAAGTTCACCACCAAGACTTAAAGGACAATCCACTCACAACGATAAAGGACTTCCAAATAGAAGAAGTTCACCACCAAAGCCTAAAGGAAAACCACCAGCTAAGAATAAAAGGGCTTTCTTGGTTCATCACTAATGAAGAATCCATCAACCAAGATAAAAAAAAACTAAATAGATATTTCGCTTACTTAAGGAATTCTCTTGTATTATCAGTATTCAAGTCTTGTCTTATATTTGAGAATTGTCATCTATTCATAGAGGAACAAAGATATAGAAACTAGCCAAATATTAAAGACATAGGATCTAGAAAATTCAATAAAAACCTAGGAACTAGAAAATGCATTTAAAACACATAGAAACTTGAATTTTGACTCTTAAACCCCACAACACACTTAAGACTCATAAAACTAGGACTAAATACATTTGATCATATGCAAAGCAAACTAACTTAGACTCTAAACTCATTTACCAGTCTGGGCAGTTTGATAGACATCTTGGAATATCAACCAACAATGATGCAAATCAATTAGAATAACCTCGAGTTACTAGGTAGTCGATTAGTAGTTTCGAATCGACAACCAATTTGTATATTGATATCTTGGTCGATTGGCAAGTTTGACATAAGATCAGATCAGAGACAAAAACAGAAGAAATAAATGGATGCGGAAAAAAGGAAGAGAACAATGAAAGTGAAGAGTCCTTTTGATATTGATAATTTTCTATCTAATTTACTTAATGAGCTTCTCTTTATATATATACTGAATTGTGACTCAATAGAATCTATTTACATGAGTTTGAATAAGTCAGCTTGGTCTTCGGTGAGTAGTTCCTAAAAGATCATGTCTTGTGCTGAAGTTGAGGAAGAAAACGTTAGGGGCTATTGGAGGAGCCTGCTAATGTGGACTTTGACTTGTTCAATGTCCCTGGCAAGTTGACGGGCCGGGACGAATGGTAAAGCTTGGACGTTAGAAATCTAAAGCGTATGGAAGAGAGATCTTTAGTGAAAATATCAGAAGGCTAATCCACAAATGAAATGAAATAGATATCGATCTATCTGTGGGCTAGGCGTTCACGAAATACACATGCTTTGTTTGAGCATGAAATACGAGATTCTCAGTGAGTTACAAAGCTGATAAATTATTACACCAAAAGAGTTGGTCGATGTTGAGGAAGAGCATGAAGATTTTCAATGGATATTCAATCCACACAAGTTTTGCACTTGTGTCAACTAAGCACTTATATTTAGCTTCTATCGTGGAGTTGGCCACAGTTCGTTGCTTGCGAGAACTCCAGAAAATAAGATTGCAACCAAGAAAGACACAATATCGTCCAATTGAGTGTTGATCATCTTTATCCCTGCCCATCAAGCATTGGAGAAGACATGAAGAGCTATGGAAGGGCCAAAGAGAGAAGGACACTAGAAGTGTCAAAAGTTATGTACAACTCTTACTTTAGTACCAAAAGTTTTTGCCGACTCATATAAGTACCGAATCGAAGAAAAAACAATCAGTTAAATGCCTCCAACGAAAAATTCCGGCCAAAACATTATGTGGCTTTTATAATTAAAAAATTAATATAACTTGGCATTTCTTTAAAAAAAAAATCAGTCCATGCGGACTTTTTTGGCTACTGTCCAACAAAGGAGGAGAAAATATTGGCAGTTTTTTTCTTCATCTCTTTCCTCCGTTACCCTCTCTCTAAGCTCGCTCTTTGCAACAATGGCATTGACCCTGTCCCTCACCGACACCCCTCTGGTCCCTCCTGCTCTAAAAACTCATCTGGTCATCCTTTCTTTCCGAGTTTGACCTTTGCCCCTCCTCCATTGTTGCCACCAACAGTGTCGCACCAGATATGGCCGAGCGACGTCGACGCTTGTCCATGGACAAGAGTCGGCGTTGCTCGTGAACCACCTGTATTGTCTCTAGCAAGCTTGGCCAAGAGGCCCTATTTTCGTGTCTTCAATTTTATTTTTTTAAGAGCTCGCCTATCTGCCTTAAATCTTCGTTCACCCACTCACCAAACTCCAGACGTGTGTCCTGCACCTCATTGGCGTGGTCGGGCAAAGCAATGTCGTCTCGAGAAGATTCTAGAAAAGCTGTGCAATCGAATCGATTTTGGTGGTTTGATGGAGTAGGAATTATTATTTTTTAGGGTATATACACACACACATCACAGAGAACTTAGAAGGAGGATGGGGGGCACAGACTCCACAAACACAATTTTTGTGCAAAAAAGGACGCAAAAGCTCTCAATGTTATCGAGCTCCCAGATCATCATCTACTCTTAATAGCCAGAATATTATCGATGTTCCATGAACTGTCTTGCTCTATTCTCTCTTCCACGATCCGAGTACTTAAAGAACTCGGATCCTACTCGACACACTATTGCTAGCTTTGATTCTCGGCTTTGTCATCACTGAGAATCTTCCCTGTCGATTTGACCTTCGTTCGCCTTGCAACTCCATCATCGTCCATAGGCTAAGTAGTGTCTGACTCCCCTTTCTGTTCTATTCAGAACAAAGTTGAAGCTGAGATTGTTCTTCTCTATTCTCCAGAAGGTGTGGGATGGGGACCTCCCGACGGCGGTGATTGGGATGGGCTGGTGAAGCAGCTTCCTCGTGGCTTGCTAGAACGTGGCGGATCGAGGTAGGAGTTTGCTGGGCTGTCGCGAGGTTGAAGAAGACGAAGAAAAGAAATTTGAGAGAGACAAAGACTATTTTGACTCATTATTTTTTTTTTACGAAATTTTATGCCAGTAAATATTTGACTGGGTATGCAGGCGAGCCACGTCAATAGATAAATTAATAAAATATGATCACGTCAGATTTCTGACAACTCAAATCGGAGTTAGCATTTAAATGATCGTTTACTTAAAAAGTGACACTTAAGTGATTTGGAAAAAACTTTTGGTGCTAATGTAAGCACCGTATACAACTTTTAGCACTTTTAGTGTCCTTCTTCTCAGTCACGAGTGACAAGAATACCAAGACGAGGAGTATCTACTAAATAGCGTAGTATACGCTGGACGGATTGCCAATTCATTGTTTTAGGGGCATGGATAAATTGCATGCAGTATTTACAGAATATGCAATGTTAGGTCTGGTGAGGGTCAAATACTGAAGGGTCAGGTAAAGGCTCTCCGTGTCTTCAAGAGATTGGTTTATCAGTTGTGCATGGAGTAGAAACCTCACGAGCATTTGCCATTCTGAACTTTACCTAATGTAGGAGGAGTCCTTCAGAAGTTGAATGGACTTCAACACCAAGAAAGTAGTGAAGGAGACCTGACCTACCATTGCATATTCTGTCATTATTGCATGTCAATTTCTCCATGCTCCGACAATAGCTCATTGGCAATTGACCAAGCGTATATTATGCTAACAGATACTCCTCGTCTTGGCATTCTTTTTACTTGTGGCCCTTCCACAGCTCTTCATGCCATCTCCAATGCCAAATGGGCTGGTGAAAATGATGATCGACACTCAATTGGAGGTTATTGTGTCTTTCTTGATCGCAATCTTATTTCTTGGAGTTCTCGCAAGCAACGAACCATGGTACACTCCAATACAAAAGCTGAATATTAGTGCTTAGCTAACACAACTGCAGAACTTATGTGGATTGAATAACTTTTAAAAGATCTTCATGCTCTTCCACAACACCCACAAACTCTTTGGTGTGATAATTTATCAACTTGTAACTCATTGTGAATCTTGTATTTCATGCTCGGACAAAGCATGTGGAAATTGATTATCATTTTATTTGTGAACGCCTAGCCCACCGACAGATCGATATCCATTTCATTTCATCTGTGAATCAACCTGCTGACAGATCGATATTTCATCTATGGATCAACCCACTAATGTCTTTACTAAAGGTCTCTCTTCCACACGCTTTAGACTTCTGAGGTCCAAGTTGACCGTTCGTCCTAACGCATTAGCTTGCGTGGGATGTTGAACAAGTCAAAGTCCGCATCAACAAGCTCCTCCAACAGCCCATAACTTTCCTTCCTCAATTTCATCATAATTATGATCTTGTCGCAACTACTCACCGAAGACCAAGCTTGTTGGGCTAACAATACAACCTAAAGGGGGGTGAGTAGGTTAAAAGAGAACTATGAAAAACTTTTGTGGAATATAACGAGTTAAAACTTCACCATCAACATAAACAGTTTAACGTAATCATGAGCTCTGCTGATGAACAAATAATGTAATCAGGAGTGGTGCTGATAAACAAATAATGAAATCAAGAGTACTAATAATAAAAAGATAGAAGATTGCATACTGAGATTTAATGTGGTTTGGCTTTATCTCCAAGCCTAAATCCACTCTCAAGACTAACAGCCACAACCACGCTAGAATCCACTAATAATGAGTATTACAAGTTACAACTGACTAGCGTTGCTCCTTTAATACAATAAGTCACACTGTTAGGTCCTCTTACACTTTGCACTCTTGATTCTACTATGATTACAACTCAGTAGCACCAACACAGAGACATTATCAGCAACACATCATCTATTAACAAAAGCAAAGCAAAGCAAAGAAGAAGACTTGAGAACTCTAGATTTGTTCATTTCCAACCCCAACATCACTACTTCTCTTTGTTTGGATTTTTATGGTCTTCTAATTCTTAGATGACCGTTTGCAACTTATCTCCATGAAGTAGCCGTTGGTTATACCGCTACCAACATTAGATTGGCTCTCGAATGACTCTCTCTAATAGTGGCAGTTTTCCAAACTAGTCAGATTGCTCCTGTTAGTGTCTGCATCTTGCCAAAATTGCCATAACTACAATGATACATCTCCAGTGCTCCTAATGTGAATTCCAAGCCTTTGTAACGGGTAGTTTCATTTTGATCAATGTTCCCATCAAATGAGCAGCACTTTCCAAAACTTGATATCATCACGATCTCTTACCCATAATCAGGAGTGTTGATTATCATAAGCCTATCGATGCTATATTGTGTGGAATGATATGTAATCAATCTTCCAACAATTCTTTTGACTCCATCAGCTTTCAAAGACTTCCAAGGACATTAGCATCACCGCCGATTCCTTGTCTTCATTGATTGACCAAGTCAACATCCAAAGACCTCCAAGGACATAAGCATCACTACTGATTCCCTGTCTACACTAAACTCATTGGATCATCGACATTGTCATTGTCTTACCACCTCATCTAAAGAGAACTACTCTAACTAGCAATCTGTTGTCCCAATAATGATCCGCTCTTCTATCTTATGGTCTTTCCAAGCATATTGGTAATCATGATTGTACTAAGCTTTTCACCTTCACAAGTGCGGTCCTTCCAAGCTTCAACAATCGTTATCATTCTAGACTTGTTCACCATCATCGACATTGTCATTGTCTTACCACCTCATCTAAAGAAAACTACTCTAATTAGCAATTTGTTGTCCCAATAATGATCCGCTCTTCTATCTTATGGTCTTTCCAAGCATATTGGTAATCATGATTGTACTAAGCTTTTCGCCTTCACAAGTGCGGTCCTTCCAAGCTTCAACAATCGTTATCGTTCTAGACTTGTTCACCATCATCAAGGTCCATCCAATTGTTCACCTTATCTCGGTCCTTTCAAGCCATCATGAACATTTCTATTTTTCTCAGCTCGTTCACCATCGATCAAGGTCCTTCCAACTTGTTCATCTTTGTAGAGATCCTTCTAGCTTGTAGACATTTCAAATGCCCAATACTTTGTTCACCTCGATATTGGCAATGATCCTTCCATATTTGCAAAGCATTCTCGATTACAACTGAACATATCAAGATCACACCTATTACTAATTATGACACCATCTGCATTGTGGCTTGTGTATATATCACACGGTAATACTCAACCAATACGCAAATTAGTAGTATTTGATTGTCTTTGTCATCGTCAAAACCACATAGGAGATTTTCCCAACAAAGCTTACTCATTCAAACAAAGCACATGGAAATTGATTATCATTTTATTTGTAACGCCTAGCCCACAGACAGATCAATATCCATTTCAATTCATTTGTAGATCAGCTTACTGATATCTTCACTAAAGGTCTCTCTTCCACACGCTTTAGAATTCTGAGATCCAAGCCGATCGTTCATCCCAACCCGTTAGCTTGCGGGGATGTTGAACGTGTCAAAGTCCACATCGGCATGCTCCTCCAACAACCCCTAACTTTTTTTTCTCAACTTCAGCACAAAATATGATCTTCTAGCAACTACTCACCGAAGACCAAGCTGACTCATTCAAACTCGTGTGAACATATTCCATTGAGTCAGAACTTAGTGTATAAAAAAAAAGAAGCTCACTTTGTAAAATAGATAGAAAACTATCAATACCAAAGGACTCTCCACTTTCCCTTTTCTCTTCCATTTCTTCGCATCCATTTATTTCTTTTGTTTCTCTCTCTGATTCGATCCTCTATCAAAATTTGCCAATCAACTACCAAGATATCAATATACAAATTTGTTGTCGATTTCGAAACAACTAATCAACTACCTAGCAACTAGAGGTTGTTATGATTGATTGCATTGCTGTTAGTTGATCTTCCAAGATGACTACCGGGCTGCCTAGGCTGGAGAACGAATTAGAGTCTAAATTATTTTACTTTGCATATGGTCGAATGTATTCAGTCCTAGTTTTATAAGCGTTTTAAATGCATTTTCTAGTTCTTAGGTTTTTATTAAGTTTTCTAGTTTCTATGTCTTTAATGTTTGGCTAATTTCTATGTCATAGTTCCTCTATAAATAAAGGGGGTTCTCAAATGTAAGACAAGACTTGAATATTGATAATAAAAGAGAATTCCTCAAGTGAGTGAATATCTATCCGGTTCTTTATACTTGTTGGATTCTTCCTTGGTGGTGAATTATGAAACCCTTTATCCTTGGTTGGTCATTTTTTTTAGGCCTTCGTGGTAAGCTTTTCCTATCCCAAAATCCGTTATCCTTAGTGGGTGGCTTGTCTTCAAATTTTAGTGGTGAACTTTGTCTATCCCGATCTCTAGCCTTGGCTGACGACGCGTCATTTATGCCTTGGTGGTGATTGTAACATATCCCTTATCACTCAAAACACATTCCCTACCTCGCCGAATCTCTCTCTCTCTCTCTCTCTCTCTCTCTCTCTCTCTCTCTCTCTCTCTCTCTCTCTCTCTCTCTCTCTCTCTCTCTCTCTCTCTCTCTCTCTCTCTCTCTCTCTCATTTCTAAAATTGCTTCTCTAATTTATGTGAACCAAACCAAAAGGAGAATTACAACCTCAATCTCTTGCCCAAAAAATAAAATCTTACTAAGTCTCTTCCTCTTATTAAAATGAAAGGTAACTATATATAGATTCTTTCCCAAGCAATAGAATCACAATTTCACAAGATCAATGTGACCAGCGCATAATTTCCCAAATTTTACATCCATGCGACATTTACATTCGAGCCCCACTATCCCGCAACAAATTGGGGAATATCTTTCTTCCTACTTAACCATGTGTGAGCTTTACCTATTAAATTCTTTCCAGTGTTTACTCTAGCCCTATTTTGTCCATTATGTATGTTTCAGCCCTCGGAATATAGAAGGCAAAAGGATATAAATAGTTCCCGAACTTTTGTTCAATGTGTAATATTGTCCCTAAATTTTAATTTGTTAAATTTGATCCCTTAACTTTGGTTCAATGTTCAATGTCCAATGTCATCTTGAACTATTGATTTGTTCAATGTGGTTCTTGAAATTTGGTCCAATGTTCATGTGGTCCTTGGACTTTTAAACAATTTGCACATTGGATCAAAGTTCATAGACCACATTACACAAATTAAAAATACAGGGACCACATTGTACATTGTAGGGGTGAGCAAGATGGACCACCCAAATCGGAACCGGACCGAACCGGACCGACCGGTTTGGTCCGGTTCTCAGGAATATCAGTCCGGTTTCCGGTTCCTAAAAGTGGAACCGGTTTCCGGGCTGTCCAGTTCCCGGTTCTAGGGTGGGAACCGGACCGGACCGGACCAATAAATATACATTTTTCTAATTTTTTCATATATATAATATTTAATATATATATGAAAAATATTTAATATTGGTCCCATTAGGATCGATTGTTCAATTTTTTCATATATTATATATATTTTTCCAATTTTTTCCATAGCCTTATGAGATCAAATCAAAAGTACAAAGGAAAGAATGGAACAATCGGTTCCCGGTTCACAAATAATATTTAATATTAGTCCTATTGGAACCGGACCGGACAGGACCGATGGTCCGGTCCGGTCCACTGTCCCAAGACTAGCTGGTCCAATCCCCGATCCTAGAAATTGGGAACCGATCCTCCCAGTCCGATTCCCAATTTTTGGGTTGGACCCGACCGGACTGAGAACCGCTCACTCCTAGTACATTGTACCAAACTTTAGAGATTATGTGTGTTATTATCCGAATGTAGAAACATCCAAAATTCAACAAACGTGCCACTGTCTTGCTTCTTGCCTGATGTAAGTTGCTTTTGAAAAGGGTGATAACAATAAATGTTGATCGCTAACTTAATGGTGTCTAGTTCTAAAAGTGTTCAAACTAGAGAGAGATACGAGAATTTGCGCCCAGTGTCTGCATGTGCTGCTGCATTTATATAAACTGAGCATCATTTAATTAAAAGTGATCAAGGTCATTTAGTTAGGAGCAAGAATTCACATATCATATATCTTCCTTCTACATTCATACAAAGACAACTACCAAAAACGAATGGAACACCTCATGTTACTCTAGTGGCATTCATCCTTTGCATTCTCAATGCCCTCAAGCCCTTCGGAACTTGTCGCTTTAGCATCAAGTTCATTACAATACATAGACTCAACCCATCGTTAAGAGCCTTGCCCTCACAAAAGAGTTATTTTTCTTTTTTTCCTTTTGATAGCTCAAAAAATGTTACTTTTTGGGTTGGCTTAAATGTGTATGTAATTAGCTTGGCTTCACATCAAACTCATTTACATCCAGATTTTTAATGTCCATATTTTCCATGCAAATGAACTATATATTTGATATGTCTGATAAAACCAAATTGTGGTCATATAGTCAGTTCGATTCTTTTCCCTACTGGGAGAAAAACATTTAATTAATATTTAAAAACATATCTCGACGGATATACAGTCGGTTGTTGTATTTTGTTATGTAAAAATATTAGAATGAATCGCACACAAGTATAAAAATTTGGCCTTTTGAATTTAAATTGATGGTGATTAATGGAACAACAGGTGGCCCAGATGGGCAAAGACCCTCGAATATTCCCTGATGGGGAATAAATATATGTCTTGTCTTCCTCTAGATAATTTGATATAAATTTCTAGTGTCAACAACTTTTTGCGGATAGTGACCCATAGCTTGTAACAATTATTGTAATTGCGTTATATTATATTCCAAATTGTCGATAGTCTTTGTTAGGATAAGGACCAAAAGAGTTAAAAACACACTACTTCTATCTTATCAATGCCCTCCATAACATGAAAAGGCCACATGCAATAGCGTTATTGAAGCCACATGGCTAAAGAAAAGATGTCGAGAATGGAATTTTACACCTCTCTTGGGGCCCTCACATGTCATAAGGATCAATCATATCCATTTATATAAAAATGGGGATTGATGAAATTTTGACATTTGAAACAATCTCTGATGTTATTCTATCCTGTCTTCTTATTTTATATATATATATATATATATATATATATATATATATATGGATAAGGGCCAAAGTTTTAAGATGAGAGTGCTTTTGATCATGTTTATCATAAAGAGAGATATATCATAGTAGACATTATAAGTAGGGGTAATTGGTTTCAAGATGGACAGTTCTTACCCTATAACCGAGAATCGCCCGCTGGTTCCATGGAATGCAATGATATTTCATCCATCATCAGCTCTCATAAACTCAACTAATATTTACTAGTTAGTTCCCCTCGCGATGCATTGACACAATGACGCATTTTATCAAATTCATGAGCTCATCATTAAATTGGCGAGAGAGAAATTTCTAAGACTAAACCTCCGCTAGCATCTTTCAGGTACCAATTCAATAGAACCTATAACTTTAGCACAATAAATAGAGAGTGGGGTTTAAAAAAAACCATGAAAACCCAAATCAGATGGGAAAAACTGGCAGTCAAAGAGCAGGAAACAGATGGCAATTTGTCAAGCTGCCGTGATCCCCAGTCCTATTCTTGAGCTCGATGGAGACGGTCTCATTGTTCGGCTTCACAAAACCTGATCAATTTTCAAATCGGAACGACATAAAAACTCATAAGAAAATGAGGAGCAGGAAATGAAGAAATGACAGAATTAGACATTGCCATCAGCAAGGACAACAGGAGAAGGAAGATCGACCTAACGAACTTCATCGCTGCGAAGAAGACAAACACTAGGGCTCACTGGCCAAGAGCGAAGCCGAAGCAAAGTTGAGAGAGAGAGGGCCACATATATTGCCCAGGCAAAGCCGTGACTATGACTCTGTGAGGGCCAAAGGTGAGAGGCTGAGAGCTCAGCTGACTCGCTGGGAGGCAGGCAACTGAGCAGCGAGAGCAACTGAGCGATGAGATGAGGCAAGAGAGAGGGCAAGAGCAACTATTAGGGTTTCTTTCTTTTTTAAGACAGAGCATGCGGGCGTGAGGAGAGGGGCGTGCGTGAGGAATAAAAGCCAAAAGGGTGAGAGAGAACTGAAATTTAAAATATATATAATTGACCGATCTGGCCCGGGTGGTCCAGATGGGCGGTTCCAACCTAGAACTGAGACTTGGACTAGTACTCAACGGTAACAATTTATTGGAATCGAAAACCGGACTGGTCCCTATGGGAACCGCCCAGAGTCAGCTCAAACCAGCCCGTTCTAGACGGTTCCTGATTCTTTTGCACACCCTACAAGGCAGTTCTGGGCGCTTTCCCCTTTTTTTGCACACCCTTAGTCATAAATTCCAATCACTGTATACATTTGTTTGATACTCCTAAGGTAGGGTGGGTAAGACGTGGTTTGAATGCTGAATCACTCGTACAAAACACTAAATAGTTTTCAGTAATCAAGTCTAATTACTTAATCGATCAGGAATGAGAAAATCCATGTTTGACTAGTTCAAAAACTAAAACTAACATACTCTGTATTTCTTTATTCTGCCATCGACACAATGACAATCGTTGCTTTCGAGCCACTTGACGATGTACCAACCGTGAAAGAGACGCAAACACGTATCTCCATCACCTTTGACCCCATTCAGTTCTTTTAAACAAATAAAATATCTATCGCGGAGACTGGCTCTTCATGCTTCTTGAGACACCCTGCGTGACTTCCTCTTTGGTGACCAATTCCAGATTTATGTTCATGTCGAATTGTCCATGCCCATGACCCAATCCCTGTTGGATAAGTCATATAGTATCATGCCAAAAGCTGCGATTAGCATCCAAAGCATCGAGAACTCTCTTGATGCGCATTTCGTAGAGGCATTGCCATGGGAGGATGCAGAGTGGTGTCTCAAGCGAATGACTCGACTTGGAGAGTGCAATGTCTCAGAAATTTGTCCACTCTCCCTATCAATCGACGAAGAGTAGCAAATGATGCCACTCGACTGCCCTATTTATGTGAAAGATAATAGATGAATAGTCAATCGATGAAAAATCCAATCGCTAGCTCCCCTGTTATCAGGTCACCAACTTCCTTGACCTTCTGCCACTAGGCAAGCGTCAGCCCCCATCTTATGACTTTGCGGAAATTGGTGATTTTGGTAAATAGTCACCCGTGCGTAGTCACTATGACCCCTTTTGTGAGGAGGCACCCTTCTTCCGAAGTTGCGGGGCTATTTTGCCGAGTTCCTTAGAAATAGTTGTCTCATGTCCCTAGATATTCTCTACTCACCCACCTGTGTCAGTTTCAGGTATAGGTACTCTTTTGTTGAAAGTCATTTGAGCTTTTTCTGGGAGTATGGCATGGATTACTTTAGCGCCATAGCGCTTGGTAGTCAAACATGGGCTCGGGGCATTTTCTCTACCCCTTCACTGGTCGGCAGGCGAGAAACATGGAAAATTTGTAACCCACCTTTCTGCTAGTTGGGCTCGAAAAGTGGAAGTCTCTACTCGTATATAAGAAAGTGTCCCGTTTGCTACACGTGCGAATTCGAAATTGCTGCTCTGTCAACTCTGTTTCTGGCCGTGAACTGTGGAGGTGTCAAGGTAAGTCTTTGACCCAATTTTTGAAGGGCTAATTCCAAAAAAAAGCACAAACTTTAGGTCGAGTGACAATTTTGATCCCAACTTTTTTTGTCTCATAAAAAAACACTAATTTTAGGTTGAGTGACAATTTTAGCCCAATTTTTTTTATCTCATAAAAAATCACCAACTTTCACCCTTATCCCAAAATTGGCCCACCATTGACTCTCTCTGAAGTCACCCTTGTTTAAGAAAAAAGGTTATGGTCGTGAGCTTGGCGAATCTCGTCCATGGCATCTGTCGACGGACGGTGGTCTACAACTTCAGATTACGACAAAACGACGAAGTCTGACCAGAGAGATTTAATCTGGAGATCTTTTTTACTTGCCGATAAAGTGAAGGAGACGAATAGTTTCGCCGTTATTCTTTAAGCTGTGACTCAAAAAAGAAGACAATGAATAGTGCTTTAAATCTACTCAGCAAGTCACGTGGATTTATTGCTAAGGTAGAATAGTCAAGTTGGATAATTAATAGTTTTAAGTCAAGAGGGGCCATATTTGAGATTTAAATTAAAGTTGGTAATTTTTTATGAGGCAAAAAAAATTTGGTGCTAGAATAGTTACTCGACCTAAAGTTAGTGTTTATTTACGAGATAAAAAATAATTGGGGCCAGAATTATCACTCGACCTAAAGTTGATACTTTTTTTTGGAATTAGGCCCATTTTTTAACTCATTTTATTGAGCTGAGTCTATATGCATTAGGTAAATTTTAAAAATGGGTTACATATGGGTTTTGTGTTATAAAACCCATTCTTAATGGGTAATAAGGCAACCCACCTAAGTCACAGACTTCTTGAGAAAATGGAACAGAGGATGCTTCACCGTCACTACAAAAAAATACCGAATTAGCGACGAAATTTGCGACGGAAAATGTGGAAAAATTCGTCGCAAATCGAATTTGCGAAGAAATTTGCGACGGAAAAAATTCCGTCGCTACTAGCGCGTCGCAAATTTTTGCGACGGAAAATTTAAAATTTCGTCGCAAAATTGCGACGAAAACAATTTAGTTGCAAAATTCGTCGCAAATTCCGTCGCAAAATTCGTCGCAAATTAGCCACGAATACAATCCGTCGCAAAATTCGTCGCAAATATTTCGTCGCAAATTTGCGACGATCTCAATCCGTCGCAAATTTCGTCGCAAAATCCGTCGCAAATTCCGTCGCAAAATTCGTCGCAATTTCCGTCGCAAATTTCGTTGCAAATTCCGTCGCAAAATTCGTCGCAAATTCCGTTCGCAAAATTCGTCGCAATGTAGCCATGAATCCGTCGCAAATCCGTCGCAAAATTCGTCGCAAATTCCGTCGCAAATTCCGTTGCAAATTTCATCGCAAATTCCGTCGCAAAATTCGTCGCAAATTCCGTCGCAAATTCCGTCGCAAAATTCGTCGCAAATTCCGTCGCAAAATTCGTCGCAATGTAGCCATGAATCCGTCGCAAATCCGTCGCAAAATTCGTCGCAAATTTCGTCGCAAAGTAGCCATGAATCCGTCGCAAATTTAGTCGCAAATCCGTCACAAATTTCGTCGCAAAATTCGTCTCAATTTTCGTCGCAATTTTCGTCAAAAAATTTGTCGCAATTTTCGTCGCAAATTAGCGACGAACTGTAATGATCGCAAAATTCGGCTATTTTTACAGCATTTCGGCCATAAATTATTGTTCATATCAAACAAAGGAGACAATAACATATAACATATAATTGAAACAGGAAAACGAACAAACCATAAATTCTGACAAACCAGCCACAATGACATATAATTGAAACAAATAACTGAAGGAATGTTGCAGAGTCTGACATGATGTTATTTGAGATCCAAGCTTAAAATACATTCAAAACATGAACTAAGAGGCGAGACAACCATATAAGACGCAGAAAAACCATACACAAGAAGACGCAGCTTTGGTACGATGGCAATACACCAAAAGTAGTCACTTTTGTCGAGACCTGAGAAAATGTTGATACATAAATCAGTCCAAAATATAAAAGAAGCGTTTATGCATGGATGTGGAACTAGGTATAAAATAACAAGAGGGTTAACAAAAAAACGTTTCAGGACGAACATAAATGTTCTTACATATGAATATGAGTGAAATTATGAAAAACCAAAATTATTAAGCAAGCTTACCCCCGATTTTGAGAAGTTTAACTAGAAAGTCTAGAGAAAATCATCATCATCATCATCATCATCAGTAGCAGCAGCAGCATTCTCGGCATCAATGGGTTGGTCATCATTGTGCCCATGACCTATTGGATTGGCTGGAGGTACAAAAGGATCGTTATAGCGATTGAGGTGAAGGTGTTGCATAACGAGTGCCATTTGTTGTTCCAAGTTATGTATTCGTTCATCCTTCTGAACAAGTACATTTTTCAGCTGATCCACTTCTTGGGTCAATAGCTCTTCTTGTCGTGACTTCCTTCGACCAGTCGCAGCGGATGATGAACTTCCAGGATTCTTCGGCATGTACATCCTTGACAACGATCCCATCCCAAATATTTTCCCTTTTTTCACCCCACCCGTTGCCTCCATCCACAATGCCATATTTTCAGCTGATGGCCTAGACTCAGGACAATCATCACTACCACTAGCACTGCTCATTAAAAGATCATCATATTTTTCCTACATTAACAATGTAGATGAAAATGAAATCACTATATATATGTACATATATATATGTATATATATATATCAACCATAAATATTGAAAACATTCACGGTTTTAATTATAGTATAGTTTACATATAAGCCAAAGTATAACCTTACATACCTTAACAGCTTTTGCTCGATTGCCAGTCCATGTCTTATCTTTCTTTTGAAACGTGCGTTCAAATGTAGCTGCAAATGTCGGTTCCGTCCCCAATTCATGTGCCTACAAAATGTAAACATGAGTAATCGAATTAAATTAACTTATAGCTCATTTAACAGACTTACCAGTCGTTTGCGATGCTCCGCAATATTGATAGAGCCCCCAGCATATGTGGCTGACCCTTCACTAGAACTAGAAGATCGATTCTTCTTATTCTGCTCACAGAGTTGCCGACTCTGTTCAGATGCCCAAAATCTATTAATTACCGCCCAATTGTCAGCTGTAATGAAAGACGGCTTCGCTTGCTTGATCTTCGCTCTATTCATGACATTTCGCATGAAATCACTGATTTTCTTATCAAAAATTCTTCTCACTTCATTATTTTCCGCTTCCTCCCACTTGAACTTCCGCTGCAATGAATAAAAACACAAATGGAAAGTTATTTTGATGATCACATATGCATAACCATGCACCAGACAAATTTTGTAAAGTTCATGTCGGGAAAAATATCTTCTCCTTTAGGTATCGAAAACTACAGAGTTGTTCTAGTCCTTTTACTTCATTCTTGACCATGAATATACTACACCAAACTTAATTGGTGAGAAAATAAAATATGTAAAACTTACCTTGAACTCATTCCACCACATTTCTTTCACTTCTTGTGGAACACTTCTGTAAGTAATATACTCTCCCATCCAAAAGTTTCTTACTATTTTGTTTAATTCCTTCACAACAGACGGAGCATCCGTGAATCTGCAATCATACGGATATTGTGCAACATCGACAATTCAGTTGACATCTATATCTAAAGCCCTAAATATAACATATACAAAAAAAAATGAAGTACTTACGAATCTCCAAATGGGCATATGAAGAATCGGTTATCTTCTTGACCTATGTTTTCGTCATTATTCGATTGTTCCGCCGAATAATGCGGTGGAACGGAAGGAGAGGCAGCTACAGGAGATTGAACTTGAGGATATGCAGTTTTCATGTGGCCAAGTCCCGTAACATGTTGTTGAAAATTGGAGGAAGGGCCAACGTGTCCATATTGTGACGGACCATATTGTGGTTGAGGGTTAGTTGACGGGACAGGGAAAGAGGAAAGGGCCGGGGACGAGGACGAGGAAGAAGCTTGTCTTCTATGCATGTGACCTCCACGTTTATACTGACAGGTATGAAGGTTATGTGAATATGTAAAGAACTATTGACACGTATTACGAACACATAATGATATACATGACGAAACTTACCATTTTGATGTAAAGACTGAGAAAATGTTTCCTTGAAATGAGCCAATGTCGAGTGTTTATGACGTGCAATTTCCTATGAACAAATATATTATGAATCTCATTCATTTTCATATGAAACATCAGTATATGAGCACGATATGAGTGGCAACAAGTATCAAATATCACAATATAAATCGCATTCATTTTGATTACATTTTTTTTTACCACATACAAAAATTTAAATTTCATTGAAAGTGGGTGACCACAGGTATTCTAAGTCATTTTGTAAAGTTTTGTAAGAGAAAAATTGTTATTATTGTTAAATATTTTTTGGGAGCTAAAAAAAAAATTTCACTAAAAGTTGGTGGCCACCGATATTTTAAGATATTTTGTAAAGGTTTGAAAAATAAAAATTTTTAGAAATGTTACATTATTGTTTTTTAATATATATTTTTTTCCGTGAAATAAAAAAAGTTTTCAGTCCTATAATTGGGTGGTCACAAGTAGTCTAAGCTATTAGATCAAGTTTCCAAAAGTTTTATCCTTCTTTATTTTAATAATTTTTAGGGCACGTTAAAAAATTTAAGTATATCTAAAAATGAATGGCCACAGGTATTATAAGTCATTCCGTTAAACTTTGAAAATTTTTAAATTCTAATTTTTTTTTGCCACCTTAAAAAATTTAAATTTCACTGCAAATTGATGGCCACATGTTTTCTAGGCAATTATGTGCAATTTTGAAATTTTATATTTTTTAAATTTTTTCAAAATTTTTTTTCCCAAAAAAAATAAAAATTTCCTTCACAATGGGTGGCCACATTTATTTCAAGCAATTTTATAAGGTTATGAAAATTTTTAATTTTTTATTATTTTTTTCCCGGAACGTTAAAAAATATAAATTTCACTCAAAATGGGTGGTCACTATTAATTTTTGCCATTTTGTGATATTATGAAATTTTAGTTTCGTAAAAATTTTTAAAAATTTTTACGGTCAAATTTCATATTGATTGCCAACATATACCGTTTTTATAATTTTCCGTAATTTGTCATGATTTTTTATAGAATTTTTAAATTTTTATGCATTTTCTATGAAAACGCTTAACCAATCAGGTAATCGTCATTTAACGCTTAATCATCCACATAATAGACAAATTAATCAGTCGACCATCGATCAAAGCCACATGCAATCCTGAAATCGACCCGTAACTTAGCCAACGAAAAGTGATCATAAATAATCCCTAAACAAGTCCAACTAATTACCTAATTATACTAACTAGGGTTTAGAGAGTTGCTTACTTGGTTCAAGGACAACAAAAACCGGCCGATCGGACAGTGGCGGTCCCGGTGCGAGTGTGGGCCCAAATGGTGACTAGTCCGCTAGGTGCTCGGCCACAACGGGGTGAACGACGGCGTCGGGCGGCGGCGACGGCGTCGGGCGGCGGCGACGGCGTCGGGCGGCGGCGACGGCGTCGGCGGCGGCGACTGGCGTGGCGGCGGCGGCGGCGCCGGCGGCGGCGACGGCGTCGGGCGGCGGCGACGGCGTCGGGCGGCGGCGACGGCGTCGGGCGGCGGCGACGGCGTCGGGCGGCGGCAACGGCGTCGGCCGGCGACTGGGAGGTGGATGGCTGGCTGGCCGGTGGCGGCACGCCTGCGCCGACCGCTGGACGGCGGCGACGATGACGACGGCAGCGGCGGCAGCTGGCCGACGGCGACGGTGGCTGTGCTCCGGCGAGGTCGGCAACGGGCAGGGGGCTGCTCCGGCGAGGTCGGCAACGGGCAGGGGGCTGCTCCGGCGAGAGCCTCGGCCGGCTGCAGGTGGGTGGCGACGGCAACGGCAGCGGTTGCGGGCGAACGGCGTCAGGCGGCTCCTGGCGGGCGGGCGACTGGGCGGCGAGGCTGGGCGGCGACGGCCTCGGTCTGCTGGTCGGCGGCGGCGAGGCTTCGGTCCGCTGGTCGGACGCGGCGAGGGCGGCGAGGCGGGGCGGGGGCTGCGGGGCGCGACCGGCGGGGGGGCGGGGGATGGGCGGGGGGCTGCGGGGCGCCTGGCCCGCGACCGGCGACGGGCGGGGGGCTGCGGGGCGCCTGGCCCGCGACCGGCGACGGGCAGGGGGGCCTGCGGGGCGACCGGCGACGGGCGGGGGAGCTGCGGGGCGGCTGCGACGGCGATGACGGCCACGACTGCGACGGCGACGGCGGCGGGGGAGCTGCGCAGATCTGCAGATCTGCGGCGTCGGGGAAGGCGGAGGAGAAGGAGGGGGGAGTACATGTCGCAAATTTGCGACGGACAGTTGTGTGTCCGTCGCAAATTTGCGACGAACAGAATCAATTCGGTCGCAATTTTGCTACCGAACATAAAAAATCCGTCGCAAATTTTATACCGACAAAACTTTTCGACGGAAATGTAAATCCGTCGCAAATTTGCGACTTAAAAAAAAATTCGTCGAAAATTTTTTTTCGGTTCGAAATTTGCGACGGATAGTTTGACTCCGTCGCAAATTTGCGACGGACGATTTTATTCCGTCGCAAATTTGCGATGGACCCTTCTGGTCCGTCGCAAATTTGCGACGGACGGTTTTATTCCGTCGCAAATTTGCGACGGACCGTTTTAGTCCGTTGCAAATTTTGCGACCGAATTTTCCCCGCCCAAAATATGTCCCAAATTTTTTGTCTGTCCAAATTTTGCGACGGACATATACAGTCCGTCGCAAATTTTCGACGGAACATTTTAGTCCGTCGCAAATTTGCGACGGATCATTTTAGTCGGTAGCAAATTTTTGATTTTTCCGGCTAACAAATGGTGGGAAAATTTCCCGGTCAAAAATTTGCGACGGAAAACCGCTATCCCGTCGCAAATTTGCGACGGAAGGCTTTAGTCCGTCGCAAATTTGCGACGGAACATTTAGACCGTCACAAATTTTCGATTTTTCCGCCTAAAAATGGTGGGAAATTTTTTCCCGGGGCGAAAATTTGCGACGGAATACTCTTTCCGTCGCAAATTTGCGACGGCGAACAAGGTCCGTCGGAAATTTGCGACGGAATCCTCTGTCCGTCGCAAATTTGCGACGGAGAGGGAATTCCGTCGCAATTTCCGACGGACCTTGTTCGCCGTCGCAAATTTGCGACGGAAAGAGTATTCCGTCGCAAATATCCGACGGACAGCGGATTCCGTCGGAAATTTGCGACGGAGAGAGAATTCCGTCGCAATTTGCGACGGACCTTGGTCGCCGTCGCAAATTTGCGACGGAAAGAGTATTCCGTCGCAAATATCCGACGGACAGCGGATTCCGTCGGAAATTTGCGATGGACAGAGTATTTCGTCGCAAATTTTGCGACGGACCGTTCTATTCCGTCGCAAATTTTCCACATGTATCAAAAAAATTCCAATGGAAAATTTAGTACATGTCACAAATATGCGACGTTAAAAAAAATCCGTTGCAAATTTGCGACGGAAATAAATATCCGTCACAAATTTCGAACTGTAAAAATTCACTCGCAAATATGCACATACTAAATGATCGTTGTAAATTTGTGACGTCCTTTTTTCGTCTAAAAATTTAGCATCTCATTTATTTAGGTCATAAATTTGTTACCGCTTTTTTTCAGTCCAAAATTTTGGCATCTCAAATTTTGCAATGGAAATTAGAATATCGGAAATGTTATGGGACGTTACTAATATTTGACTTGTCGGCATTTAAGGACAAAATTTCGGACGATCAATTAAAATAAAAAGAATAATCGACAATTAAAAAAGCACTATAACAATAATAACAAGAATAATAATGATAACAACCAAAATAGCACTTGTCGCACTAATAATAACACATTTATAGTGTGTTGTGACAAAAATTTTAATCTTCGTCTTCGTCTTCGTCCTCGTCCTCGTCCTCGTCCTCGTCTTCGTCTTCGTGTTCGTCTTCGTCCTCGTCTTCGTCATCCGTTAGAAAATCAGATTCTGAACATTCTTGTACATTTAATTCGCAAATTTCAGTTGTATCCACATCTATCATTGCTCCACACGGATCTCGTAAAGTTGGTATGTTATATTCCTCAATTTCAACCGTATTACACACTTCCTCTTGTTGGTAGGCTCTATCCTTCCAATGTTCCTCAATTTTCCTCCATGCTTTAATTTTACATACAGCCCACCAATCAGTTTTGTCACGTTTCAAACTAGGATATGATGCACAACATACTTGAATTGCTTGTTGTGCCAACACAAATGGTTCATACTTCATATACCTTTTCTTGTGATTTATTTCAACCAAATTGAACTTTGTATACACCTTCATTCCTTTGACGGGGTCGAACCACGTGCACTTAAATAACACAACCCGCATCCTTAATGGTCCAGGATACTCTATCTCGATGATTTCATCCAACAAGCCATAAAAATCATCTTCGGCACTGCCACCATTGGATGATCGAACAGACACACCACTATTCATTGTGGATTTTCCCTTTCCATATTCTTGAGTATGAAAATTATATCCATTTATGAAATATGCTGGCCAACTTCGAACTCTTAACTGTGGACCCCATGACAGATGATATAGCAATCCTTGCCCTCCAATTTCATTATAATTACTGTGAACCTAAGGTTACACATGCAAAGTCAATAATATATATTTTACTAAATGGTGTATACAATTTTAATAACTTGATTTTGGTCCATAGGCAACTTACATATGTCTTGAACCATGCTGCAAATTGTTCATCGCACAAACGATCAAAGTCATTTGGTTGTAGTCCAGACATTGAAGTTTGAAAAATCCTAATATTAAAAACCATTTAAATATTAGCAAATATTTGACACACAAAACATATATTTGCAAATTTACACTTACTTGAAGTATGGCTCGACTTCTGGGCAGTTCAGTAAAATATAAGTATGGGCTGCATGAAATTCTTCGCCTGATAAGTAACGAAACTTACAAGCGCCACTTGGTCGACCCAGATAATTGAAAATAGAGAATGCTGTGCAATTTGGATCAATGGGGCCCTCATCATTTCTGCCTGCTCTCCGCCTCTTGCACTGAACGTGCGGCTCAAAATAGTATGATGCAAATGTTGTCACTTCTTCCACAATATATGCATTACAAATTGAAGCTTCAACGCGTGCTTTATTCTTCACTTTTTTCTTCAAATGATATAAGAATCTAGTTGAAATGGAAAGAAACTTATCGGAACATATTATATGATAAACTAATTTGAACTGTATTTTAAAAAAAAACATTACCTCTCAAATGGATACATCCATCGAAATTGGACGGGACCTGCAATTTTGGCCTCATAAGGCAAGTGAACTAAGAGATGCTCCATCGAATCAAAAAACGATGGAGGAAATATCCTTTCTAAGTTGCAAAGAATAATTGGAATATCTCTCTCTAGTTTTTCCATGTGCGATGTTTTTAACACTGTGGAGCAAATATCATGGAGGAAATTGCTTAACTCTGTAATGGCGCCCCATACAAAGTTCGGTAGAACTTCCTTCAAAGCTATTGGAAGTAGTCTTTCCATCAGGATGTGACAATCATGACTCTTCAAACCTGTTAACTTGCATTCATTTAAATCAACACATCTCCTGAGGTTCGAAGCATATCCATCAGGAAACCGCACAGATTTCAACCATTGACAAACAACTCGCCTCTGCTCCTTATCTAATGTATAAACTGCTTTCGATTTTGGTCCCCTGCTGTTTGCATCCACAGCTAGTATTGGCCGATCGCAAATATCTGTCATATCTTTTCTTGCGTTCAAGTTGTCTTTTGTTTTGCCGGCGACATCCATCACAGTATTTATGACATTGTCGAATACATTCTTTTCTATGTGTATGACGTCAAGATTATGATGAATAAGATGGGCCTTCCAATATGGTAGATCCCAAAATATACTGCGTTTTGTCCACTTATGTGTAATTCCGTATGCAAAAGTCGTGCCGTACGGGTTCTCAACAACAGTTGGCAAGTCCTGCACACGCTCCCAAATTTGATTGCCGGTCAACCTCAATGGTGGACGCGTTCTTTCTGTCCTATTCTTGATGAACTCTTTATTATTCCTTCTGAAAGGATGACTTGGCGGTAAAAATTGTCTGTGACAGTCAAAATAGCTGGGCTTCTTTCCATGTTTTAATCTAAATGACTTTGACCTCTCCAAACATATCGGACATCCTAATATCCCAGCTGTACTCCATCCAGATAACATTCCGTAAGTTGGAAAGTCATTTATCGTCCAAAGAAGGGCAGCCTTCATTACAAATGTTTGATCGGTACAAACGTCATACGTTGGGACACCCTCAACCCATAACCGTTGTAACTCATCAATCAATGGTTGCATATAAACATCTATCAACTTTTTCGGATTTTGCGGCCCTGGCACGATCAATGTCAAAAACATATAAGGTGTCTTCATGCACATACCAGGTGGAAGATTGTACGGCGTTAAGATAACTGGCCAACATGAATAACTTTTTCCTGTTTTCCCAAATGGAGCAAATCCATCGGCACAGAGACCTAACCTGATGTTCCGAGGCTCCATCGCAAACTCAGGGTAAGTTCTATCAAAATGTTGCCATGCCTCCGCATCTGAAGGATGACACATTAGACCCTCTTCTGTTTCATGATTTGCATGCCAAGTCATGTGTTCAGCAGTGGTTTTAGATGCATAAAGCCTTTGCAATCTGGGGATTAAGGGCAGATAAAACATTTGCTTCCATGGTCTACGCTTCTGATTACGACCCGGCCTCCTGTTAATCTTATACCTAGGTTGGCTACAGAATTTGCAAGATTCTCCATTTTCATCATCTCTCCAATATATCATACAACCTCTATTACATACATCAATCCTTACAACCGGAAGACCTAAGTTATCCACTAGCTTTTTCATATCATAAAAATCACTTGGCATGATATTATCACGAGGCAATGATTCCCGCATTACTTCAACAAAAGAGTTGAAGCAATCCACAGACACATTATGCTCTGCCTTGATATTTAATAGTCGGGCTGTCACCGATAACTTAGTGTGGTCCTCACAACCTGCCCATAAAGGTTCATCTGCTGCTTTCAACACATCCCAGAACTGATTAGATTCAAAAGTTTCATTATACACATTCTCATCAAAACCCGTTACTCTTATATCTTCCAATTGTGAAGCATGACTAGTACCCACTTGTTCACGTGTAGGAGTAAAACTAGTACTTGCATGATTTGATTCTGTGACAAAATTATAACTAGCTGCATCAATCACCATCCTCTCGTATGGGTTCAATTGCTCATAATAGCCACATTCTTCCCTAACTGAAAATTGGTCACCTCTTCCATATCTTTCATCAAATATAAATGGTTCACCATGGGAAGTCCAATTATAATAGTTCGGAGTAAACCCAAATATAGTAAGGTGTTCTCTAACTTGATCACACACAAGAAATTTACCATTACCGCACTTTTTACACGGACACCTTAATTTATTTCCATCCATGAAATCATATTTGCTACTAGCAAAGTCTAAAAATATTTTCAACCCAGTACGAAACTCATCTGTCAATCCTTGACGTCCAGGTAAGTTCTTATTATACATCCAAGACCTTTCTCTTTGCATTGTGTCTGTATTAAAATAAAAATTTCTGGTAAAATATTTAAAATATCAAATCTATTGTTCTTAATTAAAACCATAAATTTTTGGAAATTATAATTTTTGTTATTCACGCAACAATTAATATGAAATTGCAAAAATAGAAAAAATTGCCATGTAAAAAAGACTTACCCAAATATTTGACTGAAATATTGGTAGGAGAAAGTGGTCAATTTGATGAGAATTGCAACGTCCACTTGGATTGCAAGACCTTCAATTAGACACATATCCAAAAAGAATAAGCACCTAAGAATTATTTTTTAATAATTTCTAATGTGAGATGGAAACGGAATACATCCGTCGCGAATTTGCGACGGAATTCGGGATTCCGTCGCAAAAGGCATGGGCTTTCAGCTTCGTCCTAAGTTCGGCGAGGTGTCGCCGGTCGTTAAACCGGTGATGCAGATACGAAAAAAAATAAACATAAACATATATATATATATATAAATTACAATCCAACAATAAATAGTCACGAAACTAGCTATGATACTTACCCGTACAAAAGCTTCACCGAGATTAATATGTGTGTGCGCGGATTTTGCTGATTTAAGACATATGAAAGAGGGAGAAAAGCGAGAGAGACCGAGAGAGACCGAGAGAGAGCAAGAGAGAGAGATAGAGTTGGAATAAATAGCAGGGGATGTAAATTATAAATTTGCGACGGACGTTCTTTTCGTCGCAAAATTGCGACGAATTTAGCGACGGTTTTTTTTCCGTCGCAATTTTGGGACGAACTTTTTTTGCGACGAACATTTTTCCGTCGCAAATTTGCGACGGAATTTTTATCCGTCGCAAATTTGCGACGAACATCTTGCCGTCGCACAATTTGCGACGGATTTGGCGACGGTGTTATATTCCGTCGCAAATTTGCAACGGAATTATTGTCCGTCGCAAATTTGCGACGAAAAACATATTTCCGTCGCAAAAATTTGCGACGGATTTGGCGACGGTGTTTTATTCCGTCGCAAATTTGCGACGGAATTTGCGACGGAATTATTGTCCGTCGCAAATTTGCGACGGAAATAAAACATCGTCGCAAATTCCGTCGCAAATTTGCGACGAACATTTTTCCGTCGCAAATTTGCGACGGACAAAAATTCCGTCGCAAATTTGCGACGGAAAAAGTTTCATCGCAAATTACATGTTTTTTTGTAGTGCGTCCACCCTTACAGGGAGCATCACTCTCTCCAAGTCACTCTCTCCCACGCAGCGAGTGAAGCGACGACGCCAAAATCGGTGCAAAAAGCTTCCCATCCTAATTCGGAGAGAGAGAGCATAGCTGCAAGCGCATGGAGATCAACGGCCCAGGAATGGTGGCGGCGAATGGACATCCGAGGCCGCGGTGCATGAGCAGCTATGTCAACGAGGGCAGCACCAAGAGCCACCACTACTACCTGGCCCGGAAGACTCTCCTTGAGATGCTCCGGGACAGGGGCTACACGATTGCCTCCTCCGAGATTGACCCCTCTCCCACCGAGTTCCGCACCGCCCACGACTAGAGCCCCAACATCGACTGCCTCCACAACTTGAAACCCCTCCGCTCTGACCCTTCCAAGCGATTCCATCACGCCTTCTTTTGATACATTTTCTGTGATGTGCATCGCCAATTGTCTCTGATATGGTTGTGCGCTTAGGACTAGGGTTTTTCTAAATATAGTGAGGTGAAATGCTACTTTTTCAAGTACTAAGTGTGCAAGATAATTTGACAATTGCATCTATCGTGGGTTCAATCGTGCATCTTGATTGTCGAATTTGGAAATTTCCTTTGTAGTGATAAAATTCTTTGCTTGCTTGCCTTTTCAAGTTAGCAGAACATTGACATGCTGGTTCTTCGTTCTGCACCATTTTTGCATGTTTTATGACTAATTAATTTCCGCTAAGAGGTACCTTTGCTTATAGAGCCTCCTAGCTGTTGGTCCTATTACATTTTTAACCATCTCTTGTTGGAAATGCACAGCAGAAATTCGATACCTTCACCTTAGGAGATTGCCAAGAAGGAGCTCAAGTCCGGCTTGTCAAGATATCCAGTTGAGTCCACCTTTAAGCCAATAAGTTATGGGTCAACTTGAATATATTAACTGCTCTACACACACCAATTCTCCGATGTGAGACTTTTCTAACACAGTTCATATGTATATTCTAATAATCTCCCCCTCAAGTGTGAGCTCAGTGTTACGTATGGCTCTCCCTTAATTTAGGTATATCCTTTTGCACCAGCATATCTCAAGTTGAATCTCCACATTATTGCAATGCACCCGCAATTATGCGCAGTAACCATCATCAACTGCTAACTTGAGATTGTATCACCCATAGCGAGACCAACTGTCCATGGTCACTTCTCGCCAGATCAACCATGATGACAATTTCCACCCGAAACAAGAGTCAATCATAAGATTTCTTTGTTGAGATATTCTCCAAACACCATAATAGATTTGAGGCTCACCAATCAACGATCGGCTCTGATACCATGTGTTGGGAATGTACAGCAGAATTCTGTTAACACCTATTTTATAATTCTTGCCCAAAATCAATTATGCAAAATTTAAGAGTTAATTTTTTAATTAATTCCTAAAAATATATATTTATCTAATTGCATTGCATATAGACATTAGGCACATTTACATTAACAGGGCCTATTAGAACATATTTTCTTAATTAACTTTCAAAAAAAATTATTATTAAAAAAATTAATTAAAATCTTTTTAAAGAAATTAATTTTAAAAAATTATTTAAAAAATTCTGATTGGGCCAGGTCGACCCGGCCCTTTCTCTTTTTCCTCCCGTGCAGGCCCAGCCTGCTTTCTTTTTTTCTTTTCTTCCTCCCACGCAAGTTGGGCCCGGCCCGGCCCAACTTTCCTTTTCTTCTTCTTCCTTCTCCCCTGACGCCGGTATCCCTCCTCTGTTCGGCTCTGCATCTAGCCATCGACCGACGGACGGTCGAGCAACCTTGGCATCCCTATCCGACCAAGTAAGAGCGCAAAAGGGGGAGGGCATTGATGGCCAGTCTCATCCCTCCCCTTTTTTCGGACTCTCTCTCTCTCTCCTCTTCTCCTCTACAGTCACGGAAGTCAAGGAGTATAGAGGCCGTATTTTTTCTTCCCTTGCATCGACCTAGAACTACCACCAAAGTCGTGGCGCAGAGCAAGCCGACGCAGTGGCCATTAAGCCCACGACTTTGGGGCAGAGCAGGTGACCGGCGTCGCATATAAAGGCAGAAGAAGAGAGGAGAGTGCAGAGGTCTTTCTCGGCCAGAGAGAAAAAAAAACAGAGAGAGGCAGACTGAGAGAGAAAGAAGGTATACCAGGGCGACGTCGGAACAAGAAAAGAAGCCAGTAGCCTCGCCGGTGTCTGAGAATTGATTGAAAACCCCATAGCAGCTGCTTAGATCGGTGAGCCTCCCTTGATCTTGTTCTCCCCTATTTTTGCCGTGCAGTTCGGTCGAGACTCGCGCCGATCGCTTAGAGCAAGTCCCGGCCTATACCATCTCTGGTCCCGGCCCCCGCTCGCTGTCGGAGGCGATCCACGGCTGTCGAAGCCCGCCGAGTCACAAGAGGAGGTCGAGATCCTTCGATTTTTGCTATATCCCCTATCTGTTCGATGAAATGCCTTAAAGAAATTGGGTTTGTTTTAGCTCGCCGGCCGTCAAGTGGGTAGTCGGATGGCGGGCCTGGTCATCGGAAAAGGTAGGTACAAGCTCATAGGTGGCCTGGGTCGTCCAGCGAGACCGGCGGATCTTGCTGGCCGAGGCTCCCGCATGTCCAAACACGCGAGAGCCGTCCCTGCATTGGCCTGCAGATCGATTGGACTGGTCTGCAAGCCAAATAGGGCTAATTAGACCCAATCGAACTGGCCCTATTTTGTCTTTATCAACCAGACCAGGCCCCAATCAGGTTGACCCCAACTTAGGTTAGATTCGAAAATTCGACTCGGGTCAATGCGTTGGGTTGGGTCAGTTGACCCAGGTCGGTTCTAATAGGCCTGGATCCACTAACCCAACCAGGTTTTAAAAAAATTAAAGAAATTTTGATTTTTTCTCCCTTTTTAAAATTAGGATAAAATTTAGATATAAGTAATGTCTAATATTTTTCTAAATTATGTTACATGTATGAATGTTTTAAATTTTGGTTGTGTTATTATTATACATGTTATTATTGTATTATTATGCATGTTATATTTTTAATTAGAATATAATTGCATCAATTGTCATGTTTTGAATGTTGTCGCCTTAGTTAGGGTTAGAGCCCTAGACTGCATATCTATCCTGACTGCTAATCGTTAATGATTGTGCACTCGATCGATCACCTCACATATTACGAAAAAGGTCCTAAAATCAATTCAAATTGCCTGACAAATATTTTTTTAAATGAACAGGCTAAAAAGGTACCGAAAGGGCAATAGTTATCCAACTAATGTAACCAAGTCTCCGAACTCATTTAATCTCTAGTTCACAGAAGTAAATGATTCTCCCATTGTCTTGCTTAGGTGTCTAATTGACCTACCACAAACCAATTAGTGACGACCCCTAGATAAAAACTATTTGCAGGTTAAAAACCTAAATCCTAAATCGTGATATGGTATGGGCTTGGGAGAGCCCGAGTTAAATCCCGAATTTAGACTTAGCGTGTACCAGGCAAGATGCTCATTTTTTAAAAAAAAATAAAAATGGAGGTCGGTCGCGACAAAGTCCGATACCTTCACTTTAGGAGATCACCAAGAGGGAGCCCAAATCTGAGCCCGTCAACATATCCAGTTGGACCCACCTTTACTACAAAATTTAAGCCTATGAGTTATGTGCCAACTTAGATATATTAACTGCTCCACACACACCAATTCTCCAATGTGGGACTTTTTTAACACAGCTCACATGCATATTCTAACATCTCTCTTGTTTCTTCACACTGTATGATACCCTTTTCTCGTACTTTTTGCCAAACCTTGCTTTGTTCAATGATACTGTCTCTGTCCTTCGTCGAAAGCCTCAAACAACAAAGTAGTCTTTCCTCAAAAGCAAGAAACAACGATGACAGAAGATTCCATCCCTTATATTCCAAGTACTTGTCTTCGACACCAAAATGTTGCTTTTCAAGCAATGTCATGTGCTCCTAAGAAAACCCAGATAGCGATTCATGCGGTGGCTCAATGCATAAGTGATGGTCTTCTTGCTGCTTGGCTACAGTCGTGTTCTAGTGTGAGAGATGTTCAAAAAGTTCAAGTTGTAGCTTTGAAATGTTCAGGCATCAATGCTACTTACGCTAATAATAATAAATTGATGTCTGTGTACTTGAGATATAGGAGGTTGGGCGAGATCAGGATGGTGTTTGACAAAATGCCCGAGAGGGATGTGGTTAGTTGAACAACAATGATTAATAGGTAAATGACACAATTGGTCCATGAATTTTAGTCCAATATGCAATGTGATCTCTTAACTTTAGCCCATTGTGCAATGTTGTTCTTAAACTTTTATTTGTTCAATGTGATTTTTGAATTTTTTTATATATGTTCAATTTAGTCTCTAGACTATATGAAAATGTTAAATGATGTCCCTGAACTTAAATTAATAGAATTACAACACTGAATATTTTCATATAGTCTAGGGACTAAATTGATCATATATCAAAAGTTCATGGATCACTTTGAACAAATTTAAAGTTCAAGGACCACAATGCACATTGAACCAAAGTTAAGGGGCCATTTGTGTCATTATCCCATAATATTAATTCATGCGCTAGGTTTGGATTAGATTGTGAGGCTCTAAGGTTGTTTCTTGATGCTCTTGGGAATGGGGTTCGAGCAAATTGCAAGATGTATATGTGTATCTTGAATATGTGTAGTAGCAAGTTAGATTTCCAACTCAGAAAACAAGTTAATGCATGTGTTATATTTTCTCAAATAAGAGTTTGAAGTGAATCTTGTGTCAAATAAAGGCCTAAAATGGTCATGTCAATTTCAAATAAGGGTATATAGTGGTTATACCAGTTTCAAATAAGAGTTTGACCTCACTGATCACTGCCTGGCTAAATATTCCAGCTTATCAAGGGCATTTTCGTCCAAAGACAATTTTGATTTTAATTTTTTTTCTTTTTTTTCTTTTTCCTTTTTTCTTTCTTTATTCCTTTCTTTTCCTTTTCTTGGTTTTTTCCTTCTTCTTCGCCAGTGGCCAGCAACCGATCGATGGCAAAGCCCAGAAAGGGTTGTGCGAGGGGTTTCTTTCACTCGATCTAGCGAGGGCCACCCTCACAGACTGTCCCTCGCCTGTAGCTGGCGAGGGTCTAGTGAAGAAGAATGAAAAAATCAAAAGAAGGAAAAAAGAAATAAAAAAGGAAAGAAGAAAAGAAAAAAAAGGAAAAATTCAAAAAAATTATAAATGACAAAAATGCCCTTGACCATCTAGAAAGGCAAGCCTTTCTTTGAAACTAACATAGCTAGTTCAGGCTCTTATTTGAAACAAGATCCGCTTCATACCCTTATTTGGAAAAATAAGAGCGCTTATTTGACATTAGGTTCACTCCATATCCTTATTTGAGAAAATTATGGTACTTCAAGTTTTTATTTGGAATTTTCCCTATCAAGAATGAGTAGATAAAGATAAGTGATTTTGGTGTCAATATTATGTTAAATGACGACGTTAGTCTCTATACTATTGTCTCTCTCTAGGCTCATTCATTACATGTAGGGAAAGGTTTGTAATGTCCAATGCCTGCTCTAGTTTAATTAGAATATGTCGCGTGGATGTTCTTTGGTAGAGATTGCATTTGGTAACTGACCAAATAGTAACTGATTCTACTATTTTGTTCCCAGAATTAGTTTTGGAATATAAATTCGTTTAGTAAATTTTTTGTTCTCAGACACAAATTTGCACAAATTTGTTTTCAAAATCAGTTTTGGAACAGAATCAAAAAATAAAAAAAAATTACTTATTGATTCTGGGAATAAGAATCAGAAATGGAAAAGAAATTTTTTCTTCTTCTTCTTCTTCTTCTTCCTTGCCTGTGGCCGGTTGTTGGTTGCAAGCCACATGCTAGGGTTGGTGAGGGTGAGGGCTAGACACTTGCTCCTAGGCGAGGGCCGCCCTCACCGGATCTGGTGTGGACGACCCTCGCCGCCACCCTCGCTAGATCCGGCGAGGATAGCTCGCGGCCTCGGTGAGGGCCACCCTTGCTGCCGCCCTCGCCAAAATCTTTTCCTTAAATCTTTTTTGACTCATAAATAACCATAAAACCTGAAATTTTGATTTCTCTAACCCATGATTGCTACAATCTAAGTGTCTCCTCTAGCTTGACCATCCAATGGCATAGTCCTCTATGTCCCCAAGATGGAACTATGATGTGTTATTGAGCTTTAGAGGCGAGGACACCCATGAAGGCTTCACGAATTTCCTGTACATCTCTTCCTTAACCTTTTCTGTTCTTGGTACAATGGGACCTTTTCTTTTTCTTTTTCTGAGCTGATGCAATAGAACTTGCACGGTTGAATCAAAGCTCATTCGGACAATCGTTGAAGAAGTCTCGAGTAAATTAAATCGGCCCGCTTTGAATGTTGCAACTCACCCTGTTGGCATAGATGACAACCTAGATGGAATTAATCCAAAATTGGAATTGGTCTGTACAATGTTCGCATGATTGGATTCTATGGAATTGGAGGCATAGGCAAATCCACCGTTGCCAAGGCCATTTAAAATTAGTGCATGGATCGGATTTCCTTTTCCGAGTAATTTTCGAGAACCACTCTGAATGCTGTTGAGTGTCCTTGATGCCAAATTGATTTCCTGGGTTCAACCGAATTTTGACGATTAGCAAAAAATATAGCCACAAAGCGACAGACGGATTTATATCTACGCAAAAACACTAGTAACAGAGCAACGGAGCAAAAAAACAAAAAGAAAAAACCAGTGCCTAAATGTTACTGTCATGGCATCCACAAGACACAAGCACTTAACGTATTTGTTTTGGTTCAATAATTTTGAACCCCCGTTTTTATGAATGAACCTGATAGAGAAAAATGAAAAGAACAATTACGAGCCAGGGTGACAGATCAAGGGTGGGGCGACATTAATGTGATATTTGTACTAATGCGCTTGGCACTAAAATGATTACTTTTTAACAATGACTGACATTGAAGTGATCGATTTTTAGCAATGACTAGCACTGAAATTATCACTTTAAAAAAAAGTTGGCACTCAAATGATCACTGTTTATAACTTTTAGATGATGTCGGTTAGGGGTTATATGCTGATTGGGCACGCCGGCGAGCCACGTGGGACTGAGAAATTATTAAATATAGCCACGTGGGATTTTCGGTGGCCCAAATCGGAGTTGGTACTTAAGTGACAGTTTTTTTTAAAAAAGTGGCACTTAAGTAATCCGAAAAAAAGCTTTTGGTACTAAAGTAAGTGCCGTACACAACTTTTGACACTTCTACTATCCTTCTCCTCCTGCGATGCTCATGCCAGAATCAGCCTTGTCCCGATCTGAAAGGGTTTTATAAATAATAAAATATGCTAAAAAAGAGAAAAAAAAATTAAAAATTAAAGATCCAATGTAAATCGTTATTTGTAAATCCCGAACAAAGCCATAAACAATATGAAATCAACACTCAAATATCAAACAGTCAAAATAAAAAAAAATGTAGTCATAAGTTGAAATCGAAATGTGACCTAAAGTATGATTTTGGAATATGTCATATTAATTATATGGGATAAGAGGATCGGAAGTCCTAAAACTTGTCATAAAAATAAAATTGAGTCCCAAAAATTTCAAAAAGTGTAATTAAGTCCTAAAATTTATCACAAAAGTACAATCGAACCTTAAAACTTTCAAAAAGTACAATCATGCCCTAAAACTTGTCAAATTGCTCCAATCAAGTCATTCCATTGATTACACTTTTTATAACTTTTAAAATTCGATTGCACTTTTGTGACAAGTTTAAGGACTTGATTAACTTTTGAAATTTTTTAGGACTCGATTGCACTTTCGTGACAAGTTTTAGGACTTAATTACACTTTTTAAAAGTTTTAGGACTTAATGTGCTTTCGTGACAAGTTTTAAGACTTCAAGTACACTTATCCCTAATTAAATCATATTATTGATATGTTTACTATTTTTTTTGTTAATTTCAATAATTTTTACATGTATGTTATTTAGATTTGTTGTCCATTGGGCATTGAATATACCAAGTAAAAACTTTTGTCAATTCACAAATACAAAATGCCGCTTGAAAATTCAAATTTAAAAATTAGAAGAAATAAAACATAGAGTTTGAATATTATCAGTGTATTCCCGAATAAATATTTGTATCCTAAGGTATGCAGATTTCCTTATTCGTTGTCATATTTAAATGACAGTTTCATTCGATGTTAAAAGGCTTAGTTAAAACCTGGCAAAAAATAAGCAAATTAATTATGACTTACGAGCTTCTCCCTTTTCTAATTATTTTAAACAAATTTCCAGTTTAGTGCAAAACTATGACATGCCCCTTCCCACGTGGCAATCGCAGAGGCTATTTTTCGCTAAACGGATTTTCTTTAAATGACGTAACTATATTTGGAATAATTGGATTTCAGAAGAAGAAAATAAAAATAGATGAAATGTAAAAATATGGATTTATTTTGTTAAGGTTTTGCCGAACTAAATAAACCATACCATTTATTTCGCTCTTCATTAAGTACATATGCTTGAATTAAAAAACATATTTCATTTAAATAAAAATTGCATTATCAGATACTATATCTTTATCTCTGTAGATATCTTTAGCTAAATTCGATAAATCATTTCCTTCATTATTTGTCAAATAGATTTGATTGAGTTAAATAAACCATATCACGTTTAAAATGTTTTGTGTCTATTCTTCTTGAAGATATAACCTTAACAAGAGATGGAGCTTGTGGACTACAAATCAATAACAAATACCGTTTACTCCGGCTTTAACAGAAGAAAATAAACAAAAATACACTATTTTCGGGGTGGGTTTTGGTGCTCGGGTTCACTTTTTCGAGATTTAGGGCTCGTGTCCCTGAATTATAAAAATAAAAAAAGAAAGGAGGCAAAACCGAAATTCCTAATAAACTTGGCAGAAATTTGAAAAGTGGAACGCGTTGATATTACCCTCATGTGGCATACCTAACGGCCGGCTGAACCCAGTTACATGAAACGAAGGCCTGAATATGTTGCAGAAATGGGCCTCCACTTTGCAGGAATTACAAAAACGCTCGCTTAAGTCCGCGTCTTTTACCAGGAAGGTCCATTCGTAATTTGTTAATTTTTCAATTGAGGCCCATATCTTCTTCTTGCTGCTGATACAACCCACCCTGACCCGAAGGAAATGGAGAAAGTGAGTCGAAGAGAAAACTTCTCCAAGAATATATTTTGCTTTGCTGGTGCCAACATAAAGAGCAGGAAATAGAAATTTCATTTTTTACACTCCAAGAAAATGGCTGAGGGAGACAAAATAAATTACTAACGCTCGTGTACATCATTGAACTTTTGAACAAGTTGATCATTAGCTCGGTGCACAGACTCTATTTGTTCTGACACCCATCGTTTGGTACAACTATATTAGTAAGTTTTTTCCTTATGTATTCATAGTAGTTCTCAATGTTTTTCTCCGAGCAATGCTACATGTACTAAGAAATTTTATTGAAACTATTTTACTAATTGATGTGACGAGTTTTCATTGGATATTTAGAGAAGCCAAGATTCAATGCACGTGTCCCGATTGTTTTAACAAATTAGAACTTGTCATGTATCTTTCATGTACACCCGAATGTAAAGGAGAATTTCGATTTTCTTTATCTTAATATGTATCTAGTCGCATTGTAGAGAGAAAAACATAACGCAATAGAGGACAAGGACATTAGCAAAAGGATGTCTTGAAGTAACAATATCATTATGTACAAATCAATGTTTCTCTCGTCAAAATTTACACAAATCATATATCGGTTTACCAACACGATATTGTCCGCTTTAGTCGCAGCCTACCGATGCCCACACAGCTGTAAAACGTGCATGCTAGTTTAAGATTATGAGAGACATATCTACCGACGTAGTAAACCATATCCAGGCCATGTGAAATCAGCAACATATCCGAAACTCGACACTATCCTATTCTGGATTCCACATATATGGAATCTAGGAGTGATGTGTGAGAAAGTGAATGCGCATACTGTAATGATTAGAACTCAATAGACACTCGGGCTTGAATTGAACCCTACTACTATAGTTGGCACCCTGAGAACATGGAATGGTACTTAAGAACCTTTATAAGTATGATCATCCACAGCGTGTCCAGCTATGAAAACTCAATGCAACGCAAGGCATCATATACAACTTATATCTGGGAAATTATATTACTAGAAATCATTAAGGTAGTTATTATGCTATGCCAGTGATTATGATATGGTAAATCAGTACAAAATTTTTATGTCTATCACCTAAATTTCAGAGGTTTCTCATATACCATTGGTTTGGACATGCGTGGACCATTTAAGTAACAATTAAACTACAAATACCCACTCGCCATTATTGTCATTTTCACGAGGAGTATTGTCCACAAAATTGATCTCTATCATGATCTGTACGTACCCTTTTATTTATAGAAAAAAGAACAACACGACACATTCTCGAAACCCTAGTCCTTCATTTCAAAGCAAAAGTGAAAAAGCAAATAAAATTTGCAGCATTCAACCGCACGCTCCGCCGAGCATCTCAGTCAACGAGAACGTGTGGCCTCATTACCGATATGATTATTCTGCACACACCCCCTCTGGCAACTATGCACAAATCATTATAATAGATGCAACTCCACGTCAATCAAGAATTGCGTCCCCTTGAATCACGAACCCTTGTCCACATTCCGGACGACAAACCCCAGCCCTAACCATCATTAAACTAAAGAGTATGAACAGTGTCTGTGTGTTTTTGAGGTCACGACTGAGATTCATGGAATTTGAAGGGCCTTAGTCAAAGCAAAAGACTTGCAAAAGAAGGGAAACAGCAAACTAAAGTTGGGGGGAGAATGATATAAAAGTGATGGGTGGCCGACATCTCTTGCATGAAGGCTAAATAAAAGGGTGACAAGGATTGAGACTGATCAAACCCTAATTCTTTTTTTCTTTTTAAACTGGTTTTTCTTTTTCCTGGAGAAACAAAAAAAAGATGATAAAACAAAGGGAAAAGAGGAGGAGACCCCACAAGTTTTGAACGAAGGGAATATTTAAAGGAAAAGAGGAAAAGGGTCGATCTTTTTGCAGCATTCCGTTTGACGAACGAGCCTTACTGCTTTGCACGTAAAAACGTAGCCTTTTCAGGAAATGGCATGTGCTAGATTTTAGAGTTAGATACCTTGTGCTCAAGCAATTATGCTAGAAAAGAAACCAACTTTTGTTTTTTCTTTGTTTGTTTGTTTTAAGAAAACACAGCTGTGTCTGTGAAGGTTTTTTGTTTTCATGTTCATGGAAGGTGTCGAACCCTGCTGCTGGACGAATTTTGAACCTCCATGCGAAGGCATTTGGGATCTGTCATACAGTTAGGGCGATCAGTGATCTAAAGATTAGGTTAGACACATTAAGGAGATAATTGATCTATTAGCTCTGGAGTTCTGGCTTTGATTAATTTGACACAGCTATATGGATTCGATTGGTTTCGTAATTGATGCAGAATCTATTAGTGAAGCGTTTCTAGACCGGTTGGATAGGCAGAAGTCCAAACGGAAGGCGAAACGGTGATGCGACTAAAACCGGCGAACCCGGTTGACGACATCGGATTGAGCTCAAATTCGATCATTTTAAGCGAAACAGCATTCTGAATAAAACTCACAGCCTTTGGCTGTGTTTACGATGGATTTTAGCGATTTGGGGTTGTTTATATGGGTTTTTCTATTTTTTAATAATTTTTTATGGGTTTTAATTTTAAGGGGCAGTTTTGTAATTTTGATGTTTTGTGCTTCCTAATCCTAGTAGGGTTTAGTTTAGGGATATATAAGCTTGTTTTAGGGTTCTTTTTGAAGAACAAAATATTATCATCAATATTGAATTTCGAAATTTCTTTATCTGAGTAAGGTTTTACTTGAATTATTCGTTGAACGCTGCGTTAGGTGGTATCAGAGCCTATGGCGACTGGCGGTAGTCTTCGTGACGATGCTCAGGAGACTGGAGCCCCAACCCTTGAGAACGACGCGCTGCAACATTTGGAGCAGCGTTTAATGGAACGCTTGGATCAACGACTCGATCAAAGTCTTCATTGTTTCGAAGAACGATTTGACGAGTTAACATATTGGTTCGAAGGTCTCGGCATTGATGTGAACTGGAATCGGCGGAACGACAGAAGGCCTGGTGTAGATCTTGCTCGCAGTGATCCTGTTGATAGGCCCGTTCCTATCTGCAGGTTGAACAACTCTCTATTTTCAAAGAGTTCGGAAGAAGAAGAAAACGATTATTTTGATGCGGAATGTGTTGATTATAGCGGCAAACATCGTCATGGAGGATTTCAAAGAGGATATGATCGAAGAGATGGAAGACGACGTTACGACGATCGTGAAGGTAACAACTTTAAATTGAAAGTCGATATTCCTTATTTTAATGGAAGTCTGGGCATAGAAGAATTTCTGGATCAGATTGCTGATATTGATAGATTTTTCGATTATACGGAGACCCCTGGTGAGAAAAGGGTGCGATTAGTAGCCTGTAGATTAAAGGGTGGTGCGTCTGCATGGTGGGAGAGATTGCAGAATAAGAGAGAGCAAGAAGGGAAAGATAGAGTTCGAATTTAGACTAGAATGAGGAGGCTGTTGAAGCAGGAATTCCTTCCACCCGATTATGAACAGATTATATTCCAGCAGTACCAACATTGCCAGCAGGGCAATCAGACTGTGAATGAATATACGGCCGAATTTATGAGACTGGCAGAGCGGACTAATTTATCAGAGATGGAGGGACAGCAGGTGGCTAGATATCTGAATGGTTTGAAACCCTTCATTCGAGATAAAATTGGAGTACAATTTTTGCGAAATTTAATTGAAGCCAAGAATATGGCAATGAAGGCAGAATTGATACAGCAAGACAGGGAAAGAAGAGGCTACGAAAATTATCGAGGTAACAGTTTGAGCAATTTGGTAGAAAAGAGCAGTTTCAATATTTGCTTTAACGCAGGGCGAAATCAAGAAGATAAGACGGTAGAAAAGCGACCTATGAACGATGCGAGGGATAAGAGAACGCAAGCACAGAAAACTGCGAACCCTAACCCTTATGCTAAACCATCCGCAATAAAAGTGTTACAGGTGTAATCAGCCTGGACACCAATCTAATGAATGCCCTTAGAGAAAAATCGTAAACGCAGCTGCGAGAGAAGAGGAGGAGGATGGATATTGCTGTGCGCCAGATGGTGAGGACGATGATTTTGAAAATGAAGAAAATGAGCAAGTAAACTGTGTGGTGCGCAGAATGATATTGGCCCCAAAACAAGAAGATGATTCATAGCGCTATCAGTTATTCCGAACCAGGTGCACCATTCTGATAAAGATCTTTACTGTGGTTATTGATAGTGGAAGCATGAAAAATATTATTGGGAAAGAGGCAGTGAAGAAGTTGGGAATACCCTTGGAGAAGTATCCTAATCCCTATATATTAGGATGGATTAAATATGGAGCGGAAAACATCCATGTGATTGAACGATACAAAATTCTATTCTCCATTGGAAAATATCATGATGAACTATATTGCGATGTAGTAGACATGGATGCATGTCATGTGTTATTTGGGAGGCCATGGCAATTTGATGTAGATGCACAGGATTCAGGAAGGAGCAATCAATATAACCTCGTGAAGGATGGAGTGAAGTATATGTTACTGCCACTGAAGAACAAAGAAAAACAAGCTGCTGAAAATAATTTTCTTACTTTTATGAGGAAATTTGAAGTTGAGGTTAGGGAGATTCGACAGATTCACGTGCTGGTCATGAAACAAGCAATTGGGACTGAGGCTGAATTACAAATGAAAGAGCAACCTGAAGCAGTCAGGTCTTTATTGAAGGAATTTAGCAAACCGATTCCTGAAGAGACTCCAGATAAGTTGCCGCCTATGCGCGATATTCAGCACCATATAGACTTAACTCCTAGTGCTAGTCTGTCTAATTTACCGCACTACAGAATGAGTCTTAAAGAGAGCGAGATTCTAAAAGAAAAGGTGGAGGAGTAGTTGCGAAAGGGGCACATTCAGAATAGCATGAGCTCATGTGCTGTTCCGGCCTTGTTGACTTCTAAGAAAGATGAGAGTTGGCGGATGTGTGTAGATAGCAGGGCTATTAATAAAATAACTGTGGGTTACAAGTTTCCAATTCCGAGATTGGATGACATACTGGATAGGTTACACAGTGCTAAGTGGTTTTCGAAGCTGGATTTGAAGAATGGATACCATCATATTCGGATTCGGCCCGGAGATGAGTGGAAGACAGCTTTCAAAACAAAGAAGGGATTATACGAATGGTTGGTGATGCCCTTCGGACTTTCCAATGCTCCAAGCACTTTCATGAGACTTATGAATCAGGTTCTGAAATCTTTTATTGGCAAATTTGTTGTAGTTTATTTTGATGATATCTTGATTTATAGTAAGACCGAGGAGGATCATCTATTGCACTTAAGGGAGATGTTGACAGCTTTGCAGATTAATAAGTTGTATATTAATCTTAAGAAGTACAGTTTTTTAACTAATAAACTGTTATTCTTAGGATTTATTATTACTGCGGAAAGAATAGAGGTAGATGAGGGGAAGGTAAGAGCAATCAGAGAATGGCTGACTCCTAAAATAGTTTCTGACGTTAGGAGTTTTCATGAGTTGGCTACTTTTTATTGGCGATTTATTAAAAATTTTAGTACTATCGCAGCCTCAATTATTGAATGTATGAAGAAAGGCAAATTTCTATGGAAAGAGGAAGCTGAGAATAGTTTCGCTATTATAAAGGAGAAGTTATGTACCGCACATGTTCTTACTTTACCTGATTTTGATAAACTGTTTCAAGTGGACTGTGATATTAGTGGAGTTGGTATAGGAGTTGTTTTATCTCAAAAGTGCATATCAATTTGCTATTTCAGTGAGAAGCTTAGCGACGCGAGACAGAAGTGGAACACTTATGACAAAGAATTTTATTCTGTTGTGAGAGCTTTGAAGATCTGGGAGAATTATCTGATTGGGAAAGAATTCGTCCATTATTCTGATCATGAAACTTTGAAGTATCTAAATAGTCAAAAGAGGATTAGCAAAGATATGCATGCGCGATGGTGTCAATTTTTGTAAAAATTTCCTTTCAAATTACAGCACAAGTCAGGTGTGTATAATGTCATAGCAGATGCATTGAGTAGGAGAGCTGGCCTGTTGATTACATTAAGTCAAGACATCTTGGGGTTCGAGCAGCTGAAAGATTATTATGCAGATGATGATGACTTTGGGCAAATTTGGAAGTCATGTGCTTCTAGTCAACTTGTGCAAGAATTTTATGTGCAGGATGGCTATTTGATGCGTGGCAACCAGCTTTGCCTTCCTCGAATATCATTACGAGAGAAGGTAATTCGTGATTTATATGATGGAGGATTAGCTGCACACCTAGGTCGTGATAAAACTATTACTGCAGTTCGGAAACGATTTTACTGGCCCAATTGTGTAGAGATGTCAGCAGGTACGTACAAAAGTGTTATGTTTGCCAAACTGCTAAGGGGAAATCTAATAATACAGGTTTATATATACCATTACCTGTTCCTGACAATATATGGGAATATCTGTCCATGGATTTTGTGCTTGGTTTATCACAGACACAAAGAGGCGTGGATTATGTTTTCGTTGTGGTTGATAGATTTTCCAAGATAGCACACTTCATTCCTTGTAGGAAAACTTCTAATGCAGTAAGTGTGGCAAGATTATTCTTTAAGGAAGTGGTTTGTTTGCATGGTGTGCCCGAGTATATTACCTCAAATAGGGATAGTCAATTTCTAGGGCATTTTTAGCGGACTTTATGGAAACTGTTTGATTCATCTTTGAATTTCAGTAGTACTACTCACCCGCAGACTGATGGGCAAACAGAGGTGATTAATAGCACTCTGGGAAATTTGATTCAAAGCATTTGTGGAGATAAGCCGAAGCAATAAGATGTTGCTTTATCACAAGCAGAGTTTGCATATAATAATGCAGTTCATAGTTCTATTATCATATCACCTTTTTCTGTTGTTTATACAAAGGCGCCTCAGCATACTCTGGATTTGGTACAGTTGCCTAAGCAAGCGGATAAAAGTGTAGCAGCAGATCATATGGCTAAACAGATTGTGGAGGTGCATCATGAAGTCAAACAGAAGCTGGAAAAAGCTAATCAGAAGTATAAAGCTGCAGCAGATAAGCACAGGCGGAAGCAAGTGTTTGCAGTAGGTGATCAGGTCACGGTTTTTCTTCGTAAAGAGCGATTACCAATTGGATCTTATAGCAAATTGCAGCAAAGGAAGTATGGACCTTACACTGTCAGCAAGAAGATGAACGATGATGCTTATGTTATAGACCTTCCACATAGTATGAGCATATCTAACACTTTCAATATTGCTGATTTATCACCATTTCATGAGTCCACATAGCCGTTATATCCAGATCCTGATTTTAACTCGATGACGAGTTCTTTTCAAGTGGAGGAGAATGATGCAGAATCTATTAGTGAAGTGTTTCTGGACCGATTGAACAGGCAGAAGTCCAAACGAAAGGCGAAATGGTGATGTGGCTAGAACCGGCAGACCCGGTTGACGACATTGAATCGGGCTCAAATTTGATCTTTTTAAGCGAAACAGCGTTATGAACAAAACTCACCGCCTTTGGCTGCGACTACGACGGATTTTAGCGATTCAGGATCATTTACATGGATTTTATTATTATTTTTTAATAATTTTTATGGGTTTTAATTTTAAGGGCAGTTTTGTAATTTTGATGTTTTATGTTTCCTAATCCTAGTAGGGTTTAGTTTAGGGATATATATGTTTGTTTTAGGGGTTTTTTTTAAGAACAGAACATTATCATCAATATTAAATTTCGAGATTTCTTTTCTCTAAGCAAGGTTTTGCTTGAATTATTCGCTGAACGTTGTGTCAGTAACATTGGAGAGGAAGAGACTCCATAGTATCTGCATGGTCTCTAGGAATGGCGATGGGGCGAGGCAAGACCAGGGTTGCGTCCCCCATCCTCACCGCATGATAATCAAGGAGGCCTTATATCCACCCCCGCGCGAGAAAAATTCGTTCACTTCGTCCTCACCACACGAGGCATTGGGATTTCGTCGTGCCGTTTGTCTCGCCCCCGCATTTATCTTAATCTTTTAACATTAATTCAAAAGAGTTAAATATGTTTATCACAGTGCGGGTTTTCTAATCCTTGTAAAAAGTAACGAGAAATGGGTGTCAAACTTGATCTAAGGAAAAGATTATTGAAGATCTACGAGTGGGCCAACATATTTGGCTCTAACCTGCCCAATAGAGGGGGACAAATTGCCGTCTAGTTCTTTGTTCGGTAGTGAAACATCTGGTGCAATTGAGATGTTATTATTGAATGGTTTGTGTATTGATTCATGCATGGGAGAACTTCTAACTTGGTATATGAGCATGCTTTCTAATAATGCATGCTACATGCACTAAGCAAATCATATTAGAACCTTTTTTCACGGCGATGTGGCGATTTCGATGCTTGCAAACAAGCCAATCACTCAATGCATGATTCTCACTTATTGTAACACTTAATCGACAATGTCCGTATCACTAATAATGAGTAATCTTATAAAGATTCTTATTACCTTTAGCATTTCTCTTTCCCAAAATAGTACCACGTCTACTAACTTTTTTTCATTTATTTCCTGTTAAAAGGCATAAACTGTGAAGCTTTCTATTTTCAAATTTTTGCTCCTCTTCCTTTTCACAAAAAATTTCTGAAATTTTCAAAACAATAAGCTCAAAGTCCCATCCTCTCATTTGTTTTCCCAGTGTCCCGGAAATAGCATTAGGTAGAGGAGCCCAGCTACCTTACTCTAATTCCTCCACTGAGCAACCTTTTTGTCGTGTTGATTAATGTTTTGAGGCTGCGAAGTTTAATGGAGGTAGATTGTTAGTTTGTTTCACGTGCATGACCCCCCAATAGTTCTACTGTCCATGTTGGGAATGATTATTATGTTAGAGTAGTCAATTAGGTTACGTGTGGTATCATTCTTCCCTTGTAACGAAAATGAAAAGGTAACAGAGGGTCTCCATTCCAAGTTTCTAATGTCAAATTATGTTGTCTTCGGAAGTATAAGTCCGGATGCAATCGAAATAAAGTGTTCGGATAAAGGTTATTCACCAGGTATAGGATAATCCCCGGCCAACGCTGCCAGGGAAAAGATTGATCTAATCTTTGAAGATTATTGAAGATCTACGAGTGGGCCAACATATTTGGCCCTAACCTGCCCAAAAGAGGGGGACAAATTGCCGTCTAGTTCTTTGTTCGGTAGTGAAACATCTGGTGCCATTGAGATGTTATTATTGAATGGCTTATTTATTGATTCATGCATGGGAGAATTTCTAACTTGGTATATGAGCATGCTTTCTAATAATGCATGCTACATGCACTAATCAAATCATATTAGAACATTTTTCATGGCGATGTGGTGATTTCGATGCTTGCAAACAAGCCAATCATGCACTCCATGCGTGATTCTCACTCATTGTAACACTTAATCGACAATGTCCGTATCACTAATAATAAGTAATTTTAGAAAGATTCTTATTACCTTTTTTTTTTGGTAAGATAAGAATATGTATAACTTTTCAAATCACCAACTACAACCTAAGCCCAAACCAACACCTGAACATATAAGGACATAGTAATGTCCATACAAGGTCAGGCGGGTCCGACAGGAACTATATGACAAGCCGACGGCCGGCTACAACCTTAGAAAAAAGAGAGAACCAAAGACAACTAGACCAGCCGCAAAAAGGAAGGGCGACACAAGAACCATCGGAGACCACTGAAGATGGCACCGGAACAGCAGGGAGCAGAATTACCCCTAGTCCTAGAGGGACTATACAAAACCAAGGGAATAGGGATATTACCTTTAGCATTTTAGAAAGATTCTTATTACCTTTGGCATTTCTCTTTCCCAAAATATTACCACGTCTACTAACTTTGTTTCATTTATTTCCTGTTAAAAGGCATAAACTGCGAAGCTTTCTATTTTCAAATTTTTGCTCCTCTTCCTTTTCACAAAAAATTTCTGAAATTTTAAAACAATAAGCTCAGATTTCCCTTCCTCTCATTTTTTCCCAATGTCCCGGAATTAGCATTAGGTAGAGGAGCCCAGCTACCTTACTCTAATTCCTCCACTGAGCAACCTTTTTGTCGTGTTGATTAATGTTTTGAGGCTGCGAAGTTTAATGGAGGTAGATTGTTAGTTTGTTTCACGTGCATGACCCCCCAATAGTTCTACTGTCCATGTTGGGAATGATTATTATGTTAGAGTAGTCAATTAGGTTACGTGTGGTGTCATTCTTCGCATGTAATGAAAATGAAAAGGTAACAGAGGATCTCCATTCCAAGTTTCTAATGTCAAATCATGTTGTCTTCGGAAGTATAAGTCCGGATGTAATCGAAATAAAGTGTTCGGATAAAGGTTATTCACCAAGTATAGGATAATCCCTGACTGACACTGCCACTGATCCCCTTACCAGCGCCACCGTCGCCCTGAATTGACGCCATGAATGCCCTCCAAGTCAATCCCACATCTCTATCTTCCCTTCCGCGTTGTCTATCTCTACGTCTCTTTATTGCCCTCATGCCTCACCGGCGACCTCCAAGATCTGGTCGACATCAAGCTCACCCAGATCTTGGGTCGACCTCGCCGCCGCGCCATGGGGCTCGCTATATCTCGCTAAGCTTGATGCTACCATGGAGCTTGACCACAGATGGGATTGGGCTCGTTAGATCCGGTTTCCATCCACTATTGCCGCAGGGGAAAGCAGTGAGAATAAAAGGACGAGAATGGAGAGGAGGGTTGTCACACAACTTAGGGATGGAGAAAAAATAATTTTGCATAAAAATATTTCTAGGGTCAAATATTTCTTCAATAATCATTGATAAGATTGAAATATTTCGTTAATAAATTAATGTGATTAACAAAATGTATTAGCATCTCAACTCTACTTGTGGAGAAACTTTATAATACCGTCAATGTACCAAGTAAGTCCTAAAACAAAAAGAAAAAGAGAGGAAAAGTGAAGAATGCACGCCAATCATTGAAAATTTGATGGATTGATGTGTCTTTCTTAGGAGAAGCACATTTAAAATATGAATTTACCCTGAATCATCGTAATCACTTATAGGAATTCATGCTGGCGTGGCAATGGGAATATGTTGAACCCAAGTCTCAACAATTTCAAGCACGAAACTCGATCAACATCATCGAAGGGGTCAACTCTGCCATTGTTGGGCCTCGAATTCTGGAAAAAAAATGCTGAAACTATTATAATTGTGCAAATTTAGTCCTAAATTTTTTTTTCTTTTTGTTAATTGAGTCTCAAATCTTTTACATTTGTATCAATTAGAGTCCGTTCGACCAATTTTGACTAGAAATCGCTGACATGAACGCTGGCGGCCCTACGTGGCGCCCCATGCCTAGCACTAACGTGGAAAATTTTTAATAATATTTTAATATTTTTTTGAATTTTTTTATTTCTTTTTTCTTCTCTTTTTATTTTTTTTCTTCCTTTCTTCCTCTAGCCAGTCACTGGACCTCGACGACCGACTAGAGGTGAGAGCAGACGAGGCAAGGTCCGGCAACCAACTAAAGGAAGAAGGAAGGGAAGAAAAAAAAAAGAAAGAGAAAGAAAAGAAAAAAAGGAAAAATAAATAAAAATTCTCAAAATTATTAATATATTATTAAAAATTATCCATGTCAGTGCCGACTGTGCTATATAGAATGACCGGCATCCATGTCAGCGAGTTCCGGCTAAAATTGACCGAATGGATTGAATTAATACAAATGCAAAAGGTTTAGGGCTCTATTGATAAAAAAAAGACTAAATGGACACAATTGCAATATGTTTAGAATTTTTTTGGTTATTTTCCCCGTGACCTCTCCTCGGAAGAACTTATATATGTCAGTTTGTTATTTCTTGAATCTATGATATCGGAGAAGTTTATTGCAAAGAATTATTTGGGTGGCTCCAAAATAAACGTATGAAAGCTGGTTATATAACGAAAGAATAAGTGAAGAACTTATCAATTGAATGAATTCTACTATACCACACTAGAAAATAAAAGTACATTTAATTTTGTCTATCATAAAACTTTAGACCATCTCATTGATGAGTTTGAGAAACAGTTCACACTATTTGGTTTTGCTTCTTGCCAAACCTTTCCACATGATGCCTCTCCTTTTTCTTTTTGCATATTTTCCTCTCATCACAGCAAAAAGTGGAATTTTTTTACTTTTAATCTCCCATATGCGTGTTGTGTCGAGATACGATTTGGCCGCACAATGCATGTTCTTTCTAATACACGAGGATGAGGAGGGACCATTATTTACCTTTTCTATAGATTAAAAATGGTGGGAATGGACGATCAGCATCGACAATTTCCCTAAATATTATTATAGGAGTGCACAACCGCGATGGAATGTTTCATTCGAGCCATTACTATTACTCATTTTGAATGAAGCCGTCATTGCCAGCTCGTGAAAAATAGAGTCGGGGTTATTCTATGCCACAGAACAGCCGAACTTACGCCGCAGGTGAATCAGGAGTTCCCTAGGTCGAGGAGCGATCGAGATATTCGAACCTGTGATCAGAGGGGGCCTCAAGCTACGTGGGAGTAAGTTATACATGGCCCACAACCGGGAGCTGGCCAATTGTTTTTTGTCACTACGTAGTATTAATAATTAGTGGTCAAAGGCATGGTCAAGACGTGAAGCATGCGTGATGGAGAGGGAGGGTGTGTTGAGTAGGATCCAATCTGCGCCGAAAGGTACAAAGACGGACAGCAATGAGGCATCATCTTAAGAAGGAAAGGGACAGGAAAAGACAAAGATTTCGATTTGTTTTTGCTTAAAAGAAAAAGAAGCAAAAACATTAGTAAATTTTCTCAAGAGTTTGAAAGAGACACCTCCGAAAGAGACCCATTGAGGTGGCTTTAGCATATCCTGTCCTATTGCATGATACTATTTATCATCCTTGTGGCTGATGCTCTTGGAGGGAAAAGGGAAGCCTGTTCATCTCACTTTTTGGTCACTGGATTTGTCATCATTTAGGCTGGTCAAACATAGGCAGTGTCTCCTTTGTGTTCCTTGGATGGAGGGTGATATTTTATGAAGGGATTTGACAATGCTAAACAAATACAAAAGCTTTATCACATCATTTTGTCAATAAATTTTATGCATTGATTGTCATATCTTTAGCTTTACTTTTATTTAGATATGGATAAGTTCTTAAACCACTATATCTCAAATCAGGGAATGATACTCCACCGGTCATAAACCTATTTTATAAATGTCAATTTCATATTAAACTTTTCGATTTTACCAATATTGTCCTAAACCTTTGTGCAAAACTCCAATAGTCTTTTCGATCAATTTTAACCAGAAAACTGTTGACGTGACGATGTGCCACATAGGATGGTTGATATTGACTAGATTGTCACATTAGCGATTTCCAAGGAAAATTGGTTGAAATGGCTATATTAGAATTTCACGCATAGAATTATGATTAAATTGGCAAAATCATAAAGTTTGAAACTGAATTGGTATCCATACAATAGATTTAGGACCGATTAGGCAATCTCCCTGCTCAAACCATCATGAGCTCTTTATTGATGATATGGGATCTTATATAGTAGATAGATACTATGAATAAGGTATGTGTAACTTTAAAGTTGGGTGCTGTTGGTCTCTCTAATAACGCCTTCATACAAAATTTATGTTAAAAACAGCAAATAACCAGTGAATTAGATTATTGCACAGAATTTCTATATGCTTCGTGTGTCAAATTATTGAGACTAATCATTTAGTAATGAATTTCTACCTGTTCTTCCTACGATAGATTTTTCCCGGTTCTCTCGCTCCTCCATGACAATTGCTTCTCTTTAGGAGGAGGGGACTCCCGTTGGAAAAGAAGCTTGCAAACTGTCGAAGGTGGAGACTATGTTAGAGTTTTCTTGTATTGATATGGTGGGGTTAATCAATGACAAGATGGATCTTAGGTGTTATCCGTGACTTGGATCTTCTTTGTTAATTTGCAAATCTTTATTTGTACGTAATGTTAGAATAATTAAATATTAAATCACGCCTTTATCTAAAAGGTTAAGCTTTTAGAACAGTTGGCAGTAGTTTCATAAAATCTCACATGATATTAGAGCTAGAGGTCTTAAATTCAAATCTTTCTAGACCATATTTGCCTCCCCTATTAAATATGCCAACGCCTAGTACTAGGCAAAAAAACTAGACTAAGCATGAGGGGAAATATTAGAATAATTGAATATTAAACCACATATTCATCTAAAAGCTTAATAGATGGCATTGGTCCCACAAAATCTCACATGTAAAATATGTGTGTCATCTTATTTATGTTATTCGTTTTTAAATATGAGCTTTCATGTCATGTGATATTTATCAATTTGTTTTTACTAACATTTATTTATGAAATAAGGTGAAATGTTCATCATATGTTTTTTCGTTGGTTATTCAACTTACTTTATTCTCATCAACTATAAAATTGTATGAATTATATCATGCATAAAGGTCTGTCATCATCAACTACAAAGTAATTGGAATTCTACAGTCTTAATCATAAGATCTATCAAATATCATCCACTTAGTCATATTTATTTATGAAGTATGCACAATCGTGTAATATAACTCTCTAGCAGCTTTAGCAAAAAAAAAAAATCTCTAGCAGTTTACTATCTTTTGTTATATAGACGTTTTGTAATAATTAATAACCCATTTCTATTGATAAGCTATTTGTGTTTGTCTTCATTTTTTAATATTCATTTATTGGTAGATCATGTAATATAATTTTGTTTTTATGATAATTGATAATTTTTTTAATTATCTAATATTATTTATTAGTCAAACATGGAATATCATGTCATAATATTTCCATTGTTCAACTCTAAGTAAGCATCTTATTTAGCACAAATAAATTTATATTTTACATTATTGGTCTGTTAAATATGGGCTATCACGTTATATAATTCTTTTTAGCAAATTGTAGATGAAACTTACTTGTGAAATACAACAAAATATTTTGTCATAATGAGTATCAATACAAATTTTTAATCATAAAACTCATCTTGTATGATACACTTAGTCATAACTTATTTTTTAATATATAGTCGTGGAATGAACCCTACAAAAATATATTTTTTTACCTTATATTAACTTTTTGTTGTGATGGGTATCCCTACTTTGTTAAACTATTTCATAAATTCGTCATAATGCTTAATTGAAGTAATTAATGTAGATATGCTGCAGTGATATGGAAAACTGATTTGCTGAAATGCCAAATAGAATTTGTGTTCACATGATGAAATATACTTAGACTAGAAATTCGCTAAAGTAGAATTAGAGATTTGTTAGATTGCAAAAGCAAATTGATATATACATAAATAATATATGCTTAAGAATTAGAGATTTTGCTAAGCTTATCATCAAAAGCTAGTGGGTAAAGCTCGCGCATTTGGCTCAATCTCGTTCGAGCATTATCCATTTTTATTTACCATGTCTCAAGAGCACCACTATTATGTGCAAATATCCCACAAGCGGATGATGTTCCATGATATATATATATACATACTAGATTTGTGCTACTCATATTCGGAGTGTACAAAAGCTTCATTTATTTCAAGAAAAATAAATAATTTAAAAAATATCTTTTTAAAAATAATTATTTATATCACTTATAAAAATAAATAAATAAATAATATTTTGATCGTTCATGAAAATATTCAAAAATATTTAAATATAAATTATTGTCAATAATAAATACATTTTTTATTAACTAATCATTTCGAACGATACAAACGATTATTAATAAATATTTTTTTAATTATTTATATTTGACTAAAGAAACAAAATCTAAGTCTAGTAAAATTTTCTTTGGATTGGGATCCCATTGCTGGATACGGTCCTCATCGCAAATATTGATGTAATTATGAAGTCTTCCGAACAAGACATCAAGTCCTAGCTTGAAGTAGCACACACAACATATAGATAGATATACAAGAAGCTAATGATTGGACAACATGATACGCACAAACATAAACATAACAAGAAATGACAAAAGGAACTTCTCTTTCATTATACCCATGTTAATCATCCAGTTACGATTAGGAGGCTGAAAAAGAAACCAAAATAAAACATAAAACAACATTTCCCTAAAGAAACGAACAGGCTTCAAGTTAGTACTATGTCAGCATCTGCCCCTACTCTGAAATTGATCGGTCAGTTCCCAACCTTCTTCATAGTCCCCCCATGTATTTATATATTCACGTAACAAGAAAGAAAAGAAGAAAAAAAGAGAGAAGTTTGACCCACCAACTTTCCCTTTTCTTGTGCCTTTCCCTTTCAAAGCCTCGCACAGATTCTCATTCAAATCCCTCGTCTTTAATTTCCCTCCGTGATGTCATTCCATCCCAAAAATCGGTGTCTGAAACACGGCCAGGTTTTGCTTTGCAGTTTGGAATGAGTGAAGGCCTGATGAGGCCATCCAGCTGTTGTAGCCATTGCCATTCTCATGATTGCCACTGCTATACAAGGTAATGGGAGCGGCAAAAGGGATTGAGTTTGGGCCTGAACTGCCATTCTCATGATTACTCTCTTGCTCTTGATGATGCTGATGAATGTTACCACCATACCCACCACCATTGAAGTAGCCATTGTGGTTGCTGCTTTGGCTCCCCGAGAAATCCGCGCTGAAGGCGTTCTGGTTGCTCTCGAACGACTGGTAGAAAGCCAGCGAAGGAGACGGGCCTCCGCCGGTGGAGATCAGTTTCGCACCATTTAGAGGGTTGTTAGGGTTCTGGTGGTACCCAAGGCTGTTGGACCAGCAGTCCGAGTGATCAGCCTTGACGGGTATTGCAAAGCTCAGGGTCGACATTGGAGGAGGCTGTGAGGAGGCAAAGGTCAGGGAGGATGCAGACGAGAGGTCCCGATCGTCAGACCGGCTGCCCTCGATGCTCCTGCTCTCGGACGTCGACTCAGAGTTCTTGGACTTGCCGGACATCCCGCCGATCGGAAGGTTGCTGCTCATGATGCTCTTCACGTCATAGCGGCTCATGTCAAAGTTGGTCACCGCATTAAGGCCACGGAACTTTATCGCCGCAATGTCGTAGGCCTCAGCCGCTTCCTCTTGCGTGCCTGTTGTTCAACAAAAGCAGCCGCATAAATTATCTTTTATTACTGAGTAAGCAACATTATAATCAAGAGATAAGTAACTAAAAATAGTCGAACTCACTGAAAGTGCCAAGGTAGAGATCTTTGTTCCCAGCAACTCTCCCTATCCGTGCCTGCCATCGTCCGTGTTGATGGTGCCTGAAAAAAACACATTATGTCACATTCGCTCAGATTATCCACGGTTTATATTCTTCTCACTATAAAGAAAGATTATAGGGATCGAGCACCTAAGTATATGTATTATCAAAATGAGTCAACATTTATGAAATGTGTACTCAAATTGTTGCAAATGATAAACCAACCTGGTGACTCCTCGGTAGATCGAGGCACCCCTAGAAAATCCACTACTTTTCCTGAAGGAACATAAGGTGGTCCAAACGCTCAGTCAAATACATAAATCAATTCAAACATTAAACTTTTGAAAAAAGAAAAGTACCTTGCGCACCATCTAATTTAATCAAATCTAATGTAAGTGTTTCCCGTGAAATATTCTTTTTTACCTTCTTAGGGACGCGACAAACTCCTGCCTGGTCATGTGCTTCATTTCCTCCAATTCCTTCTCATAATTAGAGATCTAGCAAAAGGAACAATTTCCTTTGAATAGATTGACAAGAAACAAAAGAATCACAAGCTAAAATACAATGTGAAACCACAGTATGGAAAAAGTACTAATTTGCTATGCTCACCGGAAAGTTAGTGGTGGTAGTAGGACCCCAGTACTTGAGAGCTGCGAGATCGTATGCCCTAGCCGCTCTGTCTTCCTTATCATATCCACCTACGATAAGACAAAAAGCAAAATCAACACACAGGAGCAAAAACAAAAAATAAAACAACTCATGCTATCAAAGCCGAGAATCTTTTTGAAACTACTCATGCAGATGAAGAGAATCATTCGTTCTGTGCAATAGTAAAACCCAGTACGCAGTCAAACTGGAGTTTCAAGATTTCGTGAGCTTCGTTCGTGAAAGAGAAGGCCGTGCATTACAGCGAGGCCGATGGGAAAGCAAAGTTGCAATAATAAGGGAAAAGACCACGAGAGATAGAGAGAGGACTCACCCAAATAAACTGGCCAGACGAAATGATGAAAGAAGAATCCGGTCGCGGGTATTTGGTACATGCCACAGAGAATGGAAAGGACGCATCAGGATCTTCAAGCTCATAATAAATGCCAACTTTATGCAAAAAACAAGCTGATACAAAATCTTTCGGAAGAAACCCACAAGATCCAGGGGTCTTTCGAATCAGAGATTTAGCACCTGCAAGCATTGAAACTTCCATGTTCTTTTTCAGTTCCTAGCCAACGTTTTTTCCCATTATTGGCATTAACCAAAGCCCGCACAATCTTCCAACCCCCCCCCCCTCTTCCCCCTTTTTTACTGATCAAACCTTCTTTTTCTTTCATTCATCGATATTACGATATGAACAAACTCAAACTCAAATTCAAACTCAAACCCTGTTCAGATTTCGTTGTTCTGCAAAATGTAAAGTCAGAGAAGCCCAGAAACAACATTCTGCTGAAAATTAGAAAAATAACAAGGACAAAAAAGGGATGTTACCTTGTCTTCCCTTCCTGCTTTGCCCTTCTCTTCTGCAACTGTTGTCCCACAAGTGAGCTTCATACCTCCCCGTCCACCTATGCCTTTTTTTGCACCCAAAGAACAGTTCTCTCAGTATTTTTCCTTAGCAAAACCCATGACTTCTTGTTTTGAATGATTACTGAAGATCGAAAAGCGATGCAAAAAGTTTACCTAGTAACACCTCGGTAGATCGAGGTACGCTGTCCGAAAGTATCCACCGTCTTCTTGGCCCCAGCCTCCTCAGAAGAAGCGAGAGGCTGTTGCTGTTGTTGTGGCTGCTGTTGCTTCTGAACGATGACGTCGGCTTGTTCGGCTGTGTAGCCGCGCAAGAAGCTGGCAGCGATGGTCTTGAGCTCGGAGTCGTACGCCTCGGCGGCGGCAACCGGCGGGTGATGGGCCTCGGGGGCCGCGGCGAAGTGGGCGAGCAGCGGCTGCGCGCCGCCCGCCGTGGCGGAGCCGCCGAGGAAGTCCTCGAGCTTGGGCCCGCCGCCGGAGAATATCGAGAGGTCGGTCGGGCCGTGGCCGTGAGGTCGCGCATCCTTGTCCCTATCGACCACGCCGCCTGCTTCAATAATCAAGAAACACAAAGAAATGAGAAAAGGGTCTTCTTTCTTTAGGGTTTTCAGAGAGAGAGATAGACCTGGAGCGGGGTTGAAAGCTTCGAAGAGGGAGAGGTGGTTAGGGGCGTGGTGGTGATTGGAGAGAGAGAAGCCGAGCCAGTTGTGATGGGGAGGAGGAGGAGGAGGAGGAGGAGAGGAAGAGTCCATCAAGTGGTCGTTGTTGGCGTTGGGGTTCATGCCCGTCGTCGGTGAGCGTGAAAGAACGAGCTTCAGGCTTCGCGCTCAGGTCTTTGGAAATGTCAAAGCAGTAAGTTCGTGTCTCAGACACAGACAGAAAGAGAGAGAGACAGAAAGAGAGAGAGGGTAAAACCGGGGAAGCGCAGAGTGAAAGGAGAGAGGGTGAGAAATGGACACAGATATAGAGGTGGTGGAGAAGAGAGAGAGAGAGAGAGGGAGATGAATATGAATAGGCAACTCAGGCCTTGCACGAGCACCGAGGTTCCTTCTTTTCCTTTCTCTTTCTTTCTTTCGTTGACGCGCAGGGCCAAAATAAAAATGGTGGAGAGATGCTTTATTTGTCAAATACTTAGCGCTGTACCTGGTAAAAATCTCCACTCCAGTAGAACAAACATCAAAATATTCATGTTATACCGATTTGAGCTTAGCTAGTGAAGAAAACGAATTATATTCATAATCGGACAGACAGAAAAATTCACGGCCATGGCCTAGTACAACTTGATCAGGAACAAACATGATGGAAACGCCAACCAGTAGGAGGAAAAACTAATACGGTGCATACATGGTTACCTTTTTCGTATTATGCCGATATACATCTAATATTATCGGGTCTTTGATCAATGAGGAATTGCATCATCTTACTCGGCTAACCTAGAACATCTTCCAAGTTATTCACACAAAAGAAGAAGATGTTTTTCAAGAGAAACCTGTTTTTGGCCTCCTTGTATTTTATTTAGGTGTATGAGTATCCACGTCGAATTATCATAGGCTTTTGGAAAATTACGTTGAATTGCTTTCGAATTCAAATTAAACATTTTGTATGCTTATGATTTCGATGGGACCATTTTGAATAAGCCTGGACCCTCTTATATGAAGACGAGAGATAAGCATATGCTTAATAAGAAAGAGGTGTTGCGTGGTGCAAAGATCGAGCTAATATTGCATAGTGACACAGTCAATATAACTTGCAAGGTTATGTCGTATTGATGGAATCCTATAATTTGGATATTTGTCCCGTTTCTTTATATCCAATCAAAACATATATCAATCATGCTTTAAAATTGAAAGTGGCCAGTGAAGATGCGATATTAATAGTTAGGTACTTTAGCAATCACTTCAACATCGAATGGAATTGACCAAACAATATATATTTATCAATCCCTAATCATCAAATAAGTGGGAAATGAGTGATTTGAAAATGTATTAATCTAGCATTATTCATCTCAGTTTCATTCGAATTATTTCAGAACACATTGGTCAACGAATCTAAATTTTGAAATGGCCAGACATACCAAATAAGGATGTATTAGCATGTACCTAAACAATTTAATAATATATACGTATATATATAGGCATTTCCTATCTATTGACTATCTCATTTCATGTACATTCCCTTTTACCAATACAATCAAACGTAACAAAAAGGATTAGAAGGGAATCCCATTTGAGCAGCCACGTAAGCTTCTTTTGTGGGTGAGTTTTTTGCTGGAAAAACGGGGGAGCCGCATACGGAGAATAACGAAGTTTGGAAGTACATCTACGTTTCTTGGCGCAATAAAGCGAATTATAGTATTCTATGTAGCATTGAATCGAAAGGTAGGCAGGCATTGCAAGTGGAAGCTTTTCATGGGATGATTGGGCGGTCTCTCTCTCCCTCTCTCTGTCTCTCTTTCTCTCTCCCCATTCTACTTTGAAAGATGAAAGCAAGCAAATTCAAGAGAGAGAAAGAGAGAGCGATGATGATGATGATGATGATGATGATGGAGTGGATGTGTATGAACATGGGGAAGCAAGAGGGAGCCAAAGGGGACACGGCGACCCCAATGGAGAGGGACCAAACCTCTTTTAATATCATTACCTTTGGTCCCTACGTGTTGCCTCGTGTCATCTCTTCCTCTTCTGCATCTTCTTCATGATCTTTGAAGTCTGAGACGACATGCGCGAGTCGTATTGCCGATCCAATGTCACAAGTTCAACGCTTTCGAATAGAGCTAGTTTACTTCTACGTTAGAAGATAGACAAGGTTTTGACCGATAGATGACTCTCGATGAATCGGGTTTTGCATTCTCGTATGTCTCCCTCTTTGTGTCGCTGTAGACTTTGAGCCGATGCTTTGGATCGGCGATTCCTCGATGAGACTTACTGGTTGTTGTAGGTTTTCTTTTCGGTATTGTATTTTTACTCTAGTTGGGTTCTTTCGTGTCTTGTTACACGTTGAGAGGTTGCTAAGTTTTCTTATTAACCTAGATTTTCATAATCCGTGCGGCTTATATGCTCGTGTTCACAACTACGAGACATGAACTTGTTATATTTGGAACCGTGTTACAATAACGCCCAGCATGTTTAACAATTAAGTGACTTTCGTGATTGGAAGGTATGATACAATTACAATCATGTGATTAGGAGATTAACCTGTGTCCATTCACCAATCTGCATCCTTTTTTTTGTCGTAGCACGACTATAAGTAAAGAAACATAGCCATTCCATATCTACCTTCATGCAATAAATGAAGAATGATAAAGGATAGGGTGAATGAATGTTGGGACATCACATAACTTTTTAGCATGATGTTTCTAATTCCTCATTCGACTCCTGTCAATCAGAAAGAAAGGGAGGTTAGATCATAGCGGCATTTGATGTGACGATAATCAAAGCAATGCCAGCAAATTAGATGAGGAATTAAATACTGATTATCGTTTTAGAAACAAAGCACATAGACTTTGCGTGAATTCTTTCTCATTGTATGGTTTTGGTGAATGCAAGAAGTGATACGATTGTTAAATGAAGTAGTGTGTGTATATAAATATATCTAAATTTTTAACTTTTTAACTGAAACTAAGTTTAATTAGATATGTCAATAGCTTAAATTTTGAGCTCATTCAATGAGCTCTCTCTTGATGATTTTGATTCGGCTTTTATGTCATAACGCGGTGGAAACATGTGATCGCAAAGAGAGTGCCAAAAGTTTGCAATGATTTATCCTAGTGTTCTTTGAGAGAGAGACACTGTGTTGGAGCATGTAATATATGGTAATGGAAGGGAAGGTCAAAATTATGGAGGTCCACTAAAATGCTAAATTCTTGCAAAAAAAAAAAAGATTACAATGGATAAACATGAGGATCTTGGGGGTAATGGCATGCACATGCATGCATGTCAGCAGCATGCGGACACGTGTGCTGCAACAGTGAATATTAAAGGTTGATTATAGATATGCTCGCCACGTGTCGTCTCGTTGCCGATGATTCCATTGGTTCAGACTCAGCCAGAATTGCAAGAGAGAGACAGAGAGATAGTATGAATATCTTTCTCTGTAGGTAGCATGTGGTTTCCTGGTACCATAGACTGTGCCCGAGGTGGTTTTAGGTTTCTAGTCGGTGGTTTTTCATTACATGTATGTGTATATGCACGCGTATGTATATCCATCTTTGAATGAATTCTACTTTTCGTACTAGTACTTTTTGGCTTTTTCTAATTAACTCATAAAAATTTGAAGGGATAAATACACCAATAATCCTACTAAGTTCTTGTTCTAAACATAGCATCTCTCGTTATATCAAAATCAAGGATTACGGCTTATAATAACTTTATAAGATTTGCAATACCGACAAAGTTTGAAGGGAAAGCGTTAACCCCAAGTAGAAATTCATACACCACTAGTAGATGTTTTAGTTTTCTTAATTCTATCTAGTCCATTTCGTAAGTATGAAGCATCCAAGATCGACAAGCTTTATGAGGTAACTTACCTTAATGAAGTTGAGAAGATCTTACGTACTACCCTCTCTCTTCTAAATTCTTACGTTGCTTTTGCTAAACAGCCATCCTCTTTTTCTCCTATTCGTTTCATTAGACACTTAATTTGTCACATTCCAAAAGAGGTGAATGAATATCTTCAATCTACACAATTTGATTAGCATCATATCCTTGCTTCTCAACAAGAACAATTTGTTACTCTCCAAATTCTTCCCAATGAATTTTAAAAATCACTTATCAGACACTTCTAGTCTACATCTGGAACAGCAAGCCTGTAAAGATTTAGTTTTTCTCTGAATGCTCCATTACTACTAGAATCCTTGGTTCCTCGGATTTAAATAGAGATCTCATAGTTGAATGGGATATTCTTGATCAACTTTCTGCTCTCCGGATACTTTTTAATGGTCTACTCTCTAAAGACCAGTTCAAGGAATTTGTCGACATCAAAAGGATATATTCCTTATAGGCAGCCCAAGTAGAACCAATTGTATAGCAGCTGCTGAGTTCTAGTGCAGAAACTCACTTAGAGTTTCTGGAGAAATACTCTAATCCATTGTGGCTTCTGAGTTCTTTGTCAAATTGCCTTTCAAGAAAAATAAAGATATCAATCCAGCAAAAATAATCCATTCAAGGATGAATCTTGAAGATGCAGCTCTAGCCCATCAAGAATGCCATCAGTTGATATAGCAAGGAATAATTGAGCTCTCTCACTCTTAGTGGGCATGTGAAGCATTCTATGTCAACAAAAGAATTAACCAAAATAGATGAAAAAAGAGATTGATAATAAATTTTCAGCCTTATTTTCTGCAAGATGGCGAGTTTCTTTTACCAAATAGAAAAGCCTTATTTTCATGCTTGACGAATGCAATGATTTATTCCATGTTCGATCTCAAAGCAGGATTTTGGCAGCTTAAAACCCATCCTGAAGATTGCCACAAAACAATATTATGTATTCCTAATCGGCATTATCAATGGAAGGTACTTCCTTTTGGCTTTGTTTTTTGGGCTTTGGTTTTGGTGGTTCATTGAACTTATGGTTAGGAGGTGGTGGTGAGGAAATTGGGGATAATACTGGAGCAGGGTTAGGCACTGCGTAGGACACCATAAATTGGTACCTTCCACCGTCTTCACCAAGAGAATTTATGGAAAAATCTCCATCTAGTTATCTATGGTAAAAAGGATCTCGGGCCTTTTTCTTTTTCTTCTTCGCCTCTAGAGGGTTTGTACAAAGTTCACATTGGTAGTCCATATTCCAGTAACAATATCCTGTAACCGGATCTTTGAAATAGTAAATAGGATTACCACTTGTATCAAAGAAATGGACCGGAAGACCAGTGTGACGTTTATGCCAAAAACCATTTTCTTCATCTTCTTGGTGGTCTCGTGCAATTGGACCATAAGAAGAGTGGAGAAAATAAAGCTAGGTGCTTCTGTCTTCTGTTCTGTGTAGTCAAATTTAATAATTACATTGTCATATTTCTTATTGGTAAACTTTGGCTCAATAGACTAAACGGACAGACATCCTTGTGGAGCTTTTCATAGTTGGTTACCCAGGTTTTTGTGAGGAGTTTAACCAACTTATCTCTAGAAATATGTCTAGGAATATGAACACAAGATGTTGTATGGTTATTATCCACTGAGATCATCACTGTTTCTTTTGATGCTAGAAGAGAAAGATCTATGGCTTGGTCTGAACCCTATACACCATTTGATGGTGCAAGGTAACAACCATAGAATCGACGACTTGGCGAGCTCTAGTAGCTTGGAGTTAGACTTTCAATGTAGTAAAAAGTTGAAGGTCAAAAGGTGCCATGTTGAAATTTGGAAATAAGGTGACAAACGTTCCAGCATTCAAGGTAGTCTCGATTGTCCTAATACAGGCATTTTGGTAGTAAAAAAACCTTGTATCTAGAACAGCCATACGAGCTACAATAGGAAGACCTTTTCGACCATGAAATGATCAAGCAAGACGGATTGCACCATAGTGCAAATGTGTATATCCTTGTTGAATCCATTGGCAAAGCAATTCAAGAGGAATTCGAAGAGTAATGAACTGTTTTTGTTGAGTAGCAAGGATGAGATGCTGATTAAGTCGAGTGGATTGCACATATTCCTTCACCTCTTTTGGAGAGTGACAGATTAACTGTCTAATAGAACGTATATGAGAAAAAAAAAGACGATTGTTTAGCAAAAGTGGCATAAGGATTTACAAAAGGGAGGGTAGTAGGTAAGATCTTCTCGGCTTCCTAAATAATTGAGTCCTAAAACTTTCAAATAGTGCAATAAAGACTTAAAACTTGTCACAAAAGTGCAATCGAGTCCTAAAACTTTCAAAAAGTATAAACAAGTCTTAAAAAACTTATTAAATTGGTCCAATTAAGTCCTTACGTTGATTGCACTTTTTGAAAGTTTTAAGACTCAATTACATTTTCGTAATAAGTTTTGGAACTTAATTGTACTTTTTAAAAATTTTAGTATTCAATTATAGTTTCATGACAAGGTTTAGAACTTTCAATGCACTAATCCCTAATTTTAATTTGTATAATCAAGCCCTTTTACTTTCACAACTTTTCTAATCAAATATCTCCGACACTAGATTTGGCAAAATCAAGCATACGAGGCCTTCGGAGTGTGACATGGATAAGTTACCGCCACCCTCTCCTCTGAGCAACCATGCGCAAGCCTGTATAGGAAGAAACTGAGAATTTTGGAGTCCAGTACTCAGTCGATTCACGAAGGAATCCCTCCTGTTCGCAAGCAAAACCAATAGAGAGGCTAACCACAAAGAGGGAGAGGGAGGACCTCGTTGGCTCTGGCTCCATGGCATAGAGAGCAAACCTAATATGGAGGAAGCGATCAAGCGTTCTCTCTCTTTGAGCGCGAATTGAAAAAGAAGAAGAAGCAAGCCCTAACTTCTCCTAATATTCGGAGCAAGGAACATCTACAAAAGTTTTTCCACGTCAGCTTCTAACTTGGAGTTGCCATGTCAGAAGACGTAACAGTGATTTTTTACGGGGGGTTAACGAGAGTAGATTTGAGACTAAGTAAAAGTTGAGGGTTTTTTTATTAGAAAAAAATTTGGAGCAGATTTGAGATTAAACCTAAAGTTGAGGGTTTTTTTTAGGGAATTAGATCTTTTATCTACATTATGCTTCAGCATTCGCATTGATAAATTTTTCTATGGTGGCGTCCACGTAGGCGGTCATATAACTAAATCTTATCCACGTCATACTCTAACATTGCAGATGAATTGCATTAGCCAGATTTAGTTGGATTTGATATCGAAGGAACATGATTAGAATTTTTTTTAAAAGAAATGGACTTAATAGACAAATAAAAGGTGCGTGGACTTGATTAGAAAAGGTTTGAAAATATAAGGGCAAAAAGTAGAATTTTCCTATATTGTATGCACACACGTATCGTACACCCCTTAAGTGGTATATAAATTTTTTGAGAATAATAAATGTCTTAAATTTAGGAAATAATCTAGTGATCTAGGACTCTAACACAAAAGTCGATGGATTTATCCAAGTGAAAGCTCAATGTGTGACCTTTGTCCGAATATATAGAACACTCCTCTCAATTTGCCCGGTAACAATTTTAATTATCGAGAATTTAGAATTTCCTGCTGCTTCATTTAAGTTGTGTCGTTCTACATGACTCGTGCATATAAAAATTAACTTTCATGAACTTTTAACTGCCTTAAAAAAAACCGAAGATCGGTGTTAAAATTAGAACTAATGACACGCGCACCGATATCGAGTTAGACAACAATTATTTTTGCGGGAAATTTTATTAAAATTTTGAGAATCGAATCCATATGTACATATCAAAGATATTTTTGAACAATGCCAAAGCAAATGATGAAAAAGCATTATAAGAAAAATGTCTTGAAGCTTGTAGTTTACATTTAATCGAGTGTACCTAGATCACCCAATTAGTTAATCATGGTCAGAATAAAGTTGGATTAGTTCAAAAGTACACATGTTGCATAGTGAAGTATGTGCTCGAGCAAGGAGATGAATCAAATTAGTATTTTCACTCAAGTTTCTTTTGTTTCACAAAAAATAAATGATTTGAAAAATATTTTCATAAAGATGATCTCTTATATCGCTTGTAATAATTAGTCAATAAAAATTGTATTCATCATTGACAATAATTCATGTTTAAATATTTTTATGAATGATGAAAATATTTATCATTTATTTATTTTTGTAAGCAATACAAATGATCATTTTAAAAAATATATATTTTTCAAATTATTTATTTTTTGTAATACAAATGGGACCTTAATTTCAATTTAAATAAAAGGAGAAAAAGCTCACTACAAAAAAACTGGATTTTTGCCACGAAAATTTGCGACGAAAAAATTTTCATGGCAAATTTGCGACAAATTTTCCAACGAAAAGTAAAATTCGTTGGAAATTTCCAACGAAAAATTTTTCGTAGCAAAATTCGTTGGAAATTTCCAATGAAAAATTTTTCGTCGCAAAATTCGTTGGTAATTTCCAACGAAAAATTTTTCGTCGCAAAATTCGTTGGAAATTTCCAATGAAAAATTTTTCGTTGGAAATTTCTAACGAATTTTGCGATGAATTCAAAAAAACTCGGTATTGTTCGGCATTTTTTATATTCGTGGGAAAATTCGTTGGAAATTTCCAACGAATTTTTCCACGAATTTCAATTTTCCGGGCAATTATTTCAATGTGTACAATTTTCGTTGGAAAATTCATTGAAAATTTCCAACGAATTCAAAAAAACCCGGTATTGTTCAGCATTTTTTTATATTCGTTGATAAATTCGTTGGAAATTTCCAACGAATTTCAATTTTCCGAGCAAATATTTTAGTGTGTACAATTTTCGTTGGAAAATTCGTTGGAAATTTCCAACAAATTTTTTTTCGTTGGAAATTTCCAACAAATTTTGCGACGAATTCAAATAAACCCGGTATTGTTCGGCATTTTTTTATATTCGTGGGAAAATTTGTTGGAAATTTCCAACAAATTTTCCAACGAATTTCAATTTTCCGTGCAATTATTTTAGTGTGTACAATTTTCGTTGCAAAATTCGTGAGAAATTTCCCACGAATTTTGCAACGAAAACCCTACTCCTTCCTTATTCAACATTTTCGCACTCATTATTCCCGTAACTCTTAATTTTCACGTTCTCTTTCTCTCTCTCTCTCTCTCTCCGCGAACAACCTCCATTGCAATCCCTCGCTTCACCTTCGCCTTCACCTTCTCCCTCCGCCTCCCCCTCCGCCTCCTCCCTTGCCGCCTCCCCTCCTCCTCCGGCTCCGGCTCCGGCGCCATGGACACCAAGATCGGGGCCCTCAACTCCTGCAAGCCCCCCTTGGGCGACGTCGGCTCCCTCCCCAAAAGTGCCGCCGCGGCCATCCAGGGCCAGGCCCCCGCGGCGGTCGGCGCCCCCAACACCACCATGGGCCGCCACCTCGCCCGCCGCTTGGTCCAGATTGGCATCACCGACGTCACTCCGTCCCCGGTGACTTCAACCTCACACTCCTCGACCACCTCATCGCCGTCGCCGGTGAGCTCGGCCCCTCGCCATGGCCGGCGAGCTTGAGCTCGCCCAGATCTGGCCGAGTTCTGGGCGAGCTCAAGCTCGCCGGCGACGAGGCTGGCCCTCGCCGGCGGCGAGGGTGATTTTTCGACCAAAAAAAAAAAATTTTCGTTGGAAAAAAAATTTCCACCAATTTTGGACAAAAAATTTTTTTTTCGTAGTTTTTCCAACGAATTTAGCCACGAGTTTTCCAATGAATTTTCCAACGAAAAAAATTCGTTGTAAATTTCCAACGAAAATTGAAATTTTTCGTTGGAAAAATTTCCGACGACGAATTACCAATGAATTTTTTTTCGTTGGAAAATTCGTTGGACCAACGAATTTTTTCAAATTTTTCGTTGGAAATTTCGTCGGAAAAAATATGTTTTTTTGTAGTGGCTTTGATTAATTACCGACGTTAAATTATCCATAATTTATGTGGTCACACGTGGCAAAGTTTTATTCATTGCGTTACGGATGCTTACCAATAATGGAAGTCACCCAACATAAAATATTCATCTCTAGAACTAAAGTGATTGCTTGCGTACCCTAAACTTCTAACTCAAGATCCCCTAGGGTGATACCAATTATCATGAGATGAATAAGATATTAGCGTAAAAATACGTGAAAGATTCTTTTTTTTATTTTAATAATCGGATATGGTCTTACCATTCCGTTGAATAGTGATTGACGGAGAAAATTATCCAATTAATCCTAAACTTATTATACGAATACCAATTAAGTCATAATTTTTTTTCAATTTTGTCAATTTAATCCTAAACATTTATGCGAAATTCCAACGTAGTCCTTCTGATTAATTTTTATCAGAAATTACTAACGTGGCACGGAGGATGGCCGGTGATGATAAACCGACATGTTAGCGAATTCCGGCAAAAATTGATCAGAATGACTATATTGGAATTTCTCATAGAGATTTAGGACTAAATTGATAAAATTGAAAAGTTTATGACCGAATTAACCAATAAATTTATGACTAATTGAATAATTTTCTTGTGATTGACAGTGGTCCCTAAAGATGAGTTTGGGAAATAACTTCTCTCTATTTAAAGCTCGTCTCTTACGATTCTCGGTACTTTTTCTTTATCAATCTTTTGGCCTTTCCCCCTTGCTTTCTAGATTGCACTATAGACATCAAGGAAGTTTAAGATGTCTTATTGATCATCTGATTAGTTAAGAATCAATTTTGCAGTTCAATTTAATTGGCATCGTGGGTCATATTTAAGTAAGCTTATAAACTTAGATTAGCAGCCAATAATAATCTTTCAAGAGTTACTTAAATGTCCAAATGGATGATTCATGGGCAAACCAGGTTTATGTGTGGCCACATGTGCATTAGGGGTGAGCATCGGTCCAGGGGTGACCCTGGACCAACCCTAGCCGATCCTAGTTCCCATTTCTGGTGGGAACGGGCCGGCTCTTGGTTGTGAAATCGCCGGAAGCTATAATGTGTGGGTTAGTCTCTCATTCCGGGGTTTTAGGGTTGGTCCGAGTTGGACCAACCCTGTGACCTCTTTTTTTAAGTCCAAACCTTATGTATATAACTGTAAGTGCCCCTCCTCTTCTTCTGCCATTTTCCTCTCTTAGGGTCTTACTTTCACTCTCTCTCAATCTCAAATTATCACTAAAATCTTCAATTTCCATCTCTTTGGGGCCAGTTTGTTTATCTTCTATCTACTCATTTGAACTCAGCGATGGATTCTCTTCCCCTTCCTTTCACAGTTCTACCTCTAGTGACCAAATCGGTTGTTTCTCCACTGCTAAAGGCGTGTCCCTGATTCTTTTTGTTGTTTCATCTCTGTTATTTTGACGAATTCATCTATTAGTTTAGCTTTGTTGAAATGGAGTGTTTCGCTTGGTTGTGACTGGCGGCAAGAGATGTCTCTCCATGTTTCGGATAAGTTAGACTTAAGGTTTTCATGGTTTTCTCTTTTGAGTTCGGTGAATTTGAGGGTTGTAGATGGCAAGTCAATTAAGAGTTATTGATATGGTTATAGCAATGGTTATGCCACATTAGTTTTGCTTGAAGGAGTGAGGACGGCTTGGTGTTTGGGGCAGGACCTTGTGAGGGCTCGGTATAGTAATTTTATTTTTGTTTCAATCAATAACACAATGTCAAGAGGGAGCCCGTGCGTGGCACGACCCTTGACTAGTATATAAAAATCAAGATGTTTTTTTAATTCTATGTAATTTAGAATAAAATAAGTCTAATACAAAGTTATTTGGTGTTATTTGCACATTAGTGTGCCGTTCGAGGCCTCCACAGTGGTCTTTGCTACTTGCGGCAAAGTTAACAAAACCAAATTCCCTCGATTTTCCATCAATGTCGCTCTTTATTGCAACATGTTTCCTCCGATTAGCATTGAAGGAAAATATACTCATTTTAATTGTAAAGTAAACTTCTTTAGGGAATAAGTTATAGTTTGAGTACCCCTGTTTTACACTTTGTTTATATTTACTTTTGTCTCAACTTCACTACTTCATTTTTGTTAATGAATAGAGAGGCACAACTAAAGATCAGAAGGCACAATAAACGTAAGGGTTTTGTTAAAAGGCGCTCCAAGGGCACTTAATAAATAATAAAAAAAATATTGCAATTTCCAATATACTGATTGTCTTTATGATATGCACAATTAATATTTTGAAAATTGAATTTTCTCATTAAGTATGCTTAACAGTGCCCCAGAACACAAACTAACAAGACCCTAAATAAAAACTTTGTATTAATTATGTTTTTGGATGGAACAATATTAATGTATGTCTTAAATCCAAATGGACCAACTTTAGAAACGAGAGAGAAGGAAAAAGGGAATGCTCTAGAATTTGTGCGCTCGCAGAAGAATTTTCAATGTTTATCATTTACTTTAATCTATTGTTGATTTTAATTAAATAAAGTTCATGAAAGACATTAATCGAATACAGAAGGCATAAGGGGGAGGAGTTCTTCATCATATCCTTTTGTTCATTCAAAGGCGCCTCTATAGACTTTTTATTAAGGCTGGGACCCTCTCTATTTGGAGGGTGAAAATTGAGTATAGAATTAACATGGAGTGCATAGAATTAGGAGAGGAAGGAAAAAAGAAAGGAAAGCGAAGCGAAGGAATGGGATTCAAAGCTACGTATGGTGATATGCCATCTCAACTCCTCAAGTGCATGCTATCAATTTTTCATTACTTCTGTTAGAGACGTTCAACATAAACTCGATACCTTGACGTGGGTAGACCAAGAGGGAGCTCAAGTCTAAACACATCAACTTATCCAATTGGACTTACCTTTACCTAAAAGATTATGCTAATAAGTTATGGGCTAGTTAAGATATCAACTGCTCCACACCATAGCAATTCTCTTAATAGACTTTTTGAACATAAGTCACACATGCATCTTAACAATCTCACATTCACGTGTGTACTCAGTGTTAAGTCTGGTCTCCCTTAATTTAGGTACCATTTACATCGACATATCTAAACTTAAATCTCAACTTTGTTGCCTTGTGAGGACAATAATAACAAAGCCCACCTTCATCCCCAGTCTATTTTTTCAAATCAAATCATGAAGCTTGCCATCAAAACCGCATCGCTACACTACAATGCCCACCTTCACCCCAGGTCCATTTTGCCGGACCTAGTTATGAAGGCTACTCAGAAACCGCATTGGTCATTAGATTCTTTTCTTAAGATATTCACCAACACCGATACAGATTAAGAGTGGGTCATCTATCAACCATCAGCTCTGTAACCGTTTGTTGGGAGTGTGTAGTAGAAATATGATAAATTCATCCAACGAAATCACCAAGAGAGATCTTAAGTTTAAACTCATCAACATATTTAGTCGAATCAACTTTCATTCAAAATTTAAGCTAATGAGTTATGGGCTAACAAAAATATTGACTACTTCTTACCACACCAATTCTCTTATGTGGGATTTTTTCTTTACCACAACTCACATATACATCTCAACACCTTTATTTTAAGCTAAAAAAACATTTTACTCTAGAAATCTAAAGTACTAGAGTTCACTCTAAAATGTATTTCATAGCTCAAAACTCTCCTTTTCCATTCAAGTAAAGATCTGTTTGAGTGCAAAAAATTTAAGCATGTGGAATCAAAATTGAGAGCTTTGGTTCTAATATCAACCAAGTGAGAATCGAAGATTTAAGCATAGTAGAACCTTACAAATTACATGTAAACCGAAGCATTGGAAATGAAATTAATAATGATATCTACCCTAATTAAGCTATTTTGGTGTTATGTTTCCTTATTTGATTGAGTAGTCTATGATAATCTACAAAGTATGAAATTTACTATCTTAATTGGTATATCTTGGACTCTTAGTGAAAACATTCATATTTTATAGAGGACTAATAGTTTTCTCCATCCTTGGGTGGAGGAATGGACCTCTTACTTTTGGATCCCAATCCACCAAAATCACATCTTTCCGAAAGTTATTATGCAGATATAAACATACATAGATGGCAACGTATTTAGTAAATATGGTGATATTCATTGTTGTAATCCAGTCATTAGAATATTAGTCGGAACAAAATATTGCCCTTTGGTAGATGTCATAAGTCATCTTAAGTTTGAGGGGGATGTTATATCATAATATCTACGTCAATTCTCCATAACTCATAATTATGCATATATTTACTTTGGTTCTGCATATACCTGATTGATTATAATTGGTATTATGGTTATCATATTACCTTAGATAGCCTTCTAATAAATTTTATAAATAGGCTTATATATTCTTCATTATGACACAAAAACATACAAAGATTTCGCGCTTCTCTTGTTTGCTTTATTCTTATCTTGGTATAAAAGCTAAACGGTCTTGAGATGCACTTCTCACCCAATGCACACCCAACTGCACACCTCGAGTTCACATCGCATCTTGTATCCCTCTCTCGACATCGATCCTCAACCTTGTCTGTCTCGTTCGGTGGTGACATTAGTTGTCTACCACACAACTACATCAACATGATGTCGTGTTGCTTGCCCCGCAACCCCGTTAACCTCTTCTGCTATTCCTGCGCCTCCATAGCCACGTCAACTTCTTCTACTGTCCCTGGCCCGCAACCACATCTACCTCTTCTATTGTTAGTGCACTTCCGCAGCCACATTAGCCTCTTCTGCTGTCTCTACTCCGCAGCAACGTCAGCCTTTTCGCAACCACTTCAACCTCTTCTACTGTCTCTACGTCATAGCGACATCAGCCTCAACCTATTGTCCTGCAGCATGCTGGACCAATTTTTTCTACTATCAATTAATCAGATTACCGATGGATTCAAACTCTACTTGATGTCTTCTACATCACCTTGAGTTTGAGAGGGCATGCTACCAATATTAGAATATTTACCCCAATTCTCCATATCTCTTGGGATTATGCACATATTCTACTTTAATTGTGCATATCTCTAATTGATTATAATTTTTTTTGGTAAGTTCTAATTGATTATAATTGGTATTATGTTTATCTAATCGTCTTAGATAGTCATATAAAAAAAACTATAAATAGGTTCATGTACTCTTCATTATGACAATATCAATATATACAAAAATTTCACATGACCTGAGTTCAAATATTTCCAAACCCCCTGTTGCCTCCTCAACTACATATTTCCACACTCTAAGCTAAGGTTAAGTCCAGTCTACACGTGAGAGGGAATGTTAGATATTTTAATATTAAACCACACATTCACCTAATAGTTTAAGCTTTTAAAATAGTTGGCAGTGGTTGCAAAAAATCTAACGTAGTATTAGAGTCAGGTTTTATCCGTTTTGCATATGCATTAACCCCCGTTGCACAAATTCCACGTACCACTCCTAATCTGGCTTGCATATGAGAGGGGATGTTGAAATATCTCGCATCACTTGACAATGGGTTTCATATGCTCTTTATATATGTGTGGTCTCTCTCCATCTATCAATTTAAGATTTTGGATTGTACTTTCTAACTCATACAATGCAATACATCCTAACTTCAAAATCATACTAAGAGCGACATGTGGAGTTGACGAATGGGGAACAAAATAAATGAGTATTCACTTACAGGATGGAATGCTATATAGGGCATGAATAATCAAAACTTGACTATCATATTGTCTAACGTAGAGCAAATATTTGTTCGATATATAATTATAAAGTTTGTGTCATAACTAAAGGCTCTCTTTGATGGGCGATACATTTTCTTCCATCAGATTAATCTTGACTAATAAAATAGGAAAAAAAATGGATAATTTTATGGAACTAGGATTGATATTCTTCGTATCTGGTGAGATTAGGTGAGTGCTCAAATCGTTTCCGACATTTCGTTCCAAGGAAAACCAAAGGGTGACTATATGCATATTTAGATAGATGACAGTGTTCCTGATTTGTCAAATATTTGGTGCCGCTTCTGTACTTTTGTAATGTTAAGTTCGAAAGACTTTGCGGTGAAGATGAATCCTCCCCTTGTGTAAACCAGAAGCAAGCCCCACCTAATGCTGCTTCACATGTAAGTAAAAAAGACAAAATGTGGAGAAAAAAAATAAGTAAAATGGTCAAATTTTGAAATCCGCCAACAAATGCCACCACCACTCCGGAGGCTGCGGCCTCATGTCCCCGGTGCATGCACACTGCAACCAGGCAGCAGGACCACCAAGCAATGCTTCACATGTCCACACCACCAGCCCCCTCAAAATCCGGAACGACCGCCATCTTATGAAGTTAACAGATGAAATAAACCTCATTACTTTGCCAGATCACATCAGTCAGCTTGTCGAAATATTTTACCTCATTATTTGTACTTACTTTTGACGATTGAGGTTTGAATTTTGTTGCATCTGAACACTTGGAAGTATTCAAGGATATAACTAAGCATCAAGCAGTCTAAAAAGAAGTGGTTGAGAGAGAGAGAGAGAGAGAGAGAGAGAGAGATTGGCAGAGAGTTCGGCGGGAGTGTCTGCACTAAGCAACTAGCCTGGTCTTCGCCTCCAAGACTTCTTCTGATCGATTCCCTCTTTTGTTACAGTAAAAAAAAGAACCCTAAACAAATAATTAAGGCGAAGTGATGATGATTTGGCTGTCTTTAGCCACCCAAGAAGGCTGCAAGCTTTCTTTTTCCAAATGGTCAAACACCCAACTGGGGTAAGCAAGACCGGAATCATTCCTCACGTTCGCCTCTTGTACTCATTCTCATATTTTATACCTTTATTATGATCACCTCTCACATGACCTCCCTTTACTTTATGCAATTATTTTGATTTTGTTAGGTTTTGAGGGTAGATACTATTATTGTCTTTGCTTGCCTTATAATGTTCTTTTAGTATTGATCTTTCTACATTCTCTTCAATGTAAGGGGGAAGTTCTTGAGTGTGATCTTTTCCATCATTTCTCACGTGGCGTTGCAACTTGGACTTTCTAGGGTTTTGGGAGGTTCTTGAAGTGTTGTGAACCATCCGATCCTTGGACTAAAGTCGAACCTTCATCTTAGGGAATGTAGAGGATTTGATCTTCACTCCGTCCTTATCATCACATAACTTCAAGAGACAAAAAGAATTTGTCCCGTCGAGTAGAATATTGATTTGTTAGCTAGGGCACTTTTCATTATAACTTAGTTATTAATTGTTAATAGCAGCTTGCTTAAGCGAAGAAACTCTCTTCCCATGTGAAAATGGTACCATCATACAACATTGTGAAAGATTGTTGCATATAATTAGTTTCTTTAGCCATTTAATGATCCTATCGGTCTATGCATGTCATGAAAGTTTAGTAGTATTGCGGACTTTTACTAATTATACGCGTCGATCTAGCATGTCATATAGTAACACATAGTACTAGACGTTGCTAATCACACGAAAGGTCATATTTTTCTTTCACTCATTTGACTCGTTTTATCAAACAATACTAGAAAATTATGAAATTAACTCTGGGTGCACCAAAATCAACTGGAGGACTTTCTGGGCATTCGCATTCTTTAGCCTCTGCTAATATCTTTTGGATACTCGAGAATGTTGAGGACTTCTAATCATGTGGTTTTGGCCGCAACAAATAATTAACGCGTGCAACTTACCAAAAAAAAAATAATTAACGCGTGCAGCTTTGCTGCCTAACTTGCTATTTTGTGACATTTAGTTATATTAGACACAGCACGTTTGCCATTACTTTACGACGAGGCGTTAAAAAAAGACAGGACAAAAAGAGTCAGATTAGGCACTGAACATTGATACATTAGAGCTTGGTTTTTTCCACTCCATTGCATTGAGAAAAAAATTATTAAAAATATTAATGAGGGGCAAAATAATAATTTTTTTTCTTGATCCAGCAGCTTTATTTGAAACTTGAAAGGGAGACACATCTGATGTTTCAAACTGATTCTTACTGTGTGTGAAGCTTGACATTAGCTTATATTCTACAGGAACTTTGTTATCTTGCATCAAATGTAATGTTTAAGGTTCTGTTGTTACAAAAAAACGTCTACACTTAAGAGAAGGTTCTTAGACAAAATGATTTTTTCTTTTTTCTGAAAATTCAATTTACAGATAATAGTCACATAATCATGGCCTATTGCTGATGAAGGAACGATTAAAATCTGTTTAGAGCAATATGGTTTCAATGATGATTGTTGCTACTACTGACATGAGCGGTGGCTAAGTGTAAAAAAGATGACATTAGTCTAAACTCCATTTATTTCGCAAAAAACAAATAATTTATAAATTATTTCTTAAAAATAATTGTTTGTATTTTTTGAAATAATAAAAAAATGCACATATTACCTTTTGTTTAATGAGGGTGTTAAGTTAGGATTTTTATTAAGTTCGTTGATATTATAAAATGGTTTCTACAACTATCGTGGGATGGTTTGCATGGGTAATTGGATTTAGTTTCGGAAGTGGATTTTCTACGTGTCGGGAAAGTTACCAAAAAAATCACAAATCTATCGTACAAATATCAATTTAGTCTTAAACCTTTCAATTTGACCAATTTAGTCTTAAACCTTATGAGGAATTTGCAAATGCAGTCGTTCCTGCAAATTCCCATCGTGTCATATAGGATGACCGGTGTCCACGTCACCAAATTTTACATTTGCAAATTGTGAAAAAGTTTAGAACTCAATTGGTCAAATTCAAAAATTTAGGACTGAATTGACATCATACAATAGGTTTATGATTTTTTCGGTAATAATCCCCTAAGTGTCAACCGGTCTAATCAATGATGATCGATTAAACTATTTCTTACATGTCTATGGACGTAAAGATTTCCATTGAATAATAATAGTTCTTGATTGTAGGCGTTTGGGTGGCTCTTTAAGCCATCCATAGCCACATTTGAATTTCTTGCCAAACAAAACAATACTTTACTTTATAATAACTAAAAACAATATGGTGTGACTTATTTAAATATACATTTTGTATAATCTTAAAGTATTTGATGTACTAGATGGAAGTCCTTTATCAAACTCTAAAAATTAGGTAAAGTCAAAAGCTTAAAGCAAAAATCAGACCAAACATCAGCTTAACTTTCGAGAAAACGATTTCTAGTCCTATATCGCATCATCTAAGGGTAAATCATATCACTCTTGCATTTCATTGTATTTTTACCTCCGTCTCGACATGTAATTTAATTTTAACCACAGTAATAAATGTGATGTTATTCTGCTCTCGTCCAACATGCGGCGCAACTTATAAGCGAGGGTATCTACTGAAAAAAATAAGATTGATATACATTGTGGCCTCGTCGGATGTAATTTTCATGGAAAATGAAGGAATAGAATGATGCTAAGCACTGTTTAGAACTTGCTAAGGTATGAAATCCAATGCACGATATTTTCTAATAACTTAAACTTTGAGATTGAAAAATCTCTTCGATATGGTATTAGACTTGAGGACCGAGTGCTTTTCCTCATCTTTCGACGAATTACTTAATATCCACTTTCAATTATTCAATTTGGTTCAATTTTACTTATATTTCCAACCAAACCGAACTTATGAATTTAGGAAAGCATCAACCCGAACTCGACCTTTGTGTCTCTCGGTTTCAAACTGTTCATGTTAATCCCATGCCAAAATCAGAAAGCTCAACGTCCATGCTATACCATGAAATGGTAATCTCCACAGCATACACGAATGCCATTAAATCAAACTTAATATTTGGCAGAAGAAATTTAATGATACATCTCTCTATATTGTAAAATAAACTCGAAAATAATTTCAATCTCACATTTTCCCCCAATAAATCCCATGAAAGCCAACGCATAAGGTGATTTCTTAAATCTCTTACACTTTTCAAACTTAGATGTATCTTTTCTCATGGAGCTTAAGTTTTGTTTTTCTAATAAAAGATTCCCCTTTTTTCTCCTTAAAATATTTCTACACAAAGCGCATAAGCTGTTTTTTGTCAAGTGATATGGAAGAGACGCAATTTTAATGCCGTAGAGACCTAAAATCATGGAGGACTTGAGGAAATAAACTTGGAAGACATAAAAAGTATACATTCTGTTGGCGACGATTTTCTTTGCCTGAAGATCCAGCGTGGCATCAAAATATTTGACACCCATGATTAATTTTTTTTTAAAATTACGGCACTCAGGTAATCGATTACAAAGCTACAGTATTCAAGCGAGCACCGCACGATGAAAGTCGTGGCATTTGCGATACCGCCTTCCTCCTATCGGCTTCAAATGTTTCGATTATTGGCTTTTGGGTTTCCGATGAGGACCTCCAAACCTAACAATCTGCATGAATCTTCAGTCAAACCTGTATATTCTTCTGGGCAATGGCGTGAGCGATCAGTCCTTGGGCTATTCCCCTTAGCGATTGCTTCATAAATAAATAAATAAAATAAAATAATATATGAATATGAAAGTGCTTGCTGTAGATAAGCTGGTGAACACTAATGAACACGGCACGTTGGGCTGTTAAAAAAAATAAAATAGAGAAAATAAAATAAAATAGAGACAAAAATTGTTTTTAGGTGGGTCAAATTTCGACGGCAACCCTAGTGCCACCGCACGTGCTTTCTTCAAGTTGCGCCTCCCACGAGGTCCAATTGCAGAGGGCGGTGGTACTATTTTATTTATTTTATTAAAAAAAATAATCGAAAAAATTACAGGAAAAATAAAAAATAAAAATAAAAATACGAAAGATTCCAAAACCAGTATTATCAGCTCACACGAGCGGTCTCGAAACTAGTAAAGTATACTGTATATATGTACTGGAGGCACTATATTCTTTTCTTTTCTTTTCTTTTTAAATTTTTGAATTCTCGGTGTTGATTCTTCAATTTGAACGGGGAAAGAAAATTGGAAAAAAAAAAAACGCAATTGCTAGTTTATAGTTTACAAGCCGACCCAACTTGCCGCTTTTGTTGAGTTTGATTTTGGGCTTGGTTCGGTTGTAATTGATAGAAGGGAGATCAACATAATCGGTCCATAAACTTTGATCCAATCTCGAGATACATAGGACGAGTGGAGCGTTTGAAATTTCAAACGGGCCAATCTATTACAATAGTCTTTAAAATCGCGAAACCCGGGTACGGGCAGCAATTGAATTTGTTCATGTGTACCCGATGCGCGACCTCATTCAACCTCAACGAGAATTTACGCTCGCGCAGGTCCTCTGGAGGTGTAGGTTACGTTATTTATTTGAGTGTCTTGAGCAGGCGATTGCATAAACCCAATCCGGTCTCTGTTCTCGCCAATTGAACATCAAAAGAGTTTGGCTACAGCAAGCCGTTTACTGAATTTTGATCCTGTCTAGATATGCAACGTTTATGACTGAGAACTAAACCTTCGCGAATAACCAACTACAATGTAGCACATTACCACTAGTACTTGATGCTGTGCCTGCTTGACTCCCAGGTTCCTCACCAAAGTGGCAACGAGCGACAGACAAGGTCGCGAGGACCGGTAACAGCAAACAATGGAGAAAATGGATGTATCATTCCAATTGGAACAGAGCAAGAGGCAAGTGGCGGGGACAAGTTCTTGGGTAATCTAAGTCTTAACATTCAGGAATCATGTGAAGATTCCGCTGATGTTGGGGCACTGAAAAAGACACTTGAAGATTAGTGAACCTATAACAGAGGCCAAGGGATACAGATCTTTGATACCATGTGGAGTGCGAACTCCATGTACTCAAGTCACTGCTTCTGTTGTATCTTTTTTCCCCTTCTACAGGAAAATATAAATGTATGAACTTGCTTGCTGGTTATCAAGCTTTTGCTTTAATTCGCAAAATGCAAACTTCAATTCAAGCTCTTCTATCACATTCGTGGCCTGTTGGCGCAAAATCGCTATGTTTCGGCAATCGAAGCATTTGGGCCTAATCACAAGATGATAAAATCTATACTACACTGCAGGAAGGTAGATATGCAATTCCAGATGCCCCGCTATGTACATGACAAAGATAAGTTGAACAACAAAAGGCTTTATAACAAGCTAAAAAGGTAGGCCTTCATTTACCCCTCTCTGCCAGGCATGCTAAAGAGTAGAGCAGTAGGAGACTGTTTCAGAATGTCTCTCCTGAAAGCTGTTTTAGAGGAAAAAACTTGGACATCACGCATTGGTCGTTGATTTGTAGTGGAAGTCATTAACCGTCGAGTAAACCAAACCTTCCTCTTCCAAATAACGGATAGCTTCCCTGTCACAGCCCAAACAAAAGGCTCAAAGCTGAAGACAGATTAGGGGTGAGACTTTAGGTTTGTAAAGGTATGGGTCTATGCACACACTCACTGGTGTGTGTTTGTGTTTATTTGTGTGGGAGAGAGAGAGAGAGAGAGAGAGAGAGAGAGAGAGAGAGAGAGAGAGAGAAACCTGATCTTGTCCACTGGAAGACTCAATTGCTGAGCAATATCATTGATGTGTACACCCTTCTCCGATCTCCTGTGAGGTGGAGAAATCATGACATTGAGGAGGCACCATGCATAATGAAAAAAAAAACAAAAAACTAGAAGCGCTGAGAAGCATCCACCTTGATAGGCAAATTGATTACTGACACAAACATTACATACAAGAGTTGAGGCAAAACAAGATTAGTCCAGAGGAGAACTAGACAATTTCCACAAGGTTAATTGCAAAATTTGATTCATTTTATCAAGTCTTCATCTTCTTCCCAGTGTCATCTAGAAATTTGACACAACTTCCAAGGGCTTCTTCAGCGAGCATATAAGGGAGTAAGACCACCCGCAAAACCAAAGCAGCCGTTTTGGGTGTATACTAGTTTGAGTGCCCGTGCAATGCAAAAGCACTCTTGTTCTATCCATGAGCCCTTTTGCCCTTTCTAACCAAGTTTGGACCTAATGTTAAATTCCAAGGATATGGGGATAAATTATCACTTTTATCGCCTCTTAAGACCATTGATCTCTTTTATTTGAAAAAGAAAGACAATTGATCTTAGATTTTAATATAACCAAAGTGTTGTCCTCTACAAGTTGATTTTGTTTTCAATTTCATGAACACTTTATAACCTTAATGATCACTTGGACATTGCAAAATTTTGGTATAATATATTACATGATAGGTACTGCATATTTTTTTGCTGAACATGTTATCTTCAAAACGGAGACATGTATATCACATTTAAAATTTCTTAATACAGTCCACTGATGTGGAACTATAAGTCCAAAATAGTCAGCCCTACGAGGATTGAAATTCAAATGGAAATTGCAGCAAATCACAGCTCAGGTAGAATACACTCCTCGAAGAATCACATCTCCTAACCATCAAGCTGAAGGGAAGAATTGCATCACACAAGTTAAAAGAAAGACTAGCTAAAATTCAAAAAAATTCATTCACTCGGTGTTCATTGCGTTCTTCATGTGAAGATCTCATTCAGAGACTCTACTAAGATCTACACAAAGTTGAAATGGGTACATGAATCCTACTTAAAAATAGGAAACACACTGTAAAAATGGAAGCTCGGTAGAAACCTAATAGTACTGAAGTCTTAGTAGATAGAGGAATTCTAATCCTTCAAGCATTCTCATTTAGGTTGTGGATTCATGCAATGGTCCATCTCCACCGAAACTAGGTAATAGCATTAGTTTTTGGCCACAACCACATTTAATTTGGTGGGAAGTCTCCAAACACGTTATGCATAATGACTCTTAAGATCTCACACAAACAACTGAAGAATATTTAACTAAGCAATTCAATAAAGGTTATATTTCTGAGAAAACTTGAAAACTAAGTGATCAGCGAGTAACTTTTGAACATGAAATTCAGCTCTGCTTCCGTGATATATTCAAACACATAGAAATACATATACAGCAAACAAGATCCAATCCCTTTCTTGCCATGAGTCCTTCCTTCCACAATTGACTTTTGGCACTATTCCCACACTTATGTCATTTTACTTTGGTTTCTGCAAAAATATTCCCCATTCAAAGTTGGGCTAGAATACACCTTTTGAAGCATCAAGATCAGACTTTGTGATCCATGGTGCGCCAAATCTAGCATTCTAGTTTAAAGGGTACATTTTGGAGGAGAAGCTCATTCAATAATAATATTGACAGCAGATGCACTTCAACAAAGATTGATAGTGTTATGTGGAAAAATTCTCATTCCTAAAGACCCCATTGTGGAACGAATGATTTCTCTAACCAAATCAAAACCCCTATCAGGATTTCCTTTTCACAGAATCATCAACAAAAGATTTTGTATAAAAATTGAGGTAGCGAAGAAAGAAATTAGAAAGCAAGATTAGTGTACAGAGAGGAGAAAGAAAGGGGGCAGGGGACAAGTAAACCGAGGTGACAACCAGTGACTTACAGGTTTTCAGGCCGATGAAAGCAATCCAAAACCACTTGGACATTCTGACTAAATCCATCAAGGCTATGCTGGCCAGGTAACTGGACAAGAAAATTCGTTTAAGACATGATTACTATGTGAAACTACTAGCACAATTCAATCTGATAGGCTCATGCCTGATTTGGTGGGGGTGCTGGATGTGGCTTCATGGAGTTGCTCATAATTGGATTTGTCATCTGAGGCTGCACGCCGGCCCCAACTTGAGATTTCTGCAAGCAAAATTACAAAGTGACAATAAGAGAAAAAAATTGATAACGCGTGAGAACTATCCTCGTACTCATATTTCACATTGTAGACATAATCATTGTATGCTCGTTTCATTTGAAGAAGAGATACCTGTAGCCTGGTGTTATATACATGCACATAGACACACTCGATAAAGTGACTCGCAATCTCATTATAATCAGTCACAGGCCTGAAGAACAAAAAAGATATCAAATCAGAACTGTACCATGTATCTGAGGCAGACACTCAGCAGTATTGCAACATGCCAACTTCTCGATCATATAAAGTTTCGAAGTTTCGACCATGTTCCCATCTACTAGCATATCTGATCATGTCCACACCTAATACCTAGCTCCATTTTTTATGAACAGTAGAAGAGGTCTTACATACAACTTTACATAGACAGAGCAAAAGGTCTATCGTATAAATCTCTAGACCCCATAGTTAGCTCCCATTATAAAGTCAATTCCAAGATTTTAGACTAATGCCAAATGTCAGCTGAGAAAAATTAGCAGAGCTAGTTAACTACATGTAAATGCACTAAAACTCTTAGACAAATTGGTAGCTTCATATGTCAAGGAATGATTATCAGGTATCTAATGAGAGATAAAGACAAGTATTTAAAGACCAAAAAAGTTGTAAATCAGATAAAATATGGCCTTTCCATATCCTAATTAAACAAGAAATTAAGAAAAGTTAATCCCAATAGCTGTGAAAAATAACGCACTTATTAAAAAAAGGAAAAATTGACAGTCTGTATCATTTGCTACAGAGAGACGTTATCAGTACCTAAGAGAGAAAACATTGAGCTGTCTTTTGCCTTGAAAGCTCTTCAAGTGTCCGTGAACCCGGACATACATGCCATCCCTGTTTTTCAAGTAAAGCCGCCAAGGAAAGAAATGTCACACAAAAGGTAAAATCACGTGGAACACTTACTGATAAATCACAGAAAATTTCCCAACATCTTAAAGTTCAGCAAGTTGCAATTTATGGAAAATATTGCGGTAGAATCATGCCGTGACCATTTCTACAGGAACCAATCATTGCATGCTAGATGAAATTGGCTTCCAAAGAGAAAGCAGTGTAAAGTAAGCAGCGTTTCTGATAGGCTCTCGCTCTGTAAAACTCTCCAGTAACACTGCGAATGAGAATCATCCAATCAAAATCTAAGACATAGGGAAGACAATATTTTCTGGGTACCAAGTTGAAAGAAAGCCTCATCCTTAATATATATGTAGCGGCATACTCGTACTTTTGCACACACAAACTTTCAATTATTCATGTAGGTCTATATTTATAAAGGATTAACCAATAAATTTAAAAACAATAGAAACAGAGATATGTTTAGTTCTAATATTTGAAAAATTCAAAACTCAAAATTATCTGCAATATTGCTACTTTTAATCTCATATGGGAATAAATTGATTAATCTGAAATGCCAATATTCCATCCATGCTAATTTTTTTTAAATCGTCTACAAACACTATCTAGCAGAATTCCACTCTGCTTTTATTAACCCTTGACAACATAAACACAATGCAACTCACACATACATGTTATTAAAATTACATTGACCTGATAGACCACCACCTACAATGAGAGAGTTATCTATTCAATTGCGAAAGTGAGAAAACCATGGGACAGGGAAAAGAATATGAAGAATATTATATATCTAACATCTATTTAAGAATCACAACACATCACAAGAAATCTCACAGGATTCCTTCCATCTCATTGGTGTCTAAAGGTTCATTGATCCTGCAAAAAGAAAACACAAAGATAAGAACTAGAGGATTAGCACTGAGTAACATCAATGCTCATACGGAAGTTAAATTATAGAATGGGGAAAACAAAATTATTTATTGTCACCATCTATTACAGTCAATCCGCCCTGTCCCGTCGTCAAGGGAAAAGGTAACGTCAGTAACTCTTTCAGCTTTATTGTAAACGATACCCAACAGAGTCACCTAATCAAGGTTCACAAAATAAGAATTGTCTAAACGATCTTCTTAGAAAAAGTAAATAGAGAGGGAAAAAGCAGAAAACTCGAGGAGCGCTGCCTACATTAGTCGCGTCAACACCATCAATAAGGACATTGATTTTTTCGTCATGTGATACCAAGGCATTGTTTATCTGCTTCACCGTCACAGGAAGCAAAGACTGGGTGTCACGACTCTGCAGAACAAAACGCAACCATCAAACTTTCCTTCTCGAATATTTTGCACATGCAAATACAATTTCAATATCGAAACAATCGCGTTAGAGACAATCAGAACTTCTTCAAAACTCAGCATCCAACCACTTAAGTGATGGAAATACAAACTTGCCCAAGAAATAAGCTAAACTTCCACCCAAAAATGGAGGCACACAGAGATGAGCCACTAGCAACAATAGTGAACTACAGAGTTACATGAGCCCCGGCCATATCGATCATTTACCAACCCCTTCATATTACACTACATTCCTCTCTGCGCTTCTCCACAAGGGCAATTTCTCAGTTCCAACGTTTGCGGTTGGCAATAGAATTGCACAACAGCATCAGATTTTTCGGTTCTTCGAAACCCTAACTCTCCGTTCCATCCGCACCGCGGCTCATAAGGAAGCGATTCCGCGAGCACGACGGCACAAATTGCCCCCAAACTGCCCAATCGTGCCGCAATCTCTCGCCAAACCCAGAACACGGCCGCTCGAGCCGGACGATCCGTCGACGAGCTCGAGCGGTACAGAAGAAGCGCCGCACGGAAGAAAAAGAGCGCGAAGAGCGCGCCGGTGCTACTTACTTTGGCGGGAGAGACGGACGAGGGGTCGGCGGCGAACTGGGCGGTGGACTGGGAGGGCATGAAGCCGCCGCCGGAGAAGGCGGCGGCGCCGTCGAACTGGCTTCCGAACAAGGCCATCGCCTCCGGACGCCGGCGGCTTACGAAGCCCTAGGAGGAGGAGGGGATCGAGTGCGCGGGGAGTGCGCGAGAGGGCTTCAGCGACTGAGGTGTCGATTCCGTCGATCTATTTTCCTTCCGTTTCCATTTAAAAAGGGTCGTGATTTTCCCGCCCGCGTATCCGGCTTTGCCCTACATTTTCTTTCTTGTTTTCCGGGAGAAGAAAATGCCGGAAACAATCAGATCTTTTTGGCCGAATTCCCTTAAAAAAAAAACCCCTCAACTTATGCATCTGTTTTCAATCGAGTCCTTAAATGTGTAAAAATTTCCAATCAAGTCCCTTTGACGCCGAATCTATTAGCTGGACTTGTTATCGGAGCCGGCAAGAGTCTGACGTAAAAAGTAAAAAGGGGGGAGGGGGTGTTTTGAAGGGGGTAAGTGCACTAGAAGTTCTTGAACTTTACGAAAAAGCAGTCAAGTCCTAAAATTTTCAAAAAATATAATTGAATCATAAAACTTGTTACGGAAATGCTGTCGAGTCTTCAAACTTTTAAAAAGTATAATCAAGCCTTGAAACTTGTTACGAAAGTGCAATCGAGTCCTAAAAATTTCAAAAAATGCAATTAACATAGGGAAATGATTTGACCAATTTGATAAATTTTAGGACTTGATTATACTTTTTGAAAATTTTAGAATTCGATTGCATTTTCGTAACAAGTTTTAGGACTTAATTGCATATTTTGAAAGTTTTAAAACTCAATTACACTTTCATGACAAGTTTTAGGACTTCCAATACATTTATCCAAAAAGAAAACATTTTGCCATTGTGAATCATTGGCCAATGCATAGGATTAAAATCATTTGAAGGGGTGAGGGCACTAGAAGTTCTTGAACTTTACGAAAAAGCAGTCAAGTCCTAAAATTTTCAAAAAATACAATTGAATCATAAAACTTGTTACGGAAATGCTGTCGAGTCTTCAAACTTTTAAAAAGTATAATCAAGTTCTAAAACTTGTTACGAAAGTGCCATTGAGTCCTAAAAATTTCAAAAAATGCAATCAACATAAGGAAATGATTTGACCAATTTGATAAATTTTAGGACTTGATTATACTTTTTGAAAATTTTAGAACTCGATTGCATTTTCGTAACAAGTTTTAGGACTTAATTGCATGTTTTGAAAGTTTTAAAACTCAATTACACTTTTATGACAAGTTTTAGGACTTCCAATGCATTTATCCAAAAAAAAAACATTTTGCCATTGTGAATCAGTGGCCAATGCATAGGATTAAAATCTCAAGGATGATATACACAATTTGACCTTGAGCAATGAGAATTTTCAACAAGAACATTGCACTCGAGTTTTCCATACCAAAATTCTTGTCGACTACGACGAGCACATCATCTAGATTTGGACACAGAGTGACTCAATTAGAAAATCTATGCAAGGCAAAGGATTTGAGTAGACGAGTTAAAAGTTCAAGAACTTGATTGGAAATGTGCAAATTCAAAGACCAAAAATAAAATTTTACCTAACAACGATACCAACATAATATTTAAGTTAAGGGCAAAAGCCGGCAAAAGCCAACAAAAACCATAAATTATGCCCACTCCAAAATACTTGCCATAATTTTTTTTATGTGACATCCAAAATCTCAAACTTGTACCTAAGTAACGCATTTACCTTCCGTTAAAATTCTGTCAATGGAAACCATTAAAACCTGCCTACATGGATACTAGAAAGTAAATATTCTTGACATAGCGCCCATGGAGTTTAAGTAAAATAAAATTGACGTTGTTTTCGTAGAAAAATCACCTAACAAAACCTTGACGGAGGTAAATATGTCACATAAGTATAAGTTTGGGATTATTCATGTCACAAGAAAATATTTAGGGTAAATGTGTCACAATGAACATAAGTCAGAGTTTCTTATGTGGTTTTCTTCCTTAATTTGATCAATTATCTACAACCATAATGGATGTATCGCCTTTCAAAACTTGTCCGTATGAAGTTTGCAGAATTTTTCTATAATAGTCAAAAGGGGGCTTTAAGAGGATATGACTATCAATCGAATTCCAAGATAGGTTGAATGACAAATGAAGCATCGGGTTTAGAATGTTCCTATCAATAGGCAATTGAAGGTCATTTACTTAAGGGTGCATTTCAGAATGGCTTTTCCAAGGGCCTTGGGCCTTTTAATCCCCATGGGAAAAAGTTGGGTGTTTGGCAAAATTTTTTGCACCCCTTTTTCTAAAATGTTAGCTTTGGGAAAGTTGAAAGCCAAAGGCAGGTCCCCACCTTCATAAGAACTCGTCTTCTTCTCCAAGTTGTAGATGTGGATGAGTCAATGGTCTGCGAGATGGTCCTGGTGAAGCTCCGCCGGATGGTTTGCAAGACGGTTGCCGGTGAAGCTCCAACATTGCAAATCCGTAATATGAAAAGACCCTAGAATCACCCTAACATTGCAGATCAGATTCATGGCGTTGCCTTGCTAGGGTTGCATGACCTCAGGGGTTGCTTCGCCTAGGGTCGCACAACCCAGGCACTAGGTTCACGCTACCCAGGGTTGGTGACGTTGACATCACGGACCCTGGCACTACGATGTTGGGGTCTAGCAATCCCAAGAGTCACCTTGCCCGAGTTTGCGCAACTCAGGGGCAGTGATGCAGGCGTCACGTAACCCTGACAAGGTGACTCCAAGTGAGGTGACCCCGAGAGTCGCACAACCCACGCACAACTCACTTGAGCTTCACTTAGCTTCAGTTGACAAGATTTACTGCAACGAGATCTGATCTGATAAGGATCGCCGATTGTCGCTCGCCTAGCCGACGGTTGCCATCGATGCTCACCTGTGGTCGCCGCCGCCGAAGCTCGCCCAATCCTTGCCCTCTCTACAAAATCTCGCTGATGTCTAGCCTCTGTTTTTCTTTTTTAACCTTCAAAGTTGCTTTATAAAATATACAACAAAATGAGTTATCCAAACACATCTTGTTTTTCACCAAATACACATTTGTTCAAAGATCCTTGGAAAATTGGCTTTGCATTCCCCCAAAGCATTCCCAAACACAGCTTAAGTCTCAGGTTACACCAAAAGCATTAGTCATCCCTATATATATTCATAAAGCTTGATAATGCATCTTCCAATGTGATAACATAAAAGCCCTTTGCCCTATGGCTAGTCCAAACGAACTTAAAACTATTTAGTTGGATCCATCCATCCTAAGTATTGTCCATCTTTTGTTTTCTCTATTTGATTTATTTTATCCGTTCTCTTCTACAGGTGATAGCATAGTATTCTCATGCCTTACATATAAAGAACCAGTAGAAAAAAAGAGATGAGCTAATGTAGCATCCCAAGCACGCCCCTTTGAAGAGGAATCCTCTAATCCTCATTAGACATTAGATTATTCGCAGGTGAAAAATGTTTATTTTTAAACAGGTCAGTATTTATAACATGCATACGGCATAGCAGCATAGAATTGTATAATTGTTAGGACACGTGGATTCAGAAAATATCAATCATAACATATAATACTATAGGTGATACAAGGTGAGTTCAAGAAATGCGAGAGACAACACATCTATTTCAACCCTGCTAATCTACCTTGACCCACCAAGCTTTAACCAAAAACTAGCAGCTATCATCCATGCTTTCACGACTCCATCCCAAAAACAAATAGTCGTGCCTTCTCCAAAAAAACGGCCCCCTACTCCTCCTCCCGATGCTATCTTCAAAGGACTCCGCTGCTCGCATCACCATCATTCCCATCCAACCCATGGTATGGAAGGGGCCTTACCAACCATCCCCCATCGAGGGCATAAACCCCGACGAAGCCCAAAAGAATAAGTCCCCTTGGGGACCCAATATCCATGGTCATAATAGAAATGCATTTTATGAAAACAAGTCCAGGGAATTCCAAGACCACGAATGCAAATAGACAGCTGTCAAAATCAACCGGCACCCTATAGCTTATCGAGGTGGAGGCAGGGAGGATCAGCATAACTACTAATTTGAAAAAATGTCGACAACAAACAGTGAGCGAAAACTCAGTCAAGTAAACTCTATCACGCCATACTAAACAGATAATGACAGATATTTCAGTCGAGTCAAATAGGTAGACAGATGAACCAATTCACATCCAACCATAACATATAAGACTCTCTTTTTTATTTGGGCGTAATTCACCAAATAAAAGATTGTCAATCGACTAACAGCCATTCTCACGAATTCTCATTTCATACGTTATGTAATCACAAGAGTTTTAATTCACATTTAATTTAGTAACTCAGGCCACAACATCCTCCGGGGAACCCAGTTACTCCTCGGGCATCTCGAACCCATCACGGCATCACGAGGACATCTGGAGAACCGTGTTACACCCCCAGGCATCCGAGGGAACCCCGTTACCCCCTCAAGCATCTCGCAACTACCACGGTATCACGAGGACATCTGGGGAACCGTGTCACTCCCCCAAGCATCCGAGGGAACCCTGTTACCCCCTCAGGCATCCCAACTCTGGGGCATCGTCGTCATGGGGACCGATGGAACAACCACACTTACAATTCCACACCCTTCAGCACATACATTACAAAAATTTAAAAATGCAATTTACAATATCTAATACAGGGGAAACATCTCATCAGAAAGTTCACAATGTGTACGTTACATCTTCTGAAGACACCCAATCGAAATTCCGATTTTTCAAATAAGAATCAATGAAACTTGGAATTTTGGCAATACTTGACAGTTTTGTAGACCCTGGGAAATCAACCCCAAAGACATGGCAAATGAGTTCCAAAAATTCCGAAATTCTAATATGATATTAACAAGACCTTAACACATATTTTTCATGAAGAACACAATTCCAGAATCCCCCGTTAAAGGCCACTTTTAATAGTTTGAAGACAAAATAATGCGGGTCCGCTGAAATAGGAAAATCGAGCCCTGAAGAGTGCTCGTTTCACCGACCTAAAAAATTTTAAAAACTTTCAAATTTTTATATGTTATGGAAAAGTGTATTCTGAACACATTTCGTGAAAGGAAGTATGGCCAAATTCACAATGGAAAATTTTATAAAAAAACAGAGAAGATAAAAATATTCTGAGCTCTGTAGTAAGAATCAGTTTTGACCCGGTAAGGAAATGGTGCCTCAAAAATTCATTTGAGCACGGAAAAATCTGAAATTTATGTATATTGTAGATCAGATATTATGAACAACTTTTAAGAAGAACATTTAATCAAATTCGGTCTACAACCAAAACTGTAAAAATAGAAAACAGTGGATATCTAGAGAAGTCGGTTTTTGGAACCCAAAACAAACATCAAGAAATGGTTTCCCATTGAAGATCCACTACCTTCCAGCCACGAATTCACCATTCTAGGAACTCAAATCAATATGCATGGCCTGTTCCATACTAATCTAGCACCCTAGACCCACCAAGGTTCGTTCTAATGGATCAATCCTTCAAGGACAGCCGCTGCAACCACTTGGACTCGCCTAACACCAACTCAGATCAGTTCAAAAGCTTACCCGAGACTCAACCATCATGCAACCATTACCGAGGCTAGCATAAGGTGATAGAGAATACTTGTCGGTGAGAGGAAGTGGCTGAGATGGCTGAGGTGAAGCTACTAGGTCCGGTGAGGAAATGAGGCGTGAGGGCGACTTCCGGTTGCTGCTGCTGGTTGAGGGTGAAGCAGAGGAACAGCAGCTACTGGGCGGCGAACCGGCGTCTCCTGGGCGAACAGAAAAGGAGTGACGAGGGAGACTGAGCTCGATGAAAGGGTGGGAGTGAGCTGAGTGAGAGCTGAGAGAGTGAGAGCTACGAGAGCCGAGCGAGTAGGCTGGTGAGGGAGAAAAAGCGAAGTCCAATGGCCCTTCATTTTCCCTTGCATGCATGGGAGCCAAGTGGCGGCTCCTATTTGCCATTTAGGGGGAAAAGACAAGAAGAAGAGACAAAAGAGAGAAAATGGAGAGGCTTGAGGGGGTTTGTTGGCGTAAAGGGGTGGTGCTCCGACGGAAAAGAAAGAAAAGAAAGGGAAAGGAAAGAAGGGAAAAAGAAAAGAAGAAGAAGAGAAGGGCAATCGTGGGGCGGCATTCCGACATGGCAAGGGAAAAAAAAATATGGCGGCGGCGGGTTTGCATGGAGTCGGGTCGTGCGAACGATGCGATGTCGGTTAGTTGGCTCGACGGTAATTGATCCCAAGAATCCAACTCGCGATTCCAAAAAAAAAATGATAATCGCGATGCTAACTTCCAATTTCATTTTCCTAATCTCCGTCGACAAGCGCCCTAATCCATTAGGGTAATTTAGTCTTTGGCCATGAAATTTCAGGATGCCATAGTTAAAGTTACGAAAGTTCAAGATATCATATTGTTGAGGAAGTTTCTCTCAAGGTCCCTTAGCCTTGAGGAAAGGTTAGCGTCGCACGACAGTAACACCAAAAGCAAGATGAAATAGAGAGGGCATGAGAGGAGGAGTGGACAATTTTAGTAGAGCCAAATGCCAAGTGACAGACAGGTGAAAAAGAGCAAGTTCCTTATTAGAGAGTCATCTCAGCGGTTCGCTGTTGATGTTGATAGGATTGCTCAACTCGAGATTTTCAAAAGTTAGGAAAAATCCCTTCCATTAATGAGTTGATGGGTATTTATATGGATCGGACCAAAATTATCATTTTGTCAATAGAAGGTATGACACATGGCCTGATCATGCTCATATGTTAATACAAAAATTATTAATGAGATCTTAACACGTGGCGCAATTGTTGGAGATAATTCTACACAAATTTTTTTGTAGCATTTATAGATCTTCCAATCATGGTATGTGTTGTAATATCAATGAATGCCGAAGCTAACCTAAATCTTGCAAATTAAGTTAATGTGAAAATCGTTAGAGAAATAAACTAGGAACGATAAGGACACCCAAGATTTGCATGGTTTGGCCTGACGTATCGATACCTACGTTCATGAGGAGAGCCAGTGGAACATAATCCATTAATAATTGGATAATCCAAATTACAATAGCCCACTCACACGCTCGAGTATTTCCTACACCTAAATTAAACCCAAATCCTAAGTATTTACAAATAAACAACTCAAATGGATATAATACTCACATCACAAATCAAGCACCCGTTCATGTTTGTACGGCTTCCTTCTTCATTTTGTGCGGCTCTAATGAATGGCTAAAGAAACAAGAGCCCACATTCCTTCAATATTCAGCCACTATGCACTACATGATGTTCAGCCACTCAAGAAGAGAGAGAGAGAGAGAGAGAGAGAGAGAGAGAGAGAGAGAGAGAGAGAGAGAGAGAGAGAGAGAGAGAGAGAGAGAGAGAGTCTTACGGCTGACTTCTCAAGACTAAGACAACCTAGGCTTCCCTTCTCTTTTTTTCTTTGTGCTGCTATACTCATGGGAAGATAACAACCGAAGGCTAAGGCTAGGGTTAGAACCAAAAAGAAAATCTATTTTATTTTACCATTTGTTTTTCTTTCCTGCTTGGCCTCACTTACTCATTTGTACGCACATAGGTGTGAGACAAATGAGTCTACTTATTTGACCATGCAACAAATATAACAAGTGAGTGTGTCCCTCTCTTTTGTCTTTTAGTGCATAAGTTTGGATTCCGTAAACGACTCAAACTTGTGACATAATTCAACAATTCTCCACCTTAACTCGATGTTTGAAGTCAAGTCATAGTGTTCATCATCCATGTTGCTCTCCTAACGTCACGATAGGTACTCACTCTCTACAAATGTCAATTAAGCTCAAGCAAAGCTTTGTCAAAGGAACAAACTTTGTCAACATGTCTGTCTGGCTCTCCGCTATAGCAATCTTTCTCACAACAACTTTACCCTTCGCCAAAACATCTCGGATGAAATGGTACTTAATGTTGATATGCTTCGTTTACTCATGATAAACCAGATTATATGTCAAATGTACCACACCTTGATTGTGACAATTTATATGAACACTTTTCTTATCTAATCCAAAGTCCAAGAACAAACCTCGTAACCATATCGCCTCATTCACTATAAAGGTCAGTGCCATGTACTCTACCTTAATCGAAGACAAGGCAACATGGTCTTGTAAGAATGCTTTTCAACTAACTATACTACCTATAAGTATAAACACATACCCTGCTAAAGACCTGCACTCATCCAAGTCACCGGCGTGATCCAAATCCACATAACCAGTGATTTCACTGCCACTGTTGTCCGTCCAGTACACTATACCAACATCTGTTGTCCCCTTTAAGTATCTAATAATCCACTTCACAGCTTCCCAATAAGTTTTACCAAGATGTTTCATGTAACGACTAACTGCACTAACAGCTTGTGAAATGTCAGGCCTAGTGCATAACCATACTATACGTAATACTATCCACTATACTATAATAAGGAACATGGGACATATGCTCCTCCTCATCCTCAGTTTGTAGTAATAACTTATTTTAAAGTTTCAAGTGCTTCGCTAATAATGTACTCACTAATTTCGCCAACTGCATATTAAACCGTGCCACAACCTTCTTAATATATATTTTTTAAAAACTCCTGTAGTCTTGTCACGCAAAATCTCCATATCCAATATTTTTTTTTGCAGTACCTAAATCTTTCATATCAAACTCAGCACTCAGCTATCTCTTCAACACATCAATATCAAATATATTTTTAGCTACTATTAGCATATCATCAACATATAATAACAAATAAATCAAAGACTCGGCCTCCTATCTCCTTAAATAAATACAACTATCATATGACTTTTTGAATAGTCCTAACTAGTCATGAAAGCATCAAAATACTTATACTATTGCCTAGGAGACTATTTTAGCCCATAGAAATATTTCTTTAACAAGTAAACATGATCTTTCTTACTTGGAATAGCAAATCCCTCGTGCTGCCTCATGTAAATCCGCTCCACCAACTCCCCATGAAAAAAACCGTTTTCATATATAGCTGCTCTAGCTCGAAATCCTATGCAACAATAAAGGCAAGTAATATACGAATAGAAGTATGTCATGCCACATGAGAGAACACATCATTGTAGTCAATGTCCTCCCATTGTGTATATCCATTCGCAGTAAATCTTGCCTTATATCTTGCTACCTCGACACCAAGAATGCCATCTTTTCGTTTATAGACCCACTTGCTTCCAATGATTTTCCAGCTCTTGAATACCTTAACCAACTCCTATGTCTGATTTCAATGGAGTGATTCCATCTCTTTGCTCATAGCCCCTAGCCACTATGACGAATCATTACTAGCCATCGCCTCGGAGTAAGACAAAGGCTCATCTATCTCCATCTCATCACCTATAGTTAATGCATAAACAATATTTGTATAACCATAACATACGATGGTTTAATTTACGTTCTCTATTTTCCTGTGGCTATAGTGTGCCGCGGCTATGTTGGTTGTTCACTATCACCGACTTCAAGAACTATAGTCTCGTATGCAGTATCAATTTATGTTACCTCCAAAGTCTCCAGAGTCTCCATTTGAAACTCCATCTCACTATTGACACCATGATTCATCTGCTCTACTGGTGGTGTCTCAAAACTCGTCTATTAAAGCATTCTAGTCTCGTCGAAGATCACATCTCTTTTGATTAGAAAACCGGGTGATCTGGGATCAGTGCACCATAGCCGATAGCCTTTCACTTCAAGTGAATAATCCAAAAATATGAACTTCTCCACCTTTGGGACAAGCTTACCATTACTCACATAAGTATACACAGGACATCTGAATACTTATCATTTGGAGTAATCAACAAGTTCTTCCAACCAGACTTCTTTAAGAGTCTTCCACTCGATAGCAAATGTTAAAGATCGATTAATCAAGTAACATGCCATGTTCAGTACTTCGACCAAAAATTCCTTTCCTAGTCCTACATGCGAAAGCATGGACCGAGCTCACTCAAGTACAGTTCTGTTCTTCTGTTTTGCTACCCCATTCTGCTGTGGACACCCGGGTATTATGCAATGTCTCACAATCCCTTCTCTCTGGCAAAACTCGGTAAAATTTTTTACCACAAAATTCCATGCCATTATCAGTTCTTAATCACTCGATTTGCTTATTTGATTGCTTTTCAATCAAAGCCTCAAATTTCTTAAACCGATCGAACACATCATATGTCTGCTTCAGAAAGTATACCCATGCCTTTCTTGAATAGTTATCGATAAATGTCAGCATATATCAGGCACCTCCTTTCAAAGAAACTGGAGACAAGCACCAGATATCTGAATGAATGTATTTAACTAGTCGCTTAGTCGAATGAATAGTTGTAGTAAACTCAATCCGGCACTGCTTCCCAAAGATGCAATGCTCACATAAATCCAGCTTCCTTATCTTCTGACCCTTCAACAATCCTCTCTCACTCAGCATCGTCATACTCGCCTCATTCATATACCCTAACCGCATATGCCATAATTGAGTCTAGTCAGAGTCCGACTCACTTGATGAAACTGCAACGGCTCTTGTTATGGTCTCTGCTAATAGATGATAAAGAGTATTCACTTTCTTCCCTTTTATCATTATCATGGCACCTCGAGAGTTTTTCAATACTCTACCTTTAGCGGCGTACTTACACCCCGATGTCATAGAATATCCCTAGAGAAATAAAGTTCTTCTTGAGTTTCAGTACATGCCTCACGTCTGTCAATGTGCGCACCACCCCATTGTGCATCCGAATCCAAACTATCCTTATCCCCACAACCTTTCAGGCTACATTATTCCTTATCAAAATTATACCACCATCTGTAGTCTAGTAAGTAGTAAATCAGTTCTTATGATGTGTCATATGATAAGAACACGCTGGATCTAGTCCTCATTTATCTCTTGACGTACTAGTAGTCACACACATTTTAGCCTCTACATCACTAGTGCTCTTCTCGACATCATTCAGCCCACGGGAAAAGCACAAAAAAAGTCATAAACTTATTAGATTGGTACCAATTCAGTCATAAACCTTTCAATTAAACTAATTAGTCCTAAACTTTTTCACATTTGTACCAATTTAGTCTATCCGGCCATTTTTAACCGGAAAAAGCTGATGTAGATTTCAAGTCAGTGCTGCCAGCGCTAACATGGATGTCGGAGTGTGAAACAGTGTCATTTCACTTACTTAAAAAGAAATTGCCCCAAAAAACCGTCGTTTTCTTCTTCCCAGTATAGAAGATGATCTTCACAAATGCGCATGGCCTTGGCTAGCAATTCCAACTCTACAAGCCCCCACCCAATGTCAAGGACGCCAAGGAACAGTGGATCAAAGAACATGCTGGCAAAGTCATGTCTCAAGTGGGCTTTTTGGAATCGGTGACCCCAATTGCTCGCAACCCCGAAAGGTTCACACCCAAAAGAGCCACTGTCTTGATCACCAAGAGGTTCACACTCTGGTTTTTCTCTTTCGATGGTCGTTGTTTGATTTATCAATTTCAAGAAATTAAAATTCTTTTTAAATATCATTTCAAGTACGATGACTGATTACATGCGACATTTTGATTCTTGTTTTTGTTTCAATTAAGGGAAATAGGGAAGAAAAATGAATCCTTCTTGTTTTAACTTTAACACGTTATTACATTTGAAATTGGCATTTGTAAGGCTTCTTGATTACATGCGACATTCCAATTCAGTCTTTTTGAGTACAATGACTGAATGCAGAAAGTTTAGCTGTGTACTGTGGCTTGCACAGGATCTCTACAGTAGGTAAAACCACTTTACAAGAACAGTTATATCAATTTCTCTTTGAAACTGGGACAACCCCTCAATGTTATGAATGCAGTCTCTCCTGTTTATTATGATCTTTTCAGTGCATTATGTGGTGAGTGCACACTAGCATGTTCTTTCTAGCAACAGTCCATTTTATATAGTGGTGGCAATACTTAATGGAAAGTTCTTCCATCATTCTCTCACTTGACAATTTTCTCAATAAGGGGCTCAGGAAAGGAATGATCTTAGTAGCTTCGACGTTTGTTAAACATTTGCATATGTGGTGTCAACATTGATTCTTCAAAGTGAAGGATGCATACTTTTATTTGCATGCTCATGCTTTGGAGTGCGTGTGTAGAAGAGGGAATGCTAATTCTTTAATGAGACTATGGTGTCTTCAATGTATGGTGTTCATCCTATAGGGTCTTCTTAGAGCATAATGACAAAAAAACTTCATCTTCAACCATGCTTTATATGCGCATTATCTATGATCATTGTTTGACATATGTTATTATGGATTTCACACATTAATTTACTTGTCTGGTGGGAAAAAAGGAGGATAAAAGCTTGAAATTGTCAAAATTATGTGGTTCAATTTAGGGTCTACAATGAGCCAATGAGCATTTACAATTTGTTTTTTTGAGTAACTGATCTCCTATTCCATTTAAAAACGAGTTTGCTCTATGCATTTAATGTTTGTTGACCCTCCTCAAAATCAATCCTAGTTAGCATGGAACTTATTTCATTTCTATCCAGTTCCTTCCAATTCATCAATTGTGAAGGATTACCTACTTAGGATCTTTAGGAAATAAAATTGGGTCGAGTCACATTATTAAAACTAGGGTTAATACCACCAAAAATCCTAAACTGGTATGTGAATGATAATTTTATCCAGAACTTTTTTTTTCCACAAAAAATCCCAAACTAATACACTTGTGATAATTTTACCCCAAGCTTTTTTTTTACCCATCAAAAACCCAAAACTAGTTACCTGTGATAAATTTACTCCAAACTGATAAACTTGTGACAAATTTACCCTAAACTATTTTTTTTACCACGAAAAATCTCAAACTGGTACACCTGTGACAATTTTACCCCGAACTAATAATTTTTTAATATTATTTTTATTTTGTCTATTTTTTTTATTTTTTCTTGTCTTTTTTTTTCTTCATCTTCAACCTCTGGCCGGTCGCCGGACCGGCGATCGACCAGAGGCGGAAGTCGGCGAGGTCGGCCCCGCCGGCGAGGCTTGACCTCGCCGACGCGGGCGAAGGCTGCCCTCACCGGTGCGGGCGAGGGCCGCCCTCGGCCGACTCAAGCGAGGGCCGCCCTCGCCGACGTCGGGCGAGGGCGGCCCTCGCCGGCGTCGGGCGAGGCCGCCCTCGCCGGCGTCGGGCGAGGCCGCCTCGCTCGACTCAGGCGAGGGCCGACCTCGCCTGGGCGGACGAGAACAGCCCTCGCTCGACGTCAGCGAGGACGGCCCTCGCTCGACGCCGGCGAGGGCCGACCTCGCCCTATCCGGCAAGGATCGCCCTTGCCGGCGTCGGGCGAGGGCTGTCCTCGCCCGACTCAGGCCCTCGCTCGATTCAGGTGAGGGCTGGCCTCGCCCGACGCAGGCTAAGGTCGCCCTCACCAGATCCGGTGAGGGCGACCTTCGCCAGTAGCTAGCAGGGCCGACCTCGCCGACTTTCGCCTCTAGCCGGTCGCCGGTCCGGCGACCAGCCAGAGGTTGAAGATGAAGAAAAAAAAAATTAATAAAAATTCGAAAAAATAAAAAATAATATTAAAATTTTAGTTCAGGGTAAAATTTTTACATGTGTATCAGTTTGGGGTTTTTTGTGGTATGTTCAGGGTAAAATTGTCACAAGTGTACCAGTTTGGGTTTTTTTTTGGTATGTTCGGGATAAAATTATCACATGTGTACCAGTTTGGGCTTTTTGGTGGTAAAAAAAATGTTTGAGGTAAAATTGTCACACATACATCAGTTTGGGGTTTTTGATGATATTAACCCTTAAAACTATCATAATAAACCAAACTATCTTACTATTTTGTTCTTAGCTTGTGCATCGGGAGATTACTATAATTTTGTAGAATATCATGTTGGTCATTTGATGAAATATTATAATGTCATATCTTGTTCGTGCATTTGAATTGGCTTTGGCTTGGCATGAGTATTGTGACATCCTCGATTTCGGGCTTAGGAAGCCGAGGGCTAGTAAGACATAGATGAACGGGTAAGTTGAGTTGAAAGTCAGTAATGGAATGGACAGCATGATCGGAACGAGTGTACTGAGGGTTGATCATGATTTGATCGAAAGATTGTCCATGAATTGACCTAGGGATCGACAATGGAATGACCCTCTGACTACGTAAATGATTAGAATAATATGACCGTGGAGTGACCCATCGACCATAAGGGCCGTTAGTGGAACGGTCCGGGATAACTGTGGATCAGTCTGATATCGGTATATGTCAATCGCGGGTGATATCGCATGGCCATGCATTAGTCCCGGGTGACCATGAGTTAATTCCGGGGTACTGGATTCCATGAGGCTACATGACAATCAAGGATCGACCATAGGTCGTTGATACTCGAACGTGGCTCGATCACGAATTGGCCACGGATCGTTGCGTTGAGTCGGGTAGGCCATGGACGAAACATGTGTCAAGCCATGTGCCTAGTGGCTTGGTCACGGCCCGGGCAAAATTGCTAGTCGTGCCGACCAAGGCCATATGCCCGATCTTGACCGGCCATCATGCCTGTCAGTCAGGCCACGGACTGGCTACGTGTTCGATCGTGTGCCGGCCATTGTGCCCGACCCTTGTGCCAAGCATTATACCCATAAGATTCGATTCTCATCTTGTCCCCTGCCCAAGAAATATGGCCATGAGTCGTGCATCGTGCCATTTACGAGCCGTCGTGCGTGTTTAGCCGTGAACCGACCCCTCTCTCGTGTGACCTAGCGTGGCGCTCGGCACGTTGCCCATGCGGCCGGCAAGGCACTAGGCACATAGCCCGTGTTGCCAAGCAAGCCGCTCGGCATGTTGCCCATGCGACCCGGTCTCGTGCCCATCCATGTGCCCGTGTGGCCCAGCGACGTACCCGGCCATTTGCCTAATGACTCGGCCTGACACCCAAGCCATCTAAGAATCCCAAATTGGCTTAATTGGGCTTAGATTTTTGTGTAGCCACATTTGATCGCTTATGAGGGCTTTTCCACATTAAACCTCATTTTAAATGGGATTATTAAAATTATTTATCGCAAGAAAACTCTCAGAAAATTATGAGGATTAACATGATACAGGGTTACGATTATAGTGCCGTTTAGCCAATTTCGGATAAACCGATAGGTTCAAGAGGTTTTTTAGTAGAATCAACTAGCTTGTAGGCCTCCTACGGTTCAGATTTTGATTGAAGAAAAGAGACAAAAAGGATTAACTTAGTCAAAAGGTGCAATTATTGCCCTTAAGCCTTCATTATTGGACCCCCATGAGGTATCCCCCTCCATTATTGTCCAAGCTGAGTTGTGCTCTCCTAATAATAGCTCATTTAAGGCTTCTTGATGACTCATTGGTCACCAATAATAGAGCCCAAGACAAGGCCAATAATTGGCCAAGCCAAAGGAGCCGAGAAAGAGGGCCATTCGGCCAAGGAGAGAGAGAGAGAGAGAGAGAGAGAGAGAGAGAGAGAGAGAGAGGGCCAATGAGGAAAAGCTAAGCTTGACCTCTTCATCATTTCTTTTGGCTTTAAGCCCATTAATGGCATTAAATGAAAGCCATCATGAAATTTGACTTAGAGCACCTCTCTTATTGGCTTAGTCTAGGGTTTCTAGGAAGTTTTCAAGAGTTTTTTAAATAGCAAGACACCCCCCCTTCTCTCTCTTCTCACGCCAATCTCACCATCATCTTCTTCTTCTTTTGTTTTTTATTTTCTCACCCTTTTGGCCCAAGAAGCTACACCCAAATAAATCCTGAACCGGCCCGTGTTTCTTCTCGTTCCTACCCAATAGCCCACGGTTTGGCCTTTATAGGCCTAGGTTTGCTCTGCCATGCAAGAAGGAAGCAAGGAGAAAGCCCGAAATTTCTTGATCTCACCCGTTTCTAGCCCGTTCACTAATTTTGTTAGTTATTGTGTAAGTGAATCCCCTAATATCAGGAAAGGAAGTTGCAATACGTTGTAACATGGGTTGCTTGGCCCGTTTCTTGGTTTCGTGGTTGATTTACTTGGCCCATTTTCTGGTTTCATGATTGTTCGTTCTTTCTCGACTAACGATGTTTATGTGTGATACTCACGTTTGATGTTGTTTTGTTGGTTTCGTAGCATGACTTTACTATTTGAATTGCCATCGATGTCGGCACAGTAAGAGTCGACTTGTGTGAACGACGATTGTCTCGTCCTCGCTTGATATTAGAGTTTTTACTTATTGAGTCCTTTGACTCACTCCTATTATTTTTTCTCTTTTCAGGTCCGTAGATGGCGACTCTCCCGACCCGCTTTGGAAACCCCATTGAGATGAGGGCGGAACTACTCACCGTCGTTGATGCCCGAGAGAATCGCGCATACCGTCACATTACGACATATGTTATGGTGGATGAGGTCCGATCAGAACTGGTCCCTCACTCGTACGTGGCCTGGTATCGGCTAGCTAACGGCAACTGGGTTGGGCCCCTTCGTGGGTTTGAGGGGCCATTCGGTGGTGCAAGTGGGCCGGCTCCGGGGCAATCCACGGGTGGGGCGTAGTTCAGCCACTGGATGGGGGAACGGGAGCGAGGAGATGGAGGAGCGAGGGGCGAAGAGTTAAGGAGTAACCGTAATGGGAATAGGCAACCAAGCCAAGTTTTGTTTGTTTGATAGTGGCTTGTGTCGGACCCGTCCTTAGAATGGGCATATAAAATATGTACGTAGTTTGTAAGGGCCCATAAAAAGGGGCTCGATGAAATAAGCACGTCTTTTGTAAATATAACGTGCGTGGTTTGTTTATCTCACTCCTGTTTGTCTCGTTTATCGTTTATTTGCTTTTGCGTGCGCATTTGATTGTTAAAATAAACGGGACGAACTAATATATTTCCGCGAGTTACGGGTCATGTTCGGTCACTAAGTATCGATCCTGATTTCGAGTCAAGACGTGACAAGTACAGAGCAGGAGGAAAATTACTCTAACGTTGGCTTTGGTTTGGCTTTGGCTTGGCATGAATATATCTACTCTAATGTTGTCCATTCAGCATTTGGCTTTGGCTTGGCATGAAACAAATTTCAACATAAATACAATTGTGCTAAGCAACTATAGTTCGGGGAGGAATTTGGAGTTCTTATTTGTGTTTTCTTTTGGTAAGTTATTTGTATCCAATTAGGGCTAGGAATTGTGGGTCAGGCATTATGAGGTGCATTTGGGACTTGATTTTCTATTATTGAGACTTGATTTCAAGATATAATGAATTCTTTACAGGTTAGGATGCTATTGAGGTTAGGCAATGTTGAAGAAAAACTAGTGTCAACTCATAATGAGGATGAGGGCAGTTCAATGGATGCTAAAGTCAGAGCTCTCAAGGCACAACTAAAACGTGTAAAACAAGATGCGACAAAATTAAAGAAACAAAATTCGACATTGAAAACAATGTTGGTTGTGTCATGAGTATTTATAGTAATTTTAGGAAACATTTCATTTGGAAAGTTGAATATGAATGATGTAATGAGCTTGCCATAGGATGTGTTAATGCTGATCATGTTTTATATACAATTTCAATATATTTTTAAAATGTGGTTTGTATTTGTTCGCATGTTAGAGTATGAACATGAATGAAGTGAGTTGTTTGCACTCTTTTGTTTCATATGCAATTGGTTTTTCAATCTCAACACCAGAGACATTATTTCTACTGGTATGACTTTCAATTGTGACCAATGAAGTACAATATGAGGAAAAAAAAGCATTATAATATCACTACTTCATGAATAAACAATCACAACACAATAAACGAGCAGATAACATATGCACAAACCAATTTCATTGCAATAAGAGAGGGTTCACAAGCAAAGTACTTCATTGATCCCTACTGCTATACAAATAGCTATCTAAGATAGATCAAAAAGTTACATCAACACAACTTTATTGAACCCATCATCACAAAAAGTTACAGTCACAACATGTCAACATTAAACCCAACCCCACATCTTGTCACATTTGCCTCTACGAGTAATTTCTAGCACTTGCACCTTTGCCTGTAGGATTTGCACTGGTAGGGCCACTGCCACTTACACCATTTCATGTATGTATATGTACTTGCAAAGAGTATAGTCATTTAAAGTCTTATTGACGAAGCAAGCATGACCCAATGAAAATGGAAGTACTAATCGAAATATTTTTCCTTGAAAATCGTATTTGCAATAATGTAGACCCGGTCTTCTTAGTTGGACATGTCAAACTATTGTGTCTCGTCCTCGAGCAAGTTCAACATATCATCTTTATTCCGATCTTCGACATTCTAGTTCCACTTGCCACCTCATTCCTCCCTCAATCTTTTCTGTTTACGTCTATCGAGCTTCACTCTGGCAAGAAATGGTTCAGATAGCTCCCTATTAGTCTATTTCCAAAATTTGTGTCCTCGAACTGGCATCATCATGTTCTCATATGTAGCTAAGAACTTGGCCTTCTCATAACATTCATTAACATAATCATATACATCCTCTTGCCTATGATTTATAGCAAAAATGGCATGAGGACAAAGCATGCCAATAAGTTTCTATCTTCTACAAGAGCAATCTCTATTAAATACATCCATCAAGTACTTCTCACCCTTATCCATCATCTTATATCCAGCCTCACCATTCCAAATCACTTAGTAATATATCGCACTAGCTTTATTTTCTTCTAACTTTCTTACAATTTTTGGACCATAGTCCTTTCTTCGCCTAACACATGCATCCTTCTGTGTATACATCACTGTCATTATCATTATCCCAATTTCCTTCGACATACTGTAAATGGACTTACACCTAGCATGTATGATTCTCCCATTGAATGCCTCGCATAAGTTACTTTTCACATTAGTGGTGAAGAAAGCCCTAAATCAATATTTTGGCTCTGTTTGAACCAAGTCATGACATGTCACAGTACTAATTTTCTTCAATGCTTGAGAGTATTTGTTAAACTCCATCATAGTACCACTTTTAGCATACTGTCAAAACAGTCTTTGCATTTGTATTCCCTCATACTTTTTGCCTCAATTAACATAGATATATCTCGCACACATCCTATGCTCCACTATAGACAACAATTGTCACAGCTTGTATAAGGCCGTCATATGTTACAAGTGTGACTTTTTAACAGACATAAACTTACTTTTTGTTTGTCACTAATTATGACCCAATCTCATCCATACGAGTTCAAAATGTTGACATCGTATATCAAATTTGTTAAGAACCACGTTTAGGTGTTGCTACTCTCAACTCTGACAATCGCCCAAGCAAATGGAAACATATGATCGTTTGCATCCGTCCCGATAGTGCACAAGATTTAACCTTAACAAATTCCCTTCAAGAAGCAACTATCTAACCCCACAACTTTCGTACATCCACCAAGGAATCCTTTCTTACAATCAGCACAATAGATATACATTCTCTCAAACAATACATTACATTGCATTTCAGGCTTTTTAACCTTAATGTAATAGTACTCATAGGATTTCTCTCCTTAAGCTCCTCTATATAATCCCACAACTTTGCATATTCCTTCTTATAGTTTCCCATCAACACTTGATAAGCCAACAACTTAGTCTTCTTACATTGAATTATATTCACATCTAAGCTCAATTGCTCCTTGATAAGCTCCTTAAAAGTAATAGTTTTGATAGTTGGCATTGCTCTTATCATAGGAAGATAGTGTTTTGCTAACCAAGAATCTGTTACCCTCTTATTTTTTGAACTTATGATATAGGTGTGTTCTGAATGGTCGGTGTTCACATGAAATGATTCAACACAAACATCAACGGTTCTAGAAAACTTCCAAGGACAACTTTCATGCACATTTTGCTCTGATAAATTTCTAATAATTCTTTATAAATTTTATCTCTACATGCTTAGCCACTAAATACTTTATTACAGCATTGTTGAATTGCTTACTATTTTCAAATGTCATAGACACATTAAACACAGGAATAACACAATCAGGATCATGCCTTAGAAACCTTTCTCCTAATAAAATTATCATCTTCTCCTCGTTGATCAGATCCCAAACTCTCATCTCCACTTATTTCATAGTGCTCTGTCTTATAATCAACCACACCATTAATAATATTATCTACATCCAATCCTTGGGATGGTACCAATCCTATGGATGATTCCCTTATAATCAAATCATTTGTGGCACTCCCAACTCTGTCATGCTCTTCATTGCTTCTAAAAGCTCTTCATTATCATGATCATCATCATTAGCAAAAAAATCTTACATCAACAAGAAAGTCTGTCTCCTCCTCGTCATTGTCATGCACATCATAATCACCTTCATCAACTAAGTCATCAAGTACTAACCACTTTCATGCTCAATTATTGTCTCGTTACTTAAACCAACATTAGCACGAGCAACCTCATTGACCCCTTGACTAGCACCCTCATGCACACCCATACCTACACCCAAACCATCACCCTCACTCGTCTCACCAGCTTTAAAATTTTCTCCATATACCTCAATTAACCCATGATGCAAATAAGTAAAAATTAGAACAACTCTTTTATCATTCCATATGTATGTTAACCCATCTTCTAGAGATTTTCCGGGAATTTTAAAATAAAACTTTGGAATTTACAATTTACCCCATTCTCGATATCTCTTATGAAGCTTTCATAACTAGTTGAATTGATATCAATTTTTACTAAGTCAAACTTCCCCCCGACATATTCAAGCATTAGGCGACGGGATAAAGTTCCACCATGGAAAAGACAGACCCATGCTGACTTGCTGCTTATCTCAACCCTACACAAAAAACGCAACATATGTTATGAGCAGGGCAACACATAAAACCATAAATCAGATACTATGTAACACTCTATATGTCATGTTCTAAATGAAAAACCTGTGATTACCTACTCGGATTGGAAGGTTAATAACATCTAAAGATTCAAAACCAAAAACTTCCAAAAGAAAAGTGTTATGGGTTCTTGAAATTAGAGTAGAGCGGACACTGTGGACATAATCAATAAAGTACATTCGGTGGAATTGCAATCTCTCTCTTCATTATCAAACATTAGAACTCAAAGCCACCACCATGAACTCTTCTTTCTTTATTTTTCTTTTATTGACAAGACCACCGTGAACCTTCACTCATTTAGTAAGAAAATCATCATTGGGACTCAATTGACAGTGGGGTCTGTGGATGACCCACATGATAAATCTATGGCTATTCCACAAAAGAGATCATTTATTTATCGAGAAACTAAATACGTGTACACTCAACTCAACTACTCAATTGTGATTGTGCATGCCTCAAGTAATAAAATAATGGAAAAGCTTGTACAAAAATAGAAAAAAAGTGCGAGGGAACAAAAGCTCTCTCTTTAGATCATGCATGGTGACACAACACAAAATTTGAGCACCCATCTAATTGTTTATTACAATTGCATTTGGCCAGACTTGAGTGTTATATCCATTATTACACCCAAGTTCATGATAGTATACACGTAGAATAAATTTCTTCCAACCAACAACAACATACGAGAAGAAGCCAAAAAATAAGACAAGGACATGACACTTGGTTTGGGACAACAACATACTTTTCACTATTCTTTGCTGACGTCAGAACCACTACATGGAGTTGTCGCTAACACTGCGACAACACAATCAAAGCGGGACCACAACACTTCCTCGTGTTTGCTACGGATTGTGATGGACAAATCGGGTCTCAACTGGAATATAGGCAAATCGGGTCTTGGCTAAAAAAGATAAGCGACTCTAGAATTGTGACGCATGAAGGCATTGACCCAAAGGGGCATGATTAACAAAGGTGAGTGATCGAATAATGACTTGGCTTGAGGGAATCAGCAAGATAGGATTGAATCTAGGGCAAAGTGCTGAGAATTTTGGGGGAGATTATAATAGGATTTGGACGAGTTGCTGAGCCAAGGCCACAAGCGTATGTGAAGATCGTCTTCCTTATTGAGAAGAAGAAAACGATAATTTATGGGAGAAATTTTTTTTGAAGTAAATAGAACAATGTCATTTCACACTCCGGTGTCCATGTCAGTGTCAACAATGCCAGCCAGTGCTAACTTGGAATCCACTTCGGCCTTTTTCGGTTAAGAATGGTTGGATGGACTGAATTGGTATCAATGTGAAAATGTTTAGGACTAAATTGATTCAATTGAAAGGTTTAAGACTGAATTGGTTATAATGTAATAGGTTTAGGACTTTTTTTGGTACTTTTCCCTTCGCCAAATTGCTTGTGGCATTCTGCCTGTTACCTCAATTTCTCTGTTTCGGACAATCTCTCCTGATGTGCCCCTCCTCATAACACTCAAAGCATTTCGTGTGTCCCCTGGACTTTCTATGGGGTGACTTCAACCTGCATTTACCTTTGCTGATATTGTACCCCCGATTTTAATCTCTACCTTGAATTACTAGTCCCTTGATATATCCTACACCAAACTATCATCTCGCAACTTTGTTTACCACTCTTTAGAAAACAAAGCAAACTTTACCGCTTCCGAGGTAATCATAGTGTGTTCATGTAGTAATGAATCAGTAAATGCTCCCATGACTCTGGTAAAGAAGCTAACAACATCATGCCTTGCTCTTCATCATCTAGAATCTTACTACTTTCGTTAAATCCTTCATGAGTTTATTAAACTCATCTAGGTGGGATATAACAGATGTACCTTCAATATATCTAAACTAAAAAATCATTTTTAACATATTTAAGTGATTGTTTAAACCCTTCATTACAAAGAGTGCCCAAAGTTTTGTCCACAACGCCACGACATCCTTCTCCTCAATCACATCTATTAACACCTCATCCGATAAGTTCAATAAGATTATATTCCTTATTTTCCTCATTAATACATCCTTTTTTGTATATTTCATCGTTTTGGATAACTTATCTTTGCCCCCAATGCTTTGGCCAAACCTTGAGTTATTAATAACACCTCAATCTTAACGCTTTATAACTCAAAGTTATTCTTCCCGTTAAACTTCTCAATTTCAACTTTCACCCTAGAAATAATTGTAACGACAGAATTTCCAAATAATAATCAAACAAGCAAAAACCTCAAATCACAATTCAAAAAGCCCTATCCATAGCTTTGATACCAATTGTTGTAATATCAATGTACGCTAAAGCTAGCCCGGATATTGTAAATTAAATCAATGCGAAAATCGCCAGAGAAATAAATTAAGAACGATAAAGGATACTTAAGATTTACGTGGTTCGGTCCAACGTATTCGTACCTACATCCACAGAGAGATCTAGTAGCACATAATCCACTAATAATCAGAGAATCCAAATTAGAATGGCTCACTCACTCGCTCAAGTGTTTTCCACACCTAAATTAAACCAAAACCCCAAATGTTTACAAATAAACAACTCAAATGGATATAATACTCACATCACAAATCAAGCACCTGTATTCACATTCGTGTGGCTTCCTTCTTCATATTGTGCGGCTCCAATGACTGGCCAAAGAAACAAGAGCCCACGCTCCTTCGTTGTTCAGCCATTGTGCACTACATAAAGAGTTGCTATTTGGCCACTCAAGAGGAGAGAGAGAGAAACCCTTTTGCAGTTGACTTCTCAAGACAAAGACAACCTAGGCTTTCCTTCTCTTTTTTTCTGTGTGCGGCTGCACTCACAGGAAAAGGATGACCTAAAGCTAGAACAAAAAAGAAAACCTATTTTATTTTACCATTTGTTTTTATTTTCTTCTTGGCCCCACTTACTCATTTATATGACCATAGGTGTGAGACAAATGACTCCACTTGTTTGACCATGCAATAAATATAACAAGTGTAACCCTCTCTTTTGTCTTTTAGTGCATGAGTTCGAATTCCATAAATGGCTCAAACTCAACACATAATTCAACGGTATCAATACAACCACCCCACCACGTGACAACATGTGTTAAATAACTGGTGGGCTATTATTACTAATGTCATGGCATGATAAGCCAAAAGTATCACATAAAAGTAGTTCATTATTATCAAGTCCTAAAAGTTCATTAATTTTGTTGAGCAGGATAGAAAAAAAGAAAAAGAAAACTCGACACCTAATTTCTCTCCCAAATATTCAAGTGCATCTTCAAGCTAACCCAAATGCTAAACTACATAGTTATTGCTAACTTCAGATTGAGCTAAAATGCTTTGTTGCATCATTATCAACTTCAGGTTGACCAGTTCGAGTACTTAGCGTCGAATTTGGTTATCCTCTCCTCTCGTCATCTTAGTTGCTTTCCTTTTTGGTGGTATTGATCGCATAGAGAAAGCGGCTAGTCCAATGCTTTTAACCCTTACAATCCCCAAATCCTATACAACCCAATGCTTTTTCAAACTCAAAGCACCATTGTGGCCTCTCCGTACCTGAATCAATCCAAACTTAAGAATGTGGGGACTGTTTGCTCAAGGGACAAGAGAGAGAGATAGGCTTATATGACTTCAGCCAGATAGCATCTATTTGGAAACTACATCCTTTAATCGAAGCAAGCCTTATAGTTTCGGCACTTCTTTAAAAATTCAAATACCTGAAGAATTCGATAGAAAAGTAGGACTAATCCAGCATCAATATATTCTAACTCCATTGCCTCAAGGCTTGAAGGTTGAAACAATAATTAGATAAAAGTTGTCAAGCAAAGCTAATAAGAGAAGAGATAACATGATCTTAAAACTCTAAAACTACATTTCACCATTGTATTTAGTTCTAAATATACCGAAATTGTGGTATCTCTCCTCTTTGGTAAGATTTTTAGAGAACTAAACTTAGATTTGGATGAAGTTCACCTAATGCTCATAAACTTGGTGGAAGAGTACTAATGATAGAAAACCAACCTACTTAGGTTGGCGAAGAATATTTGCTCAGCTCCGAAGAGGAGTAAATCTGCTTCATTTGTTAAACAAATTTAATTCGGAACTCAACCACCCGTACGCTCTGTGCGATCCGTCATCCATTACACAAACTTTGGTAAACTGTCTTGGAAACCCTAGCATTGCTCCATATCAAGAATTTACTATAATTAACTTGAAAAATCATTTTACACTAGCAAAAGAAAGGGAAAAGTACGAAAAAAGTCTTAATATATTACACTTGTGCTAATTCAGTCCTAAACCTTTCAATTGTGCCGATTGAGTTCTAAAAATTTTAACATTTTACCAATTGAGTCGATGTAACTAATTTTGGCTGGAAATCGCTGACATTTAACTTTTTTTAATAATATTTTATATTTTTTTGGTTTTTTCATTTCTTTTCTTTATTTTTTTTATAGAGGGTCGACAACGGCATCCTGCCCTTTGCTTGATCGTGGCAAGGGATGCAACACCCTAGCCAATCTACGCGTCATGGCCTCACCTGAGGTTAGTGAGTGCCGTGACACCCTTGCTTGGCCCAAATTTGGCGAGGGCGTCACGCCCTTCGCCATATTTGGACAAGGGCCGCCACTAGAGGTGTCAAAATGTGTCCAAAATCCATTCTTTAATTCATTTTTTTACGGCCAAGTCATAAATGGGTTGGCTATACATTATAAACGGATTTAAATGTGTCCATGAAACAAATTTCTAAGTATATATGGGTCTAAATGGATTGAAAATACATCCATTTCAAACCCATTTTCATTTTATTGCCCATTCCTCTTATAACCTACCTAAGCCAAAAGACCAAAATATCCCTCCTCTTTCTTCTTCCTCCTTCGCCTTCTCTTCTTCCTTCTCTCTCCTCATACCCAAATACCACTATTAACATCCACCCAACAAATATTGAACAACTCCTTAGACGCTCGACCCCAACATGGACAGCATCGACCTCAACCCCTCTAACTTCAATTGCTCCGTCGCCCTCAAGAGAATCCCCAATAACGACATTTTCGAGGCCTCTCACGCCGACAACAACAACCACCTCAAGCACCTCCTCGAGAATAGCATCAACGTCAATGCCCGGAATCGGTGGGATTGAGCTTTAACAACAGCAGTCATAAAGTCCTCGACGTCCCCACTTCGCCGTCGCGAAGACCATCTTGGTTCTAGGCAACGGGAGTGGTTTGTCCTTGACCGCGACCACTTTGTTGATGATCCAACTTGGTTCTCGTCTTTGGTCACATATCCGCTCTCGAAGTGGGGGGGGGGGGGAGCATCCTACGGGGGATTCCACGAGGGTGCGTTTCTATTAAATTTCTTTCATTTTGCAGATTTTTTTATTTTCGTTTGTTTGATTTTGGAGATATGCTAGGCTTATTCTTTGGTATTTTTGAGTGGGTTATGTGGGTGGGTTTGGGTTGGGTTGGGTTGGATATGGGTCTTATATATGTTTAACAAATCTATGGGTCAATGTGAGTTAAATAGGTGGATTTGGATCAAACCCATTTATGACTTGCCCATTTGCCACCCCTAACCGCCACACCCTTGTCAACCACAGTGAGGGCTTGGGAGCCCTCAATCAAGAAATAAATAAAGAAAAGAAAAAATCAAAAAATTAATTAAAATTCAAAAAATTATTGAACTATTATTAAAAAAATGTCTACATTAGTGTCGGCCGTGCCATTTAGGATGGTTGACGTTCACATCAGCGATTTCCAACGAAATTAACCTGACGGACTCGATTTGCAAAATGTGAAAATGTTTATGACTCAATTGACACAATTAAAAGGTTTATAACTGAATTTGGCACAAATGAAATAGGTTTAGAACTTCTTTTGTATTTTTCATTGCGAAAAAATCGTGAGGAGTTTACCTTTAATTAACTTGTCATGATCAATCAAGTTATTACTATGTGTATATAAATCTCATCGTGGGTCTTGTCTTTCTTGGGGCAAGTAAGAAACAGTTCCCGAATGAATGGAAAATGATGAAGTTTTCACGCAACCTATTCCACACTTTACCTTTGATCTCAAGTTGGGGAGTGTTTGACTTCTTCAGTGAGCTTGGCTATGAATCTTCTTTGGTTAACGACTTTTCTTTTTCTTTTTCATTCTATAGTAGCATGTGTGTGAAGATTGAAGAAATGTTCAAACCCCATTATCAGTGGAAAATCTCGTGTTAACTTATTTTATAATCAATCTCATGGATAAACAACACAACGGGACGAGAAATTGTTATATGGAATATTTGCATTTTACTTTTAATTCTAATTTGTAAGGTAAGATATTCATTTGCCGATCATCTTCATCATCATAAATTGCGATTTTGTCCGTTTATAGTCCTGTGTGGTTACTTGATATCTTAAATATTTCTTTTACATATGTAGTCTTGGAAATAAAATATTTATTTATTTGATGAAATGAAATGTAGTTACGTACCAAAAATGGAAAACGTGTCATTGTTTGAATCACCCTTTTATGTGGAAATATGGAAACTCCACCACCCTCCAAGAGAGTCCCATTTTGGCTTTGTAAGGAGTTCAAATTTGGTGAAAAATATTGAATCCTCCAAAGATTTGGGGAACTCTATTTTCACTATTTTTCTAATCAAATCTCTGTACATTTAGTTTGTCTAATCGAGTCATACTACCGGAAATTTTCTAATCAAGTCCCTTCAACACAAACTCTCATCAAATTCAATTGATGTGGCCATCTGATGATGCCAAAGTATGATGTGGTTAAAATATGTGGATGTGGATTGAAAAGTTTAGTCAGTAGAGACAGATTCGGAGTACAATGTGGATCAAATTTCGTCAACAACGGGGGCATCCTTATTGGAATAATTTTATCCAAGCCACACTATGATATCGGCCGACAGCCCATGTCGACTGGATTCGGTCAAATTCGATGTATGAAGGACTTAATCTGGAAAAATTTTACGAAAGAAGGACTTCTTGACAAGACAAATTAAAGGTACAAGGAACCGATTAAGAAAGGCGTGAAAATACGCTAGCGAAATGTAGAATTTTTCCATTTAATGACTTCCGAAAGACCCTTTAAAAAAGAAGCTTGAGTGGCACTCTAGCGTTAGGGGTAGGTGGGCCGCTCCTCTCACTTTGGAAATTTTCATGCCGTCAATACATGCGAAAATTGCCAGATTACTGGAGATTACGCATCAAAAATCCTAAACCCTAAAAAACAAAATAGCAAAAACAAAAGTGAAACCCATGTACCTTAAAGGTTTGGTAATTTGCACATGCCATCGAGGCCGCCCAACACACCGTAGACTTTTAACGTAACCTTCAGAACCAAGGTACGTTGTATTCCTTCGTTTGCAAGAACTTCAATCACTCCAAAGTCAAGTAACGAAGGGTCGGGGGCTCCATCTCTTCTGCAAAAAATTCGATATTCCGAAGAGAGATTTATTCGAATTTGGTCCTTGTATATCACTTAGAGAAATAAGTCAACGAACGAGCGCTCTTTATCGATAAAATATCTTCGGTAGTTTGCATTTGTAAATCTACATATCTTCGGTACTTTGCATTTGTAAATCTACATTTCCTTTTCAATAGCGATTATAAATGATTCATTCCTTAAGTCAAACCATTAGGATCTGATCATGCACCCTCATGGATTGCACCGATTTCTCTTATATAACCAAGGAAACGAACACCGCTCTGCATTCCTCGCATCGCCAAACTTGATAACACAAAACCGCCATTAGAGAGTTTGGAGAGCTCAAGAATGGATTCCGAGAAAATTAGGGCTAGAGATCAAGCGCCTGGTTCGGTGCTGAAGGGAGACAAAGTGTTCTTCCAAAGGGTCATCTCGAGGAACTCCTCCGTCGGCCACTCTTCTCGGGTTTCTTACGACCGGAGGCCAGAGGGCATCCCGTTCCAATGGGAAATGCAGCCCGGGACGCCCAAGAACCTGCCCACCAAGGAGCACGATCTCCCGCCGCTCAGCCCACCCCCCGCGGTGGTGAGCTTAGGCCTACCGAGGCAGTGCATCAGCTGCGAAGATCGGGCTAAAGGGTCGGCGACCTGGTCGAAGCTGAAGTTTTGGAAGAAGATCAAGATCTACGGGCAGGGCTACGACAAGGGTAAGGCTCAAAAGGGACCGTATGATGGGAAAGCTAGCACGGACGACCCCGGTCATGGCCACGACAAGGTCGAGAGCTTCGAGTTTTGGAGCTCTGACTGTGACTTGGTGGCATCGCCATGCAAGTCAACTGCGCGGAACTCAAGCGCGCGCAACTCTAGCGCTTCATCCTTGTCGACGGCGACAATGTCCTTCCGGAATGGTGCGAATTCGGTGGAGTCGCTGGATCACCAGCCGAGGAGTTGCACTCCTTGGAATTTCAAGACGCTTGCGGTTCACTTTGCCAAGCGAACTTGAGATTGGGCAACTTCTTCTCCCTTAATCTCTCGTTTCTGATAGTCATTTGTCAATTTGGGATTTTGAGTTTTACTTGTATAGACATGTTTCTGTTGATCTCTCTCCATTTTTCCTTTGGGCCAACTTATGGTTTGTGTTGATTTAGACGGTGGAAATTGTATGATAGATCTCTCGTTCCATAGGTATATTTCATTGTAATTTTTCATCCTAATTTGAAATACCACGTTAGAGATTTGACTGATTCCAAGAGATTAGGTTAGCTCAATAACTTGTTTTTTTTTATCTTTTTTATCTATGAAATAAACATGGTGTGTGGAATTTTTCTCTCACACGAGCTCTTCACATTGAGACAGATATCCAATCTCAATTAGAGAATAAGTGGATCGTGTACAGCTACCGGATTTTCAGTTATTTTCACAATTGTGTAGTAGGTCTTAGCACATCTAATTAAAAGCTAAAGCTCCGTTTGTTTTGGTGGAAAACAAATGATTTGGAACATCTTTTTTTTAAAAACGATAGATTGTATTGAAAAAATATTTTCATTATTGACGATAATTTATACCAAAACAATTTAATGGAAAATGAAAGTATTCATTTTTGTAAGGGATATAAGCAATCATTTTTAGGAAAAAGTTTTTTAAATCATTCATTTTCCAAGTAGCAAATGCACCCTAATTTTAATTCTATTTTGTTGTAGTCCAAGGAATAGATTATTTAGTCAAAGCGTTCCTTTTCCTATTTCTCTGCAATCGTATGTGGCATGATTTGCCATATACATCACCAATAACAGTGACTTTTATACATTATGTATTCAATGAGGATGCTCATTAACGAAATGTAGATAAGTTTAAGAAAAATCTATTAAAATCTCAATTTTAAAATGAATCTCTCTCTCTCTCTCTCTCTCTCTCTCTCTCTCTCTATATATATATATATATATAGCCTAAAATTGAATTAACAACGAATAAATATTATTTAAATACTTTCATCCATTTTTCAATAAAATTTCAATTGTCATAAAGGGAAAGATGAGAGATCTATAGAATATTTGACAATTATTTTTAAATTAAAATTTGGAATGTAAGCGATTGATTGATCATTTACCAATCATCTTGATTACAGTAATTTTCAACTTGGTTCATCTATAATATGCGTAATTATAGCGTCTGTCTAATATATACTTCTCATGGAATTTCTTTGCAAAAACTTGAGGTTGTATTATTGGCCATTGGAGTTTCTTAATTAATAGTATCGAAAAATATCAGAAAAATTCACTTTGTTTCATCCAATAGTCAATGTATAAATCAACAGTATACATAGCAGCTTAGATTATCTTTATCCAGGACGCTATACTATGCAATAAGGAGAAAGTATCTACCATCGTAGACATAAAACGTACCACAATATATAGAGTAAAAATCACTTTCATTCCCTACGATAAACATGTAAGATAATTCAAGATTTGTGTTGTTTATGTAACTTAAAGGATGGTTGAGTCAAATTAAAAATAAAAATACTCCTTAATAAACTCAAAGTAGCATTTCTATGTAGTAATATGACATGTAAGATGTTTGACAATTGCAAAGTGAATATTATGCTCCATTTGTATCGCAGAAAATAAACGGATTGGAAAATATATTCCTAAAAATGATTGCTTCTATCGCTTAAAATAATTAATCAATGGAAAATACTTTCATTATCGACAACAATTTATGTCTAAATGCTTTCATGAACGATGTAAAGAAATTTCGTTAATTCATTTTTATAAGCGATATAAGCAATCGTCTTTTAAGAAATATTTCCCAAACTATTCATTTTCTATAAAAATTCAATTTATGATATTCGATCATCTAACGAAGTGATTTATACGGTTTTCAAATGATATTTCTTTTTTGCTATATGCATTATTCTTCATCTTACTATAGAAATCGTCACTGCCGTAACCCAAAAAGCTCCATACTGTCATACAAGTCGAACGTGCAAGAGTAAAGATGGCATGAAATATCTATATATGATTTGATATATGTCGATACTATAGATACTTCACATATATTGCCCAAAAAATCTTCGGCTACAAAATTACCTAATAATATTTTTTTTGTCAAATTGGATACGCAAGTGTGGGGAAAATAGTTTTTCCTAATTACACGTTCGAAGGATGAAAGATAAAAGCCCACAAGAAGCACAGGTGAGAGTATAGTATCCGTATTATTATATAAAATAAATAGAACCTCCTACTTTTTTAAGGGATTGTAATTCTGTTTTTTCTTCCACGAAATATCCAATTATTAATTACTTTAAAAATATTCTATCGATGGACCAATGTGTAAATTTTAAAATATTACATTATATCTCATTTATATCAATTTTATAATTTGATTTTTTTTCTATCTTAGAAACACCCTTTCCAAAAAAGTTCAAATCTCGAAATGTATTTTATATTTCCGTATATATTGTGTACGATTTATTCGATTGTGTCAATCATTTTCTTCCATCCCTTAATTATTCAAATGTTTCCCAAGAAGGTGATTCTGTAAAATCTTCAAAATGCCAATTTTTTTACCCACCCGCGAGGCGTGTGCACTTTTGCTAGCTTTTGTAGATGTGCATGCTCATTTGCGAGTATTAAGAAATTGATATTTGAAAGATTCTGCAAAATCACCTTTGTTAGAAATAATCAAGAATGTAATACCTAGAAATTGCGTAAATTTACGTTAAAAAAGAATGTCGTTTTCAAGATTTGAAATCTTTTTAAGAATGTTGTTGTAGGAGAGAAAAGATTTGAATCTTAAAATAGATTCAAAATTCAAGATTAAATATTGAGAGATGAAATACGATCATTTCATTACACATTTTCCTGCGGATGGAATATTTGTAAAAACAAGTGCTGAGGATATTTGAGGAAGAAAAAAATAGTTGAAATCTTTTAAAAATAGAAGGTCCTCTTTGCTCTCGTATAGATAACATTAGAGGTGCTTCTTCCGCAGTAAAATTTGAAGAAAATTGGTGGAAATCTCAAGCTAAAATCTATTTGTACCATGCCTGATCAAGGTTTCGCAGAGGATTTATTCGTCTATGTATCTTCAATTCAATCCATTAGATCCCGTTAGAATCCAGCCCTAAAAGGGACTAAGGTCCAGAGACCACTAGTTTAACCATAAGCCGAGCCTTTACTCTTAATGCCCCGCGCCAATTCAAAGAAAGGGGAAGTTAGCTCAACCAGCGCTAAAAGTAATCGTTAAATGAGGAGAAGACGGAGTTTTCGGACAAGAGGGCGGGCCGGCCAAGAATAGGAGGTCGAGAGAGCCCCTCTTCCGTCTCTTGATATTTTGTAAGAAATAATAACTTTCCTAAAATGAGTGTGGTAAAAATTTACCCCCCAATCTTGATAAAAACCACTTATCATATGTTTTAATGTGAGTTAGAATGAGCAACATTGCATTTGCACAAGCACCAACTTTGGATGGAAAAAAGCCCATTTTGGGGGGAAGAGATGAAGCCCATACCCAGCGTGGGCACAACCACGCATCAGGGGAAATGAAACTGAACTTCTTCTAATCATATATATGGATGATCGAATCCCAATGTTTTTTTTTCTTTTTTTCTTTTTGGTGAAATACAACTTCTAATCCTCTAAGTATTACAGTTTGTTCAATTTGGTCCTCTAACTATTTTTCTATTTTTCATTGCAATGCAAATGTCTATCTTTCACGATCTGTGCAATCAAACCCTCCATTCAGAAACTTATCGTATTTTTAATGGATTGGATTGAAAACGAAAATTTCCGGGCTCGTGTGAAGTTTCAGATTAACCTTGGGAAAATTCTAATCAAATAATAAGCGAACAACGTACGATCACACAACTAGAATCCCGGTCAATTTCCAATCCGCATTAAGAATGGGAAAGTATCTATACGAATAAATCCGCAATCCTCTCTAGTCAACTGCTCATATAACTCTGTTTCCTAAACGAATGAACAAGTAAATAAAGAAGGCCTTACAAATAAATTTTTTCAAAAAGAATTATGGAACCGTGGAATTAAATTCGGTTGAGATTCCAAAAGGAACTCCACCAAAATCATGGAATGGCGCTCGATCAAAAGGACAAGATAGAGGACCCAAGGGATCATTCAGCTCCAAGCGGACGGAATCGTCAAAACCAAGGCTTTTCTTAAAGTAAAAAATACAAATTTTCAGTAATTTAAGTATTACAATTTGTTCGATTTGGTCCTCCAATTATTTTTTTGTGCAATATAATCATCTCTCTTTCACAATTTGTGCAATCCAACCCTTTATCATCAACCATTACTTAACACCATCAAATGGTTAATGTACCGTTACGAAATTTAGCGGGGGATTTAATTTGGTGCCACACCGCAGCAATTAAAAAACAAAAGGCAACGGTGGGGGGAAGGGAAATTGGAGGTGCCGCCCCCTTTGACCACCGGCGAGGGTCGCGCCACTGCCGTCGGCGGTAGGTGAGGGAGCTGAGCACCGGTGACGAGATCTCGAAGGCCCCTCCTCCGGATTCGGCCACGACGTCTAGCAATCTCGCCGATCTCGGCGCGAGCCTGTAGAGGGTCAAGAGCCATGCCACATTACGGTGATAACCAAGGAAGAAAGCCAAGATTTTGTCGACGCTACGCTACAAATTCGAGCATCTACCGCCGTCCAGCTTTGACATCGGAGCGACGCCGTCGGGCATTCTCTCTTCTTCTTGGCGTCTTGCGGAGAAAACCGAGACGCCGAAGCACGGACATTGACCGAGGAAGTCATCCATTGTTGGCGTCAACGAATGATTTCTATGCAATTTTGTTTTTGTTTTTGGCCGAATTTTTCTAGGCATTTGGCTACAACAGGAGTACGTAATCAACATGGAGTTTCATACTGTGCACTTCGCCTCCATCATTGAAATTATCTTTTCATTTGGAGAATGATCGATACTAAAAGCCCGACTCTTGTCATTCGGCTCGAAGAAATTCGGGCAAGTTCCGCCGTGCTCGAACGTGGTAGAAAAGTTTGTAAAATCAATATGTCTATAATTTGCATACGAGGGTACCGCTTAAAATCCTACCGTGTGTAAAATAGGTGGCAAAAACAACTTAGGTGGATACTGCGGTACGAGAATCTCCTTGTGACATAAAATTCGCTCACAGCTTATGAGCTTAATGCAGGCGAAATGCTTATGCAAAGGCCGTCATATTATTTTTGAAATCTTTGATACGTCGAATAGTAATGTCCAACGACAAAATGTGCTGTCGGCTATTGACTTGTACCAATAGTTCGTGAAGGATAAAAAAAATCAAGTACTTGATATGGAAACATGATTACCAAATTGTTTACCTAGAGCGGTTGATCGAAGGGCTCGATCGCTCAGATTGAGAAAGCGAGAGGGTTCGATTGCACAACAGAAAACTTAAAAGATCAAACCGTATAGATCCGAAAAGCTAGAAGGCTCAATTGAATAAAATAAAAGTTGATAGTGTCGCATCTGCTATTTGGATGATTACATCTATCTTTTCAGTGAAAGTCGTGTCCATTTTTCAAAACACGAATTTCCGAACTGATTCGCACTTCATACTAAAGAGTGAGATTGCACATGTGCGGCCTTTTCTCCCCAAATAAGTCGGACCATCAAATTTGACCGAAGGTGGTGGACTTGATCGGGCACCGCTTCCCTCCTGAACTTTTCCTTTTTATAATCATTTTTCTTGAGAAAAAAGAGGGAAGCACTTTTCAACTTTGTATAAAACGCCTGTGGAAATTACGTGCACGCGGCATGTCATTCGGTCAATAAGTGCAATGGATTGGTTGTCGCAATTTCCACGTTCTCTTTGGAAAATGGCCAAAGTTCCCCTCACATTTTAAAATAATATCTTAATTTTAAATTATTATGAAATATATATATATATGTGTGTGTGTGTCTATATAAGCTCATTTCTAAGGTCTCGACTATTTCACATCAAGAAAATGAAAAACGGGTTCGTAACTAAAAATCACTCTGGACAATGTAGAGGACTTTAATTAAATATCGACTATAGAATATGACTTGATTATTTAAATGTTTATTTTTAATCTGTCACTTCATTCCATATGTCAATTGTACGAATGATTCATAAGATATACCGGACAACAAATTTTAGTGATTAATTTTTCAGCTTTTTTTTTAATTGGTTGTTCCTTGTTGCTATCATGACTCCAGAAATTGACTTTATAATATCCTTTTTTCCCACCGAGACCAAGTTTCGCTTGGACTTTTTCAGGTGCTCCGAATACTTTTCTCCAGCATGTATGTGAATTTTCCAATCAATTCAAAGGGGGAAGCAAGTGACTTCATCGATGTCACGAAGGCTAACTTTTAAAATTGACGCATGCTAGTTGCTTAACTACTGATTTAATATTTTCGGCCCAATATCCAAACTAAAGCCCGATCTTTGGATAAATTTTCAAAAATAAAATCATCTTTTAAATTTATCAAGAAAGCATCCGTGGCGACTCAGATTAACTCACTTGAGATGCTATCTACTTTCGTCCGCCTCATACCGCACCTCACAGTTTTGTCCCGTAACATACATGTGGGCACTTTCTCAAGTAGTGCTCTCGGCGAAAATGCATATGTACTAGTCTTAAAGGTTTAAATATAATATGTACTTTATTAAATGTACAAGAGAACATTGCATAAATGATTGATTTTGAAAGTGAATAATGAAATATACTTTTGCTTTCGTTTTCAATTGAATGGAAAACAAAAGGAAATATCGAATTATCTAAAAGATTGTGAGTCTGTTTACTTGTGTAGATTGGAAACGATTATATTAAGAAATAAGTATCTGTTATTTAGCATTAATCACAAAAAAAAAACAATAAAGGGAACTCGATAGATATGCGTATAAAAAGAATCGAATAAATAAGAAAAATAGGTAAAGAGAAAAATATAAGAAGAATGACTCCATCTTAAGATGAAATATAATGCTTGCTGTCGCGATCTCCCAACGGAGGTTTCCATGACGTCTCGTGAGATCGATTCACTATCTTAAAAACGCCGTGCCCAAGTGCATTTTATCATACCTCCTATACCAAGTGCCTGATATATGATGCACGATTGAGATTTGTCTTTCTTTTTTATTCGATGTTCCTGATCCCCGAGGATCCAAATTTGAGATTTGTCGGGTGCATTCATGCAAAGAAAACTTCCATATCGGGTAATCAGAGGAGCAACCTATACACACATAAATATCTTTTTATATTAAAAATGGCAAAAGCCGAATAAAAAAATCTAACGCCACAACCGATATAGTTTTATTAATTCATAATTCAACAACCTTAACTTTTAAGTAACCAGTTGTGCTAATGGATTTGTATTACGCTCCTTTTAGTGATCAACCTTTTGCTGCTCGCAAAAGTTTTCTACCTTTACTTTTGCATTAATTAATGGAGTTCGATCTTAACTCAACCTTAACAACAGGAGTTGAATAACTTGACTTTGCACCATCATATAATCCAAATTAATGCAAGTGGAATCAACAGTGATTTTGACCATTTTCCCACTCCCACTACGTTTGGGCCATTGCACATCGTTCGGATATATAAAATACTAAGTTTGTCTTAGCTAAAATTGAAAAAAAGAATCCAGAAAATAATGGTGCTTTTGTTTTACTAGAAAATGAATGATTTGGAAAATATTTTACTAAAAATAACTGCTTGTATTGTCTACAAAAATAAACGAATAAAATTTTCATCGTCCATAAAAATATTTAAATATAAATTATTATCGATAACGAAACATTTTGCATTGACTAAGCAAAATCAAAAAAGAAAGAAAATAGGAGAAAAATTGGTCGTGTGCGACTGATCCATTAAATTTTTTAGAAACCTTTAGTGATGCCACTTAATGTACCAAAATATATATCAGTTTGACCCTATCATTCTATTGTTATCTACCCCTTTTAGATCTCTCAATATCAAATTTGATGTAAACAAAGTTTAAAACTTACATCAAAAACCCCTTTAAATATGCTAAAATAGGATTAATACAACAAAAAACCTCAAACTGGTACATCTGTGACAAATACCCAAAACCAAATTTTTTACCACAAAAAATCCCAAACTGGTACATTTGTGATAAATTAACCCTCCGTTAAATTTTATCGTCAAATTGCTAAGTTTAATGACACGTGGCAATTGACGAGCGTACTAATTTAGGGTTTTCATCCTCCTTCTATCACATTTTTATCAATTTATGATTTTTCGTGGTATTAATTCAAAATTAATGGAGAATAAATTTGTTACAAGTATACCAGTTTGAGGTTTTTAGTGATTAAAACATTAGTTTTGGATAAATTTATCATAAGTGTACCAGTTTATGATTTTTTATGGCCAAAAAATTAGTTTGAGGTAAATTTATCATAAGTGTACCGGTTTAGGGTTTTTCATGGTATTAACCCGCTAAAATAAGAATAAGAAGACTCCAGCTCTTTATTTGCATTGAATTTGGATATTTTCAAGTTATTTGTGGATTTTCAATGTCTACTACTATGTAATTATGTTGTGATACAATTTGGTACGTGTAAGAATCGTGACTTGAATTTTCCAATTGTTCAAGCCATAGAATATTACAGTGTAAACAAGGAAGAATCTATTTCGTGGAAGATAAATAATTTGGATAACATTTTCCTGCAAATAATCGCCCGTATCACTTATAAAAATGAATGAACGAAAGAATATTTTCATCGCCCACGAAAATATCTAAATACGTATTGTTGTCGATAATAAAAATACTTTCTACCGACTAATCATTGCAAGCGATCGTTTTTAAAAAAATATATTTCAAATTATTCATTTTTTGCTAAATAAATAGAATATAAGAGATGTTAATTGGTCAAGTTCAAGCAAAGATTAAAGCATGGATATTGACCGGGCAAGTCATCCATCGATGGCCTCAACGAATGATTTCTACGCGCGCTTTTCTTTGGCCGAATTCTTCTAGCCATTTGACTACGACAAAAGTAACTTAATCAACATGGAGCATACTAATGCTGCATTATCGTGGACTACACAACCACAAATGAAAATTAACTTTTCATTCGGAGAACAATCCTAGAAGCATGACTTCCGTCATTTGGATAGAAGAAATTAAGGCAAATCCAACCGTGCTCGAACATCATAAAAAATTCCATAAAACCGACTTGTTTATAACATGTAATGAGGGCTCGAGCAACAACAAAAACAAAAATGCGTTTGAAGATACTGCCTTATGACCTAAAATTGCTATGTCGTATCTTTCACGAGCACAGCTGATATCGATGAATATGCGCGGATTTGTAAGGAATTATTCGCCCCTAACTATCAAGAGAGTACTTTATATCATCGAATCGATTATTTGCACGATTGCATCTATCATTTCAATTAAAGTGAGTCCCTTCGAAACATGGTTTATGAATTGTTTCATGGTTCATTCTAAGGGTGATAAGCACATATGAAACCCCTTTTTTTTTGCACTTCCGCCTGGCCCAAATTGATCATGACTAGACGATTGAAAGTCTGACCATCAAATTTGACCTGTGGCGGTGGACCGAGGATAGTGACGATATTGATCGTGACCTTGAAGCAGAGCTCATTGGATCCATGCTTATTTTCATCATATAATACTTATTTTCCGGTATTAGTATAATATGACGATGTTGCGGTCAATAGTGCATTTGGATTCGTTCTCACGAACTCCACTTTTTCCCACGAAAAAGATAAAAGTAATCTTTCTATTTTCCTGCCAAATTTTTATAATGCTATCTAGATTGTGTAAAATCTACGTGTAAATTGATATGCAAATCAACATGTCTACATAAGCTCATATTTTGTGTAAAAACAAAGGTCTAAAGTTAATACGGTCTACAATTTGAAAAAAGTCACCTCGAACAGACTTTCTGCAAAATTTATGTACTGATAAATATGCTAGACTTTAATTGAAATTTTGGCTATTAAATATATCTCAATTATTTAAATGTTCACTTACAATCTGTCACTTCATTTCATATGCCAATTGTACGAATAATTCGTAATATATGGGACAACACCCTTTTAATAATTAATTTTCTTTGAGAATTTTGGTTTTGTTTGGTTGTTTCTAGTTGCTATCATTGGACTGCACAATTTCCCACCAAAGACCAAGCTTTTGCTTGGACTGTTGAGGTGCTTACCCATACAATTTTACAGCATAGGTGAAGTTTCCTCAATTCAAGTGGGAACTTGGCTCCGTCGATGTCACCAAAGCTGACATTTGAAATTAACGCATGCTCGTAAGAATGCGATTTTACATAGTGATAACTTCAATTCAACTGAATTAGCTATCATATAAAGAGTAATTCGGCATATATGTAAATAATTTTGGAAAGAGTGTCAGGAAAGTCATAAACCTATTGTGTTAGTGTCAATTTAGTTTTAAACCTTTTAATTGTGTCAATTAGTCATAAATCTTTTGACTTGGAACCAATTTAATCGTTTCGGCTAATTATGGCTAGTTATTATTGATGTGGACGCCGGCTGGCCTACATGCCACAACTAACGTTGACAAGGATATTTTTAATAATATTTTAATAATTTTTGAATTTTTTTCTTTTTTCCCTTTCTTTTTTTCTCTCTTTTTTTTCCCTTTCTTGTATTTATTTTCTCTCTCTTTTTTCCCTTTCTTATTTTTTTTTCCTTCGGTGGCCGACACGACCATAGTCGGAGACAGCTAGTGCTGCCGAGGCCACCCTCACTAGACCTGGCGAGCCCAGGTGATGCTCAGCAAGGCCGCCCTTGCTCAAGCGATGCCTGGCCTCGCCGGTGCTCACCCTCGCCCCGGTGAAGCTAATGGTCACCTATGGTGGCGAAGGCCACCCTCGCCAACCATTGGAAGAAAGATGAGGGAAAAAAAGAAAGGAACAAAGAGAGAAAAAAAAAAAGAAAAGCAAGGAAAAAAAGAAAAGAATTAAATATTATTTAAATATTACTTAAAAATGTTCACGTTAACGTTAGCCGTATCATGTAGGTTGGCTGGCTTTCACGTCAATAATATCTTATCAAAATTAGTTTGAATGATTGACTTGACTCTCAGTTAAAAAGTTTAGGATTAAATTGACACCAGCAAAAGGTTTTAGAATAAATTGGCATCAATGCAATAGGTTTAGAACTTTTCTGACACTTTCCCCTAATAGTTTTAGAGTCGCACTTTTTCCACTCTCTCTTTAGCTAAAACACTCCTTAACATAATAATCTTACTATATTACCCTCTGTAGGTTCTACTTATTACCATCCCTCTTTTGTCAATGTTTTAAAAAAGTGTTGTTACACATTTTCTGGTCATATCCCTTTTCTTTTATTAATTTCCTTGTTCTTTCTTGTGGATCCCACGGTTAATTTCCTTGTCTTTTTTTACTCTCCACGTGCTCTCTCATGTAGCTACTCACAACAATAGAGAGGTATAGAAATAGAAACTTCCACGCTTGTGTAGGCAGAAGCAATTGAACTAGTCCTCATCACCCACAATAGCACATTCTCGAGCTGCCTGAGCGAAGGCTTTCCACCACATGTCTTATGGCAATAAGGGACTGGTGTTCGTGGAAAATAGCGTAATCTGGCAAGGCATGAGGAGGTTGTGCACTCTATATTTGATAAGTTTGGCGAAGGTGGAGTAGTTCTCGCCGATGAGGAGGAGCTAGGAAGGGTGATGGGAAAGCTAAGGGCGGCAGCCTTGAGGCATACTCTTTGCAATCTAAAACACTTCATCGAAAAGCTTTATATGCACAAGGAGTCAATGAAATTCATAAAAGCAACATTACTCACAAGAAACTCCTCTTAGTATTTCATTATCTCCCAGAGCCTAACAATCAATTTCCTCGCCTTCTCCTTATGAAGCTGTCGAAAATATCCACCGACCAATTTGCTAAATTTCCTCGCAAAGAGCATGAATTACATGGAGGTTGAGCAAGTCAGATCAGTAGTTGCAAAAACGAAAGTGGTCGAGGAGGATGGCTTCATTGATGTCCCGGTGGCGGGTTAATGTGGCCCTACCTAGGATATACAAGTACAAGAACATGACCTTCATGATTATCCATTTCTCTGTCTCTTGAGAGAGAATAGAGTTCGACCAAAAAAAATGAGAGATAAAACAGAGAGAGAAGGAAGAAGATTAAGGAAATTGAATGTGGGACCCACAAGAAAAGAAATAGAAAATCGATAAAAAAAAAAAGGGGAGTGAGGGATGCTAAAAAGTGGGATCCACAAAGGATAATATTGTCAGAATACTGTGTTAATGATTGTTATAGCCATAAAGCGAGTGAGAAAAGTGTGGCCCTAGTATATGCTCCTCACTTCTGCGTATCCAAAATAAAGCCTAATTTTTAGATCAATTGGAAAAAATAACCTCATCTTTTATATTTTGCCGTTGAGATGCCATCAAATTTAGATGTCAAATGCCTATTGTAATAAGTTGTGGGAGCTCAAGGGGGTGCAGGAGCCCTTGCTTGCTCTTTGCTAGCTCTATGGCTGTTGCACCCATCGACAATGGTATCGACCACCCACGTCTACCTTAGTCACAACTAAGGTTTTGCTATTGGGTGACGTAAGCCACGACTAAGGTAGGTACTTCAATTTGCAAGACCATAATCTCAATTGTGACTAGGATCACTTGTCGGCTACGTAGAGACCTCAATTGTGACTAAAGTCCCCTGGCCACAACTTCGATGGCGACCAAGATCCCCGAACCTCAACCATTGCGATTGATGAATCTCAATATATCTGAAGTTGTAGATATCGGGAAAATTACCAAAAAGTCCTAATTTTATTATAATTGTACCAATTCGGTCCTATTTTTTTTGTCAATTAAGTTCTAAACCTTTTGCATTATGCTAATTCAGTTCATCTGATCAATTTTAGCTAAAACTCACTAACATGGACTCTAGCCATCCTTTGTGGGGCGACTGGCACTGAAGTTGACGATTTTTAATAATATTTTAATTTTTTTGTAAATTTTATTTTTTATTTTTTATTTTCTATCTCTTTCATTTTTTTTTTCTTCCCTTCTTCCTCTGACCCTACCAGCCACTAGGAAGGATGACTTCGTTGGCTAGAGGAAGAAGGGAAGAAAAAAATTAAAGAGAAAGAAAAGAAAAAAAGGAAAAAAGAAAAATAAATAAATAATTGAAATTTTATTAAAATATCATTAAAAATTACCCATGTTAGTGTCGGCTGCGCCACGTAAGACAGTCAACGACCATGTCAATGATTTTTGGCCCAAATTAGCAAAATTAATTGAATTAGTATAAATGCAAAAGATTTAAGACTCAATTGAAAAAAAAAATTATAACTGAATTGATATAATGATAATAAATTTAGAATTTTTTTTGGTAATTATCCCTATGGATATCAGATGCTATCGAGATTTCAATCACAGTCTAAATCGCGAGTGGCGGGGAACGGAGGAAAAGTAAACCAACAGAAAAGAAAAGAGAAAACGGAAAAGAAGAAGATGTCAAAAAAGAAAAAAAAAAAAGAAAAGGAAGAAGCTGCAGCTAGGAAGCTACGGTGATGGTGGTGGGAGAAATAGAACTAGGATTCGGGTTTGCACGTAAATAAAAGAATGATAAGGTAAGTTGCGAACCTGGCAATATGGTGTTAGGAATTGAAAAGATAGGTAATCGTCGGACAATTCGCACAGAAATAAATATAATGGAACGCCCCTAAGTCAACATTTCTCCAATTCCATTGACAACTTCCAAATTTCCACTGTCTTTACTCACTTGTATTCGTTAAACAAGCCAACGGAAATTTTGGGATGCCACATTCTCTCCCCGTAATTTTTCCCTCAAGGGTTATTCACATAAATTTTGGTATTCTTTATTCTTCTCAGTTTTAAGTTCATTATTATTTCCGTATCATTCATAACAATATGGTATCTGTGCCGTGTTTATTGAATGAAATTAGGCATAATTTCCGAGCAATGGGCGTTGTGGTGTAACAATGCAGGCCCGGTGGCATGACTTTGTATCTTGATGCAGATAAATATACATGAATTAAGGGGGAACTCACACGTGAGGGGATGATTGCTAAGATGCACGTGTTAGTTGTGTTAGAGCAATCTCACATTGGATAATTGGTGTGTTTAATATATCTTAGTTCGCCCATAACTCATTGATTTAAGTTTTTGAGTAAAGATGAGTCCAACTGAATATGTTAGCAAACTCGGACTTAGGCTCTCTCTTGATGATCTCTCCAGGAGATAGATATCGAGCTTTTGTTATGTTTCCATAACATATTGTTTTATATTTTCTAATATAAAAATTACCACGTGGATGCCACTTAAGTACTGTACAAAAATTTTGATACTTGTAGTATTTTTATCCCGTGCAAAGGTGTTGACTTCCTATGGAAAAATCGCAATGATTAAAAAGAGCTGGCATGACTCGGCAAAAAGCAAAGATAATGAAAGAGTAAATTTGTCTAAGCCCTGATTGAAAAAAAAATCAGAAAATAAAAAATAATTAGACAAGGAACACCAAAAAAGAGAATGAAAAGGAGATAATAGGTCGGGGTGCAATTGACCCCCTCAATTTCGGAAAACTTTAATAATGCCAATTAACATGCTAAATACATATCGGTTTGATCCCTTATTATGTACCCCTACTTAAATCTCCAAACTATCAAATTTGATCTTGACAAAATTCAATGCTCACGAGTTGCGCTTATAAAAGTTATATCAAAAACCCATTTGAGTTATATCCTTAAATAAAAACAAGAAGAATTTTTTTTTTGGTAAAAAAAAACAAGAAGAATTGAATATTGAGGTTTCAGTGCATAAACTTTCGATTTTGTATGGTTATAGACTCTAACTCTTACTTTCACTGAATTTGGGCATCCATACATACACTTGACTTTGTTTTTTATGGATATTTTTATGTTATTTTGGGACTGTCAACATGCACTATGTAATTATGTTGTTATTTAATTTGGCACGTGCAAGAATTGTGAAACTTGAATTTTTCCATTTTTTTTTCCTAGCACCACTCATTTGCTTCTAACTTATGTTACAATACTTTTAGCAAAAATAAAAAAAGACTTATGTTACAATACCTACATATACAATGCATTGTAGGCATGTTTGGATTGATTTTTATTTTTCACTATTAACAAAATTTAAATCTCTCGGTTCACGCACTATGACTATCAAATCTGAAACTTTTACAATACTCAAATATTGACGTGTGGATTCACGAATTTATTTTATTATTTTCCAAAATTTGAATAATATTGTAAATTTTGGAGATAAAGTTAAAAAAAAACTCTTTACTTTTATTTAAGTCCAAACAAACAAGCCTTAAGGATATTCTTGGAAAGACCGTGGACCATTTCACTTTCCAGCTACGAAACACCACGATGTGACTTAACTTGGTTAATGCAATTCCTATCGAGTCAAGCCGTGTTGTGTCGAGTTCGAGTTTTGTCCAGTAAATTCGCATCGTGTTCGACTCGTGTTCTCATAAAACATCATAAATGATCGCCCCTGGTGCATATCGATTCCATTAATGCCCCTTATGGTACCTGCCGAAAGTATTCAAAAAGCTGACTTTCCTATTACACACGAAACCAACCTTTTCAAAAGTCGAGAATACACACGTGCAAGCATTCAAAAATATGTCCATTCGATGGAAAATAACAAAGGATGTGCGACCAAGACAATCTATCAATGTTTTATTGGAAAGAGACTCGACGAACTAGACATGTCTATGAAGATGCGAATTATATGCGACCCGACATGAAAGGCTCTTGCCATCGACCCACTCTTGCAAGCAATTAATTTCCCATCAGCCTCCAATCCATTTTCGTAGTACCCCCAAAATATTACTTGGTTTTCTTTTCTTTTCTTTTTTATTCGCGGCCGTCGATTCCTCTGATCCAACGGCTAGATCTAGATCTAGACCTGCATTCGCGTGCTCTTAAATTCTCAAGTCCGCGCTGCTGTCGGTGCGTGCAAAACCTTTGGATACGAAGTCGCGGTTTTACCCACGTCGTATTGGCATATGGGCCATAAGATTTTCGGATTCGACACCCCATCACGAGCTCGTGTTTTCTTTTTTCCTTTAATGAGAATTCCACGTCAGCAATTTTGGAAAAATATTTCATCTGTCTTACGTTACTTTGGAAAATAACAAAATAGAAGATGCCTTCGATATTAAAAAGCGGCCTAGGCGTAGATTATTGTTGAGTATAGGAGCCTTTTTCAATATACTCGTTTTCTTAAACCATATAAGTTGTCCAAAATCAGACGAATAATACTTTCCAAAATTGATGGTTTTCAGAGAAAAGAATGGGATCGAGATGATACAAGTTTTCCTCTAAACTTTCGATCATCACCGGCATTTTGGGATAATCACCAAAAAAGTTCTACATCCATTGTTTGGATGCCAATTCAGTCATAATCTTTTTAATTTAACCAATTTGACGATTTGCCAATGTAGTCCTTTCAACCAAAATTGATCAAAAATCACTAACATTGACGCCAGCTGTGCATAAGATTTTTAAAAAAATGCAAAAATTATCAACGTTAGCGTCGATCACGCCACATTGGAAGGTTGGCGTCCACATCGACGACTTTTCGGCCAAAATTGGCCCAAGAGAACTACATTGGCAAATCGTCAAAAGTTTCAGGACCACATTAGCAAAATTAAAATATTTATGATTGAATTGACATCCATACGATAAATTTATGAGTTTTTTAGTAATTTTTTCCTTAAATTTTAATCAATTATTATTATTTTCTACGATCTGTATGTGTGATGCAATGTGACCTTTCAAAATAAGACAAATAGAGAAAAGGGTCCCAAACATCCCTATTGCATTATGTGGGAGGTCTTGTTCTTTCTTACACGCTAAGGGTGCGTTTGGTAATTTGTCAAATAGTGACCGATTCTATTCTTTCGTTCCTGAGAACAAAAAAAAGAACAGAAATCCGTTTGGTAAATTTTTTGTTCCCAAGAATAAATTTGTTCCTAGAATCATTTTTGGAACAGAATCAAGAATAAATAAAAAATTTGATTCTTGATTTTGGGAACAAGAATCACTAATGGAAAAGATTTTTTTTTTCTTTTTTTTTCCTTCCTGACTGTGGCTGGCAACCGGCCACAGGTCAGGGCTGGCGAGGGTATCACAGCCTTTGCCGGCCATAGGCGAGGGATGGACCCTTGCAGCTTGGGCAAGGACTGGACCCTCGCCCGCTTTTTCTAGGACTCGCCTGAGTCGACGAGGGCCGCCATTAAAGCTCGCGACCTGGGCAAGGGCGGCGCCAAGGGTCCAGCCCTCGCCAAATCCGGCAAGGGCGACCCCTTGCCCAGGCCGCGAGCATCAATGGCAACCCTTGCCGACTTGGGCAAGAGCTGGAAAAGGCCGGTGAGGGCCCTAATGCCCTTGCCAGCACTGGCCTATGGCCAGTGACCCGGCCATGGCCAAGAAGTAGAAGAAGAAAAAAAGAAAAAAAAAGAGAAAGAAATATTAAACTATTTTTAATAAAAAGAAATTTTGTGCAGTTAGCAAACGCATTTCTGTTATTTTTCTATTCTAGGAATGGAAATTTTGGGTCGTTACCAAATTCCTTTAAATGCTTAAAAATTATTTCCCAGAAATAGAATGGTTACCAAATACATCCTAAGAATATGCATTTTGGTTGTTGAAATTGATGGTCCCATTTAATCATCTAAAGATCAATACAAAAACAATGAACCCAATCGAAAGTATAGATTTTTCAAACCCGAGGTGATGTCGAGGCGAAAATTCGAAAAAGCTTGTGAATATTTCGAACCTGTACAGTGATAAGTAAGTACCCTAAGAGCACTCGTTAGCATGATTTGAATGCGGGACAAACCCTGAAGTTTACTAATGGCTACAATTAAGTAAACACGACCACGAGATGTGCGGAAACGAAACTTGCCTAACTAGTAGCTTCAGAAGCAACGCCAACTCCTTTTCTAACGGTACAATTTAGATTTGTTGGACCACGTGAGTTAAGTTTTGTGAGTCGCGAGAAAGGATTAGAAACACGACTTTAGCCGCTAGGAATCTTGCTTCCTTTTGGCCAAAGCCATTAGGAGTGTCATTAATTAGGCCACTATTCTATGTAACATAATGTCTAGAAGAGAAGCTCGTCTACGAGATTCATATGCTCTTTATATACATGTAGTCTCTCTCCCTATATCGGAGGCAGTAGAGTCGGGTTCAGTCCTAGTTTATTTCGCATATGAAACTCTCTTCAAAATTACCCAATCAATATGCCCATTCAGTTCTTGTCGGCAATTTCCGGCGAAAATAAACTAAAACTAAGAAAATTGTACGGCGGCCAATTTAATCATAAACCTCTTATTTGTGCAAAAGTTCGGTTCTAAACTTATTGTACGGTGGCCAATTCAGTTTTGAATTTTTCAATTGTGCCAATTTAGTCCTAAATCTATTGACGATTTATCAATTTAATCATAAATATTTTAACGATTTGCCAATATAATCCTTCTACTATTTCCGATCAAAATTATTGAGAAGGACTAAATTGGCAAACCGTCAAAAAATTTATAACAAAATTGACGCAATTGAAAGATTTAGGATTGAATTGATCACCGTATAATAAGTTCATGACCGAATTGACACAATCCAAATGTTCAAGATTGAATTGGCCGTCGTACTATAAGTTGATGACTTTTTGAATAATTATCCTGCCACTCAAGGCGGAATTAACATCTGTGCAATAAATTTTAGGGCCGATTAAATTATTTCTGCCGCGACTTCCCGGTCGCCAAATTTCACGCGTGGTTGAACTTTCTTAATTTTAATTGAAAATTTTTTTTTTCATCGTTTTTGGGTTGGGCAAGTAATTAAAAGAGGGCGAACCGAAGGTGCCAAAAGATTCCTCGATGTCGGCTTAAATGAAGACGACAAATTTTTATGAGAAGGCATCGTAGGCCTCCGATGCGGACTCTGTGGGACCGGCTTGAACGATCCCACCATTTGGCACCGCATGAGCCGCGAGCCATACGGTTACGACCACGTGTTGACCTCGCCAATCAGACATGATTTTGCGCATCCCAAGGCATGTACGATTCAGCATAGGACGGAAATCCCGACTTTTGCGATAAAAAATATTATTTTAAAAAATGACCGTTCATATTATACGTAAAATGAATGAACGAAAAAAAATTTTCATTGTTCAACGTGAAAATGATTAAACGAAAATATATTTTTTATTGATTAATTGTTTCGAGTGATACGAATGATTATTTTTAGGAAAATATTTTCTAGATTATTCATTTTTTGCAAAACAAGCGGAACTTAAAAAGTGTTCACCCCTCTTTAACGATGTCGATTTTTTTCATGACCAAGAAAACCTATCTCGAATCGATAAATGACGGTCCATGCAATATCGTAATTTACCCTATGGTCTAGTTAAGACGCGATCCAGAACTCAAGTGGGTCGCCTTTGCGTGAATCGTTTGCTCATATTGGAGTCGGAACCGAACCTATGCCGTATGACTAGGAGACGCAAACGAGTCAGGTTCCTTAATCCCTGAATCGACCCCATAGGGTTAACATCGTCAAGTTGTTATTTTTAAATAAGCAAAGCATATCTCACACTTAATCCGATAACCACTTTCATATACCCAAATTGAAAAATATCAGCTCGTTACCTCCATATAAGACTTCCACATCGAAAAGACCAAAATCGATCTACTACTTTCAAACTCTGTGCCCCCAAACTCTCCCACGAACTTTAGAAAAAAAAAACTTTAAAATTGAAGATCAAAATCAAAAGATGAAAAGAATAGGGTAATTTTGAAAATCTGCCTCCTAGTTCATGGCCTAGAGTCTTCCCATCATCTATAAGACCTTTTCATGCATGTGATCTTGCTTCTCATTAGGTTATCATGTAATCATCTATTCATAGATCAATAGCACTATCAATACTTTACGCCGAAAATCTAAGGATCAAGAGTATTAAGTGGATCAACCACTTAAGTCCCTATAGACTCGCTAACCGCGAATGGAAAGTTTTGAATGAACACGGAGCTTAATTCACCTTAAAATTAAGCGACACAATCTGACCTCAAAGATTACTTGATTTACAAAGATGGAAACTCTTGGGCTAACTTCACTTTGTGTCAGTGTTGTGGGTAATACCCAAATGGAAACTTTTCAGAATTTGGACCCTCTGGGTACATGACATTTGAGTGTAGAATTGGGTTGAACAATTAAGGAAGACTAAGCCTCACGTTTTAAGCATTTTAGCATTGACTAATCAAAGGATAGAGTTGCGTCCTGGACTAGGTCATCTCATGGTTAAAAAATTTGAGGTTGAAAAGAAATTAGGAGACGTGGCATGATGAATAAGTGACAAGTGGCCAACTTTTGGCTGGCAAAACTTTGTGCGATGCGATAATGCCAAGAGCAGCTGATGAATTGTGGCCATGAGAACGGGCGAGGGAAGAAGGTGATTGAAAAATAAATTAATGTGACCATATGTGACAAAACACATGTATCACATGTATCACGTAAGGCCTATCTTTCACATGCGAATGGCGCTTCTCTTTTAACCGTAGGGATAAATGTAATAAAAGTCACAGAATTTATCATGAAAGTATAATCGAATCCTAAAACTTTTTAAAAAACGCAATCAAGTCCTGAAACGTGTTATGAAAGTACAACCGAGTCCTAAAACTTTCAAAAAGTGCAATCATATCCTAAAACTTATCAAATTGGTCCAATCAAGTCCTTCCGTTGATTGTACTTTTTGAAAGATCTAGGACTCAGTTGTACTTTTCGAAAGTTCCTGGACTCGATTACACTTCCGCGACAAGTTTCGGGACTTGATTGCACTACCGCGACAAGTTTTAGGACTTTCGATGCACCTATCCCTTTAGCTTAATTACAGAATCTCACTTTCGCGCGGCACCCCATAAGCGCCTTAAGAGGGCAAATTACTCCTCTTTTGGAACAATTCCAAATTGATGTGCCAACAAGTTGGAATGGTACAAGTCAAAGCATGTGGACGGGGGTGCCTCATGACCAAGATGTCCACCACTTTAGAATAATACCAACGATACATAGCCAGATCCTTCCCGGTCTCGTCGCCCACAGATCCCAAAGGTTTTGACCTTTTGCATCGACGAGGAAACGAGCCCCCGGGGGACAAAACCAAGCACCTCTTCTCGTTCGATCGAGTCTTCCTAGCTTCCCATCCCACCAAAAGGTCACAAACGCTTACCAAATTTCCTTGGCTTAGAAGTTAAAACATTCTAAAGACAAAGGCGCGGATCATGTCCCCGGCTCTCTTCTGTCGGCCCCAAAAATGCCGATATGCCGGACCTAATTTTCTGGGGGCCGCGCTATCGCTCGTGCTCACAATATGAGCATTTCACTGAAAAAACATGTCGGGTTCCTATTGAAACAGATCCATTGGAGAAAAAAATGTGAAAAATTTGTACATTCGATAATTTAGAATCGTAATTTATCAGTGAACAGATCGTTCAAAATGGATAAAATTTAGCTATTACCGGTGAAATTTGCTACGGTCGCCGAGACCTGAAGCAACTTCAACTTCTCTTGCACGAGCGACGGCCGGCACCGACCGCCTCCTCGTGCATTGCCACGGGAGTCCGACACCCGCCGCCATCAAAGTCAGCTCCGCGGCGGGGGGGCACGGCGGTGGCCGCCTGCCAGTCCGGGGAGCGGCGACCGATTCCATACGCGCCTACCCGCGCAAGCGAAAGGAGGACGAACGAAGGGAAGTGGGGAAAGCTAACCATGGTTAAACTCCGGGGTTAGGTGGGTTTGACCAGTCGGGTTTGGTGGGCGTTGGCTCCCTCCTAACTCTCTCCCCCCCTCCCCCTCTCTCTCTCCTCCTTCTCTCTCTTCCTCCGCCGTATAAAATCTCGACCTCCTCCTCCGCTCAGTCTCGCTTCTCTCCAACCTCACCTACCACCCCTTCCACCGCCACCACCGCCGCCGCTGCCGCCGGAGAAGGAGGAGGGCGCCTCGGTCTCCGCCGCCTCCCTCGCCGCCGCCGCCGCCGCTCCGGTTGCCCCCGCCGGTCCCGGCGACAGGCCGCTCCATGGACTCCTCCTCGCCGTCGTCTTCCACCTCCGGCTCCCTCAGGGCGTCGCCGCTCGATCTCATGGCGGCGATCATCCGGGGCAAGGCGGACCCGTCCAACAGCTCCGCCGAGTCGGCCGCCAACGAGCTCGCCTCCATCATCCTCGAGAACCGCGAGCTCGTCATGGTCCTGACCACCTCCATCGCGGTCCTGATCGGCTGCGTCGTCGTGCTCGTGTGGCGCCGATCGGGCGGGAGGAAGCCGCGGGGCTTCGAGCCCCCCAAGCCGCCGGCGGTCGTGCAGGAGCCCGAGCCGGAGGTCGACGACGGCAAGAAGAGGGTCACCGTCTTCTTCGGCACCCAGACTGGTACCGCCGAAGGCTTTGCTAAGGTACGCGTGTCGCTTTGGTTTGTGGGTACCTAATTTTGGCCGTTCTGTGCGCGCGTCGTTGACGATCCGCGTTGGTTTTCGGCTTTGTGAAGGCGATGGCGGAGGAGGCGAAAGCGAGGTACGAGAAGGCGGCGTTCAAAGTCGTTGACTTGGTATGCTTATGACTTCCTTCTCCTTTGAGTTTAGAATTCTGGTCAATCTCGTGTAATTGCTGTGTGAACGGTGGAAGTATTGAATAATTGCTTGAGTGGGGGTGCGCTTTGCAGGATGATTACGCTGCTGAGGATGAGGAATACGAGGAGAAATTGAAGAAAGAGGACGTGGCGTTTTTCTTCTTGGCAACGTGAGTTCTGTTCTACGATATGTGGCGTGTTCATGTCTGCGTTCTGCATTTGGCTGTTGTGGTTTTTTATACTCTATCTATCCCGATGCTCTTTACACAGATATGGAGACGGCGAGCCGACAGATAATGCCGCGAGATTCTACAAATGGTTTTGTGAGGTAAACTTTGCTAGCCTTAGCCAGCAGTGACTTAACTTGACTTCTCTTTCCTAGAGCTCAAATTTTGGGATTGTTTGTCTAAATAGGGTGAAGAGAGAGGTCAGTGGCTACAGAACTTGCAGTATGGAGTTTTTGGCCTTGGCAACAGACAGTATGAACATTTTAACAAGGTTTGGAACTAAACTTGATTGGTTCTTCTGTACTCTTTTGTGAAGTCTGCTAGCTTGGATTCTAGGAATTTTCATGACCTCTCAATAGTCAGTATAAATGTCATTTTTCTCTTGCTGATGACTTTGATTACTATTTTCAATTATAGGTTGGAAAGATAGTGGATGACATCCTTGCTGAGCAGGGTGAGTTCCCATTCATCTGGCTGCCATTGCCAGTTGTGTGCCATTTTATATCAAGTCTAGTTTACTGGGCTACCATATCCTGGCGCGGACATTTGTTGGGAATGCCGTGGTCGGATGAGTTTCTAGATGTAGTCATTTGAGTCCTGCCATATGGAGGTTCATTGTAGTCATGACTTTCTTTAGGTTTCTCATATGAACATTTGTTGGGAATGCCCTGGTCGGGTGAGTTTCTAGTTGTAGTCATTTGAGTCCTGCCATATGGAGGTTCCTTTTCCTGTTGGGCAGCTTAATTTGCGCTAAACCTAGCTTAATTGAATGCTTTAATTTGGGTAAAGTGCGGCAGTTTTTATTCTTCTTCCTTGAATTTATCTTCCTCGAATGTGAGCCATTCTGCACACGTTAATATCTGGAGCCTGAAACAGTAAACATTGCTTTGTGTAACATAATGCAAGTTGCTGATAGGACTCAATGCAAGGCAAAGGCCACAAGCAGCAACTTAGGCAAAGGAACATATGCACATGCTTACGTATTTACCGCATAAGTGGACAAGTTGTGTGTATATCTGACGACTATCAAGTTTAAGGAGGATTTGTCAATTCAATTCAACTTCACATTGGCATATATTGCTGTACAGTTGAGAGCATGGCATATTCATGCTAGATTAAGGGTTTTTACCTACCTTGAAGTTGAGCTAGTAAAAATGCGTTTCTCTATCATTCTTTTCTTCAATGTTCATGTCAGTCCTTTGGAAGTTAAATTCCATGGAAAAAAGTGTTAGAGTGATGCTCTTGAAATTATTTTCCCCATGATTTGTATCTCGTTGGCTTCAATAGAAGCCTAGTTTCTGAGTCACCTGTACTTCTCTCATTTGGATTAATAATCTGCAGGTGCAAAGCGTTTAGTGCCAGTCGGTCTTGGAGATGATGACCAGTGCATTGAAGATGATTTCACTGCATGGTATCAGAAATACTTAAATCAGCTTCCGGCAGTTAGCTTTCCAATTTTCTTTCAATCCTGAATCTGGTAAAATAAATCTAATATTTTGATTTTCACTCTGTAGGCGTGAGTTGTTGTGGCCGGAGTTGGATCAGTTGCTTCGGGATGAGGATGATGCCACAACTGTGTCCACTCCCTATACTGCTGCTGTGCCAGAATATCGGGTTGTTTTCCACGAACCTGCAAATGCTAAAGTAGACAGAAGCTTGAGTTTTGCAAATGGCCATGCCATAGTTGATGCGCAACACCCATGCAGGTAATGAAGTGCTCAGTACTTTTAGTTTATGATAAAAAAACTACATCAGTCTTCTTCCATTAAGACGTTTGTTTTGCTTCATGAAGGGCTAATGTGGCTATAAAGAAGGAGCTTCACACTCCTGCATCAGATCGCTCTTGCACTCATCTTGAGTTTGACATTGCTGGCACGGGACTCACGTAATTTTTCTTCTTTGATCACTTGCTTTATGTTTGTGTAATCATACTGCCTTCATCCTCTGATTTTCTCTCTGAATATTTTTATGAGCAAGTATGCTGTCTAGAAATACGTGGGCACTTGCTCACCTTCTACTTCTCTTGTCAGATATGAGACAGGAGATCATGTCGGTGTATACTGTGAGAACCTGATTGAAACTGTGGAGGAAGGATTAAACCTATTGGGTTTGTCGCCGGATACGTATTTCTCCATACATACTGATAACGAGGATGGAACACCACTTGGTGGAAGCTCGCTACCACCACCATTCCCACCCTGTACTTTAAGATCAGCACTCACACGATATGCAGATCTCTTGAGTTCTCCCAAAAAGGTTTGGTTTCTTTACTATATTTTTACTGTGTTTATGTGATTAACTACGGATTACTATGAGTTAATGAAGTTTGTATGCCTCTGTTCTGCTGCTATTCTGATTCATTGCATTGTCTTCTCTTCAGTCTGCTTTGCTAGCTTTGGCAGCTCATGCTTCTGATCCTGCTGATGCTGATCGATTGAGACACCTTGCTTCACCTGCTGGAAAGGTTGTGAACAAGCCCATGAACTGAATCTTGATCGGTGTTTATGCATCCTCTTTCATGTTTGTGGAAGTAACTTGTATGCCAATTGTACAGGATGAGTACGCCCAATGGATAATAGCAAGTCAGAGAAGTCTCCTTGAAGTCATGGCTGAATTCCCCTCTGCTAAGCCCCCACTCGGTGTCTTCTTTGCAGCAGTTGCCCCTAGGTTGCAACCCCGATACTATTCAATCTCATCATCCCCAAGGTGATTTTTTAGATTTCATTGTTCTTGCATTTGCCAAACCTTTTTATCCAGGTTGCATTTATTACTTTGATGGCAACCAGCTGATTGTTTTTTCAGTTTCATGCAACTATACCTGTATTTACTGAGTTACTTATTACCTGCCATTTTATTATTCAGGATGGCTCCCTCTAGGATTCACGTTACTTGTGCACTAGTTTATGATAAGACTGCTACTGGAAGGATTCACAAAGGAGTGTGTTCAACTTGGATGAAGGTATATATACATTGAAATGGTCCCATCTATTACAATCTCGTCCCAGTCTCCTTCCCCCACTAAACATAGTTTATGACGGAGTCTCCTTGAAAGGAATTCTTCTTAAGTTAGATGATTGATTAAGCATGAACCTCTCTGGCTATATCTCTGACTCAGAGATTCTCTGCATGAACAAAGTGGGAGGCTAATTGTTATATGGCTGTCTTTGACTTATGGTGGTTTATTTTGTTCCTTTATTCCTTTCCAGAATGCTGTGCCTTTGAGCAAAAGCAATGAATGCAGTTGGGCACCCATTTTTGTGAGGCAATCAAACTTCAAGCTTCCAACAGATGCTAAAGTGCCGATTATCATGATTGGCCCTGGCACTGGATTGGCACCTTTCAGGGGCTTTCTGCAGGTTTGTCTCATCACGAACCTGTGTCTGTTATAGGTGCATGTTGTAATATACTCGTTGAATCTATCTAAGCTAGCAAATTGTCATGTGTTTTCTCATTCCAGGAAAGATTTGCTCAGAAAGAAGATGGAGCTGAATTGGGACCTTCAATATTGTTCTTTGGATGCAGAAATCGTGGAATGGTTTGTGATGCGCTCTTTTTTGAGTTAATGGGATTGAATGGACAGCTGCTATGAAAAATGTAATACCGAGTTGTCCGCCACTGATTTTCTCTTTCCTTGTCGACCCTTTTTTGTAGGATTACATTTATGAAGAGGAACTAAACAACTTTGTTGAATCTGGTGCACTTTCTGAGCTAGTTGTGGCCTTCTCACGTGACGGACCCACGAAAGAATATGTTCAACATAAAATGATGGAGAAGGTATTGTTCTACTTTACCTACTACCACTAGTAGCATCAACATGTTTCTGTTTTTTCAAGTGGGTAATTATTGGTCTCTTCTTACTAATGGCTCTTTTCCCTCTCTTTAGGCATCGGATATCTGGAACATGCTTTCTCAGGGAGCTTATATTTATGTTTGCGGTGATGCCAAAGGCATGGCCAGGGACGTCCACAGGACACTGCACACTATTGCGCAAGAACAGGTAAATGACATTTACTCATGCTCCCTCCTGACCCACAATAAGAGAAAAAGCAATTAAGTTCCCAGCATCATAAATGGCCGCTTATTGGTGGTGCTTGCCATCTGCCATCTGCCATCTGCACAGCCATCTCGGTTTTGGTTGAAAATGTTAGCTTCCATCTACCACATCTGTGGGCTTGTGAAAGAGACTGATGATTTTAATTTCTCAATCAGTGGCCTGCTCTTTGGGTGTGTCGTCTCTTTACCTGTCTGCAACTTTCTAGTGGTTGAGCTTTTCCAATAGCGACCCACAGCTACCCTCTGCTGACACTTTTCTAAATAAAAACAATTTCGTTTGTTGAAAGCAGCACTTCCATCTTGTTTATGTTTTTTTTGCGTCGCTTTCTGGTGGACCATGAGGGGCCATTTATCTTTTCAGCCAGCAACCATATGTTTCTTACCTTAGTGTCCTTGCTTACTTTTAGATTCCTATTCCTATTTTGAGTCGCGACTAAGCGAGTTGCAACTTGTGCTGTCACAGGGATCTCTCGATAGTTCAAAAGCAGAGAGCATGGTGAAGAATCTGCAAATGAGCGGGAGGTATCTCCGCGACGTGTGGTAACGACCTAAATCCCCGGGATGACGTTACATTTCAAGAAAGCTAATGAGATAGCCAGGCTTTCGCCGCGAAAGCCTCCCCTTGCCCAAACCCGCGAGGGCAATGACATGTTTTATCGTGCCACAGGGGGATTATATGATTCTTTCTCTTCTCCTTATTCTGTGGGGGTAATTTTTTGGTTCTTGTAAGTTATACGCGGAAACATTGTAAAATAAGTTATCTTTTTAGGTAATGTGAACTCTAAATTTTCCTCTTGTGTTGAACCTGAATTGGGGTTCAGAACTGTAGATGATGACAAAGACAGTTTTTCTGTCCTGGGGTTGTGCCTACCGTATCTGCTTTTGGACTAATCAAGTTTCAACGTTTGAATCAATGTCAACTTTAGCCGCGTTCCCTTTGCGACAAGATACCTCTTTTCCTATCGTGGCGGGAGTTTTCCATTGCACTCCTCTAGAAATTGTGGTTCAGCATTTAAAACTGAGAGATCCTTCTATTTCTTCCTAAATTAGGCAAGAAGAAGGGTCCTGCCTTAAATATGAAATTTAAGAAATTAGGCAAGAGTTCGGGGGGTTAGGCAATATTCCCGGTCCTGAAGATGTTTGATTAGTCGGCGTTTAGGGCGTGCTACCTATAAATTCTGGGGGGGTGGGGCGGCGGCCCTTGCTCGCCCCTCCCTATTTCGTGGCTGTCAACTGTTGTCAATTAAATTCTAGCGTATGCTTTAGTCACGGCATCGTGTATCAATTTATCCGGTTGCATGTTATAGTTGAATTATAATTATTGTTATCAGAAAGTAAATAGTGTTTTACTAGCTAAGTAATATATCCGGTTACATGATTGTACATCCATTTGTAATTTTGTTTTCCATCAAAACAAACTCGAAGCAAAATCTAAATAAATGTAAGTTTTTATCCTACTATTCCCATTTCACATTTTTTTAGTATTAATTATGTGAGCTCCCCTCTGTATCCGAATCATTACTATTGTTTTTTTTTTTTGGTAAGGGGATCATTACTATTGTTATTGCGTGTACAACTCATGAATTTGGATGTTCACCACAAGAGGAAGAAACAAAATGGTGACACAATACCTATTTCAATTAATTGGGATTGCTAAATTGTCGGTTGTCGCACTTATTCTTCAAAGAAAATGTCCATTTTAAAAAAAAAAATTCAATGTATATTATTATAATCACTCTCGATTTTTATAATTTTTTTTTCATTGTCTATCTCTAATTTACTTCAATCATATATGGAGTTGCATGCATGCACTTGAGGGTGCCGAGCGATTACGAATTCGTAGGAGTTAGAAGTACACAATAAAACTAGTTAAGGCTTCCAAAAGCTTGGGCCAGGTGAGGCGTCGCGGCCCCCTCGAGGTTGAGGTGAGGGCCACGACTCCCTTGCCGGATCTAGGTGAGGCCGCGACACCTAGAGCTGGCAAGGGCATCTTGGCCCTCGCCTATGGCCAGCGAGGGTCAAGTAGCGACCCTTGTCGGCCCTTAGGCCAAAAAGGGAAAAAAATAAAAAAAAATTACTTAAAAAATGCCCACGTCAGTGCTGTCGTCGCCAGTTGTGCCACATAGAACCGCTAGCAACCAAGTCAACAATTTCCGATTAAAATTGATCAAATGGACTCAATTGGCAAAATGTGAAAATGTTTAGGTCTCAATTGTAAAATTGAAAAGTTTAGGATTGAATTGGCTAAAGTGTAATAGGTTTAAGACTTTTTAGACAATTTTTCCAATTTTGAATGAAATCTTTTTGATCAATTTTTTCCGATAATCGCTGTCTTAACGGTCAAGTTTTTGTTGGCCGTCTTACGTGGCACAATATCACGTTAGCGATTCTGGCGAAAATTGGCTGGAATGATAGTGTTGGAATTTCATGCAAAGGTTTAAGATTAAATTGGCAAAATCGAAAAATTTAGGACTGAATTGGCATCCATACAATAGGTTTATGATCGATTGGAAAATTTCTCCCTTGAAAAAGATTTTTCGCTTGGCGAAGGTATTATAAAGGTAACTTTCAAACTATGAAGAAGAATGATTCGAGAACTTCTACCAAGTGATTTTTCAAGTTCTAATTGGATAATAACGACATTGCATTAAAATTTTGTAAGCAAAGAATTAGTGAGCTGAAACTTTTTCTGTAAAATATAAAACAAATAGAGATCAATCGCTTTTTTGACTAATGAAATTAATTCATGCATATAAAATTTGAAGCTGAAACTTTTCCTGATATATCAGCATATTGCACTTCATAAAATTGGCTGAGCACATTATTAAGGATACTTAGCATGGGTACTAGTTTGTATAGCCTAATGAAATTTACTTTGCCTATAATTTGAATCACGGCGCATTTACATAAATTTCGAAGCATTTTTTCCCATCACATAATCGTTATTCCTAGTATATTTTACCATAAAAAAATTATCATACAATAAGATGTTTGTAACTAGATTGAGACTTTAGAAATACATCTTAATTCTTTTACGTTCACTTACCGAAATTGTTAAATTATGTCTTGAATTTAATCCCGATTAACTTGGAATGCGATTATAATTGAACTGCAAGGAAACTCTGAACATGTAGGGAATGTCCAAATTGAACTCTTGCCAGCTGGATCGTGGGTAATGTAAAAGGGAAAATTAATTAACGACAAAGACTTCTTTTCGTTATTGAAGACGAACTCCATGTTGACCTAGGAGAACAACTCCGTAGTTTTTTGCATATAAAAATTATGTCGTTGAGTTTGGTTGCACGATGAGTGTACTTAGTATGCAGGAAAACTTGCGAGATACATAAAGAGCGTTGAAAGCAATCATCCAAGAAAGTTCAAAGTTTTCTTGTGATTGAGTCTTGTAACTTAATCTATAATTGAGAAACACATATGAGCGAGTGTGATCGACCGTTTGTAATCTCATCTTTGACAATTTCAATGGAACCGTCCCGTCGATCTTTCTTCGTTTGTTTCCGCTTTCACGTTAGTCATAACAACAATAAATTAGATCAAATTAGATCGGAAGGGTCGAGAGAAATATAGGTTCACAAAGATCTCAACTACTTCAATTAAATGGTCCAATTTGGAAACCACTCAACCAGCCCATGGTTTCGGACAAGAAAAAAGCTGCGCCACGATGCGACAGCCACATGCGGTGTAGTGGTTGTTCAAAGGTTGATCGAAGTTGGAGGTCTCGTTTTCCACGAGAAATGACTAACCGTTCAAAGCGTCCACCATCCACAGGCCCACGCGAAGCCTACTCTCAAATTTGCCGGTCGTTGACAACAGAATTCCTTAATGTACAGAATGGACATTAAAAGGGTCTGTGTATGTATGAGAAATTATCGATATTAATTTCTTGATTTTAACTGAAGAAAAGTAAAGGAACTGATTCAACGTGGTTTGACATTGATGGTGAGTTTATACTTGAAGATGGGTTGGATAGTCCTCAATAATTAGGGTCTGGCTTGGATCTTTGGTGGTGATTACCAAGAATATCTCACAAGAACAAAGAAAGCCTAAGTTTTCGATTGGGGCCACTTTGCCTGTCCAGGTGTACACACCTGACAGACTAATAGGACTGCGATCCTTGTTAAATATATCGGTACCCGCACGCTCATCCCCACTAATTGGAGGAAAGTTTTTGTTCCCTCACCCTAGGGAATACCTCTAAGTCTAACATCCTAGAGTTTAAATGAAGCCTTTTAAGGTCTTCCTTAGGACCATGTTTCTACTTGCAGATTGGTTGAATAAAACAGACCAGATACATGATGTAAAGAATGCAGCCAGTAGTGTTCTTACATTGGTCAGCAAGGTGGTCTGGGCCCAGCTTATTTTGGTTGTGGCAATAGCATTACCCTTAATGATATAGACCTTTTGAGAAACTTACGATGAAGAAAAGAAGATAATACAAAAGTAAAGGCCCAAAAAATGGCAAATCCTTACCTTACCAAAAAAAAATGACAAATCTTACGATATCGCTATCGAATTCGATCCATCTGTCTTTACTAATAACTTTGACTGCATGAGATGCTACGAAATCGATTAGCTACTGTTAGGGTACGTTTGGAAACACATTACCAAAGTGTTTTGGGCCTTCAAAGGTTCTTGTGCAAATGTTAAGGTGTTTAGTGAAGAAATTTGAAACCCATTTGGAAAATGCAGTGCATTTCCAAAGGCCCCCCAATGGCCTTTCTATCAAGGCCACTAGAGATCAGCATTGGGCATCCTAGTATTTTTGTAACGCTCAAGGCCAGATGAATTTTTTTTTTCCAAATTTTACCCTCACAATTGTTCGTATTCCTTTATTAACCCTCCTGCAGATCTGGGATTCGCGGAGAGCCGATTATAGTCGATGGTCATTCAGGGTTGTGGGTTTCTTAGGCAAGATATGGAGGGTCGCAGACAAGGAGAGACTTGGCAAGTCGAGGGTTGACAAGACTTGTCTTGAGTGGGGTCTCGCGACCCTCATGACGAGTTGCGGTTGGAGCTTTTAGCCTTCCTTTTGATGTCAAGGGTCACCCAAACTTATGTCTCAAAATCTATATCACCTAAGGTCGCGCGACCTTGGTAGCCCATCATCTGGGGTTGTGCAACCTCGGCAATGGCTCACGGGCTGCCGCTGGAGCTTTCAGCCTACCCAACGGTTGCCAAGGGTCGCCCGTGCTCACCCATTCTTCCTTTTTTTTCTTTTTAAATTTGTAATGGACGTCCTTTACAAGTTTGAGTGCTTACCAAACACTATGCAAATGCTTACCCAAACATACCGTCAATACCATATGTAAACTTTTTATTTCCTCATAATGTAATCAAGCTTATGGAAATCTCATTAGCGGCCTTCGACGTGCTTTCCTTTTTCATTTTTTCTAGAATCAAGTGGTACTTTAACCTAGTTTTCGCTCACGAGACTAAGTCCTTCTACTTAGTTCGGTCAAATGCCCATAATTGGAAGCGATTACTTCTTTTTAGCATGACCCCAAATAGTTGCATCGAGTAGGAATCGAATTTGTGAGCTCATAACTTTTTAAGCGACTCCAATCGGAGGAAGGATTCTTCAACATACAGGTACATGCGGATTCAAGACACATGATGTATCGGATTAGACAATTCTCACGTAAAGCTAATATGATCCTATAAGTCACGTGTTAAAACTCACACATACATGCAAGTGGCAGGCGTTCGGTGTATGCGTGTCAACGTCCTCTTCCTTACCTGGAGATGCACGTTCTTGTTCCACGTTTCTGGGCTATGGGGGTAGTTAGTTTCTTGTTCTCTCTTGATCCTCAAATCTCAAAGTCATGTGACAAAAGACGAGACAATATAAAAGAGATGTTGACATTCTATTTCGGCGAATGCTCAAATTTCTTGGGGGGACATCATTTCAGCACCACCACTACAAAAGCTTTAATTGATTTTGGGACAAAGGCACAGACATGTTGGGCATGGGACTGTGGTCGGACCTTCCCGTAGTGAGGTAGTTTACGGCCCCGAATAGGGACTTTTATGATCTGGGGAGGGATTGCTCCACCGTCGTATCATCTATCCGAATTCGTTTTGCTTTAAATGTTATATGTATGGTGATGTGACACATGAACACATAAGAGCCGAGATCTTCGCCGTTACGATTTAACAGCTATCAACCCCGCGAAAACCGATACCTCAAGAGACCGGGGAAAGTCCTGAGGTGCAAAGAGTGTCATACTTCTTTTTATTTACGTAAAAGTGACAAGAATGAAGATGTCCTTTGGAGTTCAACTTCCATTTAGATTTCACATCACTGCGGTCATGTTCTTGTAATTGGAGCTTTGAAATCTAAAGGATGACAAATTTGTATCTGAACTCCATTGATCTCCATATAGAGGAAGTGACTTCAACTTGTCTTTTTGCGGGACGAACATCGCGAGCTCCTTGGATTATTCGGATGAGGCTCTTAAAAGAATCATACCATCCATACTACGGGCGAGTTTCAAAGGACATAGAACTAGAGCCTTATCCAATATGAGTAAACGGGAAAAATTTTCACAAATTTGTGAAAATTACTCGAGGCAAAAGTTCAGAGCCACAATTTCACATCCCATATGCGGCACGTAAAAGGTTGGCCACATTGACAGCAGAAAAGTGATGGGACCGTGTGTAGCACAGCACAGTAGCAGATAAGAGCCTTGGTTCATCATGCCTATTAATTCGAGTTGAGGCAGTAGAAACTGCTAACGAAGCAGAGACTCTCAGAGCCTCCTCAGGTGTACTAAAAGCTGGACTGATCACACGCAAGAAGAGATGACGTTGACAATTGTGAAATGATTGATGACATTGCAACAGTGGGGAGAAGCTGACGAGATAGAAGACGATGACTCAAAGTGACCTTAGATTGAACATAAACCATGCAATAATTATCAAGCAATATAATAGCTATGGCTAAGGTGATTGGCCTAGTACTAAAGATGTCATACGTCTTTCACAAGGTCACAAGTTCGATTCATGTGGAAGTTGAATCTCTGAACGGCTCGTGCTGCATTGCCTAGCTACAATGTATTTCGTGTGGAGAGACTTCCTGATTGCTATTATTTTGTTAAGAATGAGGCGACGGGCTCGCCGGCCTCAGACCTTCAAAGTTGCGGGTGATGCGGATTAGTTTTGGCTCAAATTGAACATTTCGTAGCGAGCATGAAAACCTCATAGTAAAGGCCTCAGGGGACTAGGAGCGCTGATTAATGCTTCCCGCTCTATTAGTTGTAAGGAAAGCAACCTATGGCTAAACTAGCAAGAAGCTCCTTATACTTGTAGGAATAAAAAAGGTAATGGGCCACTCTTGAGTGTGGGCCCTTGAACATTACCCAAAGCTCTCACTTTAAAGGCTGGACAATATTTTCCTCCATCTGTAGTAGGAGAAAGTTCCCTCCGCCAATCATACCTCTAGTCGATGAGTTACAAATAATGAAATATCAATAACATGCAACCAAAACTAAAAATAATGTAGATATGTCCATGTTAGTAACTACCGACAGAAAAATGCTTAAAAAAAGTTTCCTTCGGCTAGAGATGGAGGAAATCATGTCCTTAAAGATCAAGCCATTGTCGCTTCCTTACAGCTCAAAAGGCTCCTCAAGGAACCCGCTATATTCACCTCCACCCGAAGCTCATTAAGATGTGCACGGTCGCTAGGAGGAGGATTCAGACCAAGTCCTCTGCCACGGCGATCGCCTGAGGCGGTCTCGACGGAGTGTTGACATCTGGATTTTACCCTTTCTCAAAAACTGGGATATTGGCACCCACCAAAACATCTCTACACTGCGGATCCACTTATGGCATTTCATGTTCCAGGTGCTAGGAAGTGTCACCACGCATTTATGTTGTGCTTCGTGCAATAGAATGCTTTAGTCTTTTATTTTAACGCATTATACATCGTGCATTGCATTTGCATCGAATCTCAATTACTGTTCCGGGAGTGTTTGGACCGGCTTCTAGGCATAAAAGAGAAAAAAAGTGGAGAGACAAAATCGAGTTGCCGAGTGTTTTTGTCGGTCATTACAATTTGGTCTCACATAATCAATTTCTATTTTGGCAAGTTTTTCTTAAAAATAAAAAATAATGAATTCGGGTCTTGAGACATATTTTCTGACAAAAACTAGTTTTCATAAAATTTAAAAAGTTAGAATAAGGTAATTTCTGAATTTTGTTTATTTGATCGGCGACCTAGTTCCCTAGTCCATTGGGTTAGCCCGTATTGCGTTCTCCGCTCGTGTTTTGGTCTCGGTCCACTCTGCTCATTTAGTCCATTTTGTTAGAGACCTCTCAGGAAATTCCACACGTCCACATCCTCAGCATTCCCCTTGTCGGCCTGCCTCCTTTCGGGGCATGTTGCCCGGGTCTATGTCAGCCCTTAGATTACGTGGATCCCACATGGCTCGCGCCTCGGTGAGCCACCACTTCTTTGCTGGTCCGAGCCTCCATCGGAGTCATTGCGCGGTGCCTTCAACGTCTAACACATTAACCAACTATTCCAATTAGAATCGTGCGCTTCAAGATGGACGCCAATCGTCGCTGAGGTTGCCAGAACTAACCCGACCCAAGCCACATATCCAGGTCGATGCCGCCACAGTACACTCGTGCCGCTAGTGATGCCGCTCACGACCTCCGAGTCCACTTTGGCAAGCACTGACTTATTGCTTTGCTATGTTGGAAATATGGGATAAATTGATGGGTGAATGAATGAGAAATTGATGCTCAAAGAACACCCTTGAGTTGGAAGTGGGAAGTGGAAAAACACTAGTCCCACATCGGAAAAGAAAGAAAGCTATGGAGTGCTTTATATACAGTTACACTTATTTGAAGTGATAACTATCATAGCACAAACTCTCTGCCTCGCGTGCAGGCGCGGGGTTGCAAATCCGACGCCCGACAAACTGAAACTTGGGCGCGAGCGCACATCCCGCCTACATGATTGCAGGACCGAAAAGTGAGCCTCGCGACGAGCCCAATTTTGCCTTCTGATTTATTTTTTTTCAACTCAAACAGTTACGAATTTCATAACGTGTGACAGTCCGTTATTCGTATTGATTTTGTAACGACAGATTTAATCGGCCGTTATTATTCCCGAATTGCTCTCCCCTCTGTTCCTTTTTTATCAAAATCATTCTTCCTCTGGTTTTACACTCTCTTTGCATTTTATACTGTTTTTTGGTAGTGTTCATTTCGAGTTTGTTCAAGTTCGCCAGAAGCTTGGAAGTGCCGTGCTCTCTTCTTCGCTGTCAACCGTTGTATCCTGGGAGACAGACATTCACGAAACCTCGATCGCGTATTGGAGGGAACGAATCTGTTTTAAGGAAACTGTGTCAAACACAGGCCTCGGTATTCATTTGTATCGATTCCAACTTTGTTATTGCAATTTCGCTTCTTTACGACTCTGTATTGTTTGTAATATTTATGCTAATGCCGATTTGAATTTCGTAACATGCTATAGTCCCAATATCGGCAGAGGTGTAGTGGGGGTTCATTGTTTATTGGATTCGTGCTAGACTTGAGTATCAGGCTCTGCATTTAGAAATTCATAATAAGTCATTCATGTCATGTTTATATTAGCGACATTCATCGTGTTGTAGGTTCGCATATTAGGGGAATGTTTACTAAAATCACATAGGTTCGCATATTAGGGGAATGTTTACTAAAATCACATAAAGTGGATTAATTAGGTACTCTGCATTAAGAAATTGGTTAATACCACGAAAAACTCCAAACTGATACATCTATGACAAATTTATCCCAAACTAATTTTTTAACTATCAAAAATCCCAAACTGATACACCTGTGACAATTTTACCATCCGTTAGTTTTCGTTAAATTTTACTATCAAATTTTCTGTATTGGATGACACGTGGCAGTTGACGGGTGTACTGGTTTGGGTTTTTACCCTCTATTTGCCATAAGTGTGCCAGTTTGTGATTTTTCGTGGTATTAATTTAATTTCGCGGAAGGTAAATTTATCATAAGATGTACCAGTTTGGGGTTTTTTGGGATAAAATTATCACAGGTATACCATTTTAGGATTTTCGGTGATAAAAAAATTAGTTTGGGATAAATTTGTTACAAGTGTATCAGTTTGAGATTTTTCGTGATATTAACTCTAATTTTGCATCTTGAATGTTTAGAAAAAGTACTATTCTCATAGCTAGGTGTGTTCATATTTGTGTATTTGCTTATATCTAGAATTTTCTATATTTTTGCGTTTTGGGATTCGGATAGGGTTTCACATGATATTTGGATCATGGCAGTTGTCATGCTTAAAAAATCAATTTGAATAAATTAGTGTTTTAGTGCACATTTAAGTCGTCTAGGTTGGATATTTGGTTACACGCCTCATTCACATGTCATGAAAATCGAAATTCACAACAGAAGTAATACCATATTGAAAAACACATAGCAATGTCGTTATGATTGCATTTCCATTTAATTAGGATAAAATTGCAATATTAGATTTAGTTTCCTCTTATGCATAGTCTATTTTAGGCTAATATTTTGCTGAATCATAAAAAAAAACATAAAAGTGACTATTTTTGCATACTGTCACATCTAAGATTAGATTTCAATATATCCTTTACAACGTTTAGTGGCTTATTCTAGGAAAGTGATTTATTGAAGACATAATATGTCACATTTGCATATTCAATCTTCTTTTATACATTAATCTATTTTAGGGAACGTGCATGAACATTTTTAGATTTTCTATCTATTATTTACAGGGGTGTTGTCCGGTGGGCATGATAAGGATATGTTTAATGATTGCCCAATACGAGTGAAAATCACCAAAAAAGTCTTCAACGTATTGCAATTATGCTAATTTAATACTAAACCTTTCAATTAGGCTAATTTAGTCATAAACCTATTGTATTTGTGCTAATTTAGTCCTAAACCTCTCAATTGTGCCAAATTCAGTTCTAAATTTTTTGACAATTTACCAATTTAGTCATTTCAGTCAATTCTGGCTGAAAATTGCGAACGTGGCAGTTTAGTTGGCACCGACCGTCCTACATTACACGGCTGTTGCTAACATGGATAATTTTTTATTTTCTATCCTAAACCTAAGCCAGCGAGGTTGCTTTGTCCTAGGGTTAGAAAAAAAAAGGAAAGAAAAAATAAAAGAAGAAAAAATAATAAAAATTTAGAAAAAAATTAAAAAATTGTCTACGTCAGTGTTGGCTATCCTTGCTGGCCATACCACATAGGATGGCTGGCATTGACTAGACCACCACGTCAGAGATTGCCGACCATAGTTGGCCGGTTTGTCAAAATATTTAGAATTAAATTGGTACGATTGAAAGGGTTATAACTAAATTGGTATAAGTGCAATAGGTTTTAGACTAAATTGGCCAAATTAAAAAGGTTAGGATTGAATTGGCATAAGTGCAATAGGATTTTGACTTTTTTGGTGATTTTCCCTAGTGCGAGATAGCTCGGGCTGAATTTTAATTATTTATTTATATGGGCAGCATTATTTCCACCCCACTTTTGGTTAAAACACTCCGTTTTTTCTAGTGAACTTACCGAAATACCATCCTCTCTCACTCTCTCTTCAATTTATTGTTTCTTCTTTTATCAGGCTAACCCATTTCTTATTTTATTAGGATGACCCACAAAACTGCCTTTCATTTCTATCATCTCTCTTATCTTATCAATTTCACAATATAAATGCCAAATTCCACCCAACAAGATATTATCTTATCCTACATCCCATTATCACTTTGCCTAGAAAATGTTGTTAATTTTAATTTATGATCTCATATTTTTAATCACAAAAGTTACATAGAATGTGAGAAATTTCTAGTTTTGATCCCACACAATTAATAGCCTATTTTTTTATCAAATAGTTTGAGGGAAACTTTACTTCAAAGTTGAAAATTAAGATTCCATCTAATTATCTAGCCGATTTTGACATTGTGGGTGTTTTTCCGAAATAAGTTCGTTTGTGCTTTCCTTGAAGCTTTTTACGTTTTAATAAGAATTGCAAGATGAGCGTTAACAATTTGTTGACACCTTCTTCACTTTCAAAGTTGCATCGGATTTTTTTAGAAGAGAGTTTTAAGCATATTTGAAAGTTTTAATTCACTTGATATGAGATTGAATCTGCAATCGATATTAATTACTTTCTTAATTGTAGGATTAGAAGAGCAAGAAGTTTAATTTTTTTCCCTTTATATTCTTAGGGTATGCATAGCAACGTTTCTATTCCCAAAAATAATTTCTGATAAGAAATTATTTTTTCTATTTTTATTTCTTGGAACAGTTTATGAGCAAAAAGTAGCATTTAGTAACTGCACAAAATTTCTATTCCTGGAATAGAAAAAGAATAGAAATGCGTTTAGGGCGCGAATGATCTATTTCTATTCAATGGATGAGTTTCTCCCTTCTGGGCTACCGGCGGAGGATAGCGGGTGGCGGTGCGGGGCGGAGGACGGTGGTCGACGGCGGTAGCGGCAGCGGATGGCAGTCGGTGGCGGGAGGCAGTGGAGCACGGCGGTCAGCGGCAGAGCACGGTGACGTCGGGCGACGGTGACGGCAGCAGGGGGCGGCGGCGGGAGGTGATTGGCGACGGAGGGTGGCCAGTGTCGGTCGAAGGAGCACGGCGGTCGGTGACGAAGGATGGCGGCCGATGGTGGGTGACCGCCGGTGTCGGGTGACCGCCAGTGTCGGGAGGTGGCCGAGGGCAGCCAGCGCCGGGTGGTGGCCGGCGTCGGGCGGTGGAGCACAATGGTGGGCGGTGGAGCACGATGGCGGGCGGCGGAGGATGGCCATCGGTGGTGGGTGGCCGGCGGCGGCGGAGGACAACGACCGGTGGTTGGTGATCGCCGGCATCGGGTGGTTGGCGGGGGGAGGCGGCCAGTGCCGAGTGGCGGCCAGCATTGGGCGACGGAGCACGGTGGCCATCGGTGGAGGACAACGGCTAGTGGCGGGTGGCAACAAGTGTCGAGCGGCGGAGGACAGTGGTTGACGACATGAGGCGGCCGACGGGTAGCGGCGGAAGGCAGGCGGTAGGTGGCGGTGAAGGACGGCGAGAGGTGGCGGCGGGCGGGTTGCGGCCAATGGATTATTTCTTATTTTTGGAGGATTCTAGAAAAAATCGTTTTTTGTTTTTGTTCCAAAAACAAAGAAGTAGATTTTTTTTATTTCTTGTTTCTATTCCAAATATATTCCAGGATCACTTTTTTGTTCCAGAAACAAAAAAGTAGATTTTTTTTTACTAAACGGATTTCTGTTCTTTTTCTATTCCGGGGAACAAAAGAACATAAAAACAAAGAAACAAAAACATTACTAAACATACTCTTATCTTTTGTTAATATTTAGATATGATCTAAATATAAATATTTTTGAAATTTGATCATGCTTCTAACGAATTAACCTTTTCCATATTTTGATCAATCTTTCTTTTCCATTTTTGATAAAGATCTACTAGATAGTTAAATTGAATTTTAATTTTTGACTTTGAAATATAGTTTTGCTCATACTATTTGAGAAAAAAAAAGGCAATTAATTGTACGTTCACAAGCTATCATAAATAGATATATCTTGTAATTGAAGATATAAGACCATAAATTAAAATTGACAATATTGTCTAGGCAAAGTGATAACAAGATGCATGGTTAAACGATATTTTGTTGGGTGTAATGGAGCATGAGAGAAATAAAGGCAGTTTTGTGGGTTAGCCTGATAAAAAAAAACAATAAACTCAAGAGAGAGAGAGAGGAGGGTATTTCGGTAAGTTAACTAGAAAAAAAGGAGTGTCTTAGTTATAATGGGGGTATAAATATTGCCGCCCATTATTTATAAGGCGTTTATTGTTATTTACACAAGAGTGCTTCATTCTATTTTTTGCATACTTATACATGATCATTTAGGGTTACATGTAAGGGGAATTAAGTCAACCAAGATTGCATGTTAAGGCTTTCCTCAAAAGAGAAAAAAAGTACCAATTAAAACGCGTTAGACTTTTTGGTGTGATCAAATCCCCGAGTCCTAGAATTTCGGGTTCGTAGAAAATAAAGCTTTATCCCACGTATTACTTAGTGTACTCCTAACCAGCCCAGTAATAGGCTATTTGTGACTCTATTGTAATCTTAAATTAATGAGATAAATCAAATTGCGATTAGTGTGGATTGACAGAATTCATTCTAAGCTTAAGCGCCGCCATGTGACATTATTATTGTGTGTGACTAAGACTAACAATCTGCTAGCTCCCATTGGGGTTTACTTGGGGATGTGATGGTCACCGACCGCCGTCTCCTTGGGATGCTACTATAGTTGGGTAATCGTCTAAGGACGGTGACCACAATGATGTTCCGCGGTGGTCAGATCCGCCGTCGCAAACTTTTTGTGAGAAATTCGCTGAATTTACATTCTTTGCATGAGATGAGTTGTTCATTTTATTATTATTATTATTATTAGAAAGCAGTTACTCGAGTGTGTATATCAAGGCTCATCTTACAATCTTAGTTTTGTAGGGCAAACCAGTTACCCGTCGGCCATGGAGTTTGGATTGTTATCACATAGTGGCCCAGTGCCGATAATCGGGGAAAATTATCCAAAAAGTCCTAAACCCTTTATTGTTGCCAATTTAATCCTAAACTTTTAAAAAAGTTCATAATTCAGTCATAAACCTTTCAATTGTGCCAATTTAGTCCTAAACATTTTGCCAATTTAGTCCTAAACCTTTTAACGAATTGTCAATTTAATCATTTCGGCTAATTTTGGCCGGAAATCGCTAACGTGGCAGTTCAGTTGGTGCCAGCCATCCTATATGGCGCTGATGTGGATAATTTTATATATTTTTAAAAAAAATTCGAATGTTTTTTATTGATTATTTTACTTTTATTCTTCTTTTTTTTTCCTTTCTTCTTCTTTGTTGAGCCAGCGAGAGGGCCGGCGGAGGTGGCCAGCCACTGGGCAAGGGCCGATGACCCCCACCTGCCCAGGGGTAAGGGCTGCCCTCATCGACTGTGGGCACGGCATCGCGGCCCTCGCTTGCCCTTGTTGTGGCCGGCGAGGACCTAGGAGAGGGCTCTTGACACCCTCGCTGGCCGCAGCGAGGGCTCACGGGCCCTGGCTAGACGTTGTGGCCCTCGCCGATCACAGCGAGGGCGGGCGATGGCTTGCGACACCCTCACCGGCCCCAACGAGGACTTGCAAGCCCCCGCCAAATTCGGTGAGACCCACGATGCCTTCGCCAGATCTGGTGAGGTGAGGGCGTCGCGGCCCTCGCCCAGGCCATCGCTGACCGCAGCAAGGGCCGCGATGTGCTCACTGTAGCCCGCGAGGGCCTAGGCGAGGGATCGTGACGCCCTCGCCCAAATCTGGCGAGGGCCGCAACACCCTAGCCCATGGCCTGGCAGGGGTCGCCGGCCCTCCCCCAGTGGCCGGCCACCTCCGCCAGCCCTTGGTCACTGGCTCAACAAAGAAGAAAGGAAAAGAAAAGAAAAGAATAAAAATAAAGTAATCAATAAAAAATTCGATTTTGTTTTAAAATATAAAATTATCCACGTCAACGCCACATAAGACGGCCAACGCCGATTGGACTGCCACGTCAGCAATTTCCTGCCAAATTTAGCTGAAAGGACTAAATTAGCAATTCATTAAAAGGTTTAGAACTAAATTGACAAATAGTTAATAGGTTTATGGTTAAATTGGCATGATTGAAAGGTTTAGGACTAAATTGGAAACTTTTTAAAAGGTTTAAGATTGAATTGGCAAAATTGAAAAGTTTATGACTAAATTGATCACTGTACAATAGGTTTAGAACTTTTTGGATAATTTTCCCCCGATAATCGTTTTATTCCCTGATAAGTAAGTTCTTCTACTTCAGTTTAATCAAGTATGAACTTCTCAAATCACAAAGTATATCATGATCCCTAATGTTTGGTCTTTTGTTTTTTTCGGTTTTGTCGGTCTAGACTAAAACAAGGTTTAGTCCTTAAAATATATCATATGACTAGCTGTTGAGGAGGTTTGCTCCCGAGGATTCTGAGTCTTGCGGAATAGTTAGTGTGTCACGGCAGTAAAGTCGGAAGCAGTGATGAAATAGAAAGGGCATGAGAGAAGGAGCGGGCATTCCTAATACACCCAAATACTGAGTGGCAGGTGAAAAAGGTCGAGTCACTTATTATGGAGAATTTCTCAATGAATCTCCACCAAAATCCGCCCCAAAGCCCGGAGATGCCCTGATCAATAGAGGTGATGAAGTCTAGAACTTCGGAAGTCCAAAATGTCCACCTAAATGAGGGTAGTGATGGGGTGCTCACAGTGAGAGGATTGGAAAATTGTTTTATAGGATTATGCGAGGTGACAATCCTGGCATAGGAAACTAACGGTAGATAAATTGCCATGTGTTAGGAGAAGATGGGCCAATCATGGGCTAGCGCATGTCAGGATGACATGAGCTAACACTAGACCCAGTAGAAATGGTTAGGGAATAGATTGGACTATTTATAACAAGCCTTGCTCCAAGCCCACCAAAGCAAAATTCTCTAAAACATTCCAAACGAATAAGAATTACCTAAGATCCTGCCAACTATCTCTAGTCATTCTTGCATTAAACAATGCTCACGTGAAGTAAACTAACAACAAATCTATGATCATGGTTTGTTAATAAATTCAAAAATTGCACAAATGAAAATACATACATATATATCATAAATATAAAAGGGCAGAATTATTCATCAACATTTTGCCCCCTACGTGAGAATTCTTTGAGAAATGCGGAAAAGAATATCATGCATAGCCTCCGTCGGTCCACTTAAACAAGCAACATGAGATAACTATAACGTCTCCTCTCTTGTACAAATGGGATTGAAAAACGCGCTTGAAATTTAGTGACACTTGAAATAAATCCGGGGCAAATCTTGACTCTGACCCTATGTGAGAAAGTTTGACAAAAAAAAAGAGGGATAAGTGCACCGAAAGTCTAAAAACTTGTCACGAAAGTGCAATTGAGTCATAACACTTCCAAAAAGTACAATCAAGTTTTAAAACTTGTTATAAAAGTACAATTAAATCATAAATTTTTTAAAAAAGTGCAATAAACTCCTAAAACTTGTCAAGTAAGTGCAATCAAGTTTCAAACTTGTCAAGTTTGTGCAATCAAGTTCTAAAACTTGTCAAGTTTGTGCAATTTAGTCATTTTCCGTTTGTTAAGTTAGATGGAGTTCATGGAAGGACTTGATTGTACTAATTTGACAAGTTTTAGGATTCGATTTTACTTTTTTGGAAATTTTAGAATTCAACTGCACTTTTTGAAAATTTTATGATTCAATCATATTTTCATGACAAGTTTTAGGACTTTCAATATACTTATTCCGAAAAAAAATTCAAAATCTTAAAGGAGGGGAGATTCCATGCATGTAAGATTTATACAAACCCCGTCGACCGTGGATCTAGGAACCATGAACTTTGTTTCTTTCCGCATCATGAGGCTATGAATTTCTAACGCCCTTGTCCTCTCTCTACTCTCGAGATCGTCGCACGATGCCCTCCTTTCGAGCCTTTCTTCTTCTCCTTCTTCCGACCATCTGCGGGTCAAAGCACGAGCCGTTCGCCGACCGCAGCGCGGTCGTCTCCACAGCCTACGGGCATTTCAATTTACAAGGTTGCCTTCCCATTCCTATGCCCTCCTCCTCGGTTCATATCTCTCACCCTTTGATTTTTTTAATCGCTTCATGTCCCATTCCATTTATTCAGCTTCCTTCTGCCACACGCCATACTCTTCACCGTTCCCACCGAAAATCAATAGTTTAAATTGAATTTTTTCCTTTTTTTTCCCCATGGCAATAATGCCCTCACTAGATAGGCACCCCCAAAAATAACTTTCAAAGAAAAATGAAGTAGAATAAGAGGCTCCTCACACCTTTTGCACCCACAAGCAAACATCCCATGCACAGAGGACCCAGTTGGAATTTTAATTGTAATTTTAGTTTTTTTTTTGTGAATTTGTTGTCATTGTTTGAGGTGAGGACAAATCCCCATTCATCTAATCTGGGTTTTCCCCTCATAGTGAAAATCAGTGCATGTGACCATTGAATCATGGGTGTGTACTATGTACTCATTTGCCAGTTGAAAAGAGAGAGAGAGAGAGAGACAGAGCTGTACGTGCCAAATCACTTCTGTTTACCTTTTTCCACGGCCACTGATACATCCTCTGTTAAGTGTGAGTTCTTTGACGGATTTGGGAATCTCTTTTTGGCTTTTTCATTGTACTAGGAATCCAAATTTTGACTTGATTAATCCTCACGATCGCGTGCAAAACATAGCGCTCACAAGTATTGGGTAGAGCTCTGCTCATAGGATGCTGACATTCATATAATTGTTTCAACCATAGATAAATAAAAACTTCAGCTTGTACATACTCTTTCTAAATCGATTGGTATTTGGGTCTCTTTAAGCACCCGACCAATCGTGACACACACCGGATAATTATCAAAGACACACCGCTATGTGCCCTTAGTTTAGCCCCAAGAGAACGCCCTAGTATGGATTTGAATCCATACTTTGAGATGAGAGAATGTATACGCTTACTACTTCTAGCACCTTATGTTAATATTAACTAGCAATCTTTTTATAAATAGATAATGTAGATGAACAAAAGGATCTCAGAGACAACTATGGAGTTGATGCCAGTTTACACATTCTTGTACTGGGCTTTGAAATTGGTTCCTAAAAATTAGTGATGCATTTCTATGGCTCCGAGCTTAATCGGCTAATGTTGGAAGGTTGTAAAAATGAGGAGACAGCATCTTCCTTTGGTCGAAATATTTACGATTCACTTGGATGGGTCACAGGATCACATGTTTTTCTCCCATGCACTTGTGTCGATCTCTAGATAATTGGTGAAATACTTTTAGTGATTGTGTAGAGAATATCGATTTGACCTCCATTATTGTCAACTCTTTGGACTAACCCTAAGAGTCACGGACCCGTGTGATTTTATGATTACCCGGTACAATCAAAACGGGAAACTACCATACACGTTGAGAATTCATCGGTTGACGGCCGGCCCCAAACACCCTAGATATATCAAGAAAAATTACAGGCAGTATGAATTTCTGATTCTCACTAAACAGGGGAAATCAGCAATTGAGGGAGACGAGACTGTATTGGCCAAACCCCTTTCTTGGCGGACAACTGTTTGTAGCTGTTCCTATCAACGATGGTCTCCTTCCCGTCTGGGCTAAGAAATTCAGATTATGAAGGAAGTTCGGCAAAACCCAGAAGCAGCCGACCTTGCACCACGTCCTTAATGAATGGTCCGAGGCTAATGCCTTTTCTCTCTCTATCTCTCTTCGAGGAGAGAGAGAGAGAGAGATTATAAAATTGGTTCACACGTGTCGAACCGTGAATGTCGTTTTATAAGGAATAATAATTAGGCTCCGGTACAGCATTCGATGCAAAAGGCTACTCTGCACGAAGGTTTCTTAACGTTGTTATATGAAGAAGAACGTTTTGTGTTGCATCAATTTTATAGTTCGACTGTGTAAAACCTATCTTGTATTTTTTGACTTTATTGCATTCAAGATGGAAGAGGAACACAAAAGATGCACATACTGATCTGAACATTTACTTTATAAGTTAACATAACTTTCAGTCAATCACCCCATTGGCTTTTGTCACTTCATTTTCTAAAGTAACCATGTAAATCAAAGATTTGCAATCCTAGCATTATTACTGAACAAGGGGGGAAAGCAAAAGGACAGGGAAAACACGAGGTTAAGGTTAAGTGGTTGTTCCATATACGCCAAAGTGAGCCCTCCCAACATTTGTGTTCTCTCTCTCTCTCTCTCTCTCTCTCTCTCTCTCTCTCTCTCCCTATATATCTTCATTTCTGACCCTTATCAAATTTTAACACCATCTCAACAAATTCTCTCTCACTTTCAGTTTTCACTCATCTCTTTCCTTCTGCTCCAAAAACCAAGCCCCTACTCAACCTGTTCTAGAGTTTGATCTGCCCTAGGCCAAAAGCCCTTGAGGTTCTTGAGCCATACATCTCCTTCAAGATCACAACCCATCTATTATTATATAGCAATATGGATGGGTATAGCTCTCAAAGGCAAGACTCGATGAAAAGGAGGTTCCGAGATAGGAACTTGCCCGTCTCATCCATGGACAACTACTTCGGAAAAGTCATGGCCGCCACCACCCCACCTTCCTCCTCGCCGGTCTTCGTGAAGAACCCTAACAGCAACAGCAACAGCAAGATCCCTAGCTCTATTGGGTTCGACGACGATCTCGTGGCCGCAGTCGTGCCGCCGGTGACCGTGGCCATTGAGGGCCGCTCGATCTGCCACCGCATCAGTCTCCACAAGCACGAGAGCTACCAAAGCCTCGCTAAGGCGCTGAGGCAGATGTTCGTGGACGATGCTGATGTCCCGGACAAGGATCTCAACCTATCCAATGCTGTTCCCGGACACCTTATAGCCTACGAAGACATTGAGAATGATCTTCTTCTTGCTGGTGACCTTAATTGGAAGTAAGTTCTTTCTTTTACTAATATTTAAAATGAATCTTTGGCCTCTCTCTCAAAATCTGTCATGTTCGTCCCATGCCTATCCAATGGGAACTTTTATTACATACCCCGCCGATGAAAACCTAACCCTTTAGGTTCTATCTTCGAGTAGGGACTTCGTACGGGTGGCGAAAAGAATCCGGATTCTGCCGGTGAAGGCGAATTCGAGGAAAGGAAGAGGAGAAGCATGAGAGCTGCTGTGTTAGCCTGGGATGTTATGGAGGGTTTTGGTGAGATGAAGGCAACAGGAACTTGTATGAGCTTGAGAGAACCACAAAGGAAAAAAGAAAAGAAAAAGAGGAAGATATATTTTGTCTCTTAGGGATCTAGATCCAATGTCCTTTTAATTCTTGGGTATGAACTTTCTTGACTATCATGTTTATAAAGTTTTACCTCGATTTCTTCTTGTGTTTTATTCTGATTACTCGGTTCTAAGTTGAACCAGTGGAATTTATTCTCTCTTTAGATTTGCTGATTACTTAGGGATCTCTTGGGTCTAAAGATGGGGAGAGGACTGGAAGCATGCATATATTTAATGTGTCGATCACCACTCTTTAGAGCTATATGACTTCGTTAATCGATGTTTCACTCCACATTTTCCCCATTAGTTTATGTTTGCTGCGTGAGGAATCAAGACGTAGTTTGTATACGCTACAATTGATTCATAAAATCGATATAATCAGTAATGTACACATTATCTTATTTGAGTATTAACTGACCTATTTGTTTAGAATTCACCTACTATCGGATGTCATATCATTTATATATGAACTTTGAGAACCGGTCTTAGTATATTAGCGTTACAAATAAATAGTCTCTCTTTCATTGATTTGCCTGTACACGTAATGGTTGAAATTGGTGAAACCGTACATGTAATTTACTTGAACAACACCTGAGGCTAATGCTTCGGAAATGCAGTGTTCTCCATCATGTAATGGAGGACATTACTAAACCAAATTTCATGGTCCCAACAAATTCATGTATAACTTGAAGCTTTTGGAGTGAAGTGATGTATGAATATGTAATGTTTGGCCAAAAAAGAAAAGATTCTAATACAACTCCAATATATCCTGTTTTCCCTAGTCATGAGTTATTTCTCCCGCTGCTTTCTTTAATCACCCCCACGTACCATGTCGCAGATTCAAAGGGTTCTGTTTTTCACCTCAAACATGTTTATGAGGATGTGCTGAACTACACTGTTAAACCTATTGCAAAAAGTGGTTTGCAGTTAATAATCGTAGCTAGGGTTACTGTGCTTCCCACGGGAGTAAATGCTTAGGTGAGAGGAAAGGAAAAGGTCGTGCAGAAACCGGAAGAGTGCTTCAATTCGCATTGCAGTTCTGTGTCTTGTCTGTAGTTTTCTTTTTCTTTTTTTGGCATGAAGACCAGAGTTCCTTTCCTGCTCCGAAGAATGTCGTCTAATGATATTCGAAGGTACGGCGATTGTTTTGGGTAATATTTTTCGCGAATAAGCTTAAAGAACTCGTGTCTTGTTCTACTTATTGTGATGTTTGATTGCTCTGACAAGACCCCATGGATGGAGACTGACAAACAAATTCATCATATCTATATTTATATAATCTTAAACACATATATTATGTTTAATGTATACTGATATTTCATGAAGTTAGGCACGCACATGCATGTTGCTAACTTTCAGTATACTCACAGTTTCTGGAAATACTCAAGAAAGTCACAGACCTTCATGTATTCTCATGTGGGAGGGATGGTAATGTTGTAATAAAGTAAGTGAACCCACTGAGCTTAAAGGATGGAGCTGGCTACAGTATAGTTGACTTAAGCTAAAGGAGCCCCTTCCTAAGAACGGCAACCTTTAGACAAAAAAAAAACAAAAAAAAAGAACGGCAACCTTATTTTCCAGCCATTAATTAGCTAATTTTAGGTCAGATGGGTCCACTCCTAGAATGTAGGTACAGCTTAAAGTCTTACACTTCCAGTTCAATGAGATTGTTGTTGCCTGCATTGAGACAAGTGAAATATTAGGTTTTCCTCGAGAGCACATTGTCTCTCGCATATGAAATAAATGTTATGTACATTTTTCGGTTATAAATATAAGGGCAAACTCGAATTAGAATCTTCTCGAGTATTTGACCCGGTTAAAATTTTTTCCAAGATCCGACATATTGCCTTTTCGGAAAAGCCAGCGCTTTTCGTTTGTTCTCATATATGTGTCATGGTTTTTCAAAATGACAATCAAATTTAGTTAATTTATTGCACTTAAGGTAAAGCGCAAGGATCCCAACTCAATAATGCAAAGGGAAATTGGTTATTTGTAATTACTCTCTCTCTCTCTCTCTCTCTCTCACAGTCTAATTGGCTGTCGCTCCGTAGGCTGTGCACATCATTATTCTTATTTTTGTCATTTTATTACAAAACAACTAAAAATTAATTAAAAAAAACTAAAAATTAATTGAGTCCCCAAACTTTATTTCTCGGTGGCCAGCTTTTGTAAGCTGCAAATTGGTGAAATGGGTCAGCTTTTTTTATTTTTATATTTCACTTTTCGCTTGCTTTTCTTCTAAATTAATGCAATTAATTGACTTCTGAGAAAACAGAAAAAAAACAAAAATAAAAATAAAAAACCCAAGATGCAATTAATTGGCTTGACTTCTCCCATTGGTGGATCTGGGGAACTATTAACTTCGTGAGTGCGTCCTTATGGGGAAATCCCGATATGTTGGCAGTATCTCACTGTTGTTAACCTTAATGCTTGTTCCACGCAATGAATTTTGATTTTTTTAAGGAGATATTCTCTTTCTTTTATATATTATTTTTCGAGCTTTTTTAAGACATTGATAAGATTAGGATTTGTCTCCATCATCGGCCAATTGAAAAGCTTTATTAACACTCGATCGGGCGTATATATTTCAGAAAACTTTGTTGCTCGAATCATTTTTTTCCATCTATGATTCGAAACAAAAATTTAGTGTACATGGGATCGAGTGCACCGATTGATTCGGTCAAATTAATGAGGCTCACGTGAATTTTACTAATTTATATCATCGTCGACACGAGCCCATATCGAGATGTGCAATTTTTCGCTTGAGAGTATAGTCGTCTTTCTATTTTCCTCAGCTCTTAATTTTCATTCTTCCAAAGATAGACAAGAATAATTACCATCTACATCTCCCTTTTCTACGCCTTCATTAATTTTTTTGGTCTATATTTTCTTCACCTCCATAAAAGATTTCCAAACATAGGTTAGGTTCAAAAGAATTATATCATGGGGATTTTAAAGAATTTCAATCTTCAATGTGCTAGATTCTCTCTTGTTATAGTGTCATATAGATTTCAAAGTTGAATTATTTCGAAGGGTCTTATTAAAAAGTGCCGTACTGAAATATTGAAACTTTGAATTTCTGATTGTTCTCGTGGTCGTGGCATACATAATCAAAATATAGGAAGTCAATTATTTGCTCGCTAAACATATTTAACGAGTGCTCGAGAAACACTCGTCGACAAGACCCTATTTTAAATTAAGCGTGCTTAACGTATACATCACCAAGCCGGGCCCTTGCTTACATAAATCACGAATGAAATTCAAACTCTGACCAAGAACACTAAATCGAAAGGTGAAATTATGGAGCCTGCCCCTCGGGCGAGATATAAATGAGGCATTGTGGGAGGGCCAAGATATAAATGAGGGGAAGGACTTTCGCTCTATGCTTGGACCAATCCCAATTAAGTGGTGTTGGTTAGGGATGTGGTATGGACCTCCTTTCTTATCAATTTAGGTGCTGTTGTTGCTTTAAGACATTGCATTTTCCTTGTCCCTTAGCGACAAAGGGAGCAATTGGCTCGAAGTGATAGCATAGAAAAGACTGACAAATTTGTGTCCACGAAATTAGGTCCCAGATATTAATGGGTCTTTTTTTTGGCTCGACAATCTAAAATCCATAAATATAACGTCAAATGATTATTTTTAATGCTTCGAATCTGGGCTCCATTCGTTTCGTGAAAAATTTGAATGATTTAAAAAATATTTTCCTAAAAATATCACCTGTATTGCTTTTAAAAATGGGCGAACGAAAAATATTTTTATCGTTCGTGCAAATGTTTTAGGCATAAATTGTTGTCGGACCGAGAATAATTTTTTGAGTGATTCAAGCGATCATATTTTAAGAAAATATTTTTCAAATTATTTATTTTACGCGAAACAAGCGGAGCCTCAAGATCGCTTTGTTTGGGGAGTTAAATGGGATTCGGCCAGCGAAAATTAACCGGTTTAATTAAGAGTAAGGATAGGTGGACCGAGTGTGTAGTCCGAATTTCGAGCCGACCGACGTGTCATTGAACCCAAATACGACCGTGCCCCCTAATCTGTTAAATGGAAGAGCTAAGCTTCTGGATGAAAAGTGGAGAATGGCGTGTGACTCCGGTTTGATTTGGGCTCGTTTGTTGCATGCAGTTTGACTGGGTTCGTCTGCTAGGTTAAAAAAGAGAGATTGTCTTCGAGCAAAATTAATCTCCATCTTTTGTTGTTTCGACTTCATTTAGAGAATTATATAGTTGGCCGCAATGTTTTTATAGTCCACAAAACTTTATGCGTGATTTTTCAGAAAATGGCTATCGCCGTCATTTTCTAAAATTCAATTCTACCTCAACCGTTGTTGTTGATGGCGAGACTAGAAATACATTATGAGCTGCCAAAAGCAGGAAAAATTACCAAGAAAGTCCTAAACTTATTGTACTTTTACCAATTCAGTTCTAAACATTTTAAATATGTCAATTGAGTCATAAACATTTTCACGTTTTACATATTAAATCCATCTTTGACTGGAAATTGTTGACATGGATGTGGGCCATCCTACGTGGCACGATTGGTGCTAACTTGTTCCCAATTCTACCATGAACTTTTTTTTTGTTCCATAAAATTCTCACAACTTTAGGTCCAGTCTCAATTCTACCTCGCTGAATTTTGTGAGGGTCGAGCCTCGCCAACCATGGGTGAGACCCGACCTCGCTAGATCCAGCCTTGCCCAGCCACTGGCAAGGCTTGAGCCCTCACTAGAGGCCGCGAGGTCGAAGGCCGTGATCTCGTGGCCACTAGTGAGGGCAAGGTGAGCCTTTGTCATTGCTGGCGAGGGCGAGCCTCGCCAATGCCCGACAACCGGCTAGAGGAAAAAGAAAGGGAAAGAAAAAAATAAAAAGAAAGAAAAGAAATTTTTAAAAAAATAATTCATAAAATATTATTAAAAGTTGTCCACGTCATCCCTGCGGTGTCACGTAAGCCGGCCGGCGTCAACGTTAGCAATATCTGGCCAAAATTAACCAAAAAAACTGAATTGACATAAAGACAAAAGGTTTATGATTGAATTGGCACAAAGACAAAAGGTTAAGGATTGAATTGACACAAATGCAATACGTTTGGGACTTTTCTGATACTTTTCCCCTCTCTTAAGTGTAAGAGCAATTGAAGAAAGCCAATCATAATTGTTTTAGTTTTTATCTAAATTTCAGATCCAAGAAGATGTTGCTTGGGCTGATATGGAAATTCATCTCTAAAAGACGTCTTCTTGGATTTGAAATTTGGGGAAAACCTAGAGTAATGATGTGGAAATGTCATGTAAGATCACTAGGGGCGATTTTGGACAGAGGGTTGATAGGGGCAGATTTGAGACTCAATTAATAGTTGGTGATTTTTTATAAGACAAAAAAAATTTATGATAAAATTGGAACTTGACCTAAAATGAGGTTTTTTATAAGACAAAAAACTTTAAAATAGAATTGGGATTAAACCTAAAGTTATAGGTCTTTTATGAGACAAAAATTTTGTTAGGAACCACATTGTTTGCCACTTCCAGACGCTTCTCAATGGTAATTCTACCTCAACTCAGCCATCTATACATGAGATAGAAGATATCATTAACCGTCCACTAGATGATAATGAAAGGTTCCTCCTTGAACCACCGGTGACTGATGAAGAAATTAAGTCTACACTATTTTCGCTGGCTAAAGGCAAAGCCCCGGGGCCGGATGGGTATAATGTAGATTTCTTCAAAGCTACTTGGGAGACCATAGGGCCTACCATCTTGTTGGCGGTACATGACTTCTTTGAGATGGGACGCATGCTCAAGCAGTTAAATAATACCATCCTTACCCTTGTGCCAAAGTCACCCAATGCCTCAGCCATGTCTGACTACCGCCCAATTGCATGTTGCAATACCCTCTATAAATGCATCTCCAAGATCTTGGCTAGGCGCATTGCACAGGTTCTACCCTCCCTAATTAGCCCTTCCCAAACGGCTTTTGTCCGAGGACGCAGGATCAGTGACAACATTATGATCGCGCAAGAGTTGTTTGTGGACTTCCACCACGAAGCCTACCTACCCAAATGTGCCATCAAAGTGGACTTCCAGAAGGCTTTTGACACAGTAGACTGGAAGTTCATTGAAAAGACACTTTTAGCCTTCAAATTTCCGGACTCCTTCACCAGGAAGATTATGGCTTGCGTGTCCTCAGCCAAATTCTCGGTTTCAATCAATGGCGAACTTCATGGTTTCTTTGCTAGCTCCCGTGGAATACGCCAAGGCGACCCGCTATCGCCATATCTGTTGATACTAGTTATGGAAATTCTTTCAGGCTTACTAAAGAGAAAGACTGAGACCCCGGATTTCCATTGATTCTGGCGTTGCAAGAAAACCAAATTATCACATTTATTCTTCGCGGATGATGTACTGCTCTTCTCTGAAGCTCACTTGAAGTCGATAGAGATAATCAAGGAATCTCTACAGCTGTTCTCCAACTGGTCTGGTCTTCGACCCAACAGCAGTAAAAGCAAAATTTTCCTCTCAGGAGGGAACCCGGAGCTACATCGACAATTACTCCATTGCCTTGGCTTTCAACAAGGCACGCTCCCTTTTCGCTACCTAGGAGTACCCATCATCTCGACTAGATTGCGAAAAGAGGGCTGCAAGTTACTAGTTGACGCTATAACGGCCCAGGCCCGCTCATGGACCCAACGTTTCCTGTCCTTTGCTGGGAGATTGCAACTTATTAAATTTGTGTTACATTCTATCCAAGTCTACTGGGCCACTATCTTCTCTCTACCGAAGTCTGTCCTGAATAGAATTGAAGCCATCCTGCGACAATTTCTATGGAAAGGACCTGACCTAGGAATGGGAGGTGCCAAGGTAGAGTGGAACATTGTTTGCCTACCCAAAGAAGAAGGCGGCCTGGGGATCAGGAGACTACCAGATTACAATAGAGCTTTAACTCTCAAACACATTTGGCTACTTTTTTCCGACAAGGAATCCTTGTGGTGCAAATGGATTCACTCAACCTTCCTAAAATCAAACTTTTGGGTCGGTTCCAAACCAACTCTTTGCTCCTCGACTTGGAAGAAGATTCTAGATTTGCGTGCCTCCGCCCATCCACTTTTTCGGTGGAAGATTGGTAATGGTCATTCGGTCTCTCTTTGGTTTGATTGGTGGCATAACAAAGGCCCCCTATACCTTATTTTCAGTAATATGGAAATATACCAGTCGCGGATCCCCAGGGACACCACAGTGCGTCAATTTTACGAAGGTCGGTGGCAACCTTCAAACACCTTCGACACAATCCTCACTTGGGCGGACCCACCACCTATCTTTGAGGATAATACTCAGGACAAACTGATCTGGACTCCACAACCTTCTACATCCTTCTCGGTGGCGACTGCCTGGGAACACATCAGAAGGAAAGGACTTACTGCCCCTTGGCACACTCTCATCTGGGACCGCCATATTGCCCCTCGACACGCTTTCCTTTTATGGATAGTTACTCTTAACCGTCTGCCTTCCCAGATTTTCCTCCTTCATAATCACAGGATTGACACTGCCTTATGCGCCTTCTGCGGCTCCAGCTCGGACTCGGCTAATCACCTCTTTTTTGAGTGCTCCTCTACTAGCAGGCTGGCCTCCTTCTAGGCTACTAAATGCAGCCTCCCATGGCGCAACCGACCTTGGCAAGAACACATCATGTGGACTATGAAAGCCTGTGGTGGATCTTCCTTTGCACATTGCCTTTCCCGGTTCTCCTTTGGCGCTCTAGTTCATATTATATGGACGAAAAGGAACAACGCTATCTTCAGGAATAAGAGCATCTTCATCCCTGGCATGCGTAAACACCTTCTCAAGGTTGTGAAGGATAAAGCCATCTCCTTTGGGGGAGTTCAAGATACACCCAAGAACCGCAAATTCCAAATGAAGTGGAGATTACCTCCTTCCATCTTTGATGTAAACCGGTTGCTCTCTTAATCCGGTCTCTCCTTTTTGCCTTTGGTAGGCTTCTTAGGCTTGTTGTATAGATCCTGCCGCTCCATTCTTGACCACGTTTGGACATCTTTATGTCCATCTGGGGTCAGGAGTTGGTCTTGGCTTAGGTTGTATATGGTGGTTTGAAAAGTAATACATTTTACCTTACCAAAAAATTTTTTTTTGTTAGGGTAGAATTAGGATTTGAGCTAAATTTTGGGGTTTTAAGGGTATTATTCCTACAATTTAGGGACTTAATAAAAAAAAAGTCTTGCAATAGAATTAAGCAATGGGTGAAAGTTCAATATCACTAGTGCCCTTACCTTATAAACCATCACGCTTGGCTTTGTATTATTTATCAAATTTGTTGATGTACTTCAATAAAGTACATTTGAACGTTTCTCAATCATTTAATTTATAGGTTTACATAATACTTTGATACGAATTCTACTCACACATATATAGTTTGTGCAACTTTTGCCAGTGGTATTATAAACGAGTAGAACAAATATGCCCCGAGAGATCTTCTTTGGCAATTGGGAATTTGCTTTTCTTCTTAATAATCTATCACCCATTGAGATTCATAGCGATGTGATTTTAAGGTCCTAAACTTAAAAAAGATATGCATTCCACAGAAGATGTCGTTCTTTGCAACAACTCAAACTCAACTCCTTAAGATTGAGCCACATTACTGGCAAGTAGGATAACTTGATGATAAAAATTAAAAGTACAGGGACTGAGAAAATTGCAATAGGAAGTCTTAAACCTTATGTATGGAATACAATTGAGCCATAAACCGTTCAAATGGTTCGATTTAACCCTACACTTTCCTCAAAAAGTGCAATGAATTAATAGTACCTAAAATAGCCATCGTGTCATTGAAAAAAGTGCTTCTATGGCATTATTAAATTGCACTTTTCAACATCATTTTAAGACTTAATTGCATTATTCAATAAATATCGAGGACTTAATTAAACAAACTGAAATGTTAGGATCGTATTGCACTTTTTTGTAACGATTTAGGATTTGATTGATTCAATCGAAAGGTTTAAGAGTCAATTACATTTTATACACAATTGTTTATCACTTCCGGTGCAATTTTCCATTCAAGGACTTGATTTAAAAAACATGAAAGTACCATAAACGAAGAGTATACGTTTCCTTTTAAAAAAGAAATTGTACTTCATTATCTTCAGGCACATGGAGATAATGCAAGAGAGGAAATATCAACATGTGGATTCGAGTCAGCAGTAATTTTTTTTTTTGGGTCAGATAGTCAGCAGTATTTGCAGACTTTAATAATGTAATCAATAGGCTTCCGTGTTGGCACCGCTAAGTATCTTTCGCGTTGGCATTGTCTAATTTAGTCAAAAATAGAATTTAGTGATCCAAGATGTTTTTTATTGTTTTTAAGTACATCAAAAATTGTAGGCTGGTTCACCTCGAAACGAAATTTCTCTTGTTTGAATGAGAATCGACACGCATGGACAAGAAAATCATAATCAAACCACCTCATATTAATCTATACGAAAAAATTGTCATGTCAAAAATCGTACGTGGGGAATCAATTTTATTCTATATATTTAAAATAATTATCTTGGATTTTAGTCTAGTTGTTGGTGGAGATAAAAACAAAAAAAAAGAGTTAGGTCTAGCCATGCAATTGAATTTAATGATTATTTTAAGGAATTGTTTGATCGATGATTGATCCCATTATCTATTTGACGTCATGTGTTGATCAGAGATTGTAGCCTTTACATTGACCAGAAGTTAAAGCAACGTAATTTACATACTTTAAAGATAAGTATTATTTCAATATCACTACCAAATACATCGTACCATCTCAGGAAAGTGACCCGGAAACCGAGCTATACAATTAATGTTATGATTTTTATTCTTCAACAGTTTTTACATTTTATTATCATCCTAGGTAGTACTTATGAAATACTTTTTTTTAGCGAACTGTATTGACATTAAAATTAACATTTTAGATGTGTGCTACCAATGTGCCGCTGCCACCCTCGACGGCAGCGGCTGAGTATAATCACTTTATTAAAAAACTAAAAATATATTAAAATTATTTTCAAAAGATGAAAGAGTATAATCACTTTATTAGGAAAAGATACTCCTTTAATATCTTTTGTATATCAATCGAGTGTTCTAAACTTTTTGAGTATCCAATTAATTCCTCTTGAGTGTGGCAATTCCTCGATCTCATACACTAGATAATTATCGGAGTCTAGTAGGCTTTGGGTTCTTGGGTGACAAACGTGCCCTCCTTCGATATGTAAATACGACAAGTGGCCAAAATCCTAAAGTCAATTCTGGACAGCTAACTTCACAAGGGAAGAAAATTCAAAAAACAAAAAAAAATCTAAAACTATTTTCGTATTGTTCGACTAAGTCATGGCACTCAGCCCAACATTTTAAAATCCATATTTTTGTCTTTTATAAAATGAGGTTTAGGCATACACATAAAAAATCTTAAAATAGATCATTTTTTTATCCCCATTTCCTAAAGATAAAAATTCAACCATATCCATTGACTGAGCTAGAGAAGAGGCGTCATATCTAGTCATGTCAATGCTAACTACAATTAGGAATGCTTTGCCGATATGGAAGGATCACTGTCAATATCTGAGGTGAATAAGGTATTAGGCGTGGAGATGCTCACAAGTTGGAAGGCTTTGATTGAAGGAGAACAAGTCAAGAAGAATGAGGATATTTGTGATGGCTTGGAAGGACTAAGATAATATGAACAACTAGATGGGCCTTGGTGATGGTGAACGAGCCTAGAACAATAAGATTCGTTGAAGCTTGGAAGGCCCGCACTTGTGAAGGTGAATAGCTTGGTAGATTCACAATCGCTAATATACTTGGAAGAACCATAAGGATAGAAGGACAACATATTGTTATGAGGACAACATATTGTCAGTGGAGCAGTTCATTCCAGATGAGGTGGGGAGATGGTAAAAATGCCGATGATCCAATGAATTCAGTAAAGACGAGGAACTAGCGAGAACAATGATGTCTTTGGAGGTCTTTGGAAGCTGATTTGGTCATTCAGTGAAGGCGAGGAATCAATAGCGATGCTGATGTCCTTGGAAGTTTTTGGAAGTTGATTAGGCCAAGAGATTGTTAGAAGATTGATTGAAAGTCATTCCATGCGGCTTCATCAGTGGACAGCATCAACAGACTATTGGTAATCTCACTCTTAATTATATGGGTAAGGGATAGTGCAAATATGGAGCTCTGGAAAGTGGTATCCACATGCTTATCTAATTGGAATGGTAACAACATTAATATAGCTGTTACAAAACCTTGGAGTTCGCATCAGGAGTACTGGAGATGTAACAAAGCAGTTATGGCAATTTTGATAGGAGATAGACACTAACAGGAGTTGATTTGGGAAAACTGCCACAGTTAGTAGCTGTTCTGATGTTGATGATCGACAAAGAGCCAATGAAGACTGATGATGGTAGAACCAACGGCTACCAACAACACTTCATGGAGTTGAGTGGGAAACGGTCATCTAAGGATTGGAAAATCTATATATACTCAATCCAAAAGAAATAGTGACGTTGGGTGGAAAGGAACAAACTAAGTCTATGGCTTTGAGTGTTCTTGTTTCTGTTGTTAGTAGCTGTCATGTTGATAATGTCTTTGTGAAGTGCGATTGAGTTGTAATAGCAACTAGTTAAGTGTACTAGTGTAAGAGTAATGCTTGTGTCCTAATAATGTGATCAATTGTGCGAAAGGAACAACACTTGCCGGTTGTAACTTGCAATGATGATTACCAGAGGATTCCGGCTTGGTTGTGGCCGATAGTTTTGGGAGTGGACATAGGCTTGAGGATAAAGTTGAACCGCTCTAAAACTCATTATGCTATCTTCTATCTCTTCATTGTTTGTTTATTAGCATTGCACCCAATTACATGAATCTATTTATTAGCACCACTCCTGATTACGTATTTGTTCATTAGCAGATTCTTGATTATGTTAAACTATTTTTGTTGTTGGCGAGTTTTAACTTGTTATATTCCATAAAAGTTCTTCATGTTGAGGAAAACTCCTATTTATTTTGAAGTTGACAAAACCTTCCATGTTATTGTAAGTCTGATTCTTATTCTGAATTAATTTATTCCAGGTATGTATATTCTGGAAGCTCAGAAAGAAGTTATTCAAACTTTACAAGCTGTCAAATACCTTATTGAAGACCCACATTATCTTAGTTCTGAAATTCAGACGCAGAATTAGTCAGATGTAGACGAAAAAATTATTCAGACGCAGAAGTTCTTCAGACGCAGACGCAGAAGTTCTTTAGATGCAGATGCAGAATTTCTTTAGACGCAGACACAGAATTCAAAACCAAACATAACAGCTAGTGATCCGGTATGGATTTCACAAAAAGAAAGCTTTGATATCAATCTAAATCAAATTGATTGACAATCAAAGATTATGACAAGCATGCATTACAACGGATAAAGTTCTACTTATGGAAACCAAGATTCTAATTGTATGGGCGATCAGAATCATCGGGATTTAGAATCTGTCATTCAACGGCTACTCAATCTTTATTATACAAATCTGTTTAAGGTGAAGATTGGAAGATGATCCTCTGATAGCTGTCCAACGGCTAGTGTGGAAATAGAGGAGTATTTAAAGAGATCAACGAGTAGCAGAAGGAACAACATTATCTAGAATCAACAAGTTCAAAGTCTGAGCATACTCCAATCATTTTTCTTGTCTTGCTGAGAATTAAGATCTTGGGAGTTACTTTGTAAGAGTGAGTGTGTGAGATAGAGAGTCCTATCATACACTAGAGTGCTATCACTCAGAATCTATAAATACCTCTTGATTATATAATGAAATCCAGCCGGTAGGCTGTAAACGTGGGAGAATAGACGTAGGCTTGCTATAAGCCGAACCACTATAAACTTGTGTGCAGATTCTCTATCCCTTATCTCTTACTTTACATTCTGCACATCAAGAGCACTGTCTATACAATCTATCTTGAATCTAAATTTTATTCAAACTCTTCTGTGATTTATTTCATTTCCGCATAAATTATCAAAAATTATTTAGGATCACCTATTCACCCCCTCTAGGTGATTCTTGCTAGCTACTTAAATTAATATCAAAGCAGGTTGCTCGTTTATTGAAGTGTTTTACTTCTGAGCTAACGATCTATATGGCTAGCTTGAGTGCTCCAGGTCTCATTGAAGGTCAAAGTAACAACAGACCACCATATTTTGATGACAAGGAATACAGTGTCTGAAAGAATAAGATGAAGGCATTCATTAAGTCAATTGATCACATGCAATGGGATGTCATCATCAGAGGAGTCAAGCCAAAATCTTCTGATTCAAAAGAAAAGGCAGATGCAAGTAAATTAGTAAATCCTCCATTATCTTAAATTGAGATATCCAAAAGAGAAACATTAGATTTCAAAGCAATTTATTCTTTATATTGTGCTTTATCTCCTATTGAATATAAAAAATTGCTGCTTGTGAATCAGCTAAGGAAATCTGGGATACGCTCCACGTTACTTATGAAGGAATAGATCGAGCTAAGGAAACTCAAATTAATCTTTTGCTTGGTCAATATGAATCCTTTAAAATGAAGCTTGAAGAATCAATTGTTGATATGTATGACAGGTTTACTGACATAGTAAACGGTCTTGCATATCAAAGATAACTAGTTCTAGATGCAATGAAAGTCAATAAATTACTAAGAGGACTCACAATGAAGTGGGATAATATCAAAACATCTCTTCGAGAGACACAAAGGATTAAGCCTCTATCAGTAAATGAGTTGATTGGAACTCTTCAATCATATGAGATTGAGCATCGGAATGAGGAGAATGAATCCAAAGGTAATAAGTCAATTGCATTAAAAACTAACATTGATTATGATGCAGATTTTGAAGATGAAAACGTTGACGATGAAGAACTTGCTCTCTTCATAAAGAAGTATAAGAAGATGAAGATCAGAGGAAGAAACCTCAAAGGAAAGAAGCCTTTTGAGAAAAAGAAGTCTATTGATGTAATAGAGAGATCAAAGGATGTAATATGCTTTCACGGTAGGAAACGTGAACATATCAAGTCTAACTATCCACTTCTGAAAAAGAAGATCAATTTTGAGAAAGCAAAGAAGGCCTTAAAGGCAGAAACCTGGAGTGACACTGAGTGCGAAGACAGTAATGATGATATCTCAAATTTTTATCTAATGGCAAAGTCAGATTCAGACTTAGATTCAGATTCTGATCCTAAAGTGGAAATCGAGGTAAAGCATTCTGAAATGCCTATTGAAGTATCGAATTACATTGATGAATTATGCTTTGAATTTAAGGCTGCTCTTAAAAGAATCTCTTCTCTGAAAAAGAAAAATTCATCACTGAGGCAACATAATGTTTCATAAAAAGAAAAAAATCGATTTCCTTCAAAAAGAATTTCAACAAATCAAGGAAAGTCGAGATTTTCTTTCCAAAGAAAATGCTATTTTGAAAAAGGAAGTTTCAGAAATTACTTCCAAGTTTTCAAAATGATCAGAAACCTTGAAGCATATCGTTTCCATCCAAATTCCTTACTATAACAAATCTGGTCTTGACTTTTGTAAAGGAAAGTGATAGCTTGATTGATTTTCTAAAGGTTAAGGAGAAATTAAGACAAAGACCTCCTCGACAAGTTTATAAAAACCATTTCAAAAAGAATTTTGTAAAACCTATTGGCCGAAGTGCACTCAAGTGCTCAAAATGTGGAGATTCACAACATTTTGAGAATGAATGTCCTAAGGTCTGGAGACCTGTTCGAAGAGATTTTGTTAAGACAGCCTATACTAATGCTCAAGGACCCAAACAAATTTGGGTACCAAAGAAAACTTGAGATGTTATGATTTTTATAGGTTACCATAAAGAGAAAAAGGAAGTGGTACCTAGACAGTGGATGTTCTAGATATATGCCAGGAGATCCAAGCATATTCATTGATCTACAAAGTCTGAATGGTAGAAAAGTTTCCTTGGAAGGAAATACCAAAGGAAAAATCATTAGCAAAGGAACGGTTGAAATAGGAGGACTTACAATCAATGATGTTTCATTGATAAAAGGACTCAACTATAACCTGATAAGCATAAGTCAGCTTTATGATATAGGTTTCAGAATCAATTTTCAAGAAGATATATGCTCAAGAACAAGCAAAGATTCTTCTCAAACATTCATAGGAAGAAGACATGGCAATATTTATCTTCTAGATGTCAATCCAAACTCTACTCATTGCTTGATCTCAATCAAAGAGGATGAAGATCTATGGCATAGAAGATTGGGGCATATCAATATGAAATAAATCTCAAAGATCTCAAACAAGAAACTGGTTCGAGGTCTGCCAGATTTAAAATACAAGAAAATAGAGTTATGCAATGCCTGTACTCTAAGAAAACAAGTAAGAAGTTCTTTTAAATATATACATCATGTTTCTACTGATCGTGCATTATAGCTTCTTCATATGGATCTGTTTGGATCAACCAGAACACAAAGTATCGGTGGTAAGAAATATTATCTAGTTATTGTTGATGACTTTACAAGATTCACTTGAGTGTTCTTTCTTACTCATCAAAATGAAGCATTTTCATATTTTTCAAAATTTGCAAAAAGAGTTCAGAATGAAAAGGGCTATACCATTTTCTGCATTAAAACTGATCATGGGGGAGAATTTGAAAATCAAAATTTTTCAGATTTTTGTGAGGAAAATGGCTTTCAACACAATTTTTCTACTTTATATACACAAGAACAAAATGGTGTTGTGGAAAGAAAAAATCATTCCTTGCAAGAAATGGCAAGAACTTTGTTGATTGAAAGCAAGATTCTTTTCCATTTCTGGGTAGATGCAGTTTTTACAGTATGTTATATCATTAACAGAGTTTTTCTCAGACCCATTCTTGAGAAAACCCCGTATGAGCTTTACAAAGGTAGAAAGCCCAGCATTTCATATTTTCGAGTGTTTGGTTGTAAATACTTTATTCTCAAAAATCCAAATGACCGCACTGGCAAGTTTGATGAGAAAATAGATGAAGTACTCTTCCTTAGATATTCTACTATAAGTAAAGCATACAGAGTCTTCAACAAGAAGTTTCAGACTTTGGAAGAAACAATGAATGTTAAGTTTGAAGAAAATATTCAGACTCACAAGGATGAATCTGAACTATCTTCCAACATTCAAGAATCATCAAAAGCTCAACAAGAATTTCCAGAGATTGTCAAATTCACAAAAGAAGGAAAAGAAGATACAATCCAGACTCAATTAGAACCTTCAGAGTCTGATAATATTCAGAAGGAAAAATTTGACAGAAATTGAAAACATAAATCCAGTCATCCGAAGAACCTCATTATTGGAGAAATAGAAGATGGTATCAAGACTCGATCTAAACACAAGGAGAACATTAGCAACTTGGCCTTGATATCAGAAATAGAACCAAAAGAAGTTGGTGAAGTATTATCAGATGAAAGCTGGATCGAAGTTATGCAGGAAGAACTTCAGCAGTTCAGAGTCAATCAAGTATGGGAGCTTGTGCCAAGACCCAAAAACCATCCCGTCATTGGAACAAAATGGATATTCAGAAACAAACTGAATGACAAAGGGAAAGTTACAAGAAACAAAGCAAGACTGGTAGCAAAAGGCTATTCTCAAGAAGAATGTATAGATTATGATGAAACATATGCACCGGTTGCCAGGTTAGAAGCCATTAGACTACTATTAGCTTATGCTTATTTCCATAACTTTAAATTGTTTCAGATGGATGTGAAAAGTGCCTTCCTGAATGGATATATCAAAGAAGAAGTATATGTAGAACAACCACATGGTTTTGAAGAATCAAAGAAGACTGATTATGTCTACAAACTCAAAAAGACTCTTTACGGTCTGAAATAAGCACCTCGTGCTTGGTATGAAAGATTAAGTAACTTCCTTTTGCAAAATGATTTCATCAAAGGTAAGGTTGATACAACCTTGTTCATTAAGAAAAAGGGTAAGGATTTTCTGGTTGTTCAGATTTATGTTGATGATATAATCTTTGGATCCTCTAAAGAATTGCTTTGCAAGGAATTCTCTAAGAATATGCAGAACGAGTTCGAGATGAGTATGGTGGAAGAATTAACATTCTTTCTTGGCCTACAAGTGAAAAAAACCACAAATGGTACATTCATTTGCCATGAAAAGTATGCCAAAGAGATTGTCAAGAAGTTTGGATTACAAAATTGCAAGAAGACAGACATTCCCATGTCTCATTCATCCAAACTGGACAAAGATGAAAATGGTAAAAATGTTGATCAGAAGGTATACAGAAGCATGATAGGTTCATTATTGTATCTTACTGCATCTAGACCTGACATACTTTTTAGTGTTTGTATGTATGCAAGATTTCAATCAGATCCAAAGGAATCACATTTATCTGCAGTTAAGAGGATAATCAAGTACATTGGAACTTATTCAATGCTAGGTCTTTGATATTCCAAAGATTCAGATTTTACTCTTACTGGATATTCTGATGCTGACTTAGCTGGATGTAAAGTGGACAGAAAAAGTACTATATGTACGTGTCAATTGCTTGGGAATATGCTGGTATCATGGTACTCAAAGAAGCAAAATACAGTTGCACTTTCCACAGCAGAAGCAGAATATATAGTTTTAAGAAGTTGCTGTGCACAGATTCTGTGGATGAAGCAAGAGTTACAAGACTTTACTATTGAAGAATCAAGTGTTGCAATCAAGTGTGATTACACAAGCGCAATCAATTTGACAAAGAACCCCATTCTTCATTCTCGAGCTAAGCATATTGAAATCAAGCATCATTTTATTCGAGATCATGTTCAAAATGGTGATGTGAATATTCAATTCATTGATTCTAAGAATTAATTAACTGATATATTCACAAAACCTCTTGATAAATCTTCATTTGAGTTCATAAGAAATAAACTGTGCATTGTTTATCCATTTTAGTGAATCATTTGTTAGACAGGAATTTTTCAGACTTAATTCTCAATCTGAATGTCCTTCACAGACTTATAAAGAAAGGTACATGCATATTTTAAATTTTGGCGGATATATTTTTGGTAGGATATTTTCATGTTTGTCAGTTTTGGAAGCAAATCAGGTACGAATCCTAATTTATCTGATAAATTGTTCTTAAAATATTATCTTGATTTTGTCGTGTTCATTTATGCTTCAAAAGCATATTACCTTCCTACTTGTTCGGGTTTACTTATTATATTGTCTAAAAATACTTTTCCTTTCCAAAAACCGTCCTTCTTGTTTATAAACCTATTCGTCTCTTTTCAAAACCCTATCAGTACGATCTTTCACTCTCAAAACACTTCCGATATTCAGAGACCCTTCTCCTCTTCCTTCTCCAAAGATCGAATCTTTTTGCCCAAAAAGTACTGAAAATGCCTTTCAAGAGAAAATCTTCACGCATTCTCAACCAAGACTCCAAATCTACTGCACCGGCGGAGCATATGGAGATTTCAGATACAGAGTCGGACCATCATGAAGTCCCTTTTGAAGCGACACCACCCAATCGATCGTCACCACATAAATCGTCCAGTAAAACTAACTTTCGTTTTTGGAGTATCAAACTTGTGTGGGAAGTTTATCAAAAGTTGAAAAGGTATAATGCTTCAGCGTCAGTCCTTCATGAATGTCTGAGAGACAACGATTTTTACTCTGAAGAACATCTTGTGCAAAGTTATTCTCTTTTTTGCTCTAAAAATGAAGAAGTTCCAGCAAGCTCTACCCCAAAAAAATCTTCTTCCAGAAAGGGCAAAGAAAAAGTCGATGAAACTTCCACTCCTTCTGAAAAGAAATCTATTCCTATAAGCCCTAAGACGATAAGTGCCTCAAAATTTGTTGTTCTCGATAATGATGCTCGACTTTTTAATACTTTTGAGATGAAGGTAGGAATAGCATCTAGTTTGTTTGGTACATGAGGATTATTTAGAAGCACTGAGCATAATATATGCTATAAATTGTTACTTGCTAGAGGGGTCATAAACCATAGAACAGTGAATTTTGACTATCTAGAGAAGGCAGAGATTTCAGTAAAGCACCTTTTTGAGAAGTTAGGGATTTATGAATTTTGCCTTCAATCAGCCAATGTTTATGCTGAATTGATTGCCTACTTCTATTCCAATATTTCAATTCTGTCACCCAATTGGATTCAATTCACTGTTGGTGACAAGAAGTTTGACTTAAAAGCGGATGAGTTGGCAAGGATAATTGGAGCAAAATATTCCAAGTTTACTCCATTGGCAGTGAATTTTCAAGATGCTTCCAGGGTAGCTTCTGAAAATCCAAACTTTGCTCAAGGATCTAAGTGACATCTTTCCCATTCTGACTTGTCCACACGATCTGTGATCTTGCATAAGATCATAATCAACTGCTTGAAGCCCAAGGCAGCCTCTAAAACTAACATCTCCAAATCAGAAATCAAGCTCATTTGGGCTATCTTGAAAGGTCAATCATTTTCTCTTCCTCATATCATCATCTTCCATATGTACAGAACATTGCAGAAGGACAAGGGACAATTGCCATATGGTGCTCTAATCTCTCGCATATTTATGTTCTTAAAAATATCTATTCATGATGATTTGCGCAAGAACCTTGTTCCCTATATGTATGTTGGAGAAAGAATGCTCTCCAAAATGAAGTAATTTGAAGATGTCAGGGAAAGAGTAAGAGGAAAAGAGGCTCAACCGTCGGAGGCAAAATCCTGTGCAAAGACAAGTGAAAAAGAAAAAGGGCAAAGGAAAAGATCAAGTCCAGCCAGCAAGTAGCCTGATTCTTCTACCCCAATCAAAGTGTACAGAAAGAAAAGAAAAATTCTTTTGCATGATAAAAATGATGAAGTAGAAGTAGAACACTTTGAAACAGGACACAATGAAGGACCAGAACATATTCCTGAACCAGTTCCAAAAGTTTCAGAACAAATTAATGAAGACCATGTGTCTGAAGACCAAGCACCTGTTCAGGGGGAGAATCAATCAGAATCAGCCACAGGGTATGATCAGTCTGCACAAGAAAATGTCTAGGAATAGCCCTATGATAATCAGACAATTCTCTCTCTTCTGCTCGAGATCAAGGAAAAGCAAGCTGTTCTTGAACAAGATTTGAAGAATCTACATAAAATTGTTGAGGAAAACCACAAAACTCAACATCTTCAGGCAGCTATGGATAAAGCAGAACTTGAAAAGGCTATTGCTCTGTATTCAACCAACATGGACAAAGCTGTGGGAGAATGCACTTCAAAGATAGATGAAGCTGTTTCCATTCTGGAAAATTTTCAACTGATTCGCACCCCTTCTAAAAAATAGCCTGTTTTTCAAAATTTCTCTCCAAATCATCTCATTTTCTTTTGGTCTATAATATCACTAAACACTCTTGTTAGACTGGTTGATCGTTTAATATCATTGATTTATTCTCTCTATTTTTGCTGTTGACAAAAAGGGGGAGAAATTATGCAGATTTGCTATACTAATACGCAAATGTAGGTTATATGTAAAGGAAGAGAAAGATACAGATAGCAACAGAGTTTGATCTTTAAAATTCAATTTGTGCCTCAATACGCTTGATATACTTATTTACTTACAAATCAATTTCAAATTAATTCAATCTGCAGGAAAGTTTTGTCACCATAAAAAAGGTAGAGATTGTTGAGGAAAACTCCTATTTATTTTGAAGTTGATAAAACCTTCCATGTTATTGTAAGTCTGATTCTTATTCTGAATTAATTTATTCCAGGTATGTATATTCTGGAAGCTCAGAAAGAAGTTATTCAAACTTTACAAGCTGTCAAATACTTTATTGAAGACCCACATTATCTTAGTTATGAAATTCAGACGCGGAATTAGTCAGATGTAGACGAAGAAATTATTCAGACACAGACGCAGAAGTTCTTCAGATGCTGACGTAGAATTTCTTCATATGCAGACACAGAATTCAGAACCAAACATAACAGCTAGTGATCCGGTATGGATTTCACAAAAAGAAAGCTTTGATATCAATCTAAATCAAATTGATTGACCATCAAAGATTACGACAAGCATGCATTACAACGGATAAAACTCTACTTATGGAACCAAGATTATGATTGTATGGGCGACCAGAATCATTGGGATTCAGAATCTATCATCCAACGGCTACTCAATCCTTATTATATAAATCTATCCAAGGTGAAGATTGGAAGATGATCCTTTGATAGCTGTCCAACGGCTAGTGTGGAAATAGAGGAGTATTTAAGGAGATCAACGAGCAGCAGAAGGAACAATAGTATCTAAAATCAACAAGTCCAAAGTCTGAGCATACTCCAATCATTTTTCTTGTCTTGCTGAGAATTAAGATCTTGAGGGTTATTTTGTAAAAGTGAGTGTGTGAGATAGAGAGTCCTATCATATACTAGAGTGTTATCACTCAAAATCTATAAATACCTTGATTACATACTGAAATCCAGCCGGTAGGCTGTAAGCGTGGGAGAGTTGACGTAGGCTTGCTATAAGCCGAATCACTATAAACTTGTGTGCAGATTCTCTATCCCTTATCTCTTACTTTACATTCTGCACATCAAGAGCACTATCTATACAATCTGTCTTGAATCTGAATTTTATTTAGACTCTTCTGTGATTTATTTCATTTTCGCATAAATTATCAAAAATTGTTTAAGATCACATATTCACCCCCCTCTAGGTGATCCTTGCTAGCTACTTCACTTCATAGGTCTCATTCAACCTATTCACCCCTCTCTAGGTTATATTGTTAGCCCCAACATTTTTAAAACCCATTTATTCGGTCAAGAGAAAGGGGAGTGTATCTAGCAAACCAATGTTAAAAGGAATTATGACTTGAAGTTAAAAATGCTAGGTGGAAGGTTGCATTCATGTTAGAAAGTGGCAAGTGGCATAATCATATAGTTATATTCAAATACACAGCCAAGGGGAATGAACCGTAATAATGACATCGGGTTAAAAGCCTTAGGTATAAAGAAATGAATGTTTCTTCAATCCAAAAAATACATGTGGCCTTGCATGTGGCCTAATAAGATTAGCGAAAGGAGAAATTCTGGAAAAGGCTTCTTGGCCAAGTAAAATGGGTTAGTCATTAAGACAATAATAGGCTAAGGACAACATAGATTAGATAAAACATGATATCATGGTTGCCCAAGTTCAGTGTTACAAATTACAGGCTTGTGGTTTAAAATACTTGGGAGAAAAATGAAGAGAGGGCATGCCAAATGAAGAGAAACCCAAGGCTTAATCCAAAGTATGTTATTAAGTTACCAAAACATTTAATAAATCAACATGTAAAATAGTTTAAACTAACTTAAATTATTAGTGAAAAATATCGGATACTTGGAAATCTCAATTCAATAAATTTAAAACTTGAAAGTCATCAAATATAAAATTTGGAGCATATCAATCCCTTTCTACAACTAATATGCCGGTAATTAATTACCAACAATATACATCTATTCATTTAATCTTAACACATCGGATTTCGGATGGTAACCGTCACGGAAAATGATTCTAAATACTATTATCCAAATTCGAAAATTACGAATGTCACATCTATAATCTCCCACCTGTTTTAATATATAATTTTGAATATTTACTATCCCATAATAACATTCTTTATAAAGATTTCACATCCTGATATACTTGAATCTTTCCACACATATTTACATATATCCATTATCAATCGTGTATTTTTTTTTATCAATAATTGCTCAGTTATTTAATCATTCATACATTTAGTAATGAAGTGGTCTTGTTTAATCTTTCAAATGTCAATTCTGTGCATACACACAATGCGCATTTGCTATTCTGTTTGTTGTAAACAATACCATTTGTATCCACGACATCGATATCCTACTGTATTTACTACCTCCGACTTGAGCGGCCTGTCGAGACATTGACATCTCATGGACATGCTACTTTAAAGAACGTGCTATTAATCCATTTTAATTACTCTAGCTAAGTTTTTTTTTTGGTAAAAAAAAGTTAAGAGGCAATTTCTTTAGAATTTACGGTGTTGTAGGAAGAAGGGTCCAAGCTCAAGCCATTTAGGAGCAGATAAACTATTATATACCTGATATGAACAACACATGTTTTCACGTGTCAAACGGGATACTCGTTCGAAAAGTCCTAAACCTATTGTACGATGATTAATAGAGTCTTAAACCTTTTAATTATGTCAATTTAGCCTCAAACCTTTTAATTGTATCAATTTAGTTCCAAACCTTTTGATGATTTGTCAATTTAGTCCCAAACCATTGACGACTTGCCAGTTTAGTCATTCCGGTCAATTTTGACTAAAAATCACTAACGTGGAACCCGGCTGATCGCGCCCTTCTTACGTGACGTGGCTGGTGCCGACGTAGATAATTGTTTAACTTTTTAAAAATTATTTTCCTCTTTTTTTTTCCTTTTCTTTCTCTTTGGCCTATGGTCGGTACTTGGCCATGGCTGGGCGACCGTCCCTTGCCGGGCGACCGGCCACAAGCAAGGGAGCGGTCGCCCTTATGCACTTAATTGAAAATTAAATAAAAAACTATATATGTCTGTGTGTTTTTAGGAGAATGATACAAGCACATCAATGAACTCCTGGTTCTTTAATAGGTAAAACTAGGTCAGTCATTACAAAAGATGGTGCATTCTAGCCAAGAAAGAGTGAAAATAGTGTTGCCCCTGGTGGAATTCCAAATAAAGTAGGGACATAAAATGGCTCAGGTCAGGAGAAGGGTGGGGCTCTCTCTCCCTCGGTACGATCCTCAGCGCGCGAGTCCTACCTCGCCTCGTTCCCCGCCAACCGAGCCTTTCGAAATCCCAACCGATCCCCCCCGCGTCCATTCACCGAACCAGATTCACTGCGAATCGCTCTGGATTCCTCAACCCGATGACGCCGCCTTCAATGTCGTGATCCGGGGCTTGACCGCCGCGCGGCGCGGCTGCCCTTTGGCGCCGCCGCGCTACTGTTGCCGAATGAGATGTGTAGGGACTGGAGCCCCGATGATTTCACGTACCCATCTCTGTTCATTGCATGCGCGAATCTTTCCCGAGCTGTACCGTGGTCGGGCGGCTCGTTGTTCGGTATTTAGGACTGGGTTGGATTCGGACAGTCATGCTAGTCACTCGTTGATCATGATGTATGCCAAGTGCCGCGAGCTGGAGACTGCGCGCAAGGCGTTTGACGAAATTGCCGAAAGAGGTTTGGTCTCGTGGACCTCGATGGTCTCTGGGTATGCGAAGATGGGTTTTGCGGCGGATGCGGTTGAGCTGTTCAGGAAAACGGGGGAGGAAGTCTTCATGCCTGATGAAACGACTGTGGCAAGCACTCTCACGTCGTGTGGAGACTTGGGGGGATCTGAGATCGGGCAAGTGGATAGAGGGATATGTTCTGGATAATGGGATGAAGTTGAACTCATGCGTGGTATCTGCCTTGATTGATATGTATGGGAAATGTGGGGATTTGACATCAGCAAAGAGCATTTTTGATAAAATGGTAAAGAGGGATCTAGTGACTTGGAATGCTATGATCACAGGATATTAGTGATTTTCTCTTGATTGCTTGCTTTATAAAATCACCAGTTATTACCTCATTTCATCTGTGACATAATTGTTTTCTACTAGTCTAATTGCTATAGGTCTGGTATTAGCTTTCCTATCAGATTTATCCTGAATTATAAGACTTTACCAGGATTGATCCCAATCCAATCGTGAAATTTGCATATGTACTCTTCATAATACTAATACTAATATTTTTTTCAACTGAGTGATAGTTGAGGTCTGCCCTAACCTTTTTGTCTGGCGGCTACAAGATTGTTTCTTTTCTATTAGTGGATAGTTTTGAAAAGTTCTTTTTTTTTTTTGGGAAACTTCAAGTTATGTAGTTTTACCTGCTTTTCTGAAAGGTTTTCAGGTCCTTGCCTCCTTCTATTAGTGCACTCTGTTAGCTTGATTCTTGCTTCTCTTTTACTGGTTCATATACTAGCCTTTCAGTAATGAGGATAATGCCACTCATTTTTGGGTTGTCTGTGGGAGAATTTATCCTTGCAATTGACTTTTGCATTCTCCTTTACCTTTGGTTCAGTTAATCAGTCAGTAATGTCCAAGATACATATTATGGTAATCTGCACGATTAAGCGTAATTGGTGAGGGGCTCTCTAACTTTTTTTGACATATTAATTTGTGACAGTTACGCCCAAAATGGGATGGCTGATGAAGCGATCATATTATTTAGCACGATGAGAGAGGCTGGCATTGATCCTGACAAAATTTCATTGCTTGGTATGTTGTCTTCTTGTGCCTCAATAGGGGCCCTAGACCTGGGGAATTGGGTGGACACCTATGTGTCTCACAGCGGCTTAAGGCGTGACGTTTACGTTGGTACTGCTTTAATTGATATGTATGCTAAGTGCGGAAGTTTAGACAATGCTCTTGAAGTTTTTGAAGGCATACCTCAGAAAAATGAGGCGTCTTGGAATGCTATGATTTCTGCCCTAGCTTTCCATGGTCGAGCAAAGGAGTCATTAGCACTATTTGATCGCATGTTGAAAGAGGGTGGGCATGTCTGCCCAAATGACAACACATTCGTCAGAGTACTCTCTGCATGTGTGCATGGTGGTGCTTCATTGTGAAGATGCCTGGAAAGCCAGATGAAGTTGTTCTGGGGTCATTACTTGGTGCCTGTCAGAAGTGGCGAAATGCGGATATTTGTGAGCGGGTGATGCAGCTGCTTCTGGAAATAGAAACTTCAAATTCTGGGAACTATGTTATGTCATCAAAACTCTGTGCTGATGTGAAGAAGTGGGATGAATCAGCGAGGATGAGGATATTGATGAGACAGAGGGGTATAACTAAGACACCTGGTTACAGTTGGTTGGGGATTGAGACTCAGCTTCATCAATTTCATGCTGGTGATACTTTGCATCATAGCACAGTGGAGATGTATCAAGTATTGGTGGATGTGATGAAGAGGGAAGGTTACATCCTGAAAGCTGACAATTCCGAAGAAACTGAGGATCAGTAGATTTGGGTAAGTCTTTGGTAACGCAATATCATCTTTGATTTTTTCCCAATTCTTAGGCTGGTGATTTGTTGCAGATTTTTTAGTATTTGTCTTGATATCTTATGTGCACTATTTGCTTGTGCAATTTCTGTGTTGGCTATTATATTTTCTTTCGTAGCTCTTGCATGATGCATGCTGAAGGGCTTTTTGCACTCTCATTCTGGACAATTTGCATAAATCAGTCTCAAGCATTATTTCACTTCTTTCATACTGCCATGGATCTTTAATTTTTCTGCTTAAACTTAAACATAGAAGTCCATTCAAGTACTGCTGGTTTTTCAGTTCTCAATCATCCTCTTCTATCCCATGGAACACCAACGGTATACAAGAGCTTTTTAAGTAGTTATAAAGAGATGTTAATAAAACAAACTTTTGAAGTAACTTGCACAAGAAATGTTTCTTGAGATAGAGTTTCTTAACCGTCGTCTTCATTAGTATTGATCCTTTAGCCTGCATGAGAACTTAATAACTAGAGTTTGTTTTGCGCACCTCTGTGGTCAGTTAAGTTCTACGTTCAGTATCTGAGTGGTATTGAACATGTTCTAACTCTTCCAGTCCTTGATTAAGCAACTGTATTTGCTGCTGTTTGTTTTACTAGGAAAATATGCTGCTATTTTCTGTAAAATCTCCATTTGTCTTTTAATTGAAAGTATATTCTTAACTACCTCTGGAGATTGTTGTTCTCCAAATGAGTGCTGTTTTACTTCTCTCAATTCTCCCCCTTTCAAATAGTTGGTCATTACTCACTTGAAGTCATTTACGTGTTTTATAGTTTAAGCTTTTTATTTTCTGGTCATTGATGTTTGAATGCTAGATAGAACTTAAATGTTTAAATTCATTATTAGGCTCTTCTCTACTCTTCAATTAAATTTCTATTGTAGATAGCTCTTCAACATACATTTCTCCCACGTAATGGCTCAGATTAGGGATCAATGCAGATTTTATTTTTTTTTACAAATCTTTGAGGGAGTAAGATGATTTATGATGGAATAAGATACTTCTCATTGGTTTTGCCTCCTTTTACTGTCAAGAGAATAAAGCATTAGGTCTTAGAATCAGTAAACAATCATTTACTCAGAAATTACTTATAAGTGCGGGGAATGTTGTGCTAAAAATCTACTGCAGGATGTTGTGCTGCTATTACTAAACAGTTTTATAGTAGATAACGGTTTACTTGGTGATGTAATAGTATTAAACACTTCCATAGTCAATTATGGGCACCTGCTTTATGCATGTAATATCCCCTCCTATGTATGTATCTGCTCCAACCATTTAAAGGTGCATATTCTGTTCTCCCGGTGGTTACCCTTGTCCCTTGAAATATGTCATCTTGAACTTCCATGGTGAGAAATTTCTTTGGACATGCAAAAATAGAACCAAAAAGTTAGCTCAAGAAAGTAACAATAGCTTCAATCTTTATCAAATAGCTCTAACCAAGTGGCTAATACATAGGTTACCATAGATGCTGGTCAGCGGTCGCTTATCTGGGGGTTCCTTTGAGAAATTGAGAGCCCAAAAAATCAGAGAGGGTATTAAGTGAACCGTACATATATGTTTCTGCATTTGAATTATGCATCCAGAGCCCAAGAATCACAGGGGCCTTTCAGAATCCCAGGTGTGGCTAGTCTACCCTTGATCTTATACTTAAATTTGCAGCAAGTGCCTTACATTAACTTGAATGGCTTACTAATGATTGAGTTGTTTAGCAGATGGAAGTTTACATGTTATTGAGGCCTGTTGTGGAGGTAATTGAAATGTCCAGGAAACAGACTTATAGACTTGAAGATGGTTTGCTAAAAATCACAAGTTTATTTAGTTTAAAGTTGGGAATATGTTATTCTAAAGCTTGTGAGGATCTCTTGCTCCACTGGATTATGCATGTGGTTGCTATACCTAATGTTATTCAACCCTTAACCAGGCCATCAAGTTCCTTGACTGTAAAAGATTCAGAATCCAGATGCAATTCAGAAGTCATGGCAGATCAGGTTATAATAGATGAAAGTGACAGGTGAGTTGTAGGGTGGAATGAGGAAGATCTAGAAGAGGCATTTAATGTAAGATAAATTTTCTTAAATCTGTTCATTCTGATTATATCACCTACTCAGAGGATTGAATTCAGATCATATTGATTCAAACTCTTTCCTCAGTTTGTACTTTGCCCATACTTGCTAACCCACCCACTTGTTGGAGGGTTGAAATAACACCCCTTGTAGTCTTAAGGAGTTTCAATTCCATCAAATGAAGATGTGTACTTCATAACCTGCGCCCCCTCACTGACAAAAAATGAAAAAAAAACGAAGATGTAGCCGCTACTCAATTTTCACATTCATTTGTTATGTATATGTCATTTGAAAACAAGTAAACAGTGATCATGCAGGTTACTGAGATTATAGCTTTTGTTACTCTCCAGAGAAATGTCTATTTTTCCTTATGAAAGTTTAGCTTCCACATTTTTAATTATGCATGTTTTTATTGTCTGTGAATTATAGGACCGCTATAAGTGATGTATATATTTTCCTTAGTTGCATGAAAAGTTAAAACTTTATTCTTGCATGAACTACACAATGCCTGCTCAGAAAAATTGTTCTCGAACGATTCTGTTGTTGCAAAGAATACGTTCTCTACACAGTTGTTGGTTGATTATTTGTGGGTTAATCATGTCATCACATCAAGTGTCAGAAAGATCAGATGTCTTCTCATCTTGTTTGATCCTTTTGTTGGCCTTGTTTTTTAGTTGTGACCTCGAGATACTAGTTTATTTACTTTATCATGGCCTATTCAAAGGAACTACCTGTCACGCGTTTCAGAAACAAAGCTAAATGTTATGTGAATTAAAAGGGTGTCTCAGAAAGGAAATACCGTTCTTTTGTGAACGGATATTTAATCTCCGGATGACCAGAGTGAATTTCATATTAATCATTTTGTAATGCTCTAGGACTTATGCATGTATCTTCTAATGCAATGCCTGAATGATAATGTCGTAATGGTCTCATTTATGTCGTATCAATGTCTCTTAATATGCTTGAGAACCTTTATTGTATATCTCATCTTCGACTTGCTGATCTTTTTATGCTAGGGATACAGGTGAACAAGAAGTACCTAACATCCTTTCACCCTCTCCCACAGTAAAAAAGAGAAGTAGGGATTCAAGAGGTAAGTTTGATTCATACATTTAATGTTCCCAGGGGTTGAATATTTCAAGATACTTTCTGACTATACAATGAGAAGTTTATTGTTTGATTTGGATTAATTTAAGATGCACCCATGGACTCCGTTGCTCTTCCATTTCCTCCATCTTCCACGATTCATACCATTGAGTAATTCATTTCCTTGTTGAGCTAGCTCATCCTGATATGACTGTAGAAGAATACCTTTTGGTCCTTTCAACATGGTTGAACGTCGTTAGGAACTCTAAATGAACCACAGTGTTGCACCCTGAGGCTGTCAATACCAACTTCAATGGGATTCATTTCAATATAAAAAAGTGATTAATGTCTAGCTAAGTAGACTCCACAGTACACAATATTATTGCTTTGTCTAGATAGGGAATCATTAGATCATGTTAGATGTCCACCTTTTAATCATATCAGATCTGATATGGTCATTCACTTGGCGTTGCAATAGTGGTTTGCGTGCACCACTTTCCCATAGTTTTTTTAATCTATGGCTGAAGTCGGTAGCTTTTCTATAGACTATAACTAGTGCAAATAAATTTCATGAAAATTGACTTTCTGAACTTTATTTTAAGGGATATTTGCTTGAGCAATGGAATTTTGATTTATCTTTTTGTGATTTAGGGGGTCAAATAAGCGTATCCAGGAACAAGTGCCCATCGAAATCTTTTGGTTTATTTCATCCACAGTTAAGAGTGTATTGATCAGCTAACATTGAGATTGTCTTCTCTCCCTTCTCACACGTATTTTTTAAGAAGGATGATCTCTACCATGAATAACATCATCCCGAATGCCAGTTCCACCTGCTAGTAAATTGTGTTCTGACAATTTATTTTGGGAAAAATTGTTTAAAAAGTTATAAACCTATTGCATTTTTGCCAATTCAATTCTAAACCTTTCAACTTTGTCAAATGAGTCATAAACCTTTTCATTTCTTGCCAATTGAGTCCATCCAGGTAATTTTGACCGGAAATCGCTGACGTTGATATTTTAAAATAATATTTTAATAATTTGTGATTTTTTAATGTTTTTTTCCTTTTCTCTATTTTTTTTCTAGGTTTTGAAATTAGGGCTGGTGAGCGTGGCCGGCCGACCCTTGCTAGCTCTAGGTGAGGGCGTCGCGGCCATCACTGGCTCTGGGCGAGGGCCACGATGCCCTCGCCGGCCAAAGCAAGGGTGTGCAAGCCCTTGCCCAAATCCGTAGAGGGTCGCGACGCCCTTGCCAAATCTGGCTAGGCGAGGCACTTGGTGGCTTCGCTTTGGCCCCACGCCCTTGCCTAGCCAGATTTGGCGAGGCCGTCGCGACCCTCACCGGATCAGCAGGGTGAGGGCTCGCGCGCCCTCGCTTTGGCCGGCGAGGGCGTTGTGGCCCTCGTCCAGAGCCAGCGAGGGTCGGCCGACCACCCTTGCCGACCTAACTTCAGAACATAGAAAAAAAAGAGAGAAAAGGAAAAAAAAAGAAGAGAAAAGAACATAAAAAAATTATTAATTATTAAAATATTATTTAAAATGTCCACTTCAACGTCATGTGGTCATTCGGCGTTCATGTCAGCGATTTTCGATCAAAATTGATTGGATGGACTCAGTAGGCAAGAAATGAAAAGATTTAGGACTCAATTAGTAAAGTTGAAAGGTTCATGATTAAATTAGCAAAAGTGCAATAGATTTAGGATTTTTTGGATAATTTTCTCATCTATTTTGTATGATACAAAAATTCGCGATTTAAGATTGTCAACGTAATTGTAATTTAGTCTCATGAATCTGTTACGTGTCAAACTTGAATTCACTTACATGAATATTTCTCTTTACATATGTAAGACTTTTTTGTTTGCTTTTCATTGACGCATCATGCATTAAGTCCTTCAGATGCACTCGAATTTCGCGTGTCGGCATACTAATTGAATTCAATGGTCAAACTCCGCTCAAATCAGATTGCGGCAAATATTCCTTTTTCTCAAATTTTCCACCCAACCTCGTGATATTCCACTCAAAAAGTCTCCAGCATATCTCTTTGATTGCTCCACAATCATTTTTCAATGTCACTATTCCCTTTCTATGAACGACTGCCTAACTCCTTCGTTAAACATTAATTTATTTTATATTAGTAATGATCAATGGAAAACGAACAAAAACAGGGTTGTATCTTGAATTGTAAGTAAAGACACTGCGATTATGGAAAACGTGCATGAATCATAACATTGACAAGATTCACCCCCTTTTCTGTTAATATGGCACGTTCATCGAATCATGTTCTTGAATAGTGATCTGGCCAGGCCACTTATGAGTCATAAATCAGAAAAGGAAAAAGAAAAGAGATGATATCATCAGGCTGCTGGTTTTGGAATTCGAGCAAAACCAATTGGCATATTATATTCCAGTCTTCACCAATGTCCTCCTCCTATTACTCTCTTTTGAGAAAAGGAAAGGAAAGGAAGAGAAAGAGATTCTCTTCCCATCACTTGTTAGTTAATATCCAAGCATTTTTTGAGGGAAGATTTTAGATGGTAGCAGAAGTTGAAAGTCTGTGTGCGTGAGAGTGTGGTCAATTGCCACTTTTAGGAAGAATGTCCGGCTTTGGGAATATTATATGGGAGTCGTCAATTCTTGCTTGTGGGCATGCACATAATTGCCTTGTAGGCTTCTTTTCTCGGCTCTATATAAGAGTGTGTGTGTGTCTGTGTTCATCACGGTGCATTGAAGAGCGAGAAAGAAAGAGGGTGCGATTGTATGTCGAAACATCAACGTACGAAAGAGATACGAGCGGTCAAAGTTCGGTCCGAGAGTCTTGCATGAAGAGGTAGAGAGAGTGTTGAATGCAGCCAAGAATGGCTTGCCGGTTTTCCTTCTTTTAAGACACGAAATCGTAGCCAGCAAGCTGTTCTTGGCTATGTTCCTCTCTCTTCTTCTCATGCGAGGCTCCACGGACCTAGTTCCGGAGAAAATTAAGCAGCAAGATATTGAAAAGGAGTCTCTCTCTCTCTCTCTCTCTCTCTCTCTCTCTCTCTCTCTCTCTCTCTCTCTCTCTCTCTCTCTCTCATCATATCATGTTTATACCTCATGACTTGTTGAAGCGGTGTTTACTGAAAAACCTAGTTGTTTGGTTTCATAGAACGTTTAAGTTCTCACTACACTTTAGTTTTTGGTTCTATGAACTTATGAAAACATGTCTGATAAATGAAAATGGAAATAATGGCGACGTGTTTTTATTCCATCAAAGCTATGAAAGAAGATTTTCCCCCTTTTGTCATCCATACAAGATTCTTATGAATTACAATCGGGAATATGACATATAGTTTTTGGTTCACAAAACTCATTTTCTTGTTTTGGTTCGAAAATTTAGGAGTTGTTTGGTTTCAACTTTATTTATTTTCATTTATAAACAGTAAATTTTTAAATTTGTTTGTAGTTTATTTAAAAGTGTATCTTAATTTAAAATAATGTTTGGTCACACCAAATAATGATTGTTTATAGAACATCTTCTTACTAAACAACGTATGTACTGTCTAAAGACTACACTTACATTTAATATAATTCATCAAATGAAAATTGTAATTACTACAATAGCTCTTATAAAAAGATTTGAGGAAAAGTATCAGAAATGTCATAAATCTATTGCATTTGTGCCAATTTAGTCCTAAACTTTTTTGGGTGCTAATTTAGTTCTAAACCTTTTGACATAGTGCCAATTCAGTCCTTCTGGCTAAATTTGGCTGGATATTACTGATGTGGACGTCAGCTGGCTTATGTGGTACTACCGAAGCTAGCGTCGATAATTTTTAATAATATTTTAATATTTTTTGATTTTTTAATTATTTTTTCTGATTTGTTTCTTTTTTTCTTTCTTTCTTCTTCCTTTTGCCGGTGACTGGCCACTGGCCACAGGTGATGGACAGCCAAGTGAAAGGTTGAGGCACGAGCTAGAGGCGTCTAGAGCTTGGTTGGAGGAATAGAAGACGATGACTGAAGAGGGAGAGAGAGAAGAGAGTCTGAGCCCTAGTGGGTTGGACTCATTTATTTTAGTCTTTAAATTTTAGAATCCATTATGATTGGACTCTTCAAATTTCAAGTGACCCATATATGATTCATTCCAACAAATTTGGGTCATTTATGGGTTTAAGTTCCATTTTGATAGGTCTACTTTTGATCCATGTTCATGTGCACTAAATACATAACATCCAAAAGACGTGCACAAGTGGTGCTGTATTTTATGCTTGGTTCGTGAAGGTGGGGCCATTTAAACCTCTTCTTTTTGCGTGTCTTAATCCTTTATATACACTTCACCTGTGTTTCTTGAACCTGTAAATTAATCTCACTATTTCTGTAAAAGTTTCTTCTAGTTAATCACTTATATTAAAAAAAAAAGAGGCCTCCTGATGGGGACGTAGTCCCGCATACTTTGGGTGTGCATAAATAACGTCACATATCCGTTTGTTTCCGCAGAAGGTGAGACCGTCCAGACCTTCTTTTCTGACGTGCCTCGGGCCTTTATATGTACTTCGCTTTCTGACCTAAATCCCGCAAGCAGGTTAGTCTCACTGATTCTCTAAGGCCGTTTCCTAATTTGCCACTTATTTAAATAATGAAGGTACTTAACGTTTGATAACGTTGTTTGTCTAAACTCTCTTCTGAGGGAGATCTGGTCAGAATTGAAGTTTCTTGATCTATACTAATATCACACACATATGTCTATTTGAGCATGAATTCCAAGCACCTTCCGAATTGCTTGTTCTCTCTCTTTCCAACAGGAGTCTTCTCATGTACTTTTTTAATCAAGAGTCTTTTCAAGGTCACTTTAGAAGTAAGCCCTTCTTACATTTCGATCATGAGCGGTGATCGGAGACAACCCAAGGAGAAGGCGGCCGAATATCCCAATGTCGAGGTGGTGGTAGACCGAGGTCCATCCCGGTCTTTGATTTTGTAATAGCTATTTTATTTTCATTTATAGTAACTAATTAATAAATTTAGCTTAGGTCTTACTACATGAAAATGATTTAGTTAGAAAGACCACCAAAAATGAAAGAAACAATCTTAGCTTCTTAGCTTAGTTTATGAATGACTTCTAAATAATGAATAGGGAGTGTGGATTAATTGCAACTTTGAAGTACTTGAAACGAATGAACTACACACTTAGTATCCTATGGTCGGATTGAGGCCCCAACCTTGCATAAGTGAATAAAACATGATTTTTGTGTCCTCGGTCTCAATAATCCTCATCTTCCCATTAAGATTGGATCAGTCTTTAAATTCAAGCTTTCGAGGGATCATGTCTTTAGGCTCAATAATGAGGCCTTGTAATAAGTCGGGTTTTCATTCTTGTACTTATTTTCTTTTGACGTCATTTTGAGTTTTTGGATGTTTATTTATCTCACTGTCATTTCAATAAACTGAGTGTTAGTTTCCTTTTCTAATATAGGATAAGATTAGATTAGAACTTCAAATGAACCTACAAAAACATTTGCATGATCACCTAGATGGTTTTGTGGATTGATACCTTTAGGCTTCAAATGGTAAAATAAGATTGCATGGCTACTTAGATAATACACTTCAAGTTAGGAATCGAAAGGGCGTTGTCGCGACCTAAAATTTCTCTCAGGCTAATGGATTGTTAAGAATAAGCCTAACTCGGGCCCTCCCAAGCCCTACCAATTCGCAACTTAGGGTTTAAGTTTTTAACATGCAAATGTTTTCATGCTTGGAGTCGCCACTAATCTATTTGTGGTAGGTCGATTAGAAACCTAAATAAAACATAGGGAGGTATGTTTTATTCCTACGAACCAGAGATTCTAAGCTCGGGGACTTGATTACGCTAGACCTAGTCTAACACCCTTTCGGTACCTTTTCTTTTCAAAAAAAATGTTTTGGCAGACAGTTTGGATTCATTTTAACTTAGTCACTAGCATGTGAGGTGATCATGCGGGTGCGCAAACCACCAAAGTAACAGCCAATAATCAAAACGTTAAATAAATTGCAAGATTGGAAGAATTACTTACCTCGAAGCAACGTAAGCATCTGCATTGTTAGCTAGAAAATCACATTAACGATCCTAATATGATTTCTAATTGACAAGCAGTTCACTCAATTTTTGGATTTTCGCTTATTTAAATGAAAGCTAATCTACATGCAATGACGTGCAAAAATGACATGCAAGTAATGCAACCTAGCATGCAAACTATATGTCATGCGACGACGTGACTTAATTCTGATGACGGGCAAATGATTTATTTTTGGTATTTTCTAATGAAATTCGGAATAAAAATATGCCTAAATTAACATGCAACCTATGATGACTTAACATATCCTAACATGACTTATTTTTGGGATTTTTGTTAAAATTCGAAATAATAAATTACTTAAATTAAGAATGCAATCTATCCTAATCTACCATAAAACAATTCATTCTTTTTTTGGGGTTTTCATGAAAATTCGGAATTAAAAATAACCTAAATGATCTATTAAGATTAGAATATTACTTAATTTAAACTAGGAAATAGATTATCTCAAGTCCTAATTTAAATTAAATAATTACTCTATCGTCTAGATATATTTAGGATTCCTAAACATGCAAAACTCAAATTCAAATCCTAACTGATATTTTTTGAATTTTCTTTTTTATTTGAAAAGGAAAAACAATTTAAACAGAGATAGCATCCACATTTAAAGCAGCCACGCGATCCGCAAAATTCGTTTCAAACTCGGATTAGGCACAAAAATCGAATTATTGGTCATATCTATAGGGTTACAGATATTGACGGAAAGTCGATCGTTCAAATTTGGAAAGCAGATGAAAATCATTATCGTACCCAAGTGATTATGGATAGGATAATGATTTTCCGTATCGCCGCGTATCGTACCTTAGGGATAAGGTCGGATAGTCGTCCAGATACGTTGCTGAATCAGGAAGGTTTCCTAATTTTGAATATTCCAAAAAAATATTGCGGATATCAGATAATTATCCTAATATATCTAATATTCCACACGATGTTCACGAAATATTCAAACACACAAATTAGTAAATTAAATATTCTGAAAAATATTAGATAATGTCCAATTACCTAATTTGCAGATAATTTCTAAATTCGAACTTGCGGATCAGGATGAACGGCGAACGGTGGACCGGCGGCGCGGTGTCGGGGGCGACGGCGGCTCGCGGTGGCGCACGGCGGGAAGGAACAGCGCGCGGCAAGGACCAGCAGCAGCAGGCGGTGCGGCGACTTCGGGGCGGAGCACGGCGGCAGTCGGTGGCGCGCGGCGGGGACAAGGCACCGGAGGGCGCGGCAGCAGCGGCGTCGGCGTGCTGCAAGGGTCCGGGCGACAGTGCACGGCAACGGAGAGGCGGAGCAGCGGCAGGCAGTGGCGCGGCGACTTCGGGGTGGAGCACAGCGGCAGTCGGTGGCGCGCAACGGGGACAAGGCATCGGAGGGCGCGGCAGCAGCGGCGTCGGCGTGCTGCAAGGGTCCGGGCGACAGTGCACGGCGACGGAGAGGCGGAGCAGCGGCAGGCAGTGGCGCGCGGCGTGCGACAGCGCGAGGCGCGGCGACGAGGGGTGGCTCCGGCGGTGTGGGGCGCGGCAGGGAGCAGCAGCAGCAGCGGCGGTGACGCGCGGCAGGGAGCAGCGTCGCGCGGCAGCAGGCGGTGAGCGCGCGGCGGGGAGCGGCGAGCGGCAGGCAGCGGGCGGTGAGCGCGCGGCAGGGAGCGGCGTACGGCAGGCGCAGGTGCGCGGCGGGGAGGCTCCACGCGGCGGCGATTTTCGCCGGTCTCTTTCTCTCTCTCTCTTTCTCACTCTCACACTCTAAAAAATTCTGATATGAAATTATGAGAGAGGTCCCCCCAAAATCCTGACCTAATGATGTATATATAACGCTAATCTAGGTCAATTAGATGGGCTCTCTAGTCCTAATGGGCTTAGGCTTGGGCTTAGATTTTAATTTAATTTAAATGGGCTGAATTAATTAATGATAATGGGCTGAATTAAGTTCAAATTAAAACAACCGAGCCCGCTTGACTTGTAATTCCCGGCCCTTGCATTTCAAGCGAGCCGAGTCACATTCGATTAAGCTCGTTCATTCACCGCCGGTCCGATGCAAAAAATGCAATTAATGAATTTAAACTATATGCTATGCAATTTAAATATTTTTTTGTTTAGGAGTTAAAAATTTAATCCCTAATTTTCTATGCAAATTACACTAAGTGATGCGCCAAAATTTAGGTGTCAACAGGCGTTAATATAACTATTAGCGTAAACAAGTCCTCGAGTTTAATATCTTAGGTTCCATAGGAAACGAGATGACACTACTGTGTCTCGTTTGGTTTCTAACTAACTCTAAAGGGCTAGTGGTAATTCCTAGAAATGCTTAGGTTATAAAGAACTTTAAAAGAAATCTCAGCATCACGCAAGGTATGAGCTTGGGAGAGCTCGAGCCTACCTTGGGGCAATACCTCTAAACCCAAACCCGAAGGGCCTTTGGGTGGGTTGTGAAACCAAGCCCATATCTCGCACGACGTTGGATTTTTATATTAAAGTTCTTTCAAAGCCTAAGACATCAGGGAGTTGCCACTAGCCTATTGGGGTTCGTTAGAAACCAAACGAAACGCAAGGGTGTCATTTCATTTTCCATGGAACCCAAGATTTTAAGCATGGGAACTTGTTTATGCTAATCTTTGTATTAGCACCCTTTTGGTACTGCTAACTTGAGAGATTGTTGTCTAAGTGGCCATGCAATCTTGATTATCATTTATGATTCTAAGCTATCAAAGTCACTAAGCGAGCATACAAATGTTTTGTAAGGTTTGTTATGATCTTAATCTAGCCATAGCCCCTAGAAAAGAATATAACAAACAAGCTATTATCATGGCAGTGCGGAATTGAAACACTCAAGTAATTGAAAGCATCTATTTGAGTGTGGGAAAGGAAAAACCTAATACAAGTTGGGCAAAGATTATTAAAACATCTCCGACCAAAACCCGATAATGAGTCAGGTAAAGAATAGACATGACTCTGTTATTAAGCCTTGGGACATAAACACCCATAAGCTTGAGATTAAAAATTAGAACCTATCTAAAGGGTTTTTAAATGGGCCATGCTTTTTCCACTCCCATTATGACTAAAACACTCCCTATAACAGTGTTGTGACAATATTAACCTTTATGGATTAACCTTTATGGGTCTCACTTTTTTAAGGCATTTTTTTACGTGGTGTTCTGTTTGTTTTCTTCTCTTTCTTTTCTCGCGGGTCCCACTTTCCTTCTTCTCATTTACTTCTCTTTGCACACGTATGTCCCTCTCTACTCCCCCATTCCATTTATCACTTCAACACCGACAATGGCGTCATAGCGGTCATCGTGGCACTCTCCTGTGCTGTACTTGTTTGAAGGCCTGGCATTGATGCTAGGGCTCATAGGCTTTGCTCTCTTGATATTGGCTTGTTCTTACTGGAAACTCTCCAGCAATTCGAGCAACACCCAAAGAGATGAAGAAAACAGGGTGAAGCAAAGACGAGCAATGGAAAAGGGCACAATAAGGCCGTGAAGGTGTATGAAGAGAAGACAGTGGTGATAATGATTGGTGATAAGCCACTTTTCTCGCCATGCGTATCTAGCAGAAGCCCTTCTTTTGGTGATTCTCAAGGCAACAATAATGGCGATGGTCAGAGCTTAGTTGCAAAGGATGAGAAGGAAGACAATTTCGACAAGACCAAAGAGGTTAATAACATTAACAATGATGATAACGATGATGATGTTGGCAATCATGCTGTTCATGGTCATAATTAAGAGATGAAGATGCAAGCACTCCAACCTTCGACCGGCTAGGATGACAAGCTTCAGTCGGAAGCCTCTCCAACCGAAGAACTCTCCGACTACTCTTCCCGTCAACAACCAGCCAAAACCAAAACCAAAGTCAAAGCTTGAGAGGATAGGAATTGAGATCTTGTCGATGCTCTTTGAGTCGGACATGGAGAACCGCCATCCCACGCAGCCGCGACTCCTCTGGTGAAGGTGGAGCAGCTTGATGCGTCATTCGCAGAGGAGTTGCTCGCGATGAGGAAGAAGTTAGAGAGGCTGAGGGTGGAGAGGGAGAGGACGGAGGCGATAAGAAGAGGCACACATTCTTAGCGATGAAAATGAGGGAGGTCGAGGAGAGAGGCGAGGTCCAAAACCTGCTTGAGATCGAGGTCGATCGGAATACCAATGGAAGCACTCAAGCTTACGCTCTTGGAACCGATGACATGGAGACGATTTTGAGCTTGATTTTTTGGAGATTTGCCGACTGAGAAATTCTAGGGTTTTTGTGTTCTTTTTTAGTTGAATGAGAGTGTTGCCAATTCCATCAAGAGGTCTCAGATTAGATACCAACAAAGCTAAAACCATGATCGAGTTAGGAGGGAACGAAGAGAAGTAAATACGAGGAAGGAAAATGGGACCCATGAGAAAGAGAGAAGAAAACAAACGAAAATAATGAGCCAAACAAAAAAGGAAAATAGTTTCGTCAAACTGCTTAAAAAGGTGGTACCCACAAAAGTTAATATTATCAAAATACTATTATGGTGAGTGTTTTAGCCACAGTAGGAGTAGAAATAGGGCAGCCCATTTTAAATTTAACCAATTTATTAAAGTGAAATTAATCTAAACTAAGCTAGTCATTTATTGGAAAAATGATTCTAAGTCTAATTGGATTTTATTAGTTAGAATCTGAGCTAATTGAGACCTAAATTCATTAACTAGCTAATCTAATTGGGACTAATCTAAACTAGGCTAAGCTAATCTAAGTGTCACCTTGGACCCCCATGGACTAACTCGGACTGCCATTGAGAGTCTTGACAGCCTTCTTCGACGGCCCACCTCCGGCTACCACTAACGGTATCGATTCTTATCCATTCACCCATTCGCAACATACACTCAAGCAAAGCAAGCAATTAGTGAAGCTCACTAATTAACAAATAATCAAGTAATTTGAAGTTGAGCTCGGGAATTAGATCGCCCATGCATTCAATTAATCCCAACCACCCCTAGTCAAGTTAAGGGTTAATTAATTATCACTACACGAACAATAATCCCAGTGAAACTCATCACACGGTGGCTAAGTCATCAAGCGCCTTATTAAAATTCTAATCTTCCAATTCTAATCTACCCATCGAATCATGCAATAGAGCCTATGATACATCTAACAATCACATGCAAGACTTGATTAGACATGCAATCAGGCCAATTAGCCATGGGAAGCAATCAATCAATTAGTGGCCATAAGGATCACTTGTTCAACTTTTGGACCAATTCTAATCACTTATATTTTAATCAATTGAGCCACTGAATGGAGTCCAAATGAAGTGATTCAAGTGGCTATGGAAAACTTAGGATGTCTAGTTCATTTCTTATTTAGACCATTTCGGGCTCAATTGGTATAGAATTAACCAACAAACCCAACTGCTTGAGACTCGGACCCTGATTTGATGCAGAATTTAAATATACGGGAAAAATATAAAATAAATTCAAAATACCACCAAATTTGATGGATAGTTATCTCTATGTGTTCTATGCAACTTTCATGTTTTGAGTTTTTGCAAATAAGCCCTTCAATTATGTCAAATTGGCCAATTTTTCCTTCGGACTCAACTGCAAACTGTTTTATGGGCTAGTCATACTTTGTTTGGTTTATTGCACTTTTGACCCCCTAAACTTTGCTAGAATGACCTCAAACTCTTTAGGTTTACATTTTTGACCCTAAGGAACAACTTGTTTTTTTTTGAAGTTTTGCACAAAAGACCTCTAACTATTTTATTTTTGCGATAGAAGTTCTGAGGAATTTGAAAATTGTTATCTAGATTTAACGCAATACACCTTCGCTACTTTGCGGATGAACTTTTTGGATCAAACGAGGTCCAATTTTTACAAAATTCATACCGTTGCAAAGCTCTTGATCTCAATTTCTGGCGATGTTTCCCAAGTCTTTTCAAATTTTGACCCCAAAAATTATTAAAAATTGGAGAACACCGAGAGGTCAGAATGACTTCAAAATTCCAGCTATCTAATTGCATCATCATTCGACCAAAAAAAAACTGCATTATCAAACTTGCACACATGCACTCCCATACATTATCATGCATATTTCCAGCATTGATGAACACATTCAAGCCATATTCGTCAACATTAACATTCGTTCTCGTTCATTATCAATCACCTAGAATTAGGGGTGGTATGGTTCGGGTGGGCGGTTCCCACCCTAGAACCGGGAACTGCCCGCTAAGGACTAGTTTCGAAAAATCGGAACCAGGAACCACTCGGGGATCGGACCGCCAGTCCAGTCCAATTCGCGGGTGGGTCCATGGAACCAGTCCCACCAAGTTTCACGCGTCGGTACTGTAATATGCAACAAAGAATTACACAACGGAAATAAATGATTCTAGATTAATTAAAATTGCACCTCATCAAAGACACTTTCAGCCAAAGTCAATGAATCGACAAAATGAATGTTAGGAAGTGTGCAAGTAAGAGAGCACACTCACCAAACTTGTTATGAATAGACAAAAACAGACAATGATCCAATATAAAAACTAGTCAGTAGCCTATATGCATTGAATGGCCATTAGTCAACAGTTGTAGAGCCATTGCCTCATCGAGCCAGAGTCATTACATGACAAAAGGTCTTTATATTGCCAGATAAGATTAGTGAGTTTCACATTAGGGATTTAGAATTTTTCATTTTTTAATATATATATATATTTATATATATCACCAGTCCGGTCTAAGTGGACAAGTGGGCGGTTCCGCACTTGGAACTGGGAACCAGACAGGTTCCCTTAGGAATCACCAGTTCTTGGTCGGTCCGGTCCGGTTCCAGGCGGTCTGGGCGGTTCCTGGATCCTTTACATATCCCTACCTAAACACATTCGTCTAAACATGCACAAATATTATCGGATTAACATAAAGCTATATCAAATCAACATGTATTCAACAAATTATCAATCTAGGAGTAATCAACATTGAAACATGCTTGATTATTACACTAGATGTTTCGGCCGGGTACATGCAAGTAGAACATCAACATGCAAAACAAAGAATTAACTATCACTTGATCCAATCTAGGAATGAATCATCCTAAACGTGCAAACTCTAGTTAAAACGACATGAAAGAATGCCTATACATGTTCGGCTAAGATGAGAATCAAATCCTAAAACCTCGTTCAAATGAAATTTCACTTTGATTTCACTAGATTGTACTAGTTCTAAAGCTAAATTTCAATTCGATTTCAAAAAATTTTATCACATCTCACGTTGATTATAGATCGAGGTCAAACTTCGATTTTTAAACCATCATTCAATGACCACATTCTCGGATGATCACAAAGAATAATCAATCAATAAAAAGGATCCTACTTTGATAGAATGGATGCTGACGAGAAAATGAAAATGATAGGCCAATTGAGGGGCTTTCGGTGAGGATCCGAAGTAGTGCTGACCATGAGAATACCAAGGACTTGCCAGGGAATTCGGTCACATGGCTAGACTAGCAGAGGAAGACTGGCGGCTCGCTGAAACTTGTAAGAAACCGACCGGTGAGGGAGACATTTCCCTACGAGAGAGAGAAACCCTTAATGATTAATCAAGCTCCCTATTGCCTGCAAATTATTCACATGGATTGATGTTGTGTCATAATGGATGGCTAAGATAAATTGATCAATAAACGGCTGAGATTTGAGCTTCAAAGGATAGGTGACATGGCAAGGGCATTTTGGCAATATTTCTAAGTGGCATTTTTGTAATTTCTTCAGTGTGAGCAGAGAGAGGGTTGGCCGGTTAGGCTGGTCGCATGGCTGGGCAGTTCGATGCGGAGGGTCGATCTCATTCGAGTTGGCTCGTGGTTCTCCAATTGCTCAATTTCGCTTTAATTTTTCTAATTGGAATTGTTCTTTTCACTATGTGGGCTTGACCAAGAGTTGGTCCACTGAGCTGGCTTCAATTCGATCCAATCAGGTTGGCTCGGTCCAAACCATGTTGGCACAATTCGATCGAATCAACTCGTGGTATTCCAATTACCTAAGTTCCCCTCAAATTGTTTTATGGATTAGGCTATCATGCGCAATTGATGTTCAATTGATCAAATTGGGCTCCAACCCAACATGGGTCAAACTAAATTGGATAAATCTGGTCAACTCATCCTGAATTTACAGATCTTTCTTTTTTTGGTCGAAAGCCTAAATTCATAGATCGTTGTCCACTATTTTGGTCAAATTAAGCTAGATTGCTGTGATTTTGTCAAAATTGTCATTAGAATTGAGTTAATTGGACTTAATCGGATTCAAATTGGGTAATTGACATTACTCATAAAGAACTTATCGGGACCCTTGATTAGCACTTGAAAATTGGCCAGCCCGTCTTAAGTAGGAAAATTACCAAAAAAGTCCTAAACCTTTTGCAATTGTGCAAATTCAGTCCTAAACCTTTTTCTTTGGCCAATTCAGTCCTAAACCTTTTGCAAACCAGCCAATTCAGTGCTTTTGGATGGTCGGCACCGACGTGGCCGCCGGGCAGCGTGTACGTGACAATATTTTAATATATATATTTTTATTATTTTCGAATTTTTTTCCTTTTTTCTTTTCCTTCTCCCCCCTGGCCTGTCCAACCAGGGGGGAGGCTCGCCGGTGAGGGCCCAGCTCTAGCGAGGCGAGCTGGGCCCTTGTCGCCGCTGGGCGAACTTGCCCAGCTTCGGCGAGGCGGAGCTCGCCATGGCTGGGCGAGCTTCGCCTTCGCCCAGCCATGGTGAGCTCGTCCAGCTCCGGCAAGGCGGAGCTCGCCTTGGTTGGGTGAGCTTCGTCTTCGCCCAGATCTGGTGAGGCGAAGCTCGCCCAGCCATGGCAGGCTTCGCCTCGCCGAAGCTGGGCCATCGCCGGCGAGCCTCCCCCCTGGCCGGATAGGCTAGGGGGGAGAAGGAAAAGAAAAAAAAAAGAAAAAAGGAAAAAAAATCGAAAATAATAAAAAAAAATTAAAATATTGCCATGTGGATGCCGGCCGGCGCCATGTCAACCGGCTGGCAGCCAAGTCAGCGCTAGCCGGCCAAAATGATTGAATTGGCTGGTTTGCAAAAGGTTTAGGACCGAATTGACCCAAACAAAAGGTTTAGGACTGAATTGGCACAATTACCAAAGGTTTAGGACTTTTTTGGTAATTTTCCCCGTCTTAAGCTTGATTTTTTTAAAAAGTTGGCTTAAAAATAAAATGCATTTTGACCCCAAGATCAAATGTCGGGAAGAAACAAATCGTAAAAAATGACTTGAAATCAATGAATTTTGAATTTTGTCGATCAAAAAGTCAAAATGCTCGATTGGGCTATAAAGTCGATACTTGGTTGATTTTTGTCAAATTAATGAATTAGAAGTTTAATTAATAATAAAAGGAAGTGATTTGATGATTTTAGATTTTTTCAAATTTTTTATGAAAATGTGGATTGATAGTTTACTTCAGTGGTTGACCAAAAGTCAACTCTAAAGACTTCTTTGCATTATTCGTCAAATCAATGTCTTGGTTTTCCTAGAAAGCAATGCAATCTGAAATAAATTTAAAAAACACTAAGGCTCCGTTCGTTTGGCGGAAAATATTCTTCTTTTGGAAAATATTTTTCCGGAAGTCATTTTCTTGGAAAATATTTTCTCGGAATATAATTTTCCGGTGTTCGGCGATCAATATGAAAAAGTTTCGGAAAATATTTTTTGCCGGCGGCGGCGGGGATCGGCAGTGGCGGCTGGCGACTGGCGGTGGTGGGCGACCGGCGGCAGCAGCGGCGGGCGTCCTGCGGCGGCGGCGACCGCCAGCGTCCGGCGGCGGCGGCCGGCATCCTGCGGCGGCGGCTGGCGTCCTGCGGCGCCGGCAGCGGCTGCAGCCGGCGACCTTAGTGAAGAAGAAGAAGAAGAAGAAGCTCCGGAAAATGATTTCCACTTTTGAAGAAGCGGGAGTCATTTTCTATAGACTTAGGCTATTTTGTGAGAGGGGGAACGAAAATATTTTCCCACGGAAAACGTTTTCCGCCCCCCGAACACTGGAAAATCCGAAAAATATTTTCCGAAATAATATTTTCCGCCAAACGAACGGAGCCTAAAAAAACTCTTTTTACGAAGAACCAGGTCATGTCACGATTAAAAACCCTAATCTTGAGTTTTTACCGTTAATGACTTGTCAGCCAAAGTCATTTGTCAATAATCACATATGACTTTTCTTCTACTATATTATTTCAATTTCAGTTTCTCTATTTTTTTTGTCTAATTTCATTTGTATTTTAAATTTGTAACATTTATTACGTAACACTTTAGTCTTGGGCAATAGATAGACGTCAAACTAATTATGCATGGGTGAAAGCGGAAGGAGTTTGCAAACAAATGGCTAGCATGTGCTCGTTTTAAAATGACGAAAATGCATTATTTTATGGAAAAGCTTTAGCATCTCGATGCTCTAATTTCTGGTAATACCTCAATTGCGTTTCTCTTTAATATGAATAAATTTGTCAATTTGAAGTTTATTTGTATATTCATTCGTCGAGAAAAGCGTTCACTTTGGCAATAATTATGCATGATATCACCGTGCAAGAATGAGACAAGTGGCAATCATCCATTTTTTTAAGGATAGTGGCAAGCATGCATTATTCAAAGACAATTTTTCAGTCTCTCAAATCTTTTGCCCAGTTTGGAGTGAAAACATTTATCTTTTCCCATCTTTCAAATGTTAGTTTCTTGAACACACGCTGTGTATGTGCCCATTTGCTAATATATAATAAAACAAACTCAAAGAACTTTTCTCAATATGTTCCATCAAAAGCGTATGGTGACATTATAATGGCATAACATTAATAAAGGGACAAAATTGTAATTCAAACGAAAACTGAATCTCCAACATTCATGATTCCCTAAATTTTCAACACTTTCCAAACTTAATCTAATATTTTTCTTTTTCTTTTTAAGTTAAATAATTTGTTATTTCAAAGGAATTTCAATTCACTTTTCGAAATAGATCAAATCTTTAAAACATTTTCTCTAAATACTTGAAATTTGCAATCATTTGGATTAAAGAGAAGTTTTTCATTATATATTGTCGGCCAACCCAGCTGCTCCAAGAAGTTTCTTTTGGATCCATCCCTACCTTGAAGTGCCATGTGTCATCTATAACTTTTCTTTGCTTTCTTCTTTCAATTTTAGTTTCTCTATTTTTTCCTTTTAGTTTCATATGCATTTTGAATTTGTACCATATATTACATAACACTTTAGTCTTAGACAATAGATTGGCCTCAAAACTAGTTATGCATGTGGTGAAGGTGGAAGATGTTTACAGACAAATGGCTAACATGTATACTTTTTAAAATGGCAACCATGCATTGTTTTACGGAAAAGCTTTAGCATCCCGAGGCTCTAATTTCTAGTCATACCTGAACTGCCTTCTCTTTAATGAATAAATTTGTCTTGTTGAAGTTTATATGTACATTTGGTCGTCAAGAATAACGTAGGCTATGGCAATAATTATGCATGATATGACCATGAAAGAATGAGACAAGTGGCAAACATGCATTTTTTTAGGATAGCATTATTCAAAGACAATTTTCAGTCTCTCCTACATTTATCTTTTACCATGTTTGGAATCAAAATCAATTATCTTTTACCATCTTTCGAACCTAATTGCATTGCTCAAACTTTTGATAACACACTCAGTGGTATATTATCGACAAAAAAAGGGTGAAATTTTCGCAATATATAAACAAATGTAGCTATCCGTTAGAGGGCCACTTTACGCTTCTTTTTGTCACCATGAAACTGTACGTGGAACTTGTGCCGTTGCTGCTCCTATTCTTCAGTCTTTCTCTGTGTGAGATAGCAGATGTTTCTGAAGAGGATGAGTTAGACTTGGAAAGACAGGTCAGAACTATGAAAAAGCCATCCATCAAGACCTTTTCGGTAATTTTCCTTCAAAGCCTTTTTTGCGATAGTCTGGTATAAATTTCATGGAGATATTGCAATTTATCCTGTTAATCTTTGAAATACGATTGCTGCTCGATGAATGACTAACTGTGTTTGATTTTATCAAGACTAAAGAAGGAGACACAATTGACTGTGTTGATATAAACAAACAACCGGCACTCAATCATCCTCTACTGAAGAATCATATAGTTCAGGTAAAAATTTTCCATTTTCTCCTAAATCAACCGATAAATATGTGGACCAATATCGGATAATTTGGGTGAAATGGTCTACTTGATACTTCTATAATCAGTTTTTTCTTCTTATAGACAGAGCCGAATATAAATGTCACTAGCTTGCGCAGAACTTCTTTGAATGTAAAATCGGTAAGATTTGGGTTGAGAGAATCTTGCCCCATTGGAACAATACCCATTCGTCGAGTAGCAAGAGAAGATTTGATGAGGGCAAGATCCTTGCCCAAGATACCATCCGTCGTGGCTATGAGACAAAGTGTTGTTTCTTCAAATCAACATGTACTATCCCTCTCTCTCATGCTCACTTGCATATTTACACACATAAAATATCATCAATGATTTTTTTTTCAAATCTATTAATGAGGTCATGTGCATATGAATTTCATGAGACCACATGTCAAATATTCACTTATGAAAATCTCAAAATATGTTCTTTCCATCATTTATGTGCAAAAAGAAAATCAATACATCTTTTAAAGTATGACCAGTAGGCATAGGTGAATAAGAGATTATTTAGTTTTCTTTCACTTTTTAGTAGTCTAAGTTATAAACTATCATTTGCAGGCGGTTTCTCTGACGGACAACATGATAGAAAATATTAAATATGGAGGTGGCGGAGGTACAACGGTTTACAAACTTAATGTTGCTCATGACCAACTCAGTGCCCATAATGTGTGGATTGAAACTGGTCCCCCAGAGCATATCAGCATGATTGTAGCTGGTTGGATGGTAAGTGATTTCTTAAGAAAGTCAATGTCATAGTTTTTTTTACACAAGAAGTTCAATAAATTGTAAAATGATATGAGAGAAAAATCTCTTGTTTTCCAAGGTTTCTCCACAGTTATTTGGCGATGCTCGTACTAGGATGTTCACATATTGGACAGGTGAGCTGTGAAGAAAATTATCAATTCTTAATTGAACCATTTCTTCACCGATTTTCGGGTATCCAAACAAGAAGTTGGAGATAATTTGAGTCTTATTCGCCAAAGCATTGTCCTCATAAGGTGATGGCCACCGCAATGGATGCTACAATGTACTATGTCCGGGTTTTATCCAAGTGCACAGGGAAATTACCCCCGGTTATCCAGCAGAACCTACTTCTACTTATGGTGGAGCTCAATATGAGCTTGCAATCCATATCGAACAGGTGTGTTTGATCTTTTCAAAGTTCTTAAGATAATGATGTTTGCTGAAATATTTTAGAGACTAAGGGCCCGTTTAATAACTTGCAAAATAGTGAAAATTTCTATTTTTTTGTTCCCAGAATTAGTTTAGGAATAGAAATCTGGTTGTTAAATTTTTTGTGCCCAAGCACAATTTTACAAAAAATTGTTCCCATAATCAGTTTTGGAACAAAATCAAGAAGTAAAAAAAGATAGCTTCTTGATTCTGGAATAATTTTTCCATTTCTGATTCTTCTTGATTTTCCTTTTTTTCTTGGTTTGTTGTTCTTTTTCCTCTCAGCCTGTCGCCACTTGCTGCCACTTGCCTCTAGTTGGCCGCCGCCACTGGCTAGATGCCAGGGTCGGCGAGGGCGTTGCGGCCCTTGCCGCCTAGGCGAGGGTGTCATGGCCCTTGCCGATTGGGTGAGTGCGGCTCGCGGCCACGACGGCGAGGCCTTGCCCAGCCATGGCAAGGATGACCTCGCCGTCGCCTGGGTGGCGACGGCGAGGTCGGCCTCGCCATGGCTGGGCGAGCCTTGACCTTGCCCAGATCTAGCGATGGCGAGGGACTTAGGTGGCGACGGCGAGGTTGGCCTAGCCGTCGCGACCGGCAAAGTCGGCGGCGAGGGCCACGACGCCCTCGCCGGCCCTGGCCTATGCTGGCGACCGGCCATGACCAAGGAAGGGAAGGAAAAAAAGAAAAAAAGGAAAAAAAGAGAAAGAAATATTAAAAAATTCAAATTATTATTAAAATATTATTAATAAAAAGAATTTTGTATAGTTACCAAATGCATTTCCGTTTTTTTTCTATATTAAGAGTAGAAATTTTGAGTAGTTACCAAATGCTTTCAAATGCTTAGAAATTATTTCCGAGTACGAAATAAAAAAGAATTATTTTTTAGCAGAATTTATTTCTAGATATAGAATGGTTGCCATGACTAATAGTTTTGTCCTCAAAGTTGTCAACTTTGGCTATTATTCTACCCTACCGAAAGTTATCCATATAAGCATACAATCACAATCAATCATTGCATCCATGTTAAATGATTGTCATTGTCAGTAATACCAATCATGGTGTGATATCACAACGTTTATTGAAATAAACTAGTGTTAATAATTTCTACATTTTTTTTCTGTGCCCTCCTCTCTTTCCTTTACAAAAAAAAAATAATTTCTACATTTTTTACATTATTACACTTATTATCAAAATTTATTTCTAATCAGGATAGAAATACCGGGAATTGGTGGTTGATTGTGAGCGATCGCAAAGTAGGCTACTGGCCAAAGGAACTATTCCCGTATTTGCGCAATGGCTCACTACACATAGCTTGGGGAGGAATTGGCATAGCTGATAGCAATGGAGTCTGTCCACCGATGGGAAGTGGTCACATGCCAGATGGTGTTTACGAGCATGCCACCGTCTTTCGAGCACTCCATTGGGTTCGATCGGATGGCCAATACCTACCTCCTTCAGATAAGACCACGGAGTGGGTGGATAGATCCAATGTTTATGGTTTGATGAACCATCGCCACTTTGGAAAATATCGAAGTGGCTACATGATTAGCTTCGGAGGTCCAGGAGGTTATTGTAGGGTATAGAAAATTTACATGAAGAAGCTATCTTGAGCAATTCAAATAATAAAGCTATTGATTTTCTATTTTACACCCTTTTGTTTTTGTAATTAGTGATGTTGATTTTTGTTTCCTTTCTCTCGTGATTGGGGTGGCAATCGTGCGCAACCTCAATGGTTACCAGAATTCTTTGGACGGCGTCTTTGGAATTTCTGAATATGGTAGATCCCTACCAGCTCCTTCGACCAAAAATTCAGAATCTATGCCTGGAAGATGACTTGCTAAACGATAACAAATGAGCTAAATGAATTCATTTGAGTGACCTGGCAAGTTGTTTCAACGGATAAACGTTATAGAAAAATGCGTACCTCAAACAATTTGATAAGCAAAACTCTCTATTTTTCATTTTATCAACTCCTTTTTACAATTAACTGTTCACATTTTCTTTTCCTTTCTTGAGATTGAGATCACAATTAATAGCGGCTAGGATTAGTAAGAATAAACTTTAATAATACAATAGGCGTGCCGATATATATGTCATCTATTGTGTATATAAAAATTATAATTGACTTACTAAAACAAACTATGTATAGCAGCTATTATTTAAGATGTTGCTGCTAAGGTCTTATTGGCAAATTGGAGTCGTTGCTACCCATGAATAATGTGATTATAGGTACCCTAGTTGAATTTTCTACCCAAAACTGAATATGACCCGAGATCTCACTCACTGATTTGGAAATACATTTGAACATCATAGTGGGCTCTACAAGTTTCTCAATCTTTCAAAATGGAATTTATGATTTTTTGAAGTGATGTCAATTAGGTTTGAAAGGGGAGAACTATCATAGGTCAGAATTTAGTCAAATCTCCATAATATTAGTGTCATGACCCTCCCAAAGTTGGGAACGATTTAGGGGTATCGCCCAAAGGGGGGCCAACCGCCCTCGATTAGGCATGGGCTCCCCCAAGCTCATAACTCACTCGATGTTGGATTTTTTTAAAGTTCTTTTCCACCTAAGGAGTTTTAGGAGTTACCACTAGCCTTTTGGGGTCGGCTAAAAACCAAATGAAACACAGTAGTATTGTCTCGTTTTCTATGTAGCCAAAGATTTTAGTTCAGGGACTTGATTACACTAATGATCTATTGGCACGCTTTCCATACCACTAACTTAAATGTTGTTCATCTAAAGTCTTCATCCAATCTTGCTTTCCAATTATGAACCTATAGGTATTGAAGTCTCTAAGTCTTCAAACATTGTTCTTGAGGGGTTTATTATGAACCTAAACTAGTCTTAACCATTCTTGAAAGGGGAAATAACAAACAATTTATTGAATGTGTGATATCTAAACACTCCAGGATTGAAAGCTCCAAGTATAGGCCTCGTTACGAACCTTGGGACATGAAGTTCTATAAGCTTCAAATTAGAGACTAGTCCTATCGAAAGTGAGTCTAAATCTATTCATTTTATTCAAAGATAGCACTAAACTAGACTAGCCTATTTATTAAAAGGTGGTTGTTAGTCTAATTTGATTTTTACGGGAGCCTAAGCCAACTTGTTTATTAAAACCTAAGCTAATCCATTAAACTAGCCTATTCGAAACTAAGCTAGGCTAATTAAGCTTCTCAGACCGCCACCATAGCTTTTGACCAGCGGTCCTCTTGGCCGTCTCCTCGGGACACTTGCGTCCGTCAACTGGTTTCATTCAACATTCAACTCTTCACGTATCATGCACTCATTCAAAACAATCAATTAACAAGCTCATCATCAATAGTCAGGGATCTCAAATTCGGCTCATGGATTTTGATTTGTGCTCAAGCAACTCAATTTACCCAACCACCATCGAATCAAACTAAGGATTAATTGATTAACGCTAAATGATTATTAACCTCCACTTGCATTTCACAAAGAAATAGGCTAAAACCATTAGCTCCTAATTAATAATCATGCATTGATAATCGAAATCGCGGCCTAACATACATCTATCGTTCACATGCAAGGTTGACTAATTTATGTAATTAGGCTAATTAGCCTTGAGAATCAAGAAATAATTAATGACCAAGGAAGGGCACTTCGATGTTTTTGCCCTGTCGTGCCCAATTATGTTTTAATTCAATTGACTAACCTATGAAGTCGAATTTGAATGATTCTAGCGGTAGATCAAAGCCTGAGAAGTTTAGTTTAATGTTCCCCAATTGTGAGCCAAATTTTACGGACAGCTTGCCCAAAATAAATGTCCCAAAATTGGAAAAATCAAACTTGGTAGACGCAGAAATAGTTTTTCAGGATCAAAGCACTGAATCTGATTGGTACTTTCATCAGACGTATGATTGACCAAATAAGCTTTGTTTTTTTATCAATTTGGTATCAATGGAAAGCTGATGATCTTGGCTAAAACTTTCATGAGGAACATTTCTCCAGACTCTGAGCACAAATTTTTTTTTAAAATTCGATGAACACTGAGAGGTCAATGAGACTTGAGTTTTCCAGAAAATCATTTGCTTCTTCAAACTCATATTGAAGCTCATTCAAGCATATTCAAGCATATTTGGGCTATCTTGTAGCATATTCAACTATTTTCCAGAAGTGTCAGAGTATTTTCAACATGTTCATATGAACATTCATGAACATCTTCAATCCTTCAACATCCACCAAAGCCTAATTGATTCATAATCAAGCACAAATCTTTATCAAATCACTCCTAAACAATTTACATCTAACATGTAACAATCCTAGAGCTAATTGCCATCAAAATGATCATCAATCCTCTTCCTACAAAGCTCGGCCGAATGGAATTCTAAGTGCAAATCATCATGAAAATCAAACAATCAAACTTCACTAAGCTGGATTTCTAAGGTTCTTAGACTATACATGCTAAGCCTAGGTTCAATTAGCATGTAAGCATCAAAATCAACTTCAATTAATGCCTGGGTTCGGCCGAATGGGGGTATAAATCCCAAAGTTGTCTAACGTGCGATCAATTCACAATTTCATTGAACAACTCTAAATTCTAACCTAGTTTTCATTCATATTTCTAATTTCTTCACATCCTAGCTTAGAAGAGAACATAGATTGAAGAATTTTCTTCAATTTTAAACTATGTTCATTGGCTTATCAAAATTGGCGAGTAACTAGAGAAATCAACCGGAATAGATGGTGTCCGGCAGGAATCAAACCGACGACCACCACGTCTAGGCGAAGGAAGTGTCGGCCTAGCTAGTTGCAAAGGAACGCCAACAATCGGACATCGGGAAATGGTCGATAGACGGCTGAATCTGGTCAGAGAGGAGAACAACATGGAACTTGGGTACAGAGAGAAAATTTTTAGAGAGAGAGTAGAGAGAGTCCTCTGGCCGAATAATCAGGGAGAGAGAGAGGTTTGTGAGCAGTTTTGGAGGGACACTTCAAAGTGAGGGCTGAGATAATTTACTTTATTAATCAAGAGCTCACATTTATCCTTTAATGGCTAAGATAAGCCTTTATTGGCTGAAATTTGATGCCTAGGATAGGTGGCAAGAAATTTTAAATGGCTAGGATTAAGAGATTAATGAATGGCTAGGATTGGTTCTATCTTGGATCGACAAAAGGCATGGCTTAATTGTAACTTGTTGACAGCTAAATTTTGATGACTAATTTAGGCATTTATTGCAAAAAAATTTAGGAATCGACCATGATTCCTAACACATAAAAAAAATTAGTAATTGCATTTGCGTGTTATATGCATTTTCTCATGCATTAATTAAATCCATAATTTGCACATGGGACCAGCGGCGGATGGAATTAAAAAAATGACTCTGAGCTTAATTAAATTTTGTGGACTAAGCACGTGAGATTGAGGAATTCGACCGAGCCCGTTGAATCTGTTTGTGTAGCTGAAATGCCCCATGTGCTATGCGCATGGAGGTGCTCTAAGCTAGGGAGTTTAATTGTTTGGTCAATCTGGGAATTAATAGGCTAAGGAATGGAAAGAGTTGTCGGCAAATATTCAAAGAAGGAAAAATTGAATTCTAGGTCAAGAAACAATTGGTAAGTAGAGCATTATTATTGGAGCAAGAATTGAAGAAAAGTAATAAAAGATTGAAGGGTTGATATCACGAAAAATCCTAAACTGGTACACTTGTGATAAATTTACCCTAAATTAATTTTTTGACCACTAAAAATCCCAAACTGATACACCTGTAATAATTTTATCTGAGTTGGATGACATGTGGCAATTGACTGGTGTACTAGTTTGGGATTTTACCCTCCGTTTGTTACAGGTGTATCGGTTTGTGATTTTTCGTAGTGTTAATCCAATTTAACAAAGGATAAATTAAATACAAATGTTCCAGTTTGGGGTTTTTAATTGTAAAAAAATTAGCTTTTGGTAAAATTATTACAGGTGTACCGATTTAGGATTTTTTGTTGTCAAAAAATTAATTTAGGGTAAATTTATTATAAATATATTAATTTGAAATTTTTCGTAGTATTAACATAAGATAAAAAGGATACACATTTTTTGACGGTACAAAGAGAGAGAGAGGGGACTGAAAGGATACACGCTTTCTCACATAGACAGTACGCTCGGTAGAGCGAAAAAACGAGAAGAGGAAAAAGCAACAGTGGGAGTTTTACGAGAAAGAAACAGAGCACCAAAGGAACGAAGCTTCTTCCTGTAATATTTGGTTTAAAAAAAAAAGAAAAGAAAAGCAAAAGGTTGAAAAGTCAAAGGAGTAGAAATGAAAGAGAAAAGAAAGGGGCACGTTCTGCTCCTTAAAAAGGAAGAGAGAGCATACTGAGAGCTCTCACCGGGAAAGGGAAAGAGAGAAAGAGAGGAAAAGTGAGGGAAGAAGAAAAAGAAGAGAAAAAAGAAGGGGATTTTACGTAGCGGAGATCTCGCCAAGCCGATTCGACTTCGATTAGCAACGCCCGATACGTACTCGCACCCCTCGTTCGTCCGATTGGAAAAGTTTTCCGATTTAGGGTTTAAATTCTGTATTTTGGGAAATTAGAGCTGCGAAGTCCGATTTTTGAGTCGTTGAGCTGCGCATATATATAGAATTGATAGTTTAGGGTGCCATGGAGCCGTGGGATTTTACGGAATCTGATTTGGACTTACGGTTTACCGGATATGAATTTTTGAAGTTGGCCGCGCAAGGTGAACAGTGCGCGACCAGCGGCTTTTAGGCCAATTTTCGTCGGTTTACGGCTCGATTTTGGGATGGCCAAATTGGGGTTATTGTAGTGCTATGAATGGGCTTTCTATTGACTATAAGCCCGCTTGAAACGGGGTTCGGTGGAAAAAGTTATGGCGCGATCAAGTTTCGCGTTCAACTTTCGCGTTGCGGACGATTTGGATAATCTCTTTGGAGGAGCAATTTGTGGGCGTGTTTGAGTCGTTTTGGTTAGCGTCTAAGCTTAGTTTAGTCTAGTCGTTAGTGAAATGGTGTTTTACTTAGTGTTGACGTCGATTCTCATTTAATTGATAGGATTACGAGATCTTCAGTTCGAGTGAGAGCCGTGGTGTGATTTTTGGGGATTCCAGGTGAGTGGTGTTATCTCTTCTTTGAGTTTATAAACTCATATTTTGAAAGCGATAATGATTTGAGTATCGTATGAGTTATTAAAGCATGTATATTGTATAAAAGCTTGGATCGGGCAATTACTACCTTTTAATATTTGAGGATGGTTTAAGAATGGTTTTATGAGAGGTATTGTGAAATGATATATATGTGTCACTTTGCGAACTGGTTTATGGAATGAGTTCAAAGATGATTTGAGAAACGTTTTATGAAAAACGTTACAAAAGGTTATACTTATTGATTTATGAATCCGGTTTATGAAATGATACGAGAAATGCTTTATGAAAAAGTATTTCTATTGGATGAACTGAGTTACAAAAGTTTGTATGATTGGTTTGTGAAATGTATTGTGGATTATTGGATTTATTGGTGTTGATTATGGATTTCTGGATTGAGTTATAAGTTGCTGTTGCTCGTATTACTATGTTGAGAACCCATTGAGGGGGGAGTATGCATACTGTCAGGATATCCTTCTAGGCCGAACCGCCGGCTTATAATAGGTGGTAGACCTTGCCAAGAGGGGTAAACTTGGTCGCCTTTGTCACGGCGTTAAACTTGACCATAGTTTGATGACGAGCATGAGATTGGTTGATGGATGAACCATCAACATGTTATGTGTGATTTGAGATTAGTCAATGGAATGGACCATTGACGTGGTGTTTATAGAGATTGATCAATGGACTTGACCATTGATAGTTTGAATTGTGATTATGGATTTAAATGTGTATTTGGGACTTGTACAAAGCTTTGATGAAATGAAACAACTCGTATTTGAATTGATATGTATTTGATATCTTGAGTTTGGTTTCTGAAATTCTGATATGGCTTTATGTATACATGCATAGTGATTGCTCGATCTGCTTAGAAGAGATACGCACTGCTTACTGAGCTGTGGTTGCTCACCCCCTCTTTTCCCAACCTTTCATGTTCTTTATTTAGCAGCCAATAGAATGAGAGCGATGTCATTAGGTGGTTTGAGGCTGCGTCCTTTGGGCGAAAGGACGATCGTGTCATTCCCCATCTTGGTAGGTTTCGGGGTGTGACACTTCCTACGGACGTTACTGCACTGATCCATGGCTGCTGCTCTGAACGCCTCCCCAGTCACACCTGCTCCGCCGTGTTCCAGTCCCTGCCTTCTCCGAGCAGCAATCCCAACGATACCAGCAAGTTTCGAGCAGTTGCCGCACTACCTGCACCACCTCAGCCACACCGTCGCAGCAGCCTAGCAGAGTCCTCGGTCTCTCGGTGAATCTTCAGCGAAGCATCCGACCTTTGATGCCACGCCTTGGATATTTCGCGGATCTTGCAGCACTTCCAGCGAAGTCAGCTGCGACCACGTACTCCGGCAAGCCATCCAGCAGCGTTTCCAGTCCGTCACCGAGGCGTTCCGGCGAGTCTCTTGCATTGTCGGTGCACTTCCAAGCTCCGACAGCCTTGTCCAGTCCCTAAGGTATCTCACCAACGACGCTTCAACCTCGTTTGCCAAATGCAGCAAACGTAGTTCTAGTTTCCATTGTTGTCCACACTGTTGCCGAACGGGTTATTGCGGCCGCCGGTCTTGGACTGGTTGGTAGACATTGCCGCGCAAACTTTCCGTCCATTATCGCTCAAATTGATTGCTCAGTATTTGGTAACTTTCCTAAATCTTTATTCTACCCAAATATTTGATTACCTAAATTATGATTATTGATTCTGACTTTAATTTGACTATGAGACTTTAGGCATATCCAATTAGGAGAAATTCCATAACTATAAAAAAAATCCCGATAATCTTGAATATTGAACTGCGAGACATTAGATTGAATTATTGATTATCTTGATTGTTTTTTTTTTTTGGGAATGTGGTAATATTTATAATGTGGTGAGTATATGGTTTATATGGTTTATTTATTGCTTGTGATGATTTTTAATAACTTTCCTTTTATATATATATATATATATATATATATATATATATATTGCCTTGCATAATAGAGTAGGATCACATAATATTTTAGAAGAAATTTTCTAATCTAGAATAAGATTTAATTTAGTTTATTTCCTACAATAGTTTAGATAATTTTGTGCTAGGATAGTTCACCATCAAAAGATAAAAATCATAAAACATGTGTCATATAGAATAAGTACCATCATCTTGCCACGTCATCAACATGTGCCATGTCATCAATGCCACGTCATGTTATGTCATATGGCGAGTCATAATATATGCCACATCATCTTTGTCATGCCATCAATTCCGTGTCATTTAGTATATGCGTATTTGTGGTCATATAGGTTAGATTGCATAGCATGTTAAAATAGTTCATATATTTTGCTCGTCCATAGTATTAGGTCATATAAATTACATGTCATATATCATTAGTGTAAAAATTAGGGTTAATACCGCGAAAAACCCCAAACTGGTACGTCTGTGATAATTTTACCCCAAACTATTTTTTCACCACAAAAAACCCCAAACTGGTACATCTGTGATAAATTTACCCTTAGTTTATTTTCGTAAAATTTTACTGTCAAATTGCTTTGTTAAATGACACGCGGCAATTGATGGATGTACCAATTTTATGTTTTACCCTCCGTTTGTCATAAACGTGGTAGTTTATGATTTTTTGTGGTATTAATTCAATTTAATGGAAACTAACGAAGAGTAAATTTGTCACAAATGTACCAGTTTAGGATTTTTTCTGGTAAAAAAATTAGTTTGGGGTAAATTTATCACAAGTGTACCAGTTTGGGGTTTTTCATGGTCAAAAAATCAGTTTGGAGTAAAATTGTCACATGTGTACCAGTTTTGGGTTTTTCAAGGTATTAACCCTAAAAATTATGCAAGTTAAACTAAAATTAAAATTGCATATAATTATTCTTTATAGATAAGCCTCACGATTCCATGACGGTCACATGGCCTTCCCCCATTCGCTGCTTGCCTCACAACATCTCGCCGTTGTCAGCCCCACGGCCCTTTCTGCATGTGCGTGTGGGAGATGGCCAAGTGAGGCCAGGCCGAAAAGAAAAGAAGGGAAATGGGCCGGACTGGCTTTGCGGGCTGGACCTTTGCATGGGTTGGGTCCAGACGGGTCGGGTCAAACCGGCCTGATCTAATTTTTCTTTTTTTTTTCTTTTCCTTTCTTTCTTTCTTGTTTCTTCTTCTTCTTCTTCTTCTTGAAAAAAAAAATATTTTTTCTTAATAAATCTATTACTACATGCTAATCTTTTTTCTTTGTCGAATACTACTTGCTAATCTACCCACTTGTCTATTTTTGTTGTTTCTACCATTATGACCCTTTTTTATATATATATTTTAGACGGCTTATCCAACCGATAAAATTAGGTGTCAACAATATTGTAGCGTAAACAAAAGACTCAATGAACTTTTAACTGATGATGACACGCCATCAGAAGACTTTCTTGAAGAAGGTCTTCAAATCAATGAAATTGGAACCTCCTCATATTCAGAAACAAAAGATCACTCTTCCAACAAATCAACAAGACAAACGGGTTAACAAAAGAAGAAGAATTTCTTTTGAACACTGCAGATCAAATATTGGACCCCCAAGCTTAAAAAGATTACCTAAATAGACTTCAAATCTCTATGAAAGTCTCTTCTAAAGCTAACACGTCTTATAATTTATAGGATATTCTTGATAGAAATAAGAAAGGGTTTGAAGGAAAATTACCGAAAAGGTCTTGTTCATAGTTATGACCTGTCTTTCCAAGTCTAAATCATCCTCTTCAGAAACATATGCCATCTCACACAGAGAAAGACTAAAGAATAGGAGCAGCAACAAATGTTTTTGTAAGGTTTGTTATGATCTTAATCTAGCCCTAGCCCCTAGAAAAGAATATAACAAACAAGCTATTATTATGGTGGTGCGGAATTGAAACACTCAAGTAATTGAAAGCATCTATTTACGTGTGGGAAAGGAAAAACCTGATACAAGTCGGGCAAAGATTATTAAAACGTCTCCAACCAAAACCCGATAATGAGTCAGGCAAAGAGTAGACATGAGTTTGTTAGTAAGCCTTGGGACCTAAACCCCCATAAGCTTGAGATTAAGGATTAGAACCTATTTAAAGGGATTTTAAATGGGCCATGCTTTTTCACTCCCATTATGACTAAGACACTCCCTATAATAGTATTGTGACAATATTAACCTTTATGGATTAACTTTTATGGGTCTCACTTTTCTAAGGCATCTCTTTTTTTTTGTACGTGGTGTTCTGTTTGTTTTCTTCTCTCTTTTCTCGCGGGTCCCACTTTCCTTTTTCTCGTTTACTTCTCTCTACACACGTATGTCCCTCTTTGCTCCCCCTTTCCATTTACCGCTTCAACGCCGACAATGGCATCACAACGGTCACCGTGGCACTCTCCTGTGTTGTACTTGTTTGAAGGCCTGGCATTGATGCTGGGCCTCACAGGCTTTGCTCTCTTGATGTTGGCCTATTCTTATTGGAAACTTTCCAGCAATTCGACCAACACCCAAAGAGATGAAGAAAACAGGGTGAAGCAAAGACGAGCAATGGAAAAGGGCACAATAAGGCTGTGAAGGTGTATGAAGAGAAGACAGTGGTGATAATGATTGGCGATAAGACACTTTTCTCGCCACGCCTATCTAGCAGAAGCCCTTCTTTTGGTGATTCTCAAGGCAACAATAATGGTGATGGTCAGAGCTTAGTTGCAAAGGATGACAAGGAAGACAATTTCGACAAGACCAAAGAGGTTAATAACATTAACAATGATGATAACGATGATGATGTTGGCAATCATGCTGTTCATGGTCACAATTAAGAGATGAAGATGCAAGCACTCCAACCTTCGACCGGCTAGGATGACAAGCTTCGGTTGGAAGCCTGTCCAACCGAGGAACTCTCCGACTCCTCTTCCCGTCGACAACCAGCCAAAACCGAAACCAAAGCCAAAGCTTGAGAGGATTGGAATTGAGATCTTGTCGATGCTCTTTGAGTTGGACAAGGAGAACCGCCATCCCGCGCCGCCGCAACTCCTCTGGCGAAGGTGGAGCAACTAGATGCGTCGTTCGTAGAGGAGTTGCTCGCGATGAGGAAGAAGCTAGAGAGGCTGAGGGTGGAGAGGGAGAGGACAGAGTCGATAAGCAGAGGCACACATTCTTAACGATGAAGATGAGGGAGGTCGAGGAGAGAGGCGAGGTCCAAAAGCTGCTTGAGATCGAGGTGGATCGGAATACCAATGGAAGCACTCAAGCTTACACTCTTGGAACCAATGACATGGAGGTGATTTTGAGCCAATTTTCTGGAGATTTGCCGACCGAGAAATTCTAGGGTTTTTGTGTTCTTTTTTAGTTGAATGAGAGAGTGTTACCGATTCCATCAAGTGGTCTCAGATCAGATACCAACAAAGCTAAAACCATGATCGAGTTAGGAGGGAACGAAGAGAAGTAAATACAAAGAAAGAAAATGGGACCCATGAGAAAGAGAGAAGAACAAACGAAAATAATGGGCCAAACGAAAAAGGAAAATAGTTTCGTCAAACTTCTTAAAAAGGTGGTACCCACAAAGGCTAATATTGTCAAAACACTATTATGATGAGGGTTTTAGCCATAGAGTGGAAACAGCACATCCCATTTTAAATTTAACCATTTTATTAAAGTGAAATTAGTCTAAACTAAGCTAGTCATTTATTGGAAAAATGATTGTAAGTCTAATTGGATTTTATTAGTTAGAATCTAAGCTAATTGAGACCTAAATTCATTAACTAGCTAATCTAATTGGACTAATATAAACTAGGCTAAGCTAATCTAAGTGTCACCTTGGACCACCATGGACTGCCTCGGACTGCCATTGAGAGTCTTGGCTACCTTCTTTGACGGCCCACCTCCGGCTACCACTCAGAGTATCGATTCTTATCCATTCACCCATTCGCAACATACACTCAAGCAAAGCAAGCAATTAGTGAAGCTCACTAATTAACAAATAATCAGGTAATTCGAAGTTGAGCTCAGGAATTAGAACACCCATGCATTCAATTAATCCCAACCACCTCTAGTCAAGTTAAGGGTTAATTAATTATCACTACATGAACAATAACCCCAGTGAAACTCATCACATGGTGGCTAAGTCATCAAGCGCCTAATTAAAATTCTAATCTCCCAATTCTAATCTACCCATCGAATCATGCAATAGAGCCTATGATACATCTAACAATCACATGCAAGACTTGGTTAGACATGCAATCAGGCCAATTAGCCATGGGAAGCAATCAGGATAAGTACAGCGCAAGTGCTATAACTTTTGTACAGAGGACACTTAAGTGCCATAACTTTTTTTTGACTCACTTGAATGCCATAGCTTTCAAAAAAATGATCACTCAAGTGCCACTTACGAGCTGATCGTGAGGGCCCGAAACCGCGGCTTTTCCGGTCAAACGGTGACCTTTCCGGCGAGGCAAGCACCACCAGCTTGAAGAGGGGGTGTCGGTGAATCATTCCATGGCCTCCGTTCGTCTCGAAATTTCCATTTTAGCCTTCATTGACGAAGGTAAAAATGCTTCGTAGTCACACAAATCGGCTCGATAAAAGTGTGACTACGAAGTATTTTTACTTTTGTCAACGGAGGCTAAAACGAAAATTTCGAGACAAACAGAGGTCATGGAATAATTCACCGACACCCCCTCTTCAATCTGGTGGTGCTTGCCTTGCCGAGAAGGTCACCATTTGGCTAGAAAAGCCGCGGTTTCGGGCCCTCACGACCAGCCTCTTTGACAAGCTGGTTGTGAGGGCCCGAAATTGCGGCTTTTCCGATCGAACGGTAACCTTTCCGACAAGGCAAATACCACCGGCTTGAAGAGGAGGTGTCAGTGAATCATTCCATGGCCTCCGTTTATCTCGAAATTTCCATTTTAGCCTCCGTTAACGAAGGTAAAAATGCTTCGTAGTCACACGAATCGGCTCGATAAATGTGTGACTACGAAGCATTTTTACCTTCGTCAATGGAGGCTAAAACGAAAATTTCGAGACAAACGGAGGCCATAGAATAATTCACCGACACCCCCTCTTCAATCTGGTAGTGCTTGCCTTGCCGAGAAGGTCACCATTTGGCTAGAAAAGCCGCGGTTTCGGGCCCTCACGACCAGCCTCTTTGACAAGCTGGTTGTGAGGGCCCGAAATTGCGGCTTTTCCGATCGATCGGTGACCTTCCCGGCAAGGCAAACACCACCAGCTTGAAGAGGGGGTGTCAGTGAATCATTCCATGGCCTCCGTTTATCTCGAAATTTCCGTTTTAGCCTCCGTTAACGAAGGTAAAAATGCTTCATAGTCATACAAATCAGCTCGATAAATGTGTGACTACGAAGCATTTTTACCTTCGTCAATGGAGGCTAAAACGGAAATTTCGAGACAAACGGAGGCCATGGAATAATTCACCGACACCCCCTCTTCAATCTGATGGTGCTTGCCTTGCCGAGAAGGTCACCATTTGGCTAGAAAAGCCGCGGTTTCGGGCCCTCACGACCAACCTCTCTGACAAGCTGGTCGTGAGGGCCCGAAACCGCGGCTTTTTCGATCGAACGGTGACCTTCCCGGCGAGGCGAGCACACCAGCTTGAAGAGGGGGTGTCGGTGAATCATTCCATGGCCTTCGTTTGTCTCGAAATTTTCGTTTTAGCCTCCGTTGACGAAGGCAAAAATGCTTCGTAGTCACATAAATCGGCTCGATAAATTGTGTGCCTACGAAACATTTTTACCTTCGTCAACGGAGGCTAAAACGGAAATTTCAAGATGAACGAAGGCCATGGAATGATTCACCGACACCCCCTCTTCAAGCTGGTAGTGCTCGCCTCGCCGGGAAGGTCACCGTTCGATCGGAAAAGTCGCGGTTTTGGGCCCTCACGATCAACTCGTAAGTGGCACTTGAGTGATCATTTTTTTGAAAATTTTGGCACTCAAGTGAGCCAAAAAAAGTTATGGCACTTAAGTATCCTCCGTACAAAAGTTATGGCACTTGCGTTGTACTTATCCCGAAGTAATCAATCAATTAGTGGCCATAAGGATCACTTGTTCAACTTTTGGACCAATTCTAATCACTTATGTTTTAATCAATTGAGCCACTCAATGGAGTCTAAATGAAGTGATTTAAGGGGCTATGGAAAACTTAGGATGTCTAGTTCATTTCTTATTTAGACCATTTCAGGCTCAATTGGTATAGAATTAACCAAAAAACCCAACTGCTCGAGACCCGGACCCTAATCCAATGCAAAATTTAAATATACGGAAAAAATATAAAATAAATTCAAAATACCACCAAATTTGATAGATAGTTATCTCTATGTGTTCTATACAATTGTCATATTTTGAGTTTTTGCAAATAAGCCCTTCAATTATGTCAAATTAGCCAATTTTTCCTTCGGACTCAAGAGCAAACAGTTTTATGGGCCAGTCATACTTTGTTGGGAAAACGCCACAAAAAACCCCAAACTTTACCACTTGTGACACATTTACCCCGAACTTTTTTTGTGACACCAAAAACCCCAAACTTTACTATTTGTGACACATTTACCCCAATGTACATTGTCTATGGGCATTTTCGTCTTTTTGCTTTTTGCTTTTTTTTTTATTTTTTTTCCTTTCCGGCGAGGGCTCCCTCGCCGGCGCCGGGCGAGCCTCGCCGGCGCCGGGCGAGGCTCGCCCTCGCCTGGGCAAGCGAGGGCAAGCCTCGCCGGCGTCGGGCGAGGCTCGCCCTCGCCTGGGCGAGCGAGGGCGAGGGTCGCCCGACGCCGGCGAGGCTCGCCCTCGCCGGATCTGGCGAGGGCGAGCCTCGCCGGCGTCGGGCGAGCCTCGCCCTCGCCGGATCTGGCGAGGGCGAGCCTCGCCGGCGTCGGGCGACCCTCGCCCTCGCCTGGGCGAGCGAGGGCGAGGGTCGCCGGAGTCGGGCGAGGCTCGCCCTCGCCTGGGCGAGCGAGGGCGAGGGTCGCCCGACGCCGGCGAGCGAGGGCGAGCCTCGCCGGCGTCGGGCGAGGCTCGCCCTCGCCTGGGCGAGCGAGGGCGAGGGTCGCCCGACGCCGGCGAGCCTCGCCCTCGCTCGCCCAGGCGAGGGCGAGCCTCGCCCGACGCCGGCGAGGGTCGCCCTCGCCAGATCCGGCGAGGGCGAGCCTCGCCCGACTCCGGCGAGGCTCGCCCTCGCTCGCCCAGGCGAGGGCGACCCTCGCCCGACGCCGGCGAGGCTCGCCCTCGCTTGCCCAGGCGCCGGCGACCCTCGCCCGGCGCCGGCGAGGCTCGCCGGAAAGGAAAAAAAAAATAAAAAAAAAAGTAAAAAGCAAAAAGACGAAAATGCCCATAGACAATGTACATTTGGGTAAATGTGTCACAAATAGTAAAGTTTGGGGTTTTTGGTGTCACAAAAAAAAGTTCGGGGTAAATGTGTCACAAGTGATAAAGTTTGGGGTTTTTTGTGGCTTTTTCCCTACTTTGTTTGGTTTATTGCACTTTTGACCCCTTAAACTGTGCTAGAATGACCTCAAACTTTCCAGGTTTACATTTTTGACCCTAAGGAATAACCTTTTTTTTGAAGTTTTGCACAAAAGACCTCTAACTATTTTATTTTTGCAATAGAAGTTCTGGGGAATTTGAAAATTGTTTTCTAGATTTAACGCAAAACGCCTTCGCTACTTTGCGGATGAACTTTTTTGGATCAAACGAGGTCCAATTTTTTCAAAATTCATACTGTTGCAAAGCTCTTGATCTCAGTTTCTAGCGAAGTTTCGCAAGTCTTTTCAAATTTTGACCCCAAAAATTATTAAAAATTGGAGAACACCGAGAGGCAGAATGACTTCAAAATTCCAGCTATCTAATTGCATCGTCATTCGACCAAAAAAGAAACTGCATTATCAAACTTGCACACATGCACTCCCATACATTCTCATGCATATTTCCAGCATTGATGAACACATTCAAGCCATATTCGTCAACATTAACATTCATCCTTATTCATTATCAATCACCTAGAATTAGGGGTGGCATGGTTCGGGTGGGTGGTTCCCACTCTAGAACCGGAAATCGCCCGCTAAGGACTGATTTCGAAAAATCGGAACTGGGAACCACCCGGGGACCGGACCGCCAGTCCGATCCGATTCACGACTAGGTCCATGGAACCAGTCCCACCAAGTTTCATGTGTCGGCACTGTAATATGCAACAAAGAATTACACAACGGAAATAAATGATTTTGGATTAATTAAAATTAGACCTCATCAATGACACTTTCAGTCAAAGCCAATGAATCAACAAAATGAATGTTAGGAAGTGTGTACGTAAGAGAGCACACTCATCGAACTTGTTATGAATGGACAAAAACAAACAGCGATCCAACATAAAAACTAGCCAATAGCCTATATGCGTTGAACGACCGTTAGTCAACAGTTGTAGAGCCATTGCCTCATCGAGCCAGAGTCATTACATGACAAAAGGTCTTTATATTGCCAAATAAGATTAGAGAGTTTCACATTAGGGATTTAGAATTTTTCATTTTTTAAAAAAACTAAAAATTAAATAAATATAATATATATTACCGATTCGGTCTAAATGGACGGGTGTGCAGTTCCGCACTCGGAACTGGGAACCGGACAGGTTCCCTTAGGAACCACCAGTTTTGGATCGGTTCGGTTCGGTTCCAAGCGGTCTAAGCGGTTCCTGGTTCCTTTGCACATCTCTACCTAAAACATTCGTCTAAACATGCACAAACATTATCGGATTAACATAAAACTATATCAAATCAACATGTATTCAACAAATTATCAACCTAGGAGTAATCAACATTGAAACATGCTTGATTATTACACTAGATGTTTCGGCCGGGTACATGCAAGTTGAACATCAACATACAAAATAAAGAATTAACTATCACTTGATCCAATTCTAGGAATGAATTATCATAAACGTGCAAACTCTAGTTAAAACGATATGTAATTGACAAAAAAAACATGAAAGAATGCCTATATATGTTCGGCTAAGATGAGAATCAAGTCCTAAAACCTCGTAAAAATGAAATTTCACTTTGATTTTACTAGATTGTACTAGTTCTAAAGCTAAATTTCAATTCGATTTCAAAAAATTCTATCACATCTCACATTGATTATAGATCGAGGTCAAACTTCGATTTTTAAACCATCATTCAATGACCACATTCTCGGATGATCACAGAGAATGATCAATCAATAAAAAAGATCCTACTTTGATAGAATGGATGCTGACGAGAAAATGAAAATGATAGGGGCTTTCGATGAGGATTTGGAGTAGTGCCGACCATGAGCAAGGACTTGTCGGGGAATTCGGTCGCACGGCTAGACTAGCGGAGGAAGACTGGCAGCTCGCCGAAACTTGTAGGAAATCGGTCGGTGAGAGAGACATTTCCCTGCGAGAGAGAGAAACCCTTAATGATTAATCAAGCTCCCTATTGGCTGCAAATTATTCACATGGATTGATGATGTGTCATAATGGATGGCTAAGATAAATTGATCAATAAACGGTTGAGATTTGAACTTCAAAGGATATGTGACATGGCAACGGAATTTTGGCAATATTTCTAAATGGCATTTTTGTAATTTATTTAGTGTGAGCAGAGAGAGGGTTGGCCAGTTAGGCTGGTCGCATGGCTGGGTAGTTCGATGTGGAGGGTCGATCTCACCCGGGTTGGCTCGTGGTTCTCCAATTGCTCAATTTCGCTTTAATTTTTCTAATTGGAATTGTTATTTTCACTATGTGGGCTCAACCAAGAGTTGGTCCATTGGGTTGGGTTCAATTCGATCCAATCACGGCTCGGTCCAAACCATGTTGGCATAATTCGATCAAATCAACTTGTGGTATTCCAATGACCTAAGTTCCCCTCAAATTGTTTTATGGATTAGGCTATCATGCACAATCGATGTTCAATTGATCAAATTGGGCTCCAACCTAACATGGGTCAAACTAAATTGGATAAATTGGGTCGACCCATCCTGAATTTATAGAACTTTCTTTTTTTGGTCGAAAGCCTAAATTCATTGATCGTTGTCCACTATTTTGGTCAAATTAAGCTAGATTGCTATGATTTTGTCAAAATTGACATTGGAATTGAGTTAATTGGACTTAATCGGATTCAAATTGGGTAATTGACATTACTCATAAAGAACTTATCGAGATTCTTGATTAGCACTCGACAATTGGCCAGCCCATCTTAAGCTTGATTTTTTAAAAAAATTGGCTTAAAAATAAAGTGCATTTTGACCCCAGGATCAAATGTCGTGAAGAAACAAATTGTAAAAAATGACTTGAAATCAATGAATTTTGAATTTTGTCGATCCAAAGTCAAAATTCTCGATTTGGCTGTAAAGTCGATTCTTGATTGATTTTTGTCAAATTAACGAATTAGAAGTTCAATTAATAAAAAAAGGAAGTGATTTGATAATTTTAGATATTTTCAAATTTTTGAAAAATGTTGATTGATGGTTTTGCTTCAGTGGTTGCCCAAAAGTCAACTCTATTGACTTATTTGCATTATTCGTAAAATCAATGTCTTGGTTTACCTAGAAAGCAATGCAATCTGAAATAAATTTAAAAAACACTAAAACAACTCTTTTTACTAAGAAACAGGTCATGTTACGATTAAAAACCCTAATCTTGAGTTTTTACTGTTAATGACTTGTCAGCCAAAATCATTTGTCAATAATCACATATGACTTTTCTTCTACTATCTTCTTTCAATTTCAGTTTCTCTATTTTTTTTGTCTAATTTCATTTGTATTTTAAATTTGTAACATTTATTACGTAACACTTTAGTCTTGGACAATAGATAGACGTCAAATTAATTATGCATGGGTGAAAGTGGAAGGAGTTTGCAAACAAATGGCTAGCATGTGCTCGTTTTAAAATGATGAAAATGCATTATTTTATGGAAAAGCTTTAGCATCTCGATGCTCTAATTTCTGGTAATACCTCAATTGCGTTTCTCTTTAATATGAATAAATTTGTCAATTTGAAGTTTATTTGTATATTCATTCGTCGAGAAAAGCGTTGACTTTGGCAATAATTATGCATGATATCACCATGCAAGAATGAGACAAGTGGCAATCACCCATTTTTTTAAGGATAGTGGCAAGCATGCATTATTCAAAGACAATTTTTCAGTCTCTCAAATCTTTTGCCCAGTTTGGAGTGAAAACATTTATCTTTTCCCATCTTTCAAATGTTAGTTTCTTGAACACACGCTGTGTATGTGCCCATTTGCTAATATATAATAAAACAAACTCAAAGAACTTTTCTCAATATGTTCCATCAAAAGCGTATGGTGACATTATAATGGCATAACATTAATAAAGGGACAAAATCGTAATTCAAACGAAAACTGAATCTCCAACATTCATGATTCCCTAAATTTTCAACACTTTCCAAACTTAATCTAATATTTTTATTTTTCTTTTTAAGTTAAATAATTTGTTATTTCAAAGGAATTTCAATTCACTTTTCGAAATAGATCAAATCTTTAAAAACATTTTCTCTAAATACTTGAAATTTGCAATCATTTGGATTAAAGAGAAGTTTTTCATTATATATTGTCGGCCAACCCAGCTGCTCCAAGAAGTTTCTTTTGGATCCATCCCTACCTTGAAGTGCCTTGTGTCATATATAACTTTTCTTTGCTTTCTTCGTTCAATTTTAGTTTCTCTATTTTTTCCTTTTAGTTTCATATGCATTTTGAATTTGTACCATATATTACATAAAACTTTAGTCTTAGACAATAGATTGGCCTCAAAACTAGTTATGCATGTGGTGAAGGTGGAAGATGTTTACAGACAAATGGCTAACATGTATACTTTTTAAAATGGCAACCATGCATTGTTTTACGGAAAAGCTTTAGCATCCCGAGGCTCTAATTTCTAGTCATACCTGAACTGCCTTCTCTTTAATGAATAAATTTGTCTTTTTGAAGTTTATATGTACATTTGGTCGTCAAGAATAACGTAGGCTATGGCAATAATTATGCATGATATGACCATGAAAGAATGAGACAAGTGGCAAACATGCATTTTTTTAGGATAGCATTATTCAATGACAATTTTCAGTCTCTCCTACATTTATCTTTTACCATGTTTGGAATCAAAATCAATTATCTTTTACCATCTTTCGAACCTAATTGCATTGCTCAAACTTTTGATAACACACTCAGTGGTATATTATCGACAAAAAAAGGGTGAAATTTTCGCAATATATAAACAAATGTAGCTATCCGTTAGAGGGCCACTTTACGCTTCTTTTTGTCACCATGAAACTGTACGTGGAACTTGTGCCGTTGCTGCTCCTATTCTTCAGTCTTTCTCTGTGTGAGATAGCAGATGTTTCTGAAGAGGATGAGTTAGACTTGGAAAGACAGGTCAGAACTATGAAAAAGCCATCCATCAAGACCTTTTCGGTAATTTTCCTTCAAAGCCTTTTTTGCGATAGTCTGGTATAAATTTCATGGAGATATTGCAATTTATCCTATTAATCTTTGAAATACGATTGCTGCTCGATGAATGACTAACTGTGTTTGATTTTATCAAGACTAAAGAAGGAGACACAATTGACTGTGTTGATATAAACAAACAACCGGCACTCAATCATCCTCTACTGAAGAATCATATAGTTCAGGTAAAAATCTGCCATTTTCTCTTAAATCAACCGATAAATATGTGGACCAATATCGGATAATTTGGGTGAAATGGTCTACTTGATACTTCTATAATCAGTTTTTTCTTCTTATAGACAGAGCCGAATATAAATGTCACTAGCTTGCGCAGAACTTCTTTGAATGCAAAATCGGTAAGATTTGGGTTGAGAGAATCTTGCCCCATTGGAACAATACCCATTCGTCGAGTAACAAGAGAAGATTTGATGAGGGCAAGATCCTTGCCCAAGATACCATCCGTCGTGGCTATGAGACAAAGTGTTGTTTCTTCAAATCAACATGTACTATCCCTCTCTCTCATGCTCACTTGCATATTTACACACATAAAATATCATCAATGATTTTTTTTTCAAATCTATTAATGAGGTCATGTGCATATGAATTTCATGAGACCACATGTCAAATATTCACGTATGAAAATCTCAAAATATGTTCTTTCCATCATTTATGCGCAAAAAGAAAATCAATACATCTTTTAAAGTATGACCAGTAGGCATAGGTGAATAAGAGATTATTTAGTTTTCTTTTACTTTTTAGTAGTCTAAGTTATAAATTATCATTTGCAGGTGGTTTCTCTAACGGACAACATGATAGAAAATATTAAATATGGAGGAGGTGGAGGTACGACGGTTTACAAACTTAATGTTGCTCATGACCAACTCAGTGCCCATAATGTGTGGATTGAAACTGGTCCCCCAGAGCATATCAACATGATTGTAGCTGGTTGGATGGTAAGTGATTTCTTACGAAAGTCATTGTCATAGTATTTTTTACACAAGAAGTTCAATAAATTGTAAAATGATATGAGAGAAACATCTCTTGTTTTCCAAGGTTTCTCCACAGTTATTTGGCGATGCTCGTACTAGGATGTTCACATATTGGACAGGTGAGCTGTGAAGAAAATTGTCAATTTTTAATTGAACCATTTTTTCACCAATTTTCGGGTATCCAAACAAGAAGTTGGAGATAATTTGAGTCTTATTCGCCAAAGCATTGTCCTCATAAGGTGATGGCCACCGCAATGGATGCTACAATGTACTATGTCCGGGTTTTATCCAAGTGCATAGGGAAATTACCCCTGGTCATCTAGCAGAACCTACTTCTACTTATGGTGGAGCTCAATATGAGCTTGCAATCCATATTGAACAGGTATGTTTGATATTTTCAAAGTTCTTAAGATAATGATGTTTGGCAAAATATTCTAGAGACTAGGGCCCGTTTGACAACTTGTCAAATAGTAAAAATTTTTGTTTTTAGTTTCCAAAATCAGTTTGGGAATAAAAATCCATTTGTTAAATTTTTTGTGCCCGGGCACAATTTTGCATCCAAAATCAGTTTTGAAACAGAATCAAGAAGCAAAAAAAAAGTAACTTCTTGATTCTGGAATAATTTTTCCATTTCTAATTCTTCTTGGTTTTCTTCTTTTTTCTTGGTTTGTTGTTCTTCTTCCTCCCGGCTTGCCGCCACTAGCCACAAGCCAGGGCTGGCGAGGGCATCGCGGGCCTTGCCACCTGGGCAAGGGTATCGTGGCCCTTGCCGGTTGGGTGAGCGCGGCTCGCGGCCGCGACGGCGAGGCCTCGTCCAGCCATGGCGAGGTTGACCTCATCGTCGCTTGGGTGGCGACGGCAAGGTCGGCCTTGCCATGGCTGAGCGAGGCTTGACCTTACCTAGATCTAGCGATGGCGAGGTTAGCCTCGCCCAGCCAAGGTGAGGTCGACCTCGTCGTCGCCACCTCGGCGAGGGACCTAGGTGGCGACGGCGAGGTTGGCCTTGCCGTTGCGACCGGCAAAGTCGGCGGCGAGGGTTGCGATGCCCTCGCCAGCCTTGGCCTATGCCGGCAACCGGCCATGGCCAAGGAAGGGAAGGAAAAAAAGAGAAAGAAATATTAAAAAATTCACATTATTATTAATAAAAAGAAATTTTATGTAGTTATCAAATGCATTTCTATTCTTTTTCTATTCTAAGAATAGAAATTTTGGGTAATTATCAAACGCCTTCAAATGCTTAAAAATTATTCCCGGGTACGGAATAAAAAAGAATTATTTTTTAGTAGAATCTGTTCCCAGACACAGAATGGTTGCCATGCGCAGCCTAATAGTTTTGTCCTCAAAGTTGTCAACTTTGGCTATCATTCTACCCTACTGAAAGTTATCCATATAAGCATACAATCACAATCTATCATTGCATCCATGTTAAGTGATTATCATTGTCAGTAATACCAATCGTGGTGTGATATCACAACGTTTATTGAAATAAACTAGTGTTAATAATTTCTGCATTTTTTACATTATTACACTTAATATCAAAATTTATTTCTAATCAGGACAGAAATACTGGGAATTGGTGGTTGATTGTGAGCGATCGCAAAGTAGGCTACTGGCCAAAGGAACTATTCCCGTATTTGCGCAATGGCTCGCTACACATAGCTTGGGGAGGAATTGGCATAGCAGGAAGCAATGGATTCTGTCCACCAATGGGAAGTGGTCACATGCCAGATGGTGTTTACGAGCATGCCACCGTCTTTCGAAGACTCCATTGGGTTCGATCGGACGGCAAATTCCTACCTCCTTCAAATAAGACCATGGAATGGGTGGATAGATCCGATGTTTATGGTTTGATGAACCATCACCACGTCCGAAAATATCGAAGTGGCTACATGATTAGCTTCGGAGGTCCAGGAGGTTATTGTAGGGTATAGAAAATTTACATGAAGAAGCTATCTTGAGCAATTCAAATAATAAAGTTATCGATTTTCTATTTTACACCCTTTTGTTTTTGTAATTAGTGATGTTCATTTTTGTTTCCTTTCTCTCGTGATTGGGGTGGCAATCGCGCGCAACCTCAATGGTTACCAGAATTCTTTGGACGGCTTCTATTGAATTTCCGAATATGGTAAATCCCTACCAGCTCCTTCGACCAAAACGATCGAGCCGAAATATAAATTCAGAATCTATGCCTGGAAGATGACTTGCTAAACGATAACAAATGAGCTAAATGAATTCATTTGAGTGACCTGGCAAGTTGTTTCAACGGATAAACGTTATAGAAAGATGCGTACCTCAAACAATTTGATAAGCAAAACTCTCTATTTTTCATTTTATCAACTCCTTTTTACAATTAACATTTCACATTTTCTTTTCCTCTGTTGAGATTGAGATCACAATTAACAGCGGTTAGGATTAGTAAGAATAAACTTTAATAATACAATAGGCCTGCCGATATATATGTCATCTATTGTGTATATAAAAATTATAATTGACTTACTGAAACAAACTATGTATAGCAGCTATTATTTAAGATGTTGCCGCTAAGGTCTTATTGGCAAATTGGAGTCGTTGCTACCCACAAATAATGTGATTATAGGTACCCTAGTTGAATTTTCTACCCAAAACCGAATATGACCTGAGATCTCGCTCACTGATTTGGAAATACATTTGAACATCATAGTGGGCTCTAGAAGTTTCTCAATCTTTCAAAATGAAATTTATGATTTTTTGAAGTGATGTCAATTCGGTTTGAGAGGGGAGAACTATCATAGGTCAGAATTTAGTCAAATCTCCATAATATCAGTGTCATGACCCTCCCAAAGTTGGGAACGATTTAGGGGTATCGCCCAAAGGGGGGCCAACCGCCATCGATTAGGCATGGGCTCCCCCAAGCGCATAACTCACTCGATGTTGAATTTTTTTAAAGTTCTTTTCCACCTAAGGAGTTTTATGTCATATGGAGTGTCATCCTATATGCCACGTCATCTTTGTCATGCCATCAATTCCATGTCATTTAGTATATGCGTATTTGGGGTCATATAGGTTAGATTGCCGAGCATGTTAAAATAGTTCATATATTCTACCCGTCCTTAGTATTAGGTCATATAAATTACATGTCATGTATCATTAGTGTAAAAATTATGCAAGTTAAATTAAAATTAAAATTGCATATATTTATTCTTTATAGATAAGCCTCACGATTCCATGACGGTCACGTGGCCTTCCCCCATTGGCTGCTTGCCTCACAACATCCCGCCGTTGTAAGCCCCACGGCCCTTTCTGAGCGTGCGTGTGGGAGATGGCCGAGTGAGTCCCGGCCGAAAAGAAAAGAAGGGAAATGGGCCGGACTGGCTTGCTGGCTGGACCTTTGCATGGGCTGGGTCCAGGCGGGTCGGGTCAAACGGCCCGATCTAATATTTCTTTTTCTTTTTTCATTTCTTTCTTTCTTGTTTCTTCTTCTTCATCTTTTTTTTTGAAAAAAAAGTATATATATATTCTTAGTAACTCTATTACTAGCTCCTAATCTTTTTTTTTGTCGAATACTACCTGTTAATCTACCCACTTGTCTATATTTGTTGTTTCTACCATTATGACCCTTTTTTATATATATTTTTAGATGGCTTATCCGACCAACAAAATTAGGCGTCAGCAATACTGTAGTGTAAACAAAAGACTCAATGAACTTTCAACTGATGATGACACTCTTTATCGACTTAATGAAGCCGTGGCTACAGCTGATGATGACACGTCATCATAAGACTTTCTTGAAGAAGGTCTTTAAATCAATGAAATTGGAACCTCCTCAGATTCAGAAACAAAAGATCACTCTTCCAACAAATCAACGAAACAAATAGGTTAACAAAAGAAGAAGAATTTCTTTTGAACACTGCAGATCAAATACTGGACCCCATGCTTAAAAAGATTACCTAAATAGACTTCAAACCTCTATGAAAGTCTCTTCTAAAGCTAACGCGTCTTATAATTTATAGGATATTCTTGATAGAAATAAGAAAGGGTTTGAAGGAAAATTACCGAAAAGGTCTTGATGGATGGCTTGCTCATAGTTATGACCTGTCTTTCCAAGTCTAAATCATCCTCTTCAGAAACGTATGCCATCTCACACAGAGAAAGACTGAAGAATAGAAGCAGCAACGGCACAAGTTCCACATTTAGTTTCATGGTGACAAAAAGAAGCGTAAAGTGAGGCCCTCTAACGGATAGCTACGCTTACGCTTGCTTATATATTGCGAAAATTTCACCCTTTTTTGTCGATAATATACCACCGAGCGTGTTATCGTAAGTTTGAGCAATGCAATTAATTTTGAAACATGGTAAAAGATAATTGATTTTGATTCCAAACATGGTAAAAGATAAATGTTGGAGAGACTGAAAATTGTCTTTGAATAATGCTATCCCAAAAAAATGCATGTTTGCCACTTGTCTCATTCTTTCATTGTCATATCATGCATAATTATTGCCATAGCCAATGTTATTCTAGACATCCGAATGTACGTGTAGACTTCAAAAGGAAAAATTTATTCATTAAAGAGAAAGACAGTTCGAGTATGACTGGAAATTAGAGCCTTGGGATGCTAAAGCTTTTCCGTAAAATAATGCATGGTTGCCATTAGAAAATGAGTACATGTTAGCCATTTGTTTGCAAACACCTTCCACGTGCACAACTAGTTTTGAGGCTAATCTATTGTCTAAGACTAAAGTGTTATGTAATATATGATACAAATTCAAAATGCATATTAAAATTAAAAGGAAAAAATATAGAGAAAGTAATATTGAAAGAAAAAAGCAAAGAAAAGTTATATATGACATAGGGCACTTTCAGGTAGGAATAAATCCAAAAGAAATTTCTTGGGGCGGCTAGGTTGGCTGATGATATATAATGAAAAACTTCTCTATAAACCAAATGATCGCAAATTTCAAGTATTTAGAGAAAAGGTTTTTAAAGATTCGATCTATTTTGAAAAGTGAATTAAATTCCTTTGAAATAACAAATTATTAAAAAAAAGAAAAATAAAAATATTAGACGAAGTTTGGAAAGTGTTGAAAATTTAAGGAATCATAAATGTTAGAGATTCAGTTTTCGTTTGAATTCCTATTTTGTCCATCTGTTAATGTTATGCCATTATAATGTCACCATAGGCTTTTGACGGAACATATTGAGAAGTTCTTTGACTTTGTTTTATTATATATTAGCAGATGGGCACACGTAGCAACTTACATTTGAAAGATGGTAAAAGATATATGTTTTCACTCCAAACAGGGCAAAAGATCTGAGTGACTAAAAAAGTTGTCTTTGAATAATGCTGATATCACGTATAATTATTGCCAGAGCCAGCATTTTTCGCGATTAATGAATATATAAATAAACTTCAAATCGACAAATTTATTCATTAAAGAGAAAGGTAGTTGAGGTATTATTGGAAATTAGAGCATCGAGATGCCAAAGCTTTTCCATAAAATAATGCATTGTCGCCATTTTGAAAGGAATACATGTTAGCCGTTTGTTTGCAAACTCCTTCCACTTTCACCACATGCATAGCTAGTTTTGACGCCTATTTATTTTCCAAGACTAAAGTGCTACGAAATAAATGTTACAAATTCAAAATACAAAGGACATTAGAGACCAAAAAAATAGAGAAACTGAAATTGAAAGAAGAAAGTTAAAGAAAAATCATAAATGATTGTTGACACCTAATTTTAGCTGACAAGTTATTTAAGGTAAAAAAACTCAATATTAGGGTTTTTGACTGTGACAGGGCTTGTTTCTTAATCAAAAAGAGTTGTTTTAGTGTTTTTTGAGTTTATTTCACTTCCACTGTTTTTTAGGTAAACCAAGACATTTATTTCACCAATAATACAAAGAAGTCTTTAGAGTTGACTTTTGGTCAACCACCGAAGTAAACCACTTGTCAACATTTTTCAAAAATTTGACACAATAAAAAAATCATCAAATCACTTCCTTTGATGCTTAACTAAACTTCTAGTTCGTTGATTTTACAAAAATCGATCAAGAATCGACTTTATGTAGGCGGTTTCCATTTTAGCGAGGACGTTGGAATCCACGCTTGTCCATGTCCTGCTCCGCTTGCCGCAAACGAAAAAGGAAGAACAGATTTGGCCTATGGGGGGAAAGGTGCTGTTGTAAGTGAATCAGATTGGATTGGATGAGAAAGGGGCAGATTTTGCTCGTTTTGTCACTCATCCCAAAATTTCCAAGGTGACGACAATTCGTATGCAAAACTAAACACTGGATATCTCCTGATGATTTATTGTTGGAGTTTGCACGGTGGTTTTAGTATTTTTATTTTGGGAAAAAACCACCAAAAACCCCAAACTTTCCCACCTGTGACACATTTACCCCGAACTTTTTTTTGTGACACCAAAAACCCCAAACTTTGTTATTTGTGACACATTTACCCCAATATACATTGTCCATGGGTATTTTCGTCTTTTTAGCTTTTTCTTTTTCTTTTCACTTTTTTTTTCTTTCCGGCGAGAGAGGCCCTCGCCGGCATCCGGCGAGAGAGGCCCTCGCCGGCATCCGGCGAGGGCCGGCCTCGCCGGCGTCGGGCGAGGCTCGCCCTCGCTCGCCCAGGCGAGGGCAACCCTCGCCCTCGCCTGGACGACGCCGGCGAGGCTCGCCCGACGCCGACGAGGGAGGGCGAGGCTCGCCCGACGCCGGCGAGGCTCGCCCTCGCCTGGGCGAGCGAGGGCGAGGCTCGCCCGACGCCGGCGAGGCCGGCCCTCGCCGGATCTGGCGAGGGCGGCCCTCGCCCGACGCCGGCGAGGGCCCCCCTCGCCGGAAAGAAAAAAAAAGTAAAAAGAAAAAGAAAAAGCTAAAAAGACGAAAATACCCATGGACAATGTATATTGGGGTAAATGTGTCACAAATAACAAAGTTTGGGGTTTTTGGTGTCACAAAAAAAAATTCGGGGTAAATGTGTGACAGGTGGGAAAGTTTAGAGTTTTTGGTGGTTTTTTCCCTTTTATTTTCCATAGGGTTAATACCACAAAAAACCCTAAACTGGTACACTTGTGACATATTTACCCCAAACTATTTTTTGACCATAAAAAACCCCAAACTGGTACACCTGTGATAATTTTACCCCGAATTATTTTTTTGACCATCAAAAACCCCAAACTGGTACACCTGTGATAATTTTATTCTGAACTATTTTTTTTACCACCTAAACCTCAAACTGGTACATCTGTGATAATTTGACCTTAAACTTACCACAAAAAACCCCAAACAGGTAGATATGTGACAATTTTACCCTGAATTAAAATTTTAATATATATATTTTTTATTTTTTTCGAATTTTTATTTATTTTTTTTTTTTTGCGGAAGCCGGCGAGGGCCACCCTCGCCCAATCCAGCGAGGGCGAGGGCTGTCCTCGCCCGACTCAGGTGAGGGTCACCCTCACTGGATCTGGCGAGGGCGACCCTCGCCTGCGTCAAGAGAGGGCCGCCCTCGCTTGAGTCGGGCGAGGGCGACCCTCGCCTGCGTCAAGAGAGGGCCGCCCTCGCTTGAGTCGGGCGAGGGCGACCCTCGCCTGCGTCAAGAGAGGGCCGCCCTCGCTTGAGTCGGGCGAGGGCGGCCCTCGCCTGACGCAAGCGAGGGTTACCCTCGCCAGATTCGACCAGAGCGACCCTCGCCTGCGTCAAGCGAGGGCGGCCCGATGCCGGCGAGGGCGGCCCACGCCGACTTCCGCCTTTGGCCGGTCGCCGGACCGACGATTGGCCAAAGGTTGAAGGTGAAGAAAAAAAAAGAAAAGAAAAAATAAAAAATTCAAAAAATAATATTAAAAATTAGTTATGGGTAAAATTGTCACATGTGTACCAGTTTGGGGTTTTTATGATATGTTCGGGGTAAAATTGTCACAGATGTATCAGTTCGAGATTTTTTGTGATATGTTCAGGATAAAATTATCACAAGTATACCAGTTCGAGATTTTTTATGATAAAAAAAATAGTTTGAGGTAAATGTGTCATAAATATATTAGTTTAAGATTTTTCGTGATATTAACCATTTTTCATATTAGCGAAGGTGTTTTTTCGATTTTTGAATTCCCTCCGTTAAGAAAAACTCAATTCGCAATGATTGAATTGCAGATTTGTCTTTTCCGGAATTTATCGTGTCCGATTTTATTTAAGTTATTTTTTCAATTCTTCCGTAGGTATAGGCAGACTCAAAAACCTCCTTTACTTGTCTACTACTACAAGTATAGATGACCGAAAAACCACCCTTCAAATTTATTACAATAAATATTTATAAATAAAGAAAAATAGTGCTTTTACATGAAATATGACCGTTTTGCCCTGGAACGAGTCATTTTATCTTGCCTCGACCATACGATTTACAGACGTAGAGACCCCCATCGTGCCATGTGCTAGACAAGGAGGCCTCCTCATTTCCATACTTCGGATCACCTTCTCCGTCCTTCCGTCCGTCTTCGATAAATCCTCTGGACATTCTCCCTCATCCTTCTTCGTCCTCATCGCGGTTCTCACCAGTCATTTGAAGATTTGTCTCCCCTTCCTCGTCGTCATGGTTCTCACCGGTCAGTTGAATACTGGCCTCATTGTCTCAGCATCCTTCGCATTCTCCAATCCGCAAAGGAAGAGAAGAACAAGAAGATTCAGTCGAAAACAATCCAAGACAATGTATGAAAGAATAAAAGAATTTGTTACCAACCGACCTGGTTCGCGACTTCTAAAACTGAGCATAATGCTCAGTTGGCCAAGCGGACTCAGGACGATCGTCATCCTCGAGGGATTGAGCAGCTTCTTTATGAGGATTACGAGGATGGTGCATCTGATGAGAACCATAATGACCTATAGGACCGGCGTCAATCCGGATCCGAAAATCACATGATTCACCTCGTAATCCATTGTTTTTCAGGAGAGCAATATTATGAGCAAAGTCTCACACTGACACCATTCAAGAAAAAAAATATATGAACACGATTTGTGCAAGGTTAGTGCAAGGTTTGTGTAAGACTCGTGCAAGGATCGTGAAGTGTGTTGTGTTAGAATTAAGAGCGAAAGACTGAAGATTCCGATTATTGACGAATGAACAAAAATCATGCATAATTACGGAAATGTGAAAAATTATCCACTAACCTCCAACTGTTGATGAAGTCGAAAAGCATATACTCAAAGACTAGAACGATCGTTAAATGGGTACCTCTAGCTAACTGCCCTCTCAACGTTGATGGCGTGTATTTATAGTCCCATTTGCACCCCTTACAGATTAGTTCTTCCATCAAGATAGCTATAAAATTAGGCGAGCGCACCTTAATGCGAACAATAAAATGTCAATGAAATTTATTAATGTGAGCAATAATAAACTGAATGTCGGATCATATTATCGAATGGTATGATAACATGTCGTGTTTGAGATAATTATTAAATCAATCATAAACCTATTGGACGGATGTTGATTTAGTCCCAAACCTTTCAATTTTATCAATATAGTCCTAAGCATTTGCATAAAATTTCTATGTAATTCTTCTGGCACATTTTCTCCCGAAATTGCTAAAGTAGCATCATCACCAATTGTCCTACATGGCTCGCCGGTGATTTGACATGGACGACTTCTTGGGAAACTTCAAACGGGTCTCAAGGATTTTTCAATAATCCCAGGTATTCTGATAAATGGATTCCGATGTTTTGTCGCTTCACCCGCAAAAATCTATTAAGTCTACTAGAACATTTCCTTGTAGCAAGAGCGTGATGGCGTTTGTGTTTCGTCTGTGGCTGACGGGTTCCAATTTTGGCTGCATATTTAGCTTCTAGTTTTGTTTCCTCCATGCAGTTGAGAACTTTGAGAGGAGGCCATCGACTGCGAGTTGGTTCCCATGTAACATTATCGACACTGATGTGAGAATTAGATCCCACATGGTCGAAACCTATAGGGGACATCACCAAGAAGTTTGCGGGCTGAAATGGTCGCACTCGGGCAAACAACTAACTAGTGGAGGAGACGATAGTCTCCTCTACTTGTGGGATAGGTCCAGATCCTCTTTGAATTCAGGCACTCAGTGGCTTCACAGGATCGAAGACCACACGGCTGCTGTGAAAGCCCTTGCTTGGTGCCCGTTTCAGAGCAACTTACTGGTCTCGGAAGGGAGCAATAGGAGCATAAAATTTTGGAACACGTGCACGGGCGCGTGTCTGAATTTAGTGGACACCGGTTCTCAGGCATGTGCGCTGCTGTGGAGCATGAGGGACAGGGAATTGCTAACCTCTCATGGGCTTGCTGAGAACCAGCTCATTCTTTGGAAGTATCCATCTATGGGAAGGATGGCAGAGCTGACTGGACACACATCTAGGGTTCTATTCCTGGCACAGGTACCACTTGTATGGTTATCATAGGCATCTGCAATTCGGCGCAAATACTTTCGAAGTTTGCTTGTTGAGCTGATCGTTTTGCTGATTCTCGTTGCCGCGTATTTGTTTTGCAGAGTCCGGATGGATGCACAGTGGCATCTGCGGCAGCAGATGAAAAAATAATGTTCTGGCAAGTATTCGGGATACCAGAAGTGGCCAAGCCGACAACCAAGACCTCTTCTGAGCCATTTGCCCATTGGCACAGTATCCGTTGAACTCTAACAAATTGACCGGTGATCATAATTTTGCCACTTCTGCCCAAGACTAGGCTATTTGCTTAACCAACACTGGAGATGTGTTCTTTCGAAGCCGCAAGTTGATATTCAGACGGGAGATTGTCGCGTAAGTGTAGTTGCAAACTGATCGGCCATATATATTTAATCTCATAATTGCTCCTTTTTCGTCCATTTAATGTCTATCTCTTGTTTGGATTGGCTGGAGACCAAAAGGCACGAGTGGATGATTGCAGTAACTCTTTCAAAGAAGGAACTGGACACATTAGCTATTGGTTGTTCATGGTGTTCTTCTCGTCATTGATTCTTCATATTGAGAGTTAGACATTGTCACGCCTCGAACCCCCGTCGAGCTCGTGACATCCCCTGCTGCAGTCGAATTGTTGCGACGTCCCAGGAACGTCGCCGACCCAACCCAAACATCAGAGCCACATGCGGAAGCGAATATAAAAACCCCGGACAAAAAAATGACGACAACGGGGTAGAACAACAGAACAGACAAACAACAACATCTTCATACAGCACCAAATATACAAACATTATATTACAAACATAATTAGCAAACCAGCGTCCAAATTCACCGTCATAACAAAATATCAGGGGTTTGGTTATCTTAACTTCCCTATGGGTCAACTCGATTTACACAACCCCTAAAATACCCTAGGGAAAACCTACTGATCACCATCTTCCATTCCGCTCTTATTTCTTCTGACTTCTGCTCCGAAGGATTACCTGTAGCTCTACTAGGCACCAAAGGCAGCTCCTCGGACTTCCCAAAAAGAGGAGGCGGACTTCCCGGGTTTAGGGCTGGGGGTTTGAAATTGTGGATTATACAACTATAAGACGAATCTCAATAAGTGTACAACCCCAAACCCCACGTAGGCACTCACGTACCGCCAGATGAAAACACACATAACACACCACGATCAATCAATCTAACAATCACACACGACCTTACCTGGAATTCATCATGCACGTTCCTACACGTTAATCAACCACACAGCCAGCACATCACAGCAATACATCACAGACGCGCGCGTGCCTCAATTATAAGATAAAACCCACTTGGGCACGTCCCATACCGTGCCTAGCAGTTTTTAGCCCATAATTAAGCATCACATCACGCAATACAAACACACCCGCACACCAACTCACCCCACGCATCACTTCCACAATCTCACTCGTCCAGCCAATTTCCGCTCATTCTCAACCTTTCCACCACTACCGTGCCCGCGTAAAACGCATCAGGCCAACGGTCTTCTGACCTCATCAAGCATCGACACCCCGTCGGGCCGGGCATCGTCACCTCGTCAGGGACGGCATCGTCCCGCGTAAACGTACACGCCTCAGGACGGAATCCTACACACACTTTCCTTCTACCGCGCCCGCGTAAAACACATCAGGCCAACGGTCTTCTGATCACGTCAGGCATCGTCACCCCGTCGGGCCGGGCATCGTCACCTCGTCAGGGACGGCATCGTCCCGCGTAAACGAACACACCTCAGGACGAACCTTACCCCGCGTAAACGAACACGCCTCAAGGTATCACTTTTTCACTCAATCCTACATTTCCGTACCTTAATTCCACACTCTCACACGTTCCACGCTACCACACAAACACACTACCAAACATACACACTTCACACCCATTTCACATTTTCACAACCTCATCACGCAAACACCACACAAACACCCATACTTGGCACTCGAACCCAATGCACAAGCACACTACCACACCACCACACTACACGGCCACATACACGCGGCACACCACCACAATTCACGGCCACTCACATAGCACACACAGTCACGCATAATCAGCCCACAGCAATTTCTAGCACACGCGCTCATTACAAAATCACACTACCACACCTCACAGCCACACAATCACACATACGAGCTCATTCAAGCATCAAACTACCCGTCAAAATGCCACGATAACACCGAATAATTCTCGAGAGAGAAAAACCAAGAATATATAAAATCGGATCCAAACTGGGTAATTACACAGTGACAGAAATCCATTTGAAATAAATAGTAAACCAATTCCAAAAATTCTAAAATTTGGACACGTTGCGTAAAATATCTTGCTGAACATTTTTCGTGAAGAACTCGAAACTCAGTTCCAATTGGAAGTACCTCTTTTTGACACTCAAAGTCAGACGAAATCCGGTTCACTCGGACAGCCCCTCAGGCCATCAAAATGCAACTCATTCGGTACCCAAATCATTTTGGAAAATTTTGAAATTTTTATATGTTATAGCCACAAATGTCCCCAACAATTCTCGTGAAGGAAGTATTTTGAAAATAGGCCTGGAAAAATTTATAAAAATTCGAACAGACCCGAAGGTCGGGTGAACAGTAAATCGGGCAGTTTTATTTCGGTCCAAAGATGAACTTCCGAATGGCATCAAATGATTTTCAAAAATTCCCAAATTAACAAAAATAACAAAAACCAGCGACGCAGCAGCAACCTAACAGGAAATCAGCCAACACACACCACCGAGCAAACCAGCCACTAAATTCATCCTAAACCGAGCCTTAAACAAGCCTAACAATACCCGAAGTCCTAGGCGACATTTGGGGAGGTCACTTACCTAAGAAAGGCGAGACGAATGGGCTGGATGGGTGGCTGAAATGGGCGGAACAGCAACAGCAGCAGCAGCAGCGGTGATGTCCAAATAGCTAAGGAGGGAGTGAACACGGGAGAGTGAAGGGGAGGGAGTGACCGGCTGGAACAAGAATGGGAGGAGAGAGAGAGAGGTTTGACTAAGTTGGACCAACTTTTCCAAAATGCCCCAAATGCCCTCAAATACTTGGCTCACATTCATTCTCATCCAAAAAGCTAGGGGCAATTTAGTCCAAGGAGAAATATGCATTATTGGGCTGATGGTTATCCATAAAATATCCCCCAAAATTATCCAAAAATTCGAAACCCCAAAATAGCCTAGGGGCAAAATGGTCATTTTCTGGTCCTGGGTCGAAATTCCATTTTTCTCCGGTACCAACCCCAAATGTGTGTGGCCAACATAGTATGGTGTCGGAATCGTGAAAATAGCTTCTTAAGCCCTCGAAAATTGACTGCAAAGTCCTAGGAATAAAATAATATTATTTTTCACTTCCGAGCCAAAATTCCAATTTTTGACCGTAACGACTCTAAATGTCCGTGGCCACCCCAAAATGGCATCGGCCTCGAAAAATAACCTCAAACGGCCTCAGAATCGACATCGGTGACTAGAGAGGCGAAATCGTAATTTTCCCGGTCCCGAACCGAAATCCATTTTTTGCAGAAATGGGTGGCCCCAAGGTTGGCCAAGCCAAAAACGTCATCGGCCGTCCAAAATTGTCACTTTCAAAATTCTCGATTCCCGGGCCCGAATTCCAAGAAATGACTAAAATCGAACAATCGCGACTTTACCTTATCTCTTGCTAACGGGTGGCTCATTGGGATTACACGCTCTCGACCCGTGATCGACACTAAGTCAAATCACGTTTAAGTTTGCTCGAATCAAGACGACCTCGATTGTCATATAATTGCGAGGGTCTGTCACTAGTGCCCTTTGGACACGATCAATCAAATAGACCGGTCTCGATTGGCTCAAAACATTCCCTCGTCAATCGATATAGTCGAAGATCGAGCCAAGGTCGAGTTCTTTGGTCGTGCGAACTCAATCCCATAATAGCCCTACCCCTATGGTTAGCATCCCGAAAGTGCACTGTTCTGGGCGAGATCTCACTATAGTGCATTGATCAATTTCATTCCTTAAATCCAGGGAAAAGGATCGAAAATTCAGACTGTTACAGACATATTAAGAGCTAGGTGTTTTATCCATCATAAGGTGCAAGTGCCCTCTATTGCAGGTGTCAGCCTCCATTGCCTGTTGAGATGGTGAAGACATCATCATAGCCTTATTACGAGGGAAGTACTTCAAGAAATCATTCTGTCGATATTATCTACCAGTGACTGTTATGTTGTTTCTCTAGGTTTCTTCTAATTATATTCCTCATTTAAATAGGCAGATCACCTAATGGGTGAGGAAGAGGTCACGGGGGCAGAGGAAGACCAAGAGCTAGAGGTATTGCATTCACAAAACTGAACATTTTTTTAGATCACATGGAAGGGTGTGTTTTACATATAGGATCTTGCATCATGGTTAACTAAATTGTTTTCATATTCTGTTGTAATAGCACCAACATGCTAATGTACTCCTTTGAGGAGTATGCCGGTGGGCACGTACCCTCTGCTGCATCTGCAGTCCTCTAAATGCTTGCTTTCTGGTTCCAACCTATAATATTGCTTGTTTCAGGGAATGGCTTTGTGAATTCTGAGTATAATGATGGAGGTTGGGGCTGCAACCAAGGTTATGCTAGAGGTAGGGTCAAGGAAGAGGACATGGTTTTTGTGGCCGCGGAAGGGGAGGATATAATGGACCTCATGCTGATCCACAGCAAGACACAGGTTGCAATCAAGAACCACCTGCTCAGGAGAGGAGGGCTTAATTGGCCGATGCCGGCGGAAATGAATAGATAGCTCAATTTAGAAGAATTCAAGGTGTAAATTTTCTTCTTTAATGTTTGGTTTGAGCATGGCACGCTCATCGTTTTGTTTTACAGTTATTTGGCTTCCTCAAAGAAGGAAGATTGTGGTTTTTACTAGATGATCTTGTAATGGCGTCCTGGACTATCTTAGTCTTAGCTTTTTCCGGTATTGAATGGTCTCTTTCGTTTTGTGACACTTGCTCTCTGTTCTGTTAAGAGACTCAAATTGCTAGAGAAAGCGATAAAAAGTTGTGCTCATTCGGACTAGTTCTCTTATGCTATATTTGGATGGAATAATGAGAAAAGAGCAAAAGGGGCGGAAAAAGAATAAGTGGATAAAGTAAACGCGCCTTGTTATTGGACATCCATCAACACAAAAGCAAGGGCAATGATACCGAGCTCCTTAAATTATGGCACAAAGTAGGTGCGTTTTGTGCCATAGCCTTTTTAATCGAACTATTGAATGTTATAACTTTATAAAAATGTTCACTTGAGTGATTTCAGCAATGTTTTTGACAAAAAATTCGACATGGCATCAAAATATTTGACCCTTGAGGTTAAAATTTTGCCAAAATTATAACACTCAATGGATCGATTTGAAGTGTTGATGTTGATTGTTCAATTTGAATGGGGAAAGAAAAATATAAAAACCTAATCGCTAGTTCGTAGTCTATTAGCCGACTGAACTTCGCTACTTTGTTGAATTTGATTTCTTGAATTAGAAAGCCAAATAAATTTGGAAACCCCAAAACCTAATGTGAAAAATCACGCAATGTCAAAGTTATTGTTTTTCTTACTACTCAATTAATTTTGATGTCACTGAGAATGACAATAATCACATCGAACCTTACCAAATTATACTGGGCTTGGTTCGGTAGCAATTGATAGAACTTTTCCGTTTGTTTTCCTACTCCAAAATAGACCAAACTAAAGAAACCGTGATTCCAAGTCCGACGAACATGGATTGGAGTTCTTTTCGTTGCTGCATTAGTTTTGTGTTACGCTAAATTGATGCTCCCAACGATTCTTGAGCATAGATTGGAACCGCAATCTGATTCATTGGCGAAAACTCGCTCCAGAAACGTAGAATGAGCGGAGCACTTACGGTTTCAATATAGGCCAACCTTTAACATAATCTTCGAAATCGCACCACCAAGTACAATTAGAAAGTGAATTCATTCGATATGTACTTGTTGCGCGACTTTATTCAACTTCAACCAGAATTTAAGTCCTCTCAACGAACGATACTTACGATTATTGTCTGTGTAAGGTGGATGCTTCTCAGGGCAATCAAATACAGCAATTGTGTCTTCAACCAGAATTTAAGATCCACAGAAGCAACTGAAGATTCTTACCCTTTTTGGGCTTGTGCTTGGAAATCTATGAGAAAGAGGTGGCGTTCTTTCATTAGCTGCATTAAATTTGAAATTGGAAGACGGAAGAAGGGTTTCTTTTTGGCATGACATGTGGTGTAGTGAAGCGCCTTTTAAATTCTTTTCCCTGCGTCATTCTACTTATTAGCCAACTAGCATGCCACGGTTCCTGACTACTGTTTTGAGGGTGGTTCCATTCATTGGAACCTAGTTTGCGTTAGAAATTCTCATTATTGGGAGCTTTCCTCAACTAACTCCCATTTGGCTCTTTATTCATTCAAAATTCATGGTTTTGAGAATGACAAGATGGTGTCGTACCCAGCAAATAACAAGACATTCAATGTTAAATCATTTTATTCTATCTTGGGGAATTTCTCCCCTCGTTGAAACCCCTCTAAAGCAATATGGCTGCCCCATATTCCTTATTGGTTTTCTGTTCTTTTGTTGGACGGTAGCTTGGAACAAGATTCTTGCAATTGAGAATCTCAGGAACATAATTTAATTCTCATGAATCGGTGTTCAATGTGTAAGCATTCGGCTGAATCTGTCGATCATCTAGAAAATACATTTAAGACCATGATTGCTATGTAAAATTACAAGCACAATTCAATTAGGCTCATGCCTGATTTGGTGGGGATGCTAGATGTGCCTTCATGAGTTACTCATAACTGGATTTGTCATCTAAGGTTGCATGCCGGCACTAACATGAGATTTCTGCAAGCAGAATTACAAAGTGAATATCTAAACAAAAATTAATAACATATGAGAGTTATCGTCATACTCATATTTAACATTGTAGACGCAACCGTTGTATTCTCTTTTCATTTAAAGAAGTACATGTAGCCTGGTGTTATAAACATACTTGCAATTTGAACCTTCTACTATTGCAAAACCATATAATGTTAAGGCTATGTTTTTTTTGTGAAAAAATGAATAATTTGAAATTTTTTTTTCCTAAATATTGTTTACATCACTTGAAATAATTAGTCAATGAAAAATATTTTTATTATAGATAATAATATATGTCTAAACATTTTCTGTGACATCCTAAAAATTCGTCCGTTTGGGATTTATCAAATACTGAGTTTTATAAATGTACTCGCAGTTAGTTCTCGTCCGGAACTGATCATTCCTGGGATACTAACAATTGGGGAAAGGCTGATTAGGGAATTAAATTCGTACGACTAAGGGAAAATTCGACCGTGAATTTAATTTCGACCATGAAATCGCTGAGGTGATATTTTGAGCCACTGTTGGCCGATCTAAGGATAGTCAGGAGTCAGTTCGCCACTGTCATAGTAGTGGATCGCGGGTGATTCCGCCGGACCACGAAATGACTTGACGAATTATCCTGAACCTATACCGAGCGATCGTACCCCACGGATCTAGTGATTGATCCTCGCGATTTTAATGACAACCGAAATTGTTACGAACCGAACGGACTTGCACGTGACTCGATATATTATCAGTCACGAGTCGAATATGCGAATTTCCCCAACAAGCCGCCCGTTAGTTTGAGAAACGCTCGAGTTACGTTTAATAGAATTTAATTATTTAATTTAGCCCAAATCGGACTCCGAAAAATTTGGAAGTCATAACGGGACGTTAGGACGACGTTACGGAAGTAACGTGCAATTTTGGATGCACTCGAATCCTTCAGAAAAATTCAATTTCGGCAAGAAACGGAGAAACTGACCATTTTATCCTTGAGAATTAACAAAGGGCATGTTTTATAGGCAAAAGGCATTTTGGTCATTTTGCCCTAACTTTTTGATTGGACAATTTTGCCCTTGGATTTTTTGAGAAATTACAAGTATACCCTTGGATATTTTTGATAAGATTCAATCTGGGCCGTCGATTTCAAGATAAGATCGAATCTAGACCGTCGGATCAAAAAGATTAGACGAGGGCGTTTTGGTAATTTGCCGTTTAGTCAAAATTTGGACCAACCTTATCCTCTCTCTCTCCTCTCCCTCACCCCATTCGGACCCCCCCTTTTTGCCATGAACAACCCCCCACCGTACACTCTGTCTCTCTCTCTCTTTGCCGATCGCCACCGCCCAAGCCGCCGCTCGCCGATCGCCACTGCCAAGCCGCGCCGCCATCCCTGATTAAGTGCCGCCGCTTTCCGTTCTAGCCGCGATAGTCTAGAACTCAGGTAAGTCTCAATCTAAACCCAACTTAGAACTTCGGATATCGACGGGCGATTTTGGGTGAAACCGGAAATAGATTAAGTGCGGAATGGCATGATTTAAGAGTAGAATTAGGTGGCGGGCCCTAAGACTGAACTCGGAAAATTTTTATTGGAAATTAGAGGACAATAGTGGGCTGTGGACTACTGTTCATGGGGCTGTGATGGGCCGATCAGGACGCAAGTTGGATTTTTAGAATCGAGAATTAATGGTGAGAAAGTCTCGTGAAGGACTGGAATCGATTCGGGACCATTTGGTTAGAGAAAAATAGCAATTTCCGTGTTTTTCGTTCGTTGGAATTATGACCGAGTGTGGTGTTGGAAATTGAGTGTGTGATTATGCAATTGGTTGATTTAATTATGCTTGTTGGGTGCACGCGTGGCCAGATTATTTTAATTATTATCACTGGCCATGTCAAATGCTGAGTGTGCATGGATTTCGTGTAATTAATGCGTGCACGGGCCGCGTGTGGAGGGCCAATTGTGTGCGACAAATGCTTGTTGAGCATGTGCATAAGTAAGAAAGTGAATATGAGATGGCATGGGTGATCGTGGAATTCGTGCATTCCTGAGGCGTGTACTTCAACGCGGGACGATGCCCGGTTTTATCGGAAGACTACCAGCCTGAGGCGTGTACTTCGACGCGGGTTACGCAGTAAGTGATAGATGTTGAGCCAGAGGCCTGGACGTTTACGCGGACAAGAAACATGGCCTGAGGCGTGTACGGGTACGCGGGCCTAGAGTGTTGTGATAAGTTGGTCGCAGTGGACCTGAGAAGTGTACTGTAACGCGGGTCACTGGCGAGAATGTGAAAAAAAAGATGAGGTTGGATCGAAACGAGTACGCAAGAATGAAAATTTATTATGCATGTGATTGCATATAATGTGAGTGTGACTAACGTGCAGGACGCAAGCAGGATAAGCGCAGGTAAAATAATTGATGTGCCTGCTATGTGATTATGTGGCGTATGTGTGTGATTGTATTTTATGAAATTGTCTGGAGGTACGTGATAGCATAGATGGGGTTTAGGGGTAAACTTACTAAGAAATGTCTCACAGTTGTTTCAACCAACAATTTCAGAACCCCGATCGGATCCATGAATATTCTGCCGCCATCGGAACGTTTTGGAGTACCTATACATACCGAGCTTGAGGTTGTAGAGTTTCCGATGGGCGATAACTTTACCTGGATTAAGAATACTTCCACCATCTTCATAGATGTAGGTTTACCTCTTTTTGAAGAGCATAAGTACTTTGCCTGGTTCTTTCAGGATGATGCCGGGGATGAGTTTGGACCCGTCAGAGGTTTTGATGTCCCATTTGACTTAGTTGGGGACTGGGATCTGTCGGCTATACCTCCGATAGACGGGGAGTTGACTAGCGCGGAGGTTAGCCTGACGCAGTCAGGACTGCACCCAGCGCTGGCAGCCCAAGGATCGTCAGAAGCTGAGCACGAACCTGAGCCCGAAGGATCGCAAGCAGCAGGTGACCCAATGGACATAGATTTGGAACCGATTCCCGAGGAAGGACCAGCGGGGGTGAAGCCCGAGGTAGAACCTAAGATTGAGCCCGATGAGTCAGAGGAGCCGGAGGAGGAACCGAACTATATACTCCCTTTTGAGCAGTACATGGATCCCAATTTTGTACTTGCGTACAATTTCTTTGATTTTCTGGCTGAGGAGTATCAGAGTGCAGCTCCAGCTGAGTCGAGCGACATCAATCACCCGATTGAGATCGGGGCAGAGTCAGAGCCCTCAAAGGAGCAGATTGCTCAGGAGAGTTCGGAGTCAAAAGATGAGGAGTCAGAGTCAGAATGGACGCCAAGTAAGGGGGTGTAAGGGCTAGTACAGGGGTAGAGAATAGTGTTTTGAATGAGTACCATTTTTGGAGTTAAAATACCAGGTCATCGAACTCTTTTTGTATATCGGTGGTTTTTAAGGCGGTGTGCAAGTGCTTAGGGTGGCTGTAATCTGTAAATATTTTATAAGTGGGTAATGAAAAGAAATATGTGTATTCTCCCTGAATATTCTCCCCAGTTTAATTGTCCGGGTTAATTATGGATTCCGCAGTGCGTTAAATCTCTGATGTTCGTATTTGAGGTCGGCGATAATTCCTGGGATGTCGCAAAATCGACCAGTGGCGGATGTAGCGTGCTCGATGGGATTCGGGGCGTGACATTTTCGTACACGACGAAAACATTTTTTGTTCATTTATTTTTATAAGGAACACACGTGATCATTTTAAAAAAAATATATTCCAAATCATTCATCTTTCACGAAACAAATGCGCCCTTACAAGATGTGAATTAGATTAGTAGGTTTTCAAGTTGTGGGTATGCTTTATGGAGTTTTTTTTTTCAATGAACAAACTAATCTTGATTTTGTCATCAACTTAAGAAAATTTGGGCACATATATCTCGTTCATTCAATCAAGCAGGATACAACTAGCTATCCGGTTACATAAATCATAGGACCGGGGTGTGTCATTGATTGAGCAAAGTGTGCACCATATTTGAGTCAGTTTAGTACCCCTTTTGGAACAAAAGAAAGAATGTTAATTTATTTTAACACGGCAATTGAGATAAATTCACTAAAATGAACTCATGAAAATGGACAACATCAGAAAACTTGAAAAGGCTTGTACTAAGAAAATATTTTAAAGAATCGTTAGTTCTGAGCAGAAAAGACAAAAGCCAATATTCAAGTATGTTTGTGATTAATAATTTCATGCGATTTCTCATGAGAAATAAAGAAAATTAAAAGCCGTGCGCTACTAATAAGGGAGAAATTTTGAGTTCATCCTTAGGAAAAATCCCCCTGCATGTCTGGGTCAATGGAGCGAGAGGTTGTGTAGTACGTGGTCATCACTCGTATATATACCTGTCTGCGCTCAATTAGGATGTGCCCACAATGAAAGAGAAGAACTATTGCTAGGAGATGCGGATTTGGTGTCTCCTATCGTGCACCGACCAAATGTTTCCATGATCATCGGCCGGTGAACTAGTCTGATACCAACTGTGACTGCCAAATTCGATTCATTCAGTCCAAGTCCATAACAAAGGAATACTTAAATGAATGCTGCTTACCGTATGGAGTTATGAGCTATCTGATACATGCAGTTCATTTAGTCCGTTGTGCCTGATTTTCCCTGGTTAGGGTCTAAAATCGCGAATATGTCCATCAGCTCCCTCCACAACTAATTAAACGATCAAAGCAGCATTTGTTGGTCCCTTCTTGTTGCGAGTTTCTTGGAGGGGAGAGAGAGGAAAGAGAGGGCGTTTAGCTTTTCTCCTCTATCTGGAGATCAATTCATCCTCTCTTTCTCTCTCTCTCTGTCTCCCTCTCTCTTCCTTCCTTCCTTCCTTCCTCCCATATTATCAAAGACTTCACCGACCGGATCTCTCCAAATTCAGGTACATTAGATTTTTGTTTTCAATAAGACCAGATTAGAATGGGCACGTTTGAGAGTTTCAGGAAGGCCTATGGAGCGCTCAAGGATTCCACCAAGGTTGGCCTGGCAAAAGTCAATAGTGAATTCAAGGTGCCCTCGTTTTCTTTCCCTTATCATGATCCCATTTGAACAGATTCGACGATCTTCGGCAATAAGGATGACCGTGCTTCTTCTTTTTCTGGGATGATGTTCAGGATTTGGATATAGCCATCGTGAAAGCTACCAATCATGTCGAATGCCCGCCCAAGGAACGCCATGTCAGAAGTGAGTCGAAGCGGTCGCCCTAGAATTTCATTCGCGATTCGCCCTAACATGTATCATCTATACCAGATAATTTCCGTTCATGAATGAGTTTCGATGGTGGATAAAGTAAAACGTGATTTGAACATTTCCTTTTAACTATCTTGATCTAGAACAGGAGCATGATTTGTTTTCTCAAGAAAAATTTTCTTTGTTAGGTTAATTTTTTATGACTAGTCTCATTGTTTTCCGGAATTTCACCCGCAGAAATCTTTTCAGCGACATCCGTTGTGCGGCCAAGGGCAGACGTCGCATACTGCATCCATGCGCTTTCAAAGAGACTATCCAAGACACGAAATTGGATAGTAAGGATTTCTCTTATCCCCCCAACATAATATGTTCATTGCTCAAAGAAAACTTTTTAGCCCCTATTACTTTGTAAATTTGTGAAAATGGACCCTTAGTCCAATTTCCCTCAAACTTCCTAACGAGTTCTGAAGATTATATGTCACCTAAACGTTGTAAAAAAAACCAAATTAGAAGAGCAGATCAGAGGATCATTTTCACCATTATTGCCGACCCGAAAGTGCGTAGGACTATCGGATAAAACCTGTGAGGGGTAACTACGTAATTCGCCCTTTCCTTTGTTAGTTCTGAAATGCAGGAAGTGTTTGAACTCGGCAGCAGAATGGGACACCTTAGGATGTGTAAATTCAAGATTATAAAATGAAAAACGAAAATTTTAATCACTGGAGGGATTTAATCCATTTAATTTTCCATTAGGGTTTTCATTGTGCTTGCTATTTTTGTGACATCCATACTTTTTAAATTGATTTCAGTCTTTTATTTTCTGGGTTTCTGTAAGGTGGCGTTGAAGACTTTGATAGTCATTCATAGGACATTGAGAGAGGGAGACCCAACATTTAGAGAAGAGCTGTTAAACTATTCACATAGAGGGCAAATTCTCCAGATCTCCAACTTCAAAGACGATTCAAGCCCTCTTGGTAAAAGGCTGCTTCGGATCAAATGTTCACAAATCTCACCCATTTTAACATAATACTCGAGTTGAAAAATATTTTCTTTTTTTTTCTTTTTGGTAGCATGGGATTGCTCGGCGTGGGTACGGACTTATGCTCTCTTTCTTGAGGAGCGACTCGAGTGCTTTAGGATTTTGAAGTACGACATTGAGACCGAGCGCTTAACCAAATCCTCTCCAGGATCAACAAAGGTACATATGTTTTTTTTTCATTTTTGTCCTTTTCTTCCAATCGAATCACTTATTTGGGTCTTTAACACTATTGAAATCTTTCTTTTTCACCGAATGTTATTGTTACAGGCACACAGCAGAACGCGACTTTTGAATGGGGAAGAATTGCTAGAACAATTACCAGCATTACAACAGCTTCTTTACCGCCTTATTGGTTGCCAAGTACTTTATTGTGAAAACACCGATGTATCAGATTGTTATAATTCTTGGCATTGATATTGCTTTATGTGATTGCCATTTAAATGTCTCACCCTCAAAATTTGCAGCCTGAGGGAGCAGCTTATTGCAATTATCTCATACAGTATGCCTTGGCCTTGGTACTGAAAGAGAGCTTCAAAATATATTGCGCCATTAACGACGGAATCATCAACCTCGTGGACATGGTACAATGCCGAAGTATAAATATTCACAGAAAGAAGAAAATTAGATCTTTGTTAAAATGCTTCATCATTGCCTTAACATAATATTTGATTTCCTGTAGTTTTTCGATATGTCAAGACATGACGCTGTCAAGGCACTCAATATTTACAAAAGAGCTGGACAGCAGGTTATTTCACCTGTCCCTTTCATGAAATATTGTGGATTTATTTCGAATGGACTCCCTTAAATATTTGTTCATATATTTAAGTGCAATTGCTTTCAGTTTTTTTTTTTGTCCCAATTGATGATTATTCTTTGATTATGTCCAGGCTGAAAATTTAGCGGACTTTTATGAGTACTGCAAGGGCTTGGAGCTAGCAAGGAATTTTCAATTTCCAACGCTAAGACAGGTCTGTAATCATGTTTAATGATAATTGAGTTATTTCATGATCCTCAAAGCACTATCTCAGAAGCCTTCTCTCCTTCATTTTCGTCTTAATGGCATGCAACAGCCACCTCCATCATTTCTTACAACTATGGAAGAGTACATCAGAGAAGCTCCTCAGACAGGTTCTGTGAGTAAAAGACTGGTGAGCATAATATGGTTATTTGGATTCAACCTGGTGAATTTTCTCGATTTGTGCTTTACATAACAACAATTGATTGTTTCACTAGGAATATCGAGAAACCGATAACCTATCACTAAAGACAGAGGAACCCACGGAACCATCAGAGAACGAAAAGCAAGTTGAAGAGGTTGAAGAGAAACATGAAGTGGTAGAAGAGGAGGAAGAGAAGCAACCCAAGGAAGAGGTTGAAGACCCCCCATTGATATCAGCAGCAAATACTGGCGATCTCCTTGTAATTATAAATAAATATATTGTGTTTCCTTTTGGATCGAAGTCATAAATACGCGTGCTAAACTCTTGATTTCTTGCAGGGTTTAAATGAAGTCAACCCTAAAGCTGCAGAACTAGAGGAAAACAATGCTTTGGCTCTTGCAATTATACCCCCCGGTCAGTCATTTCAATGAGTTCAAGACCCGGTTATTAACACTCATTTTCAACAAGACCCTCATACAAACTCCATAACATTTTTGAAGTTTCATTGCAAAGATGGCACCGTCATAGTTTTCAAGTTCTTTCTACTTGGTGTCCTGGTAATTTTGGAGACTTCAATATTTTCCACCATCAATCAATCATAGAATGACAAGCATCCTGTTGATTATCGCATAAGCTTTTTAACCTTGCTTATTGTTTTCTATATACTTCAATGAAATGTTGTTCTTCCCGAATTGGTTTAAAGGATGATTTTGTATGCTTCATATATCTTGAGATGTTAACAAAAATTCGATAATTGTAGGTGGCAATCCGCTATCTTCCGCGAATCATGGATTAAGTTTAATGGATATGTCAAGTGGTTCTGGTTGGGAGCTAGCATTGGTTACCACTCCCACCGTCGACATCAGCAAACCCGTGGAAAGGAGATTGGTTTGTATTAATAATCTCTATAATCATCTATTATTAACTCATGCATTTAGTCATGTAGTATCATAGAATCTATCTTTTCGAATCTTCGGTACGATGGTAGACGTCTGATATTGCTTAAATCTTTTCATTTAGGGGTGGTTTCTCTGTTGGAATTGATACCCATATTTTTCCCAAGAGTCCTTTGTATCTTTGTGTTGTTTAGGGCAATGTCACATATATCCGATAGGCAGATTAGCATGTATATTCAACTTAGGTGAAAGACTTAAGTAAAAGTTGTAAATCTTATCTATAACGGGTAATTGCAGTGCTCAACCTTTCAATTGACGCAATTACATTTTTTTATCAATAAAAATGTAATCAAGCCACTCCTATCATCTAATAGAAAAAAGGCCTACGTGGAAATCAAAACTTGCGTAGGTGGCATCTTCAAAAGTTGTCGTGTATGTGAAATTAGGCCAAGGATGACTGAATATTTTATCCCACTTTTCAGAAAAAAGGCTCAAGATCTGATTGCATTAACTTTGAAGCTTAGTACTCTATTTGTATTAGGACTTCTGGAGTACTAAATCTACATTTATATTACGTTATGCATAATTATTTTTACTTTGATGATAATTCAACCTGAATATTGTTTTGGATCAACCTAAATATCCTTTGGTTTAGGCCGGTGGATTTGACAATCTATTGCTCGATAGCTTGTATGAGGATGAAGCCGCGAGGCGACAGATTCAGTTGCAAAATGCAGGGTACGGACAAGGAATGGCCGTGCAACTTCACAATCCATTCGATCAACATCCTCAACATCTTCAACCACAACCGGACCCATTTGCGATGTCCAGCAACATAGCCGCTCCGACCAATGTTCAAATGGCCTTGATGGCTCAACAGCAACAACAACTGTGGCAGCAACAACAGCAGCAGCAACACAACACGACAATGATGGTGCCCTACGACCCGGTCATGCAGTATTCTCAACAGTTTCATCAGCAGCCTCAACACATGCCGCAAGCAGGTGGTTCTTCCAATCCTTTTGGAGATCCGTTTCCTTCTTTTCCACAGCATTCAATGCAACAGCAAGAGAACCACAGGTTACTTTAGGACTGTTTTTACCTGCTCTTTGGCTATTTTAATCTGAGATATAATTAGAAAGCCTAATTATTCTTGAATTCATTGTTGGCGGTCATCGATCCATTCTTGTATAAAAAATCGGGTTCAATTTCCATGAAGTACGTGCGTTGTACTCCTCATTAGCACAAATTTAGGAAATATTTATTTGCTTCTCTGAATTTGGACAAGGCTGAAAGTTTATCATGCTCGGCATTTATGAAATATGCTAGCACTAGACTCTTTAGATGCACGAAACTTGACAATAAATTTCTTTACATTCAGTTGGTAGGTAATAAAACAATCTAATCACAAGCAAAACTTGTGTGCTTTTCGCGTCCGTCCGATCTCAGTTGAATCGCCATATCTTATTGAACTTATATACGCTGCATGATCCTACACCATCGACTTGCTCTTGGAGGTGGGGTGCAATCACATAGCAGTGAACATCACATTGCCCTAGGAATGTTAATCATGCCGCGGATTGGGTGGCGAAGGCCCGTCGCACTAATTCCCTAGATCCGAAATGGCTGTCTAAACCTCCCGGTTTCCTTTGGTGTCACGTGATAATCCATTTAAAATTATCAATTATAGTGATGTGCAAGGAAAAAGAGATCATAAAAGAAATGTTTATATCAATCAAGCCAAAGCCAATTCCTCTCATCCCCCAAAACCAAGACCGAGAGAGAGAGAGAGAGGGTGCCGCGTGTACGGGGGGGTTTGTCACGGTCACTATTCCATTTCTTTTGAGAGGGAGAAATTTGTTGAGAATGCGCATAATGGACCAATGGCGATGACATTCACCTCACCAACATCCCCTCCACTCCTAACCCCTCGTAATGAGCCAATCAGCCACACCCATCCCGCTCCTTTCCCTTCTTATTCTTATTAAATAAATCCATTGTAAAAAGGGCCGTTCCCGAGTGGACTGAGTTCAAGTAGACTCGACCCATGGGAGTCATTATATCATATGAGTTGTACGTAAGCTCTCACAAAATCGATGGACCGAACTTGCGTGAACTTGATGTGCCCTCGAATTCCTCACTACAAGACCGGCATGCAATAACAAATGTTACACCAAACGTGTGGCGAAAAATTGAAACTTTACCGAATTCACGTCGATATAGTTATTTTTGGACCGTCGATCGCATTCTTGTAATCCGGATTTCGATTATTGTAGAATTCTATCGTTTGGTTGCTTAACAAATATACTCGGGGCACACTATACGAAGTCCTTTACAAATTTGTGGTCGTGCCATTGGAAATAAATGAAATTGTTATATGACATGTGTGCCATAAGTCCAAAGTGGGGGGCAACGTGTTTAGATATAAGAGGGAATTTTTTGGATGACTTTTTTATTTTTTATTTTTTTGCTTTATTCTCTCTTTTTTGACTAATTAATTTTCCCATATCAACCGCATTTCACCATCGCACAGGGTCCTTCCTCCATAGCAGCAGCAGCAGCAGCAAGTTGTACGAAGCTTCCACGTAATAGAATACGGGGTGCGGCTGTTAAAGATACGAAGGGGGGTCCTCGATAGAAAGTCCTGTGTCGAACCATAAAAAGCCGATTGATTTTAAAGTCTTCGAATTTTAAAGTCTTCTCGATTATTTATAGGAAAGTCCCGTGTCGAACGATAAAAAGCTGACCTTTAATTTTAAAGTCTTCGAATTTTAAAGTCTTCGAAGGAAAGTCCTGTGTTGAACGATAAAATGCCGTCGTTAAGTCGTTTAACGTCGGCTTTTTATCGTTCAACACAGGAATTCGAAGACATTAAAATTAAACGTCGGCTTTTTATACACAGGACTTTCCTATAAATAATCGAGCACCCCCTTCGTCCCCTTCCTCAGAAAAAAAAACCCAAACCCGACTCTGCTTCGTCGTCTCCTTCTTCTACATCACCCAGAGAGAGATCTTGACACTCACACACGAAGGCAGAAATGGAGTCGTCTTGCACATCTCTCGACTCCGTGTCCTCCCTCCTGAGCATCGCGGCCTCCCTCCTGACCACCATTGCCTTCTTCCCGAGGATCCTGCACGTGAGAGGTCTTGACACTCACCCTCAAGATCCTGCTCCGGGACTACCTGGGCGGCGGGGAGGCGGCGGCAGTGGGCGAGCTCCGGGAGGTGGTGGAGAAGGCCAAGATGACGCCGGCGGACATGAGCGAGGTGCTGCTGATGAAGAACCGGAGGAACAAGGAGAGGGCGGTGGGGGAGCTGCTGGAGGTGCTGAAGGCGAGGGCGGAGAGGAACGAGAAGTACGGAGGAGGGATGAGGGAGGAGTGCGAGCTGAACGGGGTGGCGGTGGAGGAGGAGCAGACGGTGATTTTTGCCTCGTGATTTGCGAGGGGAAATTTAAAAGTTCCAACTTTTTAAAAGATCCGAATTCGTGTCTCATTATGAAAAAAAAAATGTTGGGTCGAAGGTCTTATTATGGAATTAAAGCTCGCATGACTCGGCAAAAATTACAAATGAAGCTCGTACGACATATTGAGCAATGCCGTTGGTTTGTGGTCCGAGGAAGCGAACTCAACTTTCCTTTACCTAAATTGCATATTTTCTTTTCTTTATAACTATTCCTTTCCTCGACCGGCTGTTTCCTTAAATTTTGTGGACTAACATGATAACTCATATTAAATTATTAATTAATTTTCCGTAAGAAAAAGAAAGACCTTGGTCACTAAGCGCGATCTCGTATTGGATCCCCTCCTAGAGCTTGGAATTCGCGGCATTCAGAGAAGATGACCATGTTCGGAAGCCAATGCGACCGCGTAACTTTGTTCAATTTCAAAAGAGTGCTCACATATTATGATAACTAAAGAGACAAAAAACTCGGACAAAAAAAAACATAAAAGAGAGACAGAAAGCATTGGACGTTAATAGCATCAAAGGTGAAGTAGGAGAACGAGTCCATGTGCAGAATTTCCTCAGTTTCAGAAATAATACAGCTCAAAAGCTTTAAACATTATTAACATCAGTAATAGTGGACTGATGAGAGGGCATGAAACCATGAACTACACATATCAGAAGGTAACAACAGAAAGCAATCAGAAAATCAAAGTAAAAGGCCTACCCAAATAAAAAGCAGTTTTTCTTTCTGTGGAAGAATTTAGAACAAGGCTATTCAAACTATTGCTGATTTGATTCCAAGTCTTCAAAATTCCTTACGTTCCTTCCAAGCCATCAGTTCTCCATTCCGGACAACGGAAGGATTTCGAAGTTTTCTTGGTGGATTTAAATCCGTCATGCCATTTCCAGTAGGAAACATCTCTGTCCCCTTTTTTTAGCATGGACTGGGCAATTCCATCTTTCTTGAACCCTAGTCCAAATAGCAAAAGACACCTGACAGTGAATGATAAGATGATCAACAGGCTCGCCAGAATTTTGAGACATGCAGCACCAATGTGATGGTTGTTTTTACGGAGATACGCGCATGCATGCTTGATTGCTTTCTCTATTTTGGAAGAACTTTGTACTGGCATGTTGTACTGGGATTTGTAAATTGTCAGATTCGATGCTATTGATCATTCTGCATTTTAATAATTTGTTTGATTTCTTTGCCATTGTGTTTATTGTGAATTTTCTCTTGTGGGTCTTGGGACTTAGATCTGGTGTAATTGATGGAGCCATCAGTATTTCTTCTGTTCAGGCTCACTAGATTGTGTTCATTATATTGATTATCATTTTAATGATTTTATTCTATAGGAGTTCTCTTCTTGGATCTCAATGGAACAGATTTTCATTAGGAGCTACAGAATCGCTGTTCTCACACTTCATAGTGCATAAAGTAGCAAACAGCAGTTTTCTGTATTATTTGGTTCCTTAGTGTAAGTACCAAAAAGAGCACATTTGTTTTAGACAATGAAACAAGATAAATATGTTATAATTATATTATGTATAATGTGATCCCACGTTCAGTTTATCATTGCCCACATTAATTAATTTCGTCAACGTTTATTGAGTGCATTCAAATACGTAATAACAATGATCGTCCAATATTAAGATAACTATCTTGTCAGAAGAAGTTATCTATAAAGATATGCTTGGAGATATAAATAGGTCATTTAATCCAAACCTTCTCCTAAGCTGATTATTTGAGATATCCGAAAATACATGATCGATGTTGAGAGGGCAATTGGCTAGAAGTACTTATCAACGATCGCCAAAGCTCTGCGCATTAGGTTCTCGATTTCATCAATGGCTGGACGTTAGTGCAGAATTTTTCACGTTTCCGCAAATGACTCTAATTATGCACGATTTTGTTTATTCATGAATAATTAGAATATTCAATCTTCCGCTATAGTTAATTATATCCATTTGTCATGCAGTGGTTATGGAATGCGGATAAGTCCTCTCACGAGCCACGGTTAAGAGTGAAGTATGTTCCCCATCATTTGGATGATAGCTGGTTGATTTTCATAAATGATGAAAAGTTTTTCTTTTCTGCTTTTCTATCTTGCAGAACTTCTAGTCCCTACTTGGCTGGCCTATAATTGACATAATTCTTGATTTCTTTTAAGGCATTTTTTGGATCATTATCTGGATGCTTAGCAAGGGGGCCAAGGGCAGTTTTCCAAGTTTATCCAAAAAGTATAGCGTGAGTTGATTTTGAGTTCTGCTATGCGTGCTGGATTTGCAGGTGGTGTGGTGGTTGACTAACCCACATAGGTACCTATATTATTACCAGAACTTATTTTAGTGTTCGATATTGATTGAACAACATAGGTTGTGTATATCTTAGTATATATTATGTCGTTTGGAAGTCTTCTGTGACGGTAAAATTTCTAAGAGCGGAATAAGAGAGCTTTCATTGGAGAGGAACACCTGTTTTTGTAATTATTGGAAGCTAGAAAGTCGTGTGGATGGAAATGCTTTAATCAACATTGTAGATGATTTGTCTTGTAATTGAGCACATTTGGTTCTGAGCTCTTTTTGTATACGAGTTTTCACCCCCTTATTGCCGTTCAGTAAATTTTTCGTTTACCTATCAAAACATAAATAATTTTTTGTGAAATTACTGTCAATAATCTTAGTAGTTTATTCCTAAAATAGGTGATATCTTTTTTATGAAATTATCAAATGTGGGCATAATACACTTTAGCTGTTACATCACAGTCTCACTTTGTTCATTCTCTCACTAACGGGCTGACGTTGCCTAGGATAATTGGCAAAATCGAGCTTAAAAAGTTGATCTATGATTATGCCCAGATCCTTATCAATATCATGTCCAGACTCCGGAGTTGCTTGTTATTTATAATGGCAAGCTTTCCTTTTTCTGTTTTCTTTGAGGGACTGTCTAATGACAAGTCCAAGCAAGAGATGTGCCATTCAACAATAGTATTTCTCAAACGCTTCGGATGCAGAATAAGTGCTTTAGACTGTCTATGTGATAAGAATCTGACTGTTCCAAATAAAGGCTGAGCACTGCCATAGTAATTTGGATGGTTGCCTCTATGAGAATCTTAGCGAAGAAAAATGAACTAATCTCGAAATCATTGTTGAAAGCAGCACGAAGAGAAGGAAAGAATACCTTGTGCTTACTTGTGGGCCACATCGGTCAGCACTGCCGTACCAAAGGGAAAAGGGGTAGATGGGCAAAGTTCCTCCGATGATAGTAGTGGTGATGAAGACAATCGAACAGTGAGTTTGCAAATTTGAATATTATGTTAGACTTGTTGTAAACATTGGTTTGCTTATTAAATTTAGTTTCTTTCTATCTTTCTTTCTTTCTTTCTTTTTCTCTTTGTTCTTTTTTAGGCTTATTCTATATGTGGGTTTGCTTAAGGAACTCTCTCTCTCTCTCTCTCTCTCTCTCTCTCTCTCTCTCTCTCTCTCTCTCTCTCTCTCTCTCTCTCTCTCTCTCTCTCTCTCTCTCTCTCTCTCTCTCTCTCTCCTTTTGTTATTCTTATGTGAACAATTAAATTTTGATGAGTGTTCTCAATTAAATATTGAGTGGGGTTATTCTTATGTGAACATTTACTTAAGTGTTTGGATGCTGAGTTTTGAGGGAGTTCAGATTATATTTAACATGATCCAAATTGTATTTGCATGTACAAAATATTCAAGCAGGAAGTTTGAGACTTGTGTATTGTTCTACAGAGTCATGATACCCAATCAAACTTCTTGCGACAGTGAAGTAGATAAACAATGCCTTGGTATCACCTGATGAAAAAATCAATGTCCTAAGTGATGTTGTTGACATTACAAATGTAGGCAGCGCTACTTGAGTTTTCTTCTTTTTCCCTCTCCATTTCATTTTCTTAGAAAATTGTTCAAACAATTTATTGATTTGTGAACCTTTACTAGGTATCCTTTTGGGTATCATTTTCAATAAAGCTAAAAGAATCACCGATGTTACTTTTTCCCTTGACGAGGGGACAGGATGGACTACTGTAACAGATGCTACATTTAACAAATTTGTTTGTTTTCTTATTCCATAGTATGACTTCCATCTGAGTGTTGATGTTACTTGATGCTAATCCTCTAATTCTTATCTTCATGTTTTCTTTTTGCATAGTTCAAGAAAAGCTTTCTCCTCCTTTGAAGAGGCTCCTCCGATAAATGAATCTCATGTACATACATACATAAGCCTGGCATATCCATTATGATTGGCCACATAAAATGTTAGCATAAAACAGAAAACAGATCATGTATTAGTCTTTTTAAAATCATACATTGACAGATAATTTTTGCTGTTATGAGTTCTTGAATCTTATGAATATTCAAACAAATATGTAATTCATCTCTTATTCTTACTATGTTGTTTTTAAATTGATTGGTTAATCCTTTTTAAATATCGAGCTGCACGAATAATTGAATATTCGTAGGTGCAAAGTATAAGTAGTATGCCACTACTTATATACTCAGGATGAGGCCTTCTTTCAACTTGTACCCAAGAAGTATTGTCTTATCTACTCGTATCTTGGATTTTGATTGGATGACTCTCATTCGCAGTGATACCGGAGATTTTTACAGTGTGAGAGTCTATCAGAAAGGCTGCTTCCTTTTTTTAACTTCTTTCTCTTTGGAAGCAAATTTAATGTAGCATGCGTGATTGATTCTTGTGGAAATGGTCATGGCATGATTCTCAGGCAATTTTTTCCATAAAGTGCAACATGCTGAAATTTACGATGTTGGGGAATTGTTGGCAATGTATCAGTAAGTGTTTAACGCAATTTTACCATTTGTGTGACCTTTTGTCACGACCTACCCATCCCGATTGGAGATCAAAAAATGATTGAATAGGTCAAGAGGTATTTGTCGATAAATGTGAACATCGATTAATTCGTTTGAAGGACAAACCAAATGGTTCATTAATCCATGGAACGAGGCACTCTCAAGTCTCATATCTTATGCGATAAGAAATGTCTAAACTAAGCATTCAATTGGAGTCACCACTAGTCATGATCAAGGATTGGCTAGAAACCTTTATCGTAACGTGAGGGTGTCGTCTAAATATGCGCAAAAATCAAAGATTCTAAGGATTGGGGACTTGATTACACCAGTGTTCTAACCAGTGCCCTTTCGGTACCTAAACTTGAACGTTCGCAAACTAACGTACCGGACAGTCTATCGAAAAAACTTAAGATTCCACCTAACCGTCCTAAACATGCAAAATAATAACCAATATATTAAAGATGTGCAACCAAATAATCGACATGAAAATAAACAACCAACGACCTAACAACGTTTCTAAAAAGGAAAAGGCAATCAAAAGTACTAAAGTAAATCCCTAATAACTTATTCATTTTTTGGGAAATTTTTCAAAGGTTTTCTCAATTTTTACAAGCTTTAAACTAAATCTAGAATGAAATTAACACTAATATCTAGTGAAATTAACTCAAAAACTAATTTCTAAACATTTCCCAAATTTTCTAAATTTTTAAATTTTTTATTAATAAAATAAAGCATTCCGGACCAGGTCCCCCGACCCGATCCAACCCGGCTCTTTGACCCGCCCGGGATCCCTTTTTCTATTTCTTTTCTATTTTTTAATATTTTCTTTTTTTGTATTTCCCTTTACCCTTTATTCCTTTTTCTCCTTCTTTTCCATTTTTCTTCTTCCCTCCTGGACGTCTTCTTCCCATTGCCCAGAAACTAATACAAGAAGCCCAGAACACCAACTTTTGCTTTGCGTTCTTGCTACCAAGAAATTTTTAACGCTACACATTGGGTCTAAAACACCGGAACTTCAACAACAATAACAACGTCCTATGCTCAACAAGAATGGCACTATCTCACGCTACCAAACCAACCATCAGAGTTAACGAGTCTTACCATCGTCCATCGCAATGACCGGCCAAACACATCACATACGCAACTACATCATCAGAGAACACAGAAGACGGCCCCTTTTCACTTGGTCACTCTATCGCTCTCCGAAACTCTCTCGAGCTCGCCCTCTCGAGCTCACTCTCTCTCCGTCCGTCCCTTTTTCTATACCCCTGAAACTCTCCCCTCTCCCCTCTCTCCTCTCTCTTCAAGCTCCCTCTTTCTTTATCCCTGAACGGTGCTTCTTTTCTTTGGGGACCACCGCCTGGCTGCACGTCTGGCATCCTCGGCGTCGCGCTAATTTGGCCAATTTACATTTTAAATGCTAGTCTACCGGACCGGCAAAAATCAGGTGTCAACACCTTTCTTTCCTTAGCAGCTTCACTTTTAAAATAAGGATAGGATGTATGTCCAGGTTCACGGACACTTGAGAGTACTTCTTTATATGAAAAGAGAATACAATGATTGCATCTACAATGTTAAATATGAGTATGACGATAACTCTCATATATTATTAATTTTTGTTCTGATTGTCACTTTGTCATTCTGCTTGCAGAAATCTCAGGTTAGTGCGGCAGCCTTAGATGTCAAATCCAGTTACGAGTAACTCCATGAAGGCACATCTAGCATCCCCACCAAATCAGGCATTAGTCTATTAGATTGAATTGTGCTTGTAATTTTTCATAGTAATCATGGTCTTAAATGTATTTTTTCGATGATTGACATATTTAGCCGAATGCTTACACATATCTAACACCAATTCATGAATAAAATTTCATTCCTCAGATTCTCAATTGTATGAATTTTGTTCCAAGCTGCCGTCCAACAAAAGAAAGAAATCCTTTAAGGAGTACGGGGCAGCTAGATTGCTTTAGAGGGGAATGAACGAGGGGAGAAATTCCCGAAGATAGAATAAAATTATTTAACACTGAATGTCTTGTTATTTGCTGGGTACCACACCATCTTGTCTTTGAATGAATAAAGAGCCAAAAGGGAGTTAGTGAGGAAAGCTCCCGATAATGAGAATTTCTAATGCAAACTGGGTTCCAATAAATGGAAACCCTCTAAACACATAGTCAGGAACCATGGCATGCTAGTTGGCTACTAAATAGATTTCCAAGCACAAGCCCAAAAAGGGCAAGAATCTTCGGTTGCTTATGTGAGATCTTAAGAGTCATTGTGCACTGACATTTTTGGAGAGCTCCCACAAAATCAAAATGTGGTTGTGGCCACAAACTAATGTTTTTACCTAGTTTTGGTGAGGATGGATGGTTCCATCAATCTACAACCTAAATAAGAATGCTTAAAGGATTAGGACTCTTCTATCTACTAAGATTTAAGTACTATTAGTTTTTTACCGAGCTTCCATTTTTACTGTGTGTTTCCTATTTTAAAGTTGGATTCATGTTCCTATCTAGACTTAGCGTAGGTCTTAGTAGAGTCTCTTAATAAGGTTTTTTCCTGTGAAGAATGTAATGAACGTTGAGTGAATGAATTTGTTTTGAATTTTGGCAAGTCTGTCTTTTGAATGGTGTGACGCAATTCTTCTCTTCATCTTGATGCTTAGGGAGATGTGATGCTTCGAGGAATGCATTCTTCTTGAGTTGTGATTTGCTGTAAGTCCCGTTTGAATCTCGATCCTCATAGGGCTGACTATTTTGGACTCAGAGTTCCACATCATTGGATTATATTCAGAAAGGTTAAACATCATGTCTCCATTTTGAAGATAACATGTTCAGCCAAAAAATATGCAGCACCTATTTTGGAGATGAATACATTAAAATTTTGTGGGGTTCCAAGTGATCCTTAAGATTGTCAAGTGTTCATGAAGATGAAAACAAAATCAACTTGCAGTGGACGGCACTTTGGTCATGGTAAGATGTAAGATCAATCGTGTTTCTTTTCTCAAATAAAAAAGATCAATGGTCTGAAGAGGTGATAAAAGTGACAAACAGTCAAAACTTGGCTGGAAAGGGGAAAAGGGCACCTGAACGAAACGAGAGTGCCTGTGCATAGCACGGGCACTCAGACTAGTATCCACCTAAAACGTCTGCTTTGGTTTTGCAGAAGCCTTTGGAAGTCGCGTATATCTAGATGACATTGTGAAGAAGATGAAAACTCGATGACATGAATCAAATTTTGCAATTAAACCTCATGGAAAAATGTCACGTTCTCTTTTGGACTGATCTTGTTCTGCCTCAACTCTTTTATGTAATGTTTGTGTCAGTAATTAATTTGCGTATTAAGGTGGATGCTTCTCAGCGCTTCTAGTTTTTCTTCCATTATGGATGGTGCCTCCTCAATGACATGATTTCTTCAAGTCAGGGGAGATTCCTAACTCAGTTGGCAGCTTGCAGTAGCCAAACTCTTACTGATGTTTTCTTTTTCTTAACTTGGGTTATGTTGCAGATTACACTAATTGGGAAACGCAGATTTAGCATAATTAGCGGTAGACATGTCCTCATCAAGATCCCGAGATTTCGAATTCAATTGCTATGCCTCCTCCGCACAAATATGTATATTCTGACAGATTACTTTGTTTTCATCGATGGTAAAAAACCAACAACGATGAAAAACATGTCTACGAGTGCATACTGCATAGTGACAAGGCAGGTTTGGGCTTTTTCACCTGGTATCTATTTAATTGGTGAGAACGGAGGTTGAAGTTGAATAAAGTCATGTGACGAGTACATATCGAATGAATTCACTTTCTACTCGTACTCGGTTTCACGATTTCAAAGTTTATTTTAAAGGTTAGCCTGTATTGAAACCGTAAATGCTCCACTCATTCTACATTTCTAGAGCGAGTTTTCGCGGATGAATTCGATTACGGTTCTAATCTATACTAAAAAATCGTTGGGAGCATCAATTCATCGTGACACAAATCTAATGCAGCAACGAAAAGAACTCCAATCTATGTTTGTCGGATTGGGAATCGTGGTTTCTTTAGTTTGGTTTCTTTTGGAGAAGGAAAACAAAACGGAAAAGTTCTATCAAGTCTGGTATAATTTGGTAAGGTTCGATGCGATTATTGTCATTCTCAGCGACATAGAAATTAATTGAGTAGTAAGCAATTAATTAGTAAAAACAATAACTTTGACATTGCGTGATTTTTCACATTAGTTTTGGGGTTCCCAAATTTATATGGCTTTCTAATTCGAGAAATCAAATTCAACAAAGTAGCAAGTTTAGTTGGCTAATATAGACTACGAACTAGCGATTAGGCTTTTTTATTTTTTCTTTCCTCGTTCAAATTGAACAATCAACACCTACACTTCAAATCGATCACCTCATTGTCATAATTTTTGCAAAATTTTAACCTCAATGGTCAAATATTTTGATGCCCGTCAGATTTTTTGGCAAAAAGTTCCTCGATATCACTCAAGTTATAACATTCAAAAATTCAATTGAAAAGACTATGGCACAAAACGTGCCCTACTTTGTGCCATAATTTAAGGAGCTCGGTATCGTTGCCCTTGCTTTTGTCGTTGATGGATGTCCAATAACAAAGCGCGTCTACTATATCCACTAATTCTTTTTTTGTCCATTTTGTTATTTTCTCATTATTCCATCCAAATATAGCACAAGAGAACTAGCCCGAATGAACACAACTTTTTATAGCTTTCCCTAGCTATTTGAGTCTCTTAACAGAACAGAGAGCAAGTATCACAAAATGAAAGAGACCATTTAATACAGGAAATAGCTAAGATAGTCCTCGATGGCATTACAAGATCATCTAGTAAAAACCACAAACTTCCTTCTTTGAGGAAGCCAAGTAACTGTAAAACAAAACGATGAGCATGCCATGCTCAAACCAAACCATAAAGAAGAAAAATTACACCTTCAATTCTTCTAAATTGAGCTATCTATTCGTTTCCGCCGGTATCGGCCAATTAAACCCTCCTCTCCTGAGCAAGTGGTTCTTGATTGTATCCTCTGTCTTGCTGTGGATCAGCATGAGGTCCATTATATCCTCCCCTTCCGCAGCCACAAAAACCATGTCCTCTTCCTTGACCCTACCTCTAGCATAACCCTGGTTGCAGCCCCAACCTCCATCATTATACTCAGAATTCACAAAGCCATTCCCTGAAACAAGCAATATTATAGGTTGGAACCAGAAAGCAAACATTTAGAGGATTGCAGATGCAGCAGAGGGTATGTGCCCATCGGCATACTCCTCAAAGGAGTACATTAGCGTTTTGGTGCTATTACAACAGAATATGACAACAATTTAGTTAACCATGATGCAAGATCCTATATCTAAAACACAGCCTTCCATGTGATCTAAAAAAATGTTCAGTTTTGTGAATGCAATACCTCTAGCTCTTCGTCTTCCTCTGCCCCCGCGACCTCTTCCTCGCCCACTAGGTGATCTGCCTATTTAAATGAGGAATATAATTAGAAGAAACCTAGAGAAACAACATAACAGTCATTGGTAGACAATAGCGACAGAATGATTTCTTGAAGTACTTCCCTCAGAATAAAGCTCTGATGATGTCTTCACCATCTCAACAGGCAATGGAGGCTGATACCTGCAATAGAGGGCAGTTGCGCCATATGATGGATAAAGCACCGAGCTCTTAATATGTCTAACTCTCAATATGAAGAATCAATGACAAGAGAAGAACACCATGAACTCAACAACAGCCGATGTGTCCAGTCCCTTCTTTGAAAGAGTTACTGCAATCATCCACACATGCCACGTGGTCTCCAGCCAATCCAAACAAGAGACAGACATTAAATGGAGAAAAAAGAGCAATTTTGAGATTGAATATATATGGCCAATCAGTTTGCAGCTACACTTACGCGACAATCCCCCGTCTGAATATCAACATGCAGCTCCAAAAGAACACATCTCCAATGTTGGTTAAGCAAATAGCCTGGTCTTGGGCAGCAGTGGCAAAATTATGACCACCAGCCAATCTGTTAGAGTTCAGCGGATACTGTGCCAATGGGCAAATGGCTCGGAAGAGGTTTTGGGTGCCCGCTTAGCCAATTCTGGTATCCCGAATACATGCCAGAACATCAATTTTTCATCTGCTGCTGCAGATGCCACCGTGCACCCATCCGGACTCTGCATAACAAGTATGCGGCAACGAGTATCAGCAAAACGATCAACTCAACAAGAAAACTTCAAAAGTATTTGCACTGAATTGCGGATGAATATGATATGCAGCATACAAGTAATACCTGTGCCAGGAACAGAACCCTAGATGCGTGTCCAGTCAGCTCTGCCATCGTTCCCATAGATGGATACTTCCAAAGAATGAGCTGGTTCTCAGTACGCCCGTGAGAGCTTAGCAATTCCCTCTCCCTCATGCTCCACAGCAGCGCGCACACCTCAGAACCGGTGTCCACTGAATTCAGACACGCGCCCGTGCACGTGTTCCAAAATTTTATGCTCCTGTCGCTCCCTCCCGAGGCCAGTAAGTTTCCCTGAAACGGGCACCAAGCAAGGGCTTTCACAGCAGCAGTGTGGTCTTCGATCCTGTGAAGCCACTGAGTGCCTGAATTCAAAGAGGATCTGGACCTATCCCACAAGTAGAGGAGATTATCCTTTCCTCCGCTAGCCAGCTGTTTTCCCGAGGTCGACCACTTCAGCCCGCAAACTTCTTGGCGATGCCCCCTGTAGGTTCCAACTACGTGCGATTTAATTCTTATATCATTGTCGGTGATTTTACAATCCATACCTCCTGTCGTGAGTATGTGATTGTTCCAGGCCAAGGAACAAACTCGGAGTCGATGGCCTCCTCTAAAAGTTCTCAGCTGCATTATAGGAAACGAAAATAAAAAGCAATTAACGCAGCCTGAATAATAACCCACTCGTCAGCCACAGACGAAACACTAATGCTATCAAAACAAGAAGCAACCAGCTTACCTGTCTTTGAGCAGAGAAATCCCACAGCTGGACATGAGAATTTTGTAAGCCAATGGCAATATTCTGACCATCAGGAGCCCAGCTCACGCTCGTGACGGGACCCTCGTCCTCATTGAAGGTCACCAGTTCTGTAGCAGAGCCGTTGGAGGCATTCCACAAGTACACTGACTGCGAAAGAGCAATTGCTACCAAGTTGTTGGCACCCCAGTCCAGCAAGTTCAAGTAATAATCGTCCAATATATAAGGGGCTTCAAGCATCCTCTGGCACGTCTATCAATCGACAAACCAAAGAAAATATGTCAAAACACAAACCCTACAGTCTTTGACAGCACAAGCAAAGCCAGTACATACTTATGTTCCATGAAACAAATGCTAACTTGATTGTCAAGTTTTACGTAGCGAATAGAAGAAACAGTAATAGGCACGAATTTTAGGCTACCTTGGGTATTGATCGACAGGGCTTGGCGGATTTAGGCTGGGAAGTCGCGGGTGAGAGCCAGTTTTGTGGGATTAGCTCTACCGGGGTGGGCAGCTTGTTCTTAAATGCCAGGATCCGGGATCGGTTCATGTCAAGTGCCTCTGCGAGAAATTTCTGGTACGCCTCACTTGATGTTGACATCACGGCAGACTTCTCCTTCCACTTCTTCCCTAGAGTGAAGAGGGAACGAGCGTAGTCGAAGTCCATAGCTGAGCGGTTCGGGATGAATCTATCCAACTGTGATAATAAAAAAAAATCACAGAATTAGAAGGGAACAATTCTATTTGGAACTTACCAACAAGAAGAAGAAGAAAGAAATGGCAAAATTGCTTGTAAATCCTCGCAAAAGAAGAGGGAATTAATCATAACTCTGTTTTTGTTCAAAGAAAAGTACCGTATGGTTTCTCTGTCTGCGATGAATGTTATAAGAGAATGGCGACAGAAAAGTCGTAAGAAGCCCTGTATAATTTCGCAAATATCACTCAATAGCATCGTGAAATAAATAGCCCTAGAGAACTCGCATTGCAACTCGAGTCTCCATCAAAACCCTTCATCCGCAGAACATTCATGACCAGAAAACAAGCAATTCTTAAAAAAGGTCTCTGTAAACGATGAAAAAGCGAAAAACCAGAAGCTTACGTTTTCTCGAGAATTCTTCTTGTGGAGGTATTCCTGGTAAGGATCCAGAGAACCCTTCTCGCCCGGCGAAGCCATGGTCCCGGCAGCAGAGGAGCTGGGTCGAAATCCTGCAAAAGAAAGAGAAAAGAAGAAGGGAAATTTCAAAGGAGAGAAGAAGACCCACAAAGAGGGACCGAGCGTTGATGATGGGTATAGGTCGTCGTCACTGTTTCTCGCTGTGCCCTTAAATCAGAGGCGCCGACACACAGAGAGCGAGAGATTTCAGAGAACGGAGAGGTCGAGAAGGGAGAGCTAGTTCGCAGGTGAGAGAGACAGAGAGATGATGAAGAAGATGTGAGATGATGATCTTGAGTCAGAGGCGGGTCGGATCTTATATTTATAGAAAGAGGAGCTGTTGGCCTTCGTCGCGTTCGTCGGACGCGACCAAGGCGCGTGGGTAATCTGAGGTAATTATTTCGGAAGTCTATTTTTTGACCTTTTCTCTCCCGAATTTTCGAAAACGGAAAAAAATGAAAAAAATTAGGGTCAATAAAATGAATTAAATAAAAATATTTTGTTAATTTATTATCCTTTCTTCCTTCTCTAAGGCGACTCGTCACTCCCCATGAAATTATGGATCAATTTTACTTTTTCAATCAACAGTAAGAAGAAGAAAACCCACTTAAGGGTGCGTTTATTTTACGAAAAATTTAAAATTTTTTTTCAAAAATTGTTTGGTTGTATTGCTTACAAAATGAATAAATTACATCATCCAATAAAACAGTCCCACATAAAAAAATTTTATGATAAAAATATTTTTTATTGACTAATTTTTTTAAGTGATATAACTAATTTTTTTTTTAAAAATGTTTTCCAAATCTTAAAATTTTCGTGAAACGAACGCACCATAATATTCTCTAATCATCACTTTAATTAATTAATCAATAAAAGTAATTGGTGATTTTTTTATACATAAGGAAATTCAATAATAGGGCACCTCAAATATCATGTAGAAATCAATGTCCATAAAATAACAGGGGGCAAATTAACATTCCATTTTTTTACTTTAACAGACTACAGATCTTGATAATCGAATTTCGCAAAATATCATTTCTTTAATGAAAAAAGACTATATCAATCATCCAACAATTTTTTTCCGCGAACGTATGATAGTTGGTTCTTCTCCAAAAATTGGGACATTGCAGATACCAACCCAAATTGGTGTAATCTCCGGTCTGAATATTAACTTGCACCTCCAAAACAACTTTTTTTAGACACAGGAACAACTTAGAGAGAGGGAGAGAGAGGGGCCAAATCTCTGCATTTGCCTTGTCTCTCTTCCTTCTTCACTGTTTCTTCTCAGTGAAGAAGAAGAGAAGAGGGAAGAGGAAAGCTTCAGCTGGAGCTTGAAGCAATTGTGGTTGCGAATGGCGGCGGAATGACGATTTCTTCTCCTCTGCGGCCGAGGAGGTCTGCGAAACTACCAATGTGTACATTGCGATCTTCATTTCCATTCAATTGGTTGCCTAATTCATGTCAAGACGTCGTGGAGGTTTGATGAACTAGAGGGATTCTGTCTTACAATTCTTCGAATGTTGAAACAGCATACTTTGGGGGCATATAGCTTGGTGCTTAGATGCTTCGGGTGCCTAGCTTGTGGACTGTGTGCTTTGTTGCTTTTGAGTTGTGACTGATTCTTGAATATCTACATAAGTTCATTCTTGGGTTCTAAATATGCCACCAAAATCGATGAAACGGCACTTCAATTTGAATTTTTATTTAATTTCTTGTCCAGCGAAAGCTAGTTTGCTTTGTTGTCTCGGCACTCAATCCGACGGTTTCGATCCTGCTAGTGGTGAAAATGAAGAATGAGTTCATGACATTGCGAAGCTTCTGTTAGCTATTTACAGTTTGCATGGCAATTGCTGTCTTTCACTGGCCGATTGTATGCGTATTCACTAACAAATGCTTTGGTTTGGCCCTTTTTTTTTGTCAGAAAGTGAAATACTTCATTAAACTAGTCAAAAGTGATAGGGCCTGTGAGAGGGGCTTCGGTACATAAAAGATCCCAAAGGGCTGGGGAGGGGATAAAACCCAATTCTGAGGTAAATAGTTTTTCCTATGGGCTCTAGCAACCCAATCTGTCACTAAATTAGCCTCTCTAAAGAAATGGGCTACTTGAATATTTGAAAAGGAAAGTAACATATCCTTGCACTTCATGATAAGGGCATGAGCCTCCCACGTGAACTGATCTGGACTCCTTAAAGCGTTGACATTAATTGGATTGTTTTACATGTATTTTTATGCTTTTGCTGGTTCCTATACGTAAGCAGAAGTTATTTTGGGATTTCAGTTACTAAAACCTAGCATGAGTAGCAACGGAGTTGAAGTTGAATTTGAAAGCGTTGAAGTTTACTAAAAGTGTTTAGTCCAGCTTCATGTGCGGATACTTTTCTTCACATACCATAATGTTAGCTATAAAAACATTTGAAGTCTATCTTAATAATGTCATCGTCACTGCCTAGGCAATTGGGTAGGCTTTCTTAACGAGTACACACTTGCTGTCCGGCTTGCCTGTTGTTTTGTCATGTCCACTATTTCTGGGCAAATGCAGTTGGCATGTTCTCTTATGGTTTATTTGGTTTGCCAGGATGGAATCAACGTGCAGAGCATGGGATAGGGAGATGAGAGAAGCATTATCACCTGATGATTTGAATGATCTCTATAGGGACCTCGATTACCCGATTTTTTTACCTTAGATTCTTCTGTCAAAAGTTATCAATTGCAGTAGGTCCTTAAAATTCTCATCATTGGTCTTCTTAGAGATGTAGAATAGGTCACTACTACACCATTGGCTTTTAGCATCTTCTACTTCGTAGATTCGCCTTACGCTTCCTTGGTTTGTGGCTTGAAGTTGGAAATCACATTGTATCACACATCTTTCAACCTCTGCTTACAGACCGGTTGAACATACAGAATAATTTTTTTGAAGCTGTGTGCTGTTTTTTTTCCTTGGAACTGATATATGTCTTCCTATTGGATCTTTTTAAGTTGGAAGAATTTGAGAGAGCAGTCAGGCTTATGAAATATGCTAGCGCTAGGCTCTTTAGATGCACGAAACTCGACAATAAATTTCTCTATATTCAGTTGGAAGGTAATAAAACAATCTAATCATAAGCAAAACTTGTGTGCTTTTCACGTTCCCTCAATCTCGGTTGAATCGCCATCTCTTATTGAACTTATGTACGCTGCATGACACTACACCATCGACTTGCTCTTGGAGGCGGGTGCAATCACATAGCGGAGAACATCACATTGCCCTAGGAATGCTAATCATGCCACGGATCGTGTGGTGAAGGCCCGTCGCACTAATTCCCTAGATCCGAAATGGCTGTCTAAACCTCTTGATTTCCTTTGGTGTCACATGATAATTCATTTAAAATTATTAATTATAGTGATGCGCATGGAAAAAAGAGACCATAAATTCCCCCCTTTTTTCCATGTTGTTTCCTTCGTCAGCTGTTCTGGTTCTCCCCTGCAAGTCAAAAAGGAAATGTTTATACCAATCAAGCCAGAGCCAATCCCTCTCATCCCCCAAAACCAAGACCCAGAGAGAGAGAGAGAGAGAGAGAGAGAGAGAGAGAGAGGGAGAGAGGGTGCCGCGTGTATGGGGGCTCTGTCACCGTCACTATTCCGTTTCTTTTGAGAGGGAGAAATTTGGGGAGAACACGCTCAATGGACCAAGGGCGATGACACTCACCTCACCAGCATCCCCTCCCCTCCTAACCCCTCGTAATGAGCCAATCAGCCACACCCATCCTGCCCCTTTTCCTTCTTATTTTTATTAAATAAATCCATAGTAAGAAGGGTCGTTCCAGAGTGGACCGAGTTCGCGTAGACTCGATCCATCGGAGTCGTTATGTCATATGAGTTGTACGTTAAACCTCACAAAATCAATAGATCGAACTTGTGTGAACTCGATGTGCCCTCGGATTTCTCGCTACAAGACCGGCATGCAATAACAAACGTTACACAGAAAATGTGGCTAAAAATTGAAACTTTATCGAATTCACATCGTCAATGTAGTTATTTTTGGATCGTCGATTGCATTCTTGTAATCCAGATTTCGATTACTGTAGAATTTTATCGTTTGGTTGGTTAACAAATATACTCGGAATACACTTTACGAAGTCCTCTACAAATTTATGGTCGTGCCATTGAAAATAAATGAAATTGTTACGTGGCATGTGTGTCATAAGGCCAAAGCCGGGGGCAACGTGTTTAGATATAAGAGGGAATTTTTTTGGAGACTTTTTTTTTTTTGGCTTTATTCTCGCTTTTTTGACTAATCAACTTTCCCATATCAACCGCATTTCACCGTCGCACAGGGTCCTTCCTCCATAGCAGCAGCAGCAGCAAGCTGTAAGAAGCTTCCACGTAATAGAATACGGGGAACGGCTGTTAAAGATACGAAGGGGGGGTCCTCAATTATTTGTGGGAAGGTTTTAAGATGATGATGGCTGACGTTTGCTTTTAAGTCGGACGACAAAAATGATAGAAAAATTGCAGTCGCCGATTGAAAATCGGTCCCTCGGACGACAACCGTCGAAAAACTGCGCAATTGAAGACTACTCTTCACTTGCGCAGTTTTTCGATGGTTGTCCTCCGAGGCACCGCTTTTCAATCGGCGACTGCAATTTTTCTTCCTATAGTCTTCAATTACGCAGTTTTTCGACGGTTGTCGTCCGAGGGACCGATTTTCAATCGGCGACTGCAATTTTTCTTCCTATAAATAATCGAGCACCCCCTTCGTCCCCTTCCTCAGAAAAAAAAACCCGCTCTGCTTCGTCGTTTCCTTCTACTCCACCCAGAGAGACCTTGACACTCACACGCGACGGCAGAAATGGAGTCGTCTTGCACATCTCTGGACTCCGTGTCCTCCGTCCTTAGTATCGTGGCCTCCGTCCTGACCATTGCTGCCTTCGGCCTCAGGTTCCTGTACGAGAGAGGTCTTCACCCTCACGCTCGTGATTCTGCTCCGGAACTACCTGGGCGGCGGGAAAGCGCCGGCGGCGGCGCCGGGCGAGCTGAGGGAAGCGGTGGAGAAGGCCAAGATGACGCCGGTGGACATGAGCGAGGTGCTGCTGAACCAGAACCGGTGGAACAAGGCGAGGGCGGTGGGAGAGCTGCTGGAGGTGCTGAAGACGAGGGCGGAGAGGAACAAGAAGTACGGAGGAGGGCCGAGGGAGGAGTGCGAGCTGAACGGGGTGGCGGTGGAGGAGGAGCAGGAGATGGTGATTTTTGCCTCGTGATTCGTGAGTGAAATTTGGATTGAAAAAAACAATCCCATCAGCATTTCTTCTGTACGTGTTCGCTAGATTGAGTTCTTTATATTGATTTTACTCTATAGGAGTTCTCTTCTTGTATCTCTGTGGGACAGATTTTGATTAGGAGCTACAGAATTGCCATTCTCACACTTCATAGTGGATAAAGTAGCAAACAGCAGCTGAGCTTCCGTATTATTCGGTTCCTTAGTAATAAAGAGAAAATGGTTGGGCCAGTGTAATGCATTTCTTCTTTTGGCGTGGGCTAGATGTAAAACTAATTGAATTTGATGTGTGTGTTTTTTTTTTTTTATTTTGAGCATCGATGGCCTCCATGTTCTGCAGGGTATTTGGACATTGTCATGTGGTTCAAAGACAACCTCATAGTCCACCAAGCTTGCGATTTAGTTGTTCAGTTCAATTTATGCTTTGTGTATGTCATGGTTGGAACTTGGAAGACTTGTTTCTTATGATTTTTTTTCTTCCTCTTCTGGTAATAATTATGTGCAAAGTTCATAACAATGTTAAACTCAATAAGATGAATGTCGCGTTTCATTGCTTCATTGGACTTCATTGTGAATTCTTTTTTTTCCAGAAGACAATTGATGTAGCCTTTTTCTCCTAAAACTCCTTATCAGGTTTTAGTTGGATTTGATCTCACCATATATATATATATATATATATATATATATATATATATATGATCTGGATGTATGAAAAGTAATCTGGAAGCCTTTCTATTATTGGAATGGATTGTGTAAGTTTTGGGCTTCTGTACTTGTCAATCATTGCCTCATGTGCTAATTGTCCAGATGTGGAATTCTAATTTCTGATGTTCTTGTTGGTTTAGGTTGTAACTTTGATCTGGAATACCTATTGGTTATTGGTTTTCATGTGCTCTAGTTGGAGCTAGGTTTGAGTCTGCTTATTTTGTTCATCTTAAGAAATAGTTTTGTGTATGAAACATAAGTCTGCTTTTGCTGCTATGTACGTAAATGGTTTTGAAGTCCAAATGAATCCAGAGGTTCTACTTCTGCCAGAGTTCGAGCTACTTTTATAAATTCGAAACGGTCTATGTTTTTAGAAGCATGAGTAGTCTTCCTACTTCCTAGTACTATATGAACCAAAGTAAATTCCAATAGTTCAATTTGGTAAACATTAGCTGATGAAGGATGTTTTTTTATCTTGTGCAGTGCCATTTGTGTTCTCTGCGTCATAAAGCAAGTGCTTTAAACCTTAAGATCCACGTTAAAGGTATGTTATTGCTATGTGAATGGCTTTGTTTTGTCCTTCCCCTTTTTTCACTATTAGCACCATGACCTTAGAACATGGAGCTCCTAGTATTAGACATCTTAGACAGTTGAGAAAAAGGTTGCTGTATCTGTTCTTCTCTAATTAATCCGCTAACATATGGTCCTCACTAGATCTTCCCCTTTGAATTATCTATAGTGCTTTATATCATGCATATGATATTAATATTTCATTGTTGCAAAGACATGTTGATTGGTGTGTTTGACTGTAATCATTTTTCCAGATTCAAGGAACATCCATAGACATTTTAATCATGTCTAATTCCCATATTAGAGATGCTCAATCATCTCATACTCACAATTGCACTATGCCATTTCGCCACACTAGCAAATGCAAATGGCCTTGTGTTTGGACACCCCTTAGGGTTTCTATTCTTATCCTACTGACTTCATGAGAGAGAGAGAGAGAGAGAGAGAGAGAGGGAGGGAGGGAGAGGGATGTTATTTCTGCAATGTGTTTAATCTTCAGCCATGAGCCGGTTATTTACCCAAAATGGCTTTCCAAAACAGTCCTGCATACATACCAATATGCCAGTTATTTGAATAAATGAAGTAACAGGGTCAGATTTTTACATTTCATGTGTATAATGGGAGAGAGAGAGGGAGAGAGAGAGAGATTCAGATCAGAAAAATATGCATTGCTTTGCACATTTGTGCATGACATTAATGGGGTTGATTGATCTCAAATGATCACATTCACGAATAGTGAAATCTATCTATTCACATACTTTAATTTACAATTCCATCCGCTATAGATACCTACCCAAATTGATGTAATCTCCCATTGTAATCTCCCGTCTGAATATTAACTTGCAGCTCCAAAAGAAAGGATCTCCAGTGTTGGTTAAGCAAATAGCGTGGAAAAAATTCTGGGAAGAAGCGGCAAAATTATGTGCACCAGTCAATCTGTTAGAGTTCAACGGATGAAGCGCCAGTTGGAGAATGGCACGGAAGAGGTCTTGGGTGTCGACTTGGCCACTTTTGGTATCTCGAATACTTGCCAGAACATTAATCTTTCATCTCCTGCTGCAGATGCCACTGTGCATCCATTTGGAGACTGCAAAACAAGTACGTGGCAACGAGAATCAGCAAAACGATCAACTCAACAAGCAAACTGCAAAAAGTATTTACACCGAATTGCAAATGACTATGACAAGCACACAAGCAGTACCTGTGCCAGGAACAGAATTCTAGATGTGTGTCCAGTTAGCTCTGCCATCCTTTGCATAGATGGATATTTCCAAAAAATAGCTGGTTCTGAGTAAGCTCGGGAGAGCTTAGCAATTCCCTCTTGCTCTTGCTCCACAGCAGCGCACACACCTGAGAACTGGTGTCTGCCAAACAGACATGTGCCCGTGCACCTATTCCAAAATTTGATGCACCGGTCACTCCCTCCCGAGGCCAGTAAGTTGCCCTGAAATAGGCACCAAGCAAGGAGCTTTTACGGCAGCCGTGTTGGCTTCGATCCTGTGAAGCCACTGAGTGCTTGAATTCAAAGAGGCCCTGGACCTATCCCACAAGAAGAGGAGATTATGGTTTCCTTCACTAGCTCGCTGTTTGCCCGAGGGCAACCATTTCAGGCTGCAAACTTCTTGGTGATGTCCCCTGTAGGTTTCGACTATGTGGGATCTAATTCTTACATCATTGTTGGTGATCTTACAATCCATGCCTCCTGTCGTGAGTATGTGACTGTTCCGGGCCAAGGAACCAACTCGGAGAGTTGATGGCCTCCTCTTCAAGTTCTCAGCAGCATGAGAGGAATCAAAAATAAAAAGCAAAAAATGCAGCCTGAATTAGAACCCGTCAGCCAAAGACGAAACACTATTGCTATCAAAGCAAGAAGACGAAACACTATTGCTATCAAAACAACAAGCAACCAGCTTGCCTGTCTTAAGGATGGTACTTAATGAGGATGTTCACTATGTGATAGATCTAGGCAGAAAAGATCAAGCTGATAAAACAAGTGGCAGCAGAAGGACATGGAGTTCACCCAACATGGGCGATTGAAGAATCGTTGTAGCAGATAATGAAGAGAGAGAACCTACTTTTTCACTGTTGTTGACTCACCTAAAGAAAAGGGCCCAGAACTCTTTTTGGGAAGAATAGGTGTGGTGAATGTACTCCGGCAAAGTCATTGACTATAACGTTCAATCGGGTTAGTTTTTATCTAATTGACGGTGCAAACTATGTTGAAAATCAGAATGCACGGGCCTGTGCATTATTTTCTAAAAAATTTAAAATAAAGAAAAAATGTTTGGGCCAGTGCAATGTATTTCTTCTTTTGGCATGGGTGAGATGTAGAACCAATTGACTTTGATGCGTGTTTTATTTATTTTGAGCATTGACGGCCTCCACGTTCTGCAGGTGTTTGGACATTGTCATGTGCTTTAAAGACAACCCCATAGTCCACAAAGCTTGCGATTTAGTTGTTCAGTTCAATTTATGCTTGCTTTTAATGCTCACGATCTTTTGATTGGTAAGAGGTTTCCTTTTACTAAACATAAATCTAGAATATCGTGTATGTCATGGTTGGAACATGGAAGGCTTTTGTTTCTTATGATTTATATTCTTCATCTTCTGGTAATTATTATGCGCAAAGTTCACCACAACGGTAACCTCAATAAGATGAATGTGGCGTTTCATTGCTTCCTTGGACGTCATTGGGAAGTCCTCTTTTTCCATAAGACAATTGATGTTGTCCTTTTCTTTTAAAACTCCTCATGAAGTTTTATTGATTCCCTATTATATATAATCTGGATGTATAAAAAGTAATCTGGAAGCCTTTCTATTTTTGGAATGGTTTGTGGAATTTGGGCTTCTGTACTCATCACTTCATTGCCTCTTGTGCTAGTTGTCTGGAGGTGAAATTATATTTTTCTACTTCAATGTTTTCGATTTGGTTTAGGTTTTAACTTTTATCTGGAACCCCTCTTGATGTTGGATTTCGTGTACTTTATTTGGAGCTAGGTTTAAGTCTTGTTATTATGTTCATCTTAAGATATAGTTTCATGTATGAAACATACGTTCTACTTTTGCTGCAATGTAAGAAAATAGTTTTTAAGTCCAAATGAATCCAAAGGTTCTACTTCTACCTGAGATCGAGCTACTTTTTTTAAACTAGAAAAAGGTCAGTTTTTACAAGCATCAGTAGTCTTCCTACTTCCTGGTACTATATGATAATCAAAGTAAACATTTCAATTTTGTAAACATTAGCTAATGAAGGATGTCTTTTTATCTTGTGCAGTGCCATTTGTGTTCTGTACGTCCTACAGCAACTTGCTTTAAACCTTAAGATCCACGTTAAAGGTATGTTATTGCTATGTCAATGGCCTTTGTTTTTGCCTTTAACTTTTTTTACCATTAGCACTATGACCTTAGAACATGGAGCTCCTAGTCCTAGACATCTTAGACAGTTGAGAAAAAGTTTGCTGCATCTGTTTTTCTCCAATTAATGTGCTAACATATGGTCCTCACCAGATCTTCCCCTTGGAATTAGCTATAGTGCTTTATATCATGCTTATGGATATTAATATTTCATTGTTGCAAAGACATGTGGATGAGCTTGTTTGACTGTAATTATTCGTTAAGATTCAAGGGACATCCATAGGCATTTAAAATCATGTTCAATTTCCATATTATTGATGCTCATTTACATCATATTCACGATTGCACTATGCCAATTCATCACACTCGCAAATGCAAACGGCCCTGTGTTTGGACATCCGCTAGGGTTTTTGTTCTTATCTTACCTACTTAGAGAGAGAGAGAGAGAGAGAGAGAGAGAGAGAGAGAGAGAGAGATTATTTCTCTCACATGCTTACATGCATCCCAATGCCAGTTATTTGAATTAAATGAAGTAACAAGGTCAGCTTTTACATTTCATTTGTATGTTCATCTGTTAATCTGCAGGTGTTGGATCTATTCTTCAGAAGATTTAAAGATGGGTGAGTGATTTTTTTTTTTGTCTATCTGCTAATCTTAGGAGGATCTGAAGTAGACCGAGAAAACTACCTAAAAGTCTTAGGAGTGTCAAGCCTGGCAATGCTTTAGTCTTTAAAAAAGCTTTATGCTGCTTTACATATTAAGTGGCATGCAGTACAGTTGTATCCTTGGTAGTCATTTTATACAAGCTTGTAGAAGTAGTGGATACGTGGTAGCATAGTCCTGTCTCAATAAGAGGATTGACTCTGGAACTCAAACTATGTAGACGAATAGAGACATAGGCTCATGGCTTGTTAGGGGAGAAATTGGGAGCTTTATTGTACTATTCTCACTTATGAAGAGTTTCGGAAAATCGAATTGCAGCCTAAAGCTAATTGTGTTAACTCTTTTTTCTTCAATCCAAGCTACTGGATTTTGCAATGTGCCTTTTTTGCACTGCAGAGCTGATTATTGTATACACACAAGGCTGGGTTTGAAGGTAACGGAGGAATGTTCATTGAAACAGAGATAAAGCACTATAGCTAACGGAGGCCACGATGCTCAGGAAAGAGGACACGGAGTTCAGAGATGTGCAAGACGACTCCATTTCTGTCAAGATCTATGGGTGGTGTAGAAGGAGGAAACGATGACGCCCGATCGGGTTTGGATTTTTTTTTCTGAGGATTATTTATAAGAGGGTAAAGACAAGTTAGAATAAAATAATGTCAAGAGCCCAAATGATGGTAGGATGCAGAGCTAAAGTTTTGACATTATTTTGTTTTAACTTGTTTTTATCCTCTTATAAATAATCAACCACCCCTCAGGAAAAAAAAAACCCAAACCCGACCGTGCGTCATCGTCTCCTCCTTCTACACCACCCAGAGATCTTGACAGAAATGGAGTCGTCTTGCACATCTCTGGACTCCGTGTCCTCCCTCCTGAGCATCGTGGCCTCCCTCCTGACCATTATTGCCTTCTTCCCGAGGATCCTGCACGTGAGAGGTCTTGACACTCACGCTCAAGATCCTGCTCCGGGACTACCTGGGCGGCGGGCGAGCTCCGGGAGGCAGTGGAGAAGGCCAAGATGACGCCGGTGGACATGAGCGAGGTGCTGCCGATCAAGAACCGGAGGAACAAGGAGAGGGCGGTGGGGGAGCTGCTGGAGGTGCTGAAGGCGAGGGCGGAGAGGAACGAGAAATACGGAGGAGGGATGAGGGAGGAGTGCGAGCTGAACGAGGAGGCGGTGGAGGAGGGGGAGGAGGAGGAGGAGGAGATGGTGATTTTTGCGTCGTGACTTGTGAGGCCAGTTTGGAAAGTACGGAGGGCTGAGGGAGGAGTGCGAGCTGAACAGGGTGGCGGTGGAGGAGGAGATGGTGATTTTTGCCACGTGATTTGCGAGGGGAAATTGGAAAGTTTCAATTTTTAAGAGCTCCGAATTCGTGTCTCACTATGGGAAAAGAAAAAATGTTGGGTGGAAGGTCTTATTATGGAATTAAAGCGCGCATGACTGAGCAAAAATTATAAATGAAGCTCGTACGACTTATTGAGGAATGCCGTTAATTTTCCGTAAAAAAAAAAGAAAGAAAACAAATCATCGAATTGGCCTCGGTCACTAAGCGCGAGCTCGTATTAGATCCCCTCCTTGGGCTTGGAATTCACAGCATCCAGAGAAGATGGCCATGTTCAGAAGCCAATTAGACGGAGTGACTTTATTCAATTTCAATAGAGTGCCTACATATTATGATAAATAAAGAGACAAAAAAACTCCGACAAAAAAAAAACATAAAAGAGAGACAGAATGCATTGGACGTTAATAGCATCAAAGGTGAAGTAGGAGAATGAGTCCATGCGCAGAATTTCCTCAGTTTCAGAAATAATACAGCTCAAAAGCTTTAAACATTATTAACGTCGGCAATAGTGGACTGATGAGAGGGCATGAAACCGTGAACTATATATATCAGCAGGTAACAACAGAAAGCAAACAGGAAAGCAAAGTAAAAGGCCTAGCCAAATAAAAAGCAGTTTTTCTTTCTGTGGAAGAATTTAGAACAAGGCTATTCAAACTATTGCTGATTTGATTGCAAGTCTTCAAAATTCCTTACGTTCCTTCCAAGCCATCAGTTCTCCGTTCCGGACAACGGAAGGATTTCGAAGTTTTCTTGGTGGATTTAAATCCGTCATGCCATTTCCAGTAGGAAGCATCTCTGTTCCCTTTTTTTACCATGGACTGGGCAATTCCATCTTTCTTGAACCCTAGTCCAAATAGCAAAAGACACCTGACAGTGAATGATAAGATGATCAACAGGCTCGCCAGAATTTTGAGACATGCAGCACCAATGTGATGGTTGTTGTTACGGAGATACGTGCATGCATGCTTGATTGCTTTCTCTATTTTTGAAGAACTTTGCACTGGCATGTTGTACTGGGATTTGTCAATTGTCAGATTCGATGCTATTAATCATTCTGCATTTTAATAATTTGTTTGATTTCTTTGCCATTGTGTTTATTGTGAATTTTCTGTTGTGGGGCTTGGGACTTAGATCTGGTGTAATTGATGGAGCCATCAGTATTTCTTCTGTTCAGGTTCACTAGATTGTGTTCATTATATTGATTATCATTTTAATGATTTTATTCTATAGGAGTTCTCTTCTTGGATCTCAATGGAACAGATTTTCATTAGGAGCTACAGAATTGCTGTTCTCACACTTCAAAGTGCATAAAGTAGCAAATAGCAGTTTTCTGTATTATTCGGTTCCTTAGTGTAAGTACCAAAAAGAGCACATTTGTTTTAGACTATGAAACAAGATAAATATGTTATAATTATATTATGTATAATGTGATCCCATATTCAGTTTATCATTGCCCACATTAATTAATTTCGTCAACATTTATTGAGCGCATTCATATACGTAATAACAATGATTGTCCAATATTAAGATAACTATCTTGATGGAAGAAGTTATCTATAAAGATATGCTTGGAGATATAAATAGGTCATTTAAGCCAAACCCTCTCCTAAGCTGATTATTTGAGATATCCGAAAATACATGATCGACGTTGAGAGGGCAATTGGCTGGAAGTACTTATCAACGATCGCCAAAGCTCCGCGTATTAGGTTCTCGATTTCATTAATGGCCGGAGGTTAGTACAGAATTTTTCACGTTTCCGCAAATGACTCTAATTATGCACGATTTTGTTTATTCATGAATAATTAAAATATTCAGTCTTCCGCTATAGTTAATTATATCCATTTGTCATGCAGTGGTTATGGAATGCGGGTAAAACCTCTCACGAGCCACGGTTAAGAGTGAAGTATGTTCCTCATCATTTGGATGATAGCTGGTTGATTTTCATAAATGACGAAAAGTTTTTCTTTTCTGCTTTTCTATCTTGCAGAACTTCTAGTCCCTACTTGGCTGGCCTATAATTGACATAATTCTTGATTTCTTTTAAGGCATTTTTTGGATCATTATTTGGATGCTTAGCAAGGGGGCCAAGGGCAGTTTTCCAAGTTTATCCAAAAAGTATAGCGTGAGTTGATTTTGAGTTCTGCTATGCGTGCTGGATTTGCAGGTGGTGTGGTGGTTGACTAACCCACATAGGTACCTATATTATTACCAGAACTTATTTTAGTGTTCGATATTGATTGAACAACATAGGTTGTGTATATCTTAGTATATATTATGTCGTTTGGAAGTCATCTGTGACAGTAAAATTTCTAAGAGCGGAATAAGAGAGCTTTCATTGGAGAGGAACACCCTTTTTTGTAATTATTGGAAGCTAGAAAGTCATGTGTGGATGGAAATGCTTTAATCAACATTGTAAATGATTTGTCTTGTAATTGAGCACATTCGGTTCTGAGCTCTTTTTGTATAAGCGTTTTCACCCCCTTATTGCCCTTCAGTAAATTTTTCGTTTACCTATCAAAACATAAATAAATTTTTGTGAAATTACTATCAATAATCTTAGTAGTTTATTCCTAAAATAGGTGATATCTTTTTTATGAAATTATCAAATGTGGGCATAATACACTTTAGCTGTTACATCACAGTCTCACTTTGTTCATTCTCTTACTAACGGGCTGACGTTGCCTAGGATAATTGGCAAAATCGAGCTTAAAAAGTTGGTCTATGATTATGTCCAGATTCTTATCAATATCATGTCCAGACTCTAGAGTTGCTTGTTATTTGTAACGGCAAGCTTTCCTTTTTCTGTTTTCTTTTAGGGACTGTCTAATGACAAGTCCAAGCAAGAGATGTGCCATTCAACAATAGTATTTCTCATACGCTTCGAATGCAGAATAAGTGCTTTAGACTGTCTATGTGATAAGAATCTGATTGTTCTAAATAAAGGCTGAGCACTGCCATAGTAATTTGGATGGTTGCCTCTATGAGAATCTTAGCGAAGAAAAATGAACTAATCTCGAAATCATTGTTGAAAGCAGCACGAAGAGAAGGAAAGAATACCTTGTGCTTACTTGTGGGCCGCCATCGGTCAGCACTGCCATACCAAAGGGAAAAGGGGTAGATGGGCAAAGTTCCTCCGATGATAGTAGTGGTGATGAAGACAATCGAACAGTGAGTTTGCAAATTTGAATATTATGTTAGACTTGTTGTAAACATTGGTTTGCTTATTAAATTCAGTTTCTTTCTATCTTTCTTTCTTTCTTTCTTTCTTTTTCTCTTTGTTCTTTTTTAGGCTTATTCTATATGTGGGTTTGCTTAAGGAACTCTCTCTCTCTCTCTCTCTCTCTCTCTCTCTCTCTCTCTCTCTCTCTCTCTCTCTCTCTCTCTCTCTCTCTCTCTCTCTCTCTCTCTCTCCTTTTGTTATTCTTATGTGAACAATTAAATTTTGATGAGTGTTCTCAATTAAATATTGAGTGGGGTTATTCTTATGTGAACATTTACTTAAGTGTTTGGATGCTGAGTTTTGAGGGAGTTCAGATTATATTTAACATGATCGAAATTGTATTTGCATGTACAAATTATTCAAGCAGGAAGTTTGAGACTTGTGTATTGTTCTACAGAGTCATGACACCCAATCAAACTTCTTGCGACAGTGAAGTAGATAAACAATGCCTTGGTATCACCTGATGAAAAAATCAATGTCCTAAGTGATGTTGTTGACATTACAAATGTAGGCAGCGCTACTTGAGTTTTCTTCTTTTTCCCTCTCCATTTCATTTTCTTAGAAAATTGTTCAAACAATTTATTGATTTGTGAACCTTAACTAGGTATCCTTTTGGGTATCATTTTCAATAAAGCTAAAAGAATCACCGATGTTACTTTTTCCCTTGACGAGGGGACAGGATGGACTGCTGTAACAGATGGTACATTTAACAAATTTGTTTGTTTTCTTATTCCATAGTATGACTTCCATCTGAGTGTTGAGGTTACTTGATGCTAATCCTCTAGTTCTTATCTTCATGTTTTCTTTTTGCATAGTTCAAGAAAAGCTTTCTCCTCCTTTGAAGAGGCTCCTCCGATAAATGAATCTCATGTACATACATACATAAGCCTGGCATATCCATTATGATTGGCCACATAAAATGTTAGCATAAAACAGAAAACAGATCATGTATTAGTCTTTTTAAAATCATACATTGACAGATAATTTTTGCTGTTATGAGTTCTTGAATCTTATGAATATTCAAACAAATATGTAATTCATCTCTTATTCTTACTATGTTGTTTTTAAATTTATTGGTTAATCCTTTTTAAATATCGAGCTGCACGAATAATTGAATATTCGTTGGTGCAAAGTATGAGTAGTATGCCACTACTTATATACTCAAGATGAGGCCTTCTTTCAACTTGTACCCAAGAAGTATTGTCTTATCTACTCGTATCTTGGATTTTGATTGGATGACTCTCATTCGCAGTGATACTGGAGATTTTTACAGAGTGAGAGTCTATCAGAAAGGCTGCTTCCTTTTTTTCACTTCTTTCTCTTTGGAAGCAAATTTAATGTAGCATGCGTGATCGATTCTTGTGGAAATGGTCATGGCATGATTCTCAGGCAATTTTTTCCATAAAGTGCAACATGCTGAAATTTACGATGTTGGGGAATTGTTGGCGATGTATCAGTAAGTGTTTAACGCAATTTTACCATTTGTGTGACCTTTTGTCGCAACCTACCCATCCCGATTGTGGATCAAAAGATGATTGAATAGGTCAAGAGGTATTTGTCGATAAATGTGAATATCGATTGATTAGTTTGAAAGACAAACCAAATGATTCATTAATGCATGGATTGAGGCACTCTCAAGCCTCATATCTCGTGCGATAAGAAATGTCTAAATTAAGCATTCAATTGCAATCACCACTAGCCATGATCAAGGATTGGCTAGAATCCCTCATTGAGACGTGAGAGTGTCGTCTTGATATGCGCGAAAATCAGAGATTCTAAGGATTGGGGACTTGATTACACCAGTGTTCTAACCAGTGTCCTTTCGGTACCTAAACTTGAATGTTCGCAAACTAACGTATCGAGCAATTTGTCCAAAAAGCTTAAGATTCCACCTAACCGTCCTAAACATGGAAAATAATAACCAATATATTAAAGATGCGCAACCAAATAATCGGCACAAAAATAAACAACCAACAACCTAACAACGTATCTAAAAAGGAAAAGGCAATCAAAAGTACTAAATTAAAACCCTAATAACTTGTTCATTTTTTGGGAAATTTTTCAAAGGTTTTCTCAATTTTTACAAGCTTTAAACTAAATTTAGAATGAAATTAACACTAATATCTAGTGAAATTAACTCAAAAAGTAATTTCTAAACATTTCCCAAATTTTCTGAATTTTTAAATTTTTTTATTAGTAAAAAAAAGCATTCCAGACTAGGTCCCCTGACCCGATCCGACCCGACTCTCTAACCTGCCCGGGACCCCTTTTTTCTATTTCTTTTCTATTTTTTTAATATTTTCTTTTTTTGTATTTCCCTTTACTCTTTATTCCTTTTTCTCTTTCTTTTCCATTTTTCTTCTTCACTCCTGGACGTCTTCTTCCCGTTGCCCAGAAACTAACACAAGAAGCCCAGAACACCAACTTTTGCTTTGCATTCTTGCTACCCAGAAATTTTTAACGCTACACATTGGTTCTAGAACACCGGAACTTCAATAACAATAACAACGTCCTATGCTCAACAAGAATGACACTATCTCACGCTACCAAACCAACCATCAGAGTTAACGAGTCTTACCATCGTCCATCGCAATGACCGGCCAATACGCAACTACATCATCACAGAACACAGAAGACGGAAGAACGAAAAAGCACAAACATGGAACAAGGAAAGCATTTGTCGTGAACAATGCGGTTCGGGGAATCATATAACCCAACCCCATCTTCAGGCATCACAAACCAACGTACATCTCGACATTCCAGCAAACCGGACTCGAGAAAAAAGTTTACGGATCTAGTTGATGCATTTCAGCAAACACGTGGTGTGCAATACTGGAAAGGAAACCCCCCGATTCAAACCCCGCACGAAATCAACCCAGACTCAAAATTTAGTGAACAAGCAACTCGGGAATGATTCTTTCACATCCAACGCGAGCATAAACGAAGAACACCAAATCCCGATCTCGGTTGAACCGAGACAGGGCGAAACTGAGCAACAATCAGGGCGGAGAAGAACGAGAGCTCAGTCGCCGGAAGTGGTCCTACCCAGCTCGGCGACGGCGAATAGAGGGTAAACTTGAGATATATCGGACTTAGTCTGGTCACCTCGCACGCCTCCGAGCTGGGATCCTCGGGATCCTCGGGGATCCGCGGCTTTGGTTCGGGAGAGGGAAAACGTCGGACGAGCCCCTCGTCGACGAAGGCTCGGGCGCGGTGGTTGTCGGAGGAACACTCTAGATCTCGGCCCCTTTTCACTTGGTCACTCCGTCGCTCTCGGAAACTCTCTCGAGCTCACTCTCTCTCCGTCCGTTCCTTTTTCTATTCCCCTGAAACTCTACCCTCTCCCCTCTCTCCTCTCTCCTCAAGCTCCCTCTTTCTTTATCCCTGAACGGTGCTTCTTTTCTTTGGGGACCACCGCATGGCTGCACGTCTGACATCCTCGGCGTCGCGCGACGCCCCCTGCTGCTGTGCGTTCTGCTCCTCCTTTTCTTCCTTTTTTTTGTCTTGCTCCTTTCTCTGTCTCTTCTGTTCGTGTGCTCTTGTGGACAACGCGAGGGAGAGAGGACAAGGAGAATGAGTGGCTGGACCAAAGAGCGTAAGGGAGAGAGGAGTGAGCGGGCTGAAGAGAAGACAACAAGAAACAAAAGGCTTGGGGCCCAAGAGCTCGCAAAAAAGAGGGCCGCATTGAACTGGCCCAATTTTCATTTCTTTTTCTTTCTTTTTTATTTATTTATTTCGTTTGTCATTTTTTTATATTTTATATATTTTTTGTTATCTCTCTTTTGTGCTAGTTTGGCCAATTTATATTTTAAATGCTAGTCTACCGGATCGGCAAAAATCAGGTGTCAACACCTTTCTTTCCTTAGCAGCTTCACTTTTAAAACAAGGATAGGATGTATGTCCGAGTTGACAGACACTTGAGAGTACTTCTTTAAATGAAAAGAGAATACAATGATTGCGTCTACAACGTTAAATATGAGTATGACGATAACTCTCGTATATTATTAATTTTTGTTATGATTGTCACTTTTATCATTCTGCTTGCAAAAATCTCAGGTTAGTGCGGCAGTCTTAGATGTCAAATCCAGTTATGAGTAACTCCATGAAGGCACATCTAGCATCCCCACCAAATCAGGCATTAGTCTATTAGATTGAATTGTGCTTGTAATTTTTCATAGTAATCACGGTCTTAAATGTATTTTTTCGATGATTGACCTATTTAGCCGAATGCTTACACATATCAAAACCAATTCATGAATAAAATTTCGTTCCTCAGACTCTCAATTGTATGAATTTTGTTCCAAGCTGCCGTCCAACAAATGAAAGAAATCCTTTAAGGAGTATGGGGCAGCTAGATTGCTTTGGAGGGGAATGAATGAGGGGAGAAATTCCCGAAGATAGAATAAAATTATTTAGCACTGAATGTCTTGTTATTTGCTGGGCACCACACCATCTTGTCATACTCTAAACCATGAATTTTGAATGAATAAAGAGCCAAAAGGGAGTTAGTGAGGAAAGCTCCCGATAATGAGAATTTCTGATGCAAACTGGGTTCCAATAAATGGAAACCCTCTAGACACATGGTTCCTCCTCTAAGCACAGTCAGGAACCATGGCATGCTAGTTGGCTGCTAAACACAATGAAGTAGGGAAAAGAATATAACAGGCGATTCACTACACCGCATGTCATGCAAAAAAACTGTTCTTTCGTCTTCCAATTTCAAATTTAATGCAGTGAATGAAAGAACTCCACCTCTTTCTTGTAGATTTCCAAGCACAAGCCCAAAAAGGGTAAGAATCTTCGGTTGCTTCTGTGAGACCTTAAGAGTGCATTGTGCACTGACATGTTTGGAGACCTCCCACAAAATCAAAATGTGGTTGTGGCCACAAACTAATGTTTTTACCTAGTTTTGGTGAGGATGGATGGTTCCATCAATCCACAACCTAAATAAGAATGCTTAAAGGATTAGGATTCTTCTATCTACTAAGATTTAAGTACTATTAGTTTTTTACCGAGCTTCCATTTTTACTGTGTGTTTCCTATTTTAAAGTTGGATTCATGTTCCTATCTAGTCTTAGCGTAGGTCTTAGTAGAGTCTCTGAATAAGGTTTTTTCCTGTTAAGAATGTAATGAACGCTGAGTGAATGAATTTGTTTTGAATTTTGGCAAGTCTGTCTTTTGAATGGTGTGACGCAATTCTTCTCTTCATCTTGATGCTTAGGGAGATGCGATGCTTCGAGGAATGTATTCTTCTTGAGTTGTGATTTGCTGTAGGTCCCGTTTGAATGTCGATCCTCATGGGGCTGACTATTTTGGACTCAGAGTTCCACATCATTGGATTATATTCAGAAAGGTTAAACATCATGTCTCCATTTTGAAGATAACATGTTCAGCCAAAAAATATGCAGCACCTATTTTGGAGATGAATACATTAAAATTTTGTGGGGTTCCAAGTGATCCTTAAGATTGTCAAGTGTTCATGAAGATGAAAACAAAATCAACTTGCAGTGGACAGCACTTTGGTCATGGTAAGATGTAAGATCAACGGTCTGAAGAGGTGATAAAAGTGACAACAGTCAAAACTTGGCTGGAAAGGGGAAAAGGGCACCTAGACGAAACGAGAGTGCATGTGCATAGCACGGGCACTCAGACTAGTATCCACCTAAAATGTCTGCTTTGGTTTTGCAGAAGCCTTTGGAAGTCGCATATATCTAGATGACATTGTGAAGAAGATGAAAACTCGATAACATGAATCAAATTTTGCAATTAAACCTCATGGAGAAATGTCACGTTCTCTTCTGGACTGATCTTGTTCTGCCTCAACTCTTTTATGTAATGTTTGTGTCAGTAATTAATTTGCGTATTAAGGTGGATGCTTCTCAGCGCTTCTAGTTTTTCTTCCATTATGGATGGTGCCTCCTCAATGACGTGATTTCTTCACGTCACGGGAGATTCCTAACTCAGTTGGTAGCTTGCAGTAGCCAAACTCTTACTGATGTTTTCTTTTTCTTAACTTGGGTTATGTTGCAGATTACAATAATTGGGAAACGCAGATTTAGCATAATTAGTGGTAGACATGTCCTCATCAAGATCCCGAGATTTCGAATTCAATTGCTATGCCTCCTCCGCACTAGTCTGGCAAAAAAATATGTATATTCTGACAGATTACTTTGTTTTCATCGATGGTAAAAAACCAACAACGATGAAAAACATGTCTACGAGTGCATACTGCATAGTGACAAGGCAGGTTTGGGCTTTTTAACCTGGTATCTATTTAATTGGTGAGAACGGAGGTTGAAGTTGAATAAAGTCACGTAACGAGTACATATCAAATGAATTCACTTTCTACTCATACTCGGTTTCGCGATTTCGAAGTTTATTTTAAAGGTTAGCCTGTATTGAAACCGTAAATGCTCCACTCATTCTACGTTTCTAGAGCGAGTTTTCGCGGATGAATTCGATTACGGTTCCAATCTATGCTGAAAAATCGTTGGGAGCATCAATTCATCGTGACACAAATCTAATGCAGCAACGAAAAGAACTCCAATCTATGTTTGTCGGATTGGGAATCGTGGTTTCTTTAGTTTGGTTTCTTTTGGAGAAGGAAAACAAAACGGAAAAGTTCTATCAAGTCTGGTATAATTTGGTAAGGTTCGATGCGATTATTGTCATTCTCAGTGACATAGAAATTAATTGAGTAGTAAGCAATTAATTAGTAAAAACAATAACTTTGACATTGCGTGATTTTTCACATTAGTTTTGGGGTTCCCAAATTTACATGGCTTTCTAATTCAAGAAATCAAATTCAACAAAGTAGCAAGTTTAGTTGGCTAATATAGACTACGAACTAGCGATTAGGCTTTTTTATTTTTTCTTTCCTCATTCAAATTGAACAATCAACACCTACACTTCAAATCGATCACCTCATTGTTATAATTTTTGCAAAATTTTAACCTCAATGGTCAAATATTTTGATGCCCGTCAGATTTTTTGGCAAAAAGTTCGTCGATATCACTCAAGTTATAACATTCAAAAGTTCAATTGAAAAGATTATGGCACAAAACGTGCCTACTTTGTGCCATAATTTAAGGAGCTCGGTATCGTTGCCCTTGCTTTTGTCATTGATGGATGTCCAATAACAAATCGCGTCTACTATCTCCACTAATTCTTTTTTTGTCCATTTTGTTATTTTCTCATTATTCCATCCAAATATAGCACAAGAGAACTAGCCCGAATCAACACAACTTTTTATAGCTTTCCCTAGCTATTCAAGTCTCTAACAGAACAGAGAGCAAGTATCACAAAATGAAAGAGACCATTTAATACAGGAAATAGCTAAGATAGTCCTCGATGGCATTACAAGATCATCTAGTAAAAACCACAAACTTCCTTCTTTGAGGAAGCCAAGTAACTGTAAAACAAAACGATGAGCATGCCATGCTCAAACCAAACCATAAAGAAGAAAAATTACACCTTCAATTCTTCTAAATTGAGCTATCTGTTCGTTTCCGCCGGTATCGGCCAATTAAACCCTCCTCTCCTGAGCAAGTGGTTCTTGATTGTATCCTCTGTCTTGCTGTGGATCAGCATGAGGCCCATTATATCCTCCCCTTCCGCAGCCACAAAAACCATGTCCTCTTCCTTGACCCTACCTCTAGCATAACCCTGGTTGCGGCCCCAACCTCCATCATTATACTCGGAATTCACAAAGCCATTCCCTGAAACAAGCAATATTATAGGTTGGAACCAGAAAGCAAGCATTTAGAGGATTGCAGATGCAGCAGAGGGTATGTGCCCATCGGCATACTCCTCAAAGGAGTACATTAGCATTTTGGTGCTATTACAACAGAATATGACAACAATTTAGTTAACCATGATGCAAGATCCTATATCTAAAACACAGCCTTCCATGTGATCTAAAAAAATGTTCAGTTTTGTGAATGCAATACCTCTAGCTCTTCGTCTTCCTCTGCCCCCGCGACCTCTTCCTCGCCCACTAGGTGATCTGCCTATTTAAATGAGGAATATAATTAGAAGAAACCTAGAGAAACAACATAACAGTCATTGGTAGACAATAGCGACAGAATGATTTCTTGAAGTACTTCCCTCAGAATAAAGCTCTGATGATGTCTTCACCATCTCAACAGGCAATGGAGGCTGATACCTGCAATAGAGGGCAGTTGCGCCATATGATGGATAAAGCACCGAGCTCTTAATATGTCTAACTCTCAATATGAAGAATCAATGACAAGAGAAGAACACCATGAACTCAACAACAGCCGATGTGTCCAGCCCCTTCTTTGAAAGAGTTACTGCAATCATCCACACATGCCACGTGGTCTCCAGCCAATCCAAACAAGAGACAGACATTAAATGGAGAAAAAAGAGCAATTTTGAGATTGAATATATATGGCCAATCAGTTTGCAGCTACACTTACGCGACAATCCCCCGTCTGAATATCAACATGCAGCTCCAAAAGAACACATCTCCAATGTTGGTTAAGCAAATAGCCTGGTCTTGGGCAGCAGTGGCAAAATTATGACCACCAGCCAATCTGTTAGAGTTCAGCGGATACTGTGCCAATGGGCAAATGGCTCGGAAGAGGTTTTGGGTGCCCGCTTAGCCAATTCTGGTATCCCGAATACATGCCAGAACATCAATTTTTCATCTGCTGCTGCAGATGCCACCGTGCACCCATCCGGACTCTGCATAACAAGTATGCGGCAACGAGTATCAGCAAAACGATCAACTCAACAAGAAAACTTCAAAAGTATTTGCACTGAATTGCGGATGAATATGATAAGCAGCATACAAGTAATACCTGTGCCAGGAACAGAACCCTAGATGCGTGTCCAGTCAGCTCTGCCATCGTTCCCATAGATGGATACTTCCAAAGAATGAGCTGGTTCTCAGTACGCCCGTGAGAGCTTAGCAATTCCCTCTCCCTCATGCTCCACAGCAGCGCGCACACCTCAGAACCGGTGTCCACTGAATTCAGACACGCGCCCGTGCACGTGTTCCAAAATTTTATGCTCCTGTCGCTCCCTCCCGAGGCCAGTAAGTTGCCCTGAAACGGGCACCAAGCAAGGGCTTTCACAGCAGCCGTGTGGTCTTCGATCCTGTGAAGCCACTGAGTGCCTGAATTCAAAGAGGATCTGGACCTATCCCACAAGTAGAGGAGATTATCCTTTCCTCCGCTAGCCAGCTGTTTTCCCGAGGGCGACCACTTCAGCCCGCAAACTTCTTGGCGATGCCCCCTGTATGTTCCAACTACGTGCGATTTAATTCTTATATCATTGTCGGTGATTTTACAATCCATACCTCCTGTCGTGAGTATGTGATTGTTCCAGGCCAAGGAACAAACTCGGAGTCGATGGCCTCCTCTAAAAGTTCTCAGCTGCATGAGAGGAAACGAAAATAAAAAGCAATTAACGCAGCCTGAATAATAACCCACTCGTCAGCCACAGACGAAACACTAATGCTATCAAAACAAGAAGCAACCAGCTTACCTGTCTTTGAGCAGAGAAATCCCATAGCTGGACATGAGAATTTTGTAAGCCAATGGCAATATTCTGACCATCAGGAGCCCAGCTCACGCTCGTGACAGGACCCTCGTCCTCATTGAAGGTCACCAGTTCTGTAGCAGAGCCGTTGGAGGCATTCCACAAGTACACTGACTCCGAAAGAGCAATTGCTACCATATTGTTGGCACCCCAGTCCAGCAAGTTCAAGTAATAATCGTCCAATATATAAGGGGCTTCGAGCATCCTCTGGCACGTCTATCAATCGACAAACGAAAGAAAATATGTCAAAACACAAACCCTACTGTCTTTGACAGCACAAGCAAAGCCAGTACATACTTATGTTCCATGAAACAAATGCTAACTTGATTGTCAAGTTTTACGTAGCGAATAGAAGAAACAGTAATAGGCACGAATTTTAGGCTACCTTGGGTATCGATCGACAGGGCTTGGCGGATTTAGGCTGGGAAGTCGCGGGTGAGAGCCAGTTTTGTGGGATTAGCTCTACCGGGGTGGGCAGCTTGTTCTTAAATGCCAGGATCCGGGATCGGTTCATGTCAAGTGCCTCTGCGAGAAATTTCTGGTACGCCTCGCTTGATGTTGACATCACGGCAGACTTCTCCTTCCACTTCTTCCCTAGAGTGAAGAGGGAACGAGCGTAGTCGAAGTCCATAGCTGAGCGGTTCGGGATGAATCTATCCAACTGTGATAAAAAAAAAATCACAGAATTAGAAGGGAACAATTCTATCGGAACTTACCAACAAGAAGAAGAAGAAAGAAATGGCAAAATTGCTTGTAAATCCTCGTAAAAGAAGAGGGAATTAATCATAACTCTGTTTTTGTTCAAAGAAAAGTACCGTATGGTTTCTCTGTCTGCGATGAATGTTATAAGATAATGGCGACAGAAAAGTCGTAAGAAGCCCTGTATAATTCGCAAATATCACTCAATAGCATCGTGAAATAAATAGCCCTAGAGAACTCGCATTGCAACTCGAGTCTCCATCAAAACCCTTCATCCGCGGAACATTCATAACCAGAAAACAAGCAATTCTAAAAAAAGGGCTCTGTAAACGATGAAAAAGCGAAAAAACCAGAAGCTTACGTTTTCTCGAGAGTTCTTCTTGTGGAGGTATTCCTGGTAAGGATCCAGAGAACCCTTCTCGCCCGGCGAAGCCATGGTCCCGGCAGCAGAGGAGCTGGGTCGAAATCCTGCAAAAGAAAGAGAAAAGAAGAAGGGAAATTTCAAAGGAGAGAAGAAGACCCACAAAGAGGGACCGAGCGTTGATGATGGGTCGTCGTCACTGTTTCTAGCTGTGCCCTCAAATCAGAGGCGCCGACACAGAGAGAGCGAGAGATTTCAGAGAGCAGAGAGCTCGAGAAGGGAGAGCTAGTTCGCAGGTGAGAGAGACAGAGAGATGATGAAGAAGGAGAAGTGAGATGATGATCTTGAATCAGAGGCGGGTCGGATCTTATATTTATAGAAAGAGGAGCTGTTGGGCTTCGTCGTGTTCGTCGGACGCGACCAAGGCGCGTGGGTAATCTGAGGTAATTATTTCGGAAGTCTATTTTATGACTTTTTCTCTCCCGAATTTTTGAAAAAGGAAAAAAATGAAAAACAATTATGGTCAATAAAATGAATTAAATAAAAATATTTTGTTAATTTATTATCCTTTCTTCCTTCTCTAAGGCGACTCGTCACTCCCCATGAAATTATCGATCAATTTTACTTTTTCAATCAACAGTAAGAAGAAGAAAACCCACTTAAGGATGCGTTTATTTTACGAAAAATTTAAAAAAAATTTTCAAAAAATGTTTGGTTGTATTGCTTACAAAAATAAATAAATTACATCATCCAATAAAATAGTCCCACATAAATTTTTTTTATGATAAAAATATTTCTTATTGACTAATTTTTTTAAGTGATATAACTAATTTTTTTTTTAAAAATGTTTTCCAAATCTTAAAATTTTCGTGAAACGAACGCACCATAATATTCTCTAATCATCACTTTAATTAATTAATCAATAAAAGTAATTGGTGATTTTTTTTATACATAAGGAAATTCAATAATAGGGCACCTCAAATATCATGTAGAAATCAATGTCCATAAAATAACAGGGGGCAAATTAACATTCCATTTTTTTACTTTAACAGACTACAGATCTTGATAATCGAATTTCGCAAAATATCATTTCTTTAACGAAAAAAGACTATATCAACCATCCAACAATTTTTTTCCACGAACGTATGATAGTTGGTTCTTCTCCAAAAATTGGGACATTGCAGATACCAACCCAAATTGGTGTAATCTCCGGTCTGAATATTAACTTGCACCTCCAAAACAACTTTTGTTTTAGACACATGAACAACTTACAGAGAGGGAGAGAGAGGGGCCAAATCTCTGCATTTGCCTCGTCTCTCTTCCTTCTTCGCTTCTTCTCAGTGAAGAAGAAGAGAAGAGGGAAGAGGAAAGCTTCAGCTGGAGCTTGAAGCAATTGTGGTTGTGAATGGCGGCGGAATGACGATTTCTTCTCCTCTGCGGCCGAGGAGGTCTGCGAAACTACCAATGTGTACATTGCGATCTTCATTTCCATTCGATTGGTTGCCTAATTCATGTCAAGACGTCGTGGAGGTTTGATGAACTAGAGGGATTCTGTCTTACAATTCTTCGATTGTTGAAACAGCATACTTTGGGGGCATATAGCTTGGTGCTTAGATGCTTCGGGTGCCTAGCTTGTGGACTGTGTGCTTTGTTGCTTTTGAGTTGTGACTGATTCTTGAATATCTACATAAGTTCATTCTTGGGTTCTAAATATGCCACCAAAATCGATGAAACGGCACTTCAATTTGAATTTTTATTTAATTTCTTGTCCAGCGAAAGCTAGTTTGCTTTGTTGTGTCGGCACTCAATCCGACGGTTTCGATCCTGCTAGTGGTGAAAATGAAGAATGAGTTCATGACATTGCGAAGCTTCTGTTAGCTATTTACAGTTTGCATGGCAATTGCTGTCTTTCACTGTCCGATTGTATGCGTATTCACTAACAAATGCTTTGGTTTGGCCCTTTTTTTTTTGTCAGAAAGTGAAATACTTCATTAAACTAGTCAAAAGTGATAGGGCCTGTGAGAGGGGCTTCAGTACATAAAAGATCCCAAAGGGCTGGGGAGGGGATAAAACCCAATTCTGAGGTAAATAGTTTTTCCTATGGGCTCTAGCAGCCCAATCCGCCACTAAATTAGCCTCTCTAAAGCAATGGGCTACTTGAATATTTGAAAAGGAAAGTAACATATCCTTGCACTTCATGATAAGGGCATGAGCCTCCCACGTGAACTGATCTGGACTCCTTAAGGCGTTGACATTAATTGGATTGTTTTTGCATGTATTTTTATGCTTTTGCTGGTTCCTATGTGTAAGCAGAAGTTATTTTGGGATTTCAGTTACTAAAACCCAGCATGAGTAGCAACGGAGTTGAAGTTGAATTTGAAAGCGTTGAAGTTTACTAAAAGTGTTTAGTCCAGCTTCATGTGCGGATACTTTTCGTCACTTACTATAATGTTAGCTATAAAAACATTTAAAGTCTATCTTAATAATGTCATCATCACTGCCTAGGCAATGGGAAGGCTTTCTTAACGAGCATACACTTGCTGTCCGGCTTGCCTGTTGTTTTGTCATGTCCACTATTTCTGGGCAAATGCAGTTGGCATGTTCTCTTATGGTTTATTTGGTTTGCCAGGATGGAATCAACGTGCAGAGCATGGGATAGGGAGATGAGAGAAGCATTATCACCTGATGATTTGAATGATCTCTCTAGGGACCTCCAAACTGCTTTTGGTACAGCAAAGTGGCAGGTATTTCCTTGTTTTTCCACTCTGAGCGTAAGATTACCCGATTTTTTTACCTTAGATTCTTCTGTCAAAAGTTATCAATTGCAGTGGGTCCTTAAAATTCTCATCATTGGTCTTCTTAGAGATGTAGAATAGGTCACTTTCGTAGATTCGCCTTACGCTTCCTTGGTTTGTGGCTTGAAGTTGGAAATCACATTGTATCACACATCTTTCAACCTCTGCTTACAGACCGGTTGAACATACAGAAAATTTTTTTTGAAGCTGTGTGCTGTTTTTTTTCCTTGGAACTGATATATGTCTTCCTATTGGATCTTTTTAAGTTGGAAGAATTTGAGAGAGCAGTCAGGCTCATGAAATATGCTAGCGCTAGGCTCTTTAGATGCACGAAACTTGACAATAAATTTCTTTACATTCAGTTGGAAGGTAATAAAACAATTTAATCATAAGCAAAACTTATGTGCTTTTCGCGCCCCCTCAATCTCGGTTGAATCGCCATCTCTTATTGAACTTATATACGCTACATGACACTACACCATCGACTTACTCTTGGAGGCGGGTGCAATCACATAGCAGAGAACATCACATTGCCCTAGGAATGCTAATCATGCCACGGATTGGGTGGTGAAGGCCCGTCGCACTAATTCCCCAAATCCGAAATGGCTGTCTAAACCTCCTGATTTCCTTTGGTGTCACGTGATAATCCATTTAAAATTATTAATTATAGTGATGTGCAGGGAAAAAGAGACCATAAAGGGCCTTACCAAAAAAAAAAAGAGACCATAAAGGGGGGAATGAGCGCCCCCCCTTTTTTCCACTTTGTTTCCTTCGTCAGCTGTTCTGGTTCTTTCCATGTTGTTGTTTCCTTCGTCAGCTGTTCTGGTTCTCCCCTGCAAGTCAAAAAGGAAATGTTTATACCAATCAAGCCAGAGCCAATCCCTCTCATCCCGCAAAACCAAGACCCAGAGAGAGAGACAGAGAGGGTGCCACGTGTATGGGGGCTTTGTCACGGTCACTATTCCATTTCTTTTGAGAGGGAGAAATTTGGGGAGAACAGGCATGATGGACCAATGGCGATGACATTCACCTCACCAACATCCCCTCTACTCCTAACACCTAGTAATGAGCCAATCAGCCACACCTGTCCCGCCCCTTTCCCTTATTATTCTTATTAAATAAATCCATCGTAAAAAGGGCCGTTCCCGAGTGGACCGAGTTCGCGTAGACTTGATCCATCGGAATCGTTATATCATATGAATTGTACGGTAGACCTCACAAAATCAATGGACCAAACTTGCGTGAACTCAATGAGCCATCGAATTTCTCGCTACAGGACCGGCGTGCAATAACAAACGTCACACAGAGCGTGTGGTGAAAAATTGAAACTTTACCGAATTCATGTCGATATAGTTATTTTTGGACCGTCGATCTCATTCTTGTAATCCGGATTTCGATTATTGTAAAAGTCTATCATTTGGTTGCTTAACAAATATACTCGGGGCACACTTTACGAAGTCCTCTATAAATTTGTGGTTGTGCAATTGGAAATAAATGAAATTGTTATATGACATGTGTGCCATAAGGCCAAAGTGGGGCAACATGTTTAGATACAAGTGCCAATTTTTTTGAAGACATTTTTTTTTTGCTTGCTTTATTGTTGCTTTTTTCTGTAATTAATTTTCCCATAGCAACCGCATTTCACCGTCGCGCAGGGTCCTTCCTCCATAGCTGCAGCAGCAGCAAGTTGTACGAAGCTTCCACGCAATAGAATATGGGGAAAAATTTGTATTAGACTAATGCACATATCCCTCTGAAAAGACAATGGGCGAGAGGAACATGAAAGGGGGATATGGGATGCTCAAAATTAAAGTCGTCTGCAGCAATTAGCAAAGGCTTGACGATCCCTTCTTGGCTTCCTTTTAGCGATGCATTTGCCGGTCCATTCTTGGGCTTTCTGATGTTCTTGCATCGCCTTTGCTTCATATTCCGATCAAAAGGCGATGCAAGAACATCAGAGAGGCAATCCAAGCCAAGAATGGATTGGCGCCACAACACAACAACCCCCCCCCCCCCCCCCACACACACACACACACGCATTAAAATAGCCCAGACCAGACTCTGCTTGAGAGATCTTGGCCCTCACCCACGAAGGCAGAAATGGAGTCATCTTGCACATCTCTGGACTCCGTCTCCTCCCTCCTGAGCATCGTGGCCTCCCTCCTGACCATTATTGCCTTCTTCCCGAGGATCCTGCACGTGAGAGGTCTTGACACTCACGCTCTACATCCTGCTCCGGGACTACCTGGGCGGCAGGAAGGTGGCGGAGAAGGCCAAGATGACGCCGGCGGACATGAGCGAGGTGCTGATCAAGAACCGGGGGAACAAGGAGAGGGCGATGGGGGAGCTGCTGGAGGTGCTGAGGGCGAGGGCGGAGAGGAACGACAAGTACGGAGGAGGGATGAGGGAGGAGTGCGAGCTGAACGGGGTGGCGGTGGAGGAGGAGGAGATGGTGATTTTTGCCTCGTGATTCGTGAGGGCAATTTGGATTGAAAAAAAAATGCCATCAGCATTTCTTCTGTAGATGCTCGCTAGATTGAGTTCTTTATATTGGTTTTATTCTATAGGAGTTTTCTTCTTGGATCTCTATGGAACAGATTTTCATTAGGTACCACCCGCCTGGATGGCGCTGCTGGAGTGCGCACTCTTCCTCTCGCAAAAGATTGAGTGTTCGAATCCCGGGCGCCGCAGGGTGACTTAACCGGTGGCACGTGTGTGGTGGCTAGCACGTGTCGCCCCCAGGGTTTACTCCCCGGCTGTCGGCCGTGCGGGGGTTCCCTGGGTTATCAAAAAAAAAAAAAAAAGATTTTCATTAGGAGCTACAGAATTGCCATTCTCACACTTCATAGTGCGTAAAGTAGCAAATAGCAGTTTTTTATTTTTTATTTTTTTTTCAGAAGCAAATAGCAGTTGAGTTTCTGTATTACTTGGTTCCTCAGTGTAAGTGCCTAAAGAGCACATTTATTTTAGACTATGAAACAATATATTTTCTCTTGTCAAGCTCAAGTAAAAAGTGTTCCCATCCAGCTAATATATTTTAGAGGATATGGTAAGGTACTTGGGCAATAGATCTAACCAAAGCTTCTCCAAAGACTATCGCTTTTAAAGGAGGACCGATTAAGTTAATTTTCTGGGTAAAATCTTAGGTAAGACTGTTCTGCGTAGTAAAGGAGGCTACAATATGTGTTACATCAAGTGAAAGCTCATTGCGCAATTAGTTGAAATCTGTAAGCATGTGTAAGCAGATAAATCTTTCTTTTAATTTTCAAGTTTTGGTACATCGACAAGGAACTGTTGTCAATATGATAGATTGTGGGCTTTAGCACCGGTGTTCAGGTTAATTTATGCAGTTGCAACATGTGGATGCAGACATGTCTTGCATGGTCTTTTACATCTAGATGTGGAACGTTTGGAAGAATTTTTTGTATGTTGTGATACTGGAAGCAATTATATAGACGTGGAAGAATTGGAATGGTCATACTTTCAACAACTATTTGTTTATTTCTTTGTTCTCAAAACAACTTCTTCTTTATTCCCAAAATATGTAATTTCTGGCTGAATACTCATCAGAGTAGCTTCATCCTTTGTATAAAGTCTGTTGAAATTGCATTAAATTCAAATTTTGCTGGCATTCTGCCCCCTAAATCATTTGCAGCTGCATTTTGTAAATCCTTATCATCCTAAGCTCTTGCTTTCATTAGAAATCATTTTATATTGAACCTATGTCCTGTTAACATACTTAATTTACATCTATCTTGTGGCGACATGGATAGAATGAGCCAGCTAATTATTGACACCTGATTTTTAGATCATTTTTTTTATTTTCAAAAATCTCAAAATTAGGATTAGGAATCTTGGCCAAACCTAGAAACCTATTTCTAGACCAAAAATAATTTTTTAATCATTTTTTTAAATTTCTTTTAGTCAAAATGAGTGAGAAAATCAAGAAAAATAACAAATGGAATCAGAAAATTTCATAAAAATATTCATTAGTCTTCTTTCAAATCCAATTTCATTAATGCATCATCAATTTTGAAAAATCTCAAACGGGTACGTGTTTTTCCCAAAATTGGGCAAAATCAAACCCGAATTGAACAAAAAATGCAATAAAATCTTTTCTCATCATTTTTAAGTCATTGTGTCTTCACAACAAATGATTATGGAATCTTGAATTACATAATGGCCAGTCCAATTGCACACTTTGTTAAAGAAATCAGAAAACCCCAAAATTCAAGTGAAAATTAGGAATTTTGAACCCAAATTGGGAATCGTGTCCAATTCGAAATTGTTGAACCATGAGACCATCATTTCTAGGGCTAATCATATGTGGGTAATTCAATTTTGGTACCAATTTTTCCTAATCAGGTCATTAGGGCATCGAATTGAACAAAACCCCAATAACCCGAATATAAAAAGCTAAAAATCTTGGACATGATTATGATAAAAATTGGGGAAAATCACATATTTGGGTTCAAAATGTCATAAGGAATTCAATTTTGGAGTTTAATTTTGAAAATTGGGTCAAAATCGAGCTTAATTTGCAAATTTAGACTAACCCGAGTCTGCCGGGTCGATCGGGTCAACCCAACCCAACCCGGGTTGGTCTTCTTCCTCACCCAACTCGCCCAAAAAGTTCTAAGCCTAGAGAAAATATCCCCGTGCCTATGACTTTGCCGACTTACCTAGAATGATTAAGCACGTGTTAAACTCCAAATCCAACTAGATAATCACCAGCTGGCATTGGAGATTCGATCTAACCAATTCAAGGCCGGTAAATAACAAACTTTGGGCGGGAAATTGATGAATGAAACGAAGAAAAACTGAACATTGAGTATGAAAGGTGTTCGACGAAATTCCAGAGAGAAAAAAAGAGAGAGAAGGATCGCGAGAAGGGGAGAAAGAGCAAACAACGTGAGTTGAGGCTCCCTGAACCGAGCGATCGATGCTTTTCCGGCCGAAAAGCACAGGTAAATCGATTTAAGTGGTGAACCTCCTCACCTGAGACGACCAGCAAGCAACCGATCGCCATAGCCTGAAACTTCAGCCCGGCTAGCACATCCAGAGGTGTTCAAGCTAATCTGAGATCATCAGTTCAAAGTACAAGTGCTAGGGAACATATTTGAAGACTCCGATCAGCCCAGAGATATCATTTAATCATTAAACAAAACAGGTAAAGATCATCTGCACTCACAGTTTAGCAAAAATTCCAGAAAGCATGATTGAACTCAACTTTGTTAATCGTGCAATCTTCCTTGAGATTTTGAATTCCTAGATGTTTAGAATACGTTTCTCAACACATTTGTGTTGTTTGTTTGCATTTTTGATTGAAAATATGCATAAACTGAATCAATCCACCATTGAAACCCTTCGCCAGAGTTCCGAGATCCTCGTCGGAGTTCTGAGATCCTCACCAGAGCATTGCCGTGGCCACAGGCCATCCTAAGTTAGTGTTTCTTGACTTTGATTGATGATTTGGAACTTATTTTGACCAATTTATATGGCTAGGGCGTTCTGTGTTGTGATTTGAGAGCTTGGATAGTTATGTTAGAATAGGTTGCAAGTTAAGGTTTTTGAATCCAGTTTTTGCTAGCCGGCATTGCTCCGGCAACGAACTTAGAAGGCTAGATAATAAGTAGATGATGTAGGGTTGGAGTATAACTCAAAGTGATGATCAAAAGGTCGTCGAAAGCTCGTCGGAGTTCAATCCGAACAGACGACCTCGAACACATTAGACTTGCAATTGCGCCTACCACCTGTTTGGTGAAATGCCCCAATGAACAAGGGGGGCAAAACAGCACCGTTTTGGTGTCGTGTCCGTCAGAGAAGACAATTGGCACCGGCGCCGACGAGGCCTAGTTCGGCCAAGCCGAACCGGGTTGAACCGGGCCGGTCCAGTTCGTTTCTCTGCAGGAAATTTAAACAATAATAAAAATTTCAAAAAAATTAAAATAATAAAAATAATAAAAAATCATAAAAATAAATAAAAAATTTCAGAAATTTGGAAAAATTCAAAAAAATAGAAAATTCATAAAAAAACGGAAAATTAGAAAATTTCATAAAAATTCAAAAATTTTCAAAAAATCCATAAAAATTCAAAAAATTCAGAAAATACAAATAAAAAATGTGAAAAATTAAAAAAATTCGAAAATTCAAAAATTCATAAAAATTTTCAGAAAATCATAAAAATCAATTCTTGGTTAATGAAATTCTCAGAAATTCAATTTCTGAAAAAAAAATCAAAAATTTCAAAAATTCACGTAATGGTTCAAAAATACTGTGGCCAACCTTAGAAAGTGAAATTTAAATTCTTGAAAGTGCATAAGTGGCATTTTTAGAAAATCTCAAATTCAAGGGTTATAACCCCTAAAAATCCTAAAACCGTAAAAAAACACAAATCATGAAATGAAAAAGCCTTTAGAGCTTCATTAGGGTTTGAATGTTTTGGTTGGATTTCATTTTTAGAGATAATTTAGGATTGATTGATTTGATTGACATTGAATATGCATTCAATTCTTGATTAATTTCCCCACAATTAAAATGGATAGGATTAATGGGTAAGCCTCGAAAACTTGTATGACACATTAGATATTGTATCGTTCTTAGGTACCGAAAGAACATTAGGGATTTCGATTTGGGATCATTAACGTAACCAAGTCCCCATACTCAGAATCTCTTATTCGTAGAATCATGATATTTCTCCCATACCCCGATTAGGTTTCTAGTCAACCTACCAATAATGACTAGTGGCAACTCCAAAATCAAAAACATAAATCAAATAGGAAATTACCATCCGCTGTCACGTGAGGTATAGTCTGGGAGAGACCGTTATACGAAAATACCTTATTAGTGTGCAAATCCCGAAAGTCCCAAAAAAAGCATGGCGCGACAATAGTATTGAAAAGTTTCCTGCAGAGACATGAAGAAGTAGCTACTGTTGTGCTTCACCTTCAATAGATTCAACTCTCTCTTTCCCCCTTTATCCGCTAGTTAGATACCAACAAAATGAGGTAATAGAATGGCTTGTTGTCTAGTAGATACTTCAGGGGGTAAACCGTGCACATGAAATGTTAATTAGAACTTGCCCATAGTTCGGTTGGAAGGACCAAAGGAATGTAGCTTGGGGATAAACGTTGTGTAATTGTTATATTGTTTCTCCACGTTTTGCTAGTGTTCCAGTGCATTAATTTTGCATGGTATAATTTGGTAAGGTTCGATGTGATTATTGTCATTCTCAGTGACATCGAAATTAATTGAGGAAGCAATTAATTAGTAAAAACAATAACTTTGACATTGTGTGATTTTTCACATTAGTTTTGGGGTTTCCAAATTTATATGGCTTTCTAATTCAAGAAATCAAATTCAACAAAGTAGCAAGTTCAGTTGGCTAATACACTACGAACTAGCGATTAGGTTTTTTTTTATTTTTCTTTCCTCATTCAAATTGAACAATCAACACTCACACTTCAAATCGATCACCTCATTGTTATAATTTTTGCAAAATTTTAACCTCAAGGGTCAAATATTTTGATGCCCTGTCAGATTTTTTGGCAAAAAAATCGCTGATGTCACTCAAGTTATAGCATTCAAGAGTTCGATTGAAAAAAATTATGGCACAAAACGTGCCGACTTTGTGCCATAATTTGAGGAGCTCGGTATCGTTGCCCTTGCTTTTGTCGTTGATGGATGTCCAATAACAAAGCGCGTGTACCATATCCACTAATTCTTTTTTTGTCCATTTTGTTCTTTTCTCATGGTTCCATCCAAATATAGCGTAAGAGAACCAGCCCGAATGAACACAACTTTTTACAGCTTTGTCTAGCTATTTGAGTCTCTAACAGAACAGAGAGCAAGTATCACAAAACGAAAGAGACCATTTAATACAGGAAATAGCTAAGATAGTCCTCGATGGCTTTACAAGATCATCTAGTAGAAACCACAAACTTCCTTCTTTGAGGAAGCCAAGTAACTGTAAAACAAAACGATGAGCATGCCATGCTCAAACCAAACCATAAAGAAGAAAAATTACACCTTCAATTCTTCTAAATTGAGCTATCTGTTCGTTTCCGCCGGCATCGGCCAATTAAACCCTCCTCTCCTAAGCAGGTGGTTCTTGATTGTATCCTCTGTCTTGCTGTGGATCAGCATGAGGTCCATTATATCCTCCCCTTCCGCAGCCACAAAAACCATGTCCTCTTCCTTGACCCTACCTCTAGCATAACCCTGGTTGCAGCCCCAACCTCCATCATTATACTCAGAATTCACAAAGCCATTCCCTGAAACAAGCAATATTATAGGTTGGAACCAGAAAGCAAACATTTAGAGGATTGCAGATGCAGCAGAGGGTATGTGCCCATCGGCATACTCCTCAAAGTAGTACATTAGCATTTTGGTGCTATTACAACAGAATATGACAACAATTTAGTTAACCACGATGCAAGATCCTATATCTAAAACACAGCCTTCCATGTGATAAAAAAAATGTTCTGTTTTGCGAATGCAATACCTCTAGCTCTTGGTCTTCCTCTGCCCCTGCGACCTCTTCCTCGCCCACTAGGTGATCTGCCTATTTAAATGAGGAATATAATTAGAAGAAACCTAGAGAAACAACATAACAGTCATTGGTAGACAATAGCGACAGAATGATTTCTTGAAGTGCTTCCCTCAGAATAAAGCTCTGATGATGTCTTCACCATCTCAACAGGCAATGGAGGCTGATACCTGCAATAGAGGGCACTTGCGCCTTATGATGGATAAAGCACCAAGCTCTTAATAGGTCTAACTCTCCATATGAAGAATCAATGACAAGAGATGAACACCATGAACTCAACGACAGCCAATGTGTCCAGTTCCTTCTTTGAAAGAGTTACTGCAATCATCCACACATGCCACGTGGTCTCCAGCCAATCCAAACAAGAGACAGACATTAAATGGAGAAAAAAGAGCAATTTTGGGATTGAATATATATGGCCAATCAGTTTGCAACCACACTTACGCGACAATCTCCCGTCTGAATATCAACTTGCAGCTCCAAATGAACACATCTCCAATGTTGGTTAAGCAAATAGCCTGGTCTTGGGCAGCAGTGGCAAAATTATGACCACCAGTCAATCTGTTAGAGTTCAGCGGATACTGTGCCAATGGGCAAATGGCTCAGAAGAGGTTTTGGGTGCCCGCTTAGCCAATTCTGGTATCCCAAATACTTGCCAGAACATTATTTTTTCATCTGCTGCTGCAGATGCCACCGTGCATCCATCCGGACTCTGCAAAACAATTACGCGGCAACGAGAATCAGCAAAACGATCAACTCAACAAGCAAACTTTGAAAGTATTTGCACCGAATTGCGAATGACTATGATAAGCATACAAGTGGTACCTGTGCCAGGAACTGAACTCTAGATGTGTGTCCAGTCAGCTCTACCATCCTTCGCATAGATGGATATTTCCAGAGCATGAGCTGGTTCTCAGTAAGCCCATGAGAGCTTAGCAATTCCCTCTCCCTCATGCTCCACAAGAGCGCACACACCTGAGAACCGGTGTCCACTGAATTCAGACACGCACCTGTGCACGTGTTCCAAATTTTTATGCTTCGGTCGCTCCCTCCCGAGTCCAGTAAGTTTCCCTGAAACGGGCACCAAGCAAGGGCTTTCACAGCAGCCGTGTGGTCTTCGATCCTGTGAAGCCACTGAGTGCCTGAATTCAAAGAGGATCTGGACCTATCCCACAAGTAGAGGAGATTATTGTTTCCTCCGCTAGCGAGCTGTTTTCCCGAGGGCGACCATTTCAGCCTACAAACTTCTTGGCGATGCCCCCTGTAGGTTCCAACTATGTGCGATCTAATTCTTATATCATTGTTGGTGATTTTACAATCCATACCTCCTGTCGTGAGTATGTGATTGTTCCAGGCCAAGGAACTAACTCGGAGTCGATGGCCTCCTCTAAAAGTTCTCAACTGCATGAGAGGAAACGAAAATAAAAAGCAATTAATGCGGCCTGAATAATAACCCGTCAGCCACAAACGAAACACTAATGCTGTCAAAACAACCATCAACCCTGTCTTTGAGCAGAGAAATCCCATAGCTGGACATGAGAATTTTGTAAGCCAATGGCAATATTCTGACCATCAGGAGCCCAGCTCACGCTCGTGACAGGACCCTCCTCATCATTGAAGGTCACCAGTTCTGTAGCAGAGCCATTGGAGGCATTCCACAAGTACACTGACTCCGAAAGAGCAATTGCTACCATATTGTTGGCACCCAAGTCCAGCAAGTTCAAGTAATAATCGTCCAATATATAAGGGGCTTCAAGCATCCTCTGGCACGTCTATCAATCGACAAACCAAAGAAAATATGTCAAAACACAAACCTACAGTCTTTGACAGCACAAGCAAAGCCAGTACATACTTATGTTCCATGAAACAAATGCTAACTTGAGTGTCAAGTTTTACGTAGCAAATAGAAGAAACAGTAATAGGCACGAATTTTAGGCTACCTTGGGTATCGATCGACAGGGCTTGGCGGATTTAGACTGGGAAGTGGCAGGTGAGAGCCAGCTTTGTGGGATTAGCTCTACGGGGCCGGTGGCTTGTTCTTAAAGGCCTAGATTCGGGATCGGTTCATGTGGAGTGCCTCTGCGAGAAGCCTCTGGTACGCCTCACTTGATGTTGACATCACAGCAGACTTCTCCTTCCACTTCGTCCCTCCAGTCAAGAGAGAACGAGCGTAGTTGAAGTCCATAGCAGAGCGGTTCGGGATGAATCTATCCAACTGTGATAAAAAAGAAAAAAGAAAAACATATCACAGAATTAGAAGGGTACAATTCTATTTGGAACTAACCAACAAGAAGAAGAAAAAAATGGCAAAATTGCTTGTAAATCCTCTAAAAGAAGAGGGAATTAATCATAACTCTGTTTTTGTTCAAAGAAAAGTACCGTATGGTTTCTCTGTCTTCGATGAATGTTATCAGAGAATGGCGACAAAAAAGTCACAAGTCCTGTATAATTCGCAAATATCACTCAATAACATGATGAAATAACAAGGCCTAGAGAATTCACATTGCAACTCGAGTCTCCATTAAAACCCTTCGTCCGCTGAACCTTTATTACCAAAGAAAGAGACAATTCTAAAAGAGTCTCTGTAAACGATGAAAAAAGCAAAAAACCAACAGCTTACGTTTTCTCGAGACTTCTTCTTATGGAGGTATTCCTGATCAGAATCCACAGAACCCTTCTCGCCCGGTGAAGCTATGGTCCGGCAGCAGAGCTGGGTCGAAATCCTGCAACAAAAAAAGGGAAATTTCAAGGGACAGAGGAAGACCCGCAAAGAGGGACCAAGCGTTGATGATGGGTCATCACTATTTCTCGCTATGCGCTCAAATCAGAGGCGCGCACAGAGAGAGGGAGAGAGAGAGAGAGATTTCAGAGAGCAGAGAGGTTGAGAATGAGAATGGAGAGCTAGTTCGCAGGTGAGACACAGAGAGACGAGAGACGAGGAAGAAGATGATAATTTTGAATCAAAGCGGGTCGGATATTATATTTATAAAAGGATCGCGTTCCTCGGACGCGTCTCAGGCGCGTGACTTTTCTCCAAATTTTGAAAACCAAAAAAATATACAGTTTAATAAAATTAATTAAAAACTTATTGTTAATTCAGTAAGGCGACTCTTCACTACCGATAAAATTACCAATCAATTTTACTTTTCAAATCGACACTAAGAAATCCGAACACAAAAAAAAAAATCAACACTGAGAAAAAGAAAATCGGGTGCATTTATTTTATGAAAAATTCAAGATTTGAAAAGCATTTTTTTAAAAAAATATTTATTTATATAGCGCATAAAAATGAATAAATGAAATATATTTATTTATGCATATATTGTTGTTGATTATAAAAATATTTTTCATTCACTAATTTTTCTAAGTGATGCAACTAATCATTTCCGTAGTTAATTAATCTTAAACTATGGTTATGATTAGTTAATCATCACCATTGTTTAAGATTTCCAAATCTTAAACTTTTCGTAAAACAAACGCACCATAATATTCTCTAATCATCTCCATAGTTAATTAATCAAGAAAAGTAACTAGTGATTTTCTATAAGTAAAAAAATACGATGATAGGGAATCTTAAAATGTAATGTAGAAATCAATATACATAAGATACATGAGGCAAATTAACATTCTCTTTTTTACTTTAATGAACTGTAGATCTTAATAATAAAATTTCATAAAATATCATTTTATTCATGAAAAAAGACTATATGTATTATGCTTAGTGATTATTTACAAAAATATACTTGCCACATGCTCGTGCTATTGCACGGATAAGAAATTTTTTTTTTAAAAAAAAGACTAAAGTTCAATAAGAGAAATGTACTCAAAATTACTAAATACTATTACCACTTTTACTTTAGGCTCCGTTCGTTTCCGGAAAAATATTTTTCCGGAAAACATTTTCCGCATTTTCCGGTGTTCGGGGGCTGAGAAAACATTTTCTTTCCCCACCCCCAAATCCTTCATTGTTTTGAGGAAAATGATTTTTCTCTTTGTGTTGCCCATAGGAGGAAAAATGTTTTCCGTGAGAGAGAAAGTTGATTGCTGGTCACCACCATCGGCCGCCGTCGCCGCCGATCGACGCTGCCGCCGATCGCCACTGTCGGTCGACGGACACCGCCGGATCGGTGGTTGCCGAACACCAAAAAATATTTTCCAAAACTTTTTCAAATTTTAGCCGAACACCAGAAAATTGTGTTTCAGGAAAACATTTTTCATGAAAACAACTTCCGGAAAAATATTTTTCAAAAGGAGAATATTTTCCGACAAACGAACAGAGCCTTAATATAATTGAAATTATGCTGTCTTTTACACTAAGAGAAATATACTCTAAAATTAACCGAATTGTGATGGAGCTATTGGCTAGATATAATGACTTTACCATCATGCGATGTTGACATAGTTACATATCATAAGAGTTTATACCAGTTAGTGATTTACACTATATTAGCCATACTACTTGTGCACTCTGCATAGTTGACGAATTTTGAAAATCAATATTCAATAAAAGCAAAATTTACTCTGAAGTTAGGTCTACATTTTTACTAATTGGCACGTTTAATCAAGTGTTAATCTTCATCTTCTATCAAGGTTTAATTTAATTTTATTTCCAATTTTTAATTTTTTTAAAAGATATCATATATGTGTGTATAACTTTGAATTCCTGCAAGTCAAAACATTTTAGTCCTCGACGAAACATGGTAATTGGGGTTTATTATTTCTTAGTTTTGATTTTATTTCAATTCAATTTTTTTCTAGGGATTAAAATTAAATATTTTAGTACCTTATGAAATCGAGAATTTTTTTTTCATTGTGTTATTTAATAATGCAGCAGACCATTCAATTATGGAGTAGTAACCTAATTCCGAAGGAGAATTTATTGTAGGAGAAGCTCATGAGCCTCTTCAAAGCTCAGAAGAATTTATTTGCTATACACAAAAAAAATTATGTTTGCCATCTTGTCGTAAGCACAAAGATTACATAAAGACACTGTTTATTATCAGTAAAAATTAATTTCTTTCATTTTTTTTGCTAAACCAATTAATTTCAGTCTAATGAAAGTTAGAAGCAAATTTCTTTTTCTTTCTCAAATCCAATTTATTGCTTTTCCGATCATTTCCGCTATTTTCGAGAGGTAAATTTACCATAAGATTTACGTTTTACATTTCACTTTCCAATTACCATATTATTATCTCAATTAAACTACACACGTGGGGACATCCGTAATTTCACAGATTGTGAATATGTGATAATTGGTCCTTCTCCAAAAAATTGGGAAATTGCCGAGGGCTATATTTGCAATTTTCATCGTGACACTAATTTTTCTTAATATAGGATTTTAACAATTTATTTCTTTTATAGAAACAGGGAAAAAAATAAAAAGAAAGATCCTGTCTTGCGATGCGTACATCCCGATCTTCGTTTCCATTTGGTTGTGGCGGTTTTGATGAACTAGAGAGATCCTGTCTTGCGATGCGTCGATTGTTTGTAGACTGTGTAGGCTATCTTAACGAGCACGCCCCTTTCCCTCCTTATTCTTATTAAATAAATCCATCGTAAAAAGGATCGTTCCCGAGTGGACCGAGTTCGAGTAGACTCGACCCATCGGAATCGTTATATCATATGAGTTGTACGTTAGACCTCACAAAATCGACGGACCGAGCTCGCGTGAACTCGATGTGCCCTCGAATTCCTCGCTACAAGACCGGCGTGCAATAACAAACGTTACGCAGAGCGTGTGGCGAAAAATTAAAACTTTACCGAATTCACGTCGATATAGTTATTTTTGGACCGTCGATCGCATTCTTGTAATCCCGATTTCGATCAGTGTAGAATTCTATCGTTTGGTTGCTTAACAAATATGCTCGGGGCACACTGTACGAAGTCCTTTACAAATTTGTGATCGTGCCATTGGAAATAAATGAAATTGTTATATGACATGTGTGACATAAGGCCAAAGTGGGGGGCAACGTGTTCAGATTTCGGATTCTATCTTAAAATCATGCTCATGCTTAGAGGGGCAATAGGGGAAACCGCGCATCAACGTAGTTTTACGAGAAGTCAAAGGTTAGGAGCAGTGCGGACGAGATGGCGGCGTTTTGGGAGCAGAGGAAGGTGAGGGGGAAAGAAGTGACCGGATGTAATCGGGTCTACGGCGCAGACATTACATCGGGTCATCCGTTGATGCGCGGTTTCCCCTATAAATATTGATGATTTGAAGACTCCCCTTCCTAAGTCAGAAAAACCAACGCTGCTTAATCGTCTCCTTCTTCTACACCACCCAGAGAGCTTGACACTCAACACACGACGGCAGAAATGGAGTCGTCTTGCTCATCTCTGGACTCCGCGGCCTCCCTCCTGAGCATCGTGGCCTCCCTCCTGACCATTACTGCCTTCTGCCTGAGGTTCCTGCACGAGAGAGGTCTTCACCCTCACGCTCATGATCCTGCTCCGGAACGACCTGGGCGGCGGGGAGGCGCCGGCAGCGGCGGCGGGCGAGCTGAGGGAGGCGGTGGAGAAGGCCAAGATGACGCCGGCGGACATAAGCGAGGTGCTGCTGAACCAGAACCGGTGGAACAAGGCGAGGGCGGTGGGGGAGCTGCTGGAGGTGCTGAAGGCGAGGGCGGAGAGGAACGACAAGTACGGAGGAGGGCCGAGGGAGGAGTGCGAGCTGAACGGGGAGGCGGTGGAGGAGGAGGAGGAGATGGTGATTTTTGCCTCGTGATTCGTGAGTGAAATTTGGATTGAAAAAAACAATCCCATCAGCATTTCTTCTGTACTATGTTCACTAGATCGAGTTCTTTATACTGCTTTTACTCTATAGGAGTTCTCTTCTTGGATCTCTGTGGGATAGATTTTCAATAGGAGCTACAGAATTGCCATTCTCACACTTCATAGTGGATAAAGTAGCAAATAGCAGCTGAGCTTCCGTATTATTCGGTTCCTTAGTAATAAAGAAAAAATGGTTGGTCCAGTGTAATGCCTTTCTTCTTTTGGCGTGGGCTAGATGTAAAACTAATTGAATTTGATGTGTGTTTTTTTTTTTATTTTGAGCATCGATGGCCTCCATGTTCTGCAGGGTATTTGGACATTGTCATGTGGTTCAAAGACAACCTCATAGTCCACCAAGCTTGCGATTTAGTTGTTCAGTTCGATTTATGCTTGTGTATGTCATGGTTGGAACTTGGAAGGCTTGTTTCTTATGATTTTTTTTCTTCCTCTTCTGGTAATAATTATGTGCAAAGTTCATAACAATGTTAAACTCAATAAGATGAATGTCGCGTTTCATTGCTTCATTGGACTTCGTTGTGAATTCTTTTTTTTCCAGAAGACAATTGATGTAGCCTTTTTCTCCTAAAACTCCTTATCAGGTTTTAGTTGGATTTGATCTCACCATATATATATATATGATCTGGATGTATGAAAAGTAATCTGGAAGCCTTTCTATTATTGGAATGGATTGTGTAAGTTTTGGGCTTCTGTACTCGTCAATCATTGCCTCATGTGCTAATTGTCCAGATGTGGAATTCTAATTTCTGATGTTCTTGTTGGTTTAGGTTGTAACTTTGATCTGGAATACCTATTGGTTATTGGTTTTCATGTGCTCTAGTTGGAGCTAGGTTTGAGTCTGCTTATTTTGTTCATCTTAAGAAATAGTTTCGTGTATGAAACATAAGTTCTGCTTTTGCTGCTATGTACGTAAATGGTTTTGAAGTCCAAATGAATCCAGAGGTTCTACTTCTGCCAGAGTTCGAGCTACTTTTATAAATTCGAAACGGTCTATGTTTTTAGAAGCATGAGTAGTCTTCCTACTTCCTAGTACTATATGAACCAAAGTAAATTCCAATAGTTCAATTTGGTAAACATTAGCTGATGAAGGATGTTTTTTTATCTTGTGCAGTGCCATTTGTGTTCTCTGCGTCATAAAGCAAGTGCTTTAAACCTTAAGATCCACGTTAAAGGTATGTTATTGCTATGTGAATGGCTTTGTTTTGTCCTTCCCCTTTTTTCACTATTAGCACCATGACCTTAGAACATGGAGCTCCTAGCATTAGACATCTTAGACAGTTGAGAAAAAGGTTGCTGTATCTGTTCTTTTCTAATTAATCCGCTAACATATGGTCCTCACTAGATCTTCCCCTTTGAATTATCTGTAGTGCTTTATATCATGCATATGATATTAATATTTCATTGTTGCAAAGACATGTTGATTGGTGTGTTTGACTGTAATCATTTTTCCAGATTCAAGGAACATCCATAGACATTTTAATCATGTCTAATTCCCATATTAGAGATGCTCAATCATCTCATACTCACAATTGCACTATGCCATTTCGCCACACTAGCAAATGCAAATGGCCTTGTGTTTGGACACCCCTTAGGGTTTCTATTCTTATCCTACTGACTTCATGAGAGAGAGAGAGAGAGAGAGAGAGAGAGAGAGAGAGAGAGAGAGAGAGAGAGAGAGATCAGAAAAATATGCATTGCTTTGCAGATTTGTGCATGACATTGATGGGTTTGACCGATCTCAAATGATCACATTCACAAATAGTAAATTTTTTCAACCAGTTTTTTGCCCCCAACAGTAATTCTTGAAGCTGAGATTATCTTCACTACCCTGTCAAGCAGTGGTAGAAAGTTATTCTCTTGCCTTTCTCATGGTTTCAACATGGTAGTCATTGCTGAGGCAGTGCGGTGGCAGTTCTTCCTTCCCTTTCTCTTGGTGCTGCTCGATGTTTCTGGTTGGGGATCCCCAGCAGCTTCCTGCCTCTGTTGTCGGCAAAGCAGCTGGGACTCTGCTATATAGCAGGAGATTTTTTGAGAGATTTCAACAGGCTGGATGCGCAACAATATTTTTGTCTGTTGAGTATAGGAAGCATCCACAAATCCATGATGTCCCTTCCGAATACTTTTACCAAGGACGCCTAATCAATATTGAGACTGTGGTGAAGTTACCTGATGAGATATATTACAGGGATCCATTGCTTAGACCTTACTTAATTTATGATATTACATATGGGCGGGAATCCCACTGAGGTGGTTCTGTTTCTTACTACACAAAGCATAGTTTTTTCTCGGTATATATGAGCTTCTATAGAAACTCTGAAATGTATGTGTGTGGGAAAGATTTCTGTGGGTTTACAAGTTGCAATTAAAGTGCCTTCAATACGACTTTCAGGAGGTTCTGAATTCAGAAGAAGGGAAGGATATATGTATCAATATCGTGGACGCTTTCCGAGGCCAAGAATGTGATGTTATTATAATGTCATGTTCTCGTGCTTCGAGTCATGAAGTTGGCTTTGTTGCGGATATTTGTCAAATGAAAGTTGATGTAACTCGTGCTAGGAGAGCTCTAAGGGTACGGTTTCATCTGCCTTATTATATACCTTTCTCTTTTTGGCCAACTCCCTGTCCTGTTCACTTGTCACTTACAGGGACAGATTCTGATTGTTTTTGTCTTTTTCTCTTAATAGGTAATGGGAAATGCTAATCTTTGATTCAGTCTGATGACTGGGCTGCGCTGAGTGCTGATGCCAAAGCCAGAAATTGTTACATGGACACGGATTCTATTCCCAAAGAGTTCTTCATACCTAAAGGACCAAACTCTCGCTCCCCTGCTAGGCAAAAATCCTTTAAACTCGGGGGTTGAGGTCAAGTGGGTCCAGGCATATATTGACAGACATGCACACAGAGCCGAGGTCAGCGATGGTACCAGAAGATGATGAGAACTTGCCAGCATCTTTAATCCCTAGGAATGGAAATTTCCGGCCTCTTAAGCCATCCGTGGAGAATTCATTGGAAGCTGTTGATCAGGTGGTGACAGATCCGAGAGTATCCTGGCAATTCGGCGCACAGAAGAAGTAGCAGAGTTCTTCTGGACCAATGTGGAAGAGAGATTACTAACTGCTCGTCCTCTCTGCATTTTGATCTTTGCCTCATTCAAGCTCCACCTTGTGTTCCGTTTATTCAAAACACGGGACCTAGTTCTTGCCTTAGGAAAAAAAAAGGTCCGATGACCGGAGGTGCTGCTCAAACCAGTTAAAAATGGACAGAATCAGGTCTCCAATGAACTACGTATGTTCAATAATTCAAAGTTTCTTAGGAGACTTAGCCATAGAGAGGATGGGAAATCCTCAGCAACCCCACCTTGCGCAAGAAACCTTGCCGCAACATATCTGGCTGGTCTGCCCCTCTCGCTGTCTCTTTGCTAAGAGCCAGGTATCAGGCATCCTATGGTGAAAAGATGGCTCGGTAAACTTGCTGGCATTGGACTTTAAGGTAAGAACGTCACTTTCGTACGTAGTTTTCTGATAATCACATCACGGGGATAGCAGAGTTTTAACGAGTGTTAGAAAAAAAAAAATAGAAAGGCACTCACAGAAATGTGGCCATGAAGACAAGTTTTATGCTGATGAAAATTTTTGGGTTAATGAGATTTTTCTCAAAGGAGTGTTTTAGACTATGAAAGAAGACTTTACATTTTCTTGTCAGGCTCAAGTAAAAGTGGATTAATCCAACTAATATAATATAGATGATATATTAAGGTGCTTGTGGATCTAATTAAAGTTTCTACCAAGACTAGTGTTTTCAAAGGAGGACCGATTATGTTATATCCTTGGTAAGATCTTAGGTTAGACTGTTCTGCATAGTAAAGGAAGCTACAATTTTCGTTACATCAAGTTATAATTTATTGTGCAATTACTTGAAATCTGTAAGCATGCGTCAGCAAATAAATTTTTCTTATAATTCTCATGTTTTGGTGCATCGATTTGGAACTAGTGTCAATATGATAGATGGTGGGCTTTAGCACTAGTGTTCAGGTTAATTTATATAGTTGCAACATGTGCATGCAGACATGTCTTGCATGGTCTTTTACATCTAGATGTGGAAGATCTGAAAGTATTTAATGTCGATTGTGATACCGGACTTAATTACATACATTTGGAAGAATTTGAGTGTTGTTACTTTGAACAACTATTTATTTATTTCTTTGTGCTCTGAACAACCATTTGTTTATTCCTTAAATATGTAGTTTCTGGGTGAATACTCATCAGAGTAGCTTTTATCTTTTGTATAGTGTTTGATGAATTTAAGATTTGCTGGCATTCTTGGCCCTAAATGATTTGCAGCTGCATCTTGTAAATCCTTATTATCCTAAGTTCTTGCTTTCCCAAGAAATCATTGTATATTTGAACCTGTGTCTGTTAACATGGTTGATTTGCATCTGTCGTGTGGCCACATGGATAGAATGAAGCAACTAATGTTGCAATCAACTCTGAAAAGTTCCCTGCAGAGATATAAAGAAAGTAGCTACTATTGTTCTTCAACTTTGGTAGATTCAACTGTCCGTCTTTCCCCCCTTATCTGCTAGTTAGACACCAAAAGAATGACGCGTTAGAATGACTTGTTATGAAGTGGATGCTCATGGGGTAAAGTGTGTATATGAAATGTTTAGAACTGGGGCATAGTTGGGTTTGAAGGACCGGAGGAATGTAGCCTGGTGATACACCTCGTGTCATTGTTGTATCGTTTCCATACATTTTGTTTGTCTTCCATCATTAATTTTGCATGTTAAACATTCTTATTTCGTAATCTTGTTATTCTCTCTGGAAATTGTCTGAGATTCTACACTGGGTAACTTGGAATCTTTTTTGGTTTCTTTTCTGTAGTTTTCTGATTCTATATCTGTTCTTCATGCAGTGATTATGCAATGCAGATAAGTCCTCTCACGAGCCACGGTTAAGGTTGAAGTATGTTTCTTAGTATTGGATGATAACTGGATGATTGTCTGAAATGATCATAAAATTTCTTCTTTTCTTCTTTTTATCTTGCAGAACTTCTAGTCTCCATTTGGCTGGCTTATAATTGACATTTGTCTTGATTGTTTTTAGGGAATTTTTTGGATTGTGAGTTGATTTTGAGTTCTGCCATGCGTGCTGGATTCACAGGTGGTGTGGTGGTTGACTACCCACACAAGTACCTATATTATAACCAGAACTTATTTTAGTGTTTAACATTGATGGAACAACATATGTTGTGCATACCTTTGTATATATTCTGTTTGTTGGAAGTCATCCATTAAAGTTAAGTTTCTGAGAGCGGAATAAGAGAGCTTTCATTGGAGAGGAAATGCCCTTTTTTGTAATTATTGAAAGTTGGTTGAAAATCTTAGACTTTTGGTATAGTGGAAAGTCGTGTGGATGGAAGTACTTTAAATTTTTTTTTTATCTCAGAAGTGCTTTAAATTAACATTGTACATAGTTTGTCTAGCAACTGAGCTCTTTTGGTTATGAGCTCTTTTTGTATACGCGTTTCCACCCCCTTGGTGCCCTTCAGTAATATTTTCTTTTACCTATCAAAAAATGAATAAATTTCTGAGAAATTACTGTAATAATCTTGTTAGTTTATTTCTTATATACGCGACAGCTTATATATGAAATTATCAAATATGCACATAATACCCTTTAGCTGTCTTTGCCCATTCTCTTACTAATGGGTTATTGTTGCCTGGGATAACTGGCAAAACTGAGCTAATGAAGTTGGTACGTAGAGATTTTCATTAATATCATGTCCAGAGTTGCTTGTAATTGTCATGACAAGTTTTCCTTTTTTCTGTTTTCTTTTAAGGACTGTCTAATGACAAGTCCAAGCAAGAGAAGGGCCATTTAAAAATAGTTTATCCAAATTCTTTTATGGGCAGAAAAAGTGCTCTAGACTGTGTGGATGTTATAAGAATCTGAATGTTCCGGATAAAGGCTGAGCACTGCCACAGTAATTTGGATGAATGCCTTTATGAGAATCTTAGCGAAGAAAAATGAACTAAGCTCAAAATCATTGTTGAAAGCAGCACGAAGAGCAGGAAAGAATACCTTGTGCTTACTTGTGGGCTGCCATATGTCACCACTGCCGTACCAAAGGGAAAAGGGGAAAGATGGGGAGAGTTCCTCTGATGATAGTAGTGGTGATGAAGACAATCGAACAGTGAGTTTGCATCATAATTTATCATTGAATATTATGTTAGACTTGTTCTGAACATGGATTTGCAGAACAAATTTGGTGTTTTTCTTTTTCTTCTCTCTTCTTTTCTAGGCTCATTTTATATGTGGGTTTGCATTAGAAACTCTCTCCCCCTCTCTGTCCGTTCTTTTGGTATTCTTATGTGGACATTCTTTTGTAAATGTTCTCATGTAAATTTTGACTGGGAAATTTTCTTTTCGTTTTGCTCTCTTTAGAAATGCAGGTTAGTATCTTCGCCAGGCACTGGCCAAAGAAGAAAGAGAAACTAAATAGGAGAGGCAAGGGTAGAGCGTGGGTTATGAGAAAGAACAGATGAAGAGAAAAGGGAACACGTGGTGCCTCCTGACACAAGGTATACGACTCGCAAGCGCAAAGCTCGGTTTCGATCGGTGGCGGGCATGAGCTGCACCAAGAGATTTTCACGATAGAATTTCTGCATGCATGGCCCAACTATTCGAAGCATCACTGATTATGCACCGCACTATTCAAGTTTTTCCATATCCAATGGTCAAATGTAAATTCTTCTTTCAAGTAATTAACGACGTATTAGTGTCGATGCATGTATATGCAAATTTTGAAGAGAGACAGGATGGTCCTGCGAAAATTCTGAGTGACTCATTATGTTATAATGGTTACAGGACCTACCTTCCATGTCCTGTCTTGTCCTTCCATCCTTGTGTTGTTTTCACTCTTTTGTTTTTTTTTTCTTATGACCAGATTCAACCTTGTGTTTCTGGGAGATTAATGAGCTAATCATGCAGGTAATCTTGGTTTCTAAATTGAATTTTGTCGATTGTTGGTTGACTTGCTTTCATCGGAAAAGCTACTCTAGTCTCTACTAAGATATCACAGGTTATTTTGGACCTTGAAAGAACAATGATGGATGAGTTTGTAGGCATTCAATTAAATATTGTGTTTCTTTTTTCGGGTTTTCTTGGATGACACTCGAGGAATCGTAACTAATCAGCGAAGAATATGATTTGCGCCGAGATTGATGTGATTCTTCATTTGCATTTTCAGGTCATCAGATTAGTCCATTGAGGGGTGTGATGGCTAAGATGTTTGATGAATGGTTTGGTTGTATGAATGAGTTAAAATGCTCATATTGGTGAACTTAGATGCGTTTAATCCTGACGCTTGCAAATTTCTTTCCTTCAGGTATATAGAAAATAATTCATTGGCTTCATTGGAGATAATGTAATATCGGTTCTTTAATATATTATTGCCCATAGTTTAGTCCATCTTCAATAGGTTAAACTGTTTTTGTTTTCCAATTCAAAGAATATTCGTATACGGTCTTTATTTCTTGAAATGAAATCACGAATCGTAACTGCGCAAAACTAAATCACTTGGATCTCATTCCCGACGAGCCATCGTCGCTATGACTTTTTACTTAATGTGGAAGGACTGATGTTTTGTACTAGCTTTTCTGACTATCTAAAATCCAAGAAGCAGATCTTTGTGAATAAGCTTCTCAAATTGAACTTGTTCAGCCTCAAATCAGAGTACCTAAAAGCTCAATCTTTTAGTAGGCCCAATCTAGCATCGGACATCATCAACATACTCGTGAAAACCCATCTTCAGTAAGCAGAAAACATGTAGTGTAGAACATCATAAACATAATGTTTTCCGCACAATCCCATCAGGTTCCACCATCGGCCCTTGATCGCGTTCAAGTACGAATGTTCGTTAAAGTGGTTGCGCGGAGCCAAACAGGGGTGGTATTCGGTATCATAGCAGCGGGCTAGTTGACGAAGCTCGGGGACTGTTTGATTCAGTGCCGGGAAAAAATGATGTTTCCTACAGTTCCTTGATCTCTGGCTACGTTAGGAATGAGCCGTTTGACGATGCCATTCAGTTGTTTTCTGAGGTTAACGATCATGCTGGCGAGAAATTAAGTGGATCCCTTTTGAGCTAGGCACTGCATCGAGCACCCAAAACAATCGCAGCAAATTGCAAATTACTTAAATCCATTTGGAAAAAAGAAAATTCATTTCTTATTAGAAATCTTACAAACCGAAACTAACTAATCTGGATCTTCTACTTCTACTTTGCTACACAAATGATTCTTCTCGAGCCATTTGACGATGCATCTGCTTTGAAAGAGGTGCGAACACGATACTTCATCACTTTATCTGCCCCATTCAGTTCCTCTTAACAAATACAACATCATCCGTTGCCATCCCGAACATAGTAGCTCGTGTGCTTGAGCCTTTCAATGGTGCTTCTGGAGACACCTCTCGTGACTTGATTGGATCCGACTCATATCCTCCAGTGGACTCCTCAATGTCTTCCACTTCAACTTCCTCTTTTGGTGGCCAATTCCAAATTTATGTTGCATTGAGAACTCTCTCCCTGTGCGTTTCGCAAAGGGATTGCCACGATAGAATGCAGAGTGACATCTCAAGCGATTGGCTCGACTCAGACAGTACAGCGTATCAAAAATTTATTGGCACTCCGAGTTGATTGATGAAGACTAGCCTTCTCCTACTTTTTAATTGCCGAAGCAAGAACTTTATGTAAGAGTTGAAGCCCTAAAGGGAGAATTGGGAATTTTTTTTAATAGGAGATCAGAGTGGTTTTCCTTGGAGGTGGAAAATTCATTCACCTGGTTTTATCAATTTGCAAATTCTTCCTCAGTTAGTTAAAAGAATGAAATTGGCCGATATTATGACAATACTAGGTAGCATAGATATCATTATGGGAGAAGTTGATCATTAAAATGATAATTGATACAACGCAAGTACAAGATATAAATTCTTTTTCTAGATTGGAATCTTTAAAAGAAGTCTATGCAGTCATAGGGATGTTTTTCCCTATTTTGACTATTGTGTTGGGAATCACAATAGCTGTACTCGTAATTGTGCGGTTGGAAAGAGAAATATCTGCAGGAAAACAACAACGTAATGGTCGCGAATACTGTCAGGAAACTTTCACATCCGATTTTGAAGGTGGCAGATCCTATGGGATCCTATCCCAAATTTTCTTTTGCTAGACCCATAGCTAAAAAAACCAACTTTCTTATGGTCACGAGGGGTTATTCGAATATGAAATCCAATTCTGGAAATACAGCATCCCACTTTTTTTACTACTCAAGGCTTCAATATTTCGACCAAAAAAAAAAGGCTTCGATACATTTCGAAATCGAGAAATTTCTATTGGAGTTGGTGCAATCCGAGAACAATTAGCCGATCTCAATTTGCAAATTATTATAGATTATTCGTTGGTAGAATGGAAGGAATTAGGAGAAGAAAGACCCACGGGTAATGAATGGGTAGATCACAAAATTGGAAGAAGAAAGGATATTTTGGTTAGATGCATTGAATTGGCTAAGCATTTTCTTCGAACAAATATAGAACCGGAATGGATGGTTTTATGTCTACTACTAGTTCTTCCTCCCGAACTATGACCCATCATTTAGATAGATGGAGGTAAGCCAATGAGCTCAGATATTAATGAACTCTATAGAAGAGTTATCTATCGAAACAATACTCTTACCGATCTATTAACATCAAGTAGATCTACACCAGGGGAATTAGTAATGTTTCGAGAGAAATTGGAACAAGAAGCTGTGGATACACTTCTTGATAATGGAATTCGCGGACAACCAATGAGGGATGGTCATAACAAGGTTTGCAAATCATTTTCAGATGTAATTGAAGGCAAAGAGGGAAGATTTCGCGAGACTCTGCTTGGCAAACGAGTCAATTATTCGGATCGTTCTGTCATTGTTGTAGAACCCTCACTTCCATTACAACGATTTGGATTGCCTTGGGAAATAGCAATAGAGCTTTTTTATACATTTGTAATTCGTGGGCTAATTAGACAACATCTTGCTTTGAACATTGGAGTTGCTAAGAGTAAAATTTGGGAAAAGGAGCCCATTGTATGGGAAATACTGCAAGAAGTTATGCAGGGGCATCCGGTATTGCTACTTCACCAAGAAGTTGAAGACAGCAGTCGGCAGGCCAGAAAAATCGGAGTTTCTTGTGTTCTATATCCAACTGTATTGCTACCATGAGTGGACTAAAGAGGATTTCACGGGTAATGTTGAAATCCAATCACGAGAAAAGCTCGGGAAATTTTTTGCGGAATCTTTTGGAAATTACGGGGAAACAGATGGAAAAGGAGCTCTAGAACAGAGTATCCGAGAATTGAACGAACCAAACAATTGAAACTATTCCCTCTTGCGAACAGAGCCATTTGCTTCAAAACTAAGAATCGATGAAAACTAAGGTTTCTGCATAATAGGAAATTCTCCCTTAGAGTACTATGCGTTCTATGCACCGCATGATGCAGCTGAGGCCTGGGTGCGCCCTCCTTTTTTGCCCTTTTTTTTTTACCGCCAAGGAATCAAAATTATACACAGATGAGAGAGAGATATCCTGCTTGTTTAGCTTTAGGTGGCCATTTCATCTGTCTGTTTCTGCTTTCCTTATTTTCTTTCGTTTTGGCCATTCTTTCGGAATAATTGTCCAAAAAGTACCAAACAATGGTCAATTCAGTATTAAAACTTTCAATTGTGTCAATTTAGTCCTAAATCTTTTGACGATTTGTCAATTTAATTTTAAACATTTTCACTATTTGTCAATTTAGTTCTAAACTTTTTGATGATTTGCCAATTTAGTTATAAATCTATAATTTGGATATTTGGCTAGAATGACCACATTGGCAAATTTTCAAAAGATTTAGGACTAAATTGGTAAATCATCAAAAGGTTCAGAACAAATTAGCATAATTGAAAGGTTTATAACTAAATCAACCGTCGTAAAATAGGTTTAAGAATTTTTGGACATTTTTTTCCATTATTTATCTCCTTGAGGTTGAGGCCTTGGGTCCATTGGAGGCGGCATTTTGGCGGGCTGAGGCCATGGTTCCATGGTTAGCTTTAGGTGGCCATTTCTGCTTTGCTTATTTTCTTTTGTTGTGGCCACTCTCTCTCTCTCCCTTTGAAGTTGAGGTCTTGGGTCCGACTTTGTTTAATTCGAAGTCAAATCAGTACGGTTCGAATTTTAAAATTTGAATTGATCAAAAAAGAAAATCATACATCTTTAAAATATGAAACCCAATTGAATATCGTCTTTTATTTCTAGAAGCATGTTAAAAATACGGTTAATATCACGAATAATCCCAAACTGATACATTTATGATAAATTTACCCCAAACTAATTTTTTTTACCATAAAAAACCCGAAATTGGTACATCTATAGCAAATTTACCTTAAACTAATTTTTTAATCATAAAAAATCCCAAACCGATATATTTGTGTACCCTCCTTTAAATTGGATTAATATAACGAAAAATCACAAAATGGTACATCTATGATAGACAGAGAGTAAAACCCCAAGCTAGTACATTCATCAACTATCACGTGTCATCCAACTTAGAAATTTAACGGTAAAATTTAACGAAAACTAATAGAGGGAAAAATTGTCACAGGTGTACTAGTTTGGGATTTTTCGTGGTAAAAAAATTAGTTTTGGGTAAATTTATCACAAGTGTATCGATTTAGGGTTTTTAATGATATTAACCCTTAAAAATATTCCATTTCTTTTGAGAGGAGAAATTTGGAGCGAGCACGCATAGTGGGACCAATGGTGGTGACATTCACCTCACCAACATGCCCTCCACTCCTAACCCCTCGTAATGAGCCAATTAGCCACACCCATCCTGCCCATTTCCCTTCTTATTCTTATTAAATAAATCCATCGTAAAAAGGGTCGTTTTCGAGTGGACCGAGTTCGTGTAGACTCGATCCATCAGAGTCATTATATCATATGAGTTGTACGTTAGACCTCACAAAATCAATGGACCAAACTTGCATGAACTTGATGTGCCCTCAAATTTCTCGCTACAAGATCAGCGCGCAATAACAAACGTTACACAGAGCGTGTGGCGAAAAATTGACACTTTGCCGAATTCACGTCATCAATATAGTTATTTTTGGACAATCGATCGCATTCTTGTAATCCGGATTTCGATTATTATAAAATTCTATCGTTTGGTTACTTAACAAATATACTCGGGGCACACTTTATGAAGTCCTCTACAAATTTGTGGTCGTGCCATTGGAAATAAATGAAATTGTTATACGACATGTGTGCCATAAGGCCAAAGTGGGGCAACATGTTTAGATATAAGAGGGAATTTTTTTGGAGACCTTTTTTTTTTTGCTTTTTGCTCGCTTTTTTGATTAATTAATTTTCCCGTATCAACCGCATTTCGCGGTCGCACGGGGTCCTTCCTCCATAGCAGCAGCAGCAAGTAGTACGAAGCTTCCACGTAATAGAATACGGGGAAAATTTTGTATTGGACTAATGCACATATCCCTTTGAAAAGACAAAGGGCGAGTGGACCTGACAAGGGGGATCTGCGAAGCTCAAAAGTCGTCTGCAGCAATCAGCAAAGGCTTGACAATCCCTTCTTGGCTTGCTTTTTAGCATGCATTTGCATTCTATGTAATGAAAAACATCACAACCGCTTTTCTATGTAATCCATTCTATGTAATGATTACACAAGCTTTGTGGGTCCGATGTTTCATTTGCCAATCCATTCTTGGCTTTTCTATGTAATGATGACACAAGCTTTGTGGGTCGGATGTTTCATTTACGATGAGAATAGTGATCCAAGCCAAGAATAATTCTACGTAATGATTACACAAGTTTCGGGGGTCTCGATATTTCATTTATCAATCCATTCTTGACTTGGATTACTTTTCTTATGAGTGGATATCCGCTCATAAGAAAAGGGGGGCGGGGGGCGGGGCTTTGTGGGTATATCCGCTCATAAGAAAAGTAATTCAAGTCAAGAAAAGTAAATGAAACATCGGGACCCACAAAGCCCCCCACCCCCTCTATAAAAACCCAAACCAGAGTCTGGTTCATCGTCTCAATCTTCTACACCGCTCAGAGAGAGATCTTCACCCTCACACACGAAAGGCAGCAATGGCGTCGTCTTGCACATCTCTGGACTACGTGTGCTCCCTCCTGAGCATCGTGGCCTCCCTCCTGACCATTACTGCCTTCGTCCTGAGGTTCCTGCATGTGAGAGATCTTGACACTCACGCTCAAGATCCTGCTCCGGAACTACCTGGGCGGCGGGGAGGCGCCGGCGCCGGCGGCGGGCGAGCTCAGGGAGACGGTGGAGAAGGTCAACATGACGCCGGCGGACATGAGCGAGGTGCTGATCAAGAACCGGGGGAACAAGGAGAGGGCGGTGGGGGAGCTGCTGGAGGCGCTGAGGCCGAGGGCGGAGAGGAACGACGAGTACGGAGAAGGAGGGCTGAGGGAGGAGTGCGAGCTGAACGGGGTGGTGGAGGAGGAGGAGGAGATGGTGATTTTTGCGTCGTGAATTGTGAGGGCAATCTGGAAAGTACGGAGGGCTGAGGGAGGAGTGCGAGCTGAACGGGGTGGCAGCGGAGGAGGAGCATGAGAAGGAGGAGATGGTGATTTTTGCCTCGTGATTTGCGAGGGGAAATTGGGAAGTTTCAATTTTAAATTTTTAGGTAAGACTGTTTTGCATAGCAAAGGAGGCTACAATACGGGTTACATCAAAGTGAAAGCTCATTTCGTAATTAATTGAAATCTGTAAGCATGGGAAAGCAAATAAATCTTTCTTTTAATTTTCAAGTTTTGGTACATCAACAAGGAATTATTGTCAATATGATAGATGGTGGGCTTTAGCACCGGTGTTCAGATTAATTTATATAGTTGCAACATGTGGACGCAGACATGTCTTGCACGGTCTTTCAACAGAGTAGCAAGTTTGTTGAAATTGCATTAAATTCAAAATTTGCTAGCATTCTGTCCCTAAATCATTTGTAGCTGCATTTTGTAAATGCTTATCATCCTAAGCTCTTGCTTTCACTAGAAATCATTGTATATTGAACCTATGTCCTGTTAACATACTTAATTTGCATCTATCTTGTGGCGACATGGATAGGATGAGCCAGCTAATATTGAAAAGTTTCCTGCAGAGACATGAAGAAGCAGCTACTGTTGTGCTTGACCTTCAGTAGATTCAACTCTCTCTCTTTCCCCCTTTATCCGCTAGTTAGATACCAACAGAATGAGGTGATAGAATGGCTTGTTGTCTAGTAGATACTTCAGGGGGTAAAGTATGCACATGAAATGTTAATTAGAACTTGCTCATAGTTCGGTTTGAAGGACCAAAGGAATGTAGCCTGGGGATAAACATTGTGTAATTGTTATATTGTTTCTCCACGTTTTGCTAGTGTTCCAGTGCATTAATTTTGCATGGTATAATTTGGTAAGGTTTGATGTGATTATTGTCATTCTCCGTGACATCGAAATTAATTGAGTAGGAAGCAATTAATTAGTGAAAACAATAACTTTGACATTGCGTGATTTTTCACATTAGTTTTGGGGTTTCCAAATTTATATGACTTTCTAATTCAAGAAATCAAATTCAACAAAGTAGCAAGTTCGGTTGCGTAATAGACTACGAACTAGCGATTAGGTTTTTTATATTTTTCTTTCCTCATTCAAATCGAACAATCAACACCCACACTTCAAATCGATCACCTCATTGTTATAATTTTTGCAAAATTTTAACCTCAATGGTCAAATATTTTGATGCCATGTCAGATTTTTTGGCTAAAAAATTGCCGATGTCACTCAAGTTATAGCATTCAAGAGTTCGATTGAAAAGACTATGGCACAAAACGCGCCGACTTTGTGCCATAATTTGAGGAGCTCGGTAACATTGCCCTTGCTTTTGTCGTTGATGGATGTCCAATAACAAAGCGCGTGTACTATATCTATTAATTCTTTTTTTGTCCATTTTGTTATTTTCTCATTATTCAATCCAAATATAGCATAAGAGAACGAGCCCGAATGAACACAACTGTTTATAGCTTTCTCTAGCTATTTGAGTCTCTAACAGAACAGTGAGCAAGTATCACAAAATGAAAGAGACCATTTAATATAGGAAATAGCTAAGATAGTCCTCGATGGCATTACAAGATCATCTAGTAAAAACCACAAACTTCCTTCTTTGAGGAAGCCAAGTAACTGTAAAACAAAACGATGAGCATGCCATGCTCAAACCAAACCATAAAGAAGAAAAATTACACCTTCAATTCTTCTAAATTGAGCTATCTGTTCGTTTCCGCTGGCATCGGCCAATTAAACCCTTATCTCCTGAGCGGGTGGTTCTTGATTGTATCCTCTGTCTTGCTGTGGATCAGTATGAGGACCATTATATCCTCCCTTTCTGCCGCCACAAAAACCATGTCCTCTTCCTTGACCCTACCTCCAGCATAACCTTGGTTGCAGCCCCAACCTCCATCATTATACTCAGAATTCACAAAGCCATTCCCTGAAACAAGCAATATTATAGGTTGGAACCAGAAAGCAAACATTTAGAGGATTGCAGATGCAGCAGAGGGTATGGGCCCATCGGCATACTCCTCAAAGGAGTACATTAGCATTTTGGTGCTATTACAACAGAATATGACAACAATTTAGTTAACCATGATGCAAGATCCTATATCTAAAACACAGCCTTCCATGTGATCTAAAAAAATGTTCAGTTTTGTGAATGCAATACCTCTAGCTCTTGGTCTTCCTCTGCCCCTGCGACCTCTTCCTCGCCCACTAGGTGATCTGCCTATTTAAATAAGGAATATAATTAGAAGAAACCTAGAGAAACAGCATAACAGTCATTGGCAGACAATAGCGACAGAATGATTTCTTGAAGTACTTCCCTCAGAATAAAGCTCTGATGATGTCTTCACCATCTCAACAGGCAATGGAGGCTGATACCTGCAATAGAGGGCAGTTGCGCCATATGATGGATAAAGCACCAAGCTCTTAATATGTCTAACTCTCAATATGAAGAATCAATGACAAGAGAAGAACACCATGAACTCAACAACAGCCGATGTGTCCAGTCCCTTCTTTGAAAGAGTTACTGCAATCATCCACACATGCCACGTGGTCTCCAGCCAATCCAAACAAGAGACAGACATTAAATGGAGAAAAAAGAGCAATTTTGAGATTGAATATATATGGCCAATCAGTTTGCAGCTACACTTACGCGACAATCTCCCGTCTGAATATCAACTTGCAGCTCCAAAAGAACACATCTCCAATGTTGGTTAAGCAAATAGCCTGGTCTTGGGCAGCAGTGGCAAAATTATGACCACCAGTCAATCTGTTAGAGTTCAGCGGATACTGTGCCAATGGGCAAATGGCTCGGAAGAGGTTTTGGGTGCCTGCTTAGCCAATTCTGGTATCCCGAATACATGCCAGAACATCAATTTTTCATCTGCTGCTGCAGATGCCACCGTGCATCCATCCGGACTCTGCAAAACAAGTATGCAGCAACGAGTATCAGCAAAACGATCAACTCAACAAGAAAACTTCAAAAGTATTTGCACCGAATTGCAGATGAATATGATAAGCAGCATACGAGTAATACCTGTGCCAGGAACAGAACCCTAGATGCATGTCCAGTCAACTCTGCCATCGTTCCCATAGACGGATACTTCCAAAGAATGAGCCGGTTCTCAGTACGCCCGTGAGAGCTTAGCAATTCCCTCTCCCTCATGCTCCACAGCAGCGCACACACCTGAGAACCGGTGTCCACTGAATTCAGACACGCGCCCGTGCACGTTTTCCAAAATTTTATGCTCTGGTCGCTCCCTCCCGAGGCAAGTAAGTTGCCCTGAAACGGGCACCAAGCAAGGGCTTTTACAGCAGCTGTGTGGTCTTCGATCCTGTGAAGCCACTGAGTGCCTGAATTCAAAGAGGATCTGGACCTATCCCACAAGTAGAGGAGATTATCCTTTCCTCCGCTAGCCAGCTGTTTTCCCGAGGGCGACCACTTCAGCCCGCAAACTTCTTGGCGATGCCCCCTGTAGGTTCCAACTCTGTGCGATCTAATTCTTATATCATTGTCGGTGATTTTAGAATCCATACCCCCTGCCGTGAGTATGTGATTGTTCCAGGCCAAGGAACAAACTCGGAGTCGATGGCCTCCTCTAAAAGTTCTCAGCTGCATAAGAGGAAACGAAAATAAAAAGCAATTAACGCAGCCTGAATAATAACCCACCCGTCAGCCACAGACGAAACACTAATGCTATCAAAACAAGAAGCAACCAGCTTACCTGTCTTTGAGCAGAGAAATCCCATAGCTGGACATGAGAATTTTGTAAGCCAATGGCAATATTCTGACCATCTGGAGCCCAGCTCACGCTCGTGACAGGACCCTCCTCATCATTGAAGGTCACCAGTTCTGTAGCAGAGCCATTGGAGGCATTCCACAAGTACACTGACTCCGAAAGAGCAATTGCTACCATATTGTTGGCACCCCAGTCCAGCAAGTTCAAGTAATAATCGTCCAATATATAAGGGGCTTCAAGCATCCTCTGGCACGCCTATCAATCGACAAACCAAAGAAAATATGTCAAAACACTAACCCTACAGTCTTTAACAACACAAGCAAAGCCAGTACATGCTTACGTTCCATGAAACAAATGCTAACTTGGTTGTCAAGTTATACGTAGCGAATAGAAGAAACAGTAATAGGCATGAATTTTAGGCTACCTTGGGTATCGATCGACAGGGCTTGGTGGATTTAGACTGGGAAGCAGCGGGTGAGAGCCAGCTTTGTGGTATTAGCTCTACCGGGCTTGGCGGCTTGTTCTTAAAGGCCAAGATGCGGGATCGGTTCATGACGAATGCCTCTGCGAGAAGCTTCTGGTACGCCTCACTTGATGTTGACATCACGGCAGACTTCTCCTTCCACTTCGTCACTCCAGTCAAGAGAGAACATGCGTAGTTGAAGTCCATAGCAGAGCCGTTCGGGATGAATCTATCCAACTGTGATAAAAAAGAAAAAAGAAAAACATATCACAGAATTAGAAGGGTACAATTCTATTTGGAACTAACCAACAAGAAGAAGAAAAAAATGGCAAAATTGCTTGTAAATCCTCGTAAAAGAAGAGGGAATTAATCATAACTCTGTTTTTGTTCAAAGAAAAGTACGGTATGGTTTCTCTGCCTGCGATGAATGTTATAACAGAATGGCGACAGAAAAGTCGTAAGAAGCCCTGTATAATTCGCAAATATCACTCAATAGCATCGTGAAATAAATAGCCCTAGAGAACTCGCACTGCAACTCGAGTCTCCATCAAAACCCTTCATCCGCAGAACATTCATAACCAGAAAACAAGCAATTCTAAACAAAGGGCTCTGTAAACGATGAAAAAGCGAAAAAACCAGAAGCTTAGGTTTTCTCGAGAATTCTTCTGGTGGAGGTATTCCTGGTAAGGATCCAGAGAACCCTTCTCGCCCGGCGAAGCCATGGTCCCGGCAGCAGAGGAGCTGGGTCGAAATCCTGCAAAAGAGAGAGAAAAGAAGAAGGGAAATTTCAAAGGAGAGAAGAAGACCAACAAAGAGGGACCGAGCGTTGATGATGGGTCGTCGTCACTGTTTCTCGCTGTGCCCTCAAATCAGAGGCGCCGACACAGAGAGAGCGAGAGATTTCGGAGAGCAGAGAGCTCGAGAAGGGAGAGCTAGTTCGCATGTGAGAGAGACAGAGAGAGATGATGAAGAAGAAGAAGAAGAAGAAGTGAGATGATGATGTTGAATCAGAGGCGGGTCGGATCTTATATTTATAGAAAGAGGAGCTGTTGGCCTTCGTCGCGGGTCAAATTGGTGTAATCTCCGGTCTGAATATTAACTTGCACCTCCAAAACAACTTTTTTTAGACACAGGAACAACTTAGAGAGAGGGAGAGAGAGGGGCCAAATCTCTGCATTTGCCTTGTCTCTCTTCCTTCTTCACTGTTTCTTCTCAGTGAAGAAGAAGAGAAGAGGGAAGAGGAAAGCTTCAGCTGGAGCTTGAAGCAATTGTGGTTGCGAATGGCGGCGGAATGACGATTTCTTCTCCTCTGCGGCCGAGGAGGTCTGCGAAACTACCAATGTGTACATTGCGATCTTCATTTCCATTCGATTGGTTGCCTAATTCATATCAAGACGTCGTGGAGGTTTGATGAACTAGAGGGATTCTGTCTTACAATTCTTCGATTGTTGAAACAGCATACTTTGGGGGCATATAGCTTGGTGCTTAGATGCTTCGGGTGCCTAGCTTGTGGACTGTGTGCTTTGTTCCTTTTGAGTTGTGACTGATTCTTGAATATCTGCATAAGTTCATTCTTGGGTTCTAAATATGCCACCAAAATCGATGAAACGGCACTTCAATTTGAATTTTTATTTAATTTCTTGTCCAGCGAAAGCTAGTTTGCTTTGTTTTCTCGGCACTCAATCCGACGGTTTCGATCCTGCTGGTGGTGAAAATGAAGAATGAGTTCATGACATTGCGAAGCTTCTGTTAGCTATTTACAGTTTGCATGGCAATTGCTGTCTTTCACTACCCGATTGCATGCGAATTCACTAACAACTGCTTTGGTTTGGCCCTTTTTTTTTTGTCAGAAAGTGAAATACTTCATTAAACTAGTCAAAAGTGATAGGGCCTGAGAGAGGGGCTTCAGTACATAAAAGATCCCAAAGGGCCGGGGAGGGGATAAAACCCAATTCTGAGGTAAATAGTTTTTCCTATGGGCTCTAGCAACCCAATCTGCCGCTAAATTAGCCTCTCTAAAGCAATGGGCTACTTGAATATTTGAAAAGGAAAGTAACATATCCTTGCACTTCATGATAAGGGCGTGAGCCTCCCACGTGAACTGATCTGGACTCCTTAAGGCGTTGACATTAATTGGATTGTTTTTGCATGTATTTTCATGCTTTTTCTGGTTCCTATATGTAAGCAGAAGTTATTTTGGGATTTCAGTTACTAAAACCTAGCATGAGTAGCAACGGAGTTGACGTTGAATTTGAAAGCGTTGAAGTTTCCTAAAAGTGTTTAGTCCAGCTTCATGTGCGGATACTTTTCTTCACATACCATAATGTTAGCTATAAAAACATTTGAAGTCTATCTTAATAATGTCATCGTCACTGCCTAGGCAATTGGGTAGGCTTTCTTAACGAGTACACACTTGCTGTCCGGCTTGCCTGTTGTTTTGTCATGTCCACAATTTCTGGGCAAATGCAGTTGGCATGTTCTCTTATGGTTTATTTGGTTTGCCAGGATGGAATCAACGTGCAGAGCATGGGATAGGGAGATGAGAGAAGCATTATCACCTGATGATTTGAATGATCTCTCTAGGGACCTCCAAACTGCTTTTGGTACAGCAAAGTGGCAGGTATTTCCTTGTTTTTCCATTCTGAACGTAAGATTACCCGATTTTTTTACCTTAGATTCTTCTGTCAAAAGTTATCAATTGCGGTGGGTCCTTAAAATTCTCATCATTGTTCTTCTTATAGATGTAGAATAGGTCACTACTACACCATTGGCTTTTAGCATCTTCTACTTCGTAGATTCGCCTTACGCTTCCTTGGTTTGTGGCTTGAAGTTGGAAATCACATTGTATCACACATCTTTCAACCTCTGCTTACAGACCGGTTGAACATACAGAATAATTTTTTTGAAGCTGTGTGCTATTTTTTTTCCTTGGAACTGATATATGTCTTCCTATTGGATCTTTTTAAGTTGGAAGAATTTGAGAGAGCAGTCAGGCTTATGAAATATGCTAGCGCTAGGCTCTTTAGATGCACGAAACTCGACAATAAATTTCTCTACATTCAGTTGGAAGGTAATAAAACAATCTAATCATAAGCAAAACTTGTGTGCTTTTCACATTCCCTCAATCTCGGTTGAATCGCCATCTCTTATTGAACTTATGTACACTGCATGACACTACACCATCGACTTGCTCTTGGAGGCAGGTGCAATCACATAGCGGAGAACATCACACTGCCCTAGGAATGCTAATCATGCCGCGAATTGTGTGGTGAAGGCCCGTCGCACTAATTCCCCAAATCCGAAATGACTGTCTAAACCTCCTGATTTCCTTTGGTGTCGCGTGATAATCCATTTAAAATTATTAATTATAGTGATGTGCAGGGAAAAAGAGACCATAAAGGGCCTCACCAAAAAAAAAAAGAGACCATAAAGGGGGGAATGAGCGCCCCCCCTTTTTTCCACTTTGTTTCCTTCGTCAGCTGTTCTGGTTCTTTCCATGTTGTTTCCTTGGTCAGCTGTTCTGGTTCTCCCCTGCAAGTCAAAAAGGAAATGTTTATACCAATCAAGCCAGAGCCAGTCCCTCTCATCCCGCAAAACCAAGACCCAAAGAGAGAGAGAGAGAGAGAGGGTGCCGCGTGTATGGGGGCTTTGTCACGGTCACTATTCCATTTCTTTTGAGAGGGAGAAATTTGGGGAGAACACGCGTAATGGACCAAGGGCAATGACATTCACCTCACCAACATCCCCTCCACTCCTAACCCCTAGTTATGAGCCAATCAGCCACACCTGTCCCGCCCCTTTCCCTTATTATTCTTATTAAATAAATCCATGGTAAAAAGGGCCGTTCCCGAGTGGACCGAGTTCGCGTAGACTCGATCCATCGGAATCGTTATATCATATGAATTGTCCCGCCCCTTTCCCTTATTATTTTTTTGAAGACTTTTTTTTTTGCTTGCTTTATTGTTGCTTTTTTCTGTAATTAATTTTCCCATAGCAACCGCATTTCACCGTCGCGCAGGGTCCTTCCTCCATAGCTGCAGCAGCAAGTTGTATGAAGCTTCCACGCAATAGAATACGGGGAAAATTTTGTATTAGACTAATGCACATATCCCTCTGAAAAGACAATGGGCGAGAGGAACATGAAAGGGGGATATGCGAGGCTCAAAATTAAAGTCGTCTGCAGCAATTAGCAAAGGCTTGACGATCCCTTCTTGGCTCAACCCCCCCCCCCCCTTAAAATAGCCCAGACCAGACTCTGCTTCATCGTCTCCTTCTTCTACACCACCCAGAGAGAGATCTTGGCCCTCACCCACGAAGGCAGAAATGGAGTCATCTTGCACATCTCTGGACTCCGTCTCCTCCCTCCTGACCATTATTGCCTTCTTCCCGAGGATCCTGCACGTGAGAGGTCTTGACACTCACGCTCTACATCCTGCTCCGGGACTACCTGGGCGGCAGGAAGGTGGCGGAGAAGGCCAAGATGACGCCGGCGTACATGAGCGAGGTGCTGATCAAGAACCGGGGGAACAAGGAGAGGGCAATGGGGGAGCTGCTGGAGGTGCTGAGAGCGAGGGTGGAGAGGAACGACAAGTACGGAGGAGGGAGGAGGGATGAGGGAGGAGTGCGAGCTGAACGGGGTGGCGGTGGAGGAGGAGGAGATGGTGATTTTTGCCTCGTGATTCGTGAGGGCAATTTGGATTGAAAAAAAAATGCCATCAGCATTTCTTCTGTACATGTTCGCTAGATTGAGTTCTTTATATTGGTTTTATTCTATAGGAGTTCTCTTCTTGGATCTCTATGGAACAGATTTTCATTAGGAGCTACAGAATTGCCATTCTCACACTTCATAGTGCGTAAAGTAGCAAATAGCAGTTTTTTATTTTTTATTTTTTTTTCAGAAGCAAATAGCAGTTGAGTTTCTGTATTACTTGGTTCCTTAGTGTAAGTGCCTAAAGAGCACATTTATTTTAGACTATGAAACAATATATTTTCTCTTGTCAAGCTCAAGTAAAAAGTGTTCCCATCCAGCTAATATATTTTAGAGGATATGGTAAGGTACTTGGGCAATAGATCTAACCAAAGCTTCTCCAAAGACTATCGCTTTTAAAGGAGGACCGATTAAGTTAATTTTCTGGGTAAAATCTTAGGTAAGACTGTTCTGCGTAGTAAAGGAGGCTACAATATGTGTTACATCAAGTGAAAGCTCATTGCGCAATTAGTTGAAATTTGTAAGCATGTGTAAGCAGATAAATCTTTCTTTTAATTTTCAAGTTTTGGTACATCGACAAGGAACTGTTGTCAATATGATAGATTGTGGGCTTTAGCACCAGTGTTCAGGTTAATTTATGCAGTTGCAACATGTGGATGCAAACATGTCTTGCATGGTCTTTCACATCTAGATGTGGAACGTTTGGAAGAATTTTTTGTATGTTGTGATACTGGAAGCAATTATATAGACGTGGAAGAATTGGAATGGTCATACTTTCAACAACTATTTGTTTATTTCTTTGTTCTCAAAACAACTGCTTCTTTATTCCCAAAATATGTAATTTCTGGCTGAATACTCATCAGAGTAGCTTCATCCTTTGTATAAAGTTTGTTGAAATTGCATTAAATTCAAATTTTGCTGGCATTCTGCCCCCTAAATCATTTGCAGCTGCATTTTGTAAATCCTTATCATCCTAAGCTCTTGCTTTCATTAGAAATCATTGTATATTGAACCTATGTCCTGTTAACATACTTAATTTGCATCTATCTTGTGGTGACATGGATAGAATGAGCCAGCTAATTATTGACACCTGATTTTTAGATCATTTTTTTTATTTTCAAAAATCTCAAAATTAGGATTAGAAATCTTGGCCAAACCTAGAAACCTATTTCTAGACCAAAAATAATTTTTTATTTTAAATTTCTTTTAGTCAAAATGAGTGAGAAAATCAAGAAAAATAACAAATGGAATCAGAAAATTTCATAAAAATATTCATTAGTCTTCTTTCAAATCCAATTTCATTAATGCATCATCAATTTTGAAAAATCTCAAACGGGTACGTGTTTTTCCCAAAATTGGGCAAAATCAAACCCGAATTGAACAAAAAATGCAATAAAATCTTTTCTCATCATTTTTAAGTCATGGTATCTTCACAACAAATGATTATGGAATCTTGAATTACATAATGGCCAGTCCAATTGCACACTTTGTTAAAGAAATCAGAAAACCCCAAAATTCAAGTGAAAATTAGGAATTTTGAACACAAATTGGGAATCGTGTCCAATTCGAAATTGTTGAACCATGAGACCATCATTTCTAGGGCTAATCATATGTGGGTAATTCAATTTTGGCACCAATTTTTCCTAAGCAGGTCATTAGGGCATCGAATTAAACAAAACCCCAATAACCCGAATATAAAAAGCTAAAAATCTTGGACATGATTATAATAAAAATTGGGGAAAATCACATATTTGGGTTCAAAATGTCATAAGGAATTCAATTTTGGAGTTTAATTTTGAAAATTGGGTCAAAATCGAGCTTCATTTGCAAATTTAGACTAACCCGGGTCTGCCGGGTCGATCGGGTCAACCTAACCCAACCCGGGTTGGTCTTCTTTCTCACCCAACTCGCCCAGAAAGTTCTAAGCCTAGAGAAAATATCCCGTGCCTGTGACTTTGCCGACTTACCTGGAATGATTAAGCACGTGTTAAACTCCAAATCCAACTAGATAATCACCAGCTGGCATTGGAGATTCGATCTAACTAATTCAAGGCCGGTAAATAACAAACTTTGGGCGGGAAATTGATGAATGAAAATGAAGAAAAACTGAACATTGAGTATGAAAGGTGTTCGACGAAATTCCAGAGAGAAAAAAAAGAGAGAGAAGGATCTCGAGAAGGGGAGAAAGAGTGAACGACGTGAGTTGAGGCTCCCTGAACCGAGCGATCGATGCTTTTCCGGTCGAAAAGCACAGGTAAATCGATTTAAGTGGTGAACCTCCTCACCTGAGACGACCAGCAAGCAACCGATCGCCATAGCCTGAAACTTCAGCCCGGCTAGCACATCCAGAGGTGTTCAAGCTAATCTGAGATCATCAGTTCAAAGTACAAGTGCTAGGGAACATATTTGAAGACTCCGATCAGCCCAGAGATATCATTTAATCATTAAACAAAACAGGTAAAGATCATCTGCACTCACAGTTTAGCAAAAATTCCAGAAAGCATGATTGAACTCAACTTTGTTAATCGTGCAATCTTCCTTGAGATTTTGAACTCCTAGATGTTTAGAATACGTTTCTCAACACATTTGTGTTGTTTGAAAATATGCATAAACTGAATCAATCCACCATTGAAACCCTTCGCCAGAGTTCCGAGATCCTCGTCGGAGTTCCGAGATCCTCACCAGAGCATTGCCGTGGCCACAGGCCATCCTAAGTTAGTGTTTCTTGACTTTGATTGATGATTTGGAACTTATTTTGACCAATTTATATGGCTAGGGCGTTCTGTGTTGTGATTTGAGAGCTTGGATAGTTATGTTAGAATAGGTTGCAAGTTAAGGTTTTTGAATCCAGTTTTTGCTAGCCGGCATTGCTCCGGCAACGAACTTAGAAGGCTAGATAATAAGTAGATGATGTAGGGTTGGAGTATAACTCAAAATGATGATCAAAAGGTCGTCGAAAGCTCGTCGGAGTTCAATCCGAACAGACGACCTCGAACACATTAGACTTGCAATTGCGCCTACCACCTGTTTGGTGAAATGCCCCAATGAACAGGGGGGGCAAAACAGCACCGTTTCGGTGTTGTGTCCGTCAGAGAAGACAATTGGCACCGGCGCCGACGAGGCCTAGTTCGGCCAAGCCGAACCGGGTTGAACCGGGCCGGTCCAGTTCGTTTCTCGGCAGGAAATTTAAACAATAATAAAAATTTCAAAAAAATTAAAATCATAAAAATCATAAAAAATCATAAAAATAAATAAATAATTTCAGAAATTTGGAAAAATTCAAAAAAATAGAAAATTCATAAAAAAACGGAAAATTAGAAAATTTCATAAAAATTCAAAAATTTTCAGAAAATCCATAAAAATTCAAAAAATTCAGAAAATACAAATAAAAAATGTGAAAAATTAAAAAAATTCGAAAATTCGAAAATTCATAAAAAATTTCAGAAAATCATAAAAATCAATTCTTGGTTAATGAAATTCTCAGAAATTTAATTTCTAAAAAAAAATCAAAAATTTAAAAAATTCACGTAATGGTTCAAAAACACTGTGGCCAACCTTAGAAAGTGAAATTTAAATTCTTGAAAGTGCATAAGTGGCATTTTTAGAAAATCTCAAATTCAAGGGTTATAACCCCTAAAAATCCTAAAACCCTAAAAAAACACAAATCATGAAATGAAAAAGCCTTTAGAGCTTCATTAGGGTTTGAATGTTTTGGTTGGATTTCATTTTTAGAGATAATTTAGGATTGATTGATTTGATTGACATTGAATATGCATTCAATTCTTGATTAATTTCCCCGCAATTAAAATGGATAGGATTAGTGGGTAAGCCTCGAAAACTTGTATGACACATTAGATATTGTATCGTTCTTAGGTACCGAAAGAGCGTTAGGGATTTCGATTTGGGATCATTAACGTAACCAAGTCCCCATACTCAGAATCTCTTATTCGTAGAATCATGATATTTCTCCCATACCCCGATTAGGTTTCTAGTCAACCTACCAATAATGACTAGTGGCAACTCCAAAATCAAAAACATAAATCAAATAGGAAATTACCATCCGCTGTCACGTGAGGTATAGTCTGGGAGAGACCGTTATACGAAAATACCTTATTAGTGTGCAAATCCCAAAAGTCCCAAAAAAAGCATGGCGCGACAATAGTATTGAAAAGTTTCCTGCAGAGACATGAAGAAGTAGCTACTGTTGTGCTTCACCTTCAATAGATTCAACTCTCTCTTTCCCCCTTTATCCGCTAGTTAGATACCAACAAAATGAGGTAATAGAATGGCTTGTTGTCTAGTAGATACTTCAGGGGGTAAACCGTGCACATGAAATGTTAATTAGAACTTGCCCATAGTTCGGTTGGAAGGACCAAAGGAATGTAGCTTGGGGATAAACGTTGTGTAATTGTTATATTGTTTCTCCACGTTTTGCTAGTGTTCCAGTGCATTAATTTTGCATGGTATAATTTGGTAAGGTTCGATGTGATTATTGTCATTCTCAGTGACATCGAAATTAATTGAGGAAGCAATTAATTAGTAAAAACAATAACTTTGACATTGCATGATTTTTCACATTAGTTTTGGGGTTTCCAAATTTATATGGCTTTCTAATTCAAGAAATCAAATTCAACAAAGTAGCAAGTTCAGTTGGCTAATACACTACGAACTAGCGATTAGGTTTTTTTTTATTTTTCTTTCCTCATTCAAATTGAACAATCAACACTCACACTTCAAATCGATCACCTCATTGTTATAATTTTTGCAAAATTTTAACCTCAAGGGTCAAATATTTTGATGCCCTGTCAGATTTTTTGGCAAAAAAATCGCTGATGTCACTCAAGTTATAGCATTCAAGAGTTCGATTGAAAAGACTATGGCACAAAACGCGCCGACTTTGTGCCATAATTTGAGGAGCTCGGTAACATTGCCCTTGCTTTTGTCGTTGATGGATGTCCAATAACAAAGCGCGTGTACTATATCTATTAATTCTTTTTTTGTCCATTTTGTTATTTTCTCATTATTCAATCCAAATATAGCATAAGAGAACGAGCCCGAATGAACACAACTGTTTATAGCTTTCTCTAGCTATTTGAGTCTCTAACAGAACAGTGAGCAAGTATCACAAAATGAAAGAGACCATTTAATATAGGAAATAGCTAAGATAGTCCTCGATGGCATTACAAGATCATCTAGTAAAAACCACAAACTTCCTTCTTTGAGGAAGCCAAGTAACTGTAAAACAAAACGATGAGCATGCCATGCTCAAACCAAACCATAAAGAAGAAAAATTACACCTTCAATTCTTCTAAATTGAGCTATCTGTTCGTTTCCGCTGGCATCGGCCAATTAAACCCTTATCTCCTGAGCGGGTGGTTCTTGATTGTATCCTCTGTCTTGCTGTGGATCAGCATGAGGTCCATTATATCCTCCCCTTCCGCAGCCACAAAAACCATGTCCTCTTCCTTGACCCTACCTCTAGCATAACCCTGGTTGCAGCCCCAACCTCCATCATTATACTCAGAATTCACAAAGCCATTCCCTGAAACAAGCAATATTATAGGTTGGAACCAGAAAGCAAACATTTAGAGGATTGCAGATGCAGCAGAGGGTATGTGCCCATCGGCATACTCCTCAAAGGAGTACATTAGCATTTTGGTGCTATTACAACAGAATATGACAACAATTTAGTTAACCACGATGCAAGATCCTATATCTAAAACACAGCCTTCCATGTGATAAAAAAAAAATGTTCAGTTTTGCGAATGCAATACCTCTAGCTCTTGGTCTTCCTCTTCCCCTGCGACCTCTTCCTCGCCCACTAGGTGATCTGCCTATTTAAATGAGGAATATAATTAGAAGAAACCTAGAGAAACAACATAACAGTCATTGGTAGACAATAGCGACAGAATGATTTCTTGAAGTACTTCCCTCAGAATAAAGCTCTGATGATGTCTTCACCATCTCAACAGGCAATGGAGGCTGATACCTGCAATAGAGGGCACTTGCGCCTTATGATGGATAAAGCACCAAGCTCTTAATAGGTCTAACTGTCCATATGAAGAATCAATGACAAGAGATGAACACTGTCGCGACCTAAAATTTTTCCTCTTAGGCTAATGGATTATTAGGACTAAACCTAACTCGAGCCCTCCCAAGCCCTACCAATTCGCAATTTAGGGTTTAAATTTTTAACATGCAAATGTTTTCATGCTTGGAGTCGCCACTAATCTATTTGTGGTAGGTCGATTAGAAACCTAAATAAAACACAGGGAGGTATGTTTTATTCCTACGAACCAGAGATTCTAAGCCCGGGGACTTGATTACGCTAGATCTAGTCTAACGCCCTTTCGGTACATTTTCTTTTCAAAAATGTTTTGGCGAGCAATCTGGATCCATTTTAACTTAGTCACTAACATGTGAGGTGTTCATGCGGGTGCGCAAACCACCAATTTAACACCCAAGAAAGCATTAAGTAAATTGCAAGTTGGAAGAATTACTTACCTCGAAGCAACGTAAGCATCTGCATTGTTAGCTAGAAAATCACATCAACAACCTAACATGATTTCTAATTAACAAGGAATTCACTCAATTTTTGGCTTTTCGCTTATTTAAATGAAAACTAATCTATATGCAATGACGTGCAAAAATGACATGCAAGTAATGCAACCTAGCATGCAAACTATATGTCATGCGACGACGTGACCTAATTCTGATGACGGGCAAATGATTTATTTTTGGTATTTTCTAATGAAATTCGGAATAAAAATATGCCTAAATTAACGTGCAACCTATGATGATTTAATATATCCTAACGTGACTTATTTTTGGGATTTTTGTTAAAATTCGAAATAATAAATTACTTAAATTAAGAACGCAATCTATCCTAATCTACCATAAAACAATTCATTCTTTTTTGGGGTTTTCATGAAAATTCGGAATAAAAAAATAACCTAAATAATCTATTAAGATTAGAAAATTACTTAATTTAAACTAGGAAATAGATTATCTCAAGTCCTAATTTAAATTAAATAATTACTCTATCGTCTAGATATATTTAGGATTCCTAAACATGCAAAACTCAAATTCAAATACTAACTGATATTTTTTGAATTTTCTTTTTTATTTGAAAAGGAAAGACAATTTAAACAGAGATAGCATCCACATTTGAAACAGCCACGCAATCCACAAGATTCGTTTTAAACTCGGATTAGGCACAAAAATCGAACTATCGGTCATATCTATAGGGTTACAGATATTGACGGAAAGTCGATCATTCAAATTTGGAAAGCAGATAAAAGTCATTATCGTACCCAAGTGATTATGGATAGGATAATGATTTTCCGTATCCCCACGTATCGTACCTTAGGGATAAGGTCTGATAGTTGTCCAGATACGTTGCTGAATTAGGAAAGTTTCCTAATTTTGAATATTTTAAAAAATATTGCAGATATCAGATAATTATCCTAACATATCTAATATTCTACACGATATTCACGCAATATTCAAACACACAAATTAGATATTCTGAAAAATATCAGATAATGTTCAATTACCTAATTTGCAGATAATTTCCAAATTCGAACTTGCGGATCAGGATGAACGGCGAACGGCGGACCGGCGACACGGTGTCGGGAGCGACGGCGACTTGCGGCGATGACACGGCGGAGAGCGGCAGCGGCGGTGGCGCGCGTCGGGGGAAGCGGCAGCAACGGCGTCGGCGTGCGACGGCTCCGACGGCGGCAGCGCACAGCAACAGAAGGCAGCAGCGGCGGCAGTGACGCACGGCGACGGCAGGAGGCGGGCACGGCGTCAGCGGGAAGCAGCAGCGGCGGCGTCGCGCGGGATGCACTGCAGCAGCGGCGTCGGCGGCGTGAGGCACGGCAGCAACGGCGTCGTCGCCCAGGAAGCGGCAACGGCGGGCGCGGCGTCAGCGAGAGAGGACAGCAGCGGCGGGAAACAGCAGCGGCAGGCGGTGTGGAGCGCGGCAGCAGCGGCGGCAGTGGGAAGCGGCAGCAGCGACGTCGGCGTGGTTCTGGCGGGAAGCAGCAGCAGCAGCAGGCACGGCGTCGGTGGGAAGCAGCGGCGTCGCGGGCAGCAGCGGCGTGAGGCACGGGAGCAGCGGCGGCGCACGGCGTGGGATGGCTCCGGCGGCCGGGCGTGCCGGTCTCCTTCTCTCCCTCTCTTACTCTTTCTCTCGCTCACGTGTGTCTCTCGTGCCCTCAAAAATTGTGTTCTGAAAATTGTCAGAGCCCCCCCTCTAAAAATTCTGACCTAATGATGAATATATAACGCTAATCTAGGTCAATTAGATGGGCTCTCTAGTCCTAATGGGCTTAGGCTTGGGCTTGAATTTTTAATTTAATTTAAATGGGCTGAATTAATTTAGGATGAATGGGCTGAATTAATTAAGGATGAATGGGCTGAATTAAGCTCTAATTAAAACAACCAAGCCCGTTTGACTTGTAATTCCCGGTCCTTGCATTCCAAACGAGCCGAGTCCCATTCGATGAAATTTAAGCTCGTTCGTCACCGCCAGTTCAATGCAAAAAAAATGCAAATGAATTTAAACTATATGTTATGCAATTTAAATATTTTTTGTTTAGGGGTTAAAAATTTAATCCCTAATTTTCTATGCAAATTACACTAAATGATGCGTCAAAATTTAGGTGTCAACAAACAACATGAACTCAACGACAGCCGATGTGTCCAGTTCCTTCTTTGAAAGAGTTACTGCAATCATCCACACATGCCACGTGGTCTCCAGCCAATCCAAACAAGAGACAGACATTAAATGGAGAAAAAAGAGCAATTTTGGGATTGAATATATATGGCCAATCAGTTTGCAACCACACTTACGCGACAATCTCCCGTCTGAATATCAACTTGCAGCTCCAAATGAACACATCTCCGATGTTGGTTAAGCAAATAGCCTGGTCTTGGGCAGCAGTGGCAAAATTATGACCACCAGTCAATCTGTTAGAGTTCAGCGGATACTGTGCCAATGGGCAAATGGCTCAGAAGAGGTTTTGGGTGCCCGCTTAGCCAATTCTGGTATCCCAAATACTTGCCAGAACATTATTTTTTCATCTGCTGCTGCAGATGCCACCGTGCATCCATCCGGACTCTGCAAAACAATTACGCGGCAACGAGAATCAGCAAAATGATCAACTCAACAAGCAAACTTTGAAAGTATTTGCACCGAATTGCGAATGACTATGATAAGCATACAAGTGGTACCTGTTGGAGTTGGCGAATACTTCGGGGACCCTTGTTTCTCACACCGGGTACGCCCACGTGAGCTTAGGGAAACTGAAGTGTTGTCCAACGACATGTGACCCATGCGTGCGGAATGCGGGGGTTCGGGGGCAGCGCCCCCGACACGGGTGCCCCGCTGCCCGGTCAGCGGGCGGGGGTTCGGGGGCAGCGCCCCCCGACGGGGGTTCCGCCCCCCGACACGGCTGCCCCGCTCGCCGGTGAGCGGGCGGGGGCTCGGGGGCAGCGCCCCCGAAACCTCAACGGGTTTGGGCTGGCCCGTATGGTGCGAAATTAAGAGATTTCATATAGGTTTAGGTTTTAGGCCCGTTTGGGGCATATATATATTTTGCTCGTTTTTCTGATCATTGTAACGAGTCAAGTGGCTGTAAACCGAAAATATAGTGAAATCTCTTTGCAGGACGTAGCCCTATTCGAGGGTGAACCTGGGTAAACTCGTGCATCGTCTATTTTTCTGATTTCTACGTGATTGTTCTGTTTTTCGGTTCTCGATATATCCCTTCAATTGGTATCAGAGCCGGAGTTGTTCGAGGAATTAGGGTTTGTTCGAGATGTCAGGAGGATCACGAATTGAGATAGAAAAATTCGATGGGACGCGATTTGATTTGTGGAAGATGAAGATGGAAGATCTTCTCTGTGATCGAGATCTCTGGTCGGCAATCGAAATGGAAAGGCCTGTTGCTGCGCAACCTGGTGTCGTGATAGGCAAGGAAGCGGTGAAGGAAGGGGATTCAACTTCCAAACCAGCAGATCCGAAAGAGATTGAAGACTGGAATCGGATTGATCGGAAAGCAAAGGGGTTGATTCGGCTTTGTCTCGCGGACTCAATTCTAACGAATGTGATGGGCGAACCTACAGCCAGAGATTTGTGGCAGAAATTAGAGTCGCTGTATCAAAGTAAGTCGTTGGTTAATAAGTTGTTCTTGAGAAAAAAGCTGTATAATCTTCGGATGCATGAGGGCGACTCGTTTTCTGCACATCTGTATAACTTTAACACATTGATTAGTCAACTCGTATCAATCGGTGTTAAGTTCCAGGATGATGATAAGGCAATAACACTACTCTGTTCACTGCCGGATTCATGGGATAATCTAATTGTGGTGATCGGTGGTGGGGATAAGGAATTATCGTATGAAAGTGTGTGTTCTGCTTTGTTATCGGAGGAGACACGAAGAAAGGGATCGGGAAATTCCGGTAAAGAGGCATTGGCAGCTAGGGGAAGGCCAGCAGAGAAGACTCTAAATTCGAGAGGATCCAGATCCAAATCTCGTGGGCGATCAAAGAGTAGGGAGAGGAGGGTACAGTGCTGGAAATGTCAAGAGTGGGGCCATGTGAAGCGGGATTGTAAAAACAAGCCAGTTTTTAAGAAAGAAGCTGAATCATCCTCGGGTAAAAAGGAGGTCGATGCGGGAGATATGTATTTGGCTGCTGCGTGTATGGCGCAGTCAGACAAGGATATATGGTTGATCGATACCGGTGCTTCATACCACATGACGCCTCATAGACATTGGTTTTGTGAATATGAGCAATATAACGGTGGGGATGTCATGCTCGGAGATGATACTGCAGTTCAAATTGTTGGGCGTGGCAGGGTGAAGCTGAGGATGAGTAATGGCACAGTGAAGACTATTCCAGACGTAATGCACATACCCTTGATGAGTAGAAATTTGTTATCAGTTGGTACGATGGCTGATTCGGGGGTTATTTTTAGCTGTGATAAGGATTCGTGCAAGATGACTCGAGGTTCTATTGTGATTGCACGAGGAGTCCGTTACGGGACATTATACAAGCTGCTCGGGAAACAGTGACTGTTGGTAGCGGTTTCGTTTCTGAAGAGGCCAAGGAAGATGGACATGAGATGTCCATGTTGTGGCATCAGAGGTTGGGGCATATCGGTGAAAAGGGACTATCTACCTTAGCTTCAAGTTAGATGGTAGAAGGAATTCCAAAATGCTCTATGGGTTTCGGGTTCTGTGAACACTGTCTTCATGGAAAACAGAACCGAGTTAGCTTCCAACACACTGGTACAAGAGCAACTGAGGTTCTCGAGCTGATTCACAGCGATGTCTTTGGACCTACTCCGACTCCATCTATTGGAGGATCCAGGTACTATGTATCGTTCATAGATGATTTTTCGAGATATAGTTGGATTTATTTTATTAAAAGTAAATCAGATGTATTCGAGAAATTTCGAGAATTTAAGGTTTTGGTTGAAAACCAATTAGGCAGGAAAATCAAGGTCCTTCGTACAGATAACGGAGGTGAATTCTGTTCGGATAAGTTCGAGCAATTTTGTGTGGATAATGGTATTGCAAGGCAGAAGACGACTCCATATACGCCTCAACAGAATGGGGTAGCCGAAAGATTAAATCGGTCACTCATAGAAAAGGCAAGATGCATGCTGAGTTGGGCAGGTTTGGGGACAGAATTTTGGGCAGAAGCTGTAGCCACAGCCAGTTATTTGAAGAACCGATCACCGACCTCATCAGTGAAAGATCGTACACCATATGAGGCAGTGTTTGGGAAGAAACCGAATCTGTCGTATGTTCGGGTGTTCGGCTGTGACGCATATGTTCATGTACCTAAGGAGAAGCGGGGTAAGCTTGACAACAAGTCTGAGAAGAACATATTTGTCGGATACAAGGAAGGGGTTAAAGGCTATAAGCTGTGGAATCCAGAATCAAAGACCATTGTATACAGCAGGGATGTTGTCTTTCGTGAATCACAACCCCAGGTTAGCACACAGAAAGGTGATGAGCCCAAGAAAGTGGTAGTGCTCGAAGAAAGTCCTAAAACTGAAACTGTAGAAATGGTTTCACAAGGCACGCTAATAGAGTCTGATTCTGAATCGGAGCAAGGGGACTTGGTTAATGAAGTCGAGGATGCAGATTCAGATGAAGACTTGGATACAGATAGCATGCCGGCTCTCAGGAGATCGACGCGTGAAAGAAAGGTACCACTTCGATACTCACTTAGTGCTTTGAGTACGTTTCATGCTTTGAGCATTACCGGAGATGATCCTAGTTCTGTAAAAGAGGCAAGATCTATGGATGATGCGAATCAGTGGGAGCTTGCAATGATAGATGAGATGCAGTCGCTTGATAAAAATGAAACATGGAGCTTGTGTAAATTGCCTAAGGATAGAAAGGCAATTGGGTGTAAATGGGTGTTCAAGCAAAAGCTGAAACCGGATGGAACTGTAGAGAAGTACAAGGCTAGGCTTGTAGCCAAGGGGTACTCTCAGATTGAGGGAGTTGACTATGACGAGATTTTTTCTCCTGTAGCAAAGTTGACCTCTATACGGTTTGTTCTGTCTATAGCAGCTGCATATGATCTTGAGGTAGAACAGATGGATGTTAAGACGGCATTCCTTCATGGGGACTTGGAGGAGGAGATATATATGAGGCAACCAGAAGGTTTTGAAGTAAGAGGAAAGGAGAATTTGGTATGCAAATTGAAAAAATCTTTATATGGGCTGAAGCAGTCACCAAGGATGTGGTACCAGAAGTTTGACACGTACATGCTCCAGCTTAATTTTGTGCGTTCAAATTCTGATCATTGTGTTTATGTGAAGAGAACGGGCGATCAGTTTGTCATTCTCACGCTATATGTGGATGATATGTTGTTGATCGGGAATAGTGTGAAGATGGTGAATTCCGTGAAGAGTTTGCTGGCCAAAAAGTTCGAAATGAAAGACTTGGGGCCTGCAAATTTTATTTTGGGCATGCAGATTAGGAGGGACCGTGAGAAACGGAAGCTATGGCTAGGGCAGGAGAAATACATAAAAGAAATATTGAAGAAATTTAATATGATAGATTGCAAGCCTGTTGGTACCCCTATACCTTTAGGGACCAAGCTATCTGCGGAACAATGTCCGAAAACGGATGAAGAAGCTGAAGAGATGGCCCGAATTCCATACGCGAGTGCAGTGGGTAGCTTGATGTATGCTATGGTGTGCACGCGTCCGGATATAGCCCAAGCAGTGGGAGTCTTGAGTCGATACATGTCTAACCCAGGTAGAGAACACTGGAATGCGATCAAAAGAGTTTTCAGGTATCTTCGTGGAACTTTGAATTTTTCTTTATGTTTTGAAGGTACAGGGAATGGAAACATGCTTGATATCGTAGGCCATGTAGATGCTGATTGGGGTGGAGATATTGATAGTAGACGATCCACTAGCGGATATGTTTTCACATTGTTTGGTGCTGCATTGAGTTGGATGAGTAGGAGGCAAAGCGTGGTAGCGCTTTCTTCTACTGAGGCTGAGTATATGGCTCTTACTCATGTTGGAAAAGAGGCTGTATGGTTACGGCGGTTGTGCTTGGAGCTCGGTTTTGAGCAAGGTGCAATAGAGGTGAGATGTGATAATCAAGGGGCTATTTATTTAGCTAAGAATCCAGCATTTCACTCACGCACAAAGCACATTGATATACAATATCATTTCATCCGAGAAAAGGTAGAGAAGAAAGAGGTTCGGCTTGTAAAGGTCGACACGGTAAAAAATAGTTCTGACTTCCTTACTAAAGCCGTCACAGGTGTGAAGTTTGAATGGTGCTCTACTGCGATTGGATTGAAGAAGAATGATATTGGAAAGGCCCTCATTTGCGCGAAGTATCCACCAAGTGGGAGAATGTTGGAGTTGGCGAATACTTCGGGGACCCTTGTTTCTCACACCGGGTACGCCCACGTGAGCTTAGGGAAACTGAAGTGTTGTCCAACGACATGTGACCCATGCGTGCGGAATGCGGGGGTTCGGGGGCAGCGCCCCCGACACGGGTGCCCCGCTGCCCGGTCAGCGGGCGGGGGTTCGGGGGCAGCGCCCCCCGACGGGGGTTCCGCCCCCCGACACGGCTGCCCCGCTCGCCGGTGAGCGGGCGGGGGCTCGGGGGCAGCGCCCCCGAAACCTCAACGGGTTTGGGCTGGCCCGTATGGTGCGAAATTAAGAGATTTCATATAGGTTTAGGTTTTAGGCCCGTTTGGGGCATATATATATTTTGCTCGTTTTTCTGATCATTGTAACGAGTCAAGTGGCTGTAAACCGAAAATATAGTGAAATCTCTTTGCAGGACGTAGCCCTATTCGAGGGTGAACCTGGGTAAACTCGTGCATCGTCTATTTTTCTGATTTCTACGTGATTGTTCTGTTTTTCGGTTCTCGATATATCCCTTCAGTACCTGTGCCAGGAACTGAACTCTAGATGTGTGTCCAGTCAGCTCTACCATCCTTCGCATAGATGGATATTTCCAGAGCATGAGCTGGTTCTCAGTAAGCCCATGAGAGCTTAGCAATTCCCTCTCCCTCATGCTCCACAACAGCGCACACACCTGAGAACCGGTGTCCACTGAATTCAGACACGCACCTGTGCATGTGTTCCAAATTTTTATGCTTCGGTCGCTCCCTCCCGAGTCCAGTAAGTTTCCCTGAAACGGGCACCAAGCAAGGGCTTTCACAGCAGCCGTGTGGTCTTCGATCCTGTGAAGCCACTGAGTGCCTGAATTCAAAGAGGATCTGGACCTATCCCACAAGTAGAGGAGATTATTGTTTCCTCCGCTAGCCAGCTGTTTTCCCGAGGGCGACCATTTCAGCCTACAAACTTCTTGGCGATGCCCCCTGTAGGTTCCAACTATGTGCGATCTAATTCTTATATCATTGTTGGTGATTTTACAATCCATACCTCCTGTCGTGAGTATGTGATTGTTCCAGGCCAAGGAACTAACTCGGAGTCGATGGCCTCCTCTAAAAGTTCTCAACTGCATGAGAGGAAACGAAAATAAAAAGCAATTAATGCGGCCTGAATAATAACCCGTCAGCCACAAACGAAACACTAATGCTGTCAAAACAACCATCAACCCTGTCTTTGAGCAGAGAAATCCCATAGCTGGACATGAGAATTTTGTAAGCCAATGGCAATATTCTGACCATCTGGAGCCCAGCTCACGCTCGTGACAGGACCCTCCTCATCATTGAAGGTCACCAGTTCTGTAGCAGAGCCATTGGAGGCATTCCACAAGTACACTGACTCCGAAAGAGCAATTGCTACCATATTGTTGGCACCCCAGTCCAGCAAGTTCAAGTAATAATCGTCCAATATATAAGGGGCTTCAAGCATCCTCTGGCACGTCTATCAATCGACAAACCAAAGAAAATATGTCAAAACACAAACCCTACAGTCTTTGACAGCACAAGCAAAGCCAGTACATACTTATGTTCCATGAAACAAATGCTAACTTGAGTGTCAAGTTTTACGTAGCAAATAGAAGAAACAGTAATAGGCACGAATTTTAGGCTACCTTGGGTATCGATCGACAGGGCTTGGCGGATTTAGACTGGGAAGTGGCGGGTGAGAGCCAGCTTTGTGGGATTAGCTCTACGGGGCCGGTGGCTTGTTCTTAAAGGCCAAGATTCGGGATCGGTTCATGTGGAGTGCCTCTGCGAGAAGCCTCTGGTACGCCTCACTTGATGTTGACATCACAGCAGACTTCTCCTTCCACTTCGTCCCTCCAGTCAAGAGAGAACGAGCGTAGTTGAAGTCCTTAGCAGAGCGGATCGGGATGAATCTATCCAACTGTGATAAAAAAGAAAAAAGAAAAACATATCACAGAATTAGAAGGGAACAATTCTATTTGGAACTAACCAACAAGAAGAAGAAAAAAATGGCAAAATTGCTTGTAAATCCTCTAAAAGAAGAGGGAATTAATCTTAACTCTGTTTTTGTTCAAAGAAAAGTACCGTATGGTTTCTCTGTCTGCGATGAATGTTATCAGAGAATGGCGACAAAAAAGTCACAAGTCCTGTATAATTCGCAAATATCACTCAATAACATGATGAAATAACAAGGCCTAGAGAATTCACATTGCAACTCGAGTCTCCATTAAAACCCTTCGTCCACTGAACATTTATTACCAAAGAAAGAGACAATTCTAAAAGAGTCTCTGTAAACGATGAAAAAAAAACAAAACCCAGCTTACGTTTTCTCGAGAATTCTTCTTATGGAGGTATTCCTGATAAGAATCCAGAGAACCCTTCTCGCCCGGTGAAGCCATGGTCCGGCAGCAGAGCTGGGTCGAAATCCGGCAACAAAAAAAGGGAAATTTCAAGGGACAGAGGAAGACCCACAAAGAGGGACCAAGCGTTGATGATTGGTCATCACTGTTTCTCGCTATGCGCTCAAATCAGAGGCGCGCATAGAGAGAGAGAGAGAGAGGGAGAGAGAGGGAGAGAGAGAGAGAGAGAGAGATTTCAGAGAGCAGAGAGGTTGAGAATGAGAAGGGAGAGCTAGTCGCAGGTGAGACACAGAGAGACGAGAGACGAGGAAGAAGATGATAATTTTGAATCAAAGCGGGTCGGATATTATATTTATAAAAGGATCGCGTTCCTCGGACGCGTCTCAGGCGCGTGACTTTTCTCCAAATTTTGAAAACCAAAAAAATATACAGTTTAATAAAATTAATTAAAAACTTATTGTTAATTCAGTAAGGCGACTCTTCACTACCGATAAAATTACCAATCAATTTTACTTTTCAAATCGACACTAAGAAATCCGAACACAAAAGAAAAATCAACACTGAGAAAAAGAAAACTGGGTGCATTTATTTTATGAAAAATTCAAGATTCGAAAAATATTTTTCAAAAAATATTTATTTATATCGCTCATAAAAATGAATAAATGAAATATATTTATTTATGCATATATTGTTGTTGATTATAAAAATATTTTTCATTCACTAATTTTTCTAAGTGATGTAACTAATCATTTCCGTAGTTAATTAATCTTAAACTATGGTTATGATTAGTTAATCATCACCATTGTTTAAGATTTCCAAAGCTTAAACTTTCCGTAAAACAAACGCACCTTAATATTCTCTAATCATCTCCATAGTTAATTAATCAAGAAAAGTAACTAGTGATTTTCTATAAGTAAAAAAATACGATGATAGGGAATCTTAAAATGTAATGTAGAAATCAATATACATAAGATACATGAGGCAAATTAACATTCTCTTTTTTACTTTAATGAACTGTAGATCTTAATAATAAAATTTCATAAAATATCATTTTATTCATGAAAAAAGACTATATGTATTATGCTTAGTGATTATTTACAAAAATATACTTGCCACATGCTCGTGCATATTGCACGGATAAGAAATTTTTTTTAAAAAAAAGACTAAAGTTCAATAAGAGAAATGTACTCAAAATTACTAAATACTATTACCACTTTTACTTTAATATAACTGAAATTATGCTGTCTTTTACACTAAGAGAAATGTACTCTAAAATTAACCGAATTGTGATGGAGCTATTGGCTAGATATAATGACTTTACCATCATGCGTTGTTGACATAGTTACATATCATAAGAGTTTATACCAGTTAGTGATTTACACTATATTGGCCATACTACTTGTGCACTCTGCATAGTTGACGAATTTTGAAAATCAATAATCAATAAAGCAAAATTTACTTTGAAGTTAGGTCTACATTTTTACTATTTGGCACGTTTAATCAAGTGTTAATCTTCATCTTCTATCAAGGTTTGATTTAATTTTATTTCCAATTTTTAATTTTTTTAAAAGATATCATATATGTGTGTATAACTTTAAATTCCTACAAGTCAAAACATTTTAGTCCTCGGCGAAACATGGTAATTGGGGTTTATTATTTCTTGTTTTGATTTTATTTCAATTCAATTTTCTTCTAGAGGTTAAAATTAAATATTTTAGTACCTTATGAAATCGAGAATTTATTTTTTTTCATTTTGTTATTTAATAATGCAACAGATCATTCAATTATGGAGTAGTAACCTAATTCCGAAGGAGAATTTATTGTAGGAGAAGCTCATGAGCCTCTTCAAAGCTCAGAAGAATTTATTTGCTATTATTTGCTATACACAAAAAAATTGATGCTTACTATTTATTATGAGTAAAGATTAATTTCTTTCATTTTTTTTGCTAAACCGATTAATTTCAGTCTAATGAAAGTTAGAAGCAAATTTTTTTTCTTTCTTAAATCCAATTTATTGCTCTTCCAATCATTTCCACCGTTTTCAAGAGGTAAATTTACCATAAGATTTACGTTTTACACTTCACTTTCCAATTACCATATTATTATCTCAATTAAACTACACACATGGGGACATCCGTAATTTCATAGATTGTGAATTTGTGATAATAGGTTCTTCTCCAAAAAATTGGGAAATTGCCAAGGGCTATATTTGCAATTTTCATCGTGATGCTAATTTTTCTTAATATAGGATTTTAACAATTTATTTCTTTTATAGAAACAGGGGAAAAAAATAAAAAGAAAGAAAAAACATAAAAAGAAGAAGGGAAGAGGGAAGGACGGTTTCATCTCCTTGTGCGGCCGAGGAGGTCCCGTGAATCTGCCGATGCGTACGTCCCGATCTTCGTTTCCATACGGTTGTTTGTAGACTGTGTAGGCTATCCTAACGAGCACGCCTCTTTCCCTCCTTATTCTTATTAAATAAATCCATCGTAAAAAGGGTCGTTCCCCAGTGGACCGAGTTCGAGTAGACTCGACCCATCGGAATCGTAATATCATATGAGTTGTACGTTAGACCTCACAAAATCGACGGACCAAGCTCGCGTGAACTCGATGTGCCCTCGAATTCCTCGCTACAAGACCGGCGTGCAATAACAAACGTTACGCAGAGCGTGTGGCGAGAAATTGAAACTTTACCGAATTCACGTCGATATAGTTATTTTTGGACCGTCGATGGCATTCTTGTAATCCGGATTTCGATTAGTGTAGAATTCTATCGTTTGGTTGCTTAACAAATATGCTCGGGGCACACCGTACGAAGTCCTTTACAAATTTGTGATCGTGCCATTGAAAATAAATGAAATTGTTATATGACATATGTGACATAAGGCCAAAGTGGGAGGCAACGTGTTCAGATTTTGGATTCTATCCTGAAATCATGCTCGTGCTTAGAGGGGCAACGGGGGAAACCGCCCATCAACGTAGTTTTATGAGAAGTCAAAGGTCTTAGGAGCGAGGGGACGAGAAGGGGAGGTTTTGGGAGCAGAGGAAGGTGAGTGGAAAGAATGATACATCCAAATGTGAGATTCATGCACGTTGATGCACGGTTTCCCCTATAAATATTGATGATTTGAAGACTCCCCTTCCTAAGACAGAAAACCCAGCTCTGCTTAATCGTCTCCTCCATCTACACCACCCAGAGAGCTTGACACTCAACACACGACGGCAGAAATGGAGTCGTCTTGCCCATCTCTGGACTCCGCGGCCTCCCTCCTGAGCATCGTGGCCTCCCTCCTGACCATTGGTGCGTTCGGCCTGAGGTTCCTGCACGAGAGAGGTCTTCACCCTCACGCTCATGATCCTGCTCCGGAACTACCTGGGCGGCGGGGAGGCGGCGGCGGCGGCGGCGGCGGCGGGCGAGCTGAGGGAGGCGGTGGAGAAGGCCAAGATGAAGAACCGGAGGAACAAGGAGAGGGCGGTGGGGGAGCTGCTGGAGGTGCTGAAGGCGAGGGCGGAGAGGAACGACAAGTACGGAGGAGGGCCGAGGGAGGAGTGCGAGCTGAACGGGGTGGCGGTGGAGGAGGAGGAGGAGGAGACGGTGATATTCGCCTCGTGATTCGTGAGGGAAATTTGGATTGAAAAAAACAATCCCATCAGCATTTCTTCTGTACTATGTTCACTAGATTGAGTTCTTTATATTGATTTTATTCTATAGGAGTTCTCTTCTTGGATCTCTGTGGGATAGATTTTCAATAGGATCTACAGAATTGCCATTCATACGCTTCATAGTGGATAAAGTAGCAAATAGCAGCTGAGCTTCTGTATTATTCGGTTCCTTAGTAATAAAGAAAAAATGGTTGGGCCAGTGTAATGCATTTCTTCTTTTGGTGTGGGCTAGATGTAAAACTAATTGAATTTGATGTGCGTTTTTTTTATTTTGAGCATCGATGGCCTCCATGTTCTGCAGGGTATTTGGACATTGTCATGTGGTTCAAAGACAACCTCATAGTCCACCAAGCTTGCGATTTAGTTGTTCAGTTCAATTTATGCTTGTGTATGTCATGGTTGGAACTTGGAAGGCTTTTGTTTCTTATGATTTTTTTTCTTCCTCTTCTGGTAATAATTATGTGCAAAGTTCAAAACAATGTTAAACTCAATAAGATGAATGTCGCATTTCATTGCTTCATTGGACTTCGTTGTGAATTCTTTTTTTTCCAGAAGACAATTGATGTAGCCTTTTTCTCCTAAAACTCCTTATCAGGTTTTAGTTGGATTTGATTTCACCATATATATATGATCTGGATGTATGAAAAGTAATCTGGAACCTTTCTATTATTGGAATGGATTGTGTAAATTTTGGGCTTCTGTACTCGTCAATCATTGCCTCATGTGCTAATTGTCCAGATGTGGAATTCTAATTTCTGATGTTCTTGTTGGTTTAGGTTGTAACTTTGATCTGGAATACCTATTGGTTATTGGTTTTCATGTGCTCTAGTTGGAGCTAGGTTTGAGTCTGCTTATTTTGTTCATCTTAACAAATAGTTTCTTGTATGAAACATAAGTTCTGCTTTTGCTGCTATGTACGTAAATGGTTTTGAAGTCCAAATGAATCCAGAGGTTCTACTTCTGCCTGAGTTCGAGCTACTTTTATAAATTCGAAACGGTCTATGTCTTTAGAAGCATGAGTAGTCTTCCTACTTCCTAGTACTATATGAACCAAAGTAAATTCCAATAGTTCAATTTGGTAAACATTAGCTGATGAAGGATGTTTTTTTATCTTGTGCAGTGCCATTTGTGTTCTCTGCGTCAAAAAGCAAGTGCTTTAAACCTTAAGATCCACGTTAAAGGTATGTTATTGCTATGTGAATGGCTTTGTTTTGTCCTTCCCCTTTTTTCACTATTAGCACCATGACCTTAGAACATGGAGCTCCTAGTATTAGACATCTTAGACAGTTGAGAAAAAGGTTGCTGTATCTGTTCTTCTCTAATTAATCCGCTAACATATGGTCCTCACTAGATCTTCCCCTTTGAATTATCTATAGTGCTTTATATCATGCATATGATATTAATATTTCATTGTTGCAAAGACATGTTGATTGGTGTGTTTGACTGTAATCATTTTTCCAGATTCAAGGAACATCCATAGACATTTTAATCATGTCTAATTCCCATATTAGAGATGCTCAATTATCTCATACTCACAATTGCACTATGCCATTTCGTCACACTAGCAAATGCAAATGGTCTTGTGTTTGGACACCCCGTAGGGTTTCTATTCTTATCCTACTGACTTCATGAGAGAGAGAGAGAGAGAGAGGGATGTTATTTCTGCAATGTGTTTAATCTTCAGCCATGAGCCGGTTATTTACCCAAAATGGCTTTCCAAAACAGTCCTGCATACATACCAATATGCCAGTTATTCGAATAAATGAAGTAACAGGGTCAGATTTTTACATTTCATGTGTATAATGGGAGAGAGAGAGGGAGAGAGAGTGAGATTCAGATCAGAAAAATATGCATTGCTTTGCACATTTGTGCATGACATTAATGGGGTTGACTGATCTCAAATGATCACATTCACGAATAGTGAAATCTATCTATTCACAAACTTTAATTGACAATTCCATCCGCTATAGATACCTACCCAAATTGATGTAATCTCCCATTGTAATCTCCCGTCTGAATATTAACTTGCAGCTCCAAAAGAAAGGATCTCCAGTGTTGGTTAAGCAAATAGCGTGGAAAAAATTCTGGGAAGAAGCGGCAAAATTATGTGCACCAGTCAATCTGTTAGAGTTCAACGGATGAAGCGCCAGTTGGAGAATGGCACAGAAGAGGTCTTGGGTGTCGGCTTAGCCACTTTTGGTATCCCGAATACTTGCCAGAACATTAATCTTTCATCTCCTGCTGCAGATGCCACTGTGCATCCATTTGGAGACTGCAAAACAAGTACGTGGCAACGAGAATCAGCAAAACGATCAACTCAACAAGCAAACTGCAAAAAGTATTTACACCGAATTGCAAATGACTATGACAAGCACACAAGCAGTACCTGTGCCAGGAACAGAATTCTAGATGTGTGTCCAGTTAGCTCTGCCATCCTTTGCATAGATGGATATTTCCAAAAAATAGCTGGTTCTGAGTAAGCTCGGGAGAGCTTAGCAATTCCCTCTTGCTCTTGCTCCACAGCAGCGCACACACCTGAGAACTGGTGTCTGCCAAACAGACATGTGCCCGTGCACCTATTCCAAAATTTGATGCACCGGTCACTCCCTCCCGAGGCCAGTAAGTTGCCCTGAAATAGGCACCAAGCAAGGAGCTTTTACGGCAGCCGTGTGGGCTTCGATCCTGTGAAGCCACTGAGTGCTTGAATTCAAAGAGGCCCTGGACCTATCCCACAAGAAGAGGAGATTATGGTTTCCTTCACTAGCTCGCTGTTTGCCCGAGGGCAACCATTTCAGCCTGCAAACTTCTTGGTGATGTCCCCCGTAGGTTTCGACTATGTGGGATCTAATTCTTACATCATTGTTGGTGATCTTACAATCCATGCCTCCTGTCGTGAGTATGTGACTGTTCCGGGCCAAGGAACCAACTCGGAGAGTTGATGGCCTCCTCTTCAAGTTCTCAGCAGCATGAGAGGAATCAAAAATAAAAAGCAAAAAATGCAGCCTGAATTAGAATCCGTCAGCCAAAGACGAAATACTATTGCTATCAAAACAAGAAGACGAAACACTATTGCTATCAAAACAACAAGCAACCAGCTTGCCTGTCTTAAGGATGGTACTTAATGAGGATGTTCACTATGTGATAGATCTAGGCAGAAAAGATCAAGCTGATAAAACAAGTGGCAGCAGAAGGACATGGAGTTCACCCAACATGGGCGATTGAAGAATCGTTGTAGCAGATAATGAAGAGAGAGAACCTACTTTTTCACTGTTGTTGACTCACCTAAAGAAAAGGGCCCATAACTCTTTTTGGGAAGAATAGGTGTGGTGAATGTACTCCGGCAAAGTCATTGACTATAATGTTCAATCGGGTTAGTTTTTATCTAATTGACGGTGCAAACTATGTTGAAAATCAGAATGCACGGGCCTGTGCATTATTTTCTAAAAAATTTAAAATAAAGAAAAAATGTTTGGGCCAGTGCAATGTATTTCTTCTTTTGGCATGGGTGAGATGTAGAACCAATTGACTTTGATGCGTGTTTTATTTATTTTGAGCATTGACGGCCTCTACGTTCTGCAGGTGTTTGGACATTGTCATGTGCTTTAAAGACAACCCCATAGTCCACAAAGCTTGCGATTTAGTTGTTCAGTTCAATTTATGCTTGCTTTTAATGCTCACGATCTTTTGATTGGTAAGAGGTTTCCTTTTACTAAACATAAATCTAGAATAACGTGTATGTCATGGTTGGAACATGGAAGGCTTTTGTTTCTTATGATTTATATTCTTCATCTTCTGGTAATTATTATGCGCAAAGTTCACCACAACGGTAACCTCAATAAGATGAATGTGGCGTTTCATTGCTTCCTTGGACGTCATTGGGAAGTCCTCTTTTTCCATAAGACAATTGATGTTGTCCTTTTCTTTTAAAACTCCTCGTCAAGTTTTATTGATTCCCTATTATATATAATCTGGATGTATAAAAAGTAATCTGGAAGCCTTTCTATTTTTGGAATGGTTTGTGGAATTTGGGCTTCTGTACTCATCACTTCATTGCCTCTTGTGCAAGTTGTCTGGAGGTGAAATTATATTTTTCTACTTCAATGTTTTCGATTTGGTTTAGGGTTTAACTTTTATCTGGAACGCCTCTTGATGTTGGATTTCGTGTACTTTATTTGGAGCTAGGTTTAAGTCTTGTTATTATGTTCATCTTAAGATATAGTTTCATGTATGAAACATACGTTCTACTTTTGCTGCAATGTAAGAAAATAGTTTTTAAGTCCAAATGAATCCAAAGGTTCTACTTCTACCTGAGATCAAGCTACGTTTTTTAAACTCGAAAAGGTCAGTTTTTACAAGCATCAGTAGTCTTCCTACTTCCTGGTACTATATGATAATCAAAGTAAACATTTCAATTTTGTAAACATTAGCTAATGAAGGATGTCTTTTTATCTTGTGCAGTGCCATTTGTGTTCTGTACGTCCTACAGCAACTTGCTTTAAACCTTAAGATCCACGTTAAAGGTATGTTATTGCTATGTCAATGGCCTTTGTTTTTTCCTTTAACTTTTTTTACCATTAGCACTATGACCTTAGAACATGGAGCTCCTAGTCCTAGACATCTTAGACAGTTGAGAAAAAGTTTGCTGCATCTGTTTTTCTCCAATTAATGTGCTAACATATGGTCCTCACCAGATCTTCCCCTTGGAATTAGCTATAGTGCTTTATATCATGCTTATGGATATTAATATTTCATTGTTGCAAAGACATGTGGATGAGCTTGTTTGACTGTAATTATTCGTTAAGATTCAAGGGACATCCATAGGCATTTAAAATCATGTTCAATTTCCATATTATTGATGCTCATTTACATCATATTCACGATTGCACTATGCCAATTCATCACACTGGCAAATGCAAACGGCCCTGTGTTTGGACATCCGCTAGGGTTTTTGTTCTTATCTTACCTACTTAGAGAGAGAGAGAGAGAGAGAGAGAGAGAGAGATTATTTCTCTCACATGCTTACATGCATCCCAATGCCAGTTATTTGAATTAAATGAAGTAACAAGGTCAATCTCTCTCTCACATGCTTAATCTACAGCCGTTAGTGGGTTATTTATCCAAAATGGCTTTCCAAAACAGTCCTACATACATCCCAATGCCAGTTATTTGAATTAAATGAAGTAACAAGGTCAGCTTTTACATTTCATTTGTATGTTCATCTGTTAATCTGCAGGTGTTGGATCTATTCTTCAGAAGATTTAAAGATGGATGAATGATTTTTTTTTTTTTTTGTCTATCTGCTAATCTTAGGAGGATCTGAAGTAGACCGAGAAAACTACCTAAAAGTCTTAGGAGTGTCAAGCCTGGCAATGCTTTAGTCTTTAAAAAAGCTTTATGCTGCTTCACATATTAAGTGGCATGCAGTACAGTTGTATCCTTGGTAGTCATTTTATACAAGCTTGTAGAAGTAGCGGATACGTGGTAGCATAGTCCTGTCTCAATAAGAGGATTGACTCTGGAACTCAAACTATGTAGACGAATAGAGACATAGGCTCATGGCTTGTTAGGGGAGAAATTGGGAGCTTTATTGTACTATTCTCACTTATGAAGAGTTTCGGAAAATCGAATTGCAGCCTAAAGCTAATTGTGTTAACTCTTTTTTCTTCAATCCAAGCTACTGGATTTTGCAATGTGCCTTTTTTGCACTGCAGAACTGATTATTGTATACACACAAGGCTGGGTTTGAAGGTAACGGAGGAATGTTCATTGAAACAGAGATAAAGCACTATAGCTAACGGAGGCCACGATGCTCAGGAGGGAGGACACGGAGTTCAGAGATGTGCAAGACGACTCCATTTCTGTCAAGATCTATGGGTGGTGTAGAAGGAGGAAACGATGACACCCGATCGGGTTTGGATTTTTTTTTCTGAGGATTATTTATAAGAGGGTAAAGACAAGTTAGAACAAAATAATGTCAAGGCCCCAAATGATGGTAGGATGCGGAGCTAAAGCTTTGACATTATTTTGTTTTAACTTGTTTTTATCCTCTTATAAATAATCAACCACCCCTCAGGAAAAAAAAAAACTCAAATCCGACCGTGCATCATCGTCTCCATCTTCTACACCACCCAGAGATCTTGACAAAAATGGAGTCGTCTTGCACATCTCTGGACTCCGTGTCCTCCCTCCTGAGCATCGTGGCCTCCCTCCTGACCATTATTGCCTTCTTCCCGAGGATCCTGCACGTGAGAGGTCTTGACACTCACGCTCAAGATCCTGCTCCGGGACTACCTGGGCGGCGGGCGAGCTCCGGGAGGCAGTGGAGAAGGCCAAGATGACGCCGGCGGACATGAGCGAGGTGCTGCCGATCAAGAACCGGAGGAACAAGGAGAGGGCGGTGGGGGAGCTGCTAGAGGTGCTGAAGGCGAGGGAGGAGAGGAACGAGAAATACGGAGGAGGGATGAGGGAGGAGTGCGAACTGAACGAGGAGGCGGTGGAGGAGGGGGAGGAGGAGGAGGAGATGGTGATTTTTGCCGCGTGATTTGCGAGGGGAAGTTGGAGAGTTTTAATTTTTAAAAGCTCCGAATTCGCGTCTCACTAAGGGAAAAGAAAAAATGTTGGGTCGAAGGTCTTATTATGGAATTAAAGCGCCCAAGACTCAACTTATTGAGCAATGCCGTTGGTTTATGGCCTTAGGAAGCGAACTCAACTTTCCTTTACCTAAATTGCATATTTTCTTTTCTTTATAACTATTCCTTTCCTCGACCGGCTGTTTCCCTAAATTTTGTGGAATAACATGATAACTCATATTAAATTATTAATTAATTTTCCGTAAAAAAAAGAAAGAAAACAAATCATCGAATTGACCTCGGTCACTAAGCGCGAGCTCGTATTAGATCCCCTCCTTGGGCTTGGAATTCACAGCATCCAGAGAAGATGGCCATGTTCAGAAGTCAATTAGACGGAGTGACTTTATTCAATTTCAATAGAGTGCCTACATATTATGATAAATAAAGAGACAAAAAAACTCCGACAAAAAAAAAACATAAAAGAGAGACAGAAAGCATTGGACGTTAATAGCATCAAAGGTGAAGTAGGAGAATGAGTCCATGCGCAGAATTTCCTCAGTTTCAGAAATAATACAGCTCAAAAGCTTAAAACATTATTAACGTCGGCAATAGTGGACTGATGAGAGGGCATGAAACCGTGAACTATACATATCAGAAGGTAACAACAGAAAGCAAGCGGAAAAGCAAAGTAAAAGGCCTACCCAAATAAAAAGCAGTTTTTCTTTTTGTGGAAGAATTTAGAACAAGGCTATTCAAACTAGTGCTGATTTGATTCCAAGTCTTCAAAATTCCTTACGTTCCTTCCAAGCCATCAGTTCTACATTCCGGATAACGGAAGGATTTCGAAGTTTTCTTGGTGGATTTTAAATCCTTCATGCCATTTCCAGTAGGAATCATCTCTGTCCCCTTTTTTTAGCATGGACTGGGCAATTCCATCTTTCTTGAACCCTAGTCCAAATAGCAAAAGACACCTGACGGTGAATGATAAGATGACCAACAGGCTCGCCAGAATTTTAAGACATGCAGCACCAATGTGATGGTTGTTGTTACGGAGATATGTGCATGCATGCTTGATTGCTTTCTCTATTTTTGAAGAACTTTGTACCGGGATTTGTCAATTGTTAGATTCGATGCTATTGATCATTCTGCATTTTAATAAGTTGTTTGATTTCTTTGCCATTGTGTTTATTGTGAATTTTCTGTTGTGGGTCTTGGGACTTAGATCTGGTGTCATTGATGGAGCCATCAGTATTTCTTCTGTTCAGGTTCACTAGATTGTGTTCATTATATTGATTATCATTTTAATGATTTTATTCTATAGGAGTTCTCTTTTTGGATCTCAATGGAACAGATTTTCATTAGGAGCTACAGAATTGCTGTTCTCACACTTCACAGTGCATAAAGTAGCAAATAGCAGTTTTCTGTATTATTCGGTTCCTTAGTGTAAGTACCAAAAAGAGCACATTTGTTTTAGACTATGAAACAAGATAAATATGTTATAATTATATTATGTATAATGTGATCCCACATTCAGTTTATCATTGCCCACATTAATTAATTTCGTCAACATTTATTGAGAGCATTCAAATACATAATAACAATGATCGCCCAATATTAAGATAACTATCTTGATGGAAGAAGTTATCTATAAAGATATGCTTGGAGATATAAATAGGTCATCTAAGCCAAACCCTCTCTTAAGCTGATTATATGAGATATCCGAAAATACATGATCGACGTTGAGAGGGCAATTGGCTAGAAGTACTTATCAACGATCGCCAAAGCTCTGCGTATTAGGTTCTCGATTTCATCAATGGTTGGAGGTTAGTACAGAATTTTTCACGTTTCCGCTAATGACTCTAATTATGCATGATTTTGTTTATTCATGAATAATTAGAATATTCAGTCTTCCGCTATAGTTAATTATATCCATTTGTCATGCAGTGGTTATGGAATGCAGATAAGTCCTCTCACGAGCCACGGTTAAGAGTGAAGTATGTTCCTCATCATTTGGATGATAGCTGGTTGATTTTCATAAATGATGAAAAGTTTTTCTTTTCTGCTTTTCTATCTTGCAGAACTTCTAGTCCCTACTTGGCTGGCCTATAATTGACATAATTCTTGATTTCTTTTAGGGCATTTTTTGGATCATTATCTGGATGCTTAGCAAGGGGGCCAAGGGCAGTTTTCCAAGTTTATCCAAAAAGTATAGCACGAGTTGATTTTGAGTTCTGCTATGCGTGCTGGATTTGCAGGTGGTGTGGTGGTTGACTAACCCACATAGGTACCTATATTATTACCAGAACTTATTTTAGTGTTCGATATTGATTGAACAACATATGTTGTGTATATCTTAGTATATATTATGTCGTTTGGAAGTCATCTGTGACAGTAAAATTTCTAAGAGCGGAATAAGAGAGCTTTCATTGGAGAGGAACACCCTTTTTTGTAATTATTGGAAGCTAGAAAGTCATGTGTGGATGGAAATGCTTTAATCAACATTGTAGATGATTTGTCTTGTAATTGAGCACATTTGGTTCTGAGCTCTTTTTGTATACGCGTTTTCACCCCCCCTTATTGCCCTTCAGTAAATTTTTCGTTTACCTATCAAAACATAAATAAATTTTTGTGAAATTACTATCAATAATCTTAGTAGTTTATTCCTAAAATAGGTGATATCTTTTTTTATGAAATTATCAAATGTGGGCATAATACACTTTAGCTGTTACATCACAGTCTCACTTTATTCATTCTCTTACTCACGGGCTGACGTTACCTAGGATAATTGGCAAAATCGAGCTTATAAAGTTGGTCTATGATTATGTCCAGATTCTTATCAATATCATGTCCAGACTCCAGAGTTGCTTGTTATTTGTAATGGCAAGCTTTCCTTTTTCTATTTTCTTTGAGGGACTGTCTAATGACAAGTCCAAGCAAGAGATGTGCCATTCAACAATAGTATTTCTCATACGCTTCGGATGCAGAATAAGTGCTTTAGACTGTCTATGTGATAAGAATCTGACTGTTCTAAATAAAGGCTGAGCACTGCCATAGTAATTTGGATGGTTGCCTCTATGAGAATCTTAGCGAAGAAAAATGAACTAATCTCGAAATCATTGTTGAAAGCAGCACGAAGAGCAAGAAAGAATACCTTGTGCTTACTTGTGGGCCGTCATCGGTCAACACTGCCGTACCAAAGGGAAAAGGGGTAGATGGGCAAAGTTCCTCCGATGATAGTAGTGGTGATGAAGACAATCGAACAGTGAGTTTGCAAATTTGAATATTATGTTAGACTTGTTGTAAACATTGGTTTGCTTATTAAATTCAGTTTCTTTCTTTCTTTCTTTCTTTCTGTTTCTCTTTGTTCTTTTTTAGGCTTATTCTATATGTGGGTTTGCTTAAGGAACTCTCTCTCTCTCTCTCTCTCTCTCTCTCTCTGTCTCTCTCTCTCTCTCTCTCTCTCTCTCTCTCCTTTTGTTATTCTTATGTGAACAATTAAATTTTGATGAGTGTTCTCAATTAAATATTGAGTGGGGTTATTCTTATGTGAATATTTACTTAAGTGTTTGGATGCTGAGTTTTGAGGGAGTATATTTAACACGATCGAAATTGTATTTGCATGTACAAAATATTCAAGCAGGAAGTTTGAGACTTGTGTATTGTTCTACAGAGTCATGACACCCAATCAAACTTCTTGCGACAGTGAAGTAGATAAACAATGCCTTGGTATCACCTGATGAAAAAATCAATGTCCTAAGTGATGTTGTTGACATTACAAATGTAGGCAGCGCTACTTGAGTTTTCTTCTTTTTCCCTCTCCATTTCATTTTCTTAGAAAATTGTTCAAACAATTTATTGATTTGTGAACCTTTACTAGGTATCCTTTTGGGTATCATTTTCAATAAAGCTAAAAGAATCACCGATGTTACTTTTTCCCTTGACGAGGGGACAGGATGGACTACTGTAACAGATGGTACATTTAACAAATTTGTTTGTTTTCTTATTCCATAGTATGGCTTCCATCTGAGTGTTGATGTTACTTGATGCTAATCCTCTAGTTCTTATCTTCATGTTTTCTTTTTGCATAGTTCAAGAAAAGCTTTCTCCTCCTTTGAAGAGGCTCCTCCGATAAATGAATCTCATGTACATACATACATAAGCCTGGCATATCCATTATGATTGGCCACATAAAATGTTAGCATAAAACAGAAAACAGATCATGTATTAGTCTTTTTAAAATCATACATTGACAGATAATTTTTGCTGTTATGAGTTCTTGAATCTTATGAATATTCAAACAAATATGTAATTAATCTCTTATTCTTACTATGTTGTTTTTAAATTTATTGGTTAATCCTTTTTAAATATCGAGCTGCACGAATAATTGAATATTCGTTGGTGCAAAGTATGAGTAGTATGCCACTACTTATATACTCAAGATGAGGCCTTCTTTCAACTTGTACCCAAGAAGTATTGTCTTATCTACTCGTATCTTGGATTTTGATTGGATGACTCTCATTCGCAGTGATACTGGAGATTTTTACAGAGTGAGAGTCTATCAGAAAGGCTGCTTCCTTTTTTTCACTTCTTTCTCTTTGGAAGCAAATTTAATGTAGCATGCGTGATTGATTCTTGTGGAAATGGTCATGGCATGATTCTCAGGCAATTTTTTCCATAAAGTGCAACATGCTGAAATTTACAATGTTGGGGAATTGTTGGCGATGTATCAGTAAGTGTTTAACGCAATTTTACCATTTGTGTGACCTTTTGTCGCAACCTACCCATCCCGATTGGGGATCAAAAGATGATTGAATAGGTCAAGAGGTATTTATCGATAAATATGAATATCGATTGATTCGTTTGAAAGACAAACCAAATGATTAATTAATCCATGGATCGAGGCACTCTCAAGCCTCATATCTCGTGCGATAAGAAATGTCTAAACTAAGCATTCAATTGGAGTCACCACTAGCCATGATCAAGAATTGATTAGAAACCCTCGTCGAGACGTGAGAGTGTCATCTTGATATGCGTGAAATCAAAGATTCTAAGGATTGGGGACTTGATTACACCAGTGTTCTAACCAGTGCCCTTTCAGTACCTAAACTTGAATGTTCGCAAACTAACGTACCGAGCAATTTGTCGAAAAAGCTTAAGATTCCACCTAACCGTCCAAAACATGGAAAATAATAACCAATATATTAAAGATGCACAACCAAATAATCGGCACAAAAATAAACAACCAACGACCTAACGTCTCTAAAAAGGAAAAGGCAATCAAAAGTACTAAAGTAAAGCCCTAATAACTTGTTCATTTTTTGGCAAATTTTTCAAAGGTTTTCTCAATTTTTACAAGCTTTAAACTAAATCTAGAATGAAATTAACACTAATATCTAGTGAAATTAACTCAAAAACTAATTTCTAAACATTTCCCAAATTTTCTGAATTTTTAAATTTTTTATTAATAAAATAAAGCATTCCAGACCAGGTCCCCTGACCCGATCCGACCCGACTCTCTAACCTGCCCGGGACCCCTTTTTTCTATTTCTTTTCTATTTTTTTAATATTTTCTATTTTTGTATTTCCCTTTACTCTTTATTCCTTTTTCTCTTTCTTTTCCATTTTTCTTCTTCACTCCTGGACGTCTTCTTCCCATTGCCCAGAAACTAATACAAGAAGCCCAGAACACCAACTTTTGCTTTGCATTCTTGCTACCCAGAAATTTTTAACGCTACACATTGGTTCTAGAACACCGGAACTTCAATAACAATAACAACGTCCTATGCTCAACAAGAATGGCACTATCTCACGCTACCAAACCAACCATCAGAGTTAACGAGTCTTACCATCGTCCATCACAATGACCGGCCAAACACATCACATACGCAACTACATCATCAGAGAACACAGAAGACGGCCCCTTTTCACTTGGTCACTCTGTCGCTCTCCGAAACTCTCTCGAGCTCACTATCTCTCCGTCCGTCCCTTTTTCTATTCCCCTGAAACTCTCTCCTCTCTCCTCTCTCCTCAAGCTCCCTCTTTCTTTATCCCTGAACGGTGCTTCTTTTCTTGGGGACCACCGCCTGGCTGCACGTCTGACATCCTCGGCGTCGCGCGACGCCCCTGCTGCTGTGCGTTCTGCTCCTCCTTTTCTTCCTTTTTTTGTCTTGCTCCTTTCTCTGTCTCTTCTGTTTGTGTGCTGTTGTGGACAACGCGAGGGAGAGAGGACAAGGAGAATGAGTGGCTGGACCAAAGAGCGCAAGGGAGAGAGGAGTGAGCGGGCTGAAGAGAAGACAACAGGAAACAAAAGGCTTGGGGCCCAAGAGCTCGCAAAAAAGAGGGCCGCATTGAACTGGCCCAATTTTCATTTCTTTTTCTTTCTTTTTTTTATTTATTTCATTTGTCATTTTTTTTTATATTTTATATTTTTTTGTCATCTCTCTTTTGTGCTAGTTTGGCCAATTTATATTTTAAATGCTAGTCTACCGGACCGGCAAAAATCAGGTGTCAACACCTTTCTTTCCTTAGCAGCTTCACTTTTAAAACAAGGATAGGATGTATGTTCGGATTGACGGACACTTGAGAGTACTTCTTTAAATGAAAAGAGAATACAATGATTGCATCTACAATGTTAAATATGAGTATGACGATAACTCTCGTATATTATTAAATTTTGTTCTAATTGTCACTTTTATCATTCTGCTTGCAGAAATCTCAAGTTAGTGCGGCAACCTTAGATGACAAATCCAGTTATGAGTAACTCCATGAAGGCACATCTAGCATCCCCACCAAATCAGGCATTAGTCTATTAGATTGAATTGTGCTTGTAATTTTTCATAGTAATCATGGTCTTAAATGTATTTTTTCGATGATTGACATATTTAGCCGAATGCTTACACATATCAACACCAATTGTATGAATTTTGTTCCAAGCTGCCGTTCAACAAAAGAAAGAAATCCTTTAAGGTGTATGGGGCAGCCAGATTGCTTTAGAGGGGAATGAACGAGGGGAGAAATTCCCCAAGATAGAATAAAATGATTTAGCACTGAATGTCTTGTTATTTGCTGGGTACCACACCATCTTGTCATACTCAAAATCATGAATTTTGAATGAATAAAGAGCCAAAAGGGAGTTAGTGAGGAAAGCTCCCGATAATGAGAATTTCTAATGCAAACTGGGTTCCAATAAATGGAAACCCTCTAAACACATAGTCAGGAACCATGGCATGCTAGGTGGCTGCTAAATAGAATGAAGTAGGGTAAAAAATATAACAGGCGATTCACTACACCACATGTCATGCCAAAAAACTCTTCTTTCGTCTTCCAATTTCAAATTTAATGCAGTGAATGAAAGACCTCCACCTCTTTCTTATAGATTTCCAAGCACAAGCCCAAAAAGGGTAAGAATCTTTTGTTGCTTCTGTGAGATCTTAAGAGTCATTGTGCACGACATGTTTGGAGACTTCCCACAAAATCAAAATGTGGTTGTGGCCACAAACTAATGTTTTTACCTAGTTTTGGTGAGAATGGATGGTTCCATCAATCCACAACCTAAATAAGAATGCTTAAAGGATTAGGATTCTTCTCTCTACTATGATTTAAGTACTATTAGTATTTTACCGAGCTTCCATTTTTACAGTGTGTTTCCTATTTTAAAGTTGGATTCATGTTCCTATCTAGTCTTAGCGTAGGTCTTAGTAGAGTTTCTGAATAAGGTCTTTTCTTGTGAAGAATGTAATGAACGCTGAGTGAATGAATTTGTTTTGAATTTTGGCAAGTCTGTCTTTTGAATGGTGTGATGCAATTCTTCTCTTCATCTTGATGCTTAGGGAGATGTGATGCTTCGAGGAATGTATTCTTCTTGAGTTGTGATTTGCTGTAAGTCCCGTTTGAATCTCGATCCTCATAGGGCTGACTATTTTGGACTCAGAGTTCCACATCATTGGATTATATTCAGAAAGGTTAAACATCATGTCTCCATTTTGAAGATAACATGTTCAGCCAAAAAATATGCAGCACCTATTTTGGAGTTGAATACATTAAAATTTTGTGGGGGTCCAAGTGATCCTTAAGATTGTCAAGTGTTCATGAAAATGAAAACAAAATCGACTTGCAGTGGACAGCACTTTGGTCCTGGTAAGATGTAAGATAATTGTCTCTCTTTTCTCAAATAAAAAAGATCAATGGTCTGAAGCGGTGATAAAAGTGACAAAAGTCAAAACTTGGCTGGAAAGGGGAAAAGGGCACCTGGACGAAACAAGAGTGCTTGTGCATAGCACGGGTACTCAGACTCGTATCCACCTAAAACGTCTGCTTTGGTTTTGCAGAAGCCTTTGGAAGTCGTGTATATCTAGATGACAATGTGAAGAAGATGAAAACTCGATAACATGAATCAAATTTTGCAATTAGACCTCAAGGAAAACTGTCACGTTCTCTTCTAGACTGATCCTGTTCTTCCTCAACTCTTTTATGTAATATTTGTGTCAATAATTAATTTGCGTATTAAGGTGGATGCTTCTCAGCGCTTCTAGTTTTTCTTCCATTATGGATGGTGCCTCCTCAATGACGTGATTTCTTCACGTCACGGGAGATTCCTAACTCAGTTGGCAGCTTGCAGTAGCCAAACTCTTACTAATGTTTTCTTTTTCTTAACTTGGGTTATGTTACATATTACACTAATTGGGAAACGTAGATTTAGCATAATTAGTGGTAGACATATCCTCGTCAATATCCCGAGATTCGAATTCAATTGCTATGCCTCCTCCGCACCAGTCTAGCAAAAAAATATGTGTATTGTAATAGATTACCTTGTTTTCATTGATGGTAAGAAACCAACAACGATGAAAAACATGTCTACGAGTGCATACTCCATAGTGACAAAGCAGGTTTGGGCTTTTTAACCTGGTATCTATTTAATTGGTGAGAACAGAGGTTGAAGTTGAATAAAGTTACGTGACAAGTACATATCGAATGAATTCACTTTCTACTTGTACTCGGTTTCGCGATTTCGAAGTTTATTTTAAAGGTTGGCCTGTATTGAAACCGTAAGTGCTCCACTCATTCTATGTTTCTAGAGCAAGTTTTCGCGGATGAATTCGATTACGGTTCCAATCTATGCTCAAAAATCGTTGGGAGCATCAATTCATCGTGACACAAATCTAATGCAGCAACGAAAAGAACTCCAATCTATGTTCGTCGGATTGGGAATCGTGGTTTCTTTAGTTTGGTCTCTTTTGGAGAAGGAAAACAAAATGGAAAAGTTCTATCAAGTATGGTATAATTTGGTAAGGTTCAATGCTATTATTGTCATTCTCAGTGACATAGAAATTAATTGAGTAGTAAGCAATTAACTAGTAAAAACAATAACTTTGACATTGCGTGATTTTTCACATTAGTTTTGGGGTTCCCAAATTTATATGGCTTTCTAATTCAAGAAATCAAATTCAACATAGTAGCAAGTTTAGTTGGCTAATATAGACTATGAACTAGCGTTTAGGTTTTTTCATTTTTTCTTTCCTCATTCAAATTGAAGAATCAACACCTACACTTCAAATCAATCACCTCATTGTCATAATTTTTGCAAAATTTTAACCTCGAGGGTCAAATATTTTGATGCCCCCGTAAGATTTTTTGGCAAAAAGTTTGTCAATATCACTCAAGTTATAACATTCAAAAGTTCGATTGAAAAGACTGGCACAAAACGAGCCTACTTTGTGCCATAATTTAAGGAGCTCGGTATCGTTGCCCTTGCTTTTGTTGTTGATGGATGTCCAATAATAAAGCGCGTCTACTATATCCACTAATTCTTTTTTTTGTCCATTTCGTTATTTTCTCATTATTCCATCCAAATATAGCACAAGAGAACTAGCCCGAATGAACACAACTTTTTATAGCTTTCTCTAGCTATTTGAGTCTCTAACAGAACAGAGAGCAAGTATCACAAAATGAAAGAGACCATTTAATACAGGAAATAGCTAAGATAGTCCTCGATGGCATTACAAGATCATCTAGTAAAAACCACAAACTTCCTTCTTTGAGGAAGCCAAGTAACTGTAAATCAAAACGATGAGCATGCCATGCTCAAACCAAACCATAAAGAAGAAAAATTACACCTTCAATTCTTCTAAATTGAGCTATCTGTTCGTTTCCGCCGGTATCCGCCAATTAAACCCTCCTCTCCTGAGCAAGTGATTCTTGATTGTATCCTCTGTCTTGCTGTGGATCAGCATGAGGTCCATTATATCCTCCCCTTCCGCAGCCACAAAAACCATGTCCTCTTCCTTGACCCTACCTCTAGCATAACCTTGGTTGCGGCCCCAACCTCCATCATTATGCTCAGAATTCACAAAGCCATTCCCTGAAACAAGCAATATTATAGGTTGGAACCAGAAAGCAAGCATTTAGAGGATTGCAGATGCAGCAGAGGGTATGTGCCCATCGGCATACTCCTCAAAGGAGTACATTAGCATTTTGGTGCTATTACAACAGAATATGACAACAATTTAGTTAACCATGATGCGAGATCCTATATCTAAAACACAGCCTTCCATGTGATCTAAAAAAATGTTCAGTTTTGTGAATGCAATACCTCTAGCTCTTGGTCTTCCTCTGCCCCCGCGACCTCTTCCTCGCCCACTAGGTGATCTGCCTATTTAAATGAGGAATATAATTAGAAGAAACCTAGAGAAACAACATAACAGTCATTGGTAGACAATAGCGACAGAATTATTTCTTGAAGTACTTCCCTCAGAATAAAGCTCTGATGATGTCTTCACCATCTCAACAGGCAATGGAGGCTGACACCTGCAATAGAGGGCAGTTGCGCCATATGATGGATAAAGCACCGAGCTCTTAATATGTCTAACTCTCAATATGAAGAATCAATGACAAGAGAAGAACACCATGAACTCAACAACAGCCGATGTGTCCAGTTCCTTCTTTGAAAGAGTTATTCATCCACACATGCCACGTGGTCTCCAGCCAATCCAAACAAGAGACAGACATTAAATGGAGAAAAAAGAGCAATTTTGAGATTGAATATATATGGCCAATCAGTTTGCAGCTACACTTACGCGACAATCTCCCGTCTGAATATCAACTTGCAGCTCCAAAAGAACACATCTCCAATGTTGGTTCAGCAAATAGCCTGGTCTTGGGCAGCAGTGGCAAAATTATGACCACCAGTCAATCTGTTAGAGTTCAGCGGATACTGTGCCAATGGGCAAATGGCTCGGAAGAGGTTTTGGGTGCCCGCTTAGCCAATTCTGGTATCCCGAATACATGCCAGAACATCAATTTTTCATCTGCTGCTGCAGATGCCACCGTGCACCCATCCGGACTCTGCATAACAAGTATGCGGCAACGAGTATCACCAAAACGATCAACTCAACAAGAAAACTTCAAAAGTATTTGCACCGAATTGCGGATGAATATGATAAGCAGCATACAAGTAATACCTGTGCCAGGAACAGAACCCTAGATGCGTGTCCAGTCAGCTCTGCCATCGTTCCCATAGATGGATACTTCCAAAGAATGAGCTGGTTCTCAGTACGCCCGTGAGAGCTTAGCAATTCCCTCTCCCTCGTGCTCCACAGCAGTGCGCACACCTCAGAACCGGTGTCCACTGAATTCAGACACGCGCCCGTGCACGTGTTCCAAAATCTTATGCTCCTGTCGCTCCCTCCCGAGGCCAGTAAGTTGCTCTGAAACGGGCACCAAGCAAGGGCTTTCACAGCAGCCGTGTGGTCTTCGATCCTGTGAAGCCACTGAGTGCCTGAATTCAAAGAGGATCTGGACCTATCCCACAAGTAGAGGAGATTATCCTTTCCTCCGCTAGCCAGCTGTTTTCCCGAGGGCGACCATTTCAGCCCGCAAACTTCTTGGCGATGCCCCCTGTAGCTTCCAACTATGTGCGATCTGATTCTTATATCATTGTCGGTGATTTTACAATCCATACCTCCTGTCGTGAGTATGCGATTGTTCCAGGCCAAGGAACAAACTCGGAGTCGATGGCCTCCTCTAAACGTTCTCAGCTGCATGAGAGGAAACGAAAATAAAAAGCAATTAACGCAGCCTGAATAATAACCCACCCGTCAGCCACAGACGAAACACTAACGCTATCAAAACAACAAGCAACCAGCTTACCTGTCTTTGAGCAGAGAAATCCCATAGCTGGACATGAGAATTTTGTAAGCCAATGGCAATATTCTGACCATCAGGAGCCCAGCTCACGCTCGTGACAGGACCCTCATCATCATTGAAGGTCACCAGTTCTGTAGCAGAGCCGTTGGAGGCATTCCACAAGTACACTGACTGCGAAAGAGCAATTGCTACCAAGTTGTTGGCACCCCAGTCCAGCAAGTTCAAGTAATAATCGTCCAATATATAAGGGGCTTCAAGCATCCTCTGGCACGTCTATCAATCGACAAACCAAAGAAAATATGTCAAAACACAAACCCTACAGTCTTTGACAGCACAAGCAAAGCCAGTACATACTTATGTTCCATGAAACAAATGCTAACTTGATTGTCAAGTTTTACGTAGCGAATAGAAGAAACAGTAATAGGCACGAATTTTAAGCTACCTTGGGTATCGATCGACAGGGCTTGGCGGATTTAGGCTGGGAAGTCGCGGGTGAGAGCCAGTTTTGTGGGATTAGCTCTACCGGGGTGGGCAGCTTGTTCTTAAATGCCAGGATCCGGGATCGGTTCATGTCAAGTGCCTCTGCGAGAAATTTCTGGTACGCCTCACTTGATGTTGACATCACGGCAGACTTCTCCTTCCACTTCTTCCCTAGAGTGAAGAGGGAACGAGCGTAGTCGAAGTCCATAGCAGAGCGGTTCGGGATGAATCTATCCAACTGTGATAATAAAAAAAAATCACAGAATTAGAAGGGAACAATTCTATCGGAACTTACCAACAAGAAGAAGAAGAAAAGAAATGGCAAAATTGCTTGTAAATCCTCGTAAAAGAAGAGGGAATTAATCATAACTCTGTTTTTGTTCAAAGAAAAGTACCGTATGGTTTCTCTGTCTGCGATGAATGTTATAAGAGAATGGCGACAGAAAAGTCGCAAGAAGCCCTGTATAATTTCGCAAATATCACTCAATAGCATCGTGAAATAAATAGCCCTAGAGAACTCGCATTGCAACTCGAGTCTCCATCAAAACCCTTCATCCGCGGAACATTCATAACCAGAAAACAAGCAATTCTAAAAAAAAAAGGTCTCTGTAAACGATGAAAAAGCGAAAAACCAGAAGCTTACGTTTTCTCGAGAATTCTTCTGGTGGAGGTATTCCTGGTAAGGATCCAGAGAACCCTTCTCGCCCGGCGAAGCCATGGTCCCGGCAGCAGAGGAGCTGGGTCGAAATCCTGCAAAAGAAAGAGAAAAGAAGAAGGGAAATTTCAAAGGAGAGAAGAAGACCCACAAAGAGGGACCGAGCGTTGATGATGGGTCGTCGTCACTGTTTCTCGCTGTGCCCTTAAATCAGAGGCGCCGACACAGAGAGAGCGAGAGATTTCAGAGAACGGAGAGGTCGAGAAGGGAGAGCTAGTTCGCAGGTGAGAGAGACAGAGAGATGATGAAGAAGATGTGAGATGATGATCTTGAGTCAGAGGCGGGTCGGATCTTATATTTATAGAAAGAGGAGCTGTTGGCCTTCGTCGCGTTCGTCGGACGCGACCAAGGCGCGTGGGTAATCCGAGGTAATTATTTCGGAAGTCTATTTTATGACTTTTTCTCTCCCGAATTTTCGAAAACGGAAAAAAATGAAAAAAAATTATGGTCAATAAAATGAATTAAATAAAAATATTTTGTTAATTTATTATCCTTTCTTCCTTCTCTAAGGCGACTCGTCACTCCCCATGAAATTATGGATCAATTTTACTTTTTCAATCAACAGTAAGAAGAAGAAAACCCACTTATGGGTGCATTTATTTTACGAAAAATTAAAAAAAAAATTTCAAAAATTATTTGGTTGTATCGCTTACAAAAATGAATAAATTACATCATCCAATAAAATAGTCCCACATAAATTTTTTTGATGATAAAAATATTTTTTATCGACTAATTTTTTTAAGTGATATAACTAATTATTTTTTGAAAAATGTTCTCCAAATCTTAAAATTTTCGTGAAACGAACGCAACATAATATTCTCTAATCATCACTTTAATTAATTAATCAATAAAAGTAATTGGTGATTTTTTTATACATAAGGAAATTCAATAATAAGGCCCCTCAAATATCATGTAGAAATCAATGTCCATAAAATAACAGGGGGCAAATTAACATTCCATTTTTTTACTTTAACAGATTACAGATCTTAATAATCGAATTTCCCAAAATATCATTTCTTTCACGAAAAAAGACTATATTAACCATCCACCAATTTTTTTCCCACGAGCGTATGATAATTGGTTCTTCTCCAAAAATTGGGAAATTGCCGAGGGCTATCTTAGCAATTTTCATCGTGATAATAATTTTTCTTATATAGAATTTAAACAATTTTTTTATAGAAACAGAGAAGGAAAAATTTTAAAAAAAATTTAAAAAAAAACATAAAATGCAGAAGATTTCATCATTTGGCCCCCCCTCTATCTCTCTGCATTTCCTCTCTCTTCCTTCATCGCTTCTTCTCGGCGAAGAACAAGAAAAGAGGGAAGTGGGAAGCTTCAGCTTGAGCTTGAAGCAATTAGGGTCGTGAATAGCGGCAGAAGGACCATTTCATCTCCTCTGCAGCCGAGGTGGCCAATGAATCCACCGACGTGTACATCGCTATCTTCAATTTCTATTCAATTGCTTAGATGCTTGTGGACTGTGTGCTTTGTTGCTTTTGAGTTGTGACTGATTCTTGAATATTTGCATCAGTTCGTTCTTGGGTTCTAAACATGCCACCAAAATCAAATGAAAAGGCACCGCTTTAAATTGCAAATTTAGTTTTATCTTCTTGTCCGGCGAAAGCCTGTTCGCTTTGCTGTCTTGACACTCATTCCGACGATAGGTTTCAATGCCTGCTAGTGGTGGAAATGAAGAACGAGTCCATGACATTGCGAAAGCTTTTGTTAGCTATTCACAGAACAAGCATCTATGTCAAACAACTGACGCCAATTCATGTCAAACTAATGGAGACTAGTCATCTTGTTAAATAGCAAATGGGCATTCCACATCCAGAACATGATTCTCACATGTGAGCTCGATAATGCTTTGGAGCAACAGATTGCTAGCATTGCGGAAAAAATGGCATTTTGGTAATCCAAATAAATAATAACCCCCAATCAACCTCCATCTTTCGTAAATGAATTCACATGAGATGCCGTTGCATATTGTCTGACTTTCAAATGAATTCTCAGCTTTTCTCTTCGTCAAACGGCGGCAAACCCCAATCCAATGGATTGAAATCCAATAGAGACTTCAATACTTGGTCCGCTGAATCATGATAAGAGCTATCAAGCCTGGGATCTGGCACCATAACCGCAAACCTTCCAAATGTATAGGAACATATTAGCAGAGGGAGCAAGAGATAAATCCAAACAATCCAATGCTGCAATGTTTTGATATTAACAGCAGGAACAGCAGATTAGGTGCAAGAAAATTCCTTCTTAGAAATCAAAATGGCCAAGGTAAAAGAGAAAAGAAGAGATCTACGAAATAGAGCGACCAAATGCACTATGAATCATTTGAAGTAACAAAGAATGAAATGAGGGCAGCAAATAAAGGAACGTACCTCATTTGGAAGAATTAAGTTGAGCTGGAGGGAAAATGTAATAGCAGGAGAAGAAGAAAACCATGGGGGATGGATCATCTAAGCCACATTGCACTATAAATTTCAGTACCAGAACATTTAGCTAATCCTACCTTCTACTTCGAAAGTCCCAGACAGCGATCCCCAATTTAGACCCCATAATATGTCTTGTACAGCCTAAAATATGTGATCAAGCCCTACATTACTGCACGCCACTGTTCACATCCCTGAGGTCAGTTAGAATCACTTTTCTCTGCTTATTATTCCAGACTAAGGCTAACGATGATGAAATTCATAAAGAGACTAAAAGCTGATTGTTCAGCAATCCAGTAGCACAGAAATAACTTCATGGAACTTCCCAGCATCAATACATGTGATATTCCAAATTAAAGTTTCATAAGGATGATTCTTTAGTTGTTATGGTTGTTGCAAATGAACTTTCAGAAGTACAAATTTATACAATGTCCTCAACTATTTGACTGCATTGAATTTGAAAGGAGATTAGGCTTCCTACTATTTGCAACAATTCGACCAAATTTTGAATCAAAGATTGTCATACTTCAAGCATTACCCTGCAAGAAGAATCAGCAGAAGCAGCCCGAGTGAACATATTCTGACTATTCAAACTTGATGACAACCTTATAATTGAATCAAGCATATCCACTATTCTGCCTTCAGATGTATCAACCAGCTTCGAAATTTATTTTACAAACTATAGTGTGGAAGAATGGACTGAATGTCATTTCAGTCATTGCCCCTACGAACTCGAGCACGGCGGGAACTTTCATGATGGTGCTTTGCTATCAGTTGAAACTGTTTTTTCTGCTTTCAGGATTGAAAAAGACTAATGAATTGGCAGTTCATCACAATGACACAAGATCGCCACAAAATCAGAGTAAAGCACTTTGAGAACAAAGATTTCATGTATAATACCACTTAAAAACAATTTCCAAAGTTTCTTAGTTGATGAATTTGTTGGCAAACGTAAGTGCTGTAAAGATTTTCATTCACAGCTTTCTAAATTGCACAGTTTTTCCTCCTCCTGCTTTTTCTATATCTTTCTTCAGATTTCCAACTCACTTACCCCATGAGCAATCTCATTATCTCTCTCTTACATATAAATAGTTAGAATGGGATACGTAGATCTAGGCCTTAACTCAACTAATCCTCCTTTTTTTAACTAAAAAAACCTAATCCTCCTTTTTTATTGAGTGATTACCATGAAACTCTGTAATGGCCAACATGCTCCCTATTTCTCTGTAAACCTGTAACTTTTTCTTAAAAATTGTGATTCCGGGCAATGTCTGCCTGCTCTGCTTACTTTTCTCAAGGTACATAGTTCCAGGTATTAAACTAAGCATAGAAACTCTAACATCTGTGAAACTGCACAATACTCTAATGAAAAATGATAGAGCAAACGAAAAAGATAACAAACATGACTAAGCCCTCACGGTAATCTAAAAATTGACCTTTTCAAAATTGTAGCATGATATGCAACGCAGTTCAACAATTTCCAAGATAATTAAGAAGCATATTCACTATCAACAAGTTCACTTACATCCCAGCATTTTTAGCCGCGTTAACTCCTGCTGGAGCATCTTCAAACACAACAATATTGAGTGGATCCACTGGTCCACCCTGTTAATCCACAAAATTGAACATTATGTCATACCAATGTAAGTCTGTAGCATGGTTGCATTATTTGGACAAATAGTGAACAGAAAAAGATTGACCGAAATAGCACCCATCAGAGAGCCATTACCTCAAATCTCCTGGCTGCTGCCAGGAATATATCTGGCGATGGCTTCCCTTGTTTGACTTCTGGGTCATCACCAAGCACCACATGATGCATCAAGGACAAAAGTTCACCATGTCTTTGAGTCTTCAGCTCAAAATGGCGCCGATGGGAACTGTGAAGTACATGTCAGATTGACATTTTAATGCCATCCGAGAAATGCAAAAGAAGTGTATGTATGATACCCAAAAGTTGAATATTCATACAATACTTCGCTTTTTCTTTGTTCTCTCAAATCTCAACAAATACCAGAAAGATGTTTTGCTGTTTTTGTTGTTTCTGCTGTTGTTTGTTGTTAATCTCTCACCAAACACCATCCAAACATAAAAAGGAAAGAAGATTGTTTGATCAAATTGTTACCCTGTTGCCAAGCAGATTGGTATCCCTGTTGCATGAAGATGTCTGATCAAGCGGCTAGCCCCTAAAATGCGTACAAGATTAATTATATGAAACTGCATTACATGGGTAAGATTGAAACTTAAGAACAAACATACAAAGTTTCCAAAGTATGATGCTGCAATGAGATATACCTGGCATTAGCTCACTTGTGGGAAACATTGTTTTTAACATCTCTTCCCTTTCCACTAGAAAGTCCTCAGCAGTGAGAACATCACTGATTCCAGTTTCTTCAACAAAGACTCGAGCAGCTTCAATTGCTTTCTTGCCCATCATTTTTGGCTTCAGAGACCAATCAAATGTTTTATTATATCTTGCAAGTATAATTTCCTGGACTTGTGTGTAAAAACTCTCCGTATCTGCAGCATACAGCAACAGAATGCCCCTTAAATGTTGCTCCTTTCCCGAGAAACTGGGAACTAATGGCTCTTGTGCATAGTTACTTCAAAAAAACAATAAAAAAAAGGGACAGGAAATTCATCCAAGCAAATGAGACAGTTAGAGCATAACTGGCAATTGATTTATCAAGCATATCAAAAAAGGGTCTCAGTTTTTGTCAAATGCGAAGTTCAACATCCTTTTTTAACATTTAACCACACCAGGAAAGATTAGAATGGAGCAAGAACAGCTAACTTAATAAATAGACAATGCTTGCATATTTTGATATGAAGTTCATGAACAACTTGAGTAGAGATTGCATATTGAAGACAAACAGTTCTTACACACGCCAACCTCCACTTCCAATATCAGTAAGACTCTTTTAGTAGAGAGTTTTGACTTCGTGATATTGCGCTGGATAGATGCTTTATTTATAGTTAATAATCAATGGCAATCATGGAATACGTGATTTGAAACATTGACTGTTTATCTCCAAAACTTGAGAATATGGCCAAGCTAAAAACACTCACTAGACTCAGCTCAAATTTTCCTACTCTATTCTACTATCCTTTTTTCTTGTTTTTGACAAAAAAGATAGTTTACTTAACAACAGTTTATAGGAAGTATGGGCAAGGATGGGGTTGAGAAAACGACACAGATTTACAACGAAACAAAATTATTACATGTGAAATGATTCAAAGATAGTAGCTGTTCCATTCACTGTCTAAATTTGCTGCACCTCAACCTGAAATGTTCTCCAATTACTGTCAAACAAATTTTTCAAAAAAATAATGCTGTGAGGGACACCCTACAGAACGTTGCAGTCAAACTTGAGTGCCAACAAGGAAAAAGTTCCGTTTTTTGATATGTGGAATTACTGACTATGACCCGGCAAAGATATCTCTGAATTTTAACTAGCTTGTGCAGTTCATAATGTACTAAAAGATAATCGACCAATTACCCTGATTTAAGATACATATAACAGCAATTTGCTATAAGAAAATCATCTTTTCATTAAATTCTCCATTACAAGTATCCTTTCCAAGATCATTGTCCTTACAAACAAAGCAACCTTAGTCTGTACGTGCAACTTTCAGAATTTTGATATGAAGTTCATGAACAACTTGAGTAGAGATTGCATATTGAAGACAAACAGTTCTTACACACGCCAACCTCCACTTCCAATATCAGTAAGACTCTTTTAGTAGAGAGTTTTGACTTCGTGATATTGCGCTGGATAGATGCTTTATTTATAGTTAATAATCAATGGCAATCATGGAATACGTGATTTGAAACATTGACTGTTTATCTCCAAAACTTGAGAATATGGCCAAGCTAAAAACACTCACTAGACTCAGCTCAAATTTTCCTACTCTATTCTACTATCCTTTTTTCTTGTTTTTGACAAAAAAGATAGTTTACTTAACAACAGTTTATAGGAAGTATGGGCAAGGATGGGGTTGAGAAAACGACACAGATTTACAACGAAACAAAATTATTACATGTGAAATGATTCAAAGATAGTAGCTGTTCCATTCACTGTCTAAATTTGCTGCACCTCAACCTGAAATGTTCTCCAATTACTGTCAAACAAATTTTTCAAAAAAATAATGCTGTGAGGGACACCCTACAGAACGTTGCAGTCAAACTTGAGTGCCAACAAGGAAAAAGTTCCGTTTTTTGATATGTGGAATTACTGACTATGACCCGGCAAAGATATCTCTGAATTTTAACTAGCTTGTGCAGTTCATAATGTACTAAAAGATAATCGACCAATTACCCTGATTTAAGATACATATAACAGCAATTTGCTATAAGAAAATCATCTTTTCATTAAATTCTCCATTACAAGTATCCTTTCCAAGATCATTGTCCTTACAAACAAAGCAACCTTAGTCTGTACGTGCAACTTTCAGAATTTTGATATGAAGTTCATGAACAACTTGAGTAGAGATTGCATATTGAAGACAAACAGTTCTTACACACGCCAACCTCCACTTCCAATATCAGTAAGACTCTTTTAGTAGAGAGTTTTGACTTCGTGATATTGCGCTGGATAGATGCTTTATTTATAGTTAATAATCAATGGCAATCATGGAATACGTGATTTGAAACATTGACTGTTTATCTCCAAAACTTGAGAATATGGCCAAGCTAAAAACACTCACTAGACTCAGCTCAAATTTTCCTACTCTATTCTACTATCCTTTTTTCTTGTTTTTGACAAAAAAGATAGTTTACTTAACAACAGTTTATAGGAAGTATGGGCAAGGATGGGGTTGAGAAAACGACACAGATTTACAACGAAACAAAATTATTACATGTGAAATGATTCAAAGATAGTAGCTGTTCCATTCACTGTCTAAATTTGCTGCACCTCAACCTGAAATGTTCTCCAATTACTGTCAAACAAATTTTTCAAAAAAATAATGCTGTGAGGGACACCCTACAGAACGTTGCAGTCAAACTTGAGTGCCAACAAGGAAAAAGTTCCGTTTTTTGATATGTGGAATTACTGACTATGACCCGGCAAAGATATCTCTGAATTTTAACTAGCTTGTGCAGTTCATAATGTACTAAAAGATAATCGACCAATTACCCTGATTTAAGATACATATAACAGCAATTTGCTATAAGAAAATCATCTTTTCATTAAATTCTCCATTACAAGTATCCTTTCCAAGATCATTGTCCTTACAAACAAAGCAACCTTAGTCTGTACGTGCAACTTTCAGAATTTTTCCGCAAAATTCACAGCAACAATCCACTCCTAAAGCATTGTAATGGCATTTGCCGTTAAGGTTGAGGTTCTTGTCGAAGTTTTACTCCAAATAGTCAACCTCTTAATATTCCCATGGAATAATATCAGATCAAAAAAGTGAGATCACCTCCAACTCTCAGCCTCTTAACTTCCCTAGTACAACTTGAGAACAGAAGGTTATCCACTTGTCACATCACGGATTCTACAAGAGCATCTTTACCAGAAGCAAATGGAATTCTGGGCAAGAGACATTCAGAGGTTGCTTACCCACCAAATATCATGAAAAAGGGAACTTCCTTCCCTAGTCCAATTCTTAAGGAAAAGTAGTTTCCCACCCTTTCCAGATGTGTTTTCAAAGACTATAATCATGACCTATTCTGGTTCACCAACCACCAACATCCAGTCCATATTTTGAGACCAAAATCGATTTTCCACAAGCTGTCATCATTTGCTGCGAATCTCTATCGGAATTCCCCCAAAAGTCCCTTATTAGCAGTCCCAAGACTTCTTATACCCAGTCTACCTTTCTTGAGAGGACTGAAAGTAGCATTTTGACTAATCGAATGAAACTTATGGCCTTCGATTTCATCTCCTAACAAAAACTTCTTTCCATGACCTCTGGATTGTTTGCCATTAAGAAGGAACATGGCACAAGGAAATATGAAGGAATTGATGATTTACTCTCAATGTAATAACCTTCTATCCATTGAGGAATAGATGTTATTTCTACTTGCTAGCTTCCTATCCATGCTCTCTACATTGCCTCTTCAAACAGATTTGTGGCGTCAAACACCAAAAGGAAGACTATTCATTGGCACAAACCAACTTTACAACCCAAAGTATTGGCAAGACTGCCCCATATGTTTACATTAATTTTCAAGCAGACTTCGGTTCATAACAGAGGAGCAAGCATGTCAAATCTTACTATATCTCCATCAAAACATCATGTTGATGTTGATGACATGGCAAAAGCTAGTGTATCTTTAGCAGATAAGAGATGTGAGTTGAACCTAACCTACTTCACTCTCCGCAGCATTAACACGTGTATATCATCCCTCTACTGCTCCAAGAACACTCTTAAAGAAAGCTTATTCACTGAGACAGAGGATTTCACAGTAGAAATGCAGACTTCAATCAACTTCTTCCACTTAGCTCAGATGCCATTTTGTCCCATTGATATAGTAAAAAAACCCAATTAACATGGTAAAATGGTTTTTCCAAACATCTGATTTGCAAACTATTCCTAAACTGCTAGCCTTAATCCTGCTATCCAAGCACTCATTAGCAATTAAAACAGCATTCATAATTTTTCTTCATGAATTGAAGCATTCTCATAAATGAAAATAACTTTTTCAATCGCCAACTTCAGCTTATTAGCCAAAAATCTTTGCAATTAGCATATAATTACTCACCACGACAATGGTTCTAAGATGTATATCCATCCTCAGCATTCTAATAAAATACTTCACTGAATTCCTACATCTTAAAACAATGTACTACATCCCACAATCTTTCCAAGGTCAATTCCATTGGCGAACCAAGCAACCGAAAGAGGATCTTATTCTCGGGAACTTAATTCCGTGTAAGCAGGGTTCTCCTTTCTCATTCACACTTCACCAAACAACACATGCCCTTAATTATACGGAATCAAGAAAATTCGTGAGTTCAAGGTCGACCCTCCAAATCTCCCATACTTTCGGAGGCTAAATGAGCATTGACTTGCACAAACAGAACTACCACTTTCTACGGAGAAGCCACAGACAGCGCCATACACACATACATATGCGCCACATTCCCGATCGAAACACATCGAAACTTTCGCCGCATTCCAACTGGGTTACGTTCAGCCCACAACAGGAGCCACGCCCACGAGAAAGAACAGGGATCTAGAGCTCCATGTGAAACGAAATATCGCAAATGGGTACGACGGAATTACCGAGCAAGAGGCCGTCCATGTCGAAGACGACGTGGGTGATGGTTCCTCGCCTCGCCATCGCGGGAGTGGTCGGCGCTTGATGTCGGAGTTCGAGGAGAGACGAAGAAGCCCGAAATGGAGATACTCTTGGACCGGGAAAGTTCAATTTGCCAGGCTTGCGTTTTGTGCTGCTTTTATGGGAAGCAACCCGTCCCGAATATATTCCAATTACTTCCGCTTTTATTTTGAATTAATACCACGAAAAATTCTAAATTGACATTTACCCCGAAAGCCTCGTAACAAATCTATCCCAAATTGATTAAAAAACTCTAAATTGATATAACAAATTTACACTTCGATAAATTAGATTAACATCACGAAAAATCGCAAACTGGTAAATTTGTAACAAACGGAGAAGCAAAACTCCAAACTAGTATATCATGTCATCCAACTCGGCAATTTGACAGCAAAATTTAATGAAAACTAATGGAGAGTAAAATCGTTACAGGTATATCAATTTAGGATCGTTGATGGTTAAAAAGTTAATTTTGAGTAAATTTATCACGGATGTACCGATTGAAATTTTTCGTGGTATTAATCCTCGGCGTTGTCCATGAAGGATGGGAGATCGGTGCGCTTTCTACTCGCGTCCGCGCACCAGCTGATTTCCAAGAGGGACTCCGAGTTCGGGATCGAATCCAAACATATTAGCGGACTCGAACACCTTCGCCTTGGATATGCACGGGAGATTTTAATGGAATTCTTCATCGTCCGAAAAAGGTTAGCACAAGAATGGCAAGGCTATGGATTACATGCTTTTAGGTATATGCTTGCAGTCTCATTGGTTCAGGGAGCAAAAGGATTTGCCTTCACATGGACCAATGGCAAAGAAGGCCAAGCTAAGTAGGCAAAAGATCTGAACAGAGGCTCTATTTTTTTTTTTAACGAAAAATGAATGTTTTGGATCTTTACCAAAAAAAAAAATGAATGATTTGGAAAAATACCTTCTTAAAAATGACGCTACTTTTATATAAAAATTTTCCCAGTTAAATTATCTGCCGATGTAAAAAAAAGAAATTTCTGCCGTATCTCATGCGTAGAGTTATTTGGTGATTAGGAATTAGATCTTCGTCAAATGTCCACGACATTTCAATCCTTTCGCTTTCATTTATGGGGAAAATTACCTGTTCGGTCCTAAACCTATTGTCTGAATATCAATGCAGTCCTAAAATTTTCAATTTTGCCAATGTAGTCATAAACTTTTGTATGAAATTCTGATGTAGTCGTTCCGATCAATTGCCACCGGAAATCGCCGACCTGGCAACTCACAAAGTCGTGCCACAAACGATGGCTGTCGATGATTAGCCACTGCCTCAATAATTCCCGACGGCAAAGCACTACATTTGAATTTTATGTAAATGTTTAGAACTACATCGGTAAAATTGAAATGCTTATGACCGAACTAACATTCGTACATTACGTTTAGAACTGATTCGGTAATTATAAAAAAAAAAAACTCGGTTCGTGATTGGTGGCACATACCGAGTCTGGATACGTCAAGGTTGGCCGGGCATCTCCAAGTGAAACTTGTAATGCGCGCTAGCCATTTGTCTATAATAGAAGAGTCTCTTTGCTCAAGGATAAAGAGAATTGAATAATAAACTCGGCTTTTTGTCCATCCTCTCTTCTCAAGCAGACTTGCCGTCTTCTCCGCCGGTCCTAGATTGATAGATGTCTTAATTTCCTCTATTATAATCTCTCTTCTGGAAACCATGTTGACCATGAAACACCAACATCTGAACGAGGAGGCAAGAGTGCCGTTCATATCTTGATCAACCACATGTGACAACGAAGCAGGAATCAAAATGAAAGCATCGTTCGCTTCCATTCTCGAAATTCTCCATTTGGTGTTGGCTCTTCTATTTTTGGTATGAATCCATCGAATTTCCTCAACTTCTCTTCGTCACGAGATCTCTGGAGTTCCGCCGGAGGCCGCTACACTGACGTGCTTTCTGCGATTGAACCGACGAAGTTTGATTTCAATCGCCTAATGCACTGGACTTTTAATTTGATGCGCTTTGATTGAAATCTGATCGGACTTTTGACAAAAAGCTCACGTGAACATTTTCGGCGCGCACACGGCATGCTCCTGTAGCTCCGGATAAGTGTTGGCTCGGATATTCGAAATGTACTTTAGAATTCAAGTAAACAAGGGCGAATATAGCCGGGGCAATTTATCAAACACGTGATGCGAGCGTAAATAAATAGAGTAGGGATAGAGAATTGCTCTGTCAATTTATGGTGGATCGGCACAAATTGGTGCCTTCCGTTCCCGAACCCTATCGGGAGTTATGCCCATTCCACTATTCGAAAGCTTGTAGAAACTTTGGTTGTTAATAGAGTTCGACTCTCCTTCACGACTTGGTCACAATGGTCACCTGGCTTATAAGTGCTCTCTCAATACAACAAATTTTCACTCGATGATTTTGATACAAAGTAGGCGTTAAGAGTGTTTAAGCTTTGACTTTGCAACTAAGGTTCGCGATCTAGCAACCCTAACACCCTAAGGAGTCTTATTCATATGAAATACAAACAAGCTTGACTAGCCGTTCATCACATTGAAAAGGCTAATTTTTCGACCGCCGGTGAAACTCGACGATTGAAATTGGGCGGACGACATACTTTTCCGATATCCTCAGTAAAGCCCGCATAACAAACTCCAAAGTATGCTTAGATAAATCGACTCTTATGCTTAGATAAATCGACTCTTCAATTATAAAAGATTAATGTAATCATGGAAATTAATTTAGGGTCGACAATAGACGCCACACCCGAGGGGGTGTCGTTGGATCCCCTCCCCATCACGGTGAGAGGGTCGGACCCTGGCACGGGCAGGTAGGTCTAAGCCGGATTACGCATCCTTTGCTAGTCATGGCAAGACGGTCATCACGATCCTTCTCTATTGTTTTTTTCTTTTTTGGGTCCATTTTTCTCTTGTCAATTGTTCCGATAGGAGGATCGACATCGAGCCCCGGCCAACACCGTATCATCGTCACGTCATTTCCGATGAGATTCTCAAGACACCGCATTGAGTACATCAAAATTGCAACCGAATAAAAATTTAGTATCTTCAACCAAAAAAAAAAATAAAACTTTAGTATCAACAGCTAAAAATCAAGAATTCACAAGCGAATCGATGCATAGCGTGCATTGGTTTCGTGACGCCCTAGCCAAGATCACTTGCTGACTACGTCCTGTCATAATTCGAAATTGCTTTGTTTAAGCTCTCTCTCTCTCTATCCCCGCTCTTATAATTACGTATGCTCTGTTCCCATAACCATTGACCGGTGCAACCTCTCTTCCTCTTCCTCCTCCTACTGCTCTCTCTCGCTCTCGCTCGATCTCTGTCTCTCGAGATGGGCGGCGAACCATGCGTGCTTCCGGACCGACCGGAAGATTCAGAGGACGACGACGACGACGACGACGCCCTCTCGCTCTCCGACTTCCCGCTTGCCACGGCGGCTCACCCCCGCAACGACTCCAACCGCCCTCGCCGGTCCTCCTCCGAGCCTCCGGACTTGTTCGAGTTCCTCATCGGCCTCGGCTCCCACATGCGGTCCGCCGACGACCTCATCGTCTCGGGGAAGCTCGTCCCACTCCACGACCAGTGCCGTCGCTGCGACTCGCTGTCCGAGCTCGAGAGGACGTCGGTGTCTCGGTCGAGCAGCTCGAGGGCGGCGGCGAGGGCGCAGCTCGCGAGGAGCAGCCGGTCGCTCGACTACCGGAGGCTCCGCCGGCCGCCGAGCTCCCTGGCGCGGGAGGCGGCGGAGAGGAGGACGTCGTCGTCGGCGGGCGGGAGCGGCGTCGCGAGGTCGGACTCGTTCGCGAGGCCGCCGCCGCCGCCGCCGCGGCCCCTGTGGCGCGTGCTGCCGTTCGGAGCGGTGAAGCTGCCGGCGGAGATGGAGCTGCGGGACATGAGGAGCCGGCAGCTGCGCAGGACCCCGTCGGCGCTGTTCGCTACGCCGGCCCCGGTGGCGGGAGCCGCCGGCGGCGGGAAGTTGCCGGTCGACAGGGGCGGTTGGAAGGGGCCGTGGAGGCTGATCAGGGCGCTGAGCTGCAAGGACCCGGCGTGCGTCGCCGTGGCGACGCCGCTAGCCTGCCTGCCACACGTGTGAGGCCTTCCCTCCCCCCGCTCGTGCGGCGCACGTGACGATGTGAATGGACCGTATTACCCCATATTCGGCTCGGACTTGCGCGCGGTGGCCGGAGGGCATATATGTCAAAACGGGAGAATTCGGGCGGCTCGCACGTGAGGAGGGAGATGACGTCAGTGCCATTGGCTGGTTACATGCCACGTGTAATTAATGAGTGTCACGGGAATGTTGACAGTAATTTAATGGGTTCCGACGATGTAATAAATACGAGTACAAGGTTTTTGAATTTTTGTTTTGTTTTTCTGTATTTTCACGGATATATCTGTGTATGATATCTTCTTCATTTGTATGATATCTTCTTCATTTAAGGCTATGATCATATTATATTTTTTTGCTATTTTAACGTATGGTATAGTAATGAGGTGGTATGCAAAATTTGGTATATCCAATCCGAAATTTACAGCGTCATATTATTGCATGTGTTTGGGGATCAAATGATCGTCTTTTTAATATTCATGTCGCATCGAAAATGGCATTTACTCTATAATTTTGAATTTTTAAGATATGTCGATCCTTGAAGATATTTAGAGCATCTTTGTCATAAGTACAGCAGATTAGGATGAGAGACCGTCCATCACTGTGAGTGCCTTGCAAGAATTGTAAATTTGAAATAAGATCCATTTTACTTTCGGTAAGAATCCAAAAGCTCTCTGATTAATTATATTTGAGAAATATACACACGAATGGTAAGTAAACCGTCTCCTCCGTACAAGTCATGTGGTCACCCCGAGTAAGAGATGAGTGATTCAAACACGTGATCTTTCGTATCGAATAGAATGTTTTGACCATTCAGGCTACTTCTTAAATTAAGATTACTCTTTTTTTATAAAGTTGTTTTCTAGACGAAACTTATAAGACACGCAGTTGATATAGACAAGTAAATGTGTTTGGAGAGAGAGATGTTTAAAAGGCTAATTAGTTTGGTTAAGGCAATTGGATTATTGTAAAATGCAAAATTCAAATTCAATTTTTGGAAAGTGAAATATTTGTATGATTATTGACCATGATTTTATCCTCTCGTCACCCTATTTATGTAATACTTTTTAATAAAATACATGGATATTCCATGGAATTTTTAGGAATATTTGTGCTAGAACCCTACAACCAGTCAAGGGTCTTCTTCTTTCTTTTTATTTCGAGTAGGGGGGGTTAAAACCGGAGTAGTTCAACTACTAACGAAAACGACAGCTAACTAACAAGACTTTTAGGAAGGGAAGTTGCATAAGATGACATCGCGCATTTTGCGAAAAACGAATAATTTTGAAAAACATTTCCTAAAGATGGTTTGTTATAACGCTTTGAATAATTAATCAATAAAAAATATTTTCATTATCGATAACAAATTATACCTAAACGTTTTCGTTCACGATGAAAATATTTTTCGTTCATTCATTTTTTTTTGTAAGCAGCACAAGATACATTGGACATTGAAAACGTTTACATGTTTCAAGAAACACCGCCCACGTTAAATAGGAAAAGTAAATTTTATCGAATAAGCATGTTTAATGAGGTTAAGGTAATCTTAAGGGTTGGCAGAAGAGATGTCTTAGGGTACATGCATTAGATTTGTCATCTGCACAAGCAAATCAGAAAGGTGATAACTCAATCCCATTATTCTAATGAAGAAGATCCCCCCAAATGATTCGTGCACCCTTTTCGGGTCCTTCCTAAATAACTTTACTAAGAAAATCTTACCTCCGGAACGGCCACTTCCGTTATGATTTGTACGATACACATTCAGAGAACCGAATCGTTTCTCGGGGCACAACCCCGATTCCAATGTGAGAGGTCGCAATATCTAGGAAAATCTAACCAAATCATGACAATTGCGTATGCCTTGTACAATTATACTTAATTGTTCCGTCCGTGCTAGCAAGCTTAAAGCTCTACTTATCGAGCACATTCACTGAATAACTGTAGCTTTCGATCGATTACGTGCCGAAACCATATATTTTGCCGATGCTTTTAGCCGAAGCTGCGATGATTCCTTTGAACAGTCAACGTGCACCGCCTGCATCATCCGCAATAGATTACAAATGGCTTGCTTCCAAAGCAATTACAGGGATTGTAGCCCGTGCCCATTGTCGTCTAGGAACAGAAGTTAGATTCTTAGCGAAGCTTCACATCATTGTTTATATTGTTTTTCGACACTATTATAAAAAGGGGGGGAAATGAATTATGTTATTAAAGTCAAAGGGGTCGGAAATCATATGCTCGACATCAATTTTTTATATTATATTATCTCTAATTATTTAATCTTTCGTGAGTTTTGCGAATGATATTATCTATGCGCGCCTATAGTTATAGCTGCGTATGCAAAGTTCATCCATACTAAGATTGTTTTATGGGACCAATTGACATGATTTTGCCGTGATGATTTGCACTTTGGGATGCTCGACAAGCTTTCTTCAGGTGATTTGCATATGGCCATGACGACGTAAGACACAGTATTGAGAAGACAAAAGGACTTTCGATCAAAATTAGTGTTCGCATGCTCCCGTGGGACCGATTTACTCGAGAGACAAAAAGAATCATGAGATTTTCTCGAGAATTATAGTTATTGAAGTATCTCCGGGGATTTAGTTAGAAGTGAGGAATTGGCACAGTTCAACTCGGGAATCGAACTGAACTGATCTTACCCGATTGGTTTCAAGCCGGTTCATACAAGGGTCAGATAAGTTCCTAAGTTAAAAATTGGAGAATCCTCCTTGACCGATTCGACTCCCTACTTTAATGCCGTTTCTCGAGTAGAATTGGTTTGCACCAGCTTTTAAACTTAGTTTTAAATAATAGATTGGAAATGGATTTTGAACTCGGCAAACCTAGGAAAGCCATCAATGTCTTAAACTGATATGTCGCATGTTATTCACACGATATGCTGTCTTAAAATCATAATTATACTATTTGCAAGTCAACCCTATAATCGGTCCCACGTGCATGCGCAAAGAGAGAGATATCACGTGTGACCATCGCCATAGCCACGACAAGGCTCAGCCGGGGTCGCACGACCCTTTCCGTCACGAGGGGTTAGAGTGACCTCCGCGGCACAGTGGAGGAAGCTCACCGCCTCGGCTCCCGGCAATGGCCATCCAGAGCCTCGGCTATGAGTCCTGCTTCACAGGTTGATTAAGAAGACACTCGTCGGAACCGTAACGGTGCGAAAAATTAGCAGCGTGTCTCCGGAACGGTCTCTCTTCAGTAAAAGACCACTTTTAAGTCTTCACACAATGCCCAGGGAGAAGTCGGAGGAAACAAGAGTTGTATAAACTCCAGGAATATCATTGAGAGCAACATGCGGGTTTATCTATGACTGGCCTAAATAGCAGAAAGCAAACAAACAACCAGAGGAGTTAAGAGACCAACCTTCTCATTCATAAGAATGGGACCTGCGCATAGGAAGTTATCAAAAAGGGCAAGTCCTAGGCTATATAGCTAACATCTTTGTTAGTTTCGATTGCGCTTCTGTTGACTGTAGTAATCTCAGCCTGCACAATTACCCTTAGCCGACACCCCCATGATTGGAGTCAAGCTCGGAGTACGTGACAATCGGATCACAAAAGCGACACACAAGAACTGGCGAGGACGATATAATGAACTGCGAACCTTAAGAAGACGGTGTTCTTCCATCGAAATGGCTGTTATGTGTACTTGCTCATTACTTCTAAAACCTGGAGGAGACGGAAAACTGTACTCGATACGTTCAGTGACCATAGACACCATTTACTAAGCAATCATGAAAATCACGCACTCAAAGTCTGTCAACCGAAACCCATTACTGCCCAACAAAACAGGGCACTATCCCATTTCATGGAACGCAATATTTTCTTCTGATACTCTTCGATGGAATGGGATACTTACATTCTCTCCTACCAAGAACTAAACTGTTGAACATATATTTCCAACACGACAAAACTAGACAAAGAATTGCATGGAACTGCATCACGAGTGCAGCATCATCATCACCTAAACCAGCAAATAACTATATGGGCCCTCAATGAAATTTTGAAAGTCTAAATCAATGAAATCCCAATCCACCTCCCCCTCCACTGAGAAAATTCTAATAAACAAGCTGCATCACCGGTTGCCGGTGCTGATCTTAATATCACATCAGAAAGATCAAGCAAAAGAATGGTGCAAGCAATGCACCCACGGATCATGAAGGTTAGTCAGTTCAGATGAGAAAACAATCCTGATTGGTTTTAGCAACTTGACAGAAAAATGATCTATGAATCGCCATCTGTAATACTCCAAAAACAATTCCATTCTTGCATTAGACTTATATTAGATGCTAGGATGAGAAAGGTCAAAGAAAATACTAACAAATCTTAACACACTTAAGAACTTCGAACAAACGATAAAAACAGGGGGCATAAGGAGGGTTTTGCAATTCAGAAGGGATTTCAGATAAAAAATAGGTCCAAAATCATCTCTGTATCCCAATCTTAAACAATCTCTAAACACTAGACAACCAACTTGACAGAAACTTCAACGAAAAACACTTCAAACAGTCTCTTCTCTACCTCAAGGATTAAATCACCAGATGCCACAGTTTTAGCTATCCCAACCACTAGGATAAGATCATCCTAATTTTTCCTCACAATGATGACCGGGAAAAAGATCCCTATACTATTTAATATACATCCATAAATAAGGAAGAATAGAAAATGAAGTACCTAATCAGCACAAAAGCATCTACAGATTTGCACATCATCTTTGAAGAATACCGAACAATGAAAAAATGAGAATTATTATATCGAATTTGACTTCTCCCAGAACCATAACCGCTAGAATAGGGAAAAGATCCCTATACTATTTGGAATAAGCCCATAAATAAGAGAAGAACAGGAAATGAAGTACTTAATCAGTATAAATGCATCTGCATATTTGCACATCATCTTTGAAGAATACTGAACAATGAAAAAATGATATCTATTATGTTGAATTTGACTTCTCCCAGAACCAAAACTAAACTAATTTTTCTCAATTACTTGGCCAGATCACAAAAGAAAAAACTATAAAATGAAGAAGTTGAACTTGAATAGGGGTATCAATTCTATCCCATAGTGACATTCAATTGATGTCATAGCTGGAAGCGTTGAAGAAAAAGGTGCTAATTTGACCCTCACATTGCTCTAATCGACTATACCAAGTTGACACATCACCTATGCAAAACAAAATACAAGCATAACCTTCAAAATGATATACAGTAACATTTAGCACATATATGAACCAGGAAAAAGAAAAAGGAAAAAACACAAATTCCCCAAACTACCATGGTCAATTAACCAACTAACATTTGTACCCACCTGCACCAGCTACACCGCTATCATTGTTCAAAGGGCAACCACTACTGACACAAGTTATTCTCATCCTTCAGACCACATCTTGCAAATGTGGCACTTTATTGGGCTCAATAAATATTCCAAATCTGAGAACCAGCACCTCATGACTCTCATCATTGCCTTGGGACAGTCCACTACATCCCATGTTTCATTTCTCTTACTCACCAAGGGAGTTTCGTTTTCTTATGTCAAGAAAGACCTTTACAGAAGATCTATTTGAACCCTTATCCAAATCACAACCTTATCACACCCCCAAAACCACTCAATCTTCTGTCCCAGAAGGCTTAGTACATGCATCGGCAGCCGATGAATATTGAATGTTTAGTTGATGCTATAGCCGGAAGTGTTGATCTACAAGGTGCTAAATTAAAAATGCTAATTCCAAGCATTGAAGCCTAGGACAGAATCGTTGTTGAGCTATCAACGTATAAAATGCAGAACTTTTGGCAATGCAATGGCTATTAGATCAAGGACCAGAAAATTCCCAGGTAATTAAAATGCTTTTAATTTTTAATCAAAATGTTTATGTTGACAATAGAATATTGCTAGCTAAATATTAAGTTTTCATTATCTTGCAGCTGAATGGGCCTCTTTGGAAATTCAACACCAAAACTACAGAAGTTGGCCATTAAAATCTTGACTTTAACTTGAATCGCACCAGGTTGCAAGCATAACTGGAGTGTATTTGAGCATGTAAGATTTATGCTTACAATACATCAATCTTTCTCATCTATCCTCCTTATGAAACTTGAATTCTAATCATTCGACTTATGCAACAGATTAAACACAGAGATGAGAAGCAGACTTGAGCATCAAAGGCCATAATCTCATGTCTTGCTATGATTTGCCAGATGCCATAGATCTCGTCTCACTAAATGACATTGATGAGTAACAAATGGTTGATTGGGGAGATAGAGGTCATTACAATGCTGAGGATGAATTGGTGTTTTATGGTGACAATCCAAATTGGGGTGATAGAGGTCATTACAATGCTTAGGATGAATTGGTGTTTTATGGTGACAATCCAAATTGGGGTGATGTGGAGAGAATATCTACTATTTACAAGTAAGGACATACACGAGACAACAAGCGGTATCAAGAACAAGTGATAGAGCTTCAAGTTCTAGAACAGTAAGCATTGAAGATGATGAAGCTGATTCAGATGAAACAGAGAAGGACGCTGAAAGGTTAGATATAGTGGTGGAGGGGATGAAAGCATGGATGGTGGTGATGATGATGAAGATGATGTGGTTGATATTGATGAAGATTAGGTTATTTTAGAATTTAGACATAGGGATTGTGCATGCTGAGTTTAACTTTTAAACTTATATACATTGGATTTTAGCTTTATTATAAACTTTGAAAGCATTTCTAGTGTTTTATGAAACTTTTTGCATGGTATATGATGCCAGGATATTCATTCTGTTTATTTTATGTTATTTAGAGATTTGATAATTTGCTGGTGAAGGATTTATCCTAAGAATTCAGCTTAGTGCCCCCTTCGCTTGGGCAAGCGCCTTGTTAGGCGTCTAGCACCCCAGGCATTACAGGAATCCTAGCGCATTAGGAGCGCCTAGCACTTTTACCAGCACCAGAATATTCAATGCATAGCCATCACAGCCATCAAAAAACCAACTAAAACATCACCAATTTCCTTTGCACAAATGACAACAAACTTACCAACCTAGTGCAATGATTTGTTGAGATGCCTAAACCGTTCTCCACAAATCCAAATTGTCAACCATTACAGAAGTACCACCACTAAGCTACATGCAAGCCAAACTCATAGTAACAAGAAGCTAACCGAAAACACACATGCAATATAAAAAAATACATTGGAACTTTGGAGAACTGAAGAAAATGGAAATCTGTAAAAATTGAGGGAGCAGTTTGGAATTTACAGCACGCATCAGATGTGAAAGGGGGGGGGGGGGGAGGGGAGAGGAGGAGGAGGAGAGAGAGAATAGACCTGTGGAGCAACGACAACGGTAATACGGTGTGATGGCAATAGGTTCAAAATCTGGCTATAAGAATGGCCAGTAGATGTTCAATTTATGAGGGCATCCACTGAGTACGAGTAGTTTTCCCCTTTCTTTAGATATCTATCGGTTGAGGTGTATTCTTATCCATGATTTATTAAAAAGGATAAAAATTTGCTATGTAACAGCCACCATAAAACTACACCAATGTAAAGAACTCCATTGAACACTTGGATCTGGTTGTGCTAGTGACCAACAGTCCATGCCAACCTACTCTTCAATTGCATAGTGGTTTAATGCCCTCGAAAGTGCATAACGTTTTTGTTCTCACATATTTTACCTTTTCCAAATCTTAGGAATCTTATAATTTGACTTTCATTCAATGTGAAACACCCATATTTTTCAAAATGTACAATTATTAACACATACAATCATGTTTTAGTTTTACGGTTTGCCAGGAAAGTAAATAGGTAACTTTCTGCTTAGAGAAAACCAAAATAAGCACGTCCAATCATCACAAACATCTCAAGAAATATATGTCCGTACTTCATTATCAGCTGTTCTGCTAGACAGACCCAGTTCTTATTATTAATTTCTTGAGCACTGTGAGAACAAAGTCAAAAGACCATAGTAGATAGAACTTGTAACCTTTTACTCCTCATCGTCCGCTTATGATCAGACAATTACAATCATAAGAAGCTAACCTATGTAAACATAAATTAAATTCATTCAACACGCACACATGAAAAAATGTAATATCCGCGTATATACAAACAGAGAACAATCAGTTAAGTGTTGCAGAAATAGTAGTAATATACGTGACAAGCTGCATACCACACAGTAAGAGGATATGAGAACTTCAAAAGTGCATGTCCACCTAGGTAAAAACAGTCACCGAAAAAAAGTCGATTCACTGTTTGTTGTCGCTGATCACTCCCCCATTTTGGCTAATGCTAGTTGTTCTTCTGTTTAGAAAGAATTACGCGTCATGCTTATCATTATATGATTATATAATGTCGTGACCGCCTCAATAGGTGTCAACATATAAATTCTCCAGAATTATTACCGTTGCAAGGGACAGGATAAAGGGAGCAAAAAGAGGGTCGGCTTGAGCACCACAATTTTCCCCTCTATGCATCTCTTCAGCGAAAAGACATAAATGTAACCAATTATCTTGACAATTTCAGCTGAGCTAATAAGTTGGGGGTGCTCCTCATTTAGTTACTGAATGAGAAGCAAAAGCTATACTCTTGGATAAGTATGTAGCAACTGTGTACTGTAAGAAATTATTTTGTACAGCCTTGTGCGTAGCATTTCATTCATGAGCACCAACAAACCGAACTACAGTGATACCATGAAAGGCCCAAGGCATTTTAAAGCTTCTACTAAGTTACATAGGTAAGCGCAATACTTTATAGAGATTCCCAAACTATTATTATATGCTTGTTTATACTGGAAAAGACACGACAAATAAAACAACCGAAGATGCAATACTCTCCACAGAAAAATGGAATTTGAGCCAACAAGATTGTATTCAAAGAATGCTACAAACTAATCCCAGCTTCACACACCTAGTACAAACCTCACAAAGAAATACAATCTAACCAGAAAGTCAATTTCATCGTAATCAATTACATGTATAAATCCCGCTCTCAAACTTGTGGTTAACCTCGTAAAAGTCTGTCTTACCTTCAGAAGCAGGCCGTAAACAAACCCCAGATAAGGAGCTAGTGTGTTGTGAAGAAAATTTTACATAGCCCACAACCTCAATCTCCTCATCACCCTCTTCTGCACTCGTATCAACAGGCATTCTAGCCCTTAATTTACCTGGAGCACCATTCAGAGGGATCTCTGGGACAAGCCACTTCAATTCTCTTTCCGATCTGTTCAGCATAGCTTTTGGTGAAACCTTCAGTAGACTTGGGTCGACTGGGAGTTTCAGGATAAACGTCACATCATGCAGTGGTGCTGGCACTTCAGGATTGCAAGCATACTGTATCATCACAGAAAGTAAAGTCCCACTATGTCGTTTTGTAAGGCGAACCCTCAATGGTAGCGGTGTTAACCTTGGGAGCAAGCTATACTTCAGAATAGGTATAGGCTCATCTGAAGGAGCCGTTCTTACATGGAATAAACCACTACCGAGGCTGCTAACGCGAGAACTCTGCATAACAAACCGTTTAACAGCACTTGTACCATCGACCCGGAAGGAAAACTCAGTTTCTTTATCACCAGCAGTCTTAGGCGGTATTGTTCTCAAGTAAACAACACCCATCAGTCCTACTCGAGCAAGCAGCGATTCCCTAAATTCTGCACTAATCTCCTCCGAGATATACATCTCAGGAGCCTTCATTTCAGTTTTCTTCACCAAAAGATTCTCAAGCGGAGTACCCTCCGCCGCTTTACCCACTGTCGCTTTGGCCGCATCACCATCTCCTCCTGTTTGCAGCGATTCAAGGCCACCAAGACCTTGAGGTTTAGGAGCTTTTGCGGTACCAACAAACTCGGATGGGTCCAAACCCCCACCCCAAGCATCACTGAACCCTTCAAAAGTCTCCCCTAGAGAAGCCTGCTCATGGCCAAACTCTATGCCACCATAATCCCCTTCGAAACCCTCCACACCAATATGGGTGGATTGAGTGGCCTCGGCGGGCGGCAGAGTCGGCACCTCCAGCCCCGCCAAGGCCACCGTCAAGTCCGTCGCCGACGTATCCCTGTTCTTTTTGAAACCGCTCACTAACTCCTCAGGCTTATTCAAAGCCTCGCTAGCTGCAAATGGGTCCTTAGGCCCTTGACTCTCTTCCTCACCTTTCGCATCCTGGGTATCGCTCTGCTCAGCCTGAGCCACCGGCGCAATGGTCGCCACGACCTCGTCTCCCGCCGCCAGCGTCTCCGGCGGCACTTCGAACCGCGTGCCGGAGAACACCTCGACGCCCGCCAGGTGCTCGGCGGACTGCACCTCCACGCCGGCCCAGCTGTCCGCCCCGCGAATCTTGCTCTCGGTGTCGATCCCGGAGTGCACCATCTTGGCGATCCCGTCCCCGTGCATCGAGGACAGCATCGCGGAGAGCCGGATGCTGCTCACGCCGCGGAGGACGATGTCGAGCGCCATGTAGATCTCGGCGTACTTGCGGCCGAGCTTCTCCGGGGTGACGTCGACGCCGCGGCAGGCGGCGACGACGACGCTGACGGCCTGGTTGACGATGTGGATGCACTCGAAGACGTTGACGGCGTTGTCCTGGTCGGCGGTGGTGATGCCGAGGACGTAGATGCTGTTGACGAGGCGGTAGATGACGCGGTACCGGGACTCGACGCCGACGATGACCTGGCCGCTGGAGGCCGCGAGGGGGTCGTCGCCGATGGATTCGGAGGAGGAGGAGGGGTCGGGATCGGCGGCGGCGGCGGCGGCGGCGGCGGAGGAGGAGGAGGAGGAGGCGGGGGAGGGCTTGGCGTAGGAGAAGCGGGTGTGGCGGAAGGCGGAGAGGGCGACGAGGGCGCGGGCGGGCGGGAACCACTCGCGGGTCTGGAGGAGGATGTCGGATCCGTTGACGGGCTGGAGGGAGAGGGCGAGGCACGACATGGTGGCTGGTCGGGTTCAGATCTGCGGCGGTTCCCCGGCGGCGGCGGAGGAGGAGGATCCGACCCGGTTCTCGATCGGATCTAATTCTGTCGGAATCGGATGGGCTCGACGAGGAGGAGGAAGAGGGAGAGGAGAGGAGGGCCGTCGTCGATCAGTCGAGATCGCTCGGTTTCATCCTGGGCTGCTTGCAGGGGAGCTCTCAGTTCGAAGAGAAATGGAGGAGAGAGAAAGCGAGAGAGAGAGAGAGAGAGAGGAAGAGGGAGAAATTAAAAGCTTTGATCTTATTTTGCATTTATTAATCATTTATTTTTCTGCATCGTTTAAATCGGGCTCAATTTATTTCGCGCAAAATAAATTATTTAAAAAAAATTTCGCAAGAAAAATATCGCTCATATTGTTTGAAATAATTAGTCAATTTAGAAAATAGTTTCGTTATTGACGGTAATTTATGACTAAATATTTTCGCGGACGATGAAAATATTTATCGTTCGTTCGTTTTTGTAGGCAATACGAGCAATTATTTTCTAGAAAATATTTTTCAAATTATTTATTTTTCACAAAACGAAAAAGACCTAAATAGGCAATACGAGCAATTATTTTTTAGAAAATATTTTTCATATTATTTATTTTTCACGAAACGAAGAAAACCTATATATCTCTAATAAATGCGTGGTTCATTTCATGCTCTTATTTGTGTCGCAAAATAAATTTTCAATCGATCTCGACGTCGAAAAAAAAAGACACATGGATTCGAATGATTAAATTGAGCAGTGCGAGAGTGATGGCAATTTTTTTTGTTTGGTAAATTAAATTTCGAATTTTGCAAAAAAGATATAATGAAATAAAAAGCTTGCAAAAACCTGTAATTGGCTGAAATTGTGCGTGATTTATCATCATGTGATAGATCAGCGGGTGCTTTTTGTATTTTCCCTAATCGATTTGATCCTTTTGACATGCGATACAGATCGATTAAATAATAGATTTCAACGGAATAATCGAAGATATATTTATAAATATAGGGGTGGGTCAAAGTATGCTTTATGATTAGTATAGGTAGATAAATTGGGACGACTTTGGTTCATCAATATTTTTTTTTGAATTGCCACAACATGCAAAACTTCTTCTCTTCTTACACAAGCATTTGCTTGTTAGTAGTCAACAACTATCCTTTTTGTTTACCAGCTACAAGTTATAACTAGGGGTCATCGGTTCCAGGATGGGTTGGGTCCGGATCTAGAACCTAAAACCAACCCTGTTATAACCGGTTCCCAATTTTTGGAACCTGAAACCAATCCTGTTTTTCCTAGACCCTGTTTTGGAACCAACCCTATTTTTTCAGTCCGGTTTCAGGGTCTACCCGAGAACCTATTTTTTTATTCCTTTTTTCGGTTTCATTTTTTTCTAGCAAAATTATATAGGTAGGAATGAAACAATTTAAAATAAAAGATGAATAACAAAAACCACTATTAGCTAAAAGTAACAATCCCCAAAATGAGCAATTGAAATTACAATCCATCAAAATCAACAATCCAAAAGCATTATGTGGCAAGACATAATCCAATCGCATAAATCTTTAAGAGTCACATTTCCAGGGAATTTATTCAACATGTTTAGCTCTTTATTTTGCGCCATGATGAGATAACTCCTCACTTCTGTTTCCGAATGAAATATCTTGAAAGAAAAATCAAGTGACTTAGTAGTAAGGCATATGCTCTTACTAGAAAAATATCTATATATCTCATCTGAATCACACAATATTTAGATGACTTTAAGGGCCGTGTTGTTTCACTTATAGTTGTGAAATATATTCCAATATTAAAATCGGAAATCGGTTCTAAAAACGGTGAAGTAGGGTAACGTGATATGGGCTTTTTACTTTTTTATACATTATCTCAAAACCGGTTCTAAAACCGGATCTAAAACCGATTCTAAAACAGGCTTGGGTTGGTTTTTACTTGGAACCGGAAACCAGACCGGTTCTAATTGGTTCCCAAAAAATGGAACCGATACCCGAACCGGTTCTTGTTAGAAGCGGATCTCGAACCTGTTTTTCGGGTGGGTTGGTCCGGTTTTTGGGTAAACCCGGTCCGGTTGCACACCCCTAGTTATAACAACCATCAACTTAAACTTGTGCTTTCTTTGGTTGATCAAATGTGTCCATCTCAATTGATTATTAATAGGCGTAATAAATCGGAAATATTTATGTGAAAAGATTTACATGTTACAAAAAGTAAATCGTACTTTCGAGTGGATCGTAGTATACATTCGGTCGCGTTAGCAAGTATTTGTGATTGAACATACCACGATACAAGTCGAATTTTTAGAAGCCATTAATGAGGGACTATTACTCGATTGCTATTTTTTTTTTTTGCCTAAAAACAATCCTTGCCCCCTTTAAATTTCTCAAAGAGATACAACTATGTCAAAGTAAATATTTTCATTTTAATTTGCCCCCAAAAATTAATAAAAGGACAAACATAATCTATAAAATACAAAACTTTATAGTATTTTCTAAGTGTGCGAGCGATATATCAATTATTACAATACTAATTGATCAAATTTTGCCCCATGATCAGTTTCCAGTTGTTTCTTGTCCTATCTTTTTGCCAGTTGACTTACCAACCAAAGAAGGATTATGCCATTTTCAGTTCTTGTATTCTAAAGTAGATTACCAAGTGCTTTTGAATCTAACAAATGGGGCATGTCACTCACCAATATTACATAATGATTTTACCATCCTCACACCCCTAGTAGATTATTAAGTGTTTTAGAAATTTTACAAGTGAGAGCCTCAATCAATCACCAAATTATAAGAATGATTTTTCGGTTTGGAAATCTCATATTCGGAAGTAGATTATCTGATGCCATAGAAATTATACAATTCGGCCTGTCAAGTAGTAAGTAGAACACTACTAAAATACGATTGTATCACCTCACATCCAATAATAGATTACGAAGTACTTTAAGATTTCATGCGTGGGTTCCGTTGATTAGTTGGTAACTTACCAATAGAAAGCAATTTAGCATAATGAAATCTACGATCTAATAGTAGATTACGGAGTATTTTATCTTACCAACGAAATTTCGATGATACCGTCCTACAATCTAGTATCCGATGGTAGATTTTCAAGTGCTTTAACATGTTAACAAGCTAGCCCATCAAATGATAAGTGGCTTACCAATGAGATAATGATGTTACCGCTACACATTCGACCAAATTTCGTAAAATTTTTACAAGTGGCTCTATCTTCCAAGTGATAAATCTTTAAAGAAGTCGATAAATTACTAATTCGGAGTTGGCAAATCCCTTACTATGTGGGTAATTGCCAAGCCAAAATTGAGCCTATGTTTTTAAGTAGTGTGTTCACTAGATAGTTCTTAATTTCATTTGTAAGATTTTGTTTCAATGGCAACTACCTAAATAGGTTGATCAACTTAATATTGAATTGGACTTTGACAATTTCACACTCCATCTGGTACTTACTACCCTATAAGCGAGCTTACGTTGGTAACTTACTAATTCCATTAGTTCTCTTACTAACTTCATTAGCGGAGCTTTACAACTTAAATTTTGAATTTTGCATTGGTAATTGTTTGGAAATATCCTTATATCCTTAGACGATTTTAATGCTAGCAAGACTTAATCCAAGTATTTAATAAGTTCATTTAAGTGTGCCGAGACTCATATCTAAATTAATAAGAAGCTAAGTTTTGATTCTATAAGCATTTGAGCCAAATTTCATTAAGTATGGAAATTTGTTGAAGAAAGGTTGTAGAACCAAAATCTTGGTTCTTAAAAAAAAAAGTCAAACATGACCATTGCGGATTTCCCATTTATAGATTTGATGAGGCGTTGGAGTTTCTAAATTGATGACCTAGCTCATAGCAATAAAGTATGATATTTTAAGATTATATATTCACGGATATATTCACTCAATATATTGGTGAGATGGCGCGATCAAAATCTGTCGTTGATAGAAGATAACTTGCCATCACATAGAAAATCTAATGACAACCCAAATTGAGGGAAGGTTCTGCACGTGTTTTTTGAGGAATACTGATGAGATTTCTTATGGAGAATTACATGGATACGACAGCTACACGATCCAAGTGCTAGTTCGAATTTGGAGCTTTATAAACTGGAGAAAAACTCGGCCAGAAGTCATAGAGTCGGAACGGACAAGAACAAGAGAAATTGAGCATTCATAAGAGCTAATTGAGTCGGTCTCTTTTGTTGGCTTGTAATACCCACTTGAGTTTTCTTGTTTTTGCTAATGGTCAGAGAGTGTGTTGTGGTTAAGAGCTAGGAAGAATGACTGGTCCATTTGTAGCCACACAGAGAAGTAGTTGGATTTTGAGTGAAGGCATTTGTAGCAAGAGACAAAGTGTGCGAGGGACTTTTTGTTAACTGGGTTTTGCAGTTTGGAGGGAGTATCTACTGTGCTGTGTGTATAAGGTGCGAGAACAACTATTAGGTAGGCCAATAGTTAGTCTATAGCGAGCTTGTTGTAGATATAAGTCAAGTTCTTCACGATGGCGACGGATGCAATACTTGTAACAAGGCTACATTTGTATTCTGGGCGTAGCTAGTGGAATTCAACTGCTTTGGACTACTAGAGCTGAAAGAGATGAATAGTCACATCCAGCCAAAACTCTATAAATCTCGTTTGCAATTTCTCTTTCCCTAGACTCGTTAATATCTGCTGCTTATATTGCTAGTTCATTTTGCGCGTAGCAGCAATATATATTTACTGAGATTTGTTCTACAAAATTAGTTTGTGTTTCTTGAAAAACCAATTCGCCCCTCTCTCGGTTGCTTATTTGGATCAAATAGTAAGTTCCTCAAATTCTTGGGGTAACTTACCGGATTAAAAGTGGGTTTACCTCAGGAAGTTACTTGTATCAATGTTAAGCTACTAACTTTGATTTTATTTCATATGGCAAACTCCTAACTTTGTTTGTAATTTAGGAACTTAACAAGACTATGCTGGTAAAAAGTTTTTGTTTTGACTGGAAAACTTACAAATAACTCCACTTAAAGTTAGTAAATTTCTGATTGTCGTGGCAACTCATTACCTTATAAGCGGATCTACGTTGATAAGTTATTAGTTTTAATGGTAAGATATTGATTTCACCATTAAATTTTTGTTTTAAGTGATAAGTTTCTAAAAAGAATTTGGTAACTTACAACAAATGTTGGTAAATTGCTAATATTGTTAGTAAGTTACCATCAGCATACTTAACCAATAAGTTACCAGCTACCCTACTTTACCAACAGGACTCAAAATTTACTAATTATATCCAAAAAATCCCATCCAAAGAAATTTGTTCTGCTTTTCGCAAACAGAACATTAAATTTCTGCCAAACTCACGTCTACAATCCCATGCACAGAGCACAAGGGACACCCGTGTTCGATGAAAGTCGTGCATACAACTGGTATCCGGCGAATGTAACTTCACAATATCATGGTAATTTTCTCGATGTATATAGTAACTGAGTACCGGTAATTTTCATGATCGATGCAGTAACTTTCCAAGGAAATCAATTGATGGTCATCCAACCATAGAAAAACCCATATTTGCTCGATTTCTTCCCTCTTATTGTTCAGTGCTTTTATACTGAAATGACACATCATGCGTTTCTACCTCTCAGTTACGTCTGAACTCTTCAGAGCTTGCAACTTCGTCCCCAGTATTAGCCAATCTTTAGTTGCTTAGCAACTTCGTCCATTTTGCCATCACAACCTTTTCCATCTCTCAGTTATAGTGCATTTGCTAGTTAAGTAGCTACTTTCCAGCAAAAATCTTTCCACGGAATGACATTTTAACACAGATAAAATGCAAAATTGGAAGCACAGGATGCTCAACACAAAGTGTTGAAATAATCGAAGTGCTAATGAAAGAATTGCCGTTTGAATGGTAAACTTAACCAGGCAATGATGGAACTATCAAGTAGCAACAGTACCACATGCAATTTCATACGCGGTGAATCAGAAACTCACAAGCTTCTGCATGTGGAGAGCTTTGCGAGGGCTGGCTCGACATTGCTTGGATGCAGATCCGGTTCTTCATGGCAAACTCTTCTTTGATCGTTGCACATCTCTGCGATGAACAGAGAACAACAGGCAGTTGCTGAGGGGTTTGACAATTACAAGCGAAATATTCACTCTGTTTCAGTGAACATTCCCACTTTACCCAGAAACTCAAACCCAGCCTTGTATGTATAGAACAATCAATTCTGCAGTGAAAGTAAGGCACATTGCAAAATCCAGATACCTTCTAACTTCACATCTTATATCAAGTACAGCTTGGACATTGGGCAAATTCCGCAATCATTTTGTGCCACTTTCGCAGGGTTAAAGGCATCATCTTTAGTAGCTTGGGAATGAAATGAAGAGAGAGTTGACACAATTAGCTTTATGCTGCAATTCGATTTCCTGAAACTCTTCACAAGTGAGAATAGTACAATTAAGCTCCCAATTTCCCCCCTAACAAGCCTTGAACCTATCCTTCTATTCGTCTACATAATTTGAGTTCAAGTCTCAATCCTCTTATTCAAACAGGACTCAGCTACCATGTATCCACTACTTCTAGAAGCTTGTATGGTTATGAGTACCAAGGATACAACTGTATTGCGTGCCACTTAATATGTGAAGCAGCATAAGGCTTTTTCGAGGAGTAAAGCATTGCCGGGCTTGCCATACGAACTACTGACACTCCGGAGACTTTTAGGTAGTTTTCTTGGTTGACTGAAGATCCTCGTAAGATTACCAGATAGGCAAAAAGAATCAATAATCCTTCTTTATATCTTTGAAAGAACAGATCCAACACCTGCAGGTGAACATACAAATGAAATAAAAAATCTGACCATGTTACTTCATTTAATTTAAATAAAGAATTAGAAAGGTATCCCATTTGAGCAGTAACATACCTTTAACGTGGATCATAAGGTTTAAAGCACTCGCTTTATGACGTGTAGAACACAAATGGCACTGCACAAGGTAAAAACATATCCTTCATCAGCTAATGTTAATTGAAATGTTTAAGTTTACTTTGATTATCATATAGTACTAGGAAGTAGCAAGACTACTCATGCTTCTACAAACATATTCTGTTTCAAGTTTAGAAGATTATACAAATGTGCATCTTTCACTGTTCACAATTATAAAAAAGTAGCTCGATCTCAGGTAGAAGTAGAACCTTTGGATTCATTGGACTTAAAAACTACTTGTTACATTGCAGCAAAAGTAGAACTTATTTCTTAAGATGAACAAAATAAACAGGCCTAAACCTAGCTCCAAGTAGAGTATACGAAATCCATTAACCAAGAGGTGTTCCAGATCAAGGTTACGTCATAAACCAAATCGAGAACATCAAAGTACAAAAAATTGATTTCCACCTCCAGACAACTAGCATAAGCGGCAACAACTGATGAGTACAGAAACCTAGCATTTGCACAAAAACATTCTAATAATGGAAAGGCTTCCAGATTACTTTATATACATCCAGAATATATGTATGTGGTGAAATCAAATCCGATTAGAACTTGATGAGGAATTTTAGGAGAAAAAGACTGCATCAAGTATCCTATGGAAAAAGAGGACTTCATAATGATGTCTGAGGGAAGCAATGAAATGCCACATTCATCTTATTGAGGTTGACATAGTCTTTAACTTTGCACATAATAATCACCAGAAGAGAAGACAAAAATTATAAGAAACAAAAGCCTTCCAAGTTCCGTAACCATGACATACATGTTATATAGATTTCTGTTCAGTAAAAGGAAACCTCTTACCAATCAGAAATATCGTTAGCATTAGGGCAAGCATAAATTGAACTGAACAGCTGAATCGCAAGCTTCGTGGACTATGAGGTTGTCTTTGAGACACATGGCAATGTCCAAATGCCTGCAGAATATGGAGACCATCAATGCTCGAAATAAACAACACACATCAAATTCAGTTAGTTTCACATCTGGGCCACGCCAAAAGAAGAAATGCATTGCACTGGCCCAATTCGTTTCAATTTTTTGAGAAAATCATGCACAGGCCCATTCATTCTGATTTTCAACGTAGTTCACACTGTCAATTGGATAAAAACTAACCTGATTGAACATTCTGGTCAATGACATTGCCTGAGTACGTTCACCACACCTATTCTTCCAAAAAAGAGTTCTAGGCGCCTTCTCTTTAGGTGTGTCAACAACAGTGGAAATCAGGTTACTTCTCTCTTCATCATCTGCAACAGCAATTCTCCAATCCCCCATGCCGGGTGAACTCCATGTCCTTCGGGTACCCCCTATTTTATCTGCTTGATCTTTTGCGTCTAGATCTATCACACAGCGAACATCCTCATTAGGTTTTCCATCCTTTGAGCTCTTGCTTTCATCCAATAAGCCACTGCTGCAAGCAGCATTAGCATTAGACCCCACATCTTCCTTCTTATCATAATTTTCTAAAATGAAACCCTTCAAAGATGTTCCATGCTCTGTAAATTCATCCTTTGCAGTTTGCGATAGTTCCAAAGTCCCAGAGAGAAACAAAGCTAAATCATCTCTCTCTTCTTTGTCAAGATTTACCCACTGAAGGGGCTGTTTTCCCCCCTCACTAAGAAATTCTTGCAATGCTGCTTCAACATGAGAGATTTTATCTCTAATGGCCCCAATAAACTGTCCATGTCTAGCTGTCGTAGTTTTGTCACCATGAGGCCCATGGCTAAGCCTGACTGCTCTCTCAAATTCTTCCAACTGAAAAGATCCAATAAGCAGACATATATCAGTTCCAAGGAAAAAAAGAGCACATAGCTTCAAAAAAATATATCTTCTGTATGTTCAAAGGGTCTGTAAGCAGAGTTTGAAAGATGTGGTATGATGTGATGTCCAACTTCAAGCCACAAACCAAGGAAGTATAAGCCTCAACATGCCAATCTACGAACTAGAAGATGCTAAAGCCAACAGAAGTGCATTACGGACCTATTCTACAACTCAAAGAAGACCAATGATGAGAATTTTCAGGACCCAGTGCTAATAAGAACTTTGACAGAAGAATCCAAGAAAAAAAATATCGAACAATTTTATGTTCAGTTGGGCAAAACAAGGTAATACCTGCCACTTTGCTGTACCTAAAGCAGTTTGGAGGTCCCTAGAGAGATCATTCAAATATTCAGGTGATAATGCTTCTCTCATCTCCCTAGCCCACGCTCTGTATGTCGATTCCATCCTGGTAAACCAAATAAACAATAAGAGAACATGCCAACTGCATTTTGCCAGCAAATAGTGGACATGACAAATAACAGGGGAGCAGCAAGCTGGACAGCAAGTGTATGCTCGTTAAGATAGCCTATTGCTTAGGCGGTAATGGTGAAATCATTAAGACAGCCTTTGAATATTTTATAGCTAACGTTACGATTAGTGAAGAGAAGTATTCATACATGAAGCTGGACTGAAACAATTTTAGTACAGTTCAATTCTTTCAAATTCTTTAAGCAACTGCAATCCCAGAATAACTTTTACTCACATAAAAAAACCAGCAAATGCATAAAAAAACATGTAAAATAATCCAATTAACTGAAAGGCCCACACCAAGCATTTGTTTCTGGATATATAATCAGCAGTGAAAGACAGCAATTGCCATGCAAACTGTAAATATCTAATAGAAGCTTCACAATGTCACGAACCCATCTTCATATTCCACTATGGGCAGTACCAAAACCGTATGATTTTGTTCCAAGTTAATAAAGGAAACCGGCATTCACCGGACAAGAAATTTAAAATGAACTGCTAATTAAAGTGCCATTTCACTAATTCTGCTGGCACATCAGAACCCAAGGATGAACTCATGCAAATATTCGAAGAATCAGTCGAAACTCAAGAGCAATTCAGCACAAAGACCACAAAGCTAGGCACCAGAAGCATCTAAGCACCAAGCTATATTCCCCAGCTAAACCTAGAGGATACTGAACCATCAGATGTTCATGTAACCGGAAGATACAAGAAGCTCCACCCAATAACTCGACAAAACTAGACTTAAAAAAAAATGAACAAACGAGAGAACTCGCACAAATGAACAAAAGAAACCTCTGCAGATTCAGCAATCGATGATCATAAGATACAATCTTAAGCCCATCCCAGAAAACAAAATCTACAATAAGACAACGATCGAAACAAAGGAACAGCTTCCGACCAAAAAAAAAAAAGAACAAAGGAACAACGTTTCGCCTGAAACCGAAAATAACGAAGCTTCGCCAAGAAAAAAAAAACTGCAATCAAACCGACACAATGTTGTCCATAAACTACGCAGACAATTCGAGTAGAAATGAAAGATTGGGGACGCACACATCGGTGGATTCCTGGACCTCCTCGGCCGCGGAGAAGAAGGCGTCCTTCCGCCACATATCGAAGCTGTTCGCGACCAGCATCTCCGCCGACCCCCGATCACCCGGCTCCCACCGACCCCGCGAAACCGCACGAGACCGACAAGAAGAAGAAGAACAGCAGCAGCAGCAGCAGCAGCGACGACGACAGAGGCTCCTCAATCCGTCCGAGCGCGAGGAAATCCCCCGACCGCTCGTTCCCGCCGGCGAATCTCCGGCGTCGGCGGCGGCGGCGGCGGCTGCCGGCGGGGCGGGGAGATGCTTCGAGCTCGAGCTGAAGCTTCCCTCCTCTTCCCCCTCCTTCCTCCTCCTTCCTCCGCTTCTCTTCCTTCTTCGTTGCTGAGGAGAAGCGAAGAAGGAAGAGAGAGAAAGCAAAAGGCAGAGGAGAGAGAAAGAGAGAGAGAGAGAGAGGGAGAGGCCAAAATGATGGAGACGTACCAGCGATTCTTCTCCTTCTCTCTCTCTCTCTCTCTCTCAAGTTGTTCCGCCTTATTTTATTTTATTTTTATTTTATTCTATTTATTTCCCCTTACCAATTTATATCAAAAATGGAAAAATCCTGATTTAGAGGAAAATTAATTTTAGTTTAGTGTCCAAGGCGAGAAATTGCAAAGATAGCCCTCGGCCGTCTTTTTAATATATATGGTTAATGCCACCAAAAATTCCTAAAATTAAACCTACCACGACATTAATATCTCAAAATTTTTTATGCCAAGGCATGACTGCATCGACCTTTTTTTTTTCACACTGATACGAGCTTGAGGCATTGTCAGCACGAAAAAAAAAAGCATGGAGTAACGGTGCAACCGGTGGAGCAAAACTTAAGGATTTCGATAGCAGCAGGAAGCATATTTATCAAACTAGTATAAGTTTGGGATCCCTAACGATACAAAAAAAAAGTTTGGGAACTGGCATCATCGTAGCGTGCATGCTTCAATATTTTTTTTATGGGATCTCTTTAATATGATAATTAATAAAACCGAAAAAAAGGATTTCATGGAATAAAAAGAACGAGGTATAAAAAAATCCGCCAATGAATTTTTCATCGATTAATCATTGGCGATGGTTAGGAGAATATTTAGTGGGCTCTTTTTTTTGTCCATTTTTTTTCTAATGGTCGTGGTTGGAGAATATTGGTAGGAAGGATAATATTAAGTGGCGGAGGGTGGCGGTAGTGGCGGAGGGTGGCGGCGGCGGCGTCGGCGGGAGGAGGGAGGGGAGGGAAGGCGGAAAGGGCAACATTCGAGCCGCCGCCGCCGCCGCCAGCCAGCCAGGTGCACGTCTGTCATTGGCCAGCCCGACGACCACCGAAACCCACTCCTCCGGATGGTGGGTCCCACCTATCCCAACGATCCCCCCCCCACAAATTTCTTTCTTTATTTTTATTATTTTTCCTCGTTGGATTTCCTTCTGCATATGTGACGATCGGGTGGGCCCCCCGTCCCCGACGCCACGTGTCGCTCGTGCTCTAGCGGCCGTTCGATGGGCCGTAAAAGAGGGACGGTGCTCGCCGGAAAAGTGGGAGGAGGAAGGGAAGGGAGGGGAGGAGTGTGATTTGGCCGGAAATGGGTGGCGTTGCGTCGGCGCTCGTGATAAATTCTTTTCTAATATGGTTAAGTATTGTTGCAAATTGTAAAAGGCCATATAATTTTCGAGGAAAAATATAAGTGGAAGTCTCCTTTCTTTTTTGGGCAAGCCAAGAAGAAGTCGAGTGTCGGACCACCGCCCGTCGGGGCGAGCCGTCGCCTCTGTCCCACCGCGACGCAAGTGGAGAGAATTCAAGACCCACGATACACCTGAACTCCGGTCCTATCTTTCGCGCGTTAATCAAGGTTTCTTGAGATCTATGATGGATTGAGAAATCAAACTCGCGACATTGGGCTCGCAAGCAAAGTCCAGAGCCGGTCGACCGGCGAGCTCTTCATTAAAATAGCATGAAATGAAAAAGAGGTTGATCACATCAATGCCCGTGAATTCTTGCTTCCTTTCTGGCGGCCCCCATATGAGTGGTGGGTATGGGAAGGAAAGACCCGTTTTTTAGGCACGACATGTCAAATTGGAATTCGCGTTAGACTCCAAGAAAGATTAGACGAGTCATGCTCCTATGACGTGTGGTGAGAGAGAGAGTTGTGTGGAGAAAATGATGTGGAAGGAGACACGTAACATCGCCATCCTCTAACCCCTTTTGAGTCGCAACCTCGTGCAACCAACACTCATGACTATAACACCCTTTTGCCCTAAATTCGTTTCCTTCCTCGGTGATTTTCGTCATGTAGATGAGATTAAGAGGCCAAACTTGCTCTTTGTGGGAGAAAATTGGGTCATTTTGGCGCTACCTTTCTCGAGCTATGTTCACGTTGATATATGGTTGTACTTGAATTGACTTCGTAGAGAGAGTATTTCGTTTCGATTAAAGGAATTTGACTGTACGTGGAAAGGATATTTCCTTTCTTTTTAAAATAGAGGGTTTGCATGGTATGAAGTTTTTTTTCCCCCCTTTTTGCAGGGGAAGAACGATGAGGACAAGTAAGTGGTACAACTATCCCCCTCTAAGCAATACTACAACAATTCCACATGTGTTGAGATATGTTGAATTTGAGCGGTAACTTATAAGTCCGGCCGTAATTCAAGTGTCCGAGGTTGAAAAGTTTGTCACTATAGCCTAATCGTTATGCCCAAAGCTATAGCAAGGGTCTTCCAAGAGGGCCAATGCCTAATATACACGGTACTCTTATGTTTACTCACATTTTTTTCAAATTTGTGCCCTCTTGAAAGCCATGTGACCATTTTGTCAGTGAGGTACCGCCGCCACAGTAGGTCGGGTGTTTACCTAAAACGGAAATAACAAAACAATCGGTCTCCTATTACTTTCGAGTGCCAATACGAGAATCCAAGCTTTCAGCAAAATAAAATTATCCCTTGTAAAATAAATAAGCCAAAAATGGAGGAAAAATCACGGAATGTATGTTTTCGTTGTTATTCGGACACACGACCTTAATTAGTCAGCTAACTAAAGAGAAATTAGCACAATAACTCACTGCTACGAAAGATCTTACCTATATCTAAGTTCCCATTGTAGGAAACAAAGGCAAAAGTATGAGAACGCCCTTATTAATGGGTCCGTCCCAGAACGGTGGTTCATATTTTAATCATCGAATTCCTTGAATATTATAGTTAAGAAGTATGTAAGGCGCTACCATAAATTCAGGCAAAGAGCAAACATACAATATTATAGGGCGAGATATCGAATTAATGTCGTGTGTCAAATCTACTAGCAAGTTAATCACTTGCCAAGCAAAACCGGTCACTCAAGATATATTTTGCAGTTGTTTTTTTTTGTGTTTTTTTGGTAATGAGAAGCTTGACATAGTGTGGAGTTACTGTGTTGGGAAGTTCCAATGTTTGAGCTGTTGACTCAACAGGATCTCTTGTCCTGTTCCAAGAAGAATTGAATAATATGAACATCCCACCATTGACTCATCATCTGAAAATTGACAGATGTCTTCTTCAACGGGACAACATTCACGCACCTACAAAAGTTGACCTGCAGTGAAAGGCTGGCTGCATGGTTCTTTGGCAAACCTTGGTATTCCACGATGTCACACAACGGCTACATACAGGACAAAAAGACTATAAGCCACCAAACTTTCTATTTCATTATTATAAGTAAGATTACTCGGTGGGTTATAAATCATTGCACGAATATTAATTCCATTATGAACTTTTTAACTTTGTTGATTTAATTTTAATGTAGTCTTTCTAGTCAATTTTCACCAAAAACTGTCGACGTGATGGTCCAATCATCTTTGGCCATCTTATGCGATATACCGCCATGCTGGTGATTTTCGACGAAAATTAGTTAGAAAGAGATTAAAATTGACAAAATTGAAAAGTTTAGTAATGAATTAATATCCCTTATGACAGGTTTATGATTGATTGGACAAATTCCCCTAAAATCATGTGTATAGAATTATCAGAAAGGGAGAGAAATTTTGAGAAGTTATCTGTTCTAATCAATCATGGTCGATAAATTAGTGTGTTTATTAAATATTTCAAATAATTTCGTCCATTCATGCATGATCACTCCTTAGAGGAAATCAAATAGTTTAGCATTCCTCCATCATCCACATGGTTTTGGTTTGGTGGTTCTGATAAGAATAATTTTAGTGGTTTCTTCTTAATGTCCATCATCAACTAATCGACATCTAGAGATTCTTTCGAAAAATGACAAAATAATTGTGGTCAAATCAAGTTACCCAGATCATATGTATGCACATTGGTAATGAATAAGCTAAAGAAAAAACAATAACAACACATTTGGTCCTCAACTTTGCACTCTTTCTCGAATGTGATCCTCAAACTTATACTTTTGTACAATCAGATTCTTGTATTCGCATAATTTTCCCATTAAAACCCCTTCGTCTCCGATTTTGACAAATTAAAGCTATCAAGTCGGTCAATACCACGAAGAAAAAATAATATGGAAAAATTGGTAAGTGATCAATTCATGGCAACCATTCCGCGAATAGTGTCCGAGTCAGGTTTCCATTCCCATCACTAATGGAACAAAGGCAGATAACATTGAAACGATTGATGTCCACATTTCAATGGGTGGTATGGATATATGATATAAATTAGTGACATACCGAACACATCAAAAGCTAGACCGATCAATTATCCTTAGTCTAATCCGCAGCATATATATATATATATATATATATATATGTGTGTGTGAATTAATCAGAGCACCTATAAAATGGAGTTCGTCACGTAATTATATTTCCAAAATCACGTTGTCCAATATGTAATGGTCCCCTCCAACCATAAGATAATTTCAAATTCCCAACAGAAGCAAGACAAAATAAATTAAATACTGACATTGTGCATCTCTCCTCTCTAGACCACAGAAAGTGCCAGACCTAAACATTGACTATATTCCACCAAAAATCAAGAATATATATATATTCAAGAAAAACACCAACCATGAACCAAACGTGTAAAGGCTGTGGCATGATGTCCATTGACAATATTCATTATTCTTAGTAGATTAAAGAAGATGCCCCCACTCTGTGAAAATCAAAGCCACACATCCGTCTGCTTAGCGTTGCTTGCACTTTGAGCCACTTTTTCCATGTACGGATGCCGAATTAGAATTGTGGCCCATATTGCATCTTCGATGACAAACAAGGCATTGGAATGAGCATTTTTGAATGAGATATTCCTCCCTGGAACAGCAAGACTTCCTGCCAAATGTCTCAGCAATTGCCCATAGAACAGGGAGAGAGAGAGAGAACAACATGGCTTGGCTCCTACCATGCTGAGAAAAAACTGGGACGAAAAATTCCAAGAACATGCTGGGAATGTTTTCCACGAGAAAGGGTAGGTCCCCTCTTCAAATTTGGGAAAAATTATCAAAAAAGTTTTAAATGTATTGTACAACAACCAATTCAATCTTGAACTTTTCAATTGTATTAATTTGGTCCTAACCTTTTTAATAATTTTTCAATTTAGTCTTGAATCTTTTAATTGTGCCAATTTGATATTTTGCTAATTTAGTTATAAATCTTTTGACAATTTCTTAATGTGGTCCTTTCAACCAATTATCCAAATAATAGGTTTAGAACTAAATTGGCAAAACTTTATAAGGTTTAGGACTAAATTGATACAATCAAAAGGTTTATGACTAAATTGTCAAGTCATTGAAAGGTTTAGGAGTAAATTGGTACAATTAAAAATGTTTATAACTAAATTGACTGCTGTATAACAAGTTTAGGACTTCTTGGACGATTATCCCTCAAATTTGTTAATTATTTATTACTTCTGTTTCGGCTATGGTATTGCAGCAAAGTGATATCTCGAGACAGTTTTTGCCGTACCGAATGAAATGCACCACCCTATTCGGTCGGGATCGCAGAATTCAAAGAGAGTTACTTTCGTGTGACCCGTCCCGACTCAAAGAGGTTGGATCGAGTAGAAACCGAATCCAAACACTCGAGCTGCTCAACGCATGAATTCTCGGCATTTTTTTTTTTGTATCACTTAACTGACCCTCTAGAGTCAGCCGAAACATTACAGCCTCGTTTTATAAGCTGCCATCCCTGGAGAAGCAAGTTCCCTAATTGTTTTTTCTACGCCGTATCTATTATTGTGCTTCTTCCCATCTTCAGGAGACTCTTCCCGGTCCACCTTTTCGGCTATGTCCCCCCTGCATTTCTTTGTTCTAACCTGCAAAATCTTTGGACTTCCCGCGTCAAGAGCACTGCCATAGTTTTGTCGTCGAACATTCAAGAAATGATTCGAGGCGATATTCTTCGGTCGGGAAAGAGAACATCCATGGTGATGATAATCGAGGAACGCTTCGCTCAAGAGTCAAGAGAGAGATCTTCACATGGGTCTGGGGTGACAACTTCTAAACTCGAGCACTTGGAGAGGAGGGACAAAACTGGTGAATGTGCGTTCCTTTCGGATTCGCCAATTGTGTATCCTGCTCATTTTACAGTCACTGAAAACTATGGACTTTTACAGATGAAAACCTCACAAGCAACATATCTTCATTTAACAGACGACTCGAGAACATTGCCAAACTTTGGCACTTCGTGCTGACTACGAGTTCCAAATGCAAGATTTTACTGCTCAAGACACTTTATACTGGGTAGCTCTCAAGGTTTGCCAAACAATGAATGTATGAGGCCTGAGACATGAGATGATCATTGCCACTTCCTCTCAAGGTCAGCCTCTTAGGTTCCAACCTCCAATCTTCCTCGGTAAGAAGATGAGGTTTGATTTGTAGAGAGTGACACTTTCAAGCAACCTCTTTCCACTAACTAGGGCTGCCGTCGTCCTTGGCCGTCAATTTACAAAGTTCGTCCTCGACCAACTTGCGACCAGCATAACATGAGCTCAAAATCGAGGAAATTATCCTCCTTTGAAGATTTTTGTACTCCGCTGCGAGCTTCACGTCCCACTCCATGTTCTCCCTGCAAAGTCAAATCATCAATTACGCACAAAATCAAATCTATTCCTGATGTAGCATAGACAGTGGTCACATATTAAAGATGCTTGGATGTCAAATCATTCTAACTAAATACTCAATCAGTTTAGAGACTCTATATTGTAGATTATCATATGCCAATTAACTTTCCTATCAGCAAGGACGACCTGAAAAGGATTTCGAGAAAAATTTAACTTTGTCTAGATGTTCTTCGAAATTTTACAAGGGCCAGTAATAGCATATAGGGAGATGCGTGTGTATGCACGCACTAAGAAAAGCCAGAGATTTCGCACATTTTTCTGTGAAAAGTAGGCAATAGTTTCCTGAAGAGTTACCAGAGAAGGCTATTTACCTGGACTCGCTATCCACCTCACCGAGGTTTTCCATCATCCCACTGAAAGTCGAGCAGAGGTCCTCGAGAATCTCAATTTCTATCTTTAGCTTCTCCTGCAGCTGCTTACATAAAGAGAAAAAAATGGACATTGCAATTACATGACAGACTCAAGTCACAGTAGAAAATTAGCCATCAATTCAGTAGCCAACTCAAATGGGCAAGAAACTATTTATTTTCTTTTTCCAATCATCATCTTTCTCTTGTATTCTTACCCACATACAATATTACAAATGATATTAATTTTCAGACAAGCTCAAAAAATGGTATTGGCAGGAAGCAATCAGAAACTAAAAGGTGTACTCACTAGAGAGATATCTTAAGACTGAAGCCTACATGTAGAAAATACATTCCGACAATCAAAAGATGCATTTATCCTATGCTTACACGGATAAGGTGCAGCAAGTAATAATCATAAATTCTCTATTTTTCCATTTATTTTAGTTTATGGTTGAGCAATGCTTTTTGTATGATCGTCTTGTTGAGGACTCGACACATATTCTCATGGTCATTTGAATTTTGTGGTAAAAAGTTCAACGGATCACAAAAGGCCAGGAGCTAAATCTTATTAAATTAAAATCACAAGAAGAAGAGAAGCAATCATACAGGAGAAACAGCATCCAGGAAATGTTCCTGGGCTCTTCTAAGATGGTTCAGCAATGGAGCTGGCAAGCCATAATGGAAGATGCTATGGTTGTCTGAAAACCAAGTACCCCTCACCATATGAGTTGTCCCACTGGACGCGTCAATTTCATCAGAACAAACATCCTGAGAACCATCTATATCTGCACAAAGAGGATTGAAATCACATTCTACCAATGCATATAAGCCATAGATAGGAGCAAATGTGAACATTTCCATCTCTATCCTGTTTCTTTTGGAATAGAACTTCTGTTCTGCATATTGTCCAAGAAATAAAACATTTCATCCCAGATGAATATGATGAAATTGAATTACCCAGTTGGATGACGTCATACGGGTTCTCCATTTGAGGCATGAATCCATAAAAGGTAATTAGATGCGAACTCGAGAAGTTCCCATAACTAAGATAGCACTGTTCTCCTGCGTGACATGGTCTAGACATGCGAAACTTCAACGTGTTTGTTGCAGAATCAACTTTGCCATACTGCGTGATATGTGGATACAGCTGTCAAAATAGAGAAAACAAGTGATGAGGAGGAACCCAAACAGAGTGAAACAGAAATCCATTAAACCGAATCCGCAAATATAAACAACATATGACTGGTTCCCACACTCGTGCTCAGTGAAGTGGAAAGGTGGGAAAGGTAATACGAGGTGAAATTATATGAACAAATACATGCCAAAGATCCATGATCCCCCATAGGCAAACCCATCCAGAGATGCAGAAGCACATACAAATCACTGATCGATGCAAAATCAAAGACAATGAGGAGATAAACACATTTCAAAAAGAAAATCCAGTTGAACTCGTATTCTTGCATTCTTTATGCAGTTAGGCATAATGATAACTTTTTTGTGCAGTTCTGTTTACTCAATGGTAATTCTGCTGCTGCGATGAGGTCAGATCCGAGGAAAAAGAGTCTCAGTCAGAAGAAACTTATGCCAATTGGAAAATCGCCCCATCAAAAGGGTAAACAAACATGGTAGAAATGCTCAAGAGACCTGTGAAATCATGCTGTTAAAATGACAAAAGACGAACCACATACTGAATGGTTAAGAAATCCAGCAATGGGGATTAGGCAAGTCTTAAGTGCTCCATCAGCAGACTGAATCTTCATGCTGTTAGAATACCAAAGTTCGCAAGCCCATAAGAATTGTTCCCACGTATAAAGCTCTGGAGGAAATATGTCAGGGTGATCTTCGCATAATGCAGGAAAAAGTTCGCCATATTGAGTCCTCAAATGCTGCAAATTTTAAATGGAAAGCCTTAAAGTTTATCTTCTACAAACTCAATTCAATATTTGAAGTGGAAGAAAAAAGACATATATAAGCAAATTTTAAGCGATTTCAGGAATGTTTGCTTTCTTGGGCTATGTTAAGCAAGAAGAGGTTGATTCAGCAATATATGCTTTATCTAGACCTTTTTCCAGCCCAAGAAGGATATTTTTTTCCCTTCCATGTGAGAGTTCCTTCAGCACCAAATTGTTGGAAAGAATTTTTTTTCCTCTTTAGGAAACTGAAAACTGCCAGCCAAGCATCAAACCATCAACAGTTGAAAGCAGCAGAATTCAAAGTTGTTAAGGAATCAACACAATCCCTATCAAAAAGAAAAAGAAGGAAGTTAAAGCAGAGATTGCGATTCCTATTGCCCTTCTATACAGAGAACATGATCCAGAAATCTTATAACCTCTTTTGCTTGGATTAGTTCTTCTAACAACAGCGTCCCATCCAAAGCTACAATTGCACCAACGCTAAAGCTCAATCCTGCAGCACAGAAAAGCATGACAAGACCAGAAAATATAACAATAAGCAGACAGGCCCGAAAGATCATCTCTTTATGTCGCACAAAGAGACATTACAATCAAATAGACACATTGCAGCAGTAAAGAAAGGGAACCTTCATGGCCCAGAAAAGAAGAAAAGGGAATCTTCTTTCTGTCAGTGTAAATGAACTACCATTGAAGTGGCATCGCAGAGCATGTTACCCTTATCCAAGACTAATTGCATGGCAGACTCTTATCCAAGACTAATGGTATGCCAGACCGTCTACTATATCAATCATAGTCTCACTTCTTAGCTTATCCAAAAAATCACTCTCTGCACCTTGACACATTCTTCCATTCCTCTCCCTCTATACCATCCTAATAGTCTAAGAGAAATCTTTTATAAGAGCTCCTGCTTTGTCTTCGCACAACCCCATTCCTGCCCAAGCCTTCACCTCCTCCACTAATTTGACAGTCAAAATCATATTCCAAGAAACATGCTTTCAGGGGAACCGCACTAAGAAATAGTCTACTGTTCCTACTGCACTAGATTTATTCTTCTGTTCTGCTAAATATCAGAAGCTAAAATACTTTACCATGAGTTCCACACAAAAAGGATATCACGGCTTGCAGCCACAATTTCTTGAGGTCTCAATGGTCATTTTTGCCCATAAACAATATTAAACTGTTTATACCCCAATCCTAGCGACTTCCAATTTCATGACGTATTCCTCATTGCCAATAAGAGTTACCTTTTTCACTTCTTAAAGAAAATTGTAACAGACTCCTACTATGAATTAAACGTTTTAAGACAATTCCAAGGTCCGGTTAGTTTTGCCACCGAAATAATGGTGATTGGAGTTGACAGATTCTCGTTTTCAAGGCAAAACGTGTTGTATCATCCCTCCTTTCAGCATCATTATGCCTCTTAAACATGTTGCTCTAACAGCTCTGCCATACGAATGCACCATAAGAACAGCTTTGGGCCAGTAAACCCTAGTATATGTTCAGTAATTATGTGAGTCTCCATATACACTTGTCTAGGTAAAGTAATGTTTCTAAGTGAACTATTTCCTTTGTATTTCTTTTATTTATTCGGGGAGGGCATGGGAAATTCAAGGTTGCAGTTGTGAAATGCCGATTTAGCTAGTCCCTTTCCAATCAAAATATATCAAGCACACTTCAAGAAGAAGGAATTTGTCAGACTGCAGTGAAAATCACTTGTCAGATTGCAGTGTTAATGATGCAATGTAGGAAAGAAATTTATAACATAAACTGATTCCCAAGAGAAAATTCAAATAGCCAGAAGCAAAATAAGAGCAACAGAACTCCTACAGTACCAAAATGCATGGTCTTCTGGACTTTAAAGCTGGAAAAGATAAAAAACCTCTCAAGAATAACTTTTTCCCATATGGACTTATCCATCCAATTGAAGTTCATGGTGAAAAAAAAAAAGGAAACGACAAAAAAAGTCCAAGTGCAGCCCTATGGCTGCGACAGTGCATGACATGCAATCTATATTTTCAAGTAACATGCAACCACTTTAAGTGAAAAATGACATACACTGGCACAGGAAATCCTAGTGTTGCTCATAATGTCGCAGAAGCTAATTTGCCTTTTCCATTAACTCATATTATGCAACCGCCGCATTCAAATCCTCTTGGGTGGATTAAGCTCACTTATTCAAGAAAACTAGAAGATAGCATCCAGCTATAAAGGAGTCTTGCATCATAAATGTAAGAGTGCATGAATGGTTGGTGAACCACATGATTTGATACGAATGTATGAATTTACCTTATCCATCCAATTGAAGTTCATGGTGAAAAAAAAAAGGAAACGACAAAAAAAGTCCAAGTGCAGCCCTATGGCTGCGACAGTGCATGACATGCAATCTATATTTTCAAGTAACATGCAACCACTTTAAGTGAAAAATGACATACACTGGCACAGGAAATCCTAGTGTTGCTCATAATGTCGCAGAAGCTAATTTGCCTTTTCCATTAACTCATATTATGCAACCGCCGCATTCAAATCCTCTTGGGTGGATTAAGCTCACTTATTCAAGAAAACTAGAAGATAGCATCCAGCTATAAAGGAGTCTTGCATCATAAATGTAAGAGTGCATGAATGGTTGGTGAACCACATGATTTGATACGAATGTATGAATTTACGATTCTCTACAGTTCAGGAGGGCAACCACAATTTGCACTGTTGGTTTTTATAATGGAGGTTGGGCTCAAAAGTATTAGGTTCTAAAGAGAAAAAAGGGCCAAAAATTGAAAAAAGCAACTAGAAGAAAAGCATCGAACTAGCAGAAGAAAAAATAAAAGAAAATGCACAAGCACACCAGAAGACCTTGGTTCTCTCAGGCCAACCTAACTAAGGAACTCGAATTTCGACAAAAAAGAAAACTAAGGACCTCGAAAAGCTGCTAGATGGCTTCTCACCAAATCTTGAACAGCCATCACCGGCTCCAACACCAACCACCGCCACCTCTGGCGAGGACGCCAGCTGTCGCCACCTCCGGTGCCGGCCATGGCGTCTCCTTTGATTCGGAGACTCATGCCTCTGACCCTCCTACTTAGCTTGTTTAAATTGGAAGCTTGGACGACAGTTACAGCCGAGTTTAAGATCAGTCTCCTCTCTTTAGCTAGCTTCAATAGATTATATTTAAGTTTTGATTTTTTGTGTATGTTGAGGTTTTTATGTGTTGTTGACAGGTTCTTTTTATCTTTTTAAATGTTTTGGGCCTTTCTGATTTTGCACTTCTATAATATTCAGAAGTTAGATCGGATATTAAGAATAGAGCAGTGTCAGTTTTGGGTATAATTTTCTCGGCTGTAGCACGCATCTTTATGTGTTTACTGCAACTAATAACTTATTTTAGTAGAAATGCTTATCCTCAGAATTTTTTAGAACTTTACCGAATTTTACAATTCACGATTTGATTCGGTTCACTATTCGGAAATTAAGGTTTACGATTCACGATTTAAATCTCAATCTAACAACACTGCCTGTAGCTGACATAGAATAGGGAATTTCATGTAAATGAGTGGGCATCTGTTAAGACTGCATTTTGGTGAAGGCAGAATTTTCTGAGACTAGTAGCCAAAGCAAAGTCCAGACTTGCTTTTTGACCATTGGCCCTAGGCAAGTTCACTGAGGTGCTGCCTACTTTTCACGCACTAATCAACTAGAAACTCAGTGTACTTCCCATACTTCAGATCCTATGATTCAAACAACAATTCAAGCCCTAACCGTGATTGATCTCAATATAGATAATTCAACCCACAGTGACTCCGTATAAAGGAAATTTATTAAAACCATTAGAATTCTGACGAAGAAAGACTCCATGAGAATTCTCATTCAAGCTAAGCCTTAATATACTGTACCACAGTCATTCTTAAAAAGTATATGAAACCAGAAATACCTGTATTAAATTCTTGCGGCAATGTGTCAAAGTAATTCTTGAATGTTGAAGAAGAATTGTATCTCTCCTTCATACTCCACAGTAACAGCATTGTCTCTGTTGAAATGCCATCAACTTTTTCCAATGTAGGAAACTGCATCAGGGGGTATATTACAGATTAGACCCATCATTTCGCAGATTAGGATAAAACTAAGAGGCACCCTCTGGATCTCTGTCATGATGCTTGAGCGCAGAGGCATGCATAAGAACTTAGGACTCTGCAATTTACGTTTCTAGAATTGGATAGTGCCTGCTGTGTAGCCAACCATATAAACTGGGAAAAGATCAAAAGACTTGATTTTTGCGGTTATCATTATCTACATATTTCAAAACTTGATTGGTCATCAACACCAAGAACTTTGCACCCCGAATCAGACTAGTGCCCTAAAACTCAGATAAACAAGTTTCACTGATGCATCAATTACAATTGTTCAGCTTCCTAGCAGCCTGGTGAGAATTTACAGCTCAATTATTACCACATGTTTTTTTTCTTTGCCAAGGATTCATGGTTTGCCCCAGCCAAGCACAGGAGCTATAACCAAGAAAAAAAAAATAATGGAACAAGATATTAAAGAGGACTACTTTATTAAACTGAAGAAAATATGATATCCAGAAAGAAAGAACTATGTGCCGATAAAGCTATAAAAATAAAAGGCTCTAAGTCCCAAGTTCAGGTAAACACCACCTGAGGTGATATATGGAAGAATGGTTTCGGCAGAAGTCTTGAGTTTAGCCTGTATCTAAATTGGACTTGTTTAATGGCCCCTCTCTTTCGCGTGGTCCACACTTCCGGTTAACATAATGTGTTCCAATGTCAAAATAACTCTTTAAGAAAGAAGTGAAACGTTACAGCATAGCAAAAGCCACAGGAATCAACCATTCAACACCAAAAGTACATACACTTCTAAAGTCTCCAAGATTTTACAACTTGGCTCAGGTTAAAATACTATTTGCACAAGTAAGAGCAACCATCTCACAAAAACTAATAATATCTCACAAATGTATGTCACTGGTTATAATCTCCGTTAATGCAGATTCCCAATGCATATCTGATCCTTCCCAAAGCAAGTTCATCTGAACCCACACAAGCGAAACCTAATAAAGCTATAAAGTAAAGAAATGTCTTGAGACGCAGAAATATACCATGTCAGACTTCTTCATAGCATCCTCACTAATAACAGCAGAGACGGGAATCTCTAAAGCAATGTCTCCAACGTTTAGATCTGTGACAGCAATGGCTCCCCTTCCAAACCCCTCAATATCTATTGAATGGATGAGCATAAAGGAATGAGTATAGAACCTTATGTCTCTCATTATTGACCAAATCTAGACAAAGCTAAAATAAAGTGTTGTGATACAATAAGAAGGTGCTACAGCTATAGAACATAGATTTGCCAGCCTATACCCATCATTTTTTCATAAAATCCATAGAAGCAATTGATTTGTTTGGTGTGGACTATACATCTGGGTACATCAGTAGTAGTACGGCTACTACATCTTTTATTTAGATATAATATTCTATTTAATTGGAGGTATCTCAACTGCAATTCCCTCTTAACAAATTATCTTCTCTTGATAGAAAAACAAATTAAATCAGCCTTCAGAAACTATGATTCCTTGATCTACAAAAGGGAAGCAGAGATTTGATCTTTTTAGTTGAAAAACTTACAAGCTATCCGCAACCTGTTTTTTACACCACTTTTTTCACCCCACTGTATTAGAAAGTTTTCCCTGTCACAATTCTGGGAGTTGATGACCGTGTATTCTGTAATGTTCTTATTCCCAAAGTCAAAGATCAGCTGAATAATTGCTTCCCCCAAATCTTGCAGGACGTCCTTGTGAGAGGAAGTATCATCCAGTAATGAGCTATTGACATGAGAAAGCATCGAATTTAGAGCTTCCAGTTCATTTTTCTGGGTGTAGTATCCCATGGGTGAACAGCTATCATCCTCGCGAAAATAGAGTTCAGCCTGCATGTTAGAGAGTCCATCAACTCAAATTAGAAACACTCACTCACAGTAGAACCTACACAGACATATTTGTCACCCCTTATCTATCTGCTCTAATCCCCCTTACTAAAGGTGATATTTAGCCAAAGGGCCACACAGAAGGACACATGCATAGTAGCACTTTACCTCATCCAGATGCATAATTCTTGATATTTGCAGAATTGATTCAGCAGTGCTATGCACCCATTTGGGATGCGAAGCACTCTTGAGCTGTATATGTACTTCCACATCATATCCCTTGCTTTGCAGTAATTTCTATCAGAAAAGGGATGGATAAAAGATACTCAGTTGACATACATGGCAAACTTAATAGGAGGTGCAAAACCAAGAAAAGACTTTCGAATACATTTTGGAATATAAATCCAAAGATATTGATGTAATTTCCATTTTCTCGCATTGAAAGCAACTGCAACAGATATACAGGTGTAGAACACCAGTTCATCATCTACTTGTTAGCAACACAAATTACATGGTTCTCTAGTGCTCTTGTTGTCCTTCACTCGCCTGTATTCATTACTCCCCCAACATGTGCTCTTTTAACAGACAAATGCACTACTGAACACATGTGGATATTCATCTAGAGCACATAAATAAATAAATAAATAAACCTGTGACCTTCTTTTTGTCAAATAGAGGGTCGCTTTCAGGGAGCTTAAGAACTATCGTATAGTTCTCGCCCGTGCACGGTAAACTGCTCAAAAGGCTTTTCTGCAACTGAAGGATAAGCATTTCATTAATGCTGAGGTTCCACCGTCAAGAATGTAAAAAGAATGAGCAATTAGATACAAGACTAGTGATGCAAGATCGACTCCGACACACAGTAAAATCCCAGTGAAAAACTGTAGTGCCCGCAAAAAATATGAAGAGCGAACAAGAATATGCAGTCCAACCATATCTTAAGATGAACAAGGAACTCATACTAGAACACGAAATCCAACACAGAATCAACACAAAATTAGAGAGAAGTACAGCATCATCACATACCACATCAACTCAAACTAAGCCAACTACACTTCCTTGGCACCATAAGAACCACAACTTCATATACTGCACATTACATTACACCCCCCCCCCCCCCCCACAAAAAAAAAAGAAAAAAAAAATCAAATCCCATGATACTCAAAGATGGGACCCTTCAGAAACCCTTGTAGAAAACCCGGCTTTCTTGACCATTCACTCTGTGAAAAAACGTTCTCGTTCTAGTTTCATCAGTCACGGAATCCTAAACGACCAAACAGAGCATACTAGAACCAGAAACTGGGTTCAGATTGTTGTATATCGAGAAAAGCACGAAAATGAGAAGCAAATAAGTACAAAGAAACTGAGAAAAATAGATGGTCACTTCGCAATCTTCCATTTCTCGCGAGTTTCAGCGAAGCTCCAAGAAGGAGTGTCGAGAAGGTCGCTCGTGTCGCCGGTCTTCCTCCTCGGCGTCGCGCCGTCTTCGTATTTTCTCTTCTTTTTCTAAATTATTTTTAAGAATGATTCCACTTTTTACCCCGACACGTAAGTTTCCAAACTTTTTTATTTTTATTTTATTTACCGTGATGGAGATAATAACGCGTGTAATTTTTTCAACCAATTTTTGTTGACATAAAAATTCATTTACATCAAAATATTCTCTTAGCAAAATACCCAGAAAAGAAAAAAAATAAGGTTTAATACCAATAGTGACAAATTTACCTCAAACTAATTTTTTGACTACGAAAAACCCCAAACTGATACACATATTAAATTAAACCGTCAAATGTACGAGTTTAGGATTTTACCCTCTGTTTGTCACAGGTGTACCGGTATGTAATTTTTTGTGGTATTAATCCAATTTAAGAAAAACTAACATATGGTAAAATTATCACAAATATACTGATTTCAAGTTTTTTGTTGTCAAAAAATTAGTTTGGGTAAAGTTGTCACATGTATAACAGTTTAAGATTTTTGGTGGTAAAAAAATCAATTTGAGGTAAATTTATTACAAATGTATGAATGTGAGATTTCTCATGGTATTAACCTAAAAAATAATGATTTGTTCGTAAAGTTTTTGTCCTCAAAATTAAGTTCTTAGCAAGCACAAATCTCGATGACATATTTTTATCTCTAGTTAATGCAAGTTTGATCATGCATTAATTAGATTGTTATTTTTTAAGGTTTAAATATTCTATTTTCTGAAATTAAGGATTTGAAACGCTATGAACTTTTTACTCTCAATTCAAATATATTACAAATTAAATACACACACAAAAAAAAGCAAAATGATCACTGTTGATGCTATATGATCGCTAGTTTAGTAGTCCATCTAATTGAGAAAACAACGTAAGAAATTAAAAAAGGATAAGTTGAAGTTATTGGATTATTATGCTTCACATGATAACTAACCAAAAAAAAATTCTTCTAAAGAGTGCTAGAGAACATTTGTTAAGAAACTAGGAAAGGAAATCATGCAATTTTTAATGCACCGTCTTTCTCATGTTAGATGTAATCGGTTCATTGAAAATTGAAATATTTTCCTATTAAGTATAATCGGGCATTTGTAAATAAGATTCATAAAGGCCAACAAAAAAAAAGATCCATAAAGAAAGGGACAATCTAAAAGATCAAAAAGTGATATTATAAGAATAAGAATGATCTAAAAAGATAAGTTAAAATAAATTTAACATTTAATTGGATCTGTTTATTTGTTTGATCTTCGCTAGATGCACGACATTCGTAAATTTAGGTGTCGGCAAAGAGCCACTTCTCTCTCTCTCCTTACCTCAAAAGTCCATTAATCCTATCTTAAAGAATTTTCTTTTTCTCCATAATTTCCTAATTTCTGAACTTCTTTTTAGTTAATGAAACCAAATAAATGTAGAATATTATAAAACACACTTAGAGAATCTCTCTCTCTATATATATATTTCTACATATTTCTGTGTATATATATTATCTATGTGTGGGTGTATACAAGTTCTTCTTTAGGGTTACCTCCAACATTAACACATAAGACTCTAATTTGTAAGGAGATGATCAAGCTCCTTGTAATGAGTACTTTTCTCGCACTCTCCACTTACTTTGTTTCCAACTGAGGTTGATATTTGACACATTGGATATCATGGATTTAGTTTCACAAAAGATTAGTTTTAAAGAGTTTCAATGCTCCTTGACACCAATTTTCCCTAAGATACAAAAATTAAACAGCTGGCCTAGGGTCGACAAAAAATTGACCAATCCTTGATCGAGGAGTAACAAGACCCAAAAGAACTTTTCAACTTCAAAAATGGGTTATGCTTGTCAAAACGAGTCTTTTGACGCTCATACTACCACCCGAATCATCAATTTTTAACCTCTCGGGATTGGTAGCCCTTTTTATGTAGTATTGGGAAGTTGTAATTTCCGGATTTCAACCTCAAGTTACGAAATTAGAAGTCACAAGCACTCCAACACAACAAAAATTAGGTCAATTAGACATCCGATGAGGAAGTTATAGCCGGTCAACAATCAGTCGAACTTTCATGATATCTGAAAAGGTCTTGGATCCCAAAACCAAATCTAGGGATCTCTATTGGACGAAACTTTCTAAATCTCTAAGTTATGATAAATCATGATTTTTGTAGAGTCCAGAGCCTTAGGCCCTTGATATGGGCCAAAATCTTGGGTCCGTGATTTTGCAATTTTACATATCAATATTAGGCTCGTCGGAACGCTCTTTTCACTAGTTTTCTGACACTGTAAAAATTATGCGACTCGGATGTCAAATTTGCAAGTGATTAGACCCACGAATGCCAATATGTAGGTCCCCATTGTGCATTTTTGGAAAACAAGCATTAATTTATAGAGCACTCTCTCTTCAATAAGATGACCTGAACGCCGGTCATCCTACGTCATTCACACATGTCATATTCGATTCCCACATCATTTTGCATTGATGACCCAGTTTGTTTTGATGTCTGCAAAACCATCATTTACTAATGATTTTTGCCGATAAGTTAAACTTATGTTTTGGCCATTCAAGCAAGTGACCGGAATTCGGATATCGAACACTCCCAGTGGTTGAAAAATTAGTATAAATTACATATTGTATTACATGTCCAACCGTGAGACTCCTCTTCTACGGAGGTTCCAATTTCCAACGACTAGTCTTACTTGGTTTTTTACATTTTGTATTTACATATTAAACCGTGAGGAACCTCCTATTGTAAATCACAAGTGAAGACACTTGAATGTGAAGTGAAAAGCCTTCAAGGCTCGGGATCGAGATTGTATTTCGGAGAGTCGGCTCCGGAGAGTCGGCTCCGGATCGACCAACCTTTGTACTTGGATTCGACTAGTGGGAACGGAGAGCGGAGCAGGCAGGGGGCCATCGCCATAATTCGGGCGATAATTTGTTGATGCTTTGACCGTGTGTGCATCGCGTGTTTGATAAATTGCTTATATGTTCTTGGTGCTTAATTGTCGAATATTTGGCTTCTTTATTTGATTACCCGGGCGAACAATTGGTATCAGAACACGTGCTTGAAAACTGCGTGTGTTTTGCTTGTGATCGATCGAAATTTTTTGACCTTAAAGATCATGGCTTCTAATTTCGTCGGTACCGCCTTAGGCGAACGGCAATCGATCGTTAGACGCACTTTGTTTCCAGGATAAACCATAAATATTGGAAAGCAAAGGATGAGAATTTCTACTCGATTGCGAGATTAGGATTTGCAGCGGTGGCGTTATAAATGGTCCCCGGGAGCTGACTCAGAATGTAGATGGAGAAATGGTACCATGAAGTGATATTGAGCGGAATGCAAATGACACTGAACAAGTTCCAGTTCAATGTTAAAGCTATCAACTTGCTTCATTGGGTTTTTCATGCTAATGAATTTAAACCGAAACGTCTGCTTGTGAGAGTGCAAAGGAAATCTGGGAGAAGTTAGTAGCTACTTATGAAGTCAAGAAGTTTCACATAAGCGTGCTCACTCGCTCATACGACCTTTTCACTACGAATGACAGAGAGTCCATTGTTGCGATGTTTACTCGGTTTACCAATATATAATCAGATTGAAATTTGTAGTAAAGGATTAATCTGGTAGGAGCTCGATGAGAAGATACTAAGAGAATTGCCTAAGGCTTAGGAAGCAAATGTCGATGCAATTGACAAAACTCACAACCTTTCGAAGATTTATTGGACAGTGTATACTGCATATACAATGCCAATACATCATATGTAGCCGTTTGAATTCCAAACTCTTGTCTGTATAAATGTCATCTATCATGATTCCATAATCCCATGTAGGGGGAGCAATGTGGATGCACAAGTAGAGAAAGCAAAGCGCCATCCTGTGAAGCAATATACTGAAGCCACTTCTCATAGGAAAGCAGGCGAGCAGCTTATGAACAGCAAAACACAGAACAGAAGCAGGATTACCAGGAGGAAAGATCCTCTAATTCAAAATGTCACGGACCCCATCCTGTGAAGCAATATACTGAAAGTCAGGATTGTCAAAACTTTGGGCCTAGTTGTGGCTAGCAACATAGATGAGAACTGAAATGAGAGTTGTCGAGTAAATCAAAGATCCTCTTGAGATAGCTAATAGCTTCATTTGTCAGCTCCTCGCTCTACACAGAGGAAAACCAAAATAAGCAACAAATTTTTATGCTATTTAAAACAGCGTCAGTAGAAACAAATAAGCATTCAATACCAAAGACCTGGTTGACCTAAATGTAATGCCAAATAACAACAAACAAGATCGTTCTGCAGCAGCAGAGAGGCACCAGTTCCAGGTAGTTTACCCATTGAAAAATTGACCACTTGACACGCACATGCCACTGTCCTCAACCTAGTGCAAACATGCCAAGATCATCCCCCTAGCACCTCAGCAACCACAGAAACTTAAAGGAGAAACTTAAAGGAAGATCAATATTCCAATCTCCAGAGAAGAAAAGTGAGGGGATCATTAGACAACTAAAGATGAAGACAGATTGAGTTGAGTGGAAAAGAAGCTCACTAATACCATTTTATATATTGACAGTGACCCCATGAGTGTATTCACATAACCAGTACGTAGCACTCATTGCCCCAGAATGATAAGTTATTTCGTATACTGAGAGAAATAAAATAGCTACGATCAAAAGACCTTCCAGACATCAAGCGAGTTTTGTGATTCAAGGTCTTCGAAAAACAATTTTGAGTAAGATCTCATATCACATCACGAGACTACAGCAAAAACAGTTGTAACTCCAAGCGAATACAAAAATAGCATTTTACTTGAGCTAAAGCAATAAAGTGAAACTCGACACTAAGATGCAGTCATGAAACAAGAAGCCATCAACATATCGCTCCAAGCAAACAACACATAAACTTAGTTGTAGCCTTTTTACAATTCATCTCCAATAGAGAGGTACCTGATCAGGACTTATTTTAAATGAAGATGGAATTAGCTTCTCCGCTAGATTAAGATCATTGGCATAAAGAAACTTGCTTAGAACAGTCCAAGTTGTCTCCAGACGTCCTTTCACTATGAACAGCACCCAGAGAAAGAGGTATCCTGTGAATCTCAGCCCACGTTCATTCACTCCTTCAGACAACTTATCTAGAATAACCCTCTCACTCCTGACTCCCACTATTTCAGAAGGTTGTAGACTCGTCTTGAAACATTTGACCTGTCAAAGATGTGAGCTGAGGCAACATGAACAAATGCCAAAGACAACATAACAGGAGATATGTCTGCTAGAATTTCCTTATATTAGCCAGGGAAACTACTGATGCTAGCTATCAGAACTGCTTCGAACTTAAAAAACAGTTTCAATCAATGTACAAAAACTCTGGAAAAGGAACAAAACAGGCGGACGTAAAACAGGTTCTGATGAACTGATACGCTATTGGGAGCAGAAGAGGAGACCCGAAAATCATTTAGCTCTGCATCACTGAGGGTACCATCCCCATCATGATGACAGAAAATGAAAATCCACTTCAGGGCTCTGACACAACGAGGTTGTAGAGTTTGCATCTCCAGATCCAATAGTGGGCTGGTTAGATGAAGAACAGCCTTTTGCACATTATAGAAAACCTCCGGAATCTGCAGGCCTAAAAATGCTCAACTAAGAAAGAACATTACTAGATCACTATAACTAACACAAGAGAGCTGAGCATTATACGAACCTGAATTTGTTTGAAAGCTTAACAATCAATACAAGTTTTGATCTCCCAAAATTGCTGCATTATCGGTGTCGTCACTCAGTCCAAGCTAATTTGCAGATGCTCCTCTCTCAAATCTAGCTTGCAACCCACCACTATAACTGGCACTTTATCTAAAGATGATATTAGAAGAATTCCGCTCAGTGATTCAGACACCATAAGGTTTTGCCTATCAAAGTACAATGACCAGGAGTAACAGTTTTAGCAGGAGGTTCCAATTCTTAATCATGGATTGCAGGCAATCAAGAAACAATGGGACAACCAATTGCAATACCTAACCTCTAATCGACCATGTTCTGGAAGCCAAAAGGTACTCAATCAATCAAGGCTAGCAGGCTGATCACATGCATAAGTAAGAACCACACCATCAGCCCGCCTCAGCTCTTCACTCAATTTATTTCTGTCCACCACTCTGATTTCAAATTCATACAAAAACAAATATCGAATGAACTAACACAACCCCAGTTCAAAACACATAACTAAACTCTTTGATCATGATAGCTAAGCAGAATAGTTTAGAGAGCACCTTGGATAGCTGTCAATAATCATATTCAATGCACGTCACAGATTACAGGGTTGATTTGAAAACTAAAAGTACTAAAAGTAAAACTTAAAAAACATTTCTACAAACACAAAGAAGAAAACTTGAGATGAAAAGTTCATAGAGTTTTGGCATAGCTTGAGTGTCTGTGCTCCTTCTGCATTCCTTCTATTTATTGACACTGAATACCCCTCAACAGTAATTACATTTCTCCATGTGAACCTCCATCATTCAACTGCTCTCACAACTCCATGACTTCCTCTACTTCCACGATCTTTGATGGCTGCTCCATCGTGCTTGAATTTGCTCGCATTCAGCAACTGTTCCCGCTTTCAAATTCAAACAGGTTGAACTCCTCTTGTTCCATGCTTTAGTATATCGAACAACTTTTATAGGCTCTAGGTTGGGCCCTGACTTCTCATTTTCGATATTATCTATTTCTTTTGTCTTCGACCTAATATATGAACAATTTCTCTCTTTACTAACTGCATAATAGGGCGTAATTTTACACTACTAAACGACAAGCATAATATCTGAGCTCAGCCAATTTGAGGTGAAAAGGCATTCAAAAAAGAAGAAACAAAAAGGCGCCTACGAAAGAGACTTTCAATTTGAGCTCAATTTCTTTTACAGTTTTTAATAATACAAAAGTACAACACCATCAAGGAAAAAGTTGTCTGTTCTTCCCTGCAACTAGCTGCGCAATTTTTCCATAAGAGAAAAGCACCTTCAATACATAGATGAAGACATCATTCCCTCAACTTTATATTACACAGTAAATGAAGCTGATGGTAATATATGCAGCCAAAAAGGGGTGGCATCCAGCATAATTCTTCAAAGCAGGCACTTTATGAATCTTCTTAAACTAACCAAAAGCAACATGTACACATCTTCAATCTCAAGACACACAACACAATTGATTTGACCTCATTTCCTGGTGGTGCTCTCAATGGAAATTGGAAATGCAAGCCTTCAAATTCTATCCAACTACAGCCAAATAACAGCTAAATGTTTTTTCTCAGGTATTAGCTTCCATGTTTTGCAGATACCTCCTACATTCATACAGTTGAGACACTCATTGACGTAGAGATTAATGAATCTGCCCGTGCTTGTGGAGACCACGAAACTATTCGTCTATATTGATCTCCAGTAGGACTAATTTAACTGTTGGTTGTTCATTTACTATGGAATAGCCTCCAACTATTACAACAAATGCATATGGGGTAATCTTCCTGCAAGGCCCTGCACAAGACGTCTGCTTAACATGGGGCAAGACATGCGAATAACCAAAAAGAAAGATATATTTTACACCTTTCAGTTCCAAGAAGCTGGATAAAATCGGGTGAAGGTTGTAAAAGATGCATGCCAATTGAATAACCAAATTATTTTTAAGGCAACATATAGGTAATTCCAAAGTCATGTTGGCTCGCCTGAAGTGATGGTGCAATTGCAGCAAAGATCAACAACATCAAGTTAACCCCAATAAAGGGTACTGGCATAGGGCAGTAGATCAATGTGCAATCTCAAGGATCCAGAAACCGCCTTGCATTTCATCGAGGCCATCCTAGTGATCACAAAGCTAGGAAGCTCATCCCATTTTGTGCTGCTAAGAAGCCTATAAATATAGTGGTGGTAGATTGAACATAGAACACATGTACCATCACGAAGGCAACAGGTTACAACCCTTTGCCTTCAATTTTCTTTCCAGACCAAAGAACTTCAATCCCGATAACACTAGATCTGCTGTCTTCTTCTGCATGTGTTCAACCAGCATGTCGTCGTAAACAATTGCGTCTGATTCCTTCAAAAGCTTGCGCTCTTGCATACATGAAAAGACTTTTCTAGCTTCTTCTATTGTCCCATGCTTACAAAATCCAGAGATGACAGCAGAGTACGCAACATCACTTGGAGGGAAGCCCTCTTGCACCATCTCATTCAGGACTTCAACCACTTTCTCAGCCTGCCCTGACTTACTAGCATGGAGAATTGTCAGAGAATATTTGAACTCCATGGGTCCACTCGTAACACTGGCCAGGCAATCACGGATGAGCATCATTGTTGCGTCGATCTCCCCGGTTTTGCCGAGTCCTTTAGCGAGAGAGCAATATGCATCTATAGAGGGGAGACACGACATCTCCATTATCCTGTTATAACATGCACATGCCTCTTTTATTTCCCCGAGCGCAACAAGACATTCAATGGCGATACTGTAAGTCAAGGAATCAGGCTCGATTTGGGTGTTCTTCATTTCATCAAAGAGAGACATTACTGATTTCACATCCCCAGACTTTTGCAAAGCCCCCATCAGGATATTGTAGATCGACACGCTGCAGTAACCTTTTACTTTCAAGTCCCTGAAAACATCTAAAGCAATTGGTATCCTCTCTTCCTCACAAACAAAAGATGAGAAGAAACTAGAGAGATCGTTTATCACGGAAAATCCAAACTTCTCCATCTGCATCAGCAACTTGCAGAAATCCTCCATTCTTCTCATCTCGGCATAAGAAACCAGAATGGGATTAACTGTCCCAGAATCTGGCTGGAGATCCTCCTGCAACGTCATAAAGAAAAGCTTGTGAGCCTTATCAACCTGCTTGACACTACACAAGCCTTCAATGAGAGAGTTATAGATCCGCAAGTCAGCTCGATATCCTGAGTCAATTAAATCCTTCAACAAGCCACAAGCAGATTCAACTTTGCCACCTGCAACAAACGACTCGACTAATACGCCATAAATCGCCCGATCAATCAAAATTCCTTTTGCTTTCATCTCCTTAAACAACTCAAAGGCCTTGTCCATTCTCTTTCCTCTACACAATCCCTTAACCAAGGTTCCATATGCCATAACATCAGCCTCCACACCATCTCTCTTCATTTCCTCCCACACCCCTAAACATCCGTCTAAATTCCCTTCCGAAACCAATATCTTAACCATTGCCGTGTATGCAAAAACATCCGGTCTGCACAAGTTTGCTCTCATTTTAGCCAAAATCTCCATCATTTCATTAATCCTCCCCGCCTTACACAATCCCTTTATCAGCATCATGTAAGTGACACTATCCTCAACCAGACCGTCATCCCTAAAATCACTGTAAACTGACAATGCCAGATCCAAATGATCAGTCCTCACCAACCCATCAATAATCTTGTTATACAAGAACACACGTGGCTTCACGCCGAACTTCTTCATCTTCTCATACACATAGAAAAGCCTCAATCCCCTGTTGGAATCCGCATGCATCCTAATCAAAATCTCGAATTGCTTCTCGCTAGGTGGCTTCCCCTGCGAGTCCATCAACTCGGGCACCTGGTCAGCAGCTCGGAATTTCTTGTTCCTATTCAAGCAATAAGCAAATGCATTATAGGCAGCATAGTTATGCCTATAACCCTTTTGCCTACCTGCCCAAGCAAAGAACTTGGAGGCGACCGCGGGGTTATTTTCCGCCTTGAGCACCTCCGCAACGAGGCCGGGCGTCACGCGGCGGAGCTTGCCGAGCTCGGCGACGACAGGCGGCCCCCAGCTGCCGCGGTTCCGGCGGAATGCATCGACAATGAACCGGGCGATCGGAGAGAGGTGGCGGGAGGCAGCGAAGGAGGAGGGAGGCTCGGGCGCCAAGGGCGGAGACTGGAGCGGGCTGTGGTGGTCTGGGTCCCATTTGTGGAGGTGGAAGGGAGCCGGGGGGTTTGTGGGTCTGGGGCTTTGCCGAGCGGGGATGGTCTTGCGGGAGGAGAAGAGGCCGCCGTAGACGACGGGGCGGTTCTGGGAGGGCTTGCGGTGGCCGTAGAAGAAGTATGGCTTGAAGGGCTTCGGTGCAGGAGGGTGGTTGGGTGGCATTTGTAGCCTTTTTAGGGTGTCGCCGCCGCCGCCGCCGCCGCCGGCGGACGGTGGAGAGGGGGCAAATTTCGTTCTCTTGAGAATTTCGTCGAACACCTCATCGACACCTCTGGAATGCTCTGTGCCGATGAAGACCGAAGACGGTGATTGCGAATCGGGAATTCCACTTCGCAACCTGAACGAGCAAACGACAGATGTACGATCAAAATCGCGGCCGAATCATCTCCGAAGAGGACGAAGTCGCGGCTATGGAGGAAGAACAGCAGCAGCAGCACTGGAACTGGAGAATCGATCTCCTCTCTCTCTCAAGTTGTTCCGCTTTATTTCATTTCATTTTATTCTATTTATATCAAAAATGGAAAAAAACCTAATTTAGAGGAAAATTAATTTTATTTTAGTGTCCAAAGTGAAAAATTGCAAAGATAACCCTCGGCTATCTTTTTAATATATATAATTAATGCCGCCCAAAAAAAATCCTAAAATTATGCCCGCTGTAACATTAATATCTCAAAATTTTTGGTGCCGTGGCACGACTACACCGATAATTATTTTTTCCACACCGATACGAGTTTAAGATATTAATGTTACAAGAAACATGCGTTCAGGGAACCGCGCTAAGAAATAGTCTACGGTTCCTATTGCTCTAGATTTATTCTTCTGCGCTAAACATCAGAAGCTAAAGTGCTTGACCATGAGTTCCACACAAAAAGGATGTCTCGGCTTGCGGCCATGATTTCTTGGGGCCCCGATGGTCGTCCTTGCCCATAAACAAAATTAAACTGCCTATACCCCATTCCTAGCGACTTCCAATTTCACGACGTATTCCTCATTGCCAATAAGAGTTACCTTTTCCACTTCTTAAAAGAAATTGTAACAAAGTCCTACTGTGAATTAAAAGTTTTACGACTATTCCAAGGTCTCCAGTTAGTTTTGCCAACGAAATGATGGTTGATTGGAGCCGACAGATTCTCGTTTTCAAGGCAAAACGTGTTATATCATCCATCCTTTCAGCATCGCCATGCCTCTTAAACATGTTGCTCTAACAGCTCTGCCACATGAATGCACCATAAGAACAGCTTTTGGCAAGTAAATCCTAGTATATGTTCTGAGTCTCTATATACACTTGTCTAGGTAAAGTAATGTCTCTAAGTGAACTATTTCCTGAGTATTCCTTTTATTTGTTAGGGGAGGGCATGAGAAATTCAAGGTTGCAGTTGTGAAATGCCGATTTAGCAGGTGCCTTTCCAATCAAAATATATCAAGCAGGCTTTAAGAAAAAGGAATTTGTCAGACTGCAGTGAAAATCACTTATCAGATTGCAGAGTTAATGATGCAACGTAAGAAAGAAATTTATAACCTAAACTGATTCCCAAGAGAAAATTCAAATAGCCAGATGCAAAATAAGAGCAACAGAACCCCTGCATAACCAAAATCCATGGTCTTCTGGACTTCAAAGCTGGAAAAGAAAAAACAACCTCTCAAGAATAACTTTTGCCCAAATGGACTTGTCCATCCAATTGAAGTTCATGGTGAAAATGAAAAAGAAAAAAATGAAACGACAAAAAAAGTCCAAGTGCAGCCCTATGGCTGCAACAGTGCATGACATGTAATCTATATTTACAAATAACATGCAACCACTTTAAGTGAAAATGACATACACTGGCACAGGAAATCTTAGGGTAACGCTCATCATATCGCAGAAGCAAATTTGCCCATTTCATTAACTAGTATTATGCAACCGCAGCATTCAAATCCTCCTGGGTGGATTAAGCTCACCCATTGAAGAAAACTAGAACATATCATCCAGCTATAAAGGAGTCCTGCATCATAAATGTAAGATTGCATGAATGGTTGGTGAAACATACGATACGATACGAACGTAAGAATTTACGATTCTCTACCGTTCAGGAGGACAACCACAACTTGCACTGTTGGTCTTTATAATAGCATCGAACTAGCAGCAGAAAAAATAAAAGAAAATGTACAAGCACACCAGAAAGACCTTGGTTCTCTCAGGCCAACCTAACTAAGGAACTCGAAAAGCTGCTAGATGGCTTCTCACCAAATCTTGACCAGCCATCACTGGCTCCAACACCAACCACTGCCAGCTCTGGCGATGACGCCAGCCGTTGCCACCTCCAGCGCCAGCCATGGCATCTCCTTTGATTTGGATACTCATGCCTCTGACCCTCCTACTTAGTTTGTTTAAATCGCAAGCTTGGACGACAGTTACAGCTGAGTTTAAGATCAGTCTCGTCTCTTTAGCTAGCTTCAATAGATTATATTTAAGTTTTGATTTTTTGTGTATGTTGAGGTTTTTAAGTGTTGTTGACAGGTTTTTTTTTTTTTAATCTTTTTAAGTGTTTTGGGCCTTTCCGATTTTGCACTTCTATAATATTTAGAAGTTAGGAGTTAGATCGGATATTAAGAATAGAGCAGTGTCAGTTTTGGGTATAATTTTCTCGGCTGTAGCATGCTTCTTTATGTGTTTACTGCAACTAGTAACTTATTTTGGTAGAAATGCTTATCCTCGGAATTTTTTAGAACTTCACCGAATTTTACGATTCCCGATTTAATTAGGTTTCCTATTCGGAAATTAAGGTTTACGATTCACAAATCTCAATCTAACAACACTGCCTGTAGCTGACATAGAATAGGGAATGTCATATAAACGAGTGGTTATCTGTTGCTACAGCATTTTGGTGAAGGCAGAATTTTCTGAGACATGTAGCCAAAGCGAAGTTCACACTTGCTTTTTGACCATTTGCCCTAGGCAAGTGCTGCCTACTTTCTATGCACTAATCAACCAGAGACTCAGTGTATAACTCAGTGTACTTCCCATACTTCATATCCTATGATTCAAACAACAATTCAAGCCCTTACCGTGATTGATCTCAATATAGATAATTCAACTCACAGCGACTCCATACAAAGGAAATTTATTAAAACCATTATGATTCTGACGAAGAAAGACTCCATTAGGATTCTTATTCAAGGTAAGCCTTAATATAATGTACCAGAGTCACTCTTAAAATGTATATGAAACCAGAAATACCTGTATTAAATTCTTGCGGCAATGTGTCAAAGTAATTCTTGAATGTTGAAGAAGAATTGTATCTCTCCTTCATACTCCACAGCAACAGCATTGTCTCTGTTGAAATGCCATACACTTTTTCCAATGCAGGAAACTGCATCAGGGGGTATATTACAGATTAGACCCATCATTTTGCAAAGTAGGATAAAACTAAGAGGCATCCTCTGGATCTCTGTCATGATGCTTGAGCGTCGAGGCATGCATAAGAACTTACTCTGCAATTTACATTTCTAGAATTGAATAATGCTTGCTGTGTAGCCAACCATATAAATTGGGAAAAGATTAAAAGACTTGATTTTTGTGGTTATCATTATCTACATATTTCAAAACTTGATTGGTCATCAACACCAAGAACTTTGCACTCCAAATCAGACTAGTGCCCTAAAACTCAGATAAACAAGTTTCAGTGATGCATCAATTATAATTGTTCAGCTTCCTAGCAGCCTGGTGAGGATTTACAGCTCAATTATTAGCGCATGTTTTTTTCCTTTGCATTCATGGTTTGCCCAGGCCAAGCACACGAGCTATAACCAAGAAAAAAATATAACGGAACAAGATATGAAAGAGGAGTACTTTATTAAACTGAAGAAAATATGATATCCAGAAAGGAAGAACTACGTGCTGATAAAGCTATAAAAAAAAAAGGCTCTAAGTCCTAAGTTCAGGTAAACACCACCTGAGGTGATGCACGGAAGAATGGTTTCCGCAGAAGTCTTGAGTTTAGCCTGTATCTAAATTGGACTTGTTTAACGGCCTAAGCATCATTGACCCCTCTCTTTCGTTTGGTCCACACTTCTGGTTTACACAATGTGTTTTAATGTTGAAATAACTCTTTAAGAAAGAAGTGAAATGTTACGTTGTCACGCCCCGAACTCTCACGGACTCGCGACATCCCTTGCTGGTCGATCATTGAATGCGACGTCCCAGGCAATGTCGCCGACCCAACTCAAACATCAGAGATTTAGCACATGCGGAAACAAAATGAAACAACCCAGACAATTACTAAGAACAAAGGGGTAGCAATAGTACACTTCAATACTTGCAATTCATGCACTTGGTAGATATATACAATATTCACAAAAGTCAACTGCCAACTGGGCCAAAAACGACAGAACCACATTCAACAAAAGAGACCGTGGTTCGTCAACTTATCTACTCTACAAAATAGGTCACTAAAAAAAAACAGGGTCCTTGACCCGTCTTCGATCCCCGAGATTATCCTTGTAGGGTCTCCAATCAACTACGGTCGCGGACCTGAAATGGTTTGGTTAAACAACCATGAGAATACATTTCAGTAAGCAGACAACCTAAACCCCACGTAGGCCAATGCGTACCCAGACGAGTCTAAAAATGCAATCTAGCTATTCACATAACAAATTTCACATGCTTACCTCAATTGCTCGAGCGTCAATAACATGTACATTCACTAATTCAATTAAGTACAATACACATGCGCATACATTCAACTTTCTCATGACCGGGGTCAACACCCCACAGGTTCTTTTTCGCCACCCGCGTCAACACGCTCCAGGCTGGCAGCCCTCCGATCAATCCGGGCTTTGTCCCGCGTCATCACGCTCCAAGACTTTTCTCTCGACCTGGGTCAACACCCTACAGGTCCTTTCTCACAACCCGGGTCAACACCCTACAGGTTGGCAGCCCTCCGATCAATCCGGGCTTGTTTAAGCAACCACACACGCCATACAATTCACTAGAACCAAGTATCGATCACATGTCAAGCTAACACAAGCACCACATCTATCACTGCAATTCAAGCGCACATAAAGTGTGTCAACCTACCACAAGAGACCAACGAGAATGGCAGTCAATCGAGCATTGAATCACACAAACAACCAATGCTCTTGACATAGATTCCACCATCAGACAAGCTATAAGTTCAACCACAATTTCGGCCGTAACCCACCACAAAATCAACCACGCTTTGCACATCAAACAACTGAGATTCTAACAATTAAAGTCACAAATGCATACTCGCAATCGGTCATCTCAAGGCAACAACAACCAGCCATAGAAACAACGAAGATTATACACCAATCGAGTGTCAAATCAACCTACTAATCCAACAATAATTCCCCACGACACAACTTGCCACTCCGACACATTCTAATCCGCATTTCATTCAATAACCCAACCAACGTCACTTCCTCATCCCACTACGATCCAGCCATCAAAACAACAAGCAACATACGCAATTCGGGCACTAAATCAGCCCACACCTCCAGCAACGCTCAACCGCAACATAGCTCGCCATTTCAACACGATTTAACACACATTTCACTCGATAACCCGATCGATGTCACTCCATCAAACCAGCCATCGAGACCCGCCATAATCCATCATGAATCACCATAAATCAGTCCCCATTTTCTCCTTGATTCACACATCCCTCGGCTCAAAAACTCGCCACTAGAGGAACATCATTTCAGCTATGGAGCAGCCCCCATGGCAGCACACAAATCATCGCCATTCAGTCCGCCATTTCAACATATAAAGGCCGACACTCAAACCTACGAACCAGACAAAGGCAGCCACTAAACCAGCCCCTAGATCCGACTCAAATAGTCCTCAATCAGCCATTAAACTCCCCTAAACAGCCCTTAACCAGACTACACAGAATACCCAATGTCCTAAGAGAGGTTTAGGGAGTCGCTTACCCCGACTTGAGCGAGAGAACAAGGCTGGGCAGCAAGGAAAATTGCCGGGACAGCGGCGACGGCGACGATCGGCGAGGCTCTCGGCCACAGCCGGGCGACAAGGAGTTCCGGCTGAGGCAACAGCAGCTCGTCGGCAGCAAGGGAGGACCGGGACCTCGCCAGGACGGCAGCAGTTCTGGCGTCGAGCGGCGGCCCACGGCGGCGACGGGAACAGGGGCGGTGAGGGCAGAACAGGGGAGGGAAACGGTGGCCAGAACAGGGGAGGGGGTGGTGTCGGGTGGCCGGCCAGGCGGTGGGGTGGCGGTCGGTGGCTGGGAGGGAGGCTGGGTGGCGGAGGTGAGGCGGCGGCGGCCAGAACGGCGGCACGCGGCGGCGACGAAGCTCGGAGCCCGAAACAGGGGAAGACGCCGGGGAAAAGAGAAACAGGGGGAGAGGAGGTCGCGCGGCGGCCGGAGGCGGCACGGCGACGTCGCGGACGGCAGGGCGACGGAGTGCAGGTCGGCGAACGACTGGGCAACGCCGGACTGCAGCGAACGCACCAGTGAGCTGCTGCTCGCGAGCAGCGCGGCAAGGCCGGCGAGCAGCGGTCGCGGGCGACGAGCGGCGGCACGGCGCGGCTCGGTCGGGCAACGACGGCGCGAGGCGGTAGGCGGCGGTGGCTGGGCTGGTCGCTGGCAAGATGTGATCGAGCGAGCAGCAAGCAGGAGTAGAAGCCAGAAATAATGGCGTCGGGGGCAAGCCAGCGAAGGAGAAGAAGAAGAGAGGAAGAAAAGAAAAGAAAAAGAAGAAAAGAAAGAGAGAGAGAGGAGAGTGGATAGGTCTGACAGAAGGGCACACGTGCGAAGGGGGAGGGCGAAAGTGACCGGAGAGAGAGAGGAATAAAAGAAATATAAACATTCAAATATTAATTGCGATCCAAAGGCCCAAATTCAAAATCGAAAGCGATCTACCGGTCCAAAATAAGCCTCGCATATAAAAAGGGACAAAGGCCAAATTAATTAGACCAAGTTATAACGAGGGATGTCTACTAGTCCAAATTCGCACCTGGTCAAAAACTCTCCTTTTTCCATCATTCCTGACAATCTCAACGCTGGCTACAATAATATTGACACCGTCCAATTTATTTCGTCCTGAAACTCCCGAAAATCGACTGCCAAGTTCGGAGTCTAAATAACGGCCAAATTTGATCGAGTGCGATTCTAGCGAAATCTCTAATTTAAAATGATAACCGGGAGTGATCAGTTCCCGGGCGAGATTTTACTATAAGCACACTGACAAATTACGCGTTTTATAAATCCCAAAAATGGGTCGAAATTCGGAATGTCACAACTCTTCCCCCCTTACAAAAATTTCGTCCTCGAAATTTACAATTCCACCCAACTATTCAAACAAATGGGGGTATTGGTGTCGCATCAACTCTTCGATTTCCCACGTCGCACCTTCAGTTCCATGGTGCTCCCAAATTACCTTGACCATCGGAATTATCTTGTTCCGTAACACTCGTTCCATTCTGTCGTCAATCCTGACTGGCCTTTCCACGTACGACACTCTATCGTCCACGTCTATTTCCTCGTAGTTTAGCACGTGGGTCGGATCCGGTTCGTATTTCCTTAGCATAGACACGTGGAATACATTGTGAACTTGGGACAAATTTGGCGGTAGCGCGAGACGATAAGCCAAGGTGCCTATTCTCTCTAAGACCTCGAATGGGCCCACGTACCTCGGGCTCAATTTTCCTTTCTTACCAAACCGTGACAATCCTCTCATCGGCGATACCTTGAGGAATACGTGGTCCCCTACTTGAAACTCCAAAGGCCTACGTCTCCGGTCTGCATAATTCTTTTGGCGGTTCTGCGCGGTTTTGAGTCGGTCCCGGATAACCTTGACGGTTTCAATTGACTGTTGCACTAACTCTGGACCCGTAATACTCCTCTCACCAACTTCATCCCAACACAACGGTGTTCTGCACGCCCTGCCATATAGTGCCTCAAACGGTGCCATCCCGATACTCTGCTGATAACTATTGTTATAGGCAAACTCAACCAATGGCAACTGTTCCTCCCAACTACCTCTAAAATCCAATACACATGCCCGTAGCATATCTTCCAAGGTCTGAATCGTCCTCTCCGACTGGCCATCTGTCTGCGGATGATAGGCTGTGCTGAATTGCAACTTAGTCCCCATAGCCGATTGCAGACCTTTCCACAAATTTGCAGTAAATCAGGGATCACGGTCCGAAGTGATTGATACCGGTACTCCATGAAGACGAACAACCTGTCGCACATATAACTCTGCCAGCCTTTCTAGCTCGAAGTCCTTTCGCACCGCCAGGAAGTGCGCTGACTTGGTCAATCTATCCACTATCACCCATATAGAGTCGTGTCCCCTCTGGCTTCTTGGCAATCCCGTTACAAAATCCATGGTAATATGCTCCCATTTCCATTCTGGGATTTCCAACGGTTGCAACATTCCACCAGGCTTACAATGCTGTGCCTTCACTTGTTGACACGTCAAACACTTGGCCACATGCTTGGCCACGTCTACTTTCATTCTATTCCACCAATAGTGCTGGCGAAGATTCTGGTACATCTTAGTGTTTCCCGGGTGAATGCTATAATTGCTCTTGTGAGCCTCCGACAAGATCTCTTCTTTAAGCTCCAAATCATCGGGCACGCACAATCGTCCTCGAAACTTAAGAATTCCATCCTCGGACACCTGGAAGTCCGGTTTCCTCTTAGTGTCATCCATACTCACGATTTTCTGAATCTCAGGGTCCGTAGACTGCAATGCCTTGCTCTTGGCTTGCACCTCTGGCTCGATCCTTAATGTCGCCATCAGACTGGAGAGGTGTCCTATCTCGAGCTTAAATTCTGAGTCCCGCACTCCTTCCAATAAAATCCACTCTTTAACCAACAAATGCGCGATGCTCGATTTCCTGCTCAATGCATCCGCTACCCGGTTCGCCTTTTCGGGGTGATATAATATGTCACAGTCATAGTCCTTCAGCAATTCCATCCAGCGTCTCTGCCTCATATTCAATTCCTTCTGCGAAAACAAATACTTAAGGCTCTGATGGTCCGTGTAAATCTGGAACTTCTCTCCACATAAATAGTGCCTCCAAATCTTAAGTGCGAAAATAATTGCTGCCAGTTCTAAGTCGTGGGTCGGGTAGTTCATCTCATGAGGTCTTAACTGCCGCGATGCATAAGCAACCACCCTTCCATGTTGCATTAGCACGCATCCCAATCCTTTAAGCGAAGCGTCACTATAAATCTCATACCCGCCCGATCCTGAAGGAATCGTCAACACTGGCGCGGTTGTCAACCTCTGTTTTAACTCCTGAAAACTCCTTTCGCACTTATCTGTCCATTCAAATCTCGTATCTTTCTTTAGTAACCGCGTCATTGGCATCGCTAATGCCGAAAACCCTTCCACGAAGCGTCTGTAATAACCTGCTAGACCCAAGAAGCTCCGAACCTCGGTAACTGTTGTCGGCCTTGGCCAATTCACAACGACTTCAATCTTCACCGGGTCCACTGCAATTCCTTCTCCGGATACCACATGTCCTAAGAATGCCACTCGATGAAGCCAGAATTCACACTTACTGAACTTAGCGTAGAGCGCATGTTCCCTTAGAGTCTGCAAAACTTTTTCCAAATGTAACTCATGCTCGGCGGAACTCTTCGAATATACTAAAATATCATCTATGAATACGATTACAAATTGATCCAGAAATTCCTTAAACACCCTATTCATCAAATCCATAAAAGCTGCCGGGGCATTCGTCAATCCAAACGGCATTACCATAAACTCGTAGTGCCCATATCTTGTCCTGAATGCCGTTTTTGGTATATCATCCTTCTTAATCCTCAATTGATGATACCCCGTTCTCAAGTCGATCTTTGAAAATATCGATGCTCCTTGTAACTGATCAAACAGGTCATCAATCCTTGGCAGTGGATACTTATTCTTAATGGTCACCTGATTTAACTGTCTGTAATCTATGCACAACCTCAAGGACCCATCTTTCTTTCTCACAAATAACACCGGTGCTCCCCATGGAGATGCACTCGGGCGGATAAAGCCTTTATCTAGCAACTCCTGCATTTGGACCTTCAATTCCTTTAATTCAGACAGTGACATCCTATAGGGCGCTTTTGAAATCGGTTCTGTTCCTGGGGCCAACTCAATCACGAACTCCACTTCTCTATCAGGTGGCAGTCCCGGCAATTCCTGAGGAAAAACATCGGGAAAGTTGCACACCACGGCTATGTCTTCTAGCCTCGGCTCTCTAGCCGTCGAATCAACTACAGTCGCCAGAAATCCTTGACACCCCTCATCTAACAGCTTCGTCACCTCAAGTGATGAAATCTAGGGGATCAAGGTTCCTCCTCGGTTTCCCACAAACTCGAATTTAGAATGTCCAACCGGATTAAATTGGATCACCCTGCTACCACAGTCCATAACAGCTCTCTGTTGGACTAACCAGTCCATCCCGACAATCACATTAAAGTCATGCATAATTAAAACTGCCAAATCTATTCTCCCTTCTCTATCGCCAATCACTATCTTACAATCATGGCATCCCAACGTAATCAACACTTTATCATTCAGCGGAGTAGTCACACACAGCATAACTAACCAGTCCATCCCGACAATCACATTAAAGTCATGCATAATTAAAACTGCCAAATCTATTCTCCCTTCTCTATCGCCAATCACTATCTTACAATCAGGGCATCCCAACGTAATCAACACTTTATCATTCAGCGGAGTAGTCACACACAGCATAACGTCAAGTGGCTTTGGCTCAATCCCAGTTAATTTAACAAACTGATCAGATATAAACGAATGCGACGCCCCCGGATCAAATAAGGCATATGCAGCATGATCACATAGAGAGACCGTACCTGTGACCACGCCAGGCGCGTCCTCAGCTTCCCTTCTTGCCATTGCATACACCCGTCCTTGGGCTGGCGGCCTATTCTGATTGGCCGGCTGAGTAGCTCCACCTTGATTCCCATTCCGGACCGGCAGTGGTAGCAGCGCAGGCGACCCGGCCTGTTTATTATTGGGGCATTTTCTGAACTGATGGCCCACTCCGCCACATATAAAACATGCTCCGCCCCTATTCGGGCAAGGTCCATTCCCGTGCCTTTCTCCACATAATCTACACGGGACATTCTGATAACGATTTGGCTTCCCAATATTCCTCCTAGCGGGAGGGACGAAACGACTATTTCCCGCCATGGGTCTTTTCCCAAATTGACGGCTATCCCTAACTGGGACGTACCGCGATCCGGAAGCGGCAGCCCGGTCTGTTTGATCTCGCTCGATTGCCTGAGCCCGTTCATAAATCTCATTATAGCCCCTCAAGTTCAGTGAGATCATTTGGCTACGAAGATCCGGCTTCAGCCCATCCCGAAACCTCCTAGCTTTGTCGATTGGGTCCTCCACCATTCTGGGGGCAAATTTGGACAACCTAGCAAACTCAGCTTCATACTGATCCACCGACATTTGACCCTGGCGAAGTCTCATAAATTCCGCCAGTTTCTGCTCTCGAGCGCTTTCTGAGAAGTACTTGCCATTGAAGGTCTCAGCGAAGATGGCCCAGTTCAAAGCAGTACCAGTGGGGAATACTTGACCTCTGATGGCCCTCCACCAATCGCTTGCATTGCTCTGAAGCTGGTAGACTGCTAATGTTACCTTCTCTTCCTCAGTGCATCCCAGCACTTCGAAGGCCTTCTCTAGCTCTTCCACCCATCTTGGGGCGGCCTCAGGATCGCCTTTCCCATCAAACTTTGGGGGTTTCAACCTTAGAAACTGTTCTACTAGCTTGGACATTGGCCTGATCACATTTACTCGTACTGGACCGGAATTTTCACCAATGACATTATTCCCCTGGCCTCCATTATCCCCAACAACCTCACTGGCAACTGCAGCGGCGGCAGTAGCACTTCTTTCCCTCGTCTGTCTACCTGATAATATTCCTGCATCCTCTAGCGCCCTCCACATTTCATCCACCCTAGGGTCCCCCATTAGTCCAGCTAGTGGGACTACGCGACCTCGACCTCGACCTCTACCTCGACCTCTACCTCGACCTCGACCTCGATCACTCATCTTACTAAATCTCACAAAAGCTTACCTGCTATAATTCCACGCAGGAATTAGAAACCCAGGTCAACTAACCCAGTTTAAAGCCCTAGGAAACAAATCACAACAATTCATTAAGCAGGCAGCCAATTACGAACACCCAATCACAACCAACAAAATTCGTGCACTTACCTCAAGTCCTGACGCACCTGCATTTCACGTATTAGTGCATAATATCACTCAGCAATCACAACCAAGCAATCTGGGTAACGCATGGCCAACAAGTTTCCCTAACTGGCTACCCCAAAGTCATCGCTCCTTATCACTCCAAGTTTCGACCATCTTGGTTCGAGCTGACTTTGCTCTGATACCAATTCAACGGGGATGTCACTCCCCGAACTCTCACGGACTCGCGACATCCCTTGCTGGTCGATCATTGAATGCGACGTCCCAGGCAATGTCGCCGACCCAACTCAAACATCAGAGATTTAGCACATACGGAAACAAAATGAAACAACCCAGACAATTACTAAGAACAAAGGGGTAGCAATAGTACACTTCAATACTTGCAATTCATGCACTTGGTAGATATATACAATATTCACAAAAGTCAACTGCCAACTGGGCCAAAAACGACAGAACCACATTCAACAAAAGAGACCGTGGTTCGTCAACTTATCTACTCTACAAAATAGGTCACTAAAAAAAAACAGGGTCCTTGACCCGTCTTCGATCCCCGAGATTATCCTTGTAGGGTCTCCAATCAACTACGGTCGCGGACCTGAAATGGTTTGGTTAAACAACCATGAGAATACATTTCAGTAAGCAGACAACCTAAACCCCACGTAGGCCAATGCGTACCCAGACGAGTCTAAAAATGCAATCTAGCTATTCACATAACAAATTTCACATGCTTACCTCAATTGCTCGAGCGTCAATAACATGTACATTCACTAATTCAATTAAGTACAATACACATGCGCATACATTCAACTTTCTCATGACCGGGGTCAACACCCCACAGGTCCTTTTTCGCCACCCGCGTCAACACGCTCCAGGCTGGCAGCCCTCCGATCAATCCGGGCTTTGTCCCGCGTCATCACGCTCCAAGACTTTTCTCTCGACCTGGGTCAACACCCTACAGGTCCTTTCTCACAACCCGGGTCAACACCCTACAGGTTGGCAGCCCTCCGATCAATCCGGGCTTGTTTAAGCAACCACACACGCCATACAATTCACTAGAACCAAGTATCGATCACATGTCAAGCTAACACAAGCACCACATCTATCACTGCAATTCAAGCGCACATAAAGTGTGTCAACCTACCACAAGAGACCAACGAGAATGGCAGTCAATCGAGCATTGAATCACACAAACAACCAATGCTCTTGACATAGATTCCACCATCAGACAAGCTATAAGTTCAACCACAATTTCGGCCGTAACCCACCACAAAATCAGCCACGCTTTGCACATCAAACAACTGAGATTCTAACAATTAAAGTCACAAATGCATACTCGCAATCGGTCATCTCAAGGCAACAACAACCAGCCATAGAAACAACGAAGATTATACACCAATCGAGTGTCAAATCAACCTACTAATCCAACAATAATTCCCCACGACACAACTTGCCACTCCGACACATTCTAATCCGCATTTCATTCAATAACCCAACCAACGTCACTTCCTCATCCCACTACGATCCAGCCATCAAAACAACAAGCAACATACGCAATTCGGGCACTAAATCAGCCCACACCTCCAGCAACGCTCAACCGCAACATAGCTCGCCATTTCAACACGATTTAACACACATTTCACTCGATAACCCGATCGATGTCACTCCATCAAACCAGCCATCGAGACCCGCCATAATCCATCATGAATCACCATAAATCAGTCCCCATTTTCTCCTTGATTCACACATCCCTCGGCTCAAAAACTCGCCACTAGAGGAACATCATTTCAGCTATGGAGCAGCCCCCATGGCAGCACACAAATCATCGCCATTCAGTCCGCCATTTCAACATATAAAGGCCGACACTCAAACCTACGAACCAGACAAAGGCAGCCACTAAACCAGCCCCTAGATCCGACTCAAATAGTCCTCAATCAGCCATTAAACTCCCCTAAACAGCCCTTAACCAGACTACACAGAATACCCAATGTCCTAAGAGAGGTTTAGGGAGTCGCTTACCCCGACTTGAGCGAGAGAACAAGGCTGGGCAGCAAGGAAAATTGCCGGGACAGCGGCGACGGCGGCGATCGGCGAGGCTCTCGGCCACAGCCGGGCGACAAGGAGTTTCGGCTGAGGCAACAGCAGCTCGTCGGCAGCAAGGGAGGACCGGGACCTCGCCGGGACGGCAGCAGTTCCGGCGTCGAGCGGCGGCCCACGGCGGCGACGGGAACAGGGGCGGTGAGGGCAGAACAGGGGAGGGAAACGGTGGCCAGAACAGGGGAGGGGGTGGTGTCGGGTGGCCGGCCAGGCGGTGGGGTGGCGGTCGGTGGCTGGGAGGGAGGCTGGGTGGCGGAGGTGAGGCGGCGGCGGCCAGAACGGCGGCACGCGGCGGCGACGAAGCTCGGAGCCCGAAACAGGGGAAGACGCTGGGGAAAAGAGAAACAGGGGGAGAGGAGGTCGCGCGGCGGCCGGAGGCGGCACGGCGACGTCACGGACGGCCGGGCGACGGAGTGCAGGTCGGCGAACGACTGGGCAACGCCGGACTGCAGCGAACGCACCAGTGAGCTGCTGCTCGCGAGCAGCGCGGCAAGGCCGGCGAGCAGCGGTCGCGGGCGACGAGCGGCGGCGCGGCGCGGCTCGGTCGGGCAACGGCGGCGTGAGGCGGTAGGCGGCGGTGGCTGGGCTGGTCGCTGGCAAGATGTGATCGAGCGAGCAGCAAGCAGGAGTAGAAGCTAGAAATAATGGCGTCGGGGGCAAGCCAGCGAAGGAGAAGAAGAAGAGAGGAAGAAAAGAAAAGAAAAAGAAGAAAAGAAAGAGAGAGAAAGGAGAGTGGATAGGTCTGACAGAAGGGCACACGTGCGAAGGGGGAGGGCGAAAGTGACCGGAGAGAGAGAGAGGAATAAAAGAAATATAAACATTCAAATATTAATTGCGATCCAAAGGCCCAAATTCAAAATCGAAAGCGATCTACCAGTCCAAAATAAGCCTCGCATATAAAAAGGGACAAAGGCCAAATTAATTAGACCAAGTTATAACGAGGGAGGTCTACTAGTCCAAATTCGCACCTGGTCAAAAACTCTCCTTTTTCTATCATTCCTGACAATCTCAACGCTGGCTACGATAATATTGACACCGTCCAATTTATTTCGTCCTGAAACTCCCGAAAATCGACTGCCAAGTTCGGAGTCTAAATAACGGCCAAATTTGATCGAGTGCGATTCTAGCGAAATCTCTAATTTAAAATGATAACCGGGAGTGATCAGTTCCCGGGCGAGATTTTACTATAAGCACACTGACAAATTACGCATTTTATAAATCCCAAAAATGGGTCGAAATTCGGAATGTCACATACGGCCTAGCAAAAGCCACAGGAATCAACCATTCAATACCAAAAGTACAGACACTTCTAAAGTCTCCAAGATTTTACAACTGGGCTCAGGTTAAAATACTATTTGTACAAGTAAGGGCAACCATCTCACAAAAACTAATAATATCTCATAAATGTATGTCACTGGTTATAATCTCCGTTAATGAAAATTCCCAAGCCATATCTGATCCTTCTCAAAGCAAGTTCATCTGAACCCACACAAGCGAAACCTAATAAAGTTATAAAAGTAAAGAAATGTCTTGAGATGCTGAAATACACCATGTCAGACTTCTTCATAGCATCCTCACTAATAACAGCAGAGACAGGAATATCTAAACTTTTAGATCTGTGATAGCAATGGCCCCCTTTCCAAACCCCTCAATATCTATTGAATGGATTAGCAAAGAGGAATGAGTATAGAACCTTATGTCTCTTACTATTGACCAAATCTAGAAAAGCTAAAATAAAGTGTTGTGATGCAATAAGAAGGTGCTATAGCTATAGCACATAAATATGTCTGCCTATACCCATCATTTTTTCATAAACTCCATAAAAGCAATTGATTTGTTTGGTGTTGACTATATATCTGGGTACATCAGTAGTAGTACTGCTACTACATCTTTTATTTAGATATAATATTGTACTTAATTGGAGGTGTCTCAACTGCAATTCCCTCTTAACAAATTATCTTCTCTTGATAGAAAAACAAACTAAAGCAGCCTTCAGAAACTATGATTCCTTGATCTATAAAAGGGAAGCAGTGATTTGATATTTTCAGTTGTATACTTACAAGCTATCTGCAACCTGTTTTTTTACAACACTTTTTTCACCGCACTGTAATAGAAAGTTTTCCTTGTCGCAATTCTGGGAGTTGATGACTGTGGTTTCCGTAATGTTCTTATCCCCAAAGTTAAAGATCAGCTGAATAATTGCTTCCCCCAAATCTTGCAGGACGTCCTTTTGAGAGGAAGTATTCTCCAGTAATGAGCTATTGACATGAGAAAGCATCGAATTTAGAGCTTCCAGTTCATTTTCTGGGTTTATCCCATGGGTGAACGGCTATCATCCTTGCGAAAATAGAGTTCAGCCTGCATGTTAGACAGTTCCATCAACTCAAATTAGTAACACTCACTCACAGTAGTACCTACACAGACATATTTGTCACCCCTTATCTATCTGCTTTAATCCCCTTACTAAAGGTGATATTTAGCCAAAGGGCCACACAGAAGGAGACATACATAATAGCACTTTACCTCATCCAGGTGCATAATTCTTGATATTTGCAGAATTGATTCAGCAGTAGTGCGTGCCCATTTGGGATGCAAAGCACTCTTGAGCTGTATATGCACTTCCACATCATATCCCTTGCTTTGCAGTAATTTATATCAGAAAAGGAATGGATTAAAGATACTCAGTTGACATAGATGGCAAACTTAATAGGAGGTGCAAAACCAAGAAAAGACTTTCGACGGCACTTTGGAATATAAGTCCAAAGATATTGACGTAATTTCCATTTTCTCACGTCAAAAGCAATTGCAACGGATATACAGGTGTAAAACACCAGTTCATCATCTACTTGTTAGCAATACAAATTACACGGTTCTCTAGTGCTCTCATTGTCCTTCACTCGCCTGTATTCATTACTCCCCCAACATGTGCCCTTTTAACAGACAAATGCACTACTGCACACGTGGATATTCATCTACAGCACATAAACATATGAATAAATCTGTGACCTTCTTTTTGTCAAATAGAGGGTCGCTTTCAGGGAGCTTAAGAACTATCGTATGGTTCTTATCCACGCACGATAAACTGTCCGAAAGGCTTTTCTGCAACCGAAGGATAAGCATTTCGTTAATGCTGAGGTTCCACCATCAAGAATGTAAAAAGAATGTGCCATTAGATACGAGATTAGCGATGCAAGATTGACTCCGATGCACAGTAAAATCCCAATAAAAAACGGTGGTGCCCACGAAAAATATGAAGAGCAAATGAGAATTATTCAGTCCAACTATATCATAAGATGAACAAGGAACTCATGCTAGAACACAAAATGCAACACAGAATCAACACAAAATCAGAGAGAAGCACAGCATCATCACATACTACAGCAACTCAAAGTAAGCCACTGCACTTCCTTGGCACCATAAGAACCACACCTTTACACATTACAGCAACTCAATATAATTGTGGTACAATAGGCCAAGTAATTCCACCACCACTACTGATTAGGATTTTACAAAGGCTTGAAATTAGTGGTCGGACCCAAAATAATGTCAATGAGGCTGCGCCTATCATGGGCAAAACCTAGTTAATCCTATTTCAGGGTAATTTAAATGGAAACAACAATGGTACTTTGGCGAATATACCTTTGCCAAATGTAGATACCGTGTGGCCAATTGGACCGATGCCTAATGTCGAGGATGTGAGGCCTTTTGGGGCAACATCCCAGCCTAATATGGGATTATTCCCTATAGGTCCAAATTTCCAATTGACAATTAGACTAGACGGACCGCCGTCTCTGCCTCAAGGACAGGACTGTCAAGGGTTTTAAGGAGGCGTGGTAGTTCTTGCTTAATCTAGGTTATATACCATACAGGCCTAATTTTTTAATCGATAACCCAGCCATACCACCGTATCCACCTAGAGGGGCAAGATGGTCAAGCGGTTCTAGGACAAGATCCCCATATAACATTCAACAAATAGTCGACCATGTAATGCAATGCATGGGATACGTTAGGGGAACCTTTAGATCCATGTATAGAAAACAGTACCCAAATTGGGTTGATACCATATCTTATCCAAGAGATTATGAAATGCCCAACTTTACTATGTTTATTGGGGAAAATGATCAATCAACATTGGAACACATTAGAATAGGAGTGGAAATACCTTCAAGTTGTGGGCAATACGCTTGCTTTGAAAAATGACAAATTCTTACATAGAGTTCGAACAAGATCGCAAATGCATTCAAATTCTTACTGAAATGATGATGAAATGGAGATGGACCAGTGACTGTGTCGTCGCATGAGCAAACCCCTGATTTACGTGAAGGGCCCCACCCTCTCTCTGGCTCTTGCTTTCAGGGGATGAGAGGCCCCACCTACGTGAAAGGCCCCACCCTCTCCCTGGGTCAGAAACGAAGATCAGTGTCGGTAATCTACCGACACTGATCTTCGTTTCAAATTACCGACACTGATCTTCGTTTCAAAACACTGATCTTCGTTTCAAAGACCTAGTGACCCAGGGAGAGGGTGGGGCCTTTCACGTAGGTGGGCATGTCGAATCTACTCGACACTGATCTCCGTTACTGGTCATCGAAGACCTAGTGACCCAAAGAGAGGGTGGAGCCTTTCACGTAGGTGGGGCCTCTCATCCGTGTCGAATCTACCCGACACCGATCTCCAACTATCACGAATCTACTCGACACGGATCTCTGTTGCTAGTCTTCGAAGACCCAAAACCCAAAACCAAGCTGTCCCTTTTTCTCCACAAACTCCCCAGTTTCTATACGCCCTTCATTAAAAGGAAAAATATTTTTTCTTTATTCATTTTTGTAAGTTATCAATTTTAGAAAAATATTTTTCAGATCATTCCTTTTTTCGCGAAATAAATGGAAACTAAATTAAGTTTCAATTTGGTAACGGGTGAGCAAAGCATTGCATAAGGGTCCTGCTTTGTTGGCGGCTTATTGACGTAATTAAATCTTCAATTCGAGTGCTTGTCATTGGCTCAATATACAAGGGGAGGGGAAGTCTCCCAAGTGCTGTCTAGTGAAAGTGTCTATTAAATATGCCTAAAAAGTAAATTTCATATATATTTTATACGAAAATATCTTTTAAGCATTTTATTTATATATCTCGCATATTTGTGAATGTGATTTCATGGTCATATCTCTCATCCATTCACTTGGGTAAACGCTTCACTGAAGAAGCATTATCACATTTGGACCGTATTATATCCCCACAAACCACGTCCATTCCCAATTCCATGGTCCCTTCTCAGACACCTTTGATGCATCACACCTCTCTCTCGTCTCACCATCGCGCAAAATCCTTCGTAGCAGCAGCAGCAGCAAGCAAGCTGTACAGAGCTTCCATAATAAAATACAGGGATAAAGTTCAACTCGCAACGCAATGTCAATCGGGCACCAAATCTCTCTCTCTAATTCTCTAGAATCTCAAAACTCCAAAACCAATCTCTCTCTTAAGCTTTCCGTTGACTTTTGTCCTTTAGTATTTTTTACTCCTTAAAACTCCTCAGTTTATGAACCCCCATCAATCAGAAGCAGCTCCCCCCACAGCACCCAGAAACAACACCAACCCCCCCGCCCCCCCCTGCCACAAGAGATCTTCAGAAAAGTCTCAACTTTGGCTCACACTGAAAGGCAGAAATGGAGAAGCCTTGCACATCTCTGGCCTCCCTCCTGGGCATCCTGGCCTCCCTTCTGGGCATCCTGGCCTCCCTCCTGAGCATCCTGTGGGTGGTGTTCCCGCCGGAGCTCCGGTTTGCCTCCCTCAAGTTCCTGAACCGGGCCCTCAACTGCTTCTCCTCCTACTGCTACATCGACATCACTGAGATCGACGGTGTCAACACCAACGTGCTTTACAACGCTGTCCAGCTCTACCTCAGCTCCTACGTCTCCGCCTCCACCTCCGCCAGCCGCCTCTCCCTCACCCGCGCCATCAACTCCAGCGCCACCATCTTCGGCCTCTCCAACTATGACTGCATCAACGACGTCTTTAACGGCGTTGCCGTCCAGTGGGAGCACATGGTGATGCAGCGCCAGTCCCAGACCTTCTCGTGGCGGCCCCTCCCCAACGAGAAGCGCAGTTTCATGCTCCGGATCAGGAAGGGCGACAAGGACCTCATCCTCCACTCCTACCTGGACCATATCATGGACAAGGCCAACGACATCCGCCGCAAGGTCCAAGGACGCCTCCTTTATACTATTTCGCACTGCGGGTCGCTCGATTCCCGGGGCCACCCTTGGGATTCGGTGCCGTTCAAGCACCCGAGCACCTTCGACACATTGGCGATGGACCCGGACAGGAAGAGGAACATCATGGAGGACCTCCGCGACTTCACAGCCGGGCAGGCCCTATACCAGCAGACAGGCCAAGCCTGGAAGCGGCGCTACCTGCTCTACGGCCCACCTGGCACAGGGAAATCGAACATGATCGCCGCGATGGCCAATTTCCTCAGCTATGACATCTACGACCTCGAGCTGACCGAGGTGCACTCCAAGTCCAAGCTCCTGAACCTCCTCATGAAGGCCAGCTCCAAGTCCATCGTCGTCATCGAGGACATCGACTGCTTGGTCAATCTGTCAAACCGGTCCAAGGTGCCCCAAGCCATCGCACCTCAGAGCTACAACGACCCCGGCGTGCCTGACACCGCTCGCAGCGGCGAGGACGGGAACAACACCACCATCACCTTGTGGGGGCTGCTCAACTTCCTCGACGGCCTGTGGTCGTGCTGTGGGAGCGAGAGGATCTTCGTATTCACCACCAACCACATTGAGAAGCTCGACCCAGAATTGCTCCAGAGCAGCCGGATGGACGTGCACATCTGCATGAGCTAATATTAAACGCTCCGCATTTGTGTCTTACTATAAAAATAGAAATAAAGCTCGTTTATCCACTTGGTTTGTTCTTTCGGATGGCGGGCCACATACCATGTTGGGTTGGGGTGCAGCTTGTGGAGATGTTGGAGTGTGCATTATGTGATTATAGGTCAATTTATCTCATTAAGAAAATAATTCCGCTCTTGTATCTTAATTGAGGGAATGTTATTTCCTGGTTAATTTTCATTACTTTGAAGATCAAATTGCCCCTACTTTCTTTGAAAAGATTATAAGAGATTTCATTCTACACCTAAGTAATGGGAAGTACGTTCACACCTGAATTTTTGCCAACATGCTAAGCATACATTTTTTTTTTTGTAGAAATAGAAATTATTAGTAAAAGAACAAAAGAATTTATAATAAATAGAAATCAAATAAGCAAATAAATAAATGTCTAATAAGAAATGATGAATAATACACCAACCTCGCTGCCCAGCAAACTGAAAACCCATGAAATTTGACATGGAGCCCGGTCCATCTCTCTCCACATAACACATAGGGCCAAGCATATATCGCATTGTTAATTTCTTGCTGATTTTGAAAGAAAATTTTCTACTATCTGAAATTAAATTTTAGAAACACTGTGAACTTTTCACCCTCAATTCAAATAGATTACAAATAAAATACGTAAAAAAAAGCAAAATCACCCCTGTTTGTACTAAAAGTTCGCCAATTTAGTCCATGTAATTGAGAAAGGTACATAAATAATTAAAAAAAAGAGGATAAAGCGAAGTTATTGGATGTTTTATGGAAAGCAAGACTTCAAATGAAATTTAACAAAAAATCGTTTTGTGAAAAAGTGCATTAGGGCGTTTGTAAGTAATAATCGAAGAAAAGGACAAAAGCTACCAAAAACCCTAAACTATGTCCATAGTGACACGTTTTTCCTAAACTTTTTTGTGTGATACCAAAAATTCCAAACTTATACCTATGTAACAGATTTACCATCTATTAAAATTCTGTCAATGAGAATTATTAAAAATTTTCCTACATGAATGCTAGAAAGCAAACAGTGTTGACATATGGGGCACACGTGGCTTAAGTGAAATAAAAACGATATTATTTTGACTGAAAAATTATCGAATGAAATCTCAATGGAGGGTAAATATGTCACATAGGTACAAGTTTGGGCTTTTTATGTCACAAGAAAAATTGTTAGGGTAAATGTGTCATGGTGGGCATAGTTTGAAGTTTTTGATGTTACAAAAATAGTTTAGCGTAAATGTGTCACAATGGGCATAATTTGGAGATTTTTTGTGATTTTTCCTTAAAGAAAATTGTGCACTTTATAAAGCATTATTTTTCTCGGCGAAAAGTACTAAAAAAATCCTAAACTTATTCCACTTGTACCAATTTAGTCTCAAACCTTTTAATTGTATTAATTGAGTCTTAAACCTTTTGATGATTTGCCAATATAGTCTATCTGGCCAATTTTGGCCAAAAATACGCGGTATGACCGACGCTGATATGCACAAATTTTACATTTTATAATATTTTTCAGAATTTTTTTAATCATTTTTTCTTTTCTTTTTTTTTTTTCATTGTGGCCGGCAAAGGTCACAACCCTTGTCCAAGCTATCGCAAGGTAAGGGCCGCCAAGCCCTCGCCCAGGCAAGCTCTCACCAAATTCGGCAAGGCCGGCCCTCGCCCAATTAGACAAACATGATTAATAAGAGAACTTGGATGGGACAAGTCTAATATTGGACCTAAACATATTTGCCCAAACCCATTTTTGATTGAAAAGCTATTATATATTTTTATATGAAATTGGGCGGATGCGAGCCTCGAGATCGTGTCTCCGAACGTGCATATTGCACGTGAAGCATTTTGATTAACACATCATGCTACCTTTACTTGTACTTTGTTGCGAACCTCCCTCGTGGCTCATCTCGAGGGGAGCGGGTTCAACAATATGTCGAATGAGAACGGGTGATCCTTCTATACAAGGTGCTCACTCTCATTTGGTGCAGATTCTCCCAAACCCTAACCGATCACAATGTTCAAGGAATTCAATTGATTAATGAAAATTTTCTATTTATGTAAAGTTGCAACTAACCTATTTGGGGCCTGTTAGGAGCCAAGTGAGGGGCCACTTTACCTCCCGTGAACCAGAAATTTCTAAAGTTGGGGATTTGGTTATGCCAATTATCTAATTAACTCCCTTTCGATACCGATCCTCAATCTTTCAGAAACGATTTTCATGCGATCTTCGCCCATCTTATCATCCCATGCCACTAAACGATGTACATGCATGGGTGTGCAATCAGATAAGTAAACAACTGCAATCAAGGCGACAAAGGCAAAAATATGAGAGAGTAAACCCGATACAAGTTGGGTAAAAAATATATGCAGTCCTGTTACCGAGCCCTGGGACATGAACCCCCATGAGCTAAATTCAAAATTAAATCAAAGTCTAATTCTTGACTAAAGAGAACCATCCACTAAACGATAATCGCTAAGTGATTACAAAACATGCATTAATAGACAATGATACCGACATTATGAGAATGGATTAACAGCAGCCCAGAAAGCGCTAGTTTTGGATATGCAGGGAGAGAACACCGTTATACTCCAGCTTACTTAATGAGACCAATGGTTAAAGCAACAGCTCCCAAATCAAGTCCCCAAGCAATAATTCTCCACAGAGAGAGAAAAGAAGCATCCAACCCAATTTTTTCGATACACCATACCACATCGGCAAAAAGATTTGAAATTGCGACCCACCCAACATTCAAAACCTTTCTGAAGAAACCAACGTATCAAACTCTCATAATCTGTCGGAACACTTCAAAATTCAAGTTTGGCGATGACCGACAGTGAGCACACGACAGTATACAGCCACCTTTCACCAATGAAAACGATGCCTAATCGTGCTAAAAACTGATTGGGAAGTCATTAACATGTAAACACCTCAAGCATGGGCAAATGCAACAACATTCACATGGAATTAAGATCGCCGCCATACATGCCTGGAGAGGGGCGACCGGCACGCTTATGTTTTGAGCAGAGCAAGTTCGGTCGTGCAAACTCCATGACTACAAAAGACCATTATACACCAACATTGGTTGACAAGATCAGAAGATATGGAAAAACAGTGGATGAATCCATGACATACGGGGGGCTCTCTCGGTTGGCTACAGGCCAACCACAACCAATAGTCCACAAAAATGAGATGTACACTCGGTCAAGGCTCAAACGAGTTCAACGTTAAGATAGACGTAGCAAGCACAAGACCTACTACTCTGCAGGGACCAACTCTAATCCAGGACTGATACTCTAATCAAGACATATATGCAAACAACACACGGCGCGACATGCCTTGATGAAGCCAAGAGATGAGATGAGTTGCTGGTGATGGTGGAAACAGACAGTAATGTGTGGTAATAGAGAGAGAGAGAGTCACGGCCATGGTAGAGGGAACTCAAAACGTGCCAGAACCGAGGAGGGAGGGAGAGACCTACGGTGGCTTGAGCTGGCAATGGAACTGGATCAGCAAAGCTGGAGCCGCTGCAAAGTCCGGCAATGCCTGTCGGCGAGTATAAAGAAATAACTTCGAAGAAGTCCCTAATTTTCGTTCTCTTGGGAATTTCGTCGAATAACCTCATCGACACCTCTGGAATACTCTGTACCGGTGAAGACCGAAGATGTTTGATTGCAAATCAGGTCACTCCACTTCGCAACCTGGACGAGCAACAACAGATGTATAATCAAAATCGCGGCTAAAACATCCCTGGAATCGTAACAGTGGAAGTGGAGGAGCAGCAACGGAGTTTGTCTTTTTAGCCCCCTCCCCTGTTTTTGGCGTTCCCCTAGCGTGCTTGAGTCTCCCTCTGCCCAACGGAGGAGACGATGCGCCAAGCTGCTCTATGCGAGTCTGATTACGTCCTTGTAGGCCACAGAGAGGAGGTTCCACTCCTTGACGGTGAGTTCGACGGCCGGTTCGACAGCTTTTGCATGAGCTGGACCATCTCTTTGTACCGCTCGGCTTACTCGGCGAACTTCGCTAGGAACACGTACTGGTCCATGCTCGGGTTCTCCGGTGCCGCCATCACGACTCCGACTCACTGGGTAGCTGCGGCCACATCGATCATTAGAGACTAGAGAGCGGTGGAACAGAGAGACTCGGCCCTATTTTTATAATTATTTTTTATTTGTACAAAAAATGCATGCTTGACTTGTTGGCGAAAATTCAGGTATCAATATGCTTTCCAATAGTCAGGGCAATTCGATCTTCAAAGAAATGAAAATTAATCAAAGAATAACGTTCACATCTCTAATTAATGGAATATGTTCACTAGAAGTCCTAAAACTTATCACGAAAGTGCAATTGAGTCTTAAAACTTGCAAAAAATGTAACTAAATCCTAAAACTTGGCAAATTGATTTAAATAAGTCATAAAATTAACACCGTCAAACTTGCTAACGGAAAATATTGACGTGGCTTATTTTAATATTTTCTCTCTCCTACGTGGCAATGACGTGATTAAAGTATGAAACATAAGATTGAAATGACGTCGTTTTGGCTCAAATTTGATTTTTAATACTAATTTTATTAAATTAAATTTAAAAAATAAGCTAATTTTTTTTTTAAAAAAAGGAAGAACAAGGAGGAGGAGGGGGAGGAGGACAGGTGGGGAGGGAGGGCTTGTCCTCCTCCTCGCCGCCGCCCAACCATCATCGGGAGGGGCCGGCAAGGGTATGGGGACAATAGGCAACGGGTCGCGGCCCTACCCCAGATCGGCCGAGGGTTGTTGGCCCTCGCCCAAACTTGGGCGATCTAGGGCAAGGCCGACGACCCCCGCTTGCCATTCCCCCACCCTCGCCGGCCCCTCCCAGCGATGGTGGGGCGGTGGTAGCAGCGAGGGTGGGGGGGCTTTCCTCCTCCTCCACTTTTTTTTATTATTTAAAATTTAGCTTATTTTTTAAATTTAATTTAAATAAAATTAATATTAAAATAATAATAAAAGGTCACGTTAGCGCCACATTAGATAGAAAAAAACAATAAAAAAAGCCACATTTGCATTTTCCGTTAGCCAAATTAGACAGTGTTAACTTGAGGACTCAGTTGAACCAATTTGATAAACTTTAGGACTTTTTGTAAGTTTTAGGACTCAATTGTATTTTCGTGACAAGTTTTAGAACTTCTAGTGAACATATCCCTAAGATAATTGACCAAGTCACATTACATAAGTGAAGAATAAAGCGAAAAATAGAATTTCTGTATATTTTTGTGTGTCTAATACTGATGATACATGAGCTTATTTATAGGTTGTTCTAGATAACTATCTAAAGCAACAAAATATTACAATATCAAATAAGATCAAGTATAATCAATCAGGGAGGATTGATATCTCTAATATTATCAATTAAGGAAGATCGATATCTTTAACATCATCAATCAAGGAAGATTGATATCTCTGATATATATATATATAACATCCCCCTCAAACTCAAGGTGACGTAAAAGAGGTCAACTGAAGTTTGGAAAAAAGATCTTGAAAATGCCCGGGTGGATGCGCCTTAGTGAAAACATTTGTCGTTTGATCAACCGATGTAATGGGCGCAAGACAAACAATACCACGAAATATGTGAGAGCGTATGAAATGACAATCTATTTCAATATGCTTGGTACGCTCATGGAAAACATCATTATGTGCTATTTGGATAGCACTCCGGTTATCACAATAAATGGTAGTTCCACCATTTTGACGGACTCCCATGTCTTCCAGTAACTACCGCAACCATAGTAATTTTGATATTGTATTAGCAAGAGTGCGATATTATGCTTTAGTACTTGATCGAGCAATAGTAGTTGATGTCTTGCGTCGCCAAGAAATAAGAGACTTTCCTAAAAAGAAGCAGTAGCCTATAGTAGATCGATGATCAAGAGGATCGCTAGCCCAGTCAGCATCAAAATGAGTTGTTAACTCTAAGTTTGAGTTAGCAGAAAAGTGAAGACTGTGAAATAAGGTACCCTTGACATAGCGAAGAATTCGAAGAACAGCAGCAAAGTGAGTCGTTCACATCACGTTCAAATATTGACTTACGATATGAACAGCATAAGCAATGTCAGGGCGGGTAACAGTGAGGTATACAAGACTGCCAACTAGCTATCGATAAAGTGTAGGATTTGGAAGAGGAGTTCCATCTTTGTCATCAAATTTGGCATTAGTCTCGATAGGAGTTGCAGCAATTTTGTTATCAGTAAGACCAACTTGAGAAAGAAGATCAATGGCATATTTTGCTTGAGAAAGATAATAGCTAGAGGAATCTGACGTAACCTCTAAACCTAGAAAGTAATTGAGCCGTCTGAGACCCTTCATTTTTCAAACTGTTGACTTAAATACTGCTCAAGTTTCATAACACCGCTATGATCATCACCAGTAATAACCATGTTATCCACATATAATAGTAGCAGAATATCTCCATGAGATGTTTGTTGAACAAAAAGTGCATCGTCGTAGGGACTGGACGTAAAACCAAGGCATTCCATGGTGGAACTAAACTTAGAATATCATGCACGAAGAGCCTGCTTTAGTCCATATAATGCATGGCGTAGGCAACACACTTTATTAGGAGTGTGAGTATATCCAGGAGGAGGCTCCATATAGACTTCTTCAGTGAGATCACTATTGAGAAATGCATTTTTGACATCCATCTAAAACAAAGGCCAATGCTTAATAGTAGCAATAGCAAGGAGGTTACGAATAGAAGTAAGACGTGCAACTGGAGCAAACATCTCATCATAGTCAATGCCATACTCCTAAGTGAAACCTTTTGCCACTAGTCTAGTTTTGTAACGTTCAACTGTACCATCTGCCTTTGTTTTGATCTTGTGCACTCATTTACAACCTATAGCCAACTTTTTAGGAGGCAAATCAACCAAATCCCAAGTATGAGATTTTTCTAATGCTTTCAACTCATCCGCCATTACTTGCTACCAAAGAGGATTAGTACGAGCTTCTCTATATGTGCAAGGCTTGTGAAAAACATCAATTGTAGAATAACAATGAAAATCACGAAGCCGAACATATGGTTGACTTACACAGGTGGAGTGAAGAACAGGAGAAGAAGAATCCGCGGATGGCACAGACATATTAGGATCCGCCGAAGTGGGATCTCCAAAAGTACTTGCATCAAGATTAGGAGAGGACAATTCCAAAGAGAAAGATCCCATTGTGCCATCTTCTGGAAATAGATCTACAGAAGGATTGGTGAAGAAATGAACAATTGGAACAGTTAGGGAGGATTCAAAAGGACAGAGAGACAAAAACATCTTATGTTCCTAGAAGGCAACTTGATAAGACACACAAAGAAGAATAGAGATAGGATCCCAACATCTATACCTTTTATGCTCAATGTCATATCCAAGGAAGCAACATAGACGAGCACGGGGTTCAAACTTTGTGCTTTCATTAGGGTAAAGATGTACAAAACATGCATTACCAAAAACTCGAAGTAGACCGTAATTGGGAATATTATCATACAAACGCTCGTAAGGAGAATAGGTGACGAAATATGATTGATAGTATATACAGCAGTATGATAGGCCTCTCCCCAAAACTGTTCAGGACAATATGCTGAGATTAGAAGAGTTCGTACAATATATACGATATGCTTCTGTTTACGCTCTGCTCGACTATTTTGTTGAGAAGTTCCTCGATGAGAACGATGAATGACAGTACCATTTTGAGAAAGAATTCTAAGGAACTCTCTGTCCCTATATTCCATAGCATTATTAGTATGAAAAACCTTGATATCACAAGAAATTTATGTTTTGATCATGGCAGCAAAGTTACCATAGATATGAGTAAGTTCATATCGATTCTTCATAAGATATAGCCATGTAAAATGAGAATAATCATCCACAAAAATCACAAAGTAATGAGATCCGCCCATAGTGAGAGTAGGAGATGGTCCCCAAATATTTGAAAGAATGAGATCAAATGGAGTATAAGAGACATATTCACTAATATTGAATGGTAAAGCATGATGTTTTCCCAATTTACAAGGCAAGCAATCAAAAGTTTTATTGCCAACGGAACCTAAATGACCACTTAAAATCAAAGGACTTAATCTAGAATAAGAAGGATGACCCAAACGAGAATGCCAAGTTTCAAATGATACTATAGCAGCACAACTAATGAAGGAATTGGGAAGGTTTAAGGAAACAAGTTCAAACAAGTGACCCAATTTACGGCCTATCCCAATTGTCTGTCCTGTCCGTGAATCCTGCACACGACAACCATTCGAAGATAAATGAATGTCAAAACCAAGTTCACATGGCTGTCCCACATATATCAAGTTTAATGAGAGTTTAGGAACCATAAATGTATCGGGCAAGGATAATGTTGATGTCGAAATGTTCCCTGCATGACTAACTATCATCTTAGAGTTATCAGCTGTATGAATAATAGGTGCTTATGAAGTGTATGATTTTGACTTGAATAAATGGGAGTTGGAGGTCATGTGATTACAGCAGGTAGGATCAAAGAACCACAAATTTGAAGTACCTGGGGTGACTGACAGAGTAGAAGGACTGGAATTACCAGATTCTTGAATAATAGAACGAACTGTGGACCGAAGATCATCTAATGATAGAGTGACAGATGAACTGTTAGAGGAATCATCTATGGTAGCAGCAGCATTGGATGAGCGGCATGCATGCGGACTCTAAATTGGCATCGGTTATTTGCTCCCTAGGTTGTTTAGATTGTAACTGATAACAATTGGTGATAACAATTGGAAGCACGATGACCAGGTCAACGATAGTGCATACAATAAGGTTTGCGCCATGAGGAGGAATCAGAAGTTGCAAGTACTGCATTTGTAGGAGTGGAGACTGATAGAGTTGCACGTTGCACCTTTAAAGTAGCCAGTCGAGTTTCCTCAGTCAATAATTCCGAAACAATTGCTTGAAGTTGAGGTAAAGGATCCCGATGTAGAAGTGATGCTCTCACAAATTCAAACTCATCATTAAGAGCCATCAAAAATTGCATCACACTTATATGATCACGATATTCAGCAAACTTATAGGCATGAACAGTCGACTCCCTAGTTGCTCATATCAAGCTAGTTGATCCCATATAGCGTGCATGGAAGATAGAAAGTCGTTAATAGGCTGACCTGTCTCTTGATACATGCAATGTAAATTCCCTAATAATTGATATTGATGAGCAATGTCCGAAGTGGAATAACGACTAGCAAGAAGATCCCAGGGCTTCCTTTTTATATTTAGGTGACCGAACTGAAGTTTGATAGATAGAATCGAAGTATTTCGAAACCATGTGAGTATATGATGATTCTCAATCTCCCACTCCTCCATATGTTGAGCAAATTTATCATCATTCTAATCAGTAGCCTAAATAGGCTCATGAATATGTCTAGCGACATAACGCTAAAGTTTACATCCCCTTAGAAAACTTGATATGTCTTGAGCCCATAAAATATAGTTGGATTCATTCAAGATGGTCTGAATGGGCATCAAGACTTCTAATTTTTCCATAATATGCAATATACTAGTATAACCCAGCAAATCTATAATGAATTCGAGGAAAACTAATACTTGCAAGGCTGATATGGAGAAATCAAGCCCAAAAATAGATTCAGAACGTTGAAATACGTCAGGAACCGGTCTGAAAACAACAAGAACCGGTTGAAAAAGTGGATGAACCCGAGACGTGGCCACCCTTCCAAAAGAACAAAACAACACGCACGTGTCAACATTTTCATATCCTGCTTACTAAATGCTTGCTCTAGTCGTGTGACTTGTGTCCACCCTCCTGCGTATTTTGATTGAATGAGATGAATTCACTGATTGGCTAGACAAAGATTATACATAGAACATACGAGCTTTATTTCCAATTTTTATACCAAGACACGTGTTCGGAGCATTTTATATTAGACACCGATATGTGTTCTCATTTGTCCATAAACGCCACAATTTACCAACAAAGCAAAAATCCCCATATGTTTCGGGCGGATCAAATTGCTTATTCATTTTAATTTCTAAGCAAAAAAAGAAAGAAAAAGAAAACTGAGAAAATTAACTTAAAGAAAAGAAAAGGAGAACAAGAAAATGACAAATTACTTTCCCCGTGGGGAGCGAAAGCGGAGGTTTTCCTTTGGAGATCTCTGGGGTGTGGAAGAAGGAGACGATCGAGAAGAGTGGGTGGGTGGGTGTGTGAGTTTTTCTCAGGGTGGATGATGATGGATTGGGTATTTATTTATTGAACGGAAGGCAAGTTTGACGGAGAGTCGTCCACAACACAATCAATGTTGTGCATGGAGTGTATATATATGGAGAGAAGAGGCCATGCATGCAGGTCCGACTTGAAAGAGAGCAGCACACCACCACCCCCCACATGTTTAGATTTGAGAGAGAGAAGAGACACCATCATTGGACTCAGCAAAGTGCCCAATGAAACGATGACTGCGATGGCTCAGATCTTTTTCTCCAGATCCGAGTGATGTAACTCTTCCCCTCTGCTGCTATGGAGGAAGGACTTTGAGCTAGGGCCGAACATGGTTTCAGGTCCTAAAACCTAAGAATCAGATCAGTGAAAATCTGTATATTCCAGATTTCAAGGTATGCAAAATAAGTTTTAATTTCTAGAAATCGAAGAATCTATTTCGATGGGTAGATCCTAAGTTCTAGGTATGTGAAACTTGAAACCTTGAACTTGAAATAATTTTTTGTGTTTTTCTTTATCTATGTCTTCGTGCGATCCTGCGGTATTCCATGACGTCCAATGACGAGCGTATAATCTGAAACAACTAATCTGAGCCTTCATTTTATGATTAAGACTTTTACTATGTTAATATTTCATATTTTTCGCAAGTCTAAATATAAGTTATAGTAATTGGATTGTAGCAGCAAGTGGTGGTCATTAAATGTGATGATTCACAGAAATCGTTCAATTAATAATACGGGTGGAATTGGAACCGATCCTGAAATCTGTGACGAGTTAGCTTTCAGGTTCCAAGGCATACAGGTTAGCTTCCAGGTTCCAAAAAATGAGGAACATGTTCCCACGAATAGATTCTAGATTTTAGATGGAACCTGTACGGAACCTGGAACTGCTTACCCCTATTTCGAACAGTGAAATCCGGTTGATTTGGGAAAATTAATTAGTTGAAAAGAGAGAGCATAAAGGAAAAAAGAAAAGAAAAGAAGAGATTCTCGAAAGAATCGCTCCTATCGCTCAAATCGAAAAAACGTTTTTGTCGTCGTCGACGATTTACATACGAACATTTTCGCGAACGGTGAAAATATATTTCTGGCTCTATTTTCATGAACGAAAACAGACGATCATTTCCTGAAAAATATTTTCTAAAGACTAACGTTTTTTCGCGAAATAAACACACTCTAAATTATAATTCTTCGTATCACCCGTCAGTTAAATCCCGATTAAGGGAGGGATATACGCAAACGATCTCGCGTGGTCCATTGCTTGCAACAGGGTGCATCTGCATGACACATACATGCGGATTCATGCAGGCGGTGGTCGCCATCGAGAAGAGCAGAGGTTGGTTATTTGGTTATGATGGGGACGTGCGCGCAGGAATGTTCCAGCGATTCTTCATACACTGGCAGGGTAAAGTCATCGAAACGGATCGCAAATTCATATTTTAACCCGTATTAACTATAGTGGATTATAAACTGACCATTTCAATTGCGAAATGTGATTCGTATAACCAGTTGTAAAATGAAAAAGGCTTAAAACAGATGGGTTTAAGCAGGTCTGGGTTGAACTGGCTTTTCAACCCACATCCAACACGTCTTAGCCCACCTCCGGCTCAGACGTCTCAGGCTGTTTGACATCACCGAGATCGACGACGCCAACACCAACGAGCTCTACTACGCCGGTCCAGCTCTACCTCAGCTCCTTCGTCTTCGCCTCCGGCAGCTGCCTCTCCCTCACCCATGCCGTCAGCTCCAGCGCCACCACCTTCGGCCTCTCCGATAACGACTGCATCAAGGGCGTCTTTGACGGTGTTGCTGTCCGGTGGGAGCACGTGGTGACGCAGCGCCAGTCCCAGAACTTCTCGTGGCGGCCCCTCCCCGACGAGAAGCGTGGCTTTCAGGCTCCGGATCAGGAAGCGTGACTCCTACCTGGACTACATCATCGACAAGGCCAACGACATCCGCCACAAGAACCAAGAACACCTCCTTTATACTATTTCGTGCAGGGGGTCGCTCAATTCCGGGGGCCACCCTTGGGAATCGGTGCCATTCAAGCACCCTACCACCTTCGACATGTTGGTCATGGACTCGGAGAGGAAGGGGGACATCATGGAGGACCTCCGCAACTTCGCAGCCGGGAAGGCCTTCTACCAGCAGATGGGCCTGGCTTGGAAGCGGCGCTACCTGCTCTACGGCGCGCCCAAGACAGGGAAATCAAACATGATCGCCGCGATGGCCAATTTCCTCGGCTGTGACATCTACGACCTCGAGCTGACCAAGGTGCGCTCCAAGTCCGAGCTCCTGAACCTCCTTGTGACTACCAGCTCTAAGTCCATCATTGTCATCAAGGACATCGACTGTTCGGTTAATTCTGTCGAACCAGTCCAAGGTGCCCCAAGCCGCTACGCCTCAGAGCTACTACAACCCCAGCATGCACGCCGTGCGCGGCAGTGAGGGCAGGAACAACAACACCAACACCTTCTGAGGGCTGCTCAACTTCCCCGACGGCCTGTGGTCGTGCTACGGGGGAGAGAGGATCTTCGCATTCACCACCAACCACATTGAGAAGCTCGACGCTCGACCCAGCATTGCTCTAGAGCAGCCGGATGGACGTGCACATCTGCATGAGTTAATATTAAACGCTCCGCATTCGTGCCTTACTATAAAAACAGAAATAAAGCTCGTTTATCCACTTGGTTTGTGCCTTTGGATGGCGGGCCACATCCCATGTTGTGTTGGGGTGCAGCTTGTGGAGATGTTGGAATGTGCATTGTGTGATTATAGGTCAATAATCTTATTAAGAAAAAAATTCTGCTCTTGTATCTTAATTAAGGGAATGTTATTTCGTGGTTAATTTTCGTTGCTTTGATGATCAAATTGCCCCTACTTTCTTCGAAAAGATGATACGAGATTTCATTCTGGACCTAACTAATGGGAAGTACGTCAACACCTGAAATTTTTGCCGACAAGCCAAGCGCATATTTTTTTTTTCTGTAGAAATAGAAATTAGTAGTATAAGAACAAAAAACATTATAATAAATAAAAATCAAACAAACCAACATATAAATAACAAGTAAGAAATGATGAATAAAACACCAACCTCACCGCCCTAGCGAACCGAAAACCCATGAAATTTTAGATGGAGCCCGGCCCATCTCTCTTTCTCCATAACACATAGGGCCGAGCAAATATTGTATTGTTAGGGTGCGAATGGTAACCATTCTACTCCAGAAATTAAATTCTTGTCAGAAATTGATTTCTGGAATTCTTGCCAGAAATTGATTTCTGGAGGAGAAATCTGTTTGGTAAAACATGACTAATTCTGCTTCAGAAATTGATTTCTGGAATAGAAATCTGTTTTGATTTGTTGATTTTTTTTGCACCTAAAAAAATTTAAATTTTACTCAAAGTGGGTGGCCACAGGTATTATAAGCCATTTTGTAAAGTTTTGAAATTTTTTATTTTTGAAATTTTTTTGGGCACCTAAAAAAATTTAAATTTCACTCAAAGTAGGTGGCCACAGGTATTCTAAGCCATTTTGTGAAGTTTTGAATTTTTTTATTTTTTATTTTTTAATTATTTTTTTATTTTTTTGGGCACCTCAAAAAATTTAAATTTCACTCAAAGTGGGTGGCCACAGGTATTCTAAGCCATTTTGTGAAATTTTAAAATTTTTTATTATTTTTTGGGCACCTAAAAAAATTTAAATTTCACTCAAAGTGGGTGGCCACAGGTATTTTAAGCCATTTTGTAAAGTTTTGAAAATTTTTATTTTATTATTATTTTTCTTTTTTTTGGGCACCTCAAAAAATTTAAATTTCACTCAAAGTGGGTGGCCACGGGTATTTTCAGCTATTTTGTGAAGTTTTGAAATTTTTGATTTTTTTTATTTTTTTTAAAAAATTCACCAAATTTCATATTTTCCCGAAATCTGACTTTTTTTTATTTTCTGGAAATTTTTATGATTTTTTCTAGAATTTTTCAATTTTTATGCATTTTTTGAAAAAAAAATTATAAGAAAATAGGGAGAATGCATTCCGGAATCAAGAAGCTACAAAAAGTAGCTTCTCTTTTTCTTGCCAAAAACTCATTCTGGAATCAAAAATGCATTCCGGAATCAAGAATGCATTCTGGAAACAAGTATTTTTAACAAACGTATTTTTATTCCAGAATGCAAAAATCGCTCTAGAATGCATTCCGAAAATTTTTTAACAAACGCCATTCTGTTCTGGAATGCATTCCGGAACAGAATTTTTATTCCAGAATGCATTCCATGCGCACCCTTAATTTCTTGTTGATTTTGAAAGAAAATTTTCTACTATCTGAAATATGAGATTTGAAACACCGTGAACTTTTTATCCCCAATTCAAATAGAATACAAAAAAAAATAGATTACAAATAAAATACGTACAAAAGCAAAATTACCCCTGTTTGTGCTAAAAGTTTTCCAATTTAGTCTATCTAATTGAGAAAGGTACATAAATAATTAAAAAAAGAGAGGATAAATCGAAGTTATTCGACCACCATACCATCTGCAAAAATGTTTTTATAATGCAATGCAAAACCTTTCAGTAGAAACGACGTTTTGAACTCTCATAATCGCTAGAACACTTCAAAATTCAAGTTTGGCGATGACCGATGAGCAAGCACACGACAGTATACAGCCACCTTTCCCCTATGAAAACAATGCCTAATCATGCTAAAAATGATCGGGAAGTCATTAGCATGTAAACGCCTCATCATGGGCAAATGCAACAACACTCAAATGGAATTAAGATCGCCGCCATTCATGCCCAGAGAGGGGCGACCAGCACGCTTATGTTATGAGCAAAGCAAGTCCGGTCGTGCAAATCCTAAGTACGAGTAATTGCTAAGCTAAAGAATTTGCTAATGCTGATACGGCATCAAAAAAGACCATTGTGCACTAACATCGGTTGACGGGATCAGAAGATATGGACAGACCGTGGATGAATCCATGACAGACCAGGGGCCTTGACGAAGCTGAGAGATGAGATGAGTTGCTGGTGATGGTGGACACCGAGAGTAATGTGTTCTAATAGAGAGAGAGAGAGAGAGAGAGAGAGAGAGTCACGGCAACGGTAGAGGGAACTCAAATGTGCCAGAACCGAGAAGGAGGGAGGGAGCTACGGTCGATTGAGATGGCGATGGAATTGGATCAGCAAAGCTGGAGCCGCTGGGAACTCCAGCAATGTCTGTAGGCGAGTACAAAGTAATAACTTCGAGGAATCTCGAATTTCTGTTCTCTAGGGAATTTCGTCGAATACCTCATCGACACCTCTGGAATAGTCTGTATTGGTGAAGACCGAAGATATTGATTGCGAATCAGGAACTCCACTTCGTAACCTGAACGAGCAAACAACAGATGTACAATCGAAATCACAGCTAACACATCTCTGGAATCGTACCAGAGGAAGAGGTTGATGTTGCGGTCAAGGAGGAGGAGTGGCCACACTGGCACTGCAGAATCACTAGAGAACATTGATGTTCCCTAGCGTGTATGAGTGAACAGTTCCAGGCTCCGTATAGATTTCATGCGGAATCTACCTACCCGTTGGAATGGGTTCCTCAATTTTTAGAACCTGGAATCTACCTGCATACCTAGGAACTTAGAACCTATCCTGTCATAGGTTTCAGGGTCGGTTCTAGCGTTCACTTGTATTATTAATTGAACGATTGCAATTAAAAATTACATTTTATGACCACCACTTACTGTTACAATCCATTTACCGCAACTTATATTTAGATACATGAAAAATATGAAACATTAACAAAGTAAAAGTCTTAATCATAAAATGGAAGATCAGACTAGTTGTTCCAGATTATACACTTATCATTGGATGTCATGGAATACCGTAGGATCACATGAAGACACAAACTAAGAAAAACGCAAAAACTTATTCTAGGTTCTAGGTTCCACCTACCTAGAAAACCTACTCGTTGAAATAGTTTCTCTAATTTTTGGAACTTGAAACGTATCCTACATACCTTGAGACCTAGAATCGGACCGGTTCTCTCAGGTTTCAAGTTTTACCCTGGAACCATGCTCACCCCTACTAGTGTGCTTGCGGGAATCTCTTAATGAATGGGCTGATTCAATGGGCTTGGTGTGTTAATTCACCGTTTCTTATTTGTTTATTATTTATGGGCAAAATCGCCAAAAACTTTAAACTATGCCGGTTGTGATAAAATTACCTAAACTTTCTGCGACACCAATAATCCCAAATTTGTATCCGTGAGACATGTCAAAGTTATATCAATGAGAACTGTCAAAAATCTTTCCGAGATTGACATGGATGGATCGCACATTGAGGAGGGTCGACTGCCGGAGCCATCTCCCGCGTATGCAAGGATGAGACGGGGGAAACTTGTCAACGGGTTCGCCAAACCAGTATGGGCGTCTTCTATGTTGCAATGGAGGGGGCAATGCGCCGAGCTTGTGGGTTTTTAATTCACTGGGCCGGTCTGGAGCGATAGACCAAACTTGGCCGAGCTTGTGGATCTGGACTAATGGAATGGGCTGCGCTTAAGCCTTAATGAATGGGCTGATCAGATGGGGCTTGGTGTTTTATTCATCACTTCTTATTTGTTTATTTATTTATTGTTTATTATCAAATATATTTTTTGTTCTTTTACATTCATTTTTTATTTTTACGAAAAATGCAAGCTTGGCTTGTCGGCGAAATTTTAGGTGTCAATATGCTTCCCATTAAGGGTGTCCAAAGGAACCGGGAATCTCTCGTAGAGCCCGGAACCAGATCAAATCGGCCCAGAACCGGCGGTTCTCATGGAGACCGGTCCGGTTCCCAGTTACAAGCGCGGAATCACCCACCTGCCCACTTGCTCACCCAGACAGGTATATATATATATATAGCTGCTCTGAAGTTGTAGTACTTATCGGAAGATCCCAACACAATTCAATTGGATCAACACATCCATTTATTGTATTCAAATTAATTTTTTTAAGTACGCTCTTCATCTAAAAAGGCAATAGATTCACGTTCACCTTCCTAGTAATTAGAAGCAGATATAATAGCTCTCGCATAATGCCTCTTGCACAATGCCTTGTCGTCGAACCTACTTTAGCCTTGGTGATGTCAACCTGCGCAGAAAGCAATACATCCCCTAGTTGTCGAGTGAATCTTGGCGAAGAACAAGCCGAGCAGTAGAATGAAACTAGGGCATGGTCACTTACCACCTGTATTGTGGTCCAAATGAAACTAACGAGTCTTGCATCAGTTCCAAATAAAACTTACAATTTTTGGTTTTTCTTGGGAGAGGCTTGTAGTAATCTCTCGTGGAAGACATTGATCCCATTTGCGGCCTTTAAAACTGCATGGACCATGCCCCTCTTGCGTTGGTTGACGAAGTCCATGGTAATACTTGTTAAGGATTGGAGACCGAGAACCGGATCTTCTCGAGTGGATCCATGAAATTAACGGGCGGTTCCCGGTTGTAGGGTAGGAACTGCCTACCCGGACCATGCTCAACTCTACTTCTCATTGGTCAGGGCAATTTGATCTTCAAAGAAACGGAAATTAATCAAAGAATAAGGTTCACATTTCTAAAAGCTAATACGATAATTGACCTATAGTCACATTACGTACATTGCACATCTCCAAAATCACATTACAGATATTGCTACATCTCCAAAAGCTGCTCCTAATACAACTTGGGATGTGGTGTGGCAGCCCATCCAAAAGAACAAAACAACACGCGCATGTTGAAATTTTCATATCTTGCTTTGGTAAATGCTCGCTCTAGTCGCGTGATTTGTGTCCGATTACGTGAATTTTACAATGGGAAATCAAATTATAAATACGAACTTGGATTTTGACCTCTTGTGTATTTTGACGAGTGAGATGAATTTAATGTGATTGGCCAGACAAAAATCATACATAGGACTTTGAAAATCGTAATTGAAATTTCACGGTATCCAAACAAAAATTTTCAGGAAAATTTCAAATAAAGTCCAGAAGTGGGGTCATTTTTTCAAAAAGGATCTAAATTGGATTTTGTCTCAAATGAGGATCTGAAGTGGCCAAATTTGTCTCAAATAAGGGCTTTAACTCGCTGGCCAGCCAAATCTTTGCCGGCTGGCAAGTTCCAGCTGCCAGAGGGAGGGGGCATTTTTGTCCAAAAAATTTCTGAGTTGAAAATAACCTATTCTCTAACAACAAAAATCCCCAAAATTCGATTCCTTCCCAGTGAGGAATTCCCCAAAGTTGCGAACGATTCCAACTTTCCTTTAAACTCCGAACCCTCAATCTGAACAATCTGTCGTCGCGAGCTCCACCCTTACCTGGAGGAGCATCGATTCCATCTGGGCATTTAGTGTCGTCTATTTCCATTGTTTCGCTCGATTAAAAATGGAGGGTCAACACCTTACCAAAAAAAAAATGGAGGGTCAACACTGTAGGTGTGGAAGGAGGACAATGGTGCGAACGTCTTGAACCGAAAGTAACCTGCGAGGCGTTTTCATGCATGTCACAAAATTTGCGTAAGTGTTCTGAATTTGTTAAAGTTTCGGCCGCCTTTTTTCTTTGTTGATTATGGATTCGTTGTGCACGAATGATCGTGGATAGTGGATGAACTGAGTTTCTAATGTTTGTACTAGGGTGGAGTTCGTTATGTACTGTTTCCGATGCCCAATTCCCACTTTTCTCTTAGCTCATTTACGCTTCTTATTCAGCGAAATGCTCCGATGTTGGTTTTGAGAGTGACGCATCTGCCATCGCTCTCTGTCATCTTTCTGGGCAGAGGGCATCCAGGGTACCATGCGATTGTTCAATTGTTCATTTTCTTGATTTTATGTTCATTGTAGTCTTAATCGTTTTCTGAGTTGTTGAATCTGATTGAATGGTCAATGGTACACAACCAATCCACAACCATTATCAGCTTAATTATTGCATTCTAAGGTGAATGCGTGTCTCCCATGTGATGAGCGCGTCTCTTAGACACTAAGTTGGTACCCATTATCATGTTTAATGGTTCAAACTTGCACATATATTTGCTTATAATTCGAATTTAAGTGAGTAATAACCACATCAAGATCCTTTTTCTCCTACCTTTTTTTGCATATACGTTTGTCTATAATCTGAATTTGCGGAAGCCAATTGGAGATGGGTTATTTGGAGTATCATTTTTGCTTTTCACTCTCCCACCATACTGAGAGTTCCATTGGTCGTTCCCAACAGGAGTGTAGGAACAGAGGTCGTTGTTCGCTTTGCTTTATATTCTGGTTTGCTGGACTTTTGTTGGTTAAGTTAGTTGTAGAAAGTGGATAACTTGTAGGTGGTGCTTTTTATTCTTTTCCTGAAACATGAATACTAGGTCAAGATTGATTGACAATGTTGCTTATTCTAACCTTGTAGGAAGATAATTACGGCTTCTTCAACTGGATTGACCCCCCATTGGTGATGAGAACTCCGGCCAGGTCACTGTTGGGCTCTTGCGAAGAACAAGATCGATTGAAGCCAAAGTTCAGCAAAGCAGATAGAGAGAGAAGATTCTATTGAGTGACGGACAATTTTATGTGTGATAGGGCACTACCTTTTCTGGCCTGACGAGGTTGTTCCTACCGAAGAAAATGGGATGCTAATCATGGAGCTTCAGGAAGATGTGGGAACTGATGGGGCTGTGATTGCTTCTTGTTGTAAACTCGTATGTTCTCTTCTTTTCCAGTAATGCAAATATTTAAGTTTAATGAATTCAAATGTTTAATGATGAGTTGATGACGATGGTTGCTTGGCCAAATGCTTGCTGCGATCAATGGATGTTTCTTATGCTGTTGTTGGCCAAATGCTTGCTGCTAGAGTTGTTTAATGATGAGTTGATGATGGTTTAATGATGAGTGGTGATGATGCAGTAAGCTAGAGAGAGAGAGAGAGAGAGAGAGAGAGAGAGAGAGAGAGAGAGAGGTGTTGGGTTTTGGGGATGAGAGGGATTGGCTCTGGCTTACTAAAAATTTTCCTTTTAATTACAAGGGAGAACGGCTGATGAAGAAAACAACAAGGAAAGGAAAAAGGGTTTTTCAGAGTTTTAGAGAGAGAGAGAGAGAGAGAGAGAGAGAGAGAGAGAGATTTGGGGACCCGATTGGTATTGGGCTTTGGGGTTGAGGTTGAGTGATGTACAGGGCGCGTTTCTTGGGTGGACTTTATCCCCGTATTCTATTATGCTAGCTTCGTACAACTTGCTGCTGCTGCTGCTGCAAAGGACTCTACGCGATGGTGAAATGAGACAGAGAGAGAGAGAGAGAGGTGTGATGTTTCAAGGTCTTTGAGAAGGGACCATGGAATCGAAAAGGAACGTGGTTTATGGGCGAGGTACGACCATAAAATCACATCCACTAAATGCTCTAATTTCCCCCCTCTACGATCCTCTTTTTCCCCCCTTTAGGGCCCTGGCCGCGCCCATCACAGAAAAGGGGTAATAAATCCTGAGAGAAAATCCAGTAAATTCTGCAATTCGGTTTGCTAAATTAGGGTTCTTGAGAACACCCATCACCCGAAAATCCTCGTTAGGAGGAAGGGGGATGATGCGCAAATGCCCATTTGGCAATCTAACTTTGCTGTCTTGATGGGTGCAAGTGAAATGAAAAGGAGTCGCGTATAGCTAACGGTGTGCGCGTATGGGTGGGAGTAGAGAGAGAGAGAGAGGCACACACAGATCGGTTCTGGGTTTTGGGGATGAGAGGGGTTGGCCATGGCTATGGCTAACTGACCGTCAGCTAAGCATTTGCCTTTGTCCTCTTATGGGGTGCGAGTGAAAGGAGCCGGACAAAAAGGCCAAAGCTGGGTTCCCGCTCCACCTCGCGGCACACACGGTATAGTCGCCATTGAATTTCGATTTCCTCTTCGCAATTTAATCTGATCTTCATCGATTGTTGACACCTAATTTTTAGACGACGCGTCATTAAAAGCAGAAAATTCGAGATTATGATTTCCGATCGCGATGGAACCCATTTCTTGAACAAAAAGTGTCGTTTTTTTAATTTTGCTTGTTGGCCTAGCTTCTGTAGACGGTTTTCTATTCATTTTATGCAAAAACCCGAAATGTCAAATAGTTGACTTTCGTGCTGACTTTTTAATCAACCATTTGACCAAAAGTTAACCCCGCGTTAAATTGGGGTTTTTCACATAAAAAAATTCCTTTCAAGTTCAATTTCACTTTAGAAGTGAAAATTTCAGAAAAATTCAAAGATTTGATCATAAAATCAGACTCATAGTGAAAAGTCAACTAGGGTTTGACTTTTGGTCAAATCTTTGGCCAAAAAATCGGAAAATGTAAAAATTCAAAAATCATCTTATTTTACATTCAATTTGACTTTGGCATTCGAAATTTTGCAAAAATTGATTAAGAATCTATTTTTTCCAAATTTGCGGAAATAGATTCGAAATCGGCCAAAAACAAAATTTCTTTCATTTTGTTCATATTTTAGCTTAATTCCTTTTACGACATTTGATCCAGAGATCATCATAAGATTGCTCGTGCGATCAATTTTGTGAATCAGCAATTTGAAATGAAAACCCCCAGTTTTAGCCCTAGTTAGGATTTGAATCAATTGTTCATGGTTCGCGAATGGTTGATATCATTTGACTCATTTTTGTGAGATAAACACGAATCCAAGGTCAATTTTGTAAAATTCACTTGAGAACTCTCCAATTTTACACATTTAGCTCATTTGAATTTGGGGATTAGGGGTTATTGATGTCCAATTGATGAAATTCAAGTTGACCCATTCAAGACTAAGATTTAATTTGATGAATTGAGGTTCAATTTCAACATTGGTCTTCAATTTAATTTTGACATGAAGGTCACGCATTCATTTCAATGTCGATTTGAATGCAATAGGTCACATAAGCATGGACAATTGATTCAATAAGCATTTCGCAAGTTTAATTGAACTCAACTTCAATCAATTTGCAAATTTTGGCGAGATATTGCATGAAATTGTTCAAAATTAGCTTAGGAAAAATCCAATTTAAAAGGTAACGCTAATAGAGGTTGAATTCTTTATCAGGCAGGCTTCTACTCATCCTTTTAGGCGATCTTGCTGTTTTTGTAAATGATAAAAGAGGTTCCTACTTTGACTTGCAGTTATTATGTACTCAAGGAACCGGATGATTTAGATTCCTGCTTGTTTATAGGATCATAGCTGTGATTGTTTACAAGTGTTCTAAAGTGCATGAAGAAGCATGGCGTAATTTAGCTGGAGATTATCGGTGGATGTATTCTTCATCGTTCATGTCGAGTTGTATAGAGTGGAATTTTCGTAAACTGAGATTTATTTGTCAACAGATTTTTCTTCCTGCTATTTGAGTACATTTCCATAGTTCTTTGAGTTGCTTTTGACGGGGTGCAACTGTAGTTGCTCGCCAGTGATATATCTTTATTACTATATATTGACAACCATCCAAATTCATCTTTGTCCTTATTCATTCGCTTCTGCTCTTGGAATCGTATTGAGCAGCGGTTCAAAATTTTCTCCTATTCCAACCACTTCACCTACCTCATTACCCCAAACCTTTCTTGCGGTTCTATTCCACGGGAATGTTACCAATTCAATGATAGCAATTCTTGGTCAAGCTAAGCATTCATTTATAGCTAACCAAGACCACTACGCACTGGGTCGCCAACATTGCTGCACTTGCTTTCCAATTGTGGTTCACATGCACAAACAAGGGCGTGGAAGAAGTCCTGCTCAGTTACCTTGCCATTAAAGGTGGTGCCCAATGATATAAAAAATATCTTAACGCATCTTGGACCAGACCTCAAGAAGGTTACCCACTTGATTAACGCTTTATCCTTTAGAAGATAAACATGTCCCACTTGGCAAGATCCAAGCTCTCCTCTTATGAGATGAATGATGAATTTCAACAAAGTCAAAGAGACTCTTCTAGTTGCATTATAGCTACCCTACACGGTTGCTTCCTTGCTAGATCTGGAGCATGATGCATATGATGCTTATGAATTACGAGGTTTCCACCATTTTAAGAAGTTGATCATCGTCTGGAAATGAGACACAATTTTGTACAAGGTGGAAGGAAGTTTAGAAAATAGTTCAACAATTTTGCATACTATGGTTATGACTCAGGGATTGTTCAAAAGCATCAAGCTTCTAGGGATTAAAGACTTTGCAGGATAATGCAGAAGTTTGACCTGAAAGGTTTTCAGAGGTCATCATCATGACCTTTTAAAGCGTTACGTTCATTAGGATGGGCATATACGAGGAATTTCCAGTCCGATCCCCCTCCCTTTCCTTTCTCGGCCGAGTGCATATACGAGGAAAACTGGATTATGTTATCCCTAATAGATTCCGGCCGGCTCAGCAATCTTCTAGCAGGCTTGTTGGATTTGCTGTTGGTCCCTCGCCGGTGATGCAAGCTTTGTTCGCCATTGCTTTTGGTCACTGACGGAAGGTATTGCCCGTGTTTTGCTCACAGTCACGAGCAAAAAGATCGAGCAAGGGCACACATTTTTTCCTTTCTTTCTTTTTTCTCTCTTTTTAAAATATTTTCCGTAAATTCCGTTCTTTATTTTTGTGGCCCCATTTATTCGTGCACTTTATTATTGTGCTTATTAATTGAGATCTGTCTGACATTTTCAGATCGTCTAAAAAAGATGAAAGCTTTTTTTTTTTCAAAGAAAAAAACACAAGCCCTCATGGCGTGTGTGCCAAGCCAGAAAATCCCAGTTAGAAGAAGATGGTGAGCGGAGTGGACTGGGTCGCACCTCCATTATCAACGAAGAAGAAGATCGATAAAATATTAAATCCCAAATTTTGGGTCGAAAATCTTAACTTAAGGGAAAGCGATTTTTTTTTAATTAATTCTTGCTTTTATTGAAAATTAAATTGCCCTTTTTTTTCCAAACGAAACCCACATTTTACTCGCTTTCAAAAGATGGTAAGAAGGGAAAATAAAAAAAAGATGGTAATAATATTTAATTTCCCATCTGACCATGGGATGTACAACTGAAAGTGACGCACGATGTGTAGTCCAAATGCTTCACGCGCGACATCTCGCCCGGTTTTCCGGTTTTCATTAAGAAAAATGTTTAATTATTCAATAGACATCCTCTGTCTAATTTCATAAAATCTTCATCCAACGTGCCAGTACACTGGCGAGCAGTGATGCATGGCTATACTTTCCAACCCACAAGCTTAAGAGGTCAAACCCGCTTGCAGTAGTAACGTGCGACTATTGTGCTAATGAATAAGCTTTCGGATCTTTAGCGCTTCAGTGATACCGCAATGACTTTTAAACGAAACGACTCGTTTGAATTTCGCGTATCGAGTGTATGGCCCTTTTGACAACTTTCAGAGGGCATTGTTTTTTTTTTCTTTTTTTGGTTAAGTTGGTCGCGTCTCCCAACTCTTTTATTTCATGAAAAAAAAAACATTTATCTTCAATAATTGAACTACCGGTACGGTGCGAGAGGTCGATTGTGCAACATTTATCTTCAATGGTGATTGTGCAGGTCGATTTCCAAGACTAGAAAGTTCCTATCTATCGCGAAAATTCGGAGCTTTTAAAAATTGAAATTTACCAATTTGCCCGTCACATATCGCGAACCAAAATCACCATTGTTCCCGACAGATCAAATTGCTGTTCCATTTTTCATTTCTAAGCCCCCCCAAAAAAAAGGAGAGAGAAAAAAAAGTGAAAATAGGAGTGGAAAAGAAAATGAAAAAAAAAGGCGACAAATTGATTTTTTTTCCCTCTCATTTTGCTTTCTTCTTCGCTTCATCATCCTCCCCCTTCTTGCAAGATTCGTCGTCGCAGTCGCTCCCTTCCTTGGGGCTCTCCAGAACCAGAGCCCTCTTCTCTTGCTCCTCTTCCTCTTCCTCTTCCTCCTCCTCCACCACCACCCCGTTCAGCTCGCACTCCTCCCTCAACTCTCCCCGGTACTTCTCGTTCCTCTCCGCTCTCGCCTTCAGCACCTCCCGCAACTCCCCCACCGCTCTCTCCTTGTTCCTCCGGTTCTTGATCAGGACCTCGCTTATGTCTGCCGGCGTCATCTTGGCCTTCTCGACCGCCTCCTGTAGCTCACTCGCCGCCGCCTCGCCGGGGTCCTCGGCCTCGCTACCCAGGTAGTTCCGGCGCAGGATCATGAGCGCCGGGTACGAGCAGTAGCTCGTGTAGATGTGCATGTCCATCCGGCCGCTCCGGAGCAATGCCGGGTGGAGCTTCTCGATGTGGTTGGTGGCGAACACGAAGATCCTCTCGCTCCCGTAGCACGACCACGAGCCGTCGGTGAAGTTGAGCAGCCCCGAGAGGGTGATCGTGTTGTTGTTCCCGACTCCACTGCCTCCACGCGCGGCGTCGGGGCCACCCTGGTCGTAGTAGCCCCGGGACGCGGAGGCGTGGGGCGCCTTTGACCTGTTCGACAGATTGACGGAGCAGTCGATGTCCTCGATGACGATGATGGACTTGGAGCTGGTCTTCATGAGGAGCTTCCGGAGCTCGGAGTTGGAGTGCACCTTGGTCAGCTCGAGGTCGTAGATGTCATAGCCGAGGAAATTGGCCATCGCGGCGATCATGCTCAATTTCCCCATCCCGGGCGGGCCGTAGAGCAGGTAGCCCCGCTTCCAAGCACGGCCCGTCTGCTGGTAGAAGTCGAGGCGTTCTTGCTTCTTGCGGCGGATATCGTTGGCCTTATCCATGATGTAGTCAAGGTAGGAGTCGAGGATGAGGTCCTTGTTGCGCTTCCGGATCCAGAGCGTGAAGCCACGCTTCTCGTCCGGAAGGGGCCGCCACGAGAAGCTCTGGGACTGGCGCTGCGTCACCACGTGCTCCCACTGGACGGCAACGCCGCTAAAGACGTCGTTGATGCAGTCATTGTTGGAGAGGTCGAAGGTGGTGGCGCTGGAGTTGATGGCGCGGGTGAGGGAGAGGCGGCTGGCGGAGGCGGAGACGAAGGAGCTGAGGTAGAGCTCCGGCGGGAACACCACCTGCAGGAGGCTCTGGCAGAAGGCCAGGACGCCCAGGAGGGAGGCCAGGGATGTCCAGAACTCCTTCATTTCCGTGTCTCTGAATGATCTGTGCCTGGGTAAGTCAAAGTTTGTGGAGAGAAAGTGAAAAGGAACAAACTGTAGAGCTCGTTCGGGGATGTCGAAGTAGCAGTAGGAGGAGAGAGGCAGCGGAGGGCCAGGATCAGGAGCTTGAGGGCGGCGAACCGGAGCTTTGGCGGGCTACCGCCTGCAGGATGCCCAGGACGGAGTTAATGATGCCAAGGAGAGCGGCCACGATGCCCAGAATGGAAGCTACTTCTGCAAGGCTCGGAGACATTTCTTATTTTGTGCCTTTCTGCGTGATTCAAAGTTTGAGATTTTTCTGGAGATCTGTCTCTTGGGTATAGAAGAAGGAGACGATGGATCAGAGTGTGGAGTGGGAGGGTGAGGGAGAAATGGGGATTAGGATTGTGTTTTTTTTGGCGGGGTCAAATGGGTCGATTTATATTTATATGCGAAGGAGCGCGGCCCCCGCCTTGCGTACGCCGCAAGTGGGGGAAATATTTCATAAATTACAACACCATCACTTTCTGGGGGCTGCTCAACCTCCCCGACGGCCTGTGGTCGCGCTGCGGGAGCGAGAGGATCTTCGTATTCACCACCAACCACATTGAGAAGCTCGACCCAGAATTGCTCCAGAGCAGCCGGATGGACATGCACATCTGCATGAGCTTATATATTAAACGCTTTGCACTCGTGTCTTACTATAAAAATAGAAATAAAGCTCGTTTATCCACTTGATTTATTCTTTTGGATGGCGCGCCACATCCCATGCTGTGTCGGGGTGTAGCTTGTGGAGATGTTGCATTGTGCATTGTGTGATTATAGGTCAATTATCTTATTAAGAAAAGCATTATGCTCTTTTATCTTAATTAAGGGAATGTTATTTCCTGATTAATTTCCGTTGCTTTGAAGATCAAATTGCCCCTACTTTCATAGAAAAGATTAAAGAGATTTCATTCTACACCTAAGTAACGGGAAGTACGTTGACGCCAAAATTTTTGCCGACAAGCCAAGCATACATTTTTCTCTTGTAGAAATAGAAATTAGTAGTAAAAGAACAAAAAACTTTATAATAAATAAAAATCAAATAAACAAATAAATAAATAACTAATAAGAAATTATGAATAAAACACCAACCTGACTGGCCCAGCGAACCGAAAACCCATGAAATTTGAGATGGAGCCTGGCCCATCTCTCTCTCTCTCTCTCTCTCTCTCTCTCTCTCTCTCTCTCTCTCTCTCTCTCTCTCTCTCTCTCTCTCTCTCTCTCTCTCTCTCTCTCTCTCTCTCTCTCTCTCTCCATCCATAACACAAAGGGCCAAGCATATATCGTATTGTTAATTTTTTGCTGATTTTGAAAGAAATTTTCTACTATTTGAAATTAGAGATTTGAAACACCGTGAACATTTTACCCTCAATTCAAATAGATTATTGAAAAAAAAAGGATTACAAATAAAATACGTAATAAAGCAAAACTACCCCCGTTTGTGCTAAAAGTTCGCCAATATAGTCCATCTAATTGACAAAGGTACATAAATAATTAAAGAAAGGATAAATCGAAGTTATTGGATGTTTTATGGAAAGCAAGACTTCAAATGAAATTTAACAAAATCGTTTTGTTAAAAAGTGCATCAGGGCGTTTGTAATTAACTATAAAGAAATGGGCAAGAGCCACCAAAAACCCTAAACTATATCTATTATGATACGTTTTCTCTGAACTTTTTTTCGTGATACTAAAAATCTCAAACTTGTATCCGTATGACACATTTATCCTTCGTCAAAATTCGATCAATGAAAACCGTTAAAAATTTGCCTATATTGACGCTGGAAAGCAAACAGTGTTGACATGATACTTACGTGGCTTAAGTGAGATAAAAACGATGTTTTTTTTACTGAAAAATCATCTAACATAATTTTAACGAAGGGTAAATGTGTCACGTAAGTACAAGTTTGGATTTTTTATGTCACAAGAAAAATTTTAAGGTAAACGTGTCGCATTAAGCATAGTTTGAGGCTTTTTGTGGCTTTTTTCCTAAAGAAAATTGTGCATTTTCTAATGCATTGTTTTTCTTAGGGAAAGTACCAAAAAAGTCATAAACCTATTGCACTCGTATCAATTTAATCCCAAACTTTTCAATTATATCAATTGAGTCCTAAACCTTTTGATAATTTGCCAATGTGTTCCATCTAATCAATTTTGGTAAGAAATCGCTGACATGGACGTTGACTATTCCACGTAGCATGACCGACGCTGATGTGGACAAAATTTACAATTTATTAATATTTCTTTCAGTATTTTTATTATTTTTTCTTTTTTTTTTCATTGTGACCGGTGAGGGTCATAGCCTTCGTCTAGGCCATCACCGGGAGATCGCCCTCGCCCAATTAGACGGACATGATTAATAAGAGAACTTGGACGGGACAAGTTTAATATTGGACCTAAAAATATTTGCCCAAAGCCGTTTTTGATTGAAAAGCTATTATATATTTTTATATGAAATTGGGCGGATGCGAGCCCTAAGCTCGTATAGCACGTGAAGCATTTTGATTAACACATTATGTTACCTTGTACTTTGTTGTGACCCTCCCTTGTGGCTCCTCTCGAAGGGAGCGGGTTTAACGATATGTCGAATGAGAACGGGTGGTCCTTCTATACAAGGTGCTCGCTCTCGTTCGGTGCGGATTTTACCAAACCTTAACCGATCGCAACGTTCAAGGGATTCAGTTGATTAATGAAAATTTTCTATCTATATAAAGTTGCAACTCACCTACTTGGGGCCGGTTAGGAGCCAAGTGAAATGTGGTGGGCCACTTCACTTCCTGTGAACTAGAAATTCTAAAGTCGGGGATTTGGTTATGCCAATTATCTAATTAATGCCCTTTCTATACCGATTCTCAATCTTTCGGAAATGATTTTCATTCGATCTTCGCCCATCTTATTATCCCACACCACTAAACGATGTACATGCATGGGTTCGCAATCGGATAAGTAAATAACCACAATCAATGCGATAAAGGTAAACTGCGATAAAGTAAACCCGATACAAGTCGGGAAAAAAATATACATGGCCTTTTTATCGAGCCCTGGGACATGAACCCCCAGGAGCTAAATTGGAAATTAAATCGAAGTCTAATTCTTGACTAAAGAGAACTATCTAGTATCTACTAAAAGATAATCACTAATTGAAACTGATTATAATCATGCATCAATAGACAATGATACCGAGTATATGAGAATGGACTAACAGCAACCCAGAAAGCGCTAGTTTTTGGATGTGCCGGGAGAGAGCACCGTTATACTCCAGCTTAATGAGACCAATGTTGAAAGCAACAGCTCACAAAATCAAGTCCCCAAGCAACCATCAGCAAAAAAAGACTTGATATTGCGACGCACCCAACATTCAAAACCTTTCTAAAGAAACCAACGTATTGGACTCTCATAATATGACGGAACAATTCAAAATTCGAGTTTGGTGATGACCGACAGCGAGCACACGACAGTTACAGCCACCTTTTGCCTATGGAAACAACACCTAATCGTGCTAGAAATGATCGGGAAGTCATTAACATGTAAACACCTCATCATGGGCAAATGCAAACACCACTCAAATGGAATTAAGATCGCCGCCATTCATGCCTGGAGAGGGGCCGACCGGCACTCTTATGTTATGAGCAGAGCAAGTTCGGTCGTGCAAACTCCATGACTACAAAAGACCATCATACACCAACATTGGTTGACAAGATCAGAAGATATGGACAAACTGTGGATGCATCCATGACATACCGGGGGGCCTCTCTCGGTTGGCTACAAGCCAACCACAACCAATAGTCCCCAAAATGAGATGTACACGGACAAAAAAATACATCGTGAGGCGGTCAGTTATAGCACTAGAAGATAGGGACTCTCGGTCAAGGCTCAAACGAGTTCGACGTTAAGATAGACGTAGCAAGCACAAGACCTATCACTCTGCAGGGACCAACTCTAATCCAGGACTGATACTCTAATCAAGACATATAAGCAAACAACACACGGCGCGGCATACCTTGATGAAGCCGAGAGATGAGATGAGTTGCTGGTGATGGTGGAAACAGAGAGTAATGTGTGGTAATAGAGAGAGAGAGAGAGAGAGAGAGAGAGAGTCACGACAATGGTAGTGGGACCTCGAAAAGTGCTGGAACCGAGGTGCGAGGGGGGGACCTACGGTGGCTTGAGCTGGCAATGGAACTGGATCAGCAAAGCTGGAGCCACTGGGAAGTCCGGCGATGCCTGTAGGCGAGTATAAAGAAATAGCTTCTTAGAATCCCGAATTTTCGTTCTATTGGGAATTTCGTCGAATACCTCATCGACACCTCTGGAATACTCTGTACCGGTGAAGACCGAAGATGTTGATTGCGAATCAGGTCACTCCACTTCGCAACTTGAACGAGCAACAACAGATGTATAATCAAAATCGCCAAGCTGCTCTATGCGAGTCTGATTACGTCCTTGTAGGCCACAGAGAGGAGGTTCCACTCCTCGACGGTGAGTTCGACGGCCGGTTCGACAGCTTTTGCATGAGCTGGACCATCTCTTTGTACCGCTCGGCTTACTCGGCGAACTTCGCTAGGTACATGTACTGGTCAATGCTCGGGTTCTCCGGTTCCGCCATCACGACTCCGACTCGGTGGGTAGCTGCGGTCACATCGATCATTAGAGACTAGAGAGCGGTGGAACAGAGAGAGGGATTTCCTCTGCCCTATTTTTGTAATTATTTTTTATTTGTACAAAAAATGCATGCTTGACTAGCTGGCGAAAATTCAGGTATCGATTTGCTTCCCGATAGTCAGGGCAATTCGATCTTCAAAGAAACGAAAATTAATCAAAGAATAACGTTCACATCTCCAATTAATGGGATATGTTTACTAAAAGTCCTAAAACTTATCACGAAAGTGCAATTGAGTCTTAAAATTTGCAAAAAGTACAATTAAATTCTAAAACTTGGCAAATTGGTTCAAATGAATTCTAAAGTTAACACCGTCAAACTTGCTAACGGAAAATGATAATGTGGCTTATTTTAATATTTTTTTCTCTTCTATATGGCGATGACGTGGTTAAAATATGAAACATAAGACTAAAACGACGTCATTTTGGCTTAAATTTAATTTTTAATACTAATTTTATTAAATTAAAATTTTAAAAAAAGTTTAAAAAAAGGGAGGAAGAGGACAGGTGGGGAGGGAGTGCTTGCCCGCCCCACGCCACCGACCCACCATCGTCGGGAGGGGCTTGCAAGGGTAGCGGGACGATAGGCGAGGGGTGGCATCCTTGCCCCAGATCGGTCGAGGGTTGCCAGACCTGGCCGATCTGGGGCAGGGCCGGCGACCCTTACTTGCCATCCCCTCACCCTCACCAGCCCCTCCCGGCGATGATGGGGCGGCGACGACAGCGAGGGTGGGGGGTTTCCTCCTCCACTTTTATTATTATTATTATTTAAATTTTAGCTTATTTTTTAAATTTAATTTAAATAAAATTAATATTAAAATAATAATAAAAGGCCACATTAGCGCCACATTGGATAGAAAATAAAAAAAATCACGTTAGCATTTTTCGTTAGCCAAATTGGAGAGTATTAACTTTAGGACTCGATTGAACTAATTTGACAAATTTTAAGATTTTTTGCAAGTTTTAGGACTGAATTGTACTTTCGTGATAAATTTTAAGACTTCTAGTGAATATATCCCTAAAATAATTGACCAAGTCACATTACGTAAGTGAAGAATAAAGCATAAAATAGAATTTCTGTATATTTCTGTGTGTCTAATACTAATGATACATGAGCCTATTTATAGGCTGTTCTAAATAACTATCTAAAGCAACAAAATATTACAATATCAAATAAGATCAAGTATAATCAATCAGGGAGGATCGATATCTCTAATGTTATCAATCAATGAAGATTGATATCTCTGATATATATCTCTAACATCTCCCCTCAAACTCAAGGTGACGTAGAAGAGGTCACCTGAAGTTTGGAAAAAAGATCTTGAAAACACCCGGGTGGATGTGCCTTAGTGAAAGCATCTGTCGTCTGACCAACCGATGTAAAGGAAACAAAATGAACAATACCACGAAGTACGTGAGAGCGTATGCAATAACAATCTATTTCAATAGGCTTGGTATGCTCATGGAAAACATCATTATGTGTTATTTGGATAGCACTCAAGTTATCACAATAAATGGTCGTTCCACCATTTTGACGGACTCCCATGTTTTCCAATAACCACCGCAACCATAGTAATTCTGATGTTATATTAGCAAGAGCGCAATATTCTGCTTCAGTACTTGATCGAGCAATAGTAGTCTATTTCTTGCTGCACCAAGAAATAAGAGACTTTTCTAAGAAGAAGCAGTAGCCTGTAATAGATCGACGATCAAGAGGATCGCTAGCCCAGTTAGCATAAGAATAAGCTGTCAACTTTAAGGTTGAGTTAGCGGAAAAGTGAAAACTGTGAAATAAGGTACCCTTGACATAGCGAAGAATTCAAAGAACAGCAGCAAAGTGAGTCGTTCGCAACACGATTATATATTAACTTACGATATGAACAGCATAAGCAATGTCAAGGCGGATAACACTGAGGCATATAAGATTACCAACCAACAATCGATAAAGTGTAGGATTTGGAAGAGGAGTTCCATCTTTGTCATCAAATTTGGCATTAGTCTCAATGGGAGTTGTAGTAGTTTTGTTATCAGTAAGACCAACTCGAGAAAGAAAATCAGTGACATATTTTGCTTGAGAAAGATAATAGCCGAAGGAATCTAACATAACCTCCAAACCTAGAAAGTAACTGAGCTATCCAAGATCCTTAATTTCAAACTATTGACTCAAATACTGCTGAAGTTTCATAATACCGTTATGATCATCGCCAGTAATAACCATGTCATCCACACATAATAGTAGCAGAATATTCCCACGAGATATTTATTGAATAAAGAGTGCATTGTCATAGGGACTGGACATGAAACCAAGACGTTCCATGGTGAAACTAAACTTAGAATACCATGCACGAGGAGCCTGTTGCAATTCATATAATTCACGGCATAGGCCACACACTTTATTTGGAGTGTGAGTATATCCAGGAGGAGGCTTCATATAGACTTCTTCAGTGAGATCACCATTCATAAATGCATTTTTGACATCCATATGAAACAGAGGCCAACGCTTAATAATAGCAACAGCAAGGAGGCTGCGAATAGAAGTAAGACGTGCAACTAGAGCAAATGTCTCATCATAGTCAAGGCCATACTCCTAAGTGAAACCTTTTGCTACTAGTCTAGCTTTGTAGCATTCAACTGTACCATTTGCCTTTGTTTTGATCTTGTATACCCATTTACAACCTACAACCGACTTTTTAGGAGGCAAATCAACCAAATCCCAAGTATGAGATTTTTCTAATGTTTGCAACTCATCTGCCATTGCTTACTGCCAAAGAGGATTAGTACGAGCTTCTCTATATGTGTGAGGTTCGTGAAAAGAAGCAATTGTAGAATAATAGTGAAAATCACGAAGCCGAACAGAAGATTGACTTACATGGGTGGAACGACGAACAGGAGGAGAAGAATCCGCGGATGGCACATACATGTCAAGATCTGCCGAAGTGGGATTTCCAAAAATACTTGCATCAAGATTAGGAGAGGACAATTCCAAAGAGGAAGATTCGATTGTATCATCCTCTGGAAATAGATCTACAGAAGGATTGGTGAAGAAACGAATAGTTGGAACAGTTGTGGAGGATTCAAAAGGATGGGGAGACGAAAACATCTTATGTTCCTCGAAGGTAATATGACGAGACACACGAAGACGATTAGAGATAGGATCCCAATATCTGTACCCTTTATACTCAATGCCATATCCAAAGAAGCAACATAGACGAGCACGAGGTTCTAACTTTGTGCATTCATTAGGGAAAAGATGTGCAAAACATGCATTACCAAAAACTCGAAGTAGACTATAATTGGGGACACTGTCATACAAACGCTCATGAGGAGAAATGTTACCTATAATAGGTGACGGAATACGATTGATCGTATATATAGCAGTATTAGAGGCCTCTTCCCAAAACTATTCTGGACAAGATGCTAAGATTAGAAGAGTTCGTACGATATCTAAGATATGCCTGTGTTTACGATCTGCTCGACCATTTTGTTGAGAAGGTTCTCGACAAGAACGATGAATGACGGTACCATTCCAAGAAAGAATTCTAAGGAACTCTCTGTCCCGATATTCCATGGCATTATCATTACGAAAAACCTTGATATCACGAGAAAATTGTGTTTTGATCATGGCAACAAAGTTACCATAGATATGAGTAAGTTCAAATCGATTCTTCATAAGATATAGCATGTAAAACGAGAATAATCATCCACAAAAATCACAAAGAAATGAGATCCACCCATAGTGGGTGTAGGAGATGGTCCCCAAATATCTGAATGAATGAGATCAAATGGAGCATAAGAGACGGATTCACTAATATTGAATGGTAAAGCATGATGTTTTCCCAATTTACAAGGCAAGCAATCAAAAGTTTTATCGTCAATGGAACCTAAATGACCACTTAAAATCAAAGGACTTAATCTAGAATAAGAAGGATGACCCAAACAAGAATGCCAAGTTTCATATGATACTATAGCAGCACAACTAATGAAGGAATTGGGAAGCCTTAAGGAAACAAGTTCAAACAAGTGACCCACTTTACGGCCTGTCCCAATTGTCTGTCTCGTCCGTGGATCCTACACACGACATCCATTCAAAGATAAATGAATGTCAAAACCAAGTTCACATAGCTGTTCCACAGAGATCAAGTTTAATGAGAGAGTTTGGCAACCATAAATGTATCGGGCAAGGATAATGTTGACGTAGAAATGTTTCCTGTATGACTAACTATCATCATAGAGTTATCGGCTGTATGAATAATACGTGCTAATGAAGTGTATAATTTTGACTTGAATAAATGGGAGTTGAAGGTCATGTGATTACAGTAGGCAGAATCAAAGAACCACGAATTTGAAGTACATGGGGCGACTGACAGAGCAGAAGGACTGGAATTACCAGATTCTTGAATAATAGAACGAACTGTGGACCGAAGATCATCTAATGATAGAGTGACATATGAACTGTTAGAAAAAATCATCTATGGTAGCAGTAGCTGTGGATGAGCGGCATGCATGCGGACTCTAAATCGGGATCGGTTATTTGTTCCTATAGGTTGTTTAGATTGTAACGGATAACAATTGGAAGCACGATGACCAAGTTGACGACAGTGTGCATAATAAGGCTTGCGCCATGAGGAGGAACCAGAAGTTGCAAGTATTGCATTTGTAGGAGTGGAGATTGATAGAGTTGTGCGTTGCACCTTTAAAGTAGCCAGTCAAGTTTCCTCTGTCAATAATTCCGAAACAACTGCTTGAAGTTGAGGTAAAGGATCCCGATGTAGAAGTGATGCTCTCATAGATTCAAACTCATCATTAAGAGCCATAAAAAATTGCATCACACTCATACGATCACGATATTCAGCAAACTAATAGGCATCAATAATGAACTCCCAAGTTGGCTAAGATAAAGCTAGTTGATCCCATATAGCATGCATGGAAGATAGAAAGTCGCTAATAGACTGACGTGTCTCTTGATACATGCGATGTAAATTCCCTAATAATTGATATTGATGAGCAATGTCCGAAGTGGAATAATGACTAGCAAGAAGATCCCAGGCTTCCTTTTCTGTATTTAGGCGATCAAACTAAAGTTTGATAGATGGAATTGAAGTGTTTCGAAACCATATGAGTATCTGATGATTCTCGCTCTCCCACTTTTCCATACGTTCAACAAATTTATCATCATTCTCATCAGTAGCCTGAATAGGCTCATGAATATGTTCAGTGACATAACGCCAAAATTTACGTCCCCTTAGAAAACTTGACATTTCTTGAGCCCATAAAATATAGTTGGATGCATTCAAGATGATCTGAATGGGCATCGATACTTCTAATTTTTCCATGATATGCAATATACTAGTATAACCCAGCAAATTATATAATGAATTCGAGGAAAACTAATACTTGCAAGGCTCATATGGAGAAATTAAGCCCAAAAATAGATTCAGAATGTTGAAATACCTCAAGAACCGGTCTGAACCGGAAATGCTCAAAGCCTAAAACATCTCCACAAATTGAAACAAATCCACCAAATTGGGAGAAGTGGACGAACCAGTCTGGTCAACAACAGTCAATGCTGGTCAACAGTCGGTCAGTACGGTCAATGGTCACAATGCTATGCTGACGTGGCAAGTGACGAGGCATGGATGTCTCACGTGGCAGATGACATGGCAAGGACATGTTGCTGACATGGAGAATGACGTCACTTGTCAAACTAGTGGGTCACGTGCATCTCACGTGGCACGTGGATCTCATGCGCGGAGGACCTCGGCGGTGCGTGAGGGTGTGTAAGGCATTTTCGACAACTTTCGTTGCTGTTTTGGACTTGGGTGTGTAAGGCATTTTCGACAACTTTCGTTGCTGTTTTGGACTTGCCGGAGGATGGGGAACCTATCTATTGTGTTTGTTTTGGATTATATCCAACTATTGACATCGGAAAGAGCACTTACAATCGACGTCGTCGGAGGGCCCATGACATGGTGGCGCGTGTGGAGGCTTCTCGATTCTGTTGGTGACGAAATTGAAGGGTCTGACTCGTTTCGGGGCAGCGAGTCTAACGATGGTGTTCGAATTTCAAAATAAGCAATGAGACTTTTTGAGCAGCAATCAAGGATGACGGTTCGGTGTCCGTTCTGTAGAGAATGGATACCCTGCGCGGCTGTGGCTATTGGCTACGTTGCTAAAACACCGTGGCCCCTTCCTAAAAAAAATTGGCTCTAATAGCAAGTGAAGAAAAAAGCAGAAAATAGAATTTCTATATATTTCTGTGTGTCTAATACTAATGATACATGAGCCTATTTATACGCTGTCCTAGATAACTATCTAAAGCAACAAAATATTACAATATCAAATAAGATCAAGTATAATCAATTAGGGAGCATCGATTTCTCTAATATTATCAATCATGGAAGATAGATATCTTTAACATTATCAATCAAGGAAGATTGATATCTCTTATATATATCTCTAACATCGTACATTGCACATCTCCAAAAAGTCGCTCCTAACACAACCCGAGACGTGGCCACCCTTCCAAAAGAACAAAACAACACGCACATGTCAACATTTTCATATCCTGCTTACTAAATGCTTGCTCTAGTCGTGTGACTTGTGTCCGATTGCGTGAATTTTACAATCAGAAATTAAATTATAAATACGAACTTGGATTTTGACCCTCCCGCATATTTTGATTGAATGAGATGAATTCACTGATTGGCTAGACAAAGATTATACATAGAACATACGAGCTTTATTTCCAATTTTTATAACAAGACACGTGTTCAGAGCATTTTATATTAGACATCGATATGTGTTCTCATTTGTCCATAAACGCCACAATTTACCAACAAAGCAAAAATCCCCATATGTTTCGGACGGATCAAATTGCTTATTCATTTTCATTTCTAAGCAAAAAAGGAAAGAAAAAGAAAACTCAGAAAATTAACTTAAAGAAAAGAAAAGGAGAACAAGAAAAGAACAAATTATTTTCCCCGTGGGGAGCGAAAGCGGAGGTTTTCCTTTGGAGATCTCTGGGGTGTGGAAGAAGGAGACGATCGGGAAGAGTGGGTGGGTGGGTGAGTATTTCTCAGGGTGGATGATGATGGATTGGGTATTTATTTATTGAACGTGTAGAGGGTAGTTTAGTCTTTTCATTGTTAGTGAACCCTAATACTCGCACTATATATATTGATGTAATCCGTAATTATAAAACAGATTGAACTTTTTCCTTTTCACATGGTATCATAGCGGGTTTTTAACCCTAGTTGACGAGGCAATGACTCGCCGCCATCAACCCCTTGTCGGAAATATTTTGCCCATCTCTTCCTCTCGTGCATCGCCTCTCGTGCGTCTTCCTCGCGCGGGTCGCACACCCTCTTTGCGCAAGTCCCGCATCACGCTAGGTCGTATCAAAACCGTCGTACTTGATATGCACATCCAATGGTAAAGTTCTCTTTCTTGCATTAGAGTGTATTGCTTGTGTTAATTGTGATCCATGGCCAAGATTAGGAGTTAATTGTGATCCAAGGCCGTAGGAATTGACTTGGTAGTCAATGGGGAGAGAGAGCAGATTCTGAATTGAAGCTGATTTTGGAAATTGGAGAAGGAATCGAAGTTGCTTTTGGGAAAATAGGTAGATTTCGAATTCTCGAGGAAAATTCATGGGCGTTGTTGTCTTCTGCTATTCGTTGGGAATTCTCGAGGCAAATTCGTTGACATTGTTCCGTTCTGTTGGTGGAGTTCTGTTCAGTTGTTTTTAGATTAAATGGGAAACTTCGTGATTTTGGGAAAAGAGTTAGACAATGGTTGTCACTAGCCCCTAAAATACACGCACTAACCTTTAAATCTCTCTGACCCTTCGAACATCGACATGCTATCAAGCTCTTTCTTTGTCCTAAGTGAATATGGTGAAGACGTAGAAGTTCATCAATGAAGAGAAGAAATATGGTGCAGGTGTACAACAGTCAGCTAGGATCTCTTCCTGAGATGCATCTGCGAATTTGATGGTTTGGTGTATTAGTGCCCCACTCATGCACAGCCACATATATATGATAGTGTTTTAAATTTTCCACTAAATTTTTCGCATGGCTAGAAACCCTGAATCAAGTGTGAGTATGGATACTAGTCTTACTAATTTGAAGTTGAGCTCTGTCAAGCTAGATGGGACCAATTACCCTTCTTGATCTATGGCGGTCGAGACGTATTTGTTGGCTACCAAGCAGTTGAGTTATTTGACTTCACCTCCACCTTCGAATAAAGCAAAGCTAGATGATTGGCGCTCTGGCGATGCTGCCATTCGGACATTGTTGTGGAATACTATGGATTCCAAGATTAGTCCTCAGTTTATGCGGTGTACATCAACCAAAGCCATTTGGGACAAGTGTGCTCTTATGTTTTCAGGAAGAGATAACATGACCCCGTGTTTGTGATGTTTGGGAAGAGTTATTTGATCTACGTGCAGGAGATATGTCTATATCTGATTACTATTCTAGGTTTATCACTCTTTGCGAGAGAATGGACACTTATTTGCCTGCTACTGATGACGTTAGAGAGTTGGCCAAGCGTCAGGAAGATATGAGAGTTATGATATTTCTCCGAGGGCTTGGTCCTACTCATTCTTCTCTCCGACAGCAGATTACTTCTCAGAGTACTCTTCCATTAGTTGATGAGGTCTTTTCTCGGGTCCTTCGATACATGCCTACTTCATCATCTACACTCTATTATGCACCAGTAGCAAATGCTACGGTTTCTCAGTCGTCTAGTGGTCGTGGAGGCTGAGGGCGTGGTCCTCGTGGTCGTGGTAGATCTGGTTTTTCTCCTGGTCGTGGCCGAGATGGTGGTAGGAGTACTGGAAGTTCACGTTATTGCAACCATTGTCAACGATCTAGCTATACCGAGAATTATTGCTACACTCTACATCCCGAGCTTCATCTACAAGCTGCTTATGCTGATGTAGGTGAGTCTCCAGTGCAGAAGGTTCCTGATCAGTCACGAGAATTGCCTAACACCATTATGTTGTCTTGTGCTAAGTATGAGTCCTTAGTACGTTCCCACTAGGTGGAGGATTCCTCAGCTCCTACTGCTACTTTGGCACAGACTTCTTTAGGTAGTTCGTCTTGTTTACTCTCTTCTGCGCCCACTTCGTGGGTCGTAGACTCAGGTGCTACAAATCATATGACTGGTAATTCTAACTTATTATCTGGTATCACCTCCATGTCACTTAGTTGTGTTACACTTGCCAATGGTTCACAATCCCACATTACTGGCCAACGGAATGTAACCTTGGGTCCCTCTCTTTCTCTTTCATCTGTTTACCATTTACCAACTTTTCCATATAACTTGCTTTCCGTTAGTTCCCTCATCAAAGATTTGAATTGCTCTGTGACATTTACCTCCACTGGTTATGTCTTTTAGGATCTGAGGACCGGACGGATGATTGGTGGAGGGCACGAGTCCAATGGGCTGTACTACCTAAACAAAGATGTTATTGCTGCTGCCGTTCATAAGAATACCGTCTTTGACTTCTTTAATATGCATTGTCGTATAGGTCATCCACTGCCTGACATACTTCGTCATTTTTCTAATGTTTCATCGTTTAGGAGTCCTATCCAGTGTGATGCTTGTCAATTTGGCAAACATCATCGAGTATCTTTCCCTTCACATGTCCAAAGTGGTGTGTCAAGTCCTTTTGAGTTGGTCCATTATGATGTTTGGGGACCATGTCGTGTCAGTGATATATCTGGTTATAAGTATTTTGTTACATTCGTAGATGATTATTCTCGTGTAACGTGGTTATATTTAATAAAAGATCGAACTGAAGTTTTTTCTAGTTTTTGTATGTTTTACTTTGAAATTCTCAATCAGTATCATGTTTCTATTAAATGTTTGCGCTCCGATAATGCCAAAGAATATATGGCTATTTCCTCTGGTTTTCAGCCATTTCTTACATCTCATGGGATTCTGCATCAGACCTCTTGTCCCTATACTGCCCAGCAGAATGGGGTGGCAGAACGAAAAAATCGCCATCTCTTGGATGTTGCTCGTTGTCTACTGTTTCATATGAACCTCCCCAAAATGTTCTTGGGGGCATGCTAATCTTACATCATGCTATCTCATAAATCGTCTTCCAACCTCTGTGCTTCATGGAGGGATACCTTTCTCTACTCTCCATCCTGTGAGTTCACTTTTTTCTTTACTGCTGCATGTGTTTGGTTGTGTTTGTCTTGTGCATCATCTTGCTCCTGGTCATGATAAGCTCGATCCATGGGTTGACAAGTGTGTATTTCTTGGGTACTCTTGAACTCAGAAAGGGTACAAGTGTTATAATCCGGTTAGTCGACAGTTGTATGTCTCGGCAGATGTAACCTTTTTCGAGGATCAATCATATTACTCTTCTTCTACTCAACCGGTGTCTCCTTATGAAGATACATTATCCTCGGACATGGTCCCCCTACCACCTATCCCCTTGTCTAGCATATTTAGAACGTCGCCAGATTTTCAGTTTGCCGACAAGACCTATCAACGGCGTCGTACTGTTCAACGTGAGGTAGTACAATCATCGCCTGCATTGGATATGCATGATTCTCCACCAATTTATGCCTCGGCCTCTGATTCGCCAGTTTCTTCTAAGCCTGATCCTACTACTAATATTCCTATTGCATTGCGTAAAGGTACGCGTTCTTGTGTTGGTCAACCCAATTCCCAGTTTGCCCCCTATACTGGTTTGTCTTGTCATACACATACTCGTCACCCTTTTTCTCAGGTTTTATCCTACGATTATTTTTCTCCTACATATTCCTCGTTTGTTGCTTCTTTATATGAAGTGTCTGTGCCAAGTACTGTTGCAGAGGCTCTTGCTCATCTAGGTTGGCGGCGGGCTATGGAGGAAGAAATGCAAGCGCTACAACATAATGGGACATGGCATCTTACACCGTTACCTGCTGGCAAACAGGTTGTAGGGTGTCGTTGGGTTTTCACAGTGAAGTTTCAACTGGATGGTTCTATTGAGCGTCTAAAGGCACGTTTGGTTGCCAAAGGTTATACTCAAACTTATGGAATTGATTATGATGACACGTTTTCTCTTGTTGCAAAGATACCTTCTGTTCGTGTTTTCATTTCTCTTGCTGTTCGATATGGCTAGACTCTCCATCAGCTTGATGTCAAGAATGCATTTCTTCATTGCGACTTGGCTGAGGAGGTATATATAGAGCAACCTCCAGGGTTTGTTGCTCAGGGAGAGTCTATTAGTGTTTGTTGCCTACGCAAGGCATTATATGGGTTGAAACAGTCTTCTCGTGCTTGGTTTGGTCATTTTAGTGATGCAGTTATTCGGTTTGGTTTGCGGCGTTGCACTGTGGATCATTCTATGTTTAGTTCCACTTCTTCTGCGGGGTGTGTTCTCCTAATCGTGTACGTGGACAATATTATCATCACCGGTAGTGATTCTCTAGGCATACAAAAGTTGAAACAGTTTTTACAGGCAGAGTTCAATACAAATGATATGGGTTGTCTACAGTATTTCTTGGGTATTGAGGTGGCCTATTCACGTGATGGTATCTCATTATCACAGCGAAAATATGTTCTGGATATCCTCAGTGAGGTTGGTTTTTTGGGAGCTAAGTCTGTCGATACTCCAATGGATCCTAATGTGAAACTTGATGCAGAACATGGGGACCTACTTCGTGACCCCAATAGGTATCGAAGGTTAGTGCGTAAGCTCAACTACTTAGCTGTCACTCGACCAGATATTTCTTTTGCCGTTAGCGTGATTAGTCAATTTATGAGTGCTTCTCGTACTACACATTGGGAGGCAGTGCTATGTGTTGTTAAGTACTTAAAGAGAGCACCAAGTAAAGGGATCCTGTTCAAGAATCATGGACATCTTAGTGTTACTGGCTACTCTGATGCTAATTGGGCCGGATGTCCTACTGATAGGAGATCAACTTCTGGCTATTGTGTGTTCTTGGGAGGTAATCTTGTGAGTTGGAAAAGTAAGAAGCAACAGGTAGTGTCTCGATCAAGTGCAGAGGTAGAATATCGGGCTTACAAGTGGACCTCCATATAAAACCAGTCCAGATGGATTTTCATTTGGAACCGGAGACCGGATCGATTCTGACCGGTTCCCAAAATATGAAACCGGTTCAAATGGAAACTGATCCCCGGATCTAATTTTCTGGTGAACTGATCCGATTTCCACGTAAGTCCGATTCGGTTGTACACCCTTACTCACGGGGCTCGTAAAAGGTGTACCAAAACGTTTTGGTAATTGCGAGCTAAAATTCAAAGACGGATCCCCACGGACCCCCCGTGAGGGCAAAAGTACGTTCTGGTACGCGTTTTGGTACTTGCGTGTGAGGGCCCAACGCTAAAATTCAAAAGACGGATTCCCACGAACCCCACCTTCCCATATAAATCGTAGACCCATTTCTCTTCCTCACCATCCCACTCTCCAGAAAAATCTCAAACATTGAATCACGCGGAAAGCCACAAAATAAGAAATGTCTCCGAGTCTTGCAGAAGCGGCTTCCATTCTGGCCATCGTGGCCGCTCTCCTTGGCACCATCAACTCCGTCCTGGGCATCCTGCAGGCGCTAGCCCGCCGGATCTCCGGTTCGCCGCCATCGAGCTCCTGACCCTGGCCCTCCGCTGCTTCTCTCCTCCTAATGCTACTACGACATCACCGAGATCGACGGCGTCAACACCAACGAGCTCTACAGTGCCGTCCAGCTCTACCTCAGCTCCTTCGTCTCCGCCTCTGCCAGCCGCCTCTCCCTGACCCGGGCCGTCAACTCCAGCGCCACCACCATCTCGAGCTGACCCAGGTTCACTCCAAGTCTGAGCTCCTGAACCTCCTCGTGACAACCAGCTCCAAGTCCATCATCGTCATCAAGGACATCGACTGCTTGATCAATCTGTCGAACCCGTCCAAGGTGCCCCAAGCCGCCGCACCTCAGAGCTACAAATACCCCGGCGCGCCTGATGCCATGTGCGGCGGTGAGGACGGGAACAACAACACTATCACCTTCTCGGAGCTGCTCAACTTCCCTAATGGCCTGTGGTCGTGCTTCGGGGGTGAGAGGATCTTCGTATTCACCACCAACCACATTGAGAAGCTCGACCCAGCATTTCTCCAGAGCAGCCGGACGGACATGCACATCCGCATGAGCTAATATTAAACGCTTTGCACTCGTGTCTTACCATAAAAATAGAAAGGGCAAATACCACCAAAAATCCTATGGTGACACAAACACTTTTGATTTTTTTTTGTGACACCAAAAACCTTAAATTTACCTATAAGGCACAAATAACCCCAACTTCTTTTGTGTCATGAAAATTTATACACGTGTGATATATATACCATTTATTACAATTCCATAAAAGGTATATTTATCACACTGTTATAAAGTTAGAGTTTTTTATGACACAAAATTTTTTTGGAGGGTATTTGTGTCACAATGGACCATTTAAGGGCTTTTAGTGACAAAAGAAAAGTTTGGGGCATTTATATCACAATTGGCACAATTTGAAGTTTTCTTATAGTACTAACCAGATAAAAATGAAGCTAGCTTATTGACTTGGTTTGTTCTCTTGGATGGGGGGCCACATCCCATGTTGTGTTAGGTGCAGCAATTGTGGAGATGTTGCAGTGTGCATTATGTGATTATAGGTCAATAATGTTATTAAGAAAAGAATTCTGCTCTTGTATCTTAATTAAGGGAATGTTATTTCTTAGTTAATTTTCGTTGCTTTGAAGATCAAATTGCCCCTACTTTCTTTGGAAAGATGATAAGAGATTTCATTCGACACCTAACTAATGGGAAGTACGTTCACACAAGAATTTTTGCCGACATGTCAAGATACATTTTTCTTTGTAGAAATAGAAATTAGTAGTAAAAGAACAAAAAAATTTATAATAAATAAAAATCAAATAAACAAATAAATAAATAACAAATAAAAAATGATGAATAAAATACCAACCCCACCGGCCCAGCCAACCAAAAACCCATGAAATTTAAGATGGAGCCCGGCCCATCTCTCTCTCTCTCTCTCTCTCTCTCTCTCTCTCTCTCTCTCTCTCTCTCTCTCTCTCTCTCTCTCTCTCTCTCTCTCCATATCACATAGGGCCAAGCATATATTGTATTGTTAATTTCTTGCTGATTTTGAAAGAAAATTTCCTACTATCTGAAATATGAGATTGGAAACACCATGAACATTTTACCCTCAATTCAAATAGATTATTGAAAAAAAAAGATTGCAAATAAAATACGTAAAAAAAGCAAAGTTACCCCTGTTTGTGCTAAAAGTTCGCCTTTAATCCATCTAATTGAGAAAGGTACATAAACAATTAAAGAAAGGATAAATCGAAGTTATCGGATGTTTTACGGAAAGCAAGACTTCAAATGAAATTTAACAAAAAATCGTTTTGTTAAAAAGTGCATCCAGGCGTTTGTAAGTAATAATTGAAGAAAAGGACAAAAGCTGCAAAAGAAAAAAAAAACCCTACACCTGCTCACGACAACACGTTTATTCCTAAACTAATTAACACATAAATGCAGACAACATGCGGGCGACATTCCTTGATGCAGCCAAGAGATAAGACGAGTTGCTGGTGATGGTGGAAACCGGGAGTAGTGTGTGGTAATAGAGAGAGAGAGAGAGAGAGAGAGAGAGAGAGAGAGAGAGAGAGAGAGAGAGAGAGAGAGAGAGAGAGAGAGAGAGAGAGAGATAGCCACGGCAATGGTAGAGGAAACTCAAAACGTGCCGGTACCGAGAAGGAGGGAGGGAGCTACGGTGGCTTGAGCAGGCAATAGAATTGGATCAGCGAAGCTGGAGCCGCTGGTAAGTCCAGCAACGTCGAGTATAAAGAAATAACTTCGAAAGATCCTGAATTCTCGTTCTCTTGGGAATTTCTTCGAATGCAGACCGAAGTTGCTGACTGCGAATCAGAAACCCCACTACGCAGCCTGAACGAGCAAATAGCAGATGTATGATCAAAATCGCGACTAAAACATATCTGGAATCGTAACAGAGGAAGAGTTTCAAGTTGCGGCCGAGGAGGAGGAACGGCAGCACTAGAACCGGAGAATCGCCGGAGAAGATCGATGCGGAGCGGCAGAAACTTCATGGGGTCTTTGATTCACTGGGCCGATGAGGCTTTAAGCTCTTTGGGCTGGTCTGGAGTGACAGGCCAAACCAGGCCGAGCTTGTGGATCTGGACTAATGGGCTGCGCTTAATGAATGGGCTGATCCGATGGGCTTGGTGTGTCGTTCGTCATTTCTTATTTGTTTATTTTATTTGTTCATCATTCCGTGCCTTATGCCCCAGCACTCGAGTCCGCACCCATAAGAGCCGGGCTCGGGTTGCTGACGCTCGAGCTCTGATCCCTAGCACTTGGGAGCGGGTCCGCAAAAGCTATGCGTGAGTTCTCGGCGCTTGGACTCTGGGTCCTTGATTAATGAAACGTTCGTTCTTATGAAAATATTGTTTTAAAAAATTTACTTTTTTATTCAAAAATAGAAATTTGAATTAAATTTCCTTTTTCTCTTTCTTCTTGTTTCTTCCTTGGCCAGTCGCTGGTCATGGCCACAGGTGAGTCTCGAGCTCGCTAGATTCCGGCAAGCTTGCCAAATCCGGTGAGCTGGAGCCTCTCCCAAGGCTCCACTTTGCACGTGGTCGATCGTCATGGCCGGTGATTGGAAAAAGATAGAAAGAAAAGAAAAAAAATAAATTTAAGAAAATAATTTAAAAATTCGATTTTTTTGATATTTTTTCCCAAGAAAATCTATTTTCCATGCTGAATAGCAGAAAATATTTTCTAGCTTATTTTCATGTTTAAGCTAAATACCGGAAAGTATTGTTATTTTCCAAACAAACGACTTATTGAAAAATATTTTTCAAAAATATTATATTTTTCGTAAAACAAATGGAGCCGTGATGAAAAAACAACGTTCACATCTTCAAAAGCTAATTGACCAATACTCACACAAGGTACATTGCACGTCTCCAAAAGCCGTCCCTAACACAACATGGGGATGTGACCACCCCGTCCAGAGGAACAAAACAACACGCGCATGCCGACATTTTCATATCCTACTTTGGTAAATGCTCACTCTAGTCACGTGACTTGTGTTTGATCACATGAATTTTACGTTGGGATATCAAATTCTAAATATAAACTTAGATTTCGACCCTCTTGCGTATTTTGATTGAATGAGATGAATTCACCGTGATTGGCTAAACAAATATTATACATAGAACATCGAAAATCGAAACCGAAATTTCACATTACCAAACTAAAAATTCTCAAACTCATATGTCGCACGAGCTTTATTTCTAACTTTTATGGTAAGAAACGTGTTTGGAGCGTTTTATATAAGACATCGAAATGTGTTTTCATTTGTCCATAAACCCTACAATTTACCAATCTGCCCTCACAAATCACAAATCCCCATTTGTTTTGGACAGGACAAATTGCTCATTCATTTTCATTTCTAAGCCAAAAAGAAAACTGAGAAAATGACACAAGTAGTCCTTTAACTTTGGCCAAATAGGCAATTTGATCTTTAAATTTTTAATTTATTCAATGTGATCCTTGAACTTTAACCCAATGTATAATGTGATCTCTGAATTTTTAATTTGTTCAATATCGTCCATGAACTTTTGGTACTTGTTAAATATAGACCTTGAACTATATAAAAATATTCAATGTAATCCTTTCATTAATTCATATTCAAGAACTTCATTGAACATTTTCATATAGTTTAAGGACTAAATTAAGCATGTATCAAAAGTTCAAGGACCACATTTAACAAATTAAAAGTTCAAGAACCACGTTGAACAATGGGCTAAAATTCAGGGATTATATTGAATAAATTAAAATTTTAGAGATTATATTACATATTAAATTAAAGTTTAGGGACTGTTTGTGTCATTATCTCAAAAGAAAACTTACAAAATGAACTTCAAAGAAACAAAAGAACAAGAAAAGGACAAATTGATTTTTCCCTCTCGTTTTGCCTTCTTCTCCGCTTCATCATCCTCCTCTGTCTTGCAAGAATCGTCGTCACTGTCGCTCCCTCCTTTGGGGCTCTCCAGAGCCCTCTTCTCTTCCTCCTCTTCTTCGACCCCGTTCAGCTCGTACTCCTCTCTCAACCCTCCTCGGTACTTCTCGTTCCTCTCCGCTCTCGCCTTCAAGACCTCCAGCAGTTCACCTACTGCTTTCTCCTTGTTCCTTCTGTTCTTGATCAGGACTTCGCTTATGTCTGCCAGCGTCATCTTGGCCTTCTCGACTACCTCTCGGAGCTCCCTCGCTGCCGCCGCCTCGCCGAGGTCCTCAACCTCGCTACCCAGGTAGTTCCGGCGCAGGATCTTGAGAGCCTGGTACGAGCAGTAGCTCATGTAGATGTGCATGTCCATCCGGCTGCTCCGGAGCAATGCCGGGTCGAGCTTCTCGATATGGTTGGTGGTGAACACGAAGATCCTCTCGCTCCCGCAGCACGACCACAGGCCGTCGGTGAAGTTGACCAGCCCCAAGAGGGTGATCGTGTCGTTGTTCCCGTCCTCGCCGCAGCCGCCACGTGCGGCGTTGGGCGCGGCCGAGAACAAAAGCAGCCCCGGGACGCAGAGGCGTGGGGTGCCTTCGACCTGTTCGACAGATTGACGGAGCAGTCGATGTCCTCGATGACGATGATGGACTTGGAGCTGGTATTCATGAGGAGCTTCCGGAGCTCGGAGTTGGAGTGCACCTCGGTCAGCTCGAGGTCGTAGATGTGGTAGCCGAGGAAATTGGCCATCGCGGCGATCATGCTCAATTTCCCCGTCCCGGGCGGACCGTAGAGCAGGTAGCCCCGCTTCCAGGCCCGGCCCGTCCTCTGGTAGAAGGCCTGCCCGGCCGCCAAGTCGCGGAAGTCCTCCATGATGTCCCTCTTCCTCTCCGTCGAGGTAGGAGTCTAGGATAAGGTCCTTGTCGCGCTTCCGAATCCGGAGCGTGAAGCCGCGCTTCTCGTCGGGGAGGGGCTGCGCCAATTGACGTTTTCGTATTACCTGTTTTGAGTTCCCATCTCTCACATCTTTCGAGTAAATAAGGAACGAGAAAAATGAAAAAAAAAAGAGTGTTTCACACGCAAGCGGAAATTAATAATTAATTGAGGATGAACATTTCGATATTGATCTATGGTACCAACCCAAAAGCTTAACGGATATATGGATGAAGACCACATTATATATAAAGAGACGTGAGATGTTTCAATACTATCTTTCACCACATGCAAGCCCAATGAGGAGTGACACGTGGAGCAGCAGAACCTGGCTCCGATACCGACCCAAAGCTTAAGCCAATATATGAAAAGAGGTCATCCGTATATAAAGAGCATACAAATTTTATTATCAAGTAATGTGAGATATTTCAATACTCCTATTATGTGTATGCCAGATTAGAAGTGGCACGTGGAAATTTGACTATTGATGGCAGACGCTCAGGTAAAAGGGTTAATTATTGAAGACTATGGTACCACCAACTTAGCAATGCCCTCTTAATGTTATCATAAAGGCTATATACTCGATACGCAATGTTCAAAGCGTTTAAGAATCCCTGCACCGTCACCAAAGCGTTACAGGTCAAGAAGCTTATTCGTCGGCACAATAATCGCACTTCCTACTGCAAGCGGGTTCGACCTCCTAAGCTTGTGGGTTGGGAAGTATTATCATGCATCACTAGGCTACTGACTTATGGGATGAAAGTTTTATGAAATTAGGTGGAGGAGATCTATTGAATTTCACAATTTTAGGGATGTGTCGTATATAACTATTATATAGGGGAGAGAGATCCTCGATTTTGCAATATGTAGATTCTATATCATTAAGCAAAGTTCAATCACAACATCGTCACCTGCATGCCGACAAGCTCTCCCAACCCCACTTAAGCCCCACATTTGCAGGAAAAGTTCAATCAATAAGCAGAAGCGACCCAATTTTCTCCACTCAACTATTTCTCTCTATATAAAACAAGTCTCATTATTGCTTTTAAATAGAATTTGGGAGTAGCTGCTGGATAGTATAGTGGGGAATATATGTCAAACTTGCATGATAGTCTTGTTTGTTAAGTTGAAAGATAAAATATAACAATAGTAGTACACGGTTAAGAAGATGCAGCCCAATATATTTCACCATTGTTTGGAGACATAGTATACTACTATATTCTCTTTTTTAAGCAGTTTGAATGAACTTCATCCGCATGATTTGCAAGTTTGAAAGTAATTTGTCCGTGCGACACTTAAAAATGGAGAATTTATGAATGGATAGAATGCGTTGACGAGTGTTCATGTATTTCTTATTATAACAAAAATAGAACAAGGATTAAAAAAAAGGAGAAAAAAAGATAAGAAGACGATTATATATGAAATGAAATTTCATCAATGGAAAAAAAAAAACGAAAACGTGTTGAAGAAAGAAGCTTATAAGTCGCATATCTCTCTCTCCACCCGGTTGGGTCGAATTGGCTGATAAATTCTCTCAATTTTTCTTTTTGTAAAGATTTGACTAATACCTTCTTGACGCATAGAAATTTAGCGACCGCAACATTCTTAATCTTTTTGCTAGACTCATTATTATTATTAATCATATCTTGTGAATCCAGCTCGTTGAGGTTTATCTTGTAAGCGCCCATCTATTTTATGAAAAAGTGAATAATTGAGGGCTGAATTTTTTTAAAAGCAGCTATTAATATTTTTCTTTTAAATTAACAAAATTGGAAAATTCAATATTCTACATCAAAATAAAAGAGCAGATAAATCTCATTTTTATGAAAAGTGAATAATTGAGTCGCAGAACCCACCTGTAGGCTGTAACAGTTAGCACATACAAAGAGAGATTCAGACACGGGCACTCCGACTCACACACCCGAGAAAGAGAACTCAAGTAACAAGGGGAGAGAACCTTCGCAGCACGATCACGGCTACCGAAGAGTTCGCCGACAACTCCGACGGTGATCAGCTGAGCGCTGAGCCAATGCCGGCCAATCGACACTACTAATTTTACCCCTTTGGAGCACCACTCATTTATCACATGAAGAAATCCAGTTGATGGAGATGAATGCTCTCAACACCAAATTTAAAGCCAAAAAGAATGGAACTTTCAAAACATCTACATGACATTGAGTCTATCGTCGGCACCACTGAAGGTGGAGGCCCCACCTTACCCTCGGTTGTGCACCTTCAAGACGCCGTCCTCTGTGAGCAGTGCAAACACTGCGATCGTTTCCGGAGCCCCGATCGCAGTGCAAACACTGCGACCGTTCCTGTCTGACAACAGCATCACCTCATCGCCGACCCTTCCACGCCCGCATCGCGAAGGCGTCGTTCACCGAGATGCCCGCGATGATGTCCACGCCCTTCGCCTCCAGCTCTGCCGCCTTCTCTACAAACCCTAACAGGTGCTTTTGTGAGCGCGTCGTGGTGACGCCGAAGATAGGTGGTGGGGGCGGCGGCGACGCCGCTCAGTTGGGAGAGAAGCTCGTGAGTCCCGATCGTCGTGGAATGGTGGAACAAAAGAGGCAGAGAGAAGACAAGAAAGAGTAGAGGTGGGCTAAGACCTATGTAATGCGGGTTGAAAGTGGGTTTAACTTAGGCCCACTTAAACCCATCTGTGTTAGCCTTTTCTTTTTGCAACTCATTTTTGCCCATATTTCACAATTGAAGTAACCCATTTACAACTTATTGCAATAAATATGAGTTAAAATATGGATTTGTGACCTATTTTGATAGCTCTACCTATCTCGGATGGCTAAGACAATCTAAAAGAATACTAGATTCCTACACACACTCCCATCATAACCAACCTCTACTCTTCTTGATGGCGAACGCTACATGCATTCCATCCTTGGAACGAAAAAAAGAAGAAGAGAAATCAATGAAATTGTTATAAGGAAAATTCCAAATAAGAACATGAAGTGCCGTTATTTTCTCAAACAATAGCCTGAAGTAGACCTTAGTTCAATTAATGGCCTAAGAGGATCTTGTTTTAAATAAGGACCTCAAGTGGCTATATTAGTCTCAAAAAAGAGTTTGACTTCATCAACTCGTCAAGGGTATTTTCATCATTTATTTTTTTTCTTTTTGTCTTTCTTTTTCCATTTTCTATTTTTTGTTTCCTTTTCGCCGTTGGTCGGTCTTAGGCGATGATCGACCATCGGAAATACTCAGAGAGGGCCGGGAGAGGCCGCCCTTAAAAGCCACAAGCGAGATCCAGCTTCACCTAGGCAACCCTCGCTTGCCACAGGCAAGGCCGGCCCTCGCTAGATTTGGGCAAGGATCGCCTCGCCCATGGCCAGCAAGGACCTAGGTGAGGCGATCCTCGCTAGCGGCCAGCGAGGGCTTGCAAGCCCTCGCCCAAGACTCGATTTTGTTATGCTAACTCCGTCAAATTTGACTCATGGAAAATACTGACATTGTTTTTTTTATATATATTATCTCTCCCACGTGACGTCCAACGTGGCGTTAAGGTTAACTGAATCACTAAAACGACGCCATTTTGATATGATACCTAATTTGTAGACAAAATCTTAATTAAATTATGTTAAAAAATCCAATATATTTTCTATAAAAAAGACAAACTCAAAAAAGAAAAAGAAGAGCTAAAACTTTAAAAAAAACACACACACACAAAATATAGTTGGCCCTCCCGCTTGTGGCCTGGCCGCCCCATTGCCGGTGGGGCGTTGGCCATGGTCGGTGGGGTTGCCAACGCTGCCCTCCCCCAGACCTAGGTGAGGGCCGATGACCCTCACCCAGATCTGGGAGAGGGAGGGTCGCGGCCCTCTCCCAATTCCGGCGAGGGTCGCTAGCCCTCGCCAAGGGCAGCGTTGACGACCTCGCCGGCCATGGCTGGTGCCCCATCGGCAATAGGGCGACGGCCACAAGCGGGAGGGCTTTGTATTCTTTTTGAAAAAACTTTTAATTTTCTTAATTTTTAATCTAATTTAATTAAAATTTAGGTTAAAATTGTCTTTGGACAAAAATGTCCTTGGTCGATCGAAATATTTAGCCAGCCGGCGAGATCAGACTTTTATTTGAATCTGTCATAACCACTTTAGGATTTTTTTTTAAAACAAGATCCACTTCAAGTTTTTATTTGAAAAAATAAAAGCACTTTAAGCTCTTATTTGAAATTTTCCCATTATTATATGACATGTGTGCCAAAAGGTCTAGTGGGGCCCTGGCATGCCTCTATATGTATGTGTCATGCATATGCACCTTGTAGCTCTTTCACCTACATCCAACAAAAAGTAACATACCAAATGAGATTGTTTGTGTAAAACCCTTTTCTAGTCGGGACTTCACTGTGGGGCGATATTAAGAATCACAATTTAGGGTGTGTTTGTTTTGCAAAAAATTTAATGCTTGTCGAAAAATATTTTTTTGAAGATGATCACCTGTATTGTTCACGAAAATGAAAGAACCAAAAAGATTTTTTTCGTTGACGATATAAAAAACATTTTCCATTTCAAGGAATAGAAGCGATTCTTTTGAAGACTTTTGTTTTTGCTTTGTTCTCTCTTTTTTGACTAGTTAATTTTCCCATATCAACCCCGTTCCAACCATTGCTCGAAATCCTTCTTCCGTGGCAGCAGAGGGGAAGAGTTCGTCATGCAACCGCAACCGCAACCCCAATACCAAAAACCAATGGGGCCCCAAGTCTCTCTCTCTACAGTCTCAAATGTGCAAAACGCTTTTTTTCTTTCCTTGTTGTTTTCTCCTTGTAAGTAAAAAGGAAAACCAAGACCAAGAGAGAGGGTGCCATGTGTATCGGGCGTTTGTCACGGTCACCGTTCCATTTCTTTTGAGTGGGATAAATTGGGGGAGAATGCACATAATTGGAGTTGACACTTAAGGGGTATGTTTTATGTTTTTTTTAAGTGTCACTCAAGTAATTCGACGAAAATATTTGACACCAAAATATGCGTAGTACAAAAATTATAATACTTTTAATGTCATTTTCCCTAGGAATTGAGCATAGTAGAGTAAAAAACAATTATTAATAAAATTGGAGAATTGAGAAAATTGGGTCCCTTATGCACTTTTTTTTTTGTCTCACTTCTTTCTTCTATATACATATTTGTATGGTGCTCACAAAGATCAAACCCTGGATCCGGTGCTCTCTAGCCCCAGCTCCACCCCCGATCCCCTTTAACATTAGGGCCATGTGCTTGTCGGCGTGTCCCTTTTACTTATCGATTGAACTTTTGTTACAAATCGTGGGGTCAAGAAGGGTCGGGAGAAATAGGTTTCGACACTCATCGCATTCTCAATGGCACTGTAGCGTTGCAGGAGCACCTAATGTTTTGTCTCATTGGATACCAGATGGATATTCTGGTGAATGAAAGCGGGGTCAAGCTCCTGGCCCTGTGGAATTTGGCCACCTCTGAGCCACACGTGTCTTGATAACGCCCCATATCTTCTTTCCTAAGAGAAACTCACTCCCACAATAGAACAAAAGCAAAAGTTCACCAAAAAAATGCACCCTCTACGTCATTCAATTTCGGGCTGTACTTTCATAACAGTTTTTAAGTCACCGTGAAAGTAATAATATGTTGCGGTGCATAAATTTTTGAACGTGTTAAGAACTATCGTTTAATAATTTCTCTTCAACCTCGGCTCCAAAGTATCTCTCCCACCTTGTTCTCTCTCTAAAATCTCATAGCTCCAAGACCCTTTCTCCTTTTCTTGTTGATTCCTCTACTCTTTTACTTAAAAAAAGGAAAAATTATGTTAGCCAGAGCCAATCCCTCCTCTCCTCCCCAAAACCCAAAACCAATCTCTCTCTCTCTCTCTCTTTGGAGCTTTCCTGACGCTTTTTTTGCTTTTGTTCTCTCTTTCTCTCCACAGACTCCCCAGTTTCTACACGCCCTTCATGGCAACGTCAGAATGATTGATGCAGAACCAGATTTCGGCGGAGGTGTGGCGGAAAGTAAGAGTCACCGAGAGAGAGGATGCCGCGTGTATCGGGAGGGTTTGTCACGGTCGCTGTTCCATTTCCATGGAGAGGGAGAAATTTGGTGGGGGGAGAACGCGCAAAATGGGCCAATCAGCCACGCTCATCCCGCCCTTTCCCCCTTTTCATTCTTATTTAAATTAAATCCATCATAAATGAGTTGTTCCTGAGTGGACCGAGTTCACGCTGCCGAAGAGTTCTAAGTGAGACCTCACGGAATCAGTGGATCGAGCTAAGGTGAACCCGATGCGCCCTCAAACATCTCGCTACAATGCCAACATACAAAATCAAATGTTACGCATAACATGTGGCGAAAAATTGAAACTTTATGGAATCCGCATTACCATTCATCGGTTTCCTTTGGTTCGGATTTTGTACATGGGTCCTATCGACAGTTGGATGATCATTGTAGAATTCTATCGTTTGGTTGCTTTACGTATTTGTGGTCGTGCCACGGGATTTTTTTTTGTTTGGCCAAAATGCAACGGAATAGTTTTGTTTGGTCAATAGAATGCCATGGAATTGAGCAGCCGTTTTCTTGGGCACTCTCAAGAAGAAAGTTATGGGGTCCTTATCCATCATTTACATCTTGAATGTTTTATTTAACTATTTCTCCATAGACTTACGCGGCACCGATGGGAATACGACCAGTGTTAATTGGACTTGAACCCTTTTCTAGCTTGATCTGCTTGTTGCGAGAGCCCGTCGGGTCATTAGGAGTGTGGAAAGCAGACGGTCCATATCGGGAACTGTCCGGACCGAACAGTTTGGTCCAGTTCTCAAAAGTGTGTGTCCGGTTCCTGGATCCTAAAAGTGAAATCAGTGTCCGAGTAGTCCGGTTCCCGGTTCCAAGGGGAATCGGACCGAACTGGACCGACTACATTACTTTTTTTTTTTGTGATTATGTGTAGTCGGCATAGGGAATACAATTCCCATTTTATAACATATATATAGTTGGCATGGGGAACTCAATTCGTCATCACATGGGCTCGAATTACATACTTGTTTTTGTGATTATGTGTAGTCGGCATGAGGAACATAATTGTAGTTTCAAAATATATGGTATCAAATAATGGGGAAAAAAATAAAGTGACCGGTTCTATTAAATCGGGACCAGACCGGGAACCGATCACCCCTACGCATCATAGGCCACCCCTAAATGATTACGTAAGATATAAACCTCATATGATTACGCAAGCAATGACATCATATGTCCTTTATCGCCAATTAATTGGATTATGTTTCATCCAAAAGCGTCGAAGACATACCTTTGAAAATACGAAGCGAATAGACAAAGGTTGTGAATGAATTTTTGTTGATTCGAAACAGGAAGTATTTAAAGGCACAAAGACCGAAGGCAATCGCGACTGACTATGTAAATTATAGAAAAGTAAAGACAAAGATAAATTTGCTAAAGAACATAAAGTTCACGCGGGTGTTTGTAACCCACTACCAACACTTACAAACAACACATTATAAATAAGTAACTTCTATTTTTATTAGCGGTACGAGAATTTACTCCATGCAACACTTACCTACAAGAAGACATAAAAATCCTAAATTAGCAGCTATAGATATAACAACCCAGCAATTATATTATTATGTTGATTGTCTGCATCACTTATCAAGTCTTGATGAAGGCTCTCGTCATTAACTTTCATGTTATTTGTTGTCGATGACTTATATCGATTCTTCAATTTCTCAATTCTTCTAATTAAAATTGTCTTTATCGATTGAATTTGCCACTTTTCAATAATAACCAAAAGTCATGTGCCCCTTAAAAGAATTAAACGATCTATCAATTAATCAATTATTTAAATTAAATGATCAAGAGTAATCAATTTTCCTATATATATTACACCCACCTTCTCTCCCTCCACACCCCCACTCTTCTTGATCCTCTCCTTCTTCCACACCCGGAGATCTCCAAGAAAACCTCCACTTTCACTCTCACTGAATGGCAGAAATGAAGGAGTTATGGACATCCCTGGCCTCCCTCCTGGGCGTCCTGGCCTTCCGCCAGAGCCTCCTGCAGGTGGTGTTCCCGCTGGAGCTCCGATTCGCCTCCCTCAGGTTCCTGAAGCACGCCCTCGGTTCGCCTCCCTCAGGTTCCTACGTGGACTACATCATGGACAAGGCCAACGACATCTGCCGCAACAACCAAGAACGCCTCATTACACAAATTCAGGCGTCGGGTGGAAACCGGTGCCGTTCAAGCACCCAGGCACCTTCGATGTGTTAGCCATGGACCCGGAGAGGAAGAGGTGATGGCCACGAAAATGGCACGCCCAAGATCACCATAATCAGAAAACGAAACACGATAATGGAGAAATTATCAATTCGCGTACCTGGTTTGGAATCCATCGAACTTGACGCGGAATTTGCGATGGTTTCCGAACACGAACTCAAGATCTTCTCCCCTATTCCCTTCGTTAGAACACTGGCCTAATGAGATTGCCACTCACGAGAAGAAAGTTCTCTCTGAATCCGTATGTGAGTCAAATTGTGCATCATCAGGTTAGGGGAGGGACTTGAGCGCTATTTATAGAGTCTTCGACCACGGGCCCTCTCATTACGGGCCGGGCCGTACTCGGCCCACACCAGCCAGCCCCATATTAGACTGATTAAGAACCCATATATCTTACCTTTATTAGACCAAACTAATTCAGTTAATTTCAATTAATGAAGCCCACATTAGAATATTCTTACATTCTCCCACTTGGGCAATATTAATTGAAATAGAACTGTGTGCGCACCCTTATATTGGTCTAGAGATTGTTCTTAATAGTCAATCCGATCCCATAAAGTCTCGAACACCGAATCATGGCGGTAACTGCATGTACTCACGCAGAGCCTTCCATGGTCACGAGTGCTTTCAACTTTACTGATATGGATTCAATATGGTAGTGTGTCAAATGGACAATATCTCAAAATGAGTGATACTTCATGTGTTATCCATTTGGTTAGTCTAAATTCTCTCTCCTTAAGTGTCACAAAACCTAGTGTGTCACCAGAGAATATCCTTCATGGTTCCAACGAACCTGCATATGTCTTACCTTGATAGTTAACTATACTTTATGTGTAACAAGACATATCATTAAGGCTAATACCAAGAATGCCCCATAGCCTATACTCAAGGTTTACACAATTCCTCGAGATTTTCATCAAATATATGTACTCAACTTGATAAATCTACATTCACAAATACCTCATTGAATGCAAAAGAGTTGACACATATTCAAATATTGCAAAATGCAACAAAATCAGATACAAACTTCATAAGAGTAACATAAAACTAAATAGCTCCCACTAATTAATAGTATCCCATGATACTCCTAGGCCCATGTTAATGACATGTCAATCAAATACACAAGGGCGAAGGCCTTTAGTTAGCGGATCTGCAATCATATCATCTGTTGAAATGTGCTCTACTGCAATGTCACCATTCTGAACTTTTTCCTTTATAGTCAGGTACTTGACCTCCATATGCTTAGATCCATTGAGACCTCTATTGTTGTTAATAAACAACACTGCAGAGTTATTGTCACAATACAGCTGTATGGGCCTATCCACAAAATCAAATACGGTCAACTCCTTAATGAGGTTCCGGAGCCAAATTGCCTGAGTAGCGGCCGAAAAGCATGCTACAAACTCCGCTTGCATGGTAGAGGATGTCATTAATTTCTGTTTCTCACTTTTCCATGATACTGCACCTCCTGCTAACTTAAAGATGTAACCTGTTGTCGACTTCTTTTCATCCTGATAGCCAGCAAAGTCTGAATCCGAATACCCAACTAGCTGTAGGTCCTGAACATGTTTGTAAATCAGCATATAGTCTTTTGTCATCTTTAAGTACCTCAAAACCTTCTTGGCAGCAATCCAATGATCGTATCCTGGATTTGACTGATATCTGCCTAGAAGTCCTGTTGCAAAAGCAATATCTGGTCTAGTACATACTTGAGCATACATAATACTCCCAAGTGCACTAGCATAAGGTATATTCTTCATTTGAGCTTTCTCAAAATCTGAATGAGGACATTGTGACAGACTCAACTTATCAGCTTTACTGACAGGAGCAATTCCTGGCTTGCATTGCTGCATGTTGAATCTTTCTAAGATACGATCAACATATGCCCTCTGAGATAAACTCAATAGTCGGCGAGAATGATTCCTATGAATCTCAATACCAAGGACAAAAGACGCCTCACCAAGGTCTTTCATATCAAAGTTCTTTGACAACATCCGCTTTGTCTCATGCAGTAAACCAAGGTCACTGCTTGCAAGCATAATATCATCAACATAGAGTATAAGGAAAATGAATTTCCTCCCATTGACCTTGCAATATATACATTGATCTACTTTGTTCTCAACAAAACCAAATGAAGCGACAACACTATGAAACTTCAAGTACCATTGTCTAGAAGCTTGCTTGAGACCATAAATAGATTTTTTTAGTCTACATACAAGCGTACCTGAATCATCTGCCGCAAAGCCTTCGGATTGCACCATATAGACTTCTTCATTAAGGTCTCCATTGAGAAAGGCAGTTTTAACATCCATCTGGTGCAACTCCATATCGAAATGAGCTACCAATGCCATGATCACTCTGAAAGAATCTTTAGAAGAGACTGGAGAAAAAGTTGCTTCATAGTCTACTCCTTCTCTCTGAGTGAAACCCTTGACTACCAGTCTGGCTTTAAACTTCTCAATCTTTCCTTTAGAGTCCTTTTTAGTCTTATACACCCATTTGCAGCCAATGGGTCTATGACCTTCAGGTAATTCAACAAGTTCCCAAACTCTATTATGCTTCATAGACTGCATTTCATCTCTCATTGCATCCAACCACAGTTCTGACTGAGGACAAGAAATAGCTTCCGCATAAGTCACTAGATCAGCCACAGAACCGATATCGGAGTCTTGCTCTCCTATATAAACTAAATAGTCCGGTGGTATAGCTGATCGTCTCTCCCTAATGGATCTCCTTACTGGAGCAACAACAGCCTCATTCTGCACCTGAGAGCCTTGAGGAACTTCATTAGGAGCTGTCTCGACAACAGGATCCTGAGCCTCAACAGGTTCAGTCTGTGATATGGGAGTCTCCACAATTATCTGTATGGGAGAAGATAAAGATACAACATTACCCACCGTACTATTATCCTCAATAGTCTGTGAGCAGCTACTTTCTTCGGCCACATCAAATTCCAGAAACTTGGCTGTATGTGATTCCACAATTCTTGTGCCTCCATTGGGATTATAGAATCGATATCCCTTCGAATGATCCGGGTAAGATACAAAGTAACACCGAGTAGTTCTGGAGTCCAACTTATTTAATGTTGGATTATATAACTTCACTTCTGCAGGACATCCCCAAACCTTAAGATGGTTTAAGCTAGGCTTATGTCCAGTCCATAACTCAAAAGGAGTTAATGGAACAGCTTTAGTAGGTACACGATTCAGAATGTACAAAGCTGTTTTCAAAGCTTCACCCCACAGAAAATTAGGTAAATTTGTCCTACTAATCATACTCCTTACCATTTCCATAAGGGTGCGATTGCGCCTTTCGGCTACACCATTTTGCTCAGGACTCCCAGGCATAGTGAACTGAGCCACTATCCCAGAATCCTCTAAGTATTTGGCAAATGGCCCCTTAAGCTGTCCGGCATCGCCATGCTTGCCATAATACTCTCCACCTCGGTCAGATCTAACAACCTTTATGACTTTTCCCAACTGTTTCTCGACTTCAGTCCGAAAAATCTTGAACTTGTCAAGAGACTCAGACTTTTTTTTAATCAAGTACAGATAACCATATCGAGAATAGTCATCAATAAATGTGATGAAATAAAAATTTCTACACAAGGTTGCCGTATAGGGTCCACTTATATCAGTGTGAATAACCTCCAACAAGTCAGAACTTCGGACCGCAGTTTTCTTCCTTATCTTGGTCATTTTACCTCTACAACAGTCTAAGCATGTCTCTAAGTCATCTTTAAGAGCAGGCAGGATGTTAGTCTTTATCAGCCTTTCTACTCTATCCTTAGAAATATGACCAAGTCGTTTATGCCACAATGCATAAGACTGTTCCTTAGGTAGTGGTATCTTAGAAACAACATTTTCAGCCGTATAAGCGACGTATATGTCATTGGAAGACAAACACAATCTGTACAATCCGTTGGACATATAACAGCACCCAACCTTATTTGAATTAAGAAACAAAGAAATAACATTATTCTTTATTTCAAAAGAGTAGCCATACATGTCCAAACACGATACGGAAACTAAGTTCCGTCTAAAAGAAGGTACATAAAAAGTGTCTTTCAATATTAATCTAAAACCAGAGTCTAGAATCAAGATTACATCTCCCACAAACACAACATCGGCTTTCTCGTTGTTTCCTACAGTGAGTCTTGACTCATCCTGATTTGGCTTCCTCCAGTTTATGAATCTCTATATGGTAAACGCAACATGATTAGTTGCACCGCTATCGAGCCACCAAGAACTGGATGGTGCTTCTGATAGGTTGGATTCACAAACAAGTGCCAAAGAATCATTACCTGTAGGCTCACGTTTGGACAACCAAGCTTTAAACTTTCCACAGTCCTTCTTTATGTGACATTTCTTCTTACAAAAGAAGCAGTGGTCACCATCCCTTTTGAATGATGTTTTCTTTGGACCCATATTGTCCGATTGACCGGTAGTGTCATGAGCACTTTTATGAGTACGATTTCTAGACTTCTTATTCTTCCTTTTATGGGAACTAGAAACATATAAGGCTATATGCCCTTTTTCTTTCTTAAGTTTCTCTTCCTCTGCCACCACCCTTGCTATCAAGTCATTAACTGACCAAGTCTCATCTTGGGAATTGTAATTTGTCTTTATAATCCCAAAATCAGGTGGAAGGGTGTTCAAGGCTTGATGCACAATACAAGCATCAGGAATGGAAACATTAAGAGCTTGAAGCTTCGTCTTTAGATCTACCATCCTAAGGACATAATCTCTAACCCCAGCAGTACCATCATACTTCATATTGAAGAGCTTTTGAAGAAGTGTACCAACCTCAGCATTAGATGAAATGCGGTTTCTAGCCTCTAAGGCTGCCATCATTTCCTTAGCAGTACAGTCAGCTAGCAAACCACTTTTTAAGTGTTCTTGAATGGATTTCTTCATTGTCAATAAGCAAATCCGATTGCTCTTTTCCCAGGCAGCATAGTCGGTTTTCTCAACTTCAGTATTGGTGGCCGTGATATCTGCCGGCTTATCCTTTGTAAGAGCAATGTGAACATCCGCCATCTCCATTCCAAATAGAAAATCCTCTTTCCATTTCTTAAAGTTCAACCCAGTAAGGACCTCAATGGAAATGGAATTGCCGTTTACAGAAAATGTGACTGAAAAACAAACAATACAATCAGCATCATGTGAGTACTTATCTAGAGAGTTACATATATTATCACATAATCACCTTTGGGCAGAAAATATGACATGCAGTTGTACACTCTCCACATGATAGTGGCCATGAGAACTTATTCTAATCTTTCGTGAAATCACCACCTTTGGGTGTATGAACCACTAAGATTAGTCATTTCTCAAGCACATGCTATACATGTACCCCTCCATGAACTAATACAAGATCACCTCCTTTGAGAGTATAATCACGTAATAGACGAGGAGACATCCTACCACAATATGAGACCGATATTTCTCAAACCCAGTCAAGTGTGCCACTTTGGTGGTCACTACTCAACTGAATCCTTAAAAATCTCTCATACCAGGGATATGAACTTTATGTATCACATTTATTATATACATGTAATGCTAGATGTAAAGACAGGGGCGTATGTCTCTAAAATTACATGCCATGCTAATTATACTGTTCCATTCATTGATAGACAATGAATTACACTCTACACAGTCCTTATGTGGTGATATACATGTGAGCTACCATATGTATTTCCGAAACCATAGAGAAATACAAGAAAATACGCAAAAATACCCTAAAAATACGCGTATATAGGGTTCTATACGTATTTTCACATCTTTAGAAGCTTCAAACATGTAAAATAAATATATCACTGTGTAGAGAATCTCGATACGAGCGCGTCGGTACCAAGATCGTCCAAAACGGACGTAGGACGCGCCCGCACGCGCCGCCGGAAGGCACGGCGCGTGCGCGCGTGGTCAGCCGGTCAAACCGGTCTGAACATCCGGTCCGACCGGTTGACCGGTCCAACCGGTCAACGGTCAACGGACCGGTCCAACCGGTTTGACCGGTCGGGTCGGGTCAACGGTCGGGTCGGGTCAGAATTCGGGTCGGGACAGGATCCGGGTCAAACCGGATCCGCGCCCTCGCTGACGTCAAGCTGACGTCAGCCTACGGTTACCGGCGAACAAACGTGCCGGTTTGGCACGGCCGCGCGTGGCCGTCACGCGCTGCCGCGCCTAGGGCGCGTGTAGGCGCGTGACGGTGCGTCCGGCCTCCTCCAGCGACGATCCGCCCACCGTTCTTCTCGTCTCGACGAGTAGATTCTAAATATGTAATAAAATTTAACTTTCATCCGATAAAAAATTTCGAAACTGGGCAAAAACCTCTCGGATAAAACGAAAACGTTCCTAATCCGCATGTTTCAGTTCTAATCTATGGCAGGCTCTGATACCAAATGATGGCTACGAAAATGGCACGCCCAAGATCACCATAATCAGAAAACGAAACACGATAATGGAGAAATTATCAATTCGCGTACCTGGTTTGGAATCCATCGAACTTGACGCGGAATTTGCGACGGTTTCCAAACACGAACTCAAGATCTTCTCCCCTATTCCCTTCGTTAGAACACTAGCCTAATGAGATTGCCACTCACGAGAAGAAAGTTCTCTCTGAATCCGTATGTGAGTCAAATTGTGCATCATCAGGTTAGGGGAGGGACTTGAGCGCTATTTATGGAGTCTTCAACCATGGGCCCTCTCATTACGGGCTGGGCCATACTCGGTCCACACCAGCCAGCCCCATATTAGACTGATTAAGAACCCATATATCTTACCTTTATTAGACCAAACTAATTCAGTTAATTTCAATTAATGAAGCCCACATTAGGAAATTCTTACAAGAGGGACATCAAAGAGGACCTCCGCGACTTCGCGGCCAGGCAGGTCTTCTACCAGAGGACAGGCTGGGCCTGGAAGCGGGGCTACCTGCTCCACGCCCCTCCCAGGACGGGGAAATCGAGCATGATCGCTGCCATGGACAATTTCCTCGGCTATGACATCTACGACCTCGAGCCGACCGAGGTGTCCTCCAACTCCGAGCTCCGAGAGCTCCTCATGCAGACCAGCTCCAAGTCCATCACCGTCATCGAGGACATTGACTGCTCCATCAATCTGTCGAACAGGTTGAAGGCACAACAAGCCACAGCGCCTCAGAGCTACTGCGACCCTGGCGCGCCTGATGCTGCGTGCGGCGGTGGTAAAGACGGGAACAACAACACAATCACCCTCTCGGGACTGCTCAACTTCATCGACGGCCTGTGGTCGTGCTGCGGGAGCAAGAGGATCTTCGTGCTCACCACCAACCACATCAAGAAGCTTGACCCGGCATTGCTCTGGAGTGGCCGGATGGACATGCACATCTACATGAGCTACTGCTCGTACCCGGCGCTCAAGATCCTGCGCCGGAACTACCTGGGTAGCCAGGTTGAGGACCTCGGCGAGGTGGCAGTGGTGAGGGAGCTCCGAGAGGCGGTCAAGAAGGCCAAGATGACGCCGGCAGACATAAGCGAAGTCCTGATCAAGAACAGAAGGAACAAGGAGAAAGCAGTAGGCGAGTTGCTGGAGGTGTTGAAGGCGAGAGCAGAGAGGAACGAGAAGTACGGAGGGTTGAGAGAGGAGCGGGAGTCGAACAGGGTTGAAGAAGAGGAGCAAGAGAAGAGGGCTCTGGAGAACAGGGTTGAACGAGAAGGGAGCGTTGAGGACGACTCTTGCAAGAAAGTGGAGGACGATGAAGAGTGGAAGGCAAAATGAGAGGGAAAACTAATTTGTCCTTTTCTTGTTCTTTTTTTTTTCTCTCTTTAAGTTGATTTTCTCAGTTTTCTTTTTATTTGCTTAGAAATGAAAATGAATAAGCAATTTGATCCGTCGGAAACATGTGGGAATTTTGCTTTGTTGTGGGGGCAAATTGGTAAATTGTCGGTTTCATGGACAAATGGGAACACATGTAACGCTTCGAACAAGCATCTTGTTATAAAAATCAGAAATAATTAAAGCTTGTGTGACATATGAATTTGAGAATTTTTATTTGGATAACGTGAATTTGCAGTTACGGTTTTAAATATCCTATGTATAATTTTTTGTCTGGCCAATCACAGCGAATTCATCTCATTCAGTCAAAATACACGAGGGTCAAAATCCAAGTTCGTATTTATTTATAATTCAATATCCCATTGCAAAAATTCACGCGATCGGACACAAGTCGTGCGACTAGAGCGAGCATTTTAGCTAGGCAGGATATGAAAATATCGACATGTGCGAGTTGTTTTGTTCTTTTGGAGATGTTGCAATGCACGTAATGCTTTTCCTCCTCCTTGGTTGCAACTTCAACCTCTGCCTCCGTTACGATTCCAAAGATGCATTAGCCCTGATTTATGATTATACATCTGTTGTTGCTTGTTCAGGTTGCGAAGTGGAGTTCATCTCATCTCTCGGCTTCATCAAGGTATGTCGCGCCGTGTGTTGTTTGCATATTTGTCTTGATTAGAGTATTAGTCCTGGATTAGAGTTGGTCCCTGCAGAGTGATTGGTCTTGTGCTTGCTACGTCTATCTTAACGTTGAACTCGTTTGAGCCTTGACTGAGAGTCCCTCTCTTCTAGTGCTATAACTGACCGCCTCACGATGTATTTTTTTGTCCGTGTACATCTCATTTTGGGGACTATTGGTTGTGGTTGGCTTGTAGCCTACCGAGAGAGCCCCCTCGGTATGTCATGGATTCATCCACAGTTTGTCCATATCTTCTGATCTTGTCAACCAATGTCGGTGTATCCGTGTATGATGGTCTTTTGTAGTCATGGAGTTTGCACGACCGAGCTTGCTCTGCTCATAACATAAGTGTGCCGGTTGCCCCTCTCCGGGCATGAATGGCGGCGATCTTAATTCCATTTGAGTGGTGTTTGCATTTGCCCATGATGAGGTGTTTACATGTGAATGACTTCCCGATCATTTCTAGCACGATTAGGCGTTGTCTCCATAGGCAAAAGGTGGCTGTGTACTGTCGTGTGCTCGCTGTCTGTCATTGCCAAACTCGAATTTTAAAGTGTTCTGTCAGATTATGAGAGTTCAATACGTTGGTTTCTTTAGAAAGGTTTTGAATGTTGGGTGCGTCGCAATATCAAATCTTTTTTTGCTGATGGTTGCTTGGGGACTTCATTTTGTGAGCTGTTGCTTTCACCATTGGTCTCATTAAGCTGGAGTATAACGGTGCTCTCTCCCGGCACATGCAAAAACTTGCGCTTTCTTTGTGGTTTGCTGTTAATCCATTCTCATATGCTCGGTATCATTGTCTATTGATGCATGATTTTAATCAGTTTCATTTAGTGATTATCTTTTAATAGATACTAGATAGTTCTCTTTAGTCAAGAATTAGACTTCGATTTAATTTCGAATTTAGCTCGTGGGGGTTCATGTCCCGGGGCTCGATAACAAGGCCGTATACATTTTTTGGGGAAAATTACCAAAAAAGTCCTAAACCTTTTGTAATTATGTCAATTCAGTCCTAAACTTTTTTTTGCCAATTCAGTCCTAAACCTTTTGCAATTATGTCAATTCAGTCCATCCGGCTACTTTTGGCCAGCAGGCACTGATGTGGACGCCGGTCGGCTGACGTAGTAATTTTTAGTAATTTTTTTTATTATTTTTCGAAATTTTTTTTTATTTTTTTCTCTTTCTTTTTTTTTTTCACCTACCTTCTTCCCCAGTCGCCGGTCCGGCGACCGGCTAAGGCTAGCGAGATCGACCTCGTCGGCCATGGGTGAGGCTGACCATCACCATGGCCAGGGCGAGGGCCAGCCTCGCCGTCGCCGGGCGAGGCTGACCTCGCCATGGCCAGGGCGAGGTCGACCTCGCCTAGCGACGGCGAGACCTCGCCAGATTTGGGCGAGACCTCGCCATCGCCCGGCGAGCTCGACCTCGCCCTCGCCCGGCGAGCTCGACCTCGCCCAGCCATGGCGAGGCTCGACCTTGCCCGACGACAGTGAGGCCCCCCAGATCTGGCGAGGCCTCGCTGTCGCTAGGCGAGGTTGACCTCGCTCGGCGACGGCGAGGTCTCGCCAGATCTGGGCGGCCTCGCCGTCGCCGGGCGAGGCCTCGCCTAGATCTGGCGAGGCTCGACAGTGTCGGCGAGAGCCAACCTCACCCATGGCCGACAAGGTGGACCCCGCTGGTCGCCGGACCAACGATCGGGGAATAAGATAGGTGAAAAAAAAAGAAAGAAAAAAATAAAAAAATTTGAAAAAATAATAAAAAAACTATTAAAAATTACCACATCAGCCGGCCGGTGTCCACATTAGCGCCGACCGGCCAAAAGTGGTCGGATAGACTGAATTGACACAATTGCAAAAGATTTAGGACTGAATTGGCAAAAAAAAGGTTTAAGACTGAATTGGCACAATTGCAAAAGGTTTATGATTTTTTTGGTAATTTTGCCTATTTTTTGCCTGACTTGTATCGGGTTTACTTTATCGCACTTTACCTTTATCACCTTGATTGTGGTTATTTACTTATCCGATTGCGAACCCATGCATGTACATCGTTTAGTGGTGTAATAAGATGGGCGAAGATCGAATGAAAATCATTTCCGAAAGATTGAGAATCGGTATAGAAAGGGCGTTAATTAGATAATTGGCATAACCAAATCCCCGACTTTAGAATTTCCAGTTCGCAGGAAGTGAAGTGGCCCACCACATTTCACTTGGCTCCTAACCGGCCCCAAGTAGGTGAGTTGCAACTTTATATAGATAGAAAATTTTCATTAATCAACTGAATTCCTTGAACGTTGCGATCGGTTAAGGTTTGGTAAAATCCGCACCGAACGAGAGCGAGCACCTTGTATAGAAGGACCACCCGTTCTCATTTGACGTATCGTTAAACCCGCTCCCCTTGAGAGGAGCCACGAGAGAGGGTCACAACAAAGTACAAGTAAAGGTAACATGACGTGTTAATCAAAATGCTTCATGTGCTATACGAGCTTAGGGCTCGCATCTGCCCAATTTCATATAAAAATATATAATAGCTTTTCAATCAAAAACGGGTTTGGGCAAATATTTTTAGGTCCAATATTAGACTTGTCCCGTCCAAGTTCTCTTATTAACCATGTTCGTCTAATTGGGCGAGGGCAATCTCCTGGTGATGGCCTAGATGAAGGCTGTGACCCTCACCGGTCATAATGAAAAAAAAAGAAAAAATAATAAAAATTCTAGAAGAAATATTAATAAATTGTAAATTTTATCCACATCAGCGCCGGTCATGCTACGTAGGATAGCCGGCGTCCATGTCAGCAATTTCTTGCCAAATTTGATCGGATGGAACACATTGGCAAATTATCAAAAGATTTGTGACTCAATTGATATAATTGAAAGATTTGGGATTAAATTGATACAAGTGTAATATGTTTAGGACTTTTTTGGTACTTTCCTCAAGAAAAATAATGCATTAGAAAATGCACAATTTTCTTTAGGAAAAAAGCCACAGAAAGCCTCAAACTTTGCTTAGTACGACACGTTTACCTTAAATTTTTTCTTGTGACATAAAAAATCCAAACTTGTACTTACGTGACACATTTACCCTTCGTCAAAATTCTGTTAGATGATTTTTTTAGTCAAAATAACGTCGTTTTTATTTCACTTAAGCTACGCGAGCGCCATGTCAACACTGTTTACTTTCTAGCTTCCATATAGGTAAATTTTTAACAGTTTCATTGACCGAATTTTGACGAAGGGTAAATGTGTCACACGGATACAAGTTTGAGATTTTTAGTGTCACAGAAAAAAGTTTAGAGAAAACGTTTCATAGTGGATATAGTTTAGGATTTTTGGTGGCTTTTGCCCGTTTCTTTATAGTTAATTACAAACGCCTTGATGCACTTTTTAACAAAAATGGTTTTGTTAAATTTCATTTGAAGTCTTGCTTTGCCTAAGACATCCAATAACTTCGATTCATCCTCTTTTTTAATTTTTTATGTACCTTTCTCAATTAGATGGACTAAATTGGCGAACTTTTAGCACAAAAAGGGATAATTTTGCTTTATTACGTATTTTATTTGTAATCCTTTTTTTTTTCAATAATCTATTTGAATTGAGGGTAAAATGTTCACGGTGTTTCAAATCTCTAAATTCAAATAGTAGAAAATTTTCTTTCAAAATCAGCAAGAAATTAACAATACAATATATGCTTGGCCCTTTGTGTTATGGATGGAGAGAGAGAGAGAGAGAGATGGGCCAGGCTCCATCTCAAATTTCATGGGTTTTCGGTTCGCTGGGCCAGTCAGGTTGGTGTTTTATTCATAATTTCTTATTAGTTATTTAGTTATTTATTTGTTTATTTGATTTTTATTTATTATAAAGTTTCTTGTTCTTTTAGTACTAATTTCTATTTCTACAAGAGAAAAATGTATGCTTGGCTTGTCGGCGAAAATTTTGGCGTCAACGTACTTCCCGTTACTTAGGTTTAGAATGAAATCTCTTATAATCTTTTCTATGAAAGTAGGGGCAATTTGATCTTCAAAGCAACGGAAATTAACCAGGAAATAACATTCCCTTAATTAAGATAAAAGAGCATAATGCTTTTCTTAATAAGATAATTGACCTATAATCACACAATGCACATTGCAACATCTCCACAAGCTACACCCCGACACAGCATGGGATGTGGCCCGCCATCCGGCTGCTCTGGTTAATTTATAGTAAGACACGAGTGCAAAGCGTTTAATATATAAGCTCATGCAGATGTGCATGTCCATCCGGCTGCTCTGGAGCAATTCTGGGTCGAGCTTCTCAATGTGGTTGGTGGTGAATATGAAGATCCTCTCATCCCCGCAGCATGACCACGGGCCGTCGGGGAAGTTGAGCAGCCCCCAGAAGGTGATGGTGGTGTTGTTCCCGTCCACCTTCTTGCAAGAATCGTCGTCACAGTCGCTCCCTTCCTTGGGGCTCTCCAGAACCAGAGCCCTCTTCTCTTGCTCCTCTTCCTCTTCCTCCTCCTCCTCCACCACCACCACGTTCAGCTCGCACTCCTCCCTCAACCCTCCTCGGTACTTCTCGTTCCTCTCCGCTCTCGCCTTCAGCACCTCCAGCAACTCCCCCACCGCTCTCTCCTTGTTCCTCCGGTTCTTGATCAGCACCTCGCTTATGTCTGCCGGCGTCATCTTGGCCTTCTCGACCACCTCCTGTAGCTCACTCGCCGCCACCTCGCCAAGGTCCTCGGCCTCGCTACCCAGGTAGTTCCGGAGCAGGATCTTGAGCGCCGGGTACGAGCAGTAGCTCATGCAGATGTGCATGTCCATCCAGCCGCTCCGGAGCAATGCCGGGTGGAGCTTCTCGATGTGGTTGGTGGCGAACACGAAGATCCTCTCGCTCCTGTAGCACGACCACGAGCCGTCGGTGAAGTTGAGCAGCCCCGAGAGGGTGATCGTGTTGTTGTTCCCGACTCCACTGCTGCCACGCGCGGCGTCGGGGCCACCCTGGTCGTAGTAGCCCCGGGACGCGGAGGCGTGGGGCGCCTTTGACCTGTTCGACAGATTGACGGAGCAGTCGATGTCCTCAATGACGATGATGGACTTGGAGCTGGTCTTCATGAGGAGCTTCCGGAGCTCGGAGTTGGAGTGCACCTCGGTCAGCTCGAGGTCGTAGATGTCGTAGCCGAGGAAATTGGCCATCGCGGCGATCATGCTCAATTTCCCCATCCCGGGTGGGCCGTAGAGCAGGTAGCCCCGCTTCCAAGCACGGCCCGTCTGCTGGTAGAAGGCCTGCCCTGCCGCGAAGTCGCGGAGGTCCTCCATGACGTCCCTCTTCCTCTCCGGATCCACGGCCAGCGTGTCGAAGGTGCTCGGGTGCTTGAACGGCACCGATTCCCAAGGGTGGCCACGAGAATCGAGCGACCCGCCGCGCGAATTAGTGTAAAGGAGGCGTTCTTGATTCTTGCGGCGGATGTCGTTGGCCTTATCCATGATGTAGTCGAGGTAGGAGTCGAGGATGAGGTCCTTGTCGCGCTTCCGGATCCAGAGCGTGAAGCCACGCTTCTCGTCCGGGAGGGGCCGCCACGAGAAGCTCTGGGACTGGCGCTGCGTCACCACGTGCTCCCACTGGACGGCAACGCCGCTAAAGACGTGGTTGATGCAGTCATTGTTGGAGAGGCCGAAGGTGGTGGCGCTGGAGTTGATGGCGCGGGTGAGGGAGAGGCGGCTGGCGGAGGCGGAGACGAAGGAGCTGAGGTAGAGCTCCGGCGGGAACACCATCTGCAGGAGGCTCTGGCAGAAGGCCAGGACGCCCGGGAGGAAGGCCAGGGATGTCCAGAACTCCTTCATTTCCGTGTCTCTGAATGATCTGTGCCTGGGTAAGTCAAAGTTTGTGGAGAGAAAGTGAAAAGGAACAAACTGCAGAGCTCGTTCGGGGATGTCGTAGTTGCGGTAGGAGGAGAGAGGCAGCGGAGGGCCAGGTTCAGGAGCTTGAGGGCGGCGAACCGGAGCTCCAGCGGGCTACCGCCTGCAGGATGCCCAGGACGGAGTTAATGATGCCAAGGAGAGCGGCCACGATGGCCAGAATGGAAGCCACTTCTGCAAGACTCGGAGACATTTCTTATTTTGTGGCTTTCTGCGTGATTCAAAGTTTGAGATTTTTCTGAAGATCTCTCTCTTGGGTGCAGAAGAAGGAGACGATGGATCAGAGTGTGGAGTGGGAGGGCGAGGGTGAGGGAGAAATGGGTCGCTTATTTATAGACGGGGGAAGGAAGGGGGGTTCGTGGGTAGGCATGGAATTTTGTGGAGAGAAAGAAGAGTATAAAGCAAAAAAGCGTCAAGAAAGCTAGAGAGAGAGAGAGAGAGAAACCCTTGATTTTACTTTCCCTCTGTTTACATGGGACTTTTGTTCGCCAAAATCGGATAACGACGCTAAAAATTAAGTGTTCGCCACAATGGGATTACGACGCTAAAAATTAAGTGGACCTTTTCTGAAAATTCCATGGGACTTTCTCATGGAATTTTGGACTTTCTCATGGATCACTTAATTTCTCATGGATCATGGAATTTCTCATGGATCATTTAATTTTTAGCGTCGTAATCTGATTTTGGCGAACAAAAGTCCATGAGAAAATGCCGCCAATCGATAGTTGGTGTGTTTATAGAAGTAGAAAGGGAAGCGTAAGGGAAGGGATGTGGTTTTCAACTATGGGGGGGGGTGTGGAAGCAAAATGCTCGACGCTTTCCGGGTCCCAGGCTGGACTCCCACAGTCGAGAGATCAATTGGAGGCTGCTCGGCTCGTTGTCTTTTGGACCAAAAGATTTGGACCCACCAGTGTCGATTGGATCATCCAATCTGTCTTTTGGAAAATGAATTTCGTCGTCTTACGTGCAGTCAGATTGGATGATGGGACTTTCTCATGGAATTTTGGACTTTCTCATGAATTTCGTTGTCTTTTGGACCAAAAGATTTGGATCATCCAATCTGACTGCACGTAAGACGACGAAATTCATTTTCCAAAAGACAGATTGGATGATCCAATCGACACTGGTGGGTCCAAATCTTTTGGTCCAAAAGACAACGAGCCGAGCAGCCTCCAATTGATCTCTCGACTGTGGGAGTCCAGCCTGGGACCCGGAAAGCGTCGAGCATTTTGCTTCCACACCCCCCCCCATAGTTGAAAACCACATCCCTTCCCTTACGCTTCCCTTTCTACTTCTATAAACACACCAACTATCGATTGGCGGCATTTTCTCATGGACTTTTGTTCGCCAAAATCAGATTACGATGCTAAAAATTAAATGATCCATGAGAAATTCCATGATCCATGAGAAATTAAGTGATCCATGAGAAAGTCCAAAATTCCATGAGAAAGTCCCATCATCCAATCTGACTGCACGTAAGACGACGAAATTCATTTTCCAAAAGACAGATTGGATGATCCAATCGACACTGGTGGGTCCAAATCTTTTGGTCCAAAAGACAACGAGCCGAGCAGCCTCCAATTGATCTCTCGACTGTGGGAGTCCAGCCTGGGACCCGGAAAGCGTCGAGCATTTTGCTTCCACACCCCCCCCCCCCCCCCCCATAGTTGAAAACCACATCCCTTCCCTTACGCTTCCCTTTCTACTTCTATAAACACACCAACTATCGATTGGCGGCATTTTCTCATGGACTTTTGTTCGCCAAAATCAGATTACGACGCTAAAAATTAAATGATCCAAGAGAAATTCCATGATCCATGAGAAATTAAGTGATCCATGAGAAAGTCCAAAATTCCATGAGAAAGTCCCATGGAATTTTCAGAAAAGGTCCACTTAATTTTTAGCGTCGTAATCCCATTGTGGCGAACACTTAATTTTTAGCGTCGTTATCCGATTTTGGCGAACAAAAGTCCCATGGAATTTTCAGAAAAAGTCCACTTAATTTTTAGCGTCGTAATCCCATTGTGGCGAACACTTAATTTTTGGCGTCGTAATCCGATTTTGGCAAGCAAAAGTCCCATGGAATTTTCAGAAAAGGTCCACTTAATTTTTAGCGTCGTAATCCCATTGGTTAATACCCCCAATGTCTTTTGTGTCATGAAAATTTATACACGTGTGATATATATACCATTTATTACAATTTCATAAAAGGTATATTTGTCACACTGGTATAAAGTTGGAGTTTTTTGTGACACAAATTTTTTTCGGGGTGTATTTGTGTCACAATGGATCATTTAAGGATTTTTAGTGACAAGAAAAGTTTGGGGCATTTTTATCACAATTGGCATAATTTGGAGTTTTCTTATGGTACTAACTAGATAAAAATGAAGCTAGCTTATCGACTTGATTTGTTCTTTTGGATGGGGGCCACATCCCATGTTGTGTTAGGTGCAGCTTGTGGAGATGTTGCAGTGTGCATTATGTGATTATAGGTCATTAATCTTATTAAGAAAAGAATTCTGCTCTTGTATCTTAATTAAGGAAATGCTATTTCTTAGTTAATTTTCGTTGCTTTGAAGATCAAATTGCCCCTACTTTCTTTTGGAAAGATGATAAGAGATTTCATTCTACACCTAACTAATGGGAAGTAGGTTCACACATGAATTTTTGCCGACATGTTAAGCATACATTTTTCTTTGTAGAAATAGAAATTAGTAGTAAAAGAACAAAAAAATTTATAATAAATAAACATCAAATAAACAAATAAATAAATAACAAATAAAAAATGATGAATAAAATACCAACCTCACCGGCCTAGCGAACCGAAAACCCATGAAATTTGAGATGGAGTCCGCCCATCTCTCTCTCTCTCCCCATAACACATAGGGCCAAGCATATATCGTATTGTTAATTTCTTACTGATTTTGAAAGAAAATTCTTACTATCTGAAATTAGAGATTTGAAACACCGTGAACATTTTACCCTCAATTCAAATAGATTATTAAAATCCGACCAAAAAAATAGATTATTAAAAAAAATTACAAATAAAATACATAAAAAAGCAAAATTACCCCTGTTTGTGCTAAAAGTTCGCCAATTTAGTCCATCTAATTGAGAAAGGTACATAAACAATTAAAGAAAGGATGAATCGAAGTCGTTGGATGTTTCATGGAAAGCAAGACTTCAAATGAAATTTAACAAAAAATGGTTTTGTTAAAAAGTGCATCCAGGCGTTTGTAAGTAATAATTGAAGAAAAGGACAAAAGCTACAAAAGAAAAAAAAACCCTACACTTGCTCACGACGACACGTTTTTTCCTAAACTAATTAACACATAAATGCAAACAACATGCGCGCGACATTCCTTGATGCAGCCAAGAGATAAGACGAGTTGCTGGTGATGGTGGAAACCGAGAGTAGTGTGTGGTAATAGAGAGAGAGAGTCACGGCAATGAACGAAGCCTGAATGAGCAAACAACAGATGTATAATCAAAATCGCGGCTAAAACATCAGGAATAGTAACAGAGGAAGAGGTTCAAGTTGCGGCCGAGGAGGAGGAACAGCAGCACTGGAACCGGAGCATCGCCGAAGAAGATCGATGCGGAGCGACAGAAACTTCATGGGGTTTTTGATTCACTGGGCCGATGAGGCTTTAAGCTCTTTGGGCCGGTCTGGAGTGAGAGGCCAAATCAGGCCGAGCTTGTGGATCTGGACTAATGGGCTGCACTTAATGAATGGGCTTGGTGTGTCATTCGTCATTTCTTATTTGTTTATTTTATTTATTCATCATTCCGTGCCTTATGCCCTAGCCCCTCAAGCGCGCATCCCAAAAAGCCGGGCTTGGGTCGCCGACACTCGAGCTCTAATCCCCAGCACTTGGGAGAGGGTCCACAAAAGCTGTGCATGAGTTCCCGGCACTTGGATTCGGGTCCTTGATTAATGAAACGTTCCTTCCCATGAAAAAATGATTTTAAAAAAATTCGAATTTGTTATTACTTTTTTATTCAAAAATAGAATTTTGAATTATTTTTTCTTTTTCTCTTTCTTCTTGTTTCTTCCTCGGCTGATTGCCGATTGTGGCCATAGGTGAGTCTCGAGCTTGCTAGATTCCGGTAAGCTCGCCAGATCTAGCAAGCTGGAGCCTCGCCCAAGGCTCCACTTTGCACGTGGTTGGTCGCCATGGCTGGTGATCAGAAAAAGATAGAAAGAAAAGAAAAGAAAAGATAAATTTAAGAAAATAATTAAAAAATTCGATTTTTTGATATTTTTTTTCCCAGGAAAATCTATTTTCCATGTCGAACAGCGGAAAATAGTTTCTAGCTTATTTTCATATTTCAGCTCAACACTAGAAAGTATTGTCATTTTTCAGACAAATGACTTACTGAAAAATATTTTCCAAAAGTATCACATTTTTTGTGAAACGAACGGAACTGTGATCAAAGAACAACGTTCACATCTCCAAAAGCTAATTGACCAACACTCACACTAGGTAAATTGTACGTCTCCAAAAGCTGTCCCTAACACAACATGTGGATGTGACCAGCTCGTCCAGAAGAACAAAACAACACACGCGTGCCGACATTTTCATATCCTGCTTTGGTAAATGCTCACTCTAGTAACGTGACTTGTGTTCGATCACATGAATTTTACGTTGGGATATCAACTTATAAATACAAACTCAGATTTCGACCCTCCTGCGTGTTTTGATTGAATGAGATGAATTCACCATGATTGGCCAAACAAATATTATACATAGAACATCGAAAACCGTAACCAAAATTTCACGTTACCAAGCTAAAAATTCTCAAACTCATATATCGCACGAGCTTTATTTCTAACTTTTATGGTAAGAAATGTGTTCAGAGTGTTTTATATTAGACATCGGAATGTGTTTTCATTTGTCCATAAACCCCACAATTTGCCTATCTGCCCTCACAAATCACAAATCCCCATCTGTTTCGGAGGGACCAAATTGCTCATTCATTTTCATTTCTAAACCAAAAAAGAAAACTAAGAAAATGATACAAGCATTTCTTCAACATTGGCCCAATAAATAATTTGATTTTTAAAATTTTAATTTATTTAATGTGATCCCTGAACTTTAACCCAATATGCAATGTGGTCCCTAAATTTTTAATTTGTTTAATGTTGTCAATGAATTTTTGATACTTGTTAAATTTAATCCTTGAACTATACAAAAATATTGAATGTAGTCCTTCCATTAATTCATATTCAGAGATTTCATTGAATATTCTCGTATAATTTAGAGGCTAAATTGAATAGGTATCAAAAGTTCAAGGATCACATTTAACAAATTAAAAGTTCAGGGACCACGTTGAACATTAGGCTAAAATTCAGTGACTATATTGAATGAATTAAAAGTATAAAAACTACATTGTACATTGAACTAAAGTTTAGGGATTGCTTGTGTCGTTATTCACAAAAAAAATTGAGAAAATGAACTTAAAAAAAAAAAACAGAACAAGAAAAGGACACATTGATTTTCCCCTCTCATTTTGCCTTCTTCTCCGCTTCATCATCCTCCTCTGTCTTGCAAGAATCGTCGTCACAGTCGCTGCCTTCTTTGGGGCTCTCCAGAGCCCTCTTCTCTTCCTCCTCTTCTTCGACCCCGTTCAGCTCGCAGTCCTCTCTCAACCCTCCGTACTTCTCGTTCCTCTCCGCTCTCGCCTTCAACACCTCCAGCAACTCGCTCACCGCTTTCACCTTGTTCCTTTTGTTCTTGATCAGGACTTCGCTTATGTCCGCCGGCGTCATCTTGGCCTTCTCGACCGCCTCTCGGAGCTCACTTGCCGCCGCCGCCTCGCTGAGGTCCTTGGCCTCACCACCCAGGTAGTTCCGGAGCAGGATCTTGAGCGCCGGGTACGAGCAGTAGCCCATGTGGATGTGCATGTCCATCCGGCCGCTCCGGAGCAACGCCGGGTCGAGCTTGTCGATGTGGTTGGTGGTGAACACGAAGATCCTCTCGCTCCCGCAGCACGACCACAGGCCGTCGGTGAAGTTGAGCAGCCCCGAGAGGGTGATCGTGCTGTTGTTCCCGTCCTCGCCGCCGGACGCGGCGTCAGGGGCGCCAGGGTCGGAGAAGCTCCGAGGCGCGGGGGCTTGGGGCGCCTTCTGTTATATTTATAATGTGATCCCACATTTAGGGATATAGTTTTTGAAATAAAAACTAATCCGTTAGGTTTGACCCACGTTTTCTCTTTTAAGTGACGGTTATCCACATGCGGTTTTTCCACACTTCATAGCCCTTCAGTGATAACTGCCCTCTTCAGTAACCGCCTTGATGGGAAGCGGTTTATAAAGATGAACGTTCATTTTCATAAGGGTAGACACAAGGTCTAACGCAAACCCTCTCATTCGGAAATACACCATCAGTACGCGAGGGGATTGGGTTAGTAGAGTGCGCCCGTAATCGCTGTCAAATTAACGTCGAACTACTGTGGATTTCCGACGAACGTAAAGTTGAACAATGGCTGGAGGTCAGTTTATTTTCGATCCTGTTTTCCGCATTTGATTCTAATTGTGCCTAAAATTTCTATGCATGATTAGAATCCTTCAGTTTTAAATCTCACATTTGGTATCAGAGCATGTTTAGTGCCTCTGCCTTGTTTTTGTTGAATTTTGGATGCATTTTTCGGGGTTTTTTGAGATGAACAGTAATTCGGGTTTTTGGGGCTAAGAGGGAAATCGCCGATTCCGGCCAAATTCCGGCGACCCACCACTCGACTTCGGACCGGCACGGTCGCACCGCCATGGAGAAGAATAGCCCTCAGTTAATCTGGCATTTCGGTAATCGCCGGAGGCTATTTGAGCGGCGGAAGTTGCGAGTTAGGGTTTGTGAGTTTAGATGGAATTTTGCATGATTAGAGCCAATTTCTTGGTTGTTTTCGCCGATTTTTGGGTCCTGTGGTCGCGTGGATGTGGTCTCCGAAACCCATAAATTATTTTGGTATGAAATGGGCTACCGGAGGAGAACCATTTGGTCAAAGGCGCGGCGGAACGGCGATGAACGTCGAAAAATTGGGTCTGATCGCGCGGAGGAAGAAGGCGCGTGGCCCCACGTGCGCGCAACCGCTGGCACGTGGTCGCCACGCGCGCGCGCAACCGCTGGCGCGTGCGGGCCACGCGCACGGCAGTTGCAGGCGCGTGCAGCGCACGCGCCCTGGAACCGGCCCCCCTTCGGTTTTTACGCTTTTGCCCCTGCCTTTTACCCATTATTACCATTCTACCCCTTGCCGAATTAAGTTTATTGTTTTATCCTTCATGCATTTTATAAATATTTTTATGCATGAAATTAAATGTCCAGTGATCCATATATTTTAATTAATTAGGGAGTAGCCACAGCATCTTTAATTAATTAAATTATATATTAAGAGCATTCGGATCACATTTGGAAATGGACATTAATTGTAATTAATCTTATTAATATTGTGAATTTTATCCCACATGAATTTTCATTATATTAATTTGATTAATTAGGTTGAAATATCATATTATTTTTCTTAATTTACCCACAGGGATTAAGGAAAGGGATATAATATGATAGTTTTTTCATGAAGTATTTGTGAATCTATTTAAATTAAAAACTTAGCCCACAGGCAGTTTTTATGTTATGTGATTCATAGTTTATGACATGTTTTACATTGGTAGAACATGATATATGTTGATTTTGCCTCAAATTTTGTGACATAAGTATGATTGTTTGATATGCAGTTTTACAACCTGTGAATTTCTCTGAATTTAAGAGTGATGTTCCCATACTGAATGGTGAAAACTATAAAGTTTGGAAGGAGTCAGTTCTTCTTCAATTGGGGTGCATGGACATTGACTATGCTATAAGGAAAGACGAACCACCTGCTCCTACTGACACGAGCACTGCAGCTGAGATAGCCCTTTATGAACAGTGGGAGCGGTCCAACCGCCTTAGTGCGATGTTCATAAGGACTAAAGTATCTCCTAGTATCCGTGGTTCGGTCGCTCAGCATAGTAATGCTAAGGCTTTATTGGAGGGCATTGATGCTCAGTTTGAGACTTCAGAAAAGGCACATGCCATGACCCTGATAATGAAGTTTTCATCTTTAAAGCTCACAAATGTTAGAGGTGTGCGTGAGCACATCATGAAGATGAGGGACATTGCAGCTCAGCTGAAGAGCCTTGAGGTTGAAATATCTGAATCATTTCTTGTGTACTACATTTTGAACACTCTCCCACAACAGTATGCACCTTTCAAGATCTCTTACAACACACATAAGAATAAATGGTCAATTAATGAACTTATGACCATGTGTGTTCAAGAGGAAGAGAGGCTGACTATGGAATTGGGAGAAAGTGCTCATTTAGCAACACAAGAAAGGTTTAAGAGTCACGGCAAGAACAAGGGGAAAGGTAAAATACCTCCCCAAGCTGACATTAAGAAGGAATCCAAATGTTTCTTCTGTAGAAAGAAGGGGCATATGAAGAAGGATTGCATCAGATTTAAGGCCTGGCTCGAGAAGAAAGGTAATCCAACCTCTTATGTCTGTTATGAATCTAATATGGCTGATGTGAGTCACAACACTTGGTGGATTGATTCTGGTTCTACAATCCATATTTCGAATTCCTTGCAGGGTTTTCAAAACCACAGGAAGCCAATGGGAAGTGAACAAAGCATCTATTCAGGAAACAAGATGTGTTCGCATGTAGAAGCTATTGGGACATGTAGATTAGTCCTCAATAGTGGCTTTGTTTTAAATTTGGAAAGGACCTTTTATGTTCCAAGTTTCTCTAAAAACTTAATTTCAGTTTCAAGACTTGTACCTTTGGGTTACTCTTTTAACTTTTCAGATTCAAACTTCAGTTTATTATTTAAATCTGAAATTGTTGGGAGTGGTATTTTGTCTGATGGTCTTTTTCGAATTAATTTGCAAGACAATGCCTCTTATAATGTGATGCATGTTCATGATAATGCTGGTATAAAACGATGTGTTGTGAATGAAGATTCCTCTATGCTATGGCACCGGAGATTGGGACATATCTCCATAGATAGAATTAAGCGATTAGTAAATGATGGAGTACTCAATACTTTGGATTTTACTGATTATGATATTTGCGTGGACTGCATAAAAGGAAAGCAGACCAACAAGACAAAGAAAGGTGCCAAGAGGAGTACAGACATATTAGAAATCATACATACGGACATTTGTAGTCCTGATATGGACTCGTATGGTCAGAAATACTTCATCTCCTTCATTGATGATTACTCACGTTATATGTATCTCTACTTGCTTCATCATAAGCATGAAGCGTTGGATGCCTTTAAGGTTTTTAAGGCGGAAGTAGAGAAACAATGCGGCAAGCAAATTAAGATCGTGAGATCAGATAGAGGTGGAGAATTTTATGGTAGATACACTGAAGATGGACAAGCACCTGGTCCGTTTGCAAAGTTTCTTCAAGAGAATGGGATAGTTGCCCAATACACTATGCCGGGTTCTCCGGACCAAAATGGCGTAGCAGAAAGAAGAAACCGAACTTTATTGGACATGGTACGAAGTATGCTTAGTAGCTCTAAACTTCCTAAGTCTTTGTGGACTGAAGCTCTTAAGACGGCAGTGTACATATTAAATCGAGTTCCAACCAAGGTTGTCCCAAGGACGCCTTTTGAGTTATTCAAAGGTTGGAAGCCAAGTTTGCGACATGTACGCGTTTGGGGATGCCCGTCTGAAGTAAGAGTCTATAATCCACAGGAAAAGAAGTTGGACCCAAGGACTGTAAGTGGGTATTTCATTGGATATGCTGAAAAGTCCAAGGGATACAAGTTTTATTGTCCATCTCACACTACTAGGATTGTGGAATCAAGAAATGCTAAGTTTCTTGAAAGTGACTTGATTAGTGGGAGTGATCGATTGAAGGACATTGTTCCTGAGAAAGATCATTCAGATACTCAACCTTCCACTTCAAGTATTAGGTTGGTTGTTGTTCATAATGCCCCTTCAGTTCAGCCGGCTATTGAACAACCAACTATTGAAGTTCCACAACTTGCTGATAATGATCCGGTAGATCCAGTTATTCAACAAGTACCAGAAGCTGTTGAACAACCAGTTGAACAACACGCTCCTCCAGAGAATGTTGATACAACATTAAGAAGATCTACTAGAATGAGGAAATCAGCAATTCCAAGTGATTATATTGTGTATCTACAAGAGTCTGACTATAATATTGGAGCTGAGAATGATCCTGAAACGTTTTCACAAGCCATGAGTAGTGATGAATCTAATTTGTGGTACAATGCCATGAAGGATGAGATGAGTTCTATGGCATCAAACGAAGTCTGGGATTTGGTTGAGTTGCCTAATGGTGCGAAGGCTATTGGTTGTAAGTGGGTCTTCAAAACCAAGAAGGACTCATTGGGCAACATTGAAAGATATAAAGCTAGACTCGTTGCCAAAGGATTCACTCAAAAAGAAGGAATCGATTACACGGAGACCTTTTCTCCTGTATCTAAGAAAGATTCTCTTCGTATTGTTTTGGCCTTGGTTGCCCATTTTAATATGGAATTACATCAAATGGATGTGAAAACGGCGTTCCTCAATGGGGAACTAGAGGAGGAGGTTTACATGAAACAACCTGAAGGATTCTCCTCTAGTAAAGGTGAGCAATTGGTATGCAAGCTTAAGAAATCTATATATGTGTCGCGACCTAAAAATTTCCCTTCTCAGGCTAATGGATTATTAGGACTAAACCTAACTCGGGCCCTCCCAAGCCCTACCAATTCGCAACTTTGGGTTTAAGTTTTTAACGTGCGAATGTTTTCATGCTTGGAGTCGCCACTAATCAATTTGTGGTAGGTCGATTAGAAACCTAAATAAAACATAGGGAGATATGTTTTATTCCTACGAACCAGAGATTCTAAGCCCGGGGACTTGATTACGCTAGATCTAGTCTAACGCCCTTTCGGTACCTTTTCTTTTCAAAAATATTTTGGCAAGCAGTTTGGATCCATTTTAACTTAGTCACTAACATGTGAGGTGTTCATGCAGGTGCACAAACCACCAATTTAACACCCAAGAAAGCATTGAATAAATTGCAAGTTTGGAAGAATTACTTACCTCGAAGCAACGTAAGCATCTGCATGGTTAGCTAGAAAATCACATCAACCATCCTAATATGATTTCTAATTAACAAGCAGTTCACTCCACATTTTTTTGATTTTCACTTATTTAAATGAGAGCTAACCTACATGCAATGACGTGCAAAAATTGACACGCGAACAATGCAACCTAACATGCAAACTATATGTCATGCGACGACGTGACCTAATTCTGATGACGGGCAAATGATTTATTTTTGGTATTTTCTGGTGAAATTCGGAATAAAAATATGCCTAAATTAACATGCAACCTATGATGACTTAACATATCCTAACATGACTTATTTTCTGGATTTTTGTTAAAATTCGAAATAATAAATTACTTCAATTAAGAATGCAATCTATCCTAATCTACCATAAAACAATTCATTCTTTTTTTTTGGGGTTTTCATGAAAATTCGGAATTAAAAATGACCTAAATAATCTATTAAAGTTAGAAAATTACTTAATTTAAACTAGGAAATAGATTATCTCAAGTCCTAATTTAAATTAAATAATTACTCTATCGTCTAGATATATTTAGGATTCCTAAACATGCAAAACTCAAATTCAAATCCTAACTGATATTTTTTGAATTTTCTTTTTTTATTTGAAAAGGAAAAACAATTTAAACAGAGATAGCTTCCACATTTAAGACAACCACGCAATCCGCAAAATTCGTTTCAAACTTAGATTAGGCACACAAATCAAACTAACAGTCATATCTATAGGGTTATAGATATTGACGGAAAGTCGATCGTTCAAATTTGGAAAGCAGATAAAAATCATTATCATATCCAAGGGATTATGGATAGGATAATGATTTTCCGTATCGCCACGTATCATACCTTAGGGATAAGGTCGGATAATTGTCCAGATACGTTGCTGAATTAGGAAAGATTCCTAATTTTGAATATTTTCAAATATTGCGAACAAGGCAAACATTATCCTAAGATATCTAGCAATCCACGCAATATTCACAGAATATTCAAACATCCAAAAATTAAGAAACGAAATATTCTAAAAATATTGGATAATGTTCAATTACCTAATTTGTAGATAATTTCCAAATTTGAACTTGCGGATCAGGACGAACGATGAACGGCGGTGACGGTGGCGCGGTGTCGGGAACGGCGGTGACGGTGGCGCGCGTCAGGGGAGACTTCAGCAACGGCGTCGGCGTGCAACAGCTTCGGCGACGGCAGCACACAGCAAAGAAGGCAGCAGCGGCGGCGGTGGCGGTGGCGCCGGCGTGCAACGGCTTCGGCGAGGACGGTAGCAGCAGCGTCGGGCTCGGCGGCAGCAAGCAGCAGCGGCGTCGGCGTCAGCCTGAGGAGCAGCGGCAGCAGCAAGCAACAGCGGCGGCGACGGCGTGTGCGTGAGGATCAACGGCAGCGGCAGCGGCAGCGGCAGGCGCGGCTGTGTCGCGCGGCAGGGAGCAGCAGGCACGGCGTCGGCGTCGGCGTGAGGGGCAGCGGCAGCAGCAAGCAGCAGCGGCGTCGGCGTCGTGAGGATCAGCGGCAGCAGCAAGCAGCAGCGGCGTCGGCGTCGACGGGAAGGGCAACGGCAGCAGCAAGCAGCAGCGGCGTCCGGTGTGGGGCAGCAGGCGGGGCGCGGCGATGCGCGGCAGCAACGCGGCGACGCGCGGGGCGCGGCGGTGGTGGCGCGCGCGACGGCAGCGGTGGCGTTGCACGAGTCTTCCTCCTCTCTCTCTCTCTTTCTCACTCTCACACTCTGGAATTTCTGATCTGCAAATCTGAGAACCCCCCCTGAAATTCTGACCTAGTAATGTATATATAGTCTTAACCTAGGTCAATTAGATGGGCTTTTAATCCTAATGGGCTTAGGCTTGGGCTTTAATTTAAATGGGCTGAATTAATAAGCTGAATTAATTAATGATAATGGGCTGAATTAATTAATGAGAATGGGCTGAATTAAGTTCAAATTAAAACAACCGAGCCCATTTGACTTGTAATTCCCGGCCCTTGCACTTCAAGCGAGCTGAGTCACATTCGATGAAATTTAAGCTCGTTTGTCACCGCCAGTCCGATGCAAAATGCAATTAATCTAAAATGAATTTAAACTATATGTTATGCAATTTAAATATTTTTTGTTTAGGGGTTAAAAATTTAATCCCTAATTTTCTATGCAAATTACACTAAATGGTTGCTAAAATTTAGGTGTCAACAGCTGCCCCTCTTTGAAGGTGAGTTCGTAGAGGTTGCATTCAAAGACTAAATGATACCTAAATTTCAACCATGCAAATGCAATGAATGTTGTTTTTATCGGGATTATGAGTCCCATTTTACAATGCATTAAGAAACGATGCATGCTGACATGAGTAGAAAACGTACCTGGAATCACTTACCTGACAGGAGCGAGATAATGCAATTTGAGGCACAACTTCAACTTGTATGTTGTTTTGGCAAATATATGGGCTCAGTCCCATAGGTCTTGCCTGATATACGTTGATGAACTTCGGTGATCTGCAGTTAAGTCAAAACACACGAAGAAAACTCGACGTACCCAATCATCATTTGGATTCGTGAGAATAGTTCCGATCCTTACGAACTACCTATACATCTCTCTAGGTGTTTGCAAAGATTTGGCCGCTTCACTTATACCTGCTCATAAGTGAATTGCGGGGGAAACTTTTGGAATCAAGAGGATATTCCGACCGTTACATATACCTGCTCATATGTAAAGATTTGGCCGCCTCACTTATACCTGCTCATAAGTGAATTGCGGGGGAACACCTGGGGTTGAGAGAATATTCCGACCTTTACATATATCTGCTCATATGCAAAGATTTGGCCGCTTCACCTATACCTGCTCATAGGTGAGTAGCGGGGGAATATCTGAGATAATGAGAGTATTCTGACCTTTACATATACCTGCTCATATGCAAAGATTTGGCCGCTTCACCTATACCTGCTCATAGGTGAGTAGCGGGGGAATACCTGAGATAATGAGAGTATTCTGACCTTTACATATACCTGCTCATATGCAAAGATTTGGCCGCTTCACCTATACCTGCTCATAGGTGAGTAGCGGGGGAATACCTGAGATTTGGGAAGAATATTCCGACCTTTACATATACCTGCTCATATGTAAAGATTTGGCCGCTTCACCTATACCTGCTCATAGGTGAGTAGCGGGGGAATACCTGAAATTTGGGGAGAATATTCCGACCTTTACATATACCTGCTCATATGTAAAGATTTGGCCGTCATGTCTATACCTGCTCATAGTCATGTAACGGGGGAATCTTCTCAAGATTGTATGAAAATCTGTGATTTGATGAACAAAGGGGCTAGCCCAAGTGTTCAAGAGTTCCTTGACAAAGTACCTGGATATCATCAGAAGTACCTGAAAAGGTTTGATCAATAGACACCTGAACACAATCAAAGGCATCTAGAGATTGCAAAAATGATCAAATGTGGGACCTGACAATTGCTTGAACAGGTTAGGGATACCTAGATAGTTATAGACATCCTAGGGATAGAGATATACTTACCTGGTGATATCTCCAACTCTGAAGGTGTGTCTCCTGTTAGACACGATTTTATGTAATATGCATTCGCACACTGTCAAGAATACATATACACATGAACTATGATTTCAACTGATTTTCATGCACGATGGTTTTGTCAAATCAGCATTACAAACTTCGCTGGGGAAAAATCATGACAAGACAATCCGAACTCACAAGCGGATATCTTGAAAATGTCGAATGAGGGACTTCCGGTCCAAAAGGGCTTTCTCTCATTCTCATCGAAAAGGCTGATTTAGGGAAAATCGCTCTATCTCACCATCATCATGTTGACAAGGGTCCGAGTATTCTCGCAAGCAGTACGACTTTACCGATCTGAGAGGTCTTTGTTAGGACCATAACATGGGCTTGGTCAATGGCTTAGCAAAAGAGACTTTTCGAGTCGAGGCTACTGAAAGAAAATACTCTGCAATTGTCTCCGGGTTTACAAGTCAAGAACCTGCAAAATGAGATAGAAATGGACTTGCTCGCACTTCTTCGAGCTAAACTTATAAACATCAGAAACTCTACGTTAGTTCAAGTGCCCTAATCTGAAGAGACTTTGCAAGGGACGTAACGCAGGCTAGGCTCATGGGTTGAGAAATGAATGGACCATAAGGCTCAAAATGTGTATAATTGGGGTGAGAGTTGGTGATCATCTCGGCATTGTCACTAGTCTTCTTCTTCACCAGGGATTGTCTTCTCGGTAGATGCTCCATTGGCTTCGAGAATTCATCACTTGACTCCTTAAGACTCTGGATATTTTTGTGACCTTGACACATCTCGACATTTTCTAATCCAAAGTCGTCACTTTTTCTCCATTTTTTCTTCTTCTTTTCTTTTCTTTCACGGGCATTGGCCTTGCTTTTACCAGGCACACTGTTTTTTCATGCCCTCTAGTTTTTTTTTTTTGACACACACTGTCTACAATGCATACATTGGCCAGTCACACTTTGGCTTGTTTTGACCGAATGACTAACATCTGGACTCTCAGGGTCTTCGTCTTTATCGGCGCTTCAGATATGTTGCTTGAACAATGATGACTTTTGCCTTGCCCCAGTGTGGGGGATGATCACCAACTGGGTTTAAGAAATGAATTTGCAGGCTCAATTGGGCTTAGCAAAGGATAAAGTGTATATAGGATAGAGAAAGAAATGCTCTTCGTCATCCTAAGGCACTTGAACTTCACGTGAATTCATCTGAAAAAGCAACACTCGAAGATTGATGCAAGTGAGAGCATGAAAATTTCTACTCATTGTTCACCTTATGACGCTGACTTACCTCCAGTTTGCCCCGATGTGGGGTGGTTCTTGACAGGGGTAATTTGAATGAATTTCTCCAAGTGTTTAGGCTCAAAGTGGCGAAACAACGGATAACCTGTAGTGTTTGGGATAGAGAAATGAACTGCCTCTCGTCATTTCAGTTGCCGTACCTTTTGCGAGATAACCCTTTACCTTGCAGACATGGAATTTTTCACTCAATTCACTGGGGATTAGTGCATGGGACTGTGTATAGGATATGGCTTGCCTTTCATCATCCCGATGTACCTCATTCGACACATTCAATTCATTCCACGTGAATTATCATATTGTCTAAATAGATTCCCCTTTTGAAATCAATAATGTAGATTGACAAAATGATCAAGCATAATTCAAAGCCAAGGCACAGATTTCATCTTTAAATTGATTGAACTCATTTATTCATGAGTGAAATGTTTGCAATTCGGAATATAAAACCAAACACTTGAAAACTTTCACCGCAAAAATATTAGATCTTATCAGGGATAATATATCTTCACAGCATCAGAATTAACAGGAGTGGAAAACTCACGACCATCCATTTCTGCGAGAATCAGGGCACCTCCGGGAAGCACCTTTTTAACCACATACGGACCAATGTAGTTTGGGGCAAATTTTCCTCCAGGAACAGGAAAGACTGGCAGTACCTTCCTTAGGACTAGATCATTTACCTTGAAGTGTCTTGGACGCACCTTTTGATTGAAGGATCTAGCTATCCTCCGCTGATAGGTTTGACCGTGGCAAATGGCTCTCAATCGCTTCTCATCAATTAGGTTTAACTGCTCATGCCTTTGTCGCATCCATTCTGCCTCGGACAGCTCCACTTGAGACAGTACTCGTAAGGAAGGGATCTCTACTTCGACGGGTAGGACTGCTTCCATGCCATACACCAATGAAAAAGGTGTTGCTCCGACAGAGGTTCGGATCGAAGTTCGATACGCCATTAGTGCAAATGGCAACCTTTCATGCCAGTCACGATAGTTTTCAGCCGTTTTGGCCAAGATCTTTTTGATGTTTTTGTTAGCGGCTTCAACTGCTCCATTCATCTGTGGACGATAGGGAGATGAATTCAGGTGCCGGATTTTGAACTCGTTGAACAACTGATCAATGAACTTATTGTTCAAATTTGTCCCATTGTCAGTGACGATAGCCTCAGGGACACCATAACGAGCGACTATGTCTCGCTTGATGAATTTTACAACATTCTTCGCGGTGACGTTTGCATAAGATGACGCCTCAATCCACTTAGAGAAATAGTCAATCGCGACCAAGATAAATCGGTGTCCATTTGATGCTTTGGGATTAATCGGGCCAATCACATCGATGCCCCACATTGAAAAGGGCCATGGCTCAGACTGCTGATGTAATTCCGTCGGGGGAACATTTATTTTATCCCCATGAACTTGACAGCGATGACATCTTCGAACATGTTGGATGCAGTCACTCTCAAGACTGAGCCAATAATAACCCAACCTCATAATCTTCTTAGCTAACATGTGGCCATTCATGTGTGGACCACATATCCCCTCGTGTACTTCTTGCATGATTCTGGTAGCTTCAACCGCATCCACACATCTCAATAGGATTGAATCATATGATCTTTTGTACAGCTTCTCACCACTAACAAAGAATTTTGAAGCCATTTTCATTATGTACTTCCTGTCAGCCGGGGTGCTTCCCTCAGGAAATTCTTGTCTCTGGATGTACCTCATGATATCATAATACCATGGCTTTTCATCAGGTTCTCCAGTCACAACCATACAATAGGCCGGTTTTGTCAGGACTTCGATCTTCAAGGGTTCTACCTCTAACCCATCAATCACTTGCAACATGGATGATAACGTAGCTAGCGCATCAGCAAACTGATTATGAGACCTCGATAAGTACTCAAAAGAGATGTCTTCGAATTCCTTTATGATTTCTTCGAGGTATTCATGGTACGGCACTAGTTTGGTGTCTCTCGTCTTCCACTCTCCCACAGTTTGAAGAATAATCAAAGCAGAATCACCAAACACTTTCAACTTGGTTATTCTCATCTCCACTGCGGCTTGGAGTCCGAGGATGCAAGCTTCGTACTCGGCTATGTTGTTGGTACAGGGGAACACCAACTTTGCTGCTACTGGATAATGTTGCCCATCTGGGGATATTAAAACTGCCCCAGTGCCGGAACCGGCCAAGTTTACAGCTCCATCAAAAAACATGGTCCATGTGTCTTCCTTTATCACCAAAACACGATCTTCTGGAGAATATCTATCATCATCAGGGACTCCAGGATTTTCAGCTAACACATCAGCAATTACTCGACCTTTAACTGACTTTTGTGGCTTCATTTGGATATCAAATTCTGAAATTAAAATCTGCCATTTGGCTAACTTCCCTACCAAAGCTGGCTGATCAAGTAAATACTTAATGGGATCGTTCTCAGTTACAAGCAAAGTCTGGTGATGCAATGTATATTGTCGCAGCCTATGGAGCACCCATACTAGCGCAGCGCAAGTCTTCTCGGCTTCAGAATAATTCAACTCCGAGACGGTGAACTTCTTGCTTAGGTAATAAATGGCTCGCTCTTTTCCATCTTCAGGACTTTTCTGGGCTAGCATCGCACCTAAAGACTCACTATGAATCGTGAGGTAAAGGATCAAAGGCTGGCCCGGCATTGGTGGAACTAACACTGGTGGTTCCATCAGGTACCGCTTTAATTCATTAAACGCTTCCCGACAATCATCGTCCCATTTCACTTGAGCATTCTTCCTTAGAAGTTTGAAGAATGGCTTAGCAGTTGCTGAGAGCTGAGAAATAAAACGGGCTATGTAGTTCAATCTACCCAGGAGGCTCCGCACTTCTTTCACGGTCGACGGGGGTTGCAACTCACATATAGCCTTCACCTTGGAGGGGTCAATTTCAATGCCTTTACTGCTTACTATGAACCCAAGTAATTTACCCGAGGTTGCTCCGAATACGCACTTGGCTGGATTGAGACGGAGTTTAAACTCACGGAGCCTCTCGAATAATTTCTTCAAAGTATCGACGTGACTCTTCCCAGGTCTAGACTTGGCGATCATGTCATCGACATAAACTTCAATCTCCTTATGCATCATATCATGGAAGAGCGTCACCATTGCCCGTTGATATGTTGCCCCGGCATTTTTAAGGCCGAAGGGCATGACCTTATAGTGGAATGTCCCCCAAGGAGTGATGAATGCCGTTTTCTCCTTATCATCGTCCTTCATTTTTATCTGATTATAACCCGAGAAACCATCCATGAAGGAAAACAGCTCGAACCCTGCAGTACTGTCCACCAAAACGTCTATATGCGGCAATGGGAAATCGTCTTTAGGACTGGCCTTGTTTAGATCGCGATAGTCAATGCAAACCCGAACTCGACCATCCTTCTTCATGACTGGCACAATATTAGCCACCCAGCTGGGGTATTGGGTGACTTCGATGAATTCCACTTTCAAGAGCTTCATGACCTCCTCCTCTATTTTCTTCGAAAGCTCAGGTTTGGTTCTTCGCAGCTTCTGTTTCTTGGGCGGCATGTCCGGATTAGTAGGTAGACTATGCTCCACGATGGAAGGGTCTAAACCCGGCATATCGACATACGACCAGGCAAAGATATCCTGGTAATCCTTCAGCAGTTGGACCAGGCGTTTAGCTTCACCTTCGGGAAGGGTTGCCCCTATCTTCACCTCCTTGGGTTCTCCGGAATCACTCAAGTTGACAGTGATAGTTTGGTCTACCGTTAGGACCTTAGGTCTTTCATGATGCTCTAGATCACGCTGGAGGTCTGAGGAATCTTCGAGTTCATTGGTGTCATCGAGATCAGGTTCGGTGGCACATAATTCATCAGATTGGACCGTTCCCATACCCTCACGTGTCACAGAATTGCCCCTGAAACATAAAGTAGGGGGTTCAGTAGGACAAACAGGGCTAAACAGTGTATTTTTTATTGATTGATGATTTTTGAAATTCTTTTCAAAAAGGTTTTAACACGAGGAAGCATGAAGAAGCCCAGGCCTCAGAATTCTCCTTGGACTATATTTTATTTTATCGGTTGGATATCATCACCGGGCTGGTTTGATGTACCTCAATATGCCCTCAAAACAAAAATAACTTGTAATTTTATTGATTATCACCAAATGAATTACATTTATTGGAATGGAAATTGCAACAATCAAATCCTAAAAATGAAAAGTACTAAAAAGTAGCTCCCGAGACGGGGCAAGTCCTAAAAAGCAGTAAAAATTCCCGCGTAGGGGAATGTGCGAAAAAGGTAAATGTGTTACTCTTGCGGGCCAATGCCCATTCCCTCCAACGGTCCTTCCTCGATGGCTCCAATTAAGAAATTATCGAACAGGGCAGTGATTCCCTCCATTGCATCATCCGAATCTCCTGTCACTAGAGGTGTTGAATCATCCATACCTCCCCATCCATCCGGGACAATGTCACGGGGGTCAACATAGAAGCTCGGGGGTGCTGAGTATTTCACATAATAGTCGAACTTGCCGCTCGGCTGCCCCAGAGTGTCGATCACCTCTTTCTCTTCATGCATCATTCTTGCAGGGCCTGGGAATGTGGTGCGGAGGTGTGGAAGCAACCTACCACGCCCACGTTCTTCACCATTTGGCTCTTCTTCGGATCGCAATCTATTTTGACCATTTCTTCGAACTTGACTTCGACCACGTCCACGTCCACGTGCCACATTATTCGGCTCACTTGACCCCAGGTATCCCAACCCAGTAATGCGGGGCCTCTGAGAAACTTCCACCGGTTGGCGGATACCTTGACCATCCCTACCAAGGCCTTCACCTGGAGTAAAGCCATGGGACATCATTACTTTGCCAACCATGACTGCAGCATTTGACACCTCGGGAATAGGCGGTGACGATCCTCTAGAAGCATGTATGGTTGATACGAGCTCGAGCGACTGATAGCTCGATTCTATTTTGCAATCAGGCTCAACATAGGGGATAGCCGTTGCGTGGTAAATCGGGTGCTCTTCTTCACCGTGAACTGTAATTAACTTTCTCTCCACGATGAATTTCACCATCTGATGTAGACTGGATGGCACAGCTCCGGCTGTATGAATCCATGGACGACCCAACAGAAAATTGAATGCAGTGGGAATGTCCATAACTTGAAATAGGACATTGAACATTGTTGGTCCTATCTGTATGTCAAGGTAGATTTCTCCCATCACTTCTTTCTTTGTTCCGTCAAAGGCTCGTACGGAGGTTCTTGCAGAACTTATCCTAGAAGGATCTATCTTAAGGCGGTGTAAAGTCGCCAAAGGACAGATGTTCAGGGCTGATCCGTTGTCAATGAGTACCCGGGCAACATGTGAGGCCTTGTATTTGACGGAAATATAGAGTGCCCTGGTATGCCCCCTCCCTTCTAGAGGGAACTCTTCATCTGAAAAGGCTATGAGGTCCTTGAGGAGTATAGAGCCCACAAATTCCTCTAACTTGTCATGATCGATCGTTTTTGGCACGTGGACTTCACTTAACACCTTCATTAAGGCCTTCTGATGCTTGACAGATGTCTGGAGCAGCTCAAGCAGAGAGATTTGCGCGGGCAGCTTGCGCAATTGTTCAACTATGTTGTACTCGCTAGCCTTAATCACAGCTAGAAATTCCTTGGCTTCTTCATCAGTAACGGGTTTTGCAGGTTGGGCATTAGCTTGGCCGTAGGAATGCCCAGATCTGGTAACTAAGTCGACATCGAGACTGTAGGACCAAGGAACTGCCCTATTATCACTGTACTCATACGGTTGAGGTATCTCGATCACTATCCCTTCATCAGTTGTAGGCGTGCTTACAATGATCTCCTCATTATCGGACGCGTCTTCAAGCGGAGGCATGTCTTCAAGCAGAGGGTCGCCCTCGTCGCTCCCGGTGTTCAACGAAGCAAACTCCTCCTCCCAATTAATAACCACTTCAGAGATAGTAGAAACGATGCCAGTGTGGTCAGTATAAACGATCATCCCAGCTTCTACCATCCTTGAGATTCTTTCTCTCATGATGGCAAGGGGAAGGTCTTCATTACTCGGGTAACAACCGGCTTTCACTAACTCACGATAGACGTCGGTGGTATACACTTTAACGTTCTTGATTCGACCAGCATCGAAGCTAAATATGGCATTCACATTGCCTGCGTGATCAGGGAGTGGGTTGTTCTGAACATTCGGCTTAGCAGGCTGAAATGAGAAAGCCTTCGTATCTAGGAGGTTCTGGATTCGGTGCCTGAGGGCATAGCAATCATCGGTTGAGTGTCCCAGCTCACCCATGTGATAATCACATTTCTTTGACGGGTCGAAGTTATAGAACCGCTCAGGATTGGGCCGCTTTGGCTCAGTAGTAAGCAAACCTTTCTTCTGGAGCACTGTCAACACTTGAGACAACGATCCGGGGAGGGGAGTGAATTGCCTCTTGTTGTTCCTCCTCTGAAAAGGTTGACGACCCGAGTTTTGTTGCTGAGCTTGTACTACTTGGATTGCTGGGGCGGAGTTAGCATTCCGCCGACTCGGTTGGTTATAAGCCACATTCACTTCAGCTGCCGGCTCTTTCTCTTTTCTCGCACCAAATCTTCTGGTCGAGGAGGGCGGCTCGACAAACCATCCATCTTTCAGCCCTATTTCAATTTGTTCGCCCATGGGGATGAGTTGGTTGAAGTTGTCAGTCGGAATGGCAACCATCCGATTACGATATTCGAACGGGAGAGTTTTCATGAACATCCTCTTTAACTCACTGTCTATGGGTTCTGGGACAACCTGAGCAGCTAAATTCCTCCATCTGATAGCATAGTCTTTGAAGGACTCAGTCTTTTTCATCTGGGCGCGTTCGAGATCATCACGGGTAGGAATGATGTCCGTTATGAATCTGTACTGCTTCAAGAATGCTTCACTGGCTTCTTTCCAAGTTTTGAGGTCATTTATCTTCTTCATGAGATACCAGCTCAAAGCAGGACCCGTCAAACTTGCTTGAAAGGCGTGGATCATCAGGAGTTCGTTATCAACGTACGAAGTCATTTGTACGTGATAGAGCTGTAAGTGGGCTTTTGGACATGTGGTGCCATTGTACTTGTCGAAATCCGGCATTTTGAACTTCTTTGGGATTTTGATCTGTGAGTAAAGGGACAGATCGATCGAAGGTGAATCCTGCGAACCTTCCAGCTGCTTCACTCTTTCTTCAAGTTTATTGACCCGTTCATCAGGTTTGTCCTTGTTGACGATGATCTGGACAGGGTCATCTTCTAAATCAGGAATATCGTCATCTCCGTCAACATCGACACTCTTTTTGATTTTCTGCTTTGGGACTGATGCTTCGAGGGATGGCGAAACAGGAACAGATCGGAGAGCTTTGATCTCAGCGGACATTTGTTGCATCGCAATGACAAGTTGCTTGATCTGGTCTTCCACACCAATAACACGCTCTTGCAAGTCGGTTTGATCGGCCATTCTGGCTCTCGACCGTGTACGAATAGGCGACCGTGATCGGTCCGTAGCTACCTAATTTCGAAATGAAACAGGCATACATGAGTGTTAAGCAAAATCATACGCCAATCCATGACATTGGTCTAACCGCTTTGAATTGAAAGGACCTCTTTATTGAAATGGCGAAAATTTTTACACCAATTAATGACTTGAAATTGCACTGAATGTAAAGACAAATGACTCAATTCCTAAACAAATTTTAAAAACTGAAACTGAAATGAGAAAGGACTTCGAGCTTTTTATTTAGCTTGATCTATAGACATATGGGAGGCGACTTCCTTCTTCAGTTGCTCATAAGCTCGAGCTATCTTGGATGCCTTTTCTTCAGCTTCTTCGGCCTTCCTTTTGAGGCGATTGTTCTCTGAGCGATTGGCGGACTTGAGAGGCACCTTGGGTATCTTCGGGAGCAAATCGTGTGGGATTCTGTGCCGACGAATGTACTGGCTCGTCGCGAAGTAGGACTTCTGCTCTCCCTTTAGTTCTCCTTCGGGCCGAGCTATCTTTAACACACGACACTTCCTCCACATCCTATTGAGCTGAGCTACGGTCGCTTCGTGGTCTTTATCATCATCGGCGAAGTCAACTTGGAGGAGTTCTGGTTGTAACGCTGGAGGGAGCCCTTGGAGAATTTGATACTGACGAGACACTCTGGCAGGGTAGTATTCGATCGCGCCGGTGAAACCCAATAGTGGAACCGGTCCAATACCATTACATGTAAGCCGAGCTTCCTCGACTTTGAACCAGTTAGCATGCCATTGGAAACCTTGGGGTCTAGCGTTTTTCATGAAAATGATCCATTCAGAGTAATGATAATCGGGTGCACCCCCTTGTTTTTCTTTGTACCTTAAAACTGGATGGCTAGAATCACTAAGCTCGGGTATTGTGAGTAAATCGCCGCACCCTTTTACGTGGGACAAAAACCAGATTTGCAAAAGTTCGAGAGGGGCATGAAAAGTTTTGTCAACATGTTGCTTAAATTTAGTGAGGGAAATGAAAGTCTCGGCTAAAATGGTGTTGATAAAATTCTTTTCAAGACAGACCTGTTGGACCAACCATGCGATTGACGGACTACATGCATTCTTACAGTAAGGGAAAATCACGAATCCGAAAAACGCTAACAAAAAGATTCTGCCTTTTTGAAAAGATGTGGCTTTTTCAAAACACTGACTCAGGAATGAAAATGGACATGTGCCACGATTTGCTTTTAACACTTTTCTCAATTCATCTTTTCCGACATTTAGAAATTCGGCCAGCATTAAAGTAGAATCAATTCCCAAAGGTGGTGTGACTAAATCCGACTCCAATGATTTTCCAATGAGCACGCTATATTCTTCCAATGTCGGGGTGAGCTCGTGCTTACCGAATATAAAGGTAGAGGTTTCGGGACACCAGAAGTGCGCTAATGCTCGAACGAGGCCGGTACGGACCTTGACCTCCAGTAGGGGGAGCAACCTCCCGATGTGGCCCTCAACTAGCTTGCGGTTGGTCGGACTGAGTAGATTCCACCAGGCACGGAGCTCGTCCTTAGGAGCATCAAGAATCCGGATGTCTGCCCCTCCCATAGTGTATAGACCAAGACTCGCGACCGACCTAATGTCATGGACCGACCAAAGAAAAAGACAAAACATAAATAAATTGCGAGATAAAGGTTCAGAAATCTTACTTCACCCGGTAGAATGATGGCAATCACAAAGACATGCGCATGAAACGTGAGGTTCGATTTCTACCTAGACTCTGGCTTGCAAAATGGAGACATGAGGATTACCGAGCTAAACCAGTCATGGTGGTGGTTAGGCTGGGATTCCCCTGACTCCGGCTTAGTCAAAGAGCCGACCCGGGTTGCAAAGGGTGCAACCGTGGTAGGTATTCAATGACACCATGAAAGAACTTTCGGGACCAAGAAAGGCGACCCATACCACGCGGGTGTGGTCGGGGTGTCCGTTTTCTCAGTACCATCCTAAACCTGTGCCGCCCAGGTCCGGCAGCGGGAAGTGTGTGCGGTGTAGTGTAAATGCAAAGCATGCACAACAGGTTATATCATACAGCGCTTCGTGCATAAAATAAACCATTCATTCAAACACCTCCCTGCAAAACAAGGGTTAACAATCACGCCTCCCCTTATACCTCCCATTCTGCAAAAACATTTAACACCTAAAATGTTAGGGACGTACCTGGGATCCTCGTTGCCAAGCAAAAAATATTTTTTGAAAAGAAAAACTGGCCTAAGTCCACTAAGAGTTTTAACTAGTCCCCAGCGGAGTCGCCAAGCTGTCGCGACCTAAAAATTTCCCTTCTCAGGCTAATGGATTATTAGGACTAAACCTAACTCGGGCCCTCCCAAGCCCTACCAATTCGCAACTTTGGGTTTAAGTTTTTAACGTGCGAATGTTTTCATGCTTGGAGTCGCCACTAATCAATTTGTGGTAGGTCGATTAGAAACCTAAATAAAACATAGGGAGATATGTTTTATTCCTACGAACCAGAGATTCTAAGCCCGGGGACTTGATTACGCTAGATCTAGTCTAACGCCCTTTCGGTACCTTTTCTTTTCAAAAATATTTTGGCAAGCAATTTGGATCCATTTTAACTTAGTCACTAACATGTGAGGTGTTCATGCAGGTGCACAAACCACCAATTTAACACCCAAGAAAGCATTGAATAAATTGCAAGTTTGGAAGAATTACTTACCTCGAAGCAACGTAAGCATCTGCATGGTTAGCTAGAAAATCACATCAACCATCCTAATATGATTTCTAATTAACAAGCAGTTCACTCCACATTTTTTTGATTTTCACTTATTTAAATGAGAGCTAACCTACATGCAATGACGTGCAAAAATTGACACGCGAACAATGCAACCTAACATGCAAACTATATGTCATGCGACGACGTGACCTAATTCTGATGACGGGCAAATGATTTATTTTTGGTATTTTCTGGTGAAATTCGGAATAAAAATATGCCTAAATTAACATGCAACCTATGATGACTTAACATATCCTAACATGACTTATTTTCTGGATTTTTGTTAAAATTCGAAATAATAAATTACTTCAATTAAGAATGCAATCTATCCTAATCTACCATAAAACAATTCATTCTTTTTTTTGGGGTTTTCATGAAAATTCGGAATTAAAAATGACCTAAATAATCTATTAAAGTTAGAAAATTACTTAATTTAAACTAGGAAATAGATTATCTCAAGTCCTAATTTAAATTAAATAATTACTCTATCGTCTAGATATATTTAGGATTCCTAAACATGCAAAACTCAAATTCAAATCCTAACTGATATTTTTTGAATTTTCTTTTTTTATTTGAAAAGGAAAAACAATTTAAACAGAGATAGCTTCCACATTTAAGACAACCACGTAATCCGCAAAATTCGTTTCAAACTTAGATTAGGCACACAAATCAAACTAACAGTCATATCTATAGGGTTATAGATATTGACGGAAAGTCGATCGTTCAAATTTGGAAAGCAGATAAAAATCATTATCATATCCAAGGGATTATGGATAGGATAATGATTTTCCGTATCGCCACGTATCATACCTTAGGGATAAGGTCGGATAATTGTCCAGATACGTTGCTGAATTAGGAAAGATTCCTAATTTTGAATATTTTCAAATATTGCGAACAAGGCAAACATTATCCTAAGATATCTAGCAATCCACGCAATATTCACAGAATATTCAAACATCCAAAAATTAAGAAACGAAATATTCTAAAAATATTGGATAATGTTCAATTACCTAATTTGTAGATAATTTCCAAATTTGAACTTGCGGATCAGGACGAACGATGAACGGCGGTGACGGTGGCGCGGTGTCGGGAACGGCGGTGACGGTGGCGCGCGTCAGGGGAGACTTCAGCAACGGCGTCGGCGTGCAACAGCTTCGGCGACGGCAGCACACAGCAAAGAAGGCAGCAGCGGCGGCGGTGGCGGTGGCGCCGGCGTGCAACGGCTCCGGCGAGGACGGTAGCAGCAGCGTCGGGCTCGGCGGCAGCAAGCAGCAGCGGCGTCGGCGTCAGCCTGAGGAGCAGCGGCAGCAGCAAGCAACAGCGGCGGCGACGGCGTGTGCGTGAGGATCAACGGCAGCGGCAGCGGCAGGCGCGGCTGTGTCGCGCGGCAGGGAGCAGCAGGCACGGCGTCGGCGTCGGCGTGAGGGGCAGCGGCAGCAGCAAGCAGCAGCGGCGTCGGCGTCGTGAGGATCAGCGGCAGCAGCAAGCAGCAGCGGCGTCGGCGTCGACGGGAAGGGCAACGGCAGCAGCAAGCAGCAGCGGCGTCCGGTGTGGGGCAGCAGGCGGGGCGCGGCGATGCGCGGCAGCAACGCGGCGACGCGCGGGGCGCGGCGGTGGTGGCGCGCGCGACGGCAGCGGTGGCGTTGCACGAGTCTTCCTCCTCTCTCTCTCTCTTTCTCACTCTCACACTCTGGAATTTCTGATCTGCAAATCTGAGAACCCCCCCTGAAATTCTGACCTAGTAATGTATATATAGTCTTAACCTAGGTCAATTAGATGGGCTTTTAATCCTAATGGGCTTAGGCTTGGGCTTTAATTTAAATGGGCTGAATTAATAAGCTGAATTAATTAATGATAATGGGCTGAATTAATTAATGAGAATGGGCTGAATTAAGTTCAAATTAAAACAACCGAGCCCATTTGACTTGTAATTCCCGGCCCTTGCACTTCAAGCGAGCTGAGTCACATTCGATGAAATTTAAGCTCGTTTGTCACCGCCAGTCCGATGCAAAATGCAATTAATCTAAAATGAATTTAAACTATATGTTATGCAATTTAAATATTTTTTGTTTAGGGGTTAAAAATTTAATCCCTAATTTTCTATGCAAATTACACTAAATGGTTGCTAAAATTTAGGTGTCAACAATATGGCTTGAAACAAGCATCCCGTCAATGGTACTTAAGGTTCCATGATGTCATCTCTTCATTCGGTTTTGTAGAGAATATCATGGATCAATGCATATACCAGAAAGTCAGTGGGAGCAAAATTTGTTTTCTTGTGCTATATGTGGATGATATTCTACTTGCAACCAATGATAAGGGGTTGTTGCATGAGGTGAAACAATTTCTTTCTAAGAGTTTTGACATGAAGGATATGGATGAGGCATCTTATGTCATTGGCATTAAGATCCATAGAGATAGAACTCGAGGAGTTTTAGGACTATCTCAAGAAACCTATATCAATAAGGTCTTGGAGAGATTTCGAATGAAAGATTGTTCACCAAGTATAGCACCCATTGTCAAGGGTGATAGGTTCAATTTGAACCAGTGCCCGAAGAACGATCTTGAAAGGGAACAAATGAAGAACATCCCATATGCTTCTGCTGTCGGAAGCTTGATGTATGCTCAGGTTTGCACTCGACCTGACATCGCTTTTGCTGTGGGAATGTTAGGAAGATATCAGAGTAATTCAGGGATAGACCACTGGAAAGCTGCAAAGAAAGTGATGAGATACCTTCAAGGTACTAAAGGATACATGCTTATGTATAGACGGGCTGACAACTTGGAAGTAGTTGGTTATTCGGATGCGGATTACGCTGGTTGCGTTGATTCTCTAAAATCAACATCAGGATACATTTTTATGTTAGCTGGCGGAGCCGTGTCATGGAGGAGTGCGAAGCAGACTTTGACTGCTACTTCTACTATGGAGGCTGAGTTCGTTTCTTGTTTTGAGGCTACCTCGCATGGTGTATGGTTGAAGAGTTTCATTTCAGGGCTTAGAATTGTTGATTCTATTTCTAGGCCATTAAAAATATATTGTGACAATTCAGCTGCGGTTTTTACGGCTAAAAATGCTAGAAGTGGCGGTCGAAGTAAGCACATCGACATTAAGTATTTAGCCATAAAGGAACGTGTTAAGGAAAATAAAGTGGTCATTGAACACGTTCGCACTGAATTGATGATAGCCGATCCTTTAACTAAAGGCATGCCACCAATGAAGTATAAGGATCATGTGGCTAGTATGGGAATAGTTCCCATAATGTGATTTATTGTCGTACGGACGACTTTTGTTGTTTGAAACTCTTATTCAATTGTAATGTTATTCTCAATTTCTGGTGTACACATTCAGGTGTTTATGAGAATAACAATTATCCTTGATTCTGGAATAAACATAGGGTTTATTTATTAAGATGTGTTATCACATATGGGCTAACATTAAAAGAATTAGATGCATTGTGATACATGGAAGATATTACTCGTTCTTAGAGGACGTGTCGCCATGATTCATGTGTCTTGTTTCTTTTCTTAAGCATATGGTTTTCGTGGATTTGATTGGGTAATCTGTATGATGAAAATGTTGGGATCAAGTGGGAGAATGTTATATTTATAATGTGATCCCACATTTAGGGATATAGTTTTTGAAATAAAAACTAATCCGTTAGGTTTGACCCACGTTTTCTCTTTTAAGTGACGGTTATCCACATGCGGTTTTTCCACACTTCATAGCCCTTCAGTGATAACTGCCCTCTTCAGTAACCGCCTTGATGGGAAGCGGTTTATAAAGATGAACGTTCATTTTCATAAGGGTAGACACAAGGTCTAACGCAAACCCTCTCATTCGGAAATACACCATCAGTACGCGAGGGGATTGGGTTAGTAGAGTGCGCCCGTAATCGCTGTCAAATTAACGTCGAACTACTGTGGATTTCCGACGAACGTAAAGTTGAACAATGGCTGGAGGTCAGTTTATTTTCGATCCTGTTTTCCGCATTTGATTCTAATTGTGCCTAAAATTTCTATGCATGATTAGAATCCTTCAGTTTTAAATCTCACACCTTCAACCTGTTCGACAGATTGGCCGAGCAGTCGATGTCCTCGATGACGATGATGGACTTGGAGCTGGAATTCATGAGGAGCTTCCGCAGCTCTGAGTTGGAAGACACCTCGGTCAGCTCGAGGTTGTAGATGTCATAGCGGAGTAAATTGGCCATGGCGGCGATCATGCTAGATTTCCCTGTCCCGGGCGGGCCGTACAGCGGGTAGCCCCGCTTCCAGGCGCGGCCCGTCCTCTGGTAGAAGGCCTGCCCGGCCGCGAAGTCGCGGAGGTCCTCCATGATGTCCCTCTTCCTCTTCGGGTCCATGGCCATCGCGTCAAAGGTGCCCGGGTGCTTGAACGGCACCGATTTCCACCCGCCGCCTGAATTAGTGTAGATGAGGCGTTCTCGGTTGTTGCGGCGGATGTCGTTGGCCTTGTCCGTGATGTAGTCCAGATAGGGTTGGAGGATGAGGTCCTTGTCGCGCTTCCTGATCCGGAGCGTGAAGCCGCGCTTCTCGTCAAGGTTGGGGCCGCCACGAGGAGGTCTGGGGCTGGCGCTCCGTCACCACGTGCTCCCACTAGACAGCAACGCCATGGAAGACGTCGGCGATGCAGTCGTTGTTGGAGATGGCGAAGGTGGTGGCGCTGGAGTTGCGGGGGCGACTGAGGGAGAGGCGGCTGCAGGAGGCGGAGGCGAAGGAGCTGAGGTAGAGCCGAACGGCGCTGTAGAGATCGTTGGTGTTGTCGCCGTCCATCTCGGCGACGTCGAAGTAGCAGTAAGAGGAGTAGCAGCCGAGGGCCCGCTTCAGGAACCGGAGGGAGGCGAACCAGAGCTCCGGCTTGAACGCCACCTGGAGGAGGGTCTGGCAGAAGGTCTGGGTGGCCAGGAGGGAGGCCAGAGATGTCCAATACTCCTCCTTTTCTGCCATTTCAGTGAGCGTGAAAGTGGAGGTCTTCTTGGAGATCTCTGGGTGTGGAAGAAGGAGACGCTCAAGAAGAGTGTGGGGCGTGGAGGGAGAGAGAGCGGGGGGTGTGGTACTATATAGGGAAAATTGATCACTCTTGATCATTTAATTTAAATAATCGAATGATTGACGGGTTATTCAATTCTTTAAGGGGCATACGTCGATACTCAAAATTGATCAACTTTTGATTATTATGGACAAGTGGCAAATTCAATCGATAAAGACAATTTTGATTAAAGAATCGACATAAGTCATCGACAACAAATAACGTGAAAGTTATTGACGAGAGTCTTCATCAAGACTTGATAAGTGAAGCGGACAATTGACATAATAATATAATTGCTGGGTGGTTATATCTATAGCCCCTAAGTGTTGCGTGGAGTAACTTCTCGTACTGCTAATAAAAATAGAAGTTACTTATTTATAATGTGTTGTTTGTAAGTGTCGGTAGTCCGAACCAACAAAGAATCATTCACAGCCTTTGTGGATTCGCTTCGTATTTTGAAAGGTATCTCTTTTGGATGAAACAGAATCCAATTAATTGGCGATAAAGGACAGATGAGGTCATTGCTTGCATAATCAGAACAGGTTTATGTCTTACGTCATCATTTAGGGATTGCCCATGACACGGTGAGCTCTCGCAACAAGCAGATCAAGCTAGAAAAGGGTCCAAGTCCAATGAACACTGGTCGCATTCACAACAGTGCCGCGTAAGTCTATGGAGAAATAGTTAAATAAAACATTTCAAGATGTAAATGATTGATAAGGAGCCCATAACTTTCCTCTTGAAAGTGCCCAAGAATTCTACAATAATCATCCAGCAGTCGACAAGATACCATAAAGTTTCAATTTTTCGCCACATGTTATTCGTGACATTTGATTTTGTACGTCGGTCTTGTAGCGAGATATTCGAGGGCGCATCAAGTTTACCTAAGCTCGATCCGCTGATTCTGTGAGGTCTTGCGTATAACTCTTCGTCCGCGTGAACTCAGTCCACTCGGAACGACCCATTCACGATGGATTTAATTTGAATAAGAATACGGGGAAAGGGCGGGATGAGCGTGGCTGATTGGCCCATTTTGCACGTTCTGCCCCCACCAAATTTCTCCCTCTCCATAGAAATGGAACAGTGACTGTGACAAACCCCCCGATACACGTGGCATCCTCTCTCTCGCGGTGACTCTTGCTTTCCACAAACACCTCCGTCGAAATCTGGGTCTGCATCAATCATTCCGATGTTACCATGAATTGAAGGGCGTGTGGAAACTGGGGAGTCCGTGGAGAAAAAGAGAGAACAAAGCAACAAAGTGTCAAAAAAGCTGGAGAGAGAGAGATTGGTTTTAGGTCTGGGGGAGGAGAGGAGGGACTGGCTCTGGCCAACATAATTATTCCTTTTTTTAAGTAGAAGGGTGGAGGAAGAAACAAGAAAAGGAGAAAGGGCTTTGGAGTTCTGAGATTTTAGAGAGAGAAAGAGGGTAGGAGAGATACTTTGGGGCTGAGGTTGAAGAGAAATTAGTAAACAACAGTTCTTAGCATGTTTTGGATCATAAATAAATAATAAATAATTAAAATTTATTATGGGGTCTACTCTTTTAAAAATTTGCGGGTCGCAACATACCGTTGCTTTCACAGTGGCCCGAAGACTGTTATGCAAGTAAAGCCCGAAATCGAGTGATGTAGAGGGCGCATTTTTTGGGTGAACTTTTGCCTTTGTTCTATTATGGGAGTGAGTTTCTCATAGGAAAGAAGATACGGGGCATGAGTTATGATGTTTTGATCAAAGACACGTGTAGCTCATAGGTCACCAAATTCCACAAGGCCATGAGCTTGACCTCCCTTCCATTCACCAAAATATCCATCAGGTATCGAAGCAATGTTACAGTGCCATTGAGAATGCGATGCGTGTCAAAACCTATTTCTCCTTACCCTTCTTGATCACACGATTTGTAAGAAAAGTTTAATAGGTAAGCAAAAGTGATGCGCCAACAAGCACGTGGCCCTAATGATAAAGGGGTTTGGGGGTTGATTGGCACGTTAGCACCTCTTCACTGGTATCAGAGCCAGCAACCTATTCAGCATACCTATTTGTTTTTAGATGAATTACTAGGTAGAAAAGGTAGATTTGTTTTCATCATGAGTGATTCTACTGATTCCAATCCACCAGTCACTGTAAATGCCCATTTAGATCTTTGTACTTCAAATGTTTGTAAAATTAACTATGTTTATGACGTTTCATGCCTTAATGAAGATAGCAAAATTTTGGAAACTCATCTTCCACTTATTAATCAATACGGTGCTTTTGCCAAACCGCCTTCTTTTTCTCCACTCCATTCCATCAAACAGCTTATCAAACATACACCCCGAGAAGTTAAAAAATATGTCAAGTCATCCCGATTCGATCAACATCCTATTCCTACTATCTAGCAAGAACATTTTGTTATCCTCTAAATACCTTCTAATTTTCTACGTCAATGGGTACAGCAAGGGTACACACATCTTAACTTTGGTGCCTCCATCCTACTCTATCCTTCCATAGTAGAAAAGGATTATCTGTTGTTGCTCGCATAGCCCTTTTGGATACTCGTTTCTTGGATTACCAGCATACTTGTATTGGTACAATCTAAACCACTCCAGTGTTTGTTACACTGTTTCCAAATTTCGATATGGCCCTTACGGACCCACGACTCCTCTTAGCTCTTAAAGTTCAGCTACAGCTCACATGAGCTCCTCAAACTCTTGATTCTATAGCTGCTACTCTATACTACTAAATGGTATATCGGGTCCAAAATCATGCTATTGATCTTAATTTTCCTGGCACCGAGGATGCTCTTTTCGTCTTAGTAGATAATGATTAAACTTCTTGTGTTCATGTACCTAGACAAATTCCTCGGGATTAGTTAGTTAAGTTACTCCCTAATACTTAGGTAACTAACTATAAAAAAACTCCATCAGAATTGCAGACCTATCTAGTCCATAGAATCTCAGTTCACAAAAAAGAAAGATGGTATGATTGTTATTAAATTTAGTAAAGAAAATAAGAAACCTTTTCTTCTATTTTTCCTACTATTTTTATGATGCAACCCTGTTATGTTGATGTTCCAATTGAGGAAGGCGACTCAAATCCAAAGACTATGATCGAGTCTTTTGATCAAGAGGGACGACCCATCCATTATTACAAGGATCCTCGAGCAGGATCCTATTTCTAGGATCTTGATTGTCAATGTGCCCTTTGTACAAGCCCTCCGATGGTGATGAAGATGGCAGGCCATCTAAAAAGAAAAAGAAGCGGTCCAAAGATAGTCTCTATCAGAGATATCTAGATAGAGATCCTATTGTAGGACTACTCGGTGAGGATGAAGGAATATACCAATTTATGGTTTCATATGGATCACCTCGGCCACAAACTCCCCCTCTAGTTCCTAAACCTTGTAAACCCCCTTCACCTCTACAATCATCACCTAGAAAAACTCCACCACATAAGTCAGTTGTTTCATCATTTTATAAACCCATCCAAAAATGAGTTAGGAAAAATTCCCATCCTTTGTAGTTACCCAAAACACCCCAGCTCTCATGTGTTTCAAAGTCTAAACCACCACCTATACTCCCAACTGTCTGTATGTTCCAACCCTTCCACCTTTGGAGAGGACCATATTTAGTGCTTCTTTTCCAACATTAGAAGAATTTATAGAGACTCATCATCGATTTCGACACATGCCAAAAATTCCAAATCCTATGGTTGTTAATGATCATGAGAGACAAAAAAAAAGGCTACTGCTACCAAAGCTGTTCTGAATTGACAGTCAGAAAATGCTCTGGCACAAAATAATGTTCTTAAGACAATTGATACGGAGCTTTCAACTGTCCAAGCTCGTTTGGATTATGTTGACCAGAAGGTTGATCAAATGACTTTGGTCATAAACAAATTGCTTGAGACATTCCAGAAAAAGTTGCAGCAGATGGAATCAGACAAATATATTTCCTACAATTATTTGGAAGACCAGATGGCTGAAATGAAAAAATTACGATGGTAGATAAAAGTCCTCCAATAGGCAAAATTTGTTCCTTCACCATATTCACTTTCTCAGCCTTAGCATCCGGCCTGAATGGAGATCTCTCCTCCAAAGGCCACTTCATTTACCTTAATTATTGTAGAAGCCCCAAAAGTAGACCGAAGTGATATTGTTACACTTCGAAATCGCATTCATGAAATGAAAAAACAAAAGAAGATATAGTAGGAGAAAAAGCCACGAGTTCCTGAACCATCTCAAGAACTGCCCTCTTCCAACATGATTTCAAACTCGTTAGAGGCCTTTTTGCAAGATCAATGCCAACAAAAATTGCCTGATATTGCTATAATTAATCTATCCCAGCAATATACCTCTTCCAACTCTAAATAGCCTCATCTTCTTCAAAAGAAACCTTCCTCTCTGAACCTGAAATATCAAGTTTCACCAAGCCTACTAGCCTTATGGCTGATCCCCCTGAAGTAGATATGAAATCGATTTCATTAGAACTAGAAATAGTAAACCTTCATGATCAGAACTCATGTTCTTAATCATTGATGTCCAAACACTATTTCACCCTAGATAATATTTCATACACTAAATGGCCAGAAAGATTACAAGAATTCCATGCTTGGCTTAGTACCAGAGCTCTCACTATTGAAAGTTGGTATGATATACTGACTGAATTCGTAAGCAAATGTACTAGTAGCCTCAAAGATTAGTGGACAGCTGTCTTTGACCAAGAACATATGACATTTTTACTCCATATAGACTTTCACTATGTGGCTCGGTTATCCATCAATTCTTCATTGGCAAACCAGAAGATCTTCTTGAGATGAAAATGAGAGAATTCTTTGATAGGAAATGCTGCTCCTTGTGCTGAAAACATTTCAATAAGCATTTCCATGATATGCTTAAATTATTCTATGCCCTTGGAGCTTATCCAAGCCTGAAGCAAGTAATTCTATCCTCTATTCCAAAAGAGATTGGTCAAGTTGTGAAAAGATCTCATTAGAATAAGCAGCGAAAAAATTGCAGATGTTCCAATTGGCGAACTGCAATAAGAGATACATTTGACTCTTGATGACCTCTGTATTCACTGAAAGGCATTTAGAAGTTTTCTTAAGAGCATAAAGAGTTTGATAGGGCTTGTCATAAGCCTGAACTGAAGATCAAGTGATCAAAGAAAAATTCTTGTGATGATCCTTCCTGCAGAGATCGTTGGAAAAAGAAGAGGCATTTCAGACGATTCTCCCTATGACCAGAAATAAAACACAAATGGCATTTTTTGATAAAAAGACGCTCTAGACGAGATCAATCTGGAAGGCGCAAGAAGATTGACATATGTTATATCTGTACAAAAAGGCCACTTGGCAAAAAATTATCCGAAGGCCTAGGGAAGAAATTCCCATTTGATCCAGAAGATTGAAAAGAAAACAGGAATTTCTCTCCAAGATGATGATATTGAATCAGTTTTCTCCGTAGAAGATGAACCATCCAAGCACAGCATATGCACTATCCAAACATGGTCTCAATCTAGTGATACTTAAGATTCATCTAATGAATTCGAAAAAAGGAGTCTACTCATTATACTCCGACAATCTAAGACCTTTGTACATATAATCCTTCCACCTTTCTGTATGTACCTATTAATATCTATCTTTTGAAATATTCTAAACCTATTTCCGTCATAGCCCTCATCGACACTAGAGCCAGTGCTTCGATTCTTGATACCAAAATTTTTCCAAAAGAATACTGGACTTTGTACACCCGATACCTTAATTCTGCTTCTGGAAATACTTTTGCCACAAGAGTCCAAAGCAAATCCATCGCCCTTCAATTCTTCCCACAATGTTCAATCACCACCAAAATCCTTAGCTCTAGTTCACTTGACAAATATATTATCATTGGATAGGACATCCTTACCCAACTTCCTAAACTTAGAATTCTATCTAACAGATTTCAGTTCAAAGGACGGTTCAAAGAGTTTGTGGACATTCAGCGCTTCTTTGCCATCCAAATGAACATATCGGATCCCATCACGTAAACCCTTTTGAATGCATATGCAGAATCTCATTCAGATTTTGTGCTCAAATGCCCAGACCCTTTATGGAAAAATCTTGACTTTTTCATCCATTTACCATTCAAGAAAAATGAGGATATTAATCCCACCAAGGTAAGTCATTCAGGGATGAATCCAGATCATTTGATCTTGGCACAAAAAGAATGCTATGATTTGCTTTATCAAAGATTGATCGAACCATCTGATTCTCAATAGGCGTGCGAAGCATTCTATGTGAATAAACGTTTTGAGCAGAACCGGGGCAAAATGAGGCTGGTCATCAATTACCAACCTCTCAGTCACATCCTCCAAGATGATAAATTTCCATTACCCCATTGGAATTTTTTATTCTCCAGTCTGACTCAAGCTAAGGTCTATTCCAAGTTTGATCTTAAAGCTGGATTTTGGCAGTTGGAATTCATCATGACGACAGGCATAAAACTGGATTTTGTATCCCCAATTAGCATTTCCAGTGGGCAGTTCTTCCCTTTGCCCTTAAAACAGCTCCTTCATTGTTCTAGAAAGCCATATGCAAAATTTTTCAGCCTATTTTGGCTAATGCCCAAATGTACACCGATGATATTCTCTTCTACAGCCCTGATAAGGATTCTCATTGTAAATTACTAAGGCCAATTTGCTGAATTGGTCTAGAAATATGGCATCATGCTATCCCTGAAAAAAAAGATGATTATTACCCAACGAGAAATCTAATTTTTTGGAATGTACCTTAAAGATGGATCATATTATCCCGATCCACATATTGCAGAAGAGCTGCAAAAATTCCTGATAAGAATCTTTCTATCAGACAAGTTCAATAATTTCTTGAGATAATCAATTATCTCAGATATTTTGTTCCCAGAATCACCAAATTGGTGAGCCCACTGCAGCAAATCCTCAAGAAAGATGCTCCCCCATGGGAGCCACAGTAGACTAAATCTGTCAAATGTCTTAAAAAAAGCTTTGCAGCATCTTCCTCCCTTACAAATTTCTTCTACTGGGAAAAGAATTCTACAGACAGATGCTAGTGATGAATATTGAGTTGCTGTTCTTTTTTTAGAAATTAATGGAAAGCGTAAAATTTGTGGACACAAAAGTGGAAGATTTACGCAAAGCGAGATGCATTATCATTCTACTTTCGAGAAAATTTTGGCAATAAGGTATGGCATCAAGAAGTTTGAATTTCATCTCTTTCGACATCATTTTCTGGTAGAACTAGATATGTCCTCTTTCTTTCAAATGTTGAAGTTCAAATAAAAGCATAAAAGCAAATTCCTCATCCTCAACTCCTCAAATGGGCGGAATGGTTTTCAAAGTATTCCTTTGAAACCAGACATATAGAAAGAAAGAAGAATGTGCTTGTTGATTTTTTATCACAGCCAAAAGAATTCACTGTACTAATTACATCCATAAACACGTATGTGTCGCGAACTCAGTCTAGGTCTTGTCAAAAACAGTCTGCCACTGCAATTAGGGAACTTTCCCTAGCCAGGTATTCCATCATGTTTCGCTGATGTTGCCTCTAGTTCCACGGACGTTCCATCCAATTATAAGTCTGCACAAAAAAGATAAAAATTAGAACTTTGTGAAGATGTGGCCCAAGAAATTACGGAAGTTGAACAGATCCTTAGAGAATACAGAAGACAAAAGGATAGAGATAGTTCTAACAGTTTTGACAATGACAATGAAGAGCCTATTCATAAGTACGACCTCTGAAGGTGTACCAAGCGTGTTTGAAAAAAATGGCTCATTGTCGAGAAGTTACCATAGCAATGTACTATTCATCACGGTAGCAATCACTGTTTGACACTGTAGTAGCACTGTAGTAGTACTGTAGCGGCTGAAGTGGCTTCTGCAATAATTGAGGCAAATGTAGCAGTACTATGCGATTTCGAAGTGTAACAATATTGCTTTGATATGCTTTTGGGGCTTTTGCAATAATTGAGGCAAATGAAGTGGCCTTTGGAGGAGAGATCTCTATTCGAGCTGGATGTGAAGGTTGAGAAAATAGATCCGGTGAAGGAACAGATTTTCCTTCTTGGAGGAGTTTTATTTGCTGTCGTAATTTTTCCATTTCAGCCATATGGTCTTCCAAATAATGGTGGAAAATTTATTTGCCCGATTCCATCTGTTGCAGCTTTTTTTGGAATGTCTAAAGCAATTTGTTTGTGGCCAAAGTCGTTTGATCAACCTTCTGGTCAACATGATCCAAGCGAGCTTGGACTGTTGAAAGCTTCGTATCAATTGTCTTGAGAACATTATTTTGTGTTAGAACATTTTCTGACTACCAATTTAGAACATCTTTAGCAGCAGTAACCTTTTTTATGATACTAGTGAAGAGGTGCTAATATGCCAATTAGGGAATACGAAGACAAGGCTGGTGGCAGGTATGCTGTCCCACAAACAATTCTCCAAGCCCCATAAAAAGGGACTACCTTTTAGCTACCAAGTCCCTATTTGAATTTTGATTTGCACCTTCGATTTGCTTTATAGTAGCAAAATTTTGATGCATAGGTTCCTTACCATGGCAAGTGTAGAGCATACTACCAGGGCTAATCAGCACACATACATTTGTTCAAAGAATTATACTTGGCAATAAGGTAGAAATGAAGATTTAGGGACTCATAATGCACACAAGTTTTATTTTTCAAGGCTTTCCTGAGGAGCAAGTCCTGCCTCCAAACCTTATAAACATTGCCTTATATAGGCATAAAAGTAGACAAATAGTTAATTATTGGTGAAGTTCTTGAAGTCACCAATAATTTGACACCTTTCGACTGATTACAAAGACTTTTACAACTGATAGGTGATTGACAGACTCATAATACACTCTTGGATGACAGTTTTCCTTCTTGCTATAGCTGCTACGGTACACTGCTACAGTATTGCTATAGTGTTGCATAATGATTGCTACAGCGATGAACAGTACATTGCTATAGTATTGTGCTATAGTAACTTCCCGACAACGAGCCATTTTCTTCGAACACTCTTGGTACACCTTCAGAGGTCGTACTTATGAATGGACTCTTCATTGTCATCGTCAGAACTATCAGAACTATCTCCGTCCTTTTGTCTTCTGTATTCTCTAAGGATCCATTCAACTTCCATAATTTCCAGGGCCACATCTTCATGAAGTTCTAACTTTTGTCTTTTGTGTGGAGACTCATAATTGGATGAACGTCTGCGGAACTTGAGCCAACGTCAACATAACATGAGGGAATACCTAGCTGGGGAAAGTTCCCTAATTGCAGTGACAGACTATTTTTGTCAAGATCTAGATTGAGTGCAAGGTGTAGCTCACTATAATCATATGGGTCTTGCGATAATGGTTCTCCCCATGAATCCTATGATTGAGGGGCTTGGGATGCGAACGAGACCTCTTGAGATGAGGATGAGGCGGCAGCATCCATATCAACTTACATATCTATTCCATAATATTGTCCCAGCGCTATATCAATCACTGGCTGATATCTGTGATCAACTGGATGATCCCAAGATGCATTGTTAAAACTTGTTGGCCATACCTCTGATAGTATCACTTGGTTGTATTGGCATATAAGTCTTTGGAGCTCTCTATATTCCTGATGGAGTGCCGAGATTTTGCATGGAAGAATATTGAAGAACTTCTCCGAAATCGGCTGAGGCTTGTATATAGTTACTCCTACATCAATTGGAGTTTTGCTCACATCTCCATTTGGTCGAATAAAAAATCATGGCCTGTGAAACAGGACTATTGTATGCAACTCCGGACTGGGTCGACATGCCTTAAGTTGTTCTTGAAACATACATTTCCATGCTCCTAATGGTTTGAACCAATTAAGCATATCACCTAAATGCTTAAACTTCTTTTCTCCTGAGAGAATTTTGCCAGTAATAAAAATAATTTTGGCTGTCGGAAACTCAATGGTTATGGTATAAAGATTGAACAAATACCAATAAAATCACTTGAATTCTTCTAGGAGCTTGTCTTCAAGATTGAAGGAGATAGGATGAATGAAAGAATATTCTAGATACAGCCCATTGGGTCTGAGACATAATCCTCCGTACCTACTGAAAATCAGCAGTTGATATTTCCACATTAGTGATGGCAGATTTTCGAAAAGGGTGTTATCTTGGATGTATGTAGGAACTTCCAGCGGGTACTGCCTATTAGGCCAATGAGGTTTCATCTTGATGGATTTAAATTCACCAAATGGATATCACGACACATAAATGTTTATGGATATAATTGGTGCAGCAATTCTTTTGGCCGTGATAAGAAATTAGCAAGCATATTTTTCTTTCCTACTATATGCCTAGTTTCAAGGGAATACTTTGAAAATCATTTCGCCCATATAAGGAGTTGAGGATGAGGAATTTGCTTTTGTTTGAACTTCAATATTTGGGAGAAAGAGGACTGTCGCGACCTAAAAAAAATTTCATTTCTCAGGCTAATGGATTATTAGGACTAAACCTAACTCGAGCCCTCCCAAGCCCTACCAATTCGCAACTTTGGGTTTAAGTTTTTAACATGCAAATGTTTTCATGCTTGGAGTCGCCACTAATCAATTTATGGTAGGTCGATTAGAAACCTAAATAAAACATAGGGAGATATGTTTTATTCCTACGAACCAGAGATTCTAAGCCCGGGGACTTGATTACGCTAGATCTAGTCTAACGCCCTTTCGGTACCTTTTCTTTTCAAAAAAAATATTTTGGCAAGCAATTTGGATCCATTTTAACTTAGTCACTAACATGTGAGGTGTTCATGCGGGTACGCAAACCACCAATTTAACACCCAATAATCAAAGCATTAAATAAATTGCAAGATTGGGAGAATTACTTACCTCGAAGCAACGTAAGCATCTGCATGGTTAGCTAGAAAATCACATCAACCATCCTAATATGATTTCTAATTAACAAGCAGTTCACTCAGTATTTTTGGATTTTCGCTTATTTAAATGAAAGCTAACCTATATGCAATGACGTACAAAAATGACATGCGAATAATGCAACCTAACATGCAAACTATATGTCATGCGACGACGTGACCTAATTCTGATGACGGGCAAATGATTTATTTTTGGTATTTTCTAATGAAATTCGGAATAAAAATATGCCTAAATTAACATGCAACCTATGATGACTTAACATATCCTAACATGACTTATTTTTGGGATTTTTTGCTAAAATTCGAAATAATAAATTAATTAAATAAAGAATGCAATCTATCCTAATCTACCATAAAACAATTCATTCTTTTTTGGGATTTCTATGAAAATTCGGAATTAAAAAATAACCTAAATAATCTATTAAGATTAGAATATTACTTAATTTAAACTAGGAAATAGATTATTTCCAGTCCTAATTTAAATTAAATAATTACTCTATCTTCTAGATATATTTAGGATTCTTAAACATGCAAAAAACTCAAATTCAAATCCTAACTGATATTTTTTGAATTTTCTTTTTTATTTGAAAAAGGGAAAATAATCTAAACAGAGATAGCATCCACATTTAAAATAGCCACGCAATCCACAAGATTCGTTTCAAATTCAGATTAGGCACAAGAATCGAACTATCGGTCATATCTATAGGGTTATAGATATTAATGGAAAGTCGATCATTCAAATTTGGAAAGCAGATAAAAATCATTATCGTACCCAAGTGATTATGGATAGGATAATGATTTTCCGTATCGCCACGTATCATACCTTAGGGCTAAGGTCGGATAGTTGTCCAGATACGTTGCTGAATTAGGAAAGTTTCCTAATTTTGAATATTTTAAAAATATTGCAGATATCAGATAATTATCCTAATATATCTAATATTCCACACGATATTCACGAAATATTCCAAACACACAAATTAGTAAATTAAATATTCTGAAAAATATCAGATAATATCTAATTACCTAATTTGCAGATAATTCCCAAATTCGAACTTGCGGATCAGGATGAACGCGAATGGCGGACCGGCGGCGCGGTGTCGGGATCAACGGCGACTTGCGGCGATGACACAGCGAGGAGCGACAGCGGCGGTGGCGCACGTCGGGGGAAGCAGCAGCGGCGGCGTCGCGCGGGATGCGCGGCAGCAGCTGCGTCGGTGGCGTGAGGAGCGACGCGCGGCAGGTGCGACGTCGGCAGGCGGTGAGGCTGGCGGTGTAGGGCGCGGCAGCAGCAGCACGGCAGCGTCGGCGTGAGCGGGAAGCAGCAGCGCGGCAGCAACGGCAGCGTCAACGGGAAGCGCGGCAGCGGCGATGTCGGCGGCGTGAGGCACGGCACGGCGGTACGTCGGTGGGAAGCGGCAGCAGCGGCGTCGGCAGGGAGGGGCGGCAGCAGCAGCGTCGGCAGGGAGCGGCGCACGGCAGGTGCGACGTCGGCAGGCACGGTGGGGAGCGGCGGCAGTAGGCCCGGCAGGAATCGGCGGCAGCAGCAGCGTCGGCGTGAGGCGGCAGCGGCAGGCGCGGCGTCGGCGGGAGAGGCGACAGCAGGAAGCAGCAGCGACGGGCGCGGGAGGCAGCAGCGCTCGGCAGCGGGCGCGGGAGCGGGCGCGGGAGCAGGCGCGGGAAGCGGCAGTGGCAGCGTCGCACGGTTCTGGCAGTGTGGGGGGGTGCTCCGGCCGGTCTCCTTCTCTCTCTCTCTTTCTCACTCTCTCTTTCTCACTCTCACACTCTGAAAATTCTGATCTAAAAATTGTGTGTCCCCCCCTAAAATTCTGACCTAATGAAGTATATATAGTATTAATCTAGGTCAATTAGATGGGCTTTCTAGTCTTAATGGGCTTAGGCTTGGGCTTTAATTTAAATGGGCTGAATTAATTAATGATAATGAGCTGAATTAAGTTCAAATTAAAACGACCAAGCCCGTTTGACTTGTAATTCCCGGCCCGTGCATTTTAAGCGAGCCGAGTCCCGTTTGATGAAATTTAAGCTCGTTCGTCACCGCCGGTCCGATGCAAAAATGCAATGAATTTAAACTATATGTTATGCAATTTAAATGTTTTTGTTTAGGGGTTAAAAATTTAATCCCTAATTTTCTATGCAAATTACACTAAATGATGCGCCAAAATTTAGGTGTCAACAGCTGCCCCTCTTTGAAGGTGAGCTCGTAGAGGTTGCATTCAAAGACTAAATGATACCTAAATTTCGACCATGCAATGAATGTTGTTTTTGTCGGGATTATAAGTCCCATTTTACGATGCATTAAGAAATGATGCAATGCTGACCTGAATAGAAAACATACCTGGAATTACTTACCTGACAGGAGTGAGATAATGCAATTCGAGGCACAACTTTAATTTGTATATTGTTTTGGCAAATGCATGGGCTCAGTCCCCATCGGTATTGCCTGATATATGTTGATGAACTTCGGTGATCTGCAGTCAAGTCAAAACACACGAAGAAAGCTCGACGTATCCAATCATCATCTGGATTCGTGAGAATAGTTCCGATCTTTACGAACTACCTATACATCTCTATAGGTGTTTACAAAGATTTGGCCGCTTCACTTATACATGCTCATAAGTGAATTGCGGGGGAAACTTTTGAAATCAAGAGGATATTCCGACCTTTACATATACCTGCTCATATGTAAAGATTTGGCCGCCTCACTTATACCTGCTCATAAGTGAATTGCGGGGGAACACCTGGGGTTGAGAGAATATTCCGACCTTTACATATATCTGCTCATATGCAAAGATTTGGCCGCTTCACCTATACCTGCTCATAGGTGAGTAGCGGGGGAATATCTGAGATAATGAGAGTATTCCGACCTTTACATATACCTGCTCATATGCAAAGATTTGGCCGCTTCACCTATACCTGCTCATAGGTGAGTAGCGGGGGAACATCTGAGATAACAAGAGTATTCCGATCTTTTATATATACCTGCTCATATGCAAAGATTTGGCCGTTTCACCTATACCTGCTCATAGGTGAGTAGCGGGGGAATACCTGATACTTGGGAAGAATATTCCAACCTTTACATATACCTGCTCATATGTAAAGATTTGGCCGTCATGCCTATATCTGCTCATAGTCATGTAACGGGGGAATCTTCTCGAGATTGTATAAAAATCTGCGATTTGATGAACAAAGGGGCTAGCCCAAGTGTTCAAGAGTTCCTTGACAAAGTACCTGGATATCATCAGAAGTACCTGAAAAGGTTTGATCAATAGACACCTGAACACAATCAAAGGCATCTAGAGATTGCAAAAAATGATCAAATGTGGGACCTGACAATTGCTTGAACAGGTCAGGGATACCTAGATAATCATAGATATCCTAGGGATAGAGACATACTTACCTGGTGACATCTCCAACTCTGAAGGTGTGTCTCCTGTTAGACACGATTTTAAGTAACATGTAATATGCATTCGCATACTGTCAAGAACACATACATGCACATGAACTATAATTTCAACTGATTTTCATGCATGATGGTTTTGTCAAATCAGCATTACAAACTTCGCTGGGAAAAAATCATGACAAGACAATCCGAACTCACAAGCGGGTATCTTGAAAATGTCGAATGAGGAACTTCCGGTCCAAAAGGGCTTTCTCTCATTCTCATCGAAAAGGCTGATTTATGGAGAATCGCTCCATCTCACCATCATCATGTTGACAAGGGTCTGAGTATTCTCGCAAACGGTACGACTTTACCAATCCGAGAGGTCTTTGTTAGGATCGTAACATGGGCTTGGTCAATGGCTTAGCAAAAGAGACTCTTCGAGTCGAGGCTACTGAAAGAAAATACTCTGCAATTGTCTCCGGGTTTACAAGTCAAGAACCTGCAAAATGAGATAGAAATGGACTTGCTCGCACTTCTTCGAGCTAAGCTTATAAACATCAGAAATTCTACGTTAGTTCAAGTGCCTTAATCTGAAGAGACTTTGCAAGGGACGTAACGCAGGCTAGGCTCATGGGTTGAGAAATGAATGGATCATAAGGCTCAAAATGTGTATAATTGGGGTGAGAGTTGGTGATCATCTCGACATTATCACCGGTCTTCTTCTTCACCAGGGATTGTCTTCTCGGTAAATTCTCCATTGGCTTCGAGAATTCATCACTTGATTCCTTAAGACTCTGGATATTTTTGTGACCTTGACACATCTCAACATTTTCTAATCCAAAGTCGTCACTTTTTCTCCATTTTTTCTTCTCTTTTTTTTCTTTTCACGGGCATCGGCCTTGCTTTTACCAGGCACACTGCTTTTTCATGCCCCTTTTTTTTTTTTTGACTTTTGACATACACTGTCTACAATGCATACATTGGCTAGCCACACTTTGGCTTGTTTTGACCGAATGACTAACATTTGGACTCTCAGGGTCTTCGTCTTTTGTCGGCGCTCTGGATATGCTGCTTGAACAATGATGACTTTTGCCTTGCCCCAGTGTGGGGGATGATCACCAACTGGGTTTAAGAAATGAATTTGTAGGCTCAATTGGGCTTAGCAAAGGATAATGTGTGTATAAGATAGAGAAAGAAATGCTCTTCGTCATCCTAAGGCACTTGAACTTCACGTGAATTCATCTGAAAAAGCAACACTCGAAGATTGATGCAAGTGAGAGCATGAAAATTTCTACTCATTTTTCACCTTATGACGCTGACTTACCTCCAGTTTGCCCCGATATGGGGTGGTTCTTGACAGGGGTAATTTGAATGAATTTCTCCAAGTGTTTAGGCTCAAAGTGGCGAAACAATGGATAACCTGTAGTGTTTGGGATAGAGAAATGAACCGCCTCTCGTCATTTCAGTTGCCGTACCTTTTGCGAGATAACCCTTTGCCTTGCAGACATGGAATTTTTCCACTCAACTCACTGGGGATTAGTGCATGGGACTGTGTATAGGATATGGCTTGCCTTTCATCATCCCGATGTACCTCATTCGACACATTCAATTCATTCCACATGAGTTATCATATTGTCTAAATAGATTCCCCCTTTGAGGTCAATGATACAGGTTGACAAATAACCATGCAGAAATTAAAGCCAATGCAAACATCTTAACTTGAAATTGATTGAAACCATTTATTCATAAATGCAATGTTTGCAATTCAGAGTATAAAACCAAACTTTGAAAACTTCCGCCGCAAAAATGTTAAATCTTATCAGGGATAATATATCTTCACAGCATCAGAATTAACAGGAGTGGAAAACTCACGACCATCCATTTCTGCGAGGATCAAGGCACCTCCGGGAAGCACCTTTTTAACCACATACGGACCAATGTAGTTTGGGCTGAATTTGCCTCTAGGAATAGGAAAGACTAGGAGTACCTTCCTCAAGACTGGATCATTTACCTCGAAGTGTCTTTGACGCACTTTTTGGTTGAAAGACTTACCTACTCATGCGGCAACTGGATCAAGCGTTTCGTCTCACCCTCAGGGGGATTTGCCTTTCTCTTCACTTCTCTGGGTTCTTTGGAATCACTCAGGTTAATAGTGAGAGTTTGGTCTACCGTCAGGACTTTAAGCCTTTCATGATGCTCTAGATCACGCTGGAGGTCTGAGGAATCTTCGAGTTCATTGGTGTCATCGAGATCAGGTTCGGTGGCACATAATTCATCAGATTGGACCGTTCCCATACCCTTACGTGTCACAAAATTACCCCTGAAACATAAAGTAGGGGGTTCAGTAGGACAAACAGGGTTAAACAGTATATTTTTATTTCTTTTGATTTTTTTTCTTCTTTTTCAAAAGGTTTTAACACGAGGAAGCATGAAGAAGCCCAGGCCTCAGAATTCTCCTTGGACTATATTTTTCTTTTATCGGTTGGATATCATCACCGGGCTGGTTTGATGTACCTCAACATGCCCTCAAAACAAAAATAACTTGTAATTTCACTGATCATCACCAAAATGAATTACATTTATTGGAATGGAAATTGCAATAATCAAATCCTAGAAATGAAAAGTGCTAAAAAGTAGCTCCCGAGACGGGGCGAGTCCTAAAAAGCAGTAAAAATTCCCGCGTAGGGGAGTGTGCGAAAAAGGTAAATGTGTTACTCTTGCGGGCCAATGCCCATTCCCTCCAACGGTCCTTCCTCGATAGCTCCAATGAAGAAATCATCGAACAGGGCAGTGATCCCCTCCATTGCATCATCAGGATCTTCTGTCACTAGAGGTGTTGAATCATCCATACCTCCCCATCCATCCGGGACAATGTCACGGGGGTCAACATAGAAGCTCGGGGGTGCTGAGTATTTCACATAATAGTCGAACTTGCCGCTCGGCTGCCCCAGAGTGTCGATCACCTCTTTCTCTTCATGCATCATTCTTGCGGGGCCTGGAAATGTGGTGCGGATGTGTGGAAGCGACCTACCACGCCCACGTTCTTCACCATTCGGCTCTTCTTCGGATCGCAATCTATTTTGACCATTTCTTCGAACTTGACTTCGACCACGTCCACGTCCACGTGCCACATTGTTCGGCTCACTTGACCCCAGGTATCCCAACCCAGTAATGCGGGGCCTCTGAGAAACTTCCACCGGTTGGCGGATGCCTTGACTATTTCTACCAAGGCCTTCACCTGGAGTAAAGCCGTGAGAGATCATTACTCTTCCAACCATGACCGCAGCATTTGACACCTCAGGAATAGGCGGTGATGATCCTCTTGACGCATGTATGGTTGATACGAGCTCCAGCGACTGATAGCTCGATTCTATTTTGCAATCAGGCTCAACATAGGGGATAGCCGCTGCGTGGTAGATTGGGTGTTCTTCTTCACCGTGGATCGTGACTAACTTTCTCTCCACGACGAACTTCACCATCTGATGTAGACTGGATGGCACAGCTCCAGCAGTATGAATCCATGGACGACCCAACAGAAAGTTGAATGCAGTGAGAATGTCCATAACTTGAAATAGGACATTGAACATCGTTGGTCCTATCTGTATGTCAAGGTGTATTTCTCCCATCACTTCTTTCTTCATTCCGTCAAAGGCTCGTACGGAGGTTCTTGCAGAACTTATCCTAGAAGGATCTATCTTAAGGCGGTGTAAAGTCGCCAAAGGACAGATGTTCAGGGCTGACCCGTTGTCAATGAGTACCCGGGCAACATGTGAGGCCTTGTATTTGACGGAAATATAGAGTGCCCTGGTATGCCCCCTTCCTTCTAGAGGGAACTCTTCATCTGAAAAGGCTATGAGGTCGTTGAGGAGTATAGAGCCCACAAATTCCTCTAATTTGTCATGATCGATGTTTCTGGCACGTGGACTTCACTTAACACCTTCATTAAGGCCTTCTGATGCATGACAGATGTCTGGAGCAGCTCAAGCAGGGAGATTTGCGCGGGCAGCTTGCGTAATTGTTCAACTATGTTGTACTCGCTAGCCTTAATCACAGCTAGAAATTCCTTGGCTTCTTCATCAGTAACGGGTTTTGCAGGTTGGGCATTAGCTTGGCCGTAGGAACGCCCAGATCTGGTAACTAAGTCGACATCGAGACTGTAGGACCAGGGAACCGCCTTATTGTCACTGTACTCATACGGTTGAGGTATCTCGATCACTATCCCTTCATCAGTTGTAGGCGTGCTTACAATGATCTCCTCATTATCGGACACGTCTTCAAGCGGAGGCATGTCTTCAGGCAGAGGGTCGCCCTTGTCGCTCCTGCTGTTCAATGTAGCAAACTCCTCCTCCCAATTAATAACCACTTCGGAGATAGTGAAAACGATGCCAGTGTGGTCAGCATAAACAATCATCCCAGCTTCTACCATTCTTGAGATTCTTTCTTTCATGAGAGCCAGGGGCAGGTCTTCATTACTTGGGTAACAACCGGCTTTCACTAACTCACCGTAGACGTCGGTAGTATACACCTTAACATTCTTGATTCGACCAGCATTGAAGCTAAATATGGCATTCACATCGCCTGCGTGATCAGGGAGTGGGTTGCTCTGAACATTAGGCTTAGCAGGTTGAAATGAGAACGCCTTCGTGTCTAGGAGGTTTTGGATTCTGTGCCTGAGGGCATAGCAATCATCGGTTGAGTGTCCCAGCTCACCTATGTGATAATCACATTTTTTTGACGGGTCGAAATTATAGAACCGCTCAGGATTGGGCCGCTTTGGCTCAGTAGTAAGCAAACCTTTCTTCTGGAGCACTGTCAACACTTGAGACAACGATCCGGGGAGGGGAGTGAATTGCCTCTTGTTGTTCCTCCTCTGAAAAGGTTGACGACCCGAGTTTTGTTGCTGAGCTTCTACTACTTGGATTGCTGGGGCGGAGTTAGCATTCCGCCGGCTCGGTTGGTTATAAGCCACATTCACTTCAGCTGCCGGTTCTTTCTCTTTTCTTGCACCAAATCTTCTGGTCGAGGAGGGCGGCTCGACAAACCATCTATCTTTCAGCCCTATTTCAATTTGTTCGCCCATGGGGATGAGTTGGTTGAAGTTGTCAGTCGGAATGGCAACCATCCGATTACGGTATTCGAACGGGAGAGTTTTCATGAACATCCTCTTTAACTCACTGTCTATGGGTTCTGGGACAACCTGAGCAGCTAAATTTCTCCATCTGATAGCATAGTCCTTAAAGGACTCAGTCTTTTTCATCTGGGCACGTTCGAGATCATCACGGGTAGGAATGATGTCTGTTATGAATCTGTACTGCTTCAAGAATGCTTCACTGGCTTCTTTCCAAGTTTTGAGGCCATTTATCTTCTTCATGAGATACCAGCTCAAAGCAGGACCCGTCAAACTTGCTTGAAAGACATGGATCATCAGGAGTTCGTTATCGACGTACGAAGTCATTTGTACGTGATAGAGCTGTAGGTGGGCCTTTGGACATGTGGTGCCATTGTACTTGTCGAAATTCGGCATTTTGAACTTCTTTGGGATTTTGATCTGTGAGTAAAGGGACAGATCAATCGAAGGTGAATCCTGCGAACCTTCCAGCTGCTTCACTCTTTCTTCAAGTTTATTGACCCGTTCATCAGGTTTGTCCTTGTTGACGATGATCTGGACAGGGTCATCTTCTAAATCAGGAATATCGTCATCTCCGTCAGCATCGACACTTTTCCTGATTTTCTGCTTTGGGACAGATGCTTCGGGAGGTGTCGAAACAGGAACCGACCGGAGAGCTTTGATCTCAGCGGACATTTGTTGCATCGCGATGACAAGTTGCTTGATCTGGTCTTCCACACCAATAACACGTTCTTGCAAGTCGGTTTGATTGGCCATTCTGGCTCTCGACCGTGTACGAATGGGCGACCGTGATCGGTCCGTAGCTACCTGATGTAAAAGAAATGAACCAAATAAGCATATGGTCAAGACAAGGTTGGTCCATGACACGCTTCTAGTCTTTTTTTGTTTATTCATGACAATATTCGTTTATGGACGAGACTTTATGAAAAGTGATATGGGCAACGAAATATAAATGACGCCCTAGACACAACCTAGGAAATAGAAGCACCAAAATCCCTAATCATAAAACTATGAAAAACAAAAAGTGAGACTCCCTAGAAACTATGGACTGAAAACAAATTCTCTAAAGCCCCCCTTTTTTGTAAAAGAAAGATGACAGCAAATTTCGTAGGAAAATAATTACCTATGACACATCTAGGAAAATAAAGACAGATTGAAAATAAATTCTCCGAGAGAGCTTTCTTTCTTCTTTTTTTTATTTTCAAAGGACTCAATGATTATTACTTTCGAATTGAAAACCGATCTAGACCCATCATGGACCGACCAAAGAAAAAGACGAAACATAAATAAATTGCGAGATAAAGGTTCAGAAATCTTACTTCACCGGGTAGAATGATGGCAATCACATAGACATGCGCATGAAACGTGAGGTTCGATTTCTACCTAGACTCTGGCTTGCGAAATGGAGACATGAGGATTACCGAGCTAAACCAGTCATGGTGGTGGTTAGGCTGGGATTCCCCTGACTCCGGCTTAGTCAAAGAGCCGACCCGGGTTGCAAAGGGTGCAACCGTGGTAGGTATTCAATGACACCATGAAAGAACTTTCGGGACCAAGAAAGGCGACCCATACCACGCGGGTGTGGTCGGGGTGTCCGTTTTCTCAGTACCATCCTAAACCTGTGCCGCCCAGGTCCGGCAGCGGGTAGTGTGTGCGGTGTAGTGTAAATGCAAGGCATGCACAGCAGGTTATATCATACAGCGCTTCGTGCATAAAATAAATCATTCATCCAAACACCTCCCTGCAAAACAAGGGTTAACAATCACGCCTCCCCTTATACCTCCCATACTGCAAAAACATTTAACACCTAAAATGTTAGGGACGTACCTGGGATCCTCGCTGCCAAGCAAAAATATTTTTTTGAAAAGAAAAACTGGCCTAAGTCCACTAAGAGTTTTAACTCAATTCCCCAGCGGAGTCGCCAAGCTGTCGCGACCTAAAAAAAATTTCATTTCTCAGGCTAATGGATTATTAGGACTAAACCTAACTCGAGCCCTCCCAAGCCCTACCAATTCGCAACTTTGGGTTTAAGTTTTTAACATGCAAATGTTTTCATGCTTGGAGTCGCCACTAATCAATTTATGGTAGGTCGATTAGAAACCTAAATAAAACATAGGGAGATATGTTTTATTCCTACGAACCAGAGATTCTAAGCCCGGGGACTTGATTACGCTAGATCTAGTCTAACGCCCTTTCGGTACCTTTTCTTTTCAAAAAAATATTTTGGCAAGCAATTTGGATCCATTTTAACTTAGTCACTAACATGTGAGGTGTTCATGCGGGTACGCAAACCACCAATTTAACACCCAATAATCAAAGCATTAAATAAATTGCAAGATTGGGAGAATTACTTACCTCGAAGCAACGTAAGCATCTGCATGGTTAGCTAGAAAATCACATCAACCATCCTAATATGATTTCTAATTAACAAGCAGTTCACTCAGTATTTTTGGATTTTCGCTTATTTAAATGAAAGCTAACCTATATGCAATGACGTACAAAAATGACATGCGAATAATGCAACCTAACATGCAAACTATATGTCATGCGACGACGTGACCTAATTCTGATGACGGGCAAATGATTTATTTTTGGTATTTTCTAATGAAATTCGGAATAAAAATATGCCTAAATTAACATGCAACCTATGATGACTTAACATATCCTAACATGACTTATTTTTGGGATTTTTTGCTAAAATTCGAAATAATAAATTAATTAAATAAAGAATGCAATCTATCCTAATCTACCATAAAACAATTCATTCTTTTTTGGGATTTCTATGAAAATTCGGAATTAAAAAATAACCTAAATAATCTATTAAGATTAGAATATTACTTAATTTAAACTAGGAAATAGATTATTTCCAGTCCTAATTTAAATTAAATAATTACTCTATCTTCTAGATATATTTAGGATTCTTAAACATGCAAAAAACTCAAATTCAAATCCTAACTGATATTTTTTGAATTTTCTTTTTTATTTGAAAAAGGGAAAATAATCTAAACAGAGATAGCATCCACATTTAAAATAGCCACGCAATCCACAAGATTCGTTTCAAATTCAGATTAGGCACAAGAATCGAACTATCGGTCATATCTATAGGGTTATAGATATTAATGGAAAGTCGATCATTCAAATTTGGAAAGCAGATAAAAATCATTATCGTACCCAAGTGATTATGGATAGGATAATGATTTTCCGTATCGCCACGTATCATACCTTAGGGCTAAGGTCGGATAGTTGTCCAGATACGTTGCTGAATTAGGAAAGTTTCCTAATTTTGAATATTTTAAAAATATTGCAGATATCAGATAATTATCCTAATATATCTAATATTCCACACGATATTCACGAAATATTCCAAACACACAAATTAGTAAATTAAATATTCTGAAAAATATCAGATAATATCTAATTACCTAATTTGCAGATAATTCCCAAATTCGAACTTGCGGATCAGGATGAACGCGAATGGCGGACCGGCGGCGCGGTGTCGGGATCAACGGCGACTTGCGGCGATGACACAGCGAGGAGCGACAGCGGCGGTGGCGCACGTCGGGGGAAGCAGCAGCGGCGGCGTCGCGCGGGATGCGCGGCAGCAGCTGCGTCGGTGGCGTGAGGAGCGGCGCGCGGCAGGTGCGACGTCGGCAGGCGGTGAGGCTGGCGGTGTAGGGCGCGGCAGCAGCAGCACGGCAGCGTCGGCGTGAGCGGGAAGCAGCAGCGCGGCAGCAACGGCAGCGTCAACGGGAAGCGCGGCAGCGGCGATGTCGGCGGCGTGAGGCACGGCACGGCGGTACGTCGGTGGGAAGCGGCAGCAGCGGCGTCGGCAGGGAGGGGCGGCAGCAGCAGCGTCGGCAGGGAGCGGCGCACGGCAGGTGCGACGTCGGCAGGCACGGTGGGGAGCGGCGGCAGTAGGCCCGGCAGGAATCGGCGGCAGCAGCAGCGTCGGCGTGAGGCGGCAGCGGCAGGCGCGGCGTCGGCGGGAGAGGCGACAGCACGCGACAGCAGGAAGCAGCAGCGACGGGCGCGGGAGGCAGCAGCGCTCGGCAGCGGGCGCGGGAGCGGGCGCGGGAGCGGGCGCGGGAGCAGGCGCGGGAAGCGGCAGTGGCAGCGTCGCACGGTTCTGGCAGTGTGGGGGGGTGCTCCGGCCGGTCTCCTTCTCTCTCTCTCTTTCTCACTCTCTCTTTCTCACTCTCACACTCTGAAAATTCTGATCTGAAAATTGTGTGTCCCCCCTAAAATTCTGACCTAATGAAGTATATATAGTATTAATCTAGGTCAATTAGATGGGCTTTCTAGTCTTAATGGGCTTAGGCTTGGGCTTTAATTTAAATGGGCTGAATTAATTAATGATAATGAGCTGAATTAAGTTCAAATTAAAATGACCAAGCCCGTTTGACTTGTAATTCCCGGCCCGTGCATTTTAAGCGAGCCGAGTCCCGTTTGATGAAATTTAAGCTCGTTCGTCACCGCCGGTCCGATGCAAAAATGCAATGAATTTAAACTATATGTTATGCAATTTAAATGTTTTTGTTTAGGGGTTAAAAATTTAATCCCTAATTTTCTATGCAAATTACATTAAATGATGCGCCAAAATTTAGGTGTTAACAAGGACATTTCCAGTTCTACTAGAAAATGATGTCCAATGAAATGAAATTCAAACTTCTCGATGCTATACCTTACTGCCAAAATTTCCTCGAAAGTAGAATGATAATGCATCTTGCTTTCCATAAACCTTCCACTTTTGTGCCCATAGATTTTACGCTTTCTATTAATTTTTTTGAAAAGAACAGCAGCCTAATATTCAGCACTAGTATTTGTCTGTAGAATTCTTTTCCCAGTAAAAGGAATTTGTAAGGGAGGAAGATGTTGCAAAGCTTCTTTAAGACCTTTGACAGATTTAGTCTGCTGTGGCCCCCATGGGGAAGTATCTTTCTTGAGGATTTGCTCTAGTGGGCTCACTAATTTGGTAATTCTGAAAATAAAGTCTCTAAGATAATTGACTATCCCAACAAATTGTTGAACTCGTCTAATAGAGAGATTCTAATCAGGAAATTTTTGCAGCTCTTCTGCAATATGTAGACCGAGATAAGATGATCCATCTTTAAGGTACATCCCGAGAAGTTAGATTTCTCGTTATGCAATAATCATCTTTTTTTGGGATAGCATGATGCCATATTTTGGGACTAATTTAGCAAATTGGCTAGCAATTTATAATGAGAATCCTCATTAAGGCTGTAGAGGAGAATATTATCAATGTACATATGGGCATTGGCCAAAATAGGCTGGAAAATTCTACACATGGCTTTTTGGAACAATGAATGAGCTGTTTTAAGGGCAAAGGGAAGAACTGCCCACTAGAAATGCTGATTGGGGATATAAAATCCAGTTTTATGCCTATCATTAAGATGAATTCCTAACTGCCAAATTCTAGCTTTAAGGTCAAACTTGGAATAGACCATAGCTTGAGTCAGACTAGAGAATAAAGAATTCAGATGGGATAATGAAAATTTACCATCTTGGAGGAAGTGAATGAGAGGTTGGTAATTGATGACCAGCCTCATTTTCCCCCGGTTCTGCTCAAAATGCTAATTCACATAGAATGCTTCACACGCCCACTAAGAATCAAATGGTTCGATCAATCTTTGATGATGCAAATCAGAGCATTCTCTTTGTGCCAAGATCAAATGATCTTGATTCATCCCTGAATGACTTGCCTTGGTGGGATTGATATCCTCGTTTTTCTTGAGTGGTAAATGGATGAAAAAGTCAGGATTTTTCCATAAAGGGTTTGGGCATTTAAGCACAAAATTTGAATGGGATTCTACACATGCACTTAGAAGGGTTTGCATGATGGGATCCAATATGTTCATTTGGATGGCAAAGAAGCGCTGAATGTCCACAAACTCTTTGAATTGTCCTTTGAACAGAAGTCTGTTAGACAAAATTCTAAGTTTAGGAAGTTGGGTAAGGATGTCCCATCCAATGATAATATTTTTGTCTGGTGAACTAGAGCCAAGGATTTTGGTGGTGATTGAACATTGTGGGAACATTTGAAGGGTGATGGGTTTGCTTTGGACTATTGTGGCAAAAATATTTCTAGAAGCAGAATTAAAGTATTTGGTGTATGAAGTCCAATAGTCCTCTGGAAGAATTTTGGCATCAAGAATTGAAGCATTGGCTCCAGTGTCAATGAGGGCTATGACGGAAATAGGCTTAACATATTTCGAAAGATAGATATTAATAGGTACATACAAAAAGGTGGAAGGATCATATGCACAAAGGTCTTGAATTATAGGAGATTGGATTGTGAAGGAGAATGAGTAGACTCCTTTTTTGAATTCATCATATGAATCTTCAGTATCATTGGATTGAGACCATGTTTGGATAGTACATATGGTGCGCTTGGATGGTTCATCTTCTACGGAGAAAACTGATTCAACATCATCATCTTGGAGAGAAATTCCAGTTTTCTTTTCAATCTTCTAGATCAAATGGGAATTTCTTCTCCGGGCCTTCGGACAATTTTTTGCAAAGTGGCCTTTTTTGTTACTGATATAACATATGTCAGTCTTCTTGCGCATTCCAGACTGATCTCGTCTAGAGCGTCTTTTTCTCATGGCGTTTTCTTTCTGTTCATAGGGAGAATCGTCCGAAATGCCTCTTCTTTTTGCAACGATCTCCGCAGGAAGGATCATCACAATAATTTTTCTTTAAGCACTTGATCTTCAGTTTAGGCTTATGACAAGCTCTTTATTGCTCTTAAGAAAACTTCTGAATGCCTTTCGGTGAATTCGGAGGTCATCAAGAGCCAAATGTATCTCTTGTTGCAGTTCGCCAATTAGAACATCAACAATTCTTCTCTGCTTATTATGAAGAGATCTTTCCACAACTTGACCAATTTCTTTTGCAATAAAGGACAGAAATACCTGCTTCAGGTTTGGATCAGCTCCAAGGGCATAGAATAATTTAAGCTTCTCATGGAAGGTCTATGGTTCGATCTTTGTGAGCACCGCACAAACATGTATATAGAAGAAAGAAATGAGACAAAAAAAAGCACATAAAGGACCCAATTTTCTCAATTCTCCAATTTTATTAATAATTGTTTTTTTACTCTACTATGCTCAATTCTTAGGGAAAATGACATTAAAAGTATTATAACTTTCGTATTACGCACGCTTTGGTGTCAAAACTTTTTGTCGAATCACTTAAGTGACACTTAAAACAAAAAATAAAACTTACCACGTAAGTGTCAACTCCAATTATGTGCATTCTCGCTCAATTCTTCCCTCTCAAAAGAAATGGAATAGTGACCGTGGCAAACCCCCGATGCACATGGCACCCTCTCTCTCGGTCTTGGTTTTCCTTACGACTTACAAGGAGAAAACAACAAGGAAAGAAAAAAGGGGTTTTGCACTTTTGGGACTGTAGAGAGAGAGAGAGAGACTTGGGGCACCATTGGTATTTGGTATTGGGGTTGGGGTTGCCGTTGCCGTTGCATGGTGAACTCTTCCCCTCTGCCACCACGGAGGAAGGATTTCGAGCAATGGTGGAACGTGATTGATATGGAAAAATTAATTAGTCAAAAAAGAGAGAATAAAGCAAAAACAAAAGTCTTTAAAAAATCGCTTTTATTGCTTGAAATGAAATATGTTTTTTTATATCATCAACGAAAAATATCTTTTTGGTTCCTTCATTTTTGTGAACGATACAAGCAATCATTTTTAAAAAAATATTTTTCGAAAAGCAATATATTTTTTGCAAAACAAACACACCCTAAATTATGATTCTTAATATCACCCAGCAGTGAAATCCCGATTAGACAAGGGATGTACACAAACAATCTCATTTGGTCTATTACTTTTAGTTGGATATAGGTGAAAGAGCTACAGGGCGCATCTGCATGACACATACATACAGAGACATGCTAGGGCCCCACTAGACCTTTTGGCACACATGTCATATAATAATGGGAAAATTTCAAATAAGAGCTTGAAGTGCCGTCATTTTCTCAAATAAGAGCCTGAGTGGATCTTGTTTAAAAAAAGAACCTAAAGTGGCTATGACAGCTTCAAATAAGAGCTTGATCTCGTCGACCGGCTATATATTCTGGCTGGTCAATGGCATTTTTGTCCAAAGACAATTTTAACCTAAATTTTAATTAAATTAGATTAAAAATCAAGAAAATTAAAAAAAATTTTAAAAGAAAAATACAGGGCCCTCCCGCTTGTGGCCGCCGCCATATTGTCGATGGGGTGACAGCCATGGCCGGCAAGGTTGCTGGCGCCACCCTTGGCGAGGGCTGGCAACCCTTGCTAGAATCGGGAAAGGGTCGCGACCCTCCCTCTCCCAGATCGGCGGCCCTCACCTAGGTTTGGGTGAGGGCGGCACTGGCATCCCCACCGAGCATGGACGATGCCCCATCGGCAATAGGGTGGCTCGGCTACAAGCGGGAGGGCCGGCTATTTTTTGTGTGTGTGTTTTTTTAAGTTTTAGCTTTTTTTTTCTTTTTTGAGTCTGTCTTTGTTGACACCTAAATTTTGACAACCTAGTTAGTCATTCATTGTATAAAAAAATTAGGAATCGATCCTGGCTCCTAGACAAAAGATATAGTTAAATTGGATATAGATTAAGAGTATTTGCATTAGTAGTTAGGCCTATATAATTGCATTTGCATTGGACTGGCAGCGGATGGACTTAAGTAAAAGGTTATGTGCTTAATTGAATTAATTGAGTGAGCCCAAGAACTTAAATTTTGGCCCAAGCTCACTTATTAAATTAGCGGTCGAAATTTGGGAGTGCCAACATGGAAAATTGGTTTATTTAAATTAAACTTGGGAAGTCAATTTTGGTTCCATGACAAAATAGGAAGAGATAAGCTAGTCTTCAGAATATTCGTTCTTTACTCAGCCATTTGAAGGAATAAATAGTGTGGGCAAGATTTGGCTGAGAATGAAGATATTTGCTTATCTGCAAAAGGAAAGAAAAGATTTGCTTTAACCTTGAAAGTTCATCTTCCCCACGTATAAAAGGGAAACTCTGACAATGAAAAGTAGAGGCAGACTGAATAAACGGCCACCCAATTGACATACATGGCCAGAGATTAGAAAGAGAGGAGAGTGGCTTTGTTTCGCTTGAACGCACCACCATCGTGCAAAACCAGAAGATGGCGAATTCCAGATTGATCCTGTCACGTCTCAGATCGAAGTTCCTCCCGCCATCGATGCGTCGCCTTGCTTTGTCCGGTTTCAACGACGCCTCCTGATCTTGCTCTTGTTTCCCAGAGAACATCCAGCAAGTCGTCGGCCAACTCTCCAATGAACTCTGGTTTTTGACAACGTTGTTGTTCCTCGCTATCATGTTCCAGTTGAGAACGCAGTCCACATAGCAGAGTGGTGGAGTAAAAGAGAAGCACGTGGATTAATACATGGCCGAATATGAAATTCTCGGTTGAGGAGACTCTCTTGGCTATTGCTCGCAAGAGAAGGGTTTGGGTCTTTGTTTTTATTTTATTTTCTTCTCACCGAAAACGTACAGGTTGAGTTTCATTGTTTGTTCTTTGAGAATTTGGGTCAGATAGTCAAATACAACTCCAAGAGGGACTCGCACTTCAACACACGTGTGCATTGGTTGCACTCTGTTTGATTGGCATCCTCATTGGCTGCCATAGGCATCCTCGACCAAGTTCCATGCTAGCGTTCCTTCGAGATTGCGGCTAGTTCCACGCTAGCGTTCCTTCGAGATCGCTAGCCGCAAGCTCCCTCACCGATTCCACACCGTGAGCTAGCCACTAAGACCAAGTTCCAGACCCCCGGCCACCAACCCCCGCCTGTGAGCTAGTCACCTTGAAGCATAGTCAATCCCTAGCTGCCCATCGAGTTTAAATTTAGAAGCAATATCCACGAAATAGGTAACAATCTCTATCCGATTTGATATGAATATTTCATCACCTATTTTTGAATGATTGTTATCTAACTTGTTATTGTTTGAGATGTTAGGCATTACCCCACTAGAAGTTTATTGATAAAAATCACTATAATTATTAATTTGATCTGCAAGACTTCGGATCATTTTTTTTAATTATTTTGATTTCTCGTGGATATTGGTGATGTTTAAGATTATGATAATTGTTAATTTAATCCGTGAGACGATGGATTACTTTTTTCCATTATCACAATCTTTTGTTTGAAATCTCGATGAAAATCTTGAGGTGAATTGGATATTTTGTTTTTTTTTTTTGGTAAGGAAAAATTGGATATTTTGTTTATCTTTAATGTTTTGAAAAATCCTAAAAGATTGCTGGATAGATTAGGTTGATTTCATTATCTAGAATAGATTGCATGCTAGGATAATATCTAGTTAAGATAATTATCTAATAAAAATAGGATTCAACTTAGATTATCTCCTAGCTTAAATTAGATAATTCCGAATTTTAATAAAAAATACCAAAAAAATATCATTTGCGTGTCATATAGTTTGAACGTTAGGAAAATTGTATGACTTTATTTCCAGATAAAAGAAAACCCCAAAAATATTTGATTGTCTTGGTGCGTCCAATTTCTTTCTTGCAATTTACTTGCTTTGTTATTTGAGTGTTAATTTCATTAATTGCGCACTCGCATGAACACCTCATATATTAGTGGATAAATCTAAAATCAATTTAAGTTGCCTTCTAAATATTTGGAATAAAAGAGAAAAGGTACCGAAAGGGCGTTAGAGTAATCTAGCGTAATCAAGTTTCCAAATTCACAATCTCTGGTTTGTAGAAGTAAAGCAATTCTCCCACACTTTACTTGGGTATCTAATCAACTTACCAAAAACTGATTGGTATGGGCTTGGGAGAGTCCGAGTTAGGTTTAAACTTAGTAATCCATTAATCAAACCTTAGGTGGTGCACCTTCGGGAGAGTTGTGACAATCTTTTTTATAGAAAAAATATTGGGTTTTTTAACCTAATTTAATTAAAATTTTGTGTAAAAATTAGGTATCAGATCAAAATGACATCGTTTTAGTGATTTAGTTAACCTTAACGCCATGTTGGACATCACGTGGGAGAGATAATATATATAAAAAAAAACATGTCAGCATTTTCCATGAGTCAAATTGTACGGAGTTAGCAAAACAAAATCGAGTCTTGGGCAAGGGCCTACAAGCCCTTGTTGGCCGCTAGCGAGGGTCACCTCACCTAGGTCCTCGCTGGCCACAAGCAAGGCGATCCTTGCCCAAATCTGGCGAGATCGGCCTTTCTTATTGGCGGCGAGGGTTGCCTAGGCAAAGTCGGCCCTCGTATGTGGCTTTCAAGGGTGGCCTCGCCCAGCCCTCTTCAAGTATTTCCGGTGGTAGGTCATCGCCTAAGACCGACCATCGGTGAAAATGAAACAAAAATAGAAAAAGGAAAAAGAAAGAAAAAAAGGAAAAAATTTTAAAAAAATAAAGGATGAAAATGCCCTTGATGAGGGATTCGGTGTGCCTACCTAAATCGGAGGGTGGCCTCGGGATAAGAAGGCTTGATTATTACAATAAAGCACTCACTCTTAAACATATCTGGCTACTCTTCACTGACAAGGAATCATTATGGTGCAAATGGATACATTCCAATTTCTTGAAGAAATCAAACTTTTGGAATGCAACTAAACCTACATATTGCTCCTGGACTTGGAAGAAAATCCTGGACTTGAGAACCACAGCCCATACTCTTTTCAGATGGAAAATAGGAAATGGGCACTCGGTCTCCTTTTGGTTTGACTGGTGGCACAATAAAGGTCCACTCTTTCTCCTATTCGATAACAGGGATATATATAGGTCGCGGATTCCCCGGGATATTGCTATTCGTGACTTCTACGACAATACTTGGCAGGCATCTAGCACGCTGACTTCAATATTGGAATGGACAGATGAACCGCCAATTTTTTAGGACAACACCCCGGACTCCTTCAGCTGGACGCCACATTCTTCTGGATCTTTCACCGTGGCACATGCATGGAACCACATTAGATCAAAAGGACAATCAGCCCCTTGGCACAACTTTATCTAGGATGCTCATATTGCCCCCCGCCATGGCTTCCTCCTCTGGCTAGTCACTCTAAACCGCTTGCCTACCCAGGTTTACCTTCTGCAGAATCGCAGGATCCTTGATGGAAATTGTGCTTTTTGTGGAACTACTCCGGACTCGGCAAACCACCTCTATTTTCATTGCCCTTCCACAAATAGACTGGCAACATTTTGGGCTACAAAATGTAACCTACCATGGCGAAATAGACCTTGGCATGACCACCTAGTATGGACCATGAAGGTTTGCGGAGGCTCCTCCTTTGCACACCGGATCTCGAGGTTCTCATTTGGAGCTCTATGTCACATCATTTGGACTGAAAGGAACAACTCTCTCTTCAGGAACAAAAGTATTCACATCCCGGGTATGCGAAAGCACCTCATCAAAGTAGTGAAGGACAAAGCTATCTCTCTTGGAAGATTTGCTGACACTTACAGGAACCGGAGAATACAAAGGAACTGGGGCCTACCTCCATCCATCTTTGAGGAGTGTCTTAGCTAGTTTTTTTGTTCTTCCTCCTTTGTACTGACTTGCCGGCTGTTGGCTTTTGTATAGGTCCACCTATGCCCCTTGAACCCTTCCGGACATCCTATGTCCTTATTGGTTCAAGGTTGGCTCTGCTTTCCCTTTGTAAATGATGTTTGAAAAGTAATTCATATCTTACCTTACCAAAAAAAAATGCCCTTGATGAGCTGGTGAGGTCAAACCCTTCTTTGAGACTGACATGCCACTTCAAGCCCTTATTTGAAATAAGATCCTCTTATGCACTTATTTGAAATAAGGTTTACTTTAAGTCATTATTTGAGAAAATGACAGCACTTCGTGCTTTTATTTGAAATTTTTCCTATAACAATTTCATTTATTTCCCTTTTTTTTCTTTTTTTCTTTCCAGGGAATGGAATGCATGTAGTGGTTGCCATCGAGAAGAGCAGAGGCTGGTTATGATGGGAGTGTGTGTAGGAAAGTATTCTTTTATATTGTCTTGGCCATCCGAGACAGGTAGTGTTGTCAAAATGGATTACAAATTCATATTTTAACTCATATTTATTGTAATAAGTTGTAAATGGGTTACTTCAATTGTGAAATATGAGTCAAAATGAGTTGTAAAAAGAAAAGGCTAAAATAGATGGGTTTGAGTGGGTCTGACTTAAACCCACTTTCAACCCACATTATATCGGTCTTAGCCCACCTCTACTTTTTTTTCCCGTCTCCCTCTTTTGTTCCACTATTCCACGATGATCAGGACTCACGAGCTTCTTTCCCAACTCAGCGGCGTCGCCGCTGCCCCCGCCGCTGATATTTGGTGTCACCACGATGCGCTCACAAAAGCACCTGCTAGGGTTTGTAGAGAAGGCGGCAGAGCTGGACTCGAAGGGCATGGACATCATCGCGGGCATCTCAGTGAACGACGCCTTCGTGATGCCGGCGTGGAAGGAGAGCCTGGGGGTCGGCGATGAGGTGATGCTGCTGTCAGACGGGAACGGTCGCAGTGTTTGGACTGCGATCGCGGCTCCGGAAGCAATCGCAGTGCTTGCACTGCTCACGGAGGACGGCGACTTGAAGCTGCTCAACCGAGAGGAAGGTGGGGCCTCCACCTTCAGTGGTGCCGACGATAGACTCAATGTCATGTAGATGTTTTGAAAGTTTCATTTTCTTTTGGCTTTAAATTTGGTGTTGAGAGCATTCATCTCCATCAATTGGATTTCTTCATGTGATAAAAGAGTGGTGCTCCAAAGGGTAAAATTAGTAGTGTTAATTGGCTGATCACCGTCGGAGTTGTCGGCGAACTCTTCGATTGCTGTGATCGTGCTGCGAAGGTTCTCTCCCCTCGTTACTTGCGTTCTTTCTCTCGGGTGTGTGAGTTGGAGTGCCCGTGTCTCAATCTCTCTCTATATGTGCTAACTGTTACATATGGGTTTCGTGACTCAATTATTCACTTTTCAAAAAAATGGGATTTATCTGCTCTTTTATTTAAATGTAGAATATTGAATTTTCCAATTTTGTTAATTTAAAAGAAAAATATTAATAACTGCTTTTAAAAAAATTCAGCCCTCAATTATTCACTTTTCATAAAACAGACGGGCGCTTACAAGATAAACCTCAACGAGCTGGATTCACAAGATATGATTACTAATAGTAATGAGTCCAAAGAAAAGATCAAGAATGTTGCAATCTCTTCAAGTAGTCGTGAATTTCTATGCATCAAGAAGGTATTAGTCAAATCTTTACCAAAAAAAATTTGAGAGAATTTCTTAGCCAATTCGACACAACCGGATGGAGAGAGAGATATGCGACTTATATACTTCTTTCTTCAATACGTTTTCGCTTTTTTTTTCCATTGATGCAATTTCATTTCATACATAATCGTCTTCTTATCTTTCTTTCTCCTTTTTTATCCTTGTTCTATTTTTTTTATAATAATAAATACTTGGACACTCGTCAACGCATTCAATCCATTCATAAACTCTCCATTTTTAAGTGTCGTACAAACAAATTACTTTTAAACTTATAAATCATGCGGATGAAGTTCATTCAAACTCCTTAAATAAGAGTATATAGTAATTTAGTTTGTCTCCAAACAATGGTAAAATATATTGCTTAGCATCTACTCAACCGTGTACTACTGTTGTTAAATTTTGTCTTTCAATTTAACAAACAAGACTATCATGCAAGTTTGACATATATTCCCCACTTCTCTATCCAGCAACTACTCACAGATTCTATTTAAAAGGAAAAGTGAGACTTGTTTTATATAGACAGAAATAGTTGAGTGGAGAAAATTGGGTCGCTTTTGCTTATTGATTGAACTTTTCGTACTAATGCGGGGTTTAAGTGGGGTTGGGAGAGCTTGTCAGCATGCAGGTGACAATGTTGTGATCGAACTTTGCTTAATGATATAGAATCTACATATTGCAAAATTGAGGATCTCTCTCCCCCCATCTATTATTTATATATGCCACATCGCTTAAAATGCGACATTCAATAGATCTCCTCCACCTAATTTCATAAAATTTTCATCCATAAGTCAGTAGCCTAGTGATGCATGATAATACTTTCCAACCCACAAGCTTAGGAGGTCGAACCCGCTCATAGTAGGAATGTGCGATTATTGTGCCAATGAATAAGTTTTTGGACCTCTAGCGCTTTGGTGATGCTGCGACAATTCTTAAACACAATGACTCATTTGAACATTCCATATTTATTTTTTTGGTTGGAGAATATTGCATATTGAGTATATAGCCTTTTTGATAACATCATAGGGCAATGCTAAGTTGGCAGTACCATAGTCTTCAATAAGTGAAACATCATTATGATACCGGAGTCAAGTCCTGCTCATTTCGCTCAGGCATCCACCTCCAATAGTCAAATTTCCACGTGCCACTCCTAATCAGACTTTCACATGAGATTGGTATTTAAACATCTCACATCGCTTGACAATAAGATTTATATATTTTTTATATACAAGTGATCTCTTTCCACATATTGGCTTAAACTTTTGGGTTGGTATGAGAGCCATGTTAACTCCTCGTTAGGCTTGCACGTGGTGAAAGACAGTGTTGGAACATCCCACATCTCTTCATATATAATGTGATCTCCCTTTACATACCGGTTAATTAAGCTTTTGGATTGATACTAGAGATCAATATCGCAAGGTTCATCCTCAATTAATCATTTACTCCCGTTCAACAGTGAAACATTTTTTTCCCATTTTTTTCGTTCCGCATTTACTCGAAAGATGTGAAAGATGGGACCTCAAAATGTGCAATACCAACGGCAATTGGTTTCAGCTTCCAGACAAATCGCAATCCCATATTGAAATATTTATGCATTCATCAAATAATTCATATTCGCCGATCTGTTCATTCACTGGTCCGAAGGAAACAAACAAAGGCAGAACGTTAGTTGGATTGAACGAGTTTCATTCTCATCGCCTGACGCCTTTTTCGGCACGTTCCTCTTTAAATGCTAAGAGTCACCTTTTCTTCAACATCTTTAACTCACGCGCTTTGTTCTCCGAAACTACGTTAGCTCTTTATCTTTAATTTAAGGAGAAGAAAACGTCAAAAACCTTAAATTATGCTCACTATGATATATTTATCCTAAATATTTTTCCGTGATATAAAAAGTCCAAAACTTATAATTGTGTGACACAATGAATACTGTTAAAAATCTACTTTCATGAACGGTGTTGACATAGCACCCATGTGTCTTAAGTGAAATAAAAAGGACTTTGTTTTGATTGGAAAATTATCCGACAAAACCTTGACGGGAGGTAAATGTGTCCCATAAGTACAAGTTTAGGATTTTTTATATTATGAGAAAAAGTTTAGTGTAAATGTGTTAGAGTGGGCATAGCTTGAGGGTTTTTTATTTCACAATAAAAGTTTAGAGTCACAGTGAGTATAATTTGGGGTTTTTGTAGCTTTTTCCCTTGATTTAATTACAATGTGATGATATGTGCATTTTAACCCTTTTAAATCCAAAACTATTGAATTTTTTTTAAAATTTAAATATTGACGGGTAGATTCGTGCGCGTGCGCACACACATATATATTTATAATTTGCTGAAACTTTAATAACATTTTAGATTTCCATGGGAAAGCAAAAAAAAAATTGGCTTTTATTGACTGTAATCACGGTCATAAATGCCCAAAATAAACTAAATCATTACGAGTAAGAAAAGCAATTTCGGGAACACAAATTGCATCCTCTAACTGTCTAACACTTCCCTTAAAATGCCACCAATAAATTTCATTTATTTCATGAAAAATGAATGATTTGAAAGATACTTTATTAAAAATGATGCTTATATAGCTTGAAATCATAAGTCGACGAAAAACGTTTTTATTATCGATAACTATTTATGTCTATACATTTTTGTAAACCATGAAAATATTTTTGATTTATTCATTTTTGTAAGTAATACAATAGGATCATTTCTAGAACAAATAAATATTCAAATCATTCATTTTACGCAAAACAAACACACTCTTGAACCAAAGTATATGTATTTTGCCCATATGCGGAAACTATATCAGTAACAACAATTCCGTGCCAAAAAGGAAATAATTTGCCACTCCATTTGTCTAGAAGGATATAAATCTCAACTACCGAAAATCTCCTCGAAACTTGTTTGAATTTACAAAGAAAAGATCCGAAGGATTAAGATAAAAAGAAGAAGAAACAGAAACAATCGTTGGCCTTTGCCATAGAAAGGAAAAAGCCACAAAAAATCTTAAGTTATATCCATTATGACACATTTATTTCGAAATTTTTTCTATGACATCAAAAACTCCAAACTATGTCTATTGCAACCTATTTATCCTAAACTTTTTTTCGTGACATAAAAAATCTAAACTTGTGCTTATGTGACACATTTACCCTTCGTAAAGTTCAGTTATTTAATTTTTTAACCAAAAAAAAGTCGTTTTTATTTTACTTGAATCACGTGTACATGTATCAACATTGTTTACTTTTTTTTTTGGGGTAAGGAACATTGTTTACTTTTTTAGCGTTCATATAACCAAAATTTTAACGGTTTTCATTAATGAAACTTTACGGAGGATAAATGTTTTATATAGGTATAAGTTTGAGATTTTTGACATCACAAATGTATCAAAACGGGTATAGATTAGGATTTTTTGTGACTTTTACCTGCTGTTGAATGGTCCTTCGAAATGGGAACTCAACTTCACGCGATGTCTGTGCGTGTAGGGTGCAGCTGTGGAAGGGGGTCAAGCTCCTGGCCCTCCTCTAGGGTTTCGCCACCTGCGAGCCACGCGCGTGTCTTCAGCTTTCACTGAAACGACATGGAAACCCACAATCACAATCCGTATAAATATTCCTCTACTCGTATCTTCCTTCCGCACCCTCCACATCCCACTCTTCTTCATCGTCTCCTCCTCCTACACCCAGACATCTCCAGCGAAAAATCTCAGACTTTGACCCTCAACACACAGGATGGCAGAAATGAAGGAATCTTGGGCATCTCTGGCCTCCTTCCTGGGCATCCTGGCCTTCTGCCAGACCCTCCTCCAGGCGGTGTTCCCGCCGGAGCTCCGGCTCGCCTCCCTCAAGTTCCTGAATTGGGCCCTCAACTGCTTCTCCTCCTACTGCTACTTCGACATCCCTGAGATGGACGGCGACAACACCAACGAGCTCTACAACGCGGTCCAAATCTACCTCAGCTCCTTCCTCTCCGCCTCCTGCAGCCGCCTCTCCCTCACCCGCCCCCGCAACTCCAGCGCCACCACCTTTGGCCTCTCCAACAACGACTGCATCACCGACGTCGTTGAGGGCGTTGCCGTCCAGTGGGAGCACGTGGTGACGCAGCGACAGTCCCCGACCTCCTCGTGGCGGTCCCTCCCCGACGAGAAGCGCTGCTTCTCGCTCCGGATCAGGAAGCGTGACAAGGACCTCATCCTCAACTCCTACCTGGACTACATCATCGACAAGGCCAACCATATCCGCCGCAACAACCAACAACGCCTCATCTATACTAATTCGTGCAGCAGGTGGGAATCGGTGCTGTTCAAGCACCCGAGCACGTTCGACACGTTGGCCATGGACCCGGAGAGGAAGAGGGACATCATGGAGGACCTCCGCGACTTTGCCGACGGGCAGGCCTTCTACCAGCAGACTGGCCGGGCCTGGAAGCGGGGCTACCTACTCTATGGCCCGCCCGGGACGGGAAAATCGAGCATGATTGCCGCCATGGCCAATCTCCTCAGCTATGACATCTATGACCTCGAGCTGACCGAGGTGCACTCCAACTCCGAGCTCCGGAAGCTCCTCATGAAGACCCGCTCCAAGTCCATCATTGTCATCGAGGACATCGACTGCTCCGTCAATCTGTCAAACAGGTCGAAGGAGCCCCAAGCTGCCGTGCCTCGGAGCTACCACGACCCTGGCGCGCCTGATGCCGCGTGCAGTGGTGAGGACGGGAACAACAGCACAATCACCCTCTCGGGGCTGCTTAACTTCACCGACGGCCTGTGGTCATGCTGCGGGAGTGAGAGGATCTTTGTGTTCACCACCAACCACATCGAGAAGCTCGACCCGGCATTGCTCCGGAGCGGTCGGATGGACATGCACATCTACATGAGCTACTGCTCATACCCGGCGCTCAAGATTCTGCTCCGGAACTACCTGGGTAGCGAGGGCGAGGACCTTGGGGAGGCAGTGGCAAGGGAGCTCTGGGAGGCGGTCGAGAAGGCTCAGATGACGCCGGCGGACATAAGCGAAATCCTGATCAAGAACCGGAGGAACAAGGAGAAAGCGGTGAGCGAACTTCTGGAGGTGTTGCAGGCGAGAGCGGACAGGAACGAGAAGTACGGAGGGCTGAGGGAGGAGTGCGGCCTGAACGGGGTGGTGGAGGAGGAGGAAGAAGAGGAGCAAGAGAAGAGGGCTCTGGAGGAGCCCCAAAGAAGTGAGCGACTGTGACAGACGACTCTTGCAAGAAAGTGGAGGATGATGAAGCGAAGAAAGCAAAACGACAGGGAAACCTAATTTGTCCTTTTCTTGTTCTTTTTTTTTTCTATAAGTTAATTTTCTCAGTTTTCTTTTGTTTTTTTGTGTTAGAAATGAAAATGTAAATGAATAAGCAATTTGATCCGTCCGAAACACATGGGGATTTTGCTTTGTTTTGGGGATTCGTGACTTGTGAGGGCAAATTGGTAAATTACGGGGTTTATGGATAAGTGAGAACTCCTGTAGGTGTCTAATATAGTAATATTACTCTGAATTCGTGTCTTATTATGAAAATATAAATAAACCTCGTGCAACCTCCCATGTTGTGTCGGTGCACCTTTTGGAGATGCGCAACGTGCATAAGGTAAATTTAGGTAAATTATTTTATTAAAAAAATAATTCTGTTATTTTATCTTAATTAAGGGAATTTATATCTTCATTAATTTTTTATTTCTGAAGATCAAATTGGCCCTTCTTTCACATTTCACATGAAATCGCGTTTTATATTCTTTATAAGATGTTGAGAGATTTCATTTTACATTACACATGACAATGGAAAGTATGTTAAATACTTGCCAACAAGCCTATATATTTTTTGTAACGGTAAAAAACATAACAGTAAAAGACAAAAAAATGAACAAATAAATAAATAAGAAATAAGAAATCATGAATAAAAAATATTAATGGGATAATGACGTAAATAGTCCCTCAACTTTGGCCTAATGTACAATGTAATTCCTAAACTTTAGCTTAATATGCAATGTGGTCCCTCAACCTCTAATTTGTTCAATGTGATTATTAAACTTTTAATACGTGTTAAATGTAGTCTCGAAATTATATTCAATATTCAATATTATCTTTTTATTAATTCGATATCATGGACAACTTTGAACATTTTTATATTGTCCAAGGATTAAATTGAATATGTACCAAAAGTTCTTGGACCATAATAAACAAATTAAAAATTCATGAACCACATTGCATATCAAGGTAAAGTTTAAGGACTATATTAAACAAATTAAAAGTTCATAGATCACATTACATATTGGGCCAAAATTCAGAGATCATTTGTGTTATTTTCCTTACACAAATTTTCCCTGCTGAGGAAATCCTCTCTTTCCTCCCTACTGGAAGCCCACTCTCTCTAATCGATAGATTGACCGGAATGGCAAAGCCGGAGAAATTGAGCATGGACTAGCACGTGTACCTGGTGGAGTTGGCCGCCGAACAGATGGTCCAATTCATGTAGCAGATGGTCGAATTGGCCGCCGAACTCATCTTTGAGCAGTGGAACCTCCTCTCTTGGCCTATAAGGACGTAATCAGACTCGCTTAGAGCAGCTTGGCACATCGTCTCCTCCATCAGGCAGAGGGAGACTCGCGCACGCTAGGGGAACATAAAAATAGTGAGTTAAAGAACAAGCTCTCTCAAGAATATAGTATGATCTGAATTACTATGGTAGAAATCATACTTCTTCATAGCCAAGCCGAATCATCCAAACCATGCGTAGGGTGATTGTTTTAGACCATACAATGAACGTTGCAACTTACATACAACCCCTGCTTTTTTTCCTTCTAGTAGTGGAACTAGATTCCATGTTTTTATTTTTCTGTAGCACCTTCATTTCTTCTTTTATCGATTGAATCCACTTCAGATATGTTAAGGCTTCCGGTATTCCATTGGGAACATGAACTGAAGACACATTGTGTACAAATGCCTTGAGAGATTCCGATAATCTCCAAGTTGATACATGGTTTGGAATAGGGTATTTTGATCTCCTTTCCTCAAAATTCGGTGAGTATCGATTTGGGGGCTTTCCACGATTATGCCTAAAAGGTAAGTGATAACTAGGGCCCCGTTTGGTTCAACATTTTCAAGGGGCTTTCGAGACCGAAAGCCTCTTGGGGAAATGCTATGGCGTTTGGCAAGCATTTCCAATGGGCTCAAAGCTCAAAGCTCAAAGTTGATCCGAACCAGCTTTGGGCTTTTAGTATTTGCCAAATGTTGAAATCAATTTTTTTCTTCCCAAACTACCCTCACTAATTCTTCATTATTCCAGTTTTGTCCCTCGTTGTTACTGTTCGTCTCCATTGCGTGAGAGCAGCCGGTTAAAGCCGACGACGCTAGATCGGGACGGCGAAGGGCCAACAAGGTTGCACGACCCCGGTAAAGGTCGCCTGAGGTCGCTCAACCCTTGCCGATGGTCACCCGACCTCGGGCAATGGCCACAGATGCCAAATCTAGCTCGCCGGCAGCTGTAGTCCTTCGCTGGCTCTAAGGAAGGGGTAAGATTTTTTAATAAAAAAATATCCTAAAGCCCTTTGCAAAAAAAGGATTTGCCAAATACTACTAGGGTCAAAGTAGCTTCACAAAGGATTTTTTACCAAATGCAAGTTGCATTTCCCTAGGGGGCTTTAACCTAAAAATATTTATATTCGCCTAAGGCTCATTTGCAAACTTGAACCAAACGGGTCCTAACAGTGGTATCTAAATCATCAAGAGAAGAAAGTGTAGTAGGAGAGCTTACCTCAGGAATATTCTCAGGAGAGAGGTCGTTGAGTACTAAAGAGTGACCGGTTGAGCAATTTGTGTAGTATCATTGTCAAATCCTACTATTTCCCCAACTTTCTGCTCAGTGACCTGCTCAATATTCGTTTTATTTTCCTCAATAACCACTGCTTTACTTTTTTCACTCACTAGACTACCAGGTTGTCCAATTTCAGTTTGTACTATAATGTCTTCAGATACAATACAATTCCACCAATTCTTCCTTTCAACTAGTATCTCCCCTTGAAACGAAGAATTGGAAGCTGGTAACGAGAAAAACTTCTGATTCCACAAAGGTTACGTCCATGGTGACATAGGTACGCTTGGTAACAGGATTGTAACATCGATATCTCTCTTTGTTTTTGGGCCACAGCCCAAAAAAATACGATGAACTACACAAGGGTCAAGCTTAGTGTGTTGATTTTTATGGAGTTGAATAAAAGCAACACATCCGAAAACTCGAGGAGGAATCAACAAAGTAGAGCGTAGAGAAACATGGTTTGAAAGGACTTGTAATGGAGTCTTGAAATTCAACATCTTTGAAGGCATACATTTCAATGGTTGTACTGTTGTGACCACAACATCATCCAAGTTTCTATTCAATACATGTGCACCAATCAATAATGTACGAGCAATTTTTAAGTTATGTCTTTTTTTTCGTTCGGTAACTCCATTCTGTTGTGGTGATTGAGTGTATGAGGTTTCATGAATAAGACCATGATTCTTGAAGTAATTTTGAAATTTCTTATTAACATACTCTCTACCATTGTCAGAACGAAGAATTCGAGTTTTAGCTAAAAACCGAGTCTGAATCATAACGTGAAAAGTTCGAAACACGCCGAACTTCATCTATGTGTTTCAGCAAGTATAACTAAGTCATTCGAGTACAATCATCAACAAATGTCTCAAACCAACAAATTCTGGAAACAGTAATAATTGGAGAAGATCCCCAAATATCAAAATGAATTAACACAAAGGGAATGTCACTCTTATGCAAGCTTATTGGGCAAGGTACATGATGACTTTTAGCCATAATGCAAGTTTCACATTTAAAAGCCAAATTCTGTAAGTTGGAAAATAAATCAAGAAATAGGTGCTTCATATAACTGAATGACGGATGTCCCAAACGACGATGCCATAGCCAAATCTGTCTCTCCTTGACACTAGTTGAGTGTTGCATGTTGTTTGCCTTATCAGGACTCAAATCATCCATGTAGTATAACCCCCCCTCTTTTAGTACCACACCCAATGATCTCCTTTGTGAGATTATCATGAGAAAGACAAAAAGTAGGATATATTAGAGCAACACAATTTAGCTTTTCAGTGGCTTGGCCTACACATATTAATTTATTTGAGAGAGATAGAACCAGCAAAGTATTAGATAGGGAGAAAGAGGGTGAGAGAGCAACAGTCTAAGCTCCTGTAATAAGGTATACGACCCCTTTAGCATTGGCGATACTACTTCATCTTGGTTTAGTAATCTTGACAAATTCATTTGAACTGAAAGTCATGTGGTCAGTTGCCCCCAAGTCAACAATCCAACCAATGTAATTATCTTGATTGGAACTAAGCAATGCATAGTCATGATTACCTTGATCACTAAGAGTAGTTGAATCACTTGACGGCTCCACTTGTGGAATTAAAAATAAGTGAGGTTTTGCATTTACCAAATAAGCTCATCCCAACCCGTTATTACCATCTTTCTGTGCCTTGAGTTCTTTCCAACATTCTAGGTACCCATGTAACTTGAAGCAAGTTTTACGAGTATGCTTCATGTTCCCACAGTGTGTACAGTCTCCTTTTGATTGTGCCTTGGCCTCTGAGGTTGTATTCATCTTTCCACCTCCTTAAGGGGAAGAATTGGTTTTGAACATTTGGAGCATCGGCGGTCGTTGAGGTTTCGTCTTGACTCCTTTAGAGGCCATGGCAGCGGTATGTGTAAGTTCCGTGCTCGACATCATAATTGCTTGTCTTACATCCTCCTTTCGGACATAAGCATAAGCTTGTTCAATCGTAGGGAATGGTCGAATCTGAAGCACATCAGCCCGTATTTTATCCAGACGATCATCTAACCCATCAAGAAAAATATAGACTCTATCCTCCTGTAGAGCCGAGTTATATCCCTCTATATTAGTAGGACATTCCATCGGGTTAGGACGACAGAAATCAATTTGTCTCAATAAACCTTGAAGACTATTATACTAAGTTTCAATGGGCCCTCCGGCTTATCTCATTTTAGTCACACGTCTTTTCAAATCATACACTTGAGAGGTGTCAATTCCATAAAAAAAAATTTTGTAGCAATTGAATCGCATACCATTTTTGGGGTTGGAAAATGAATAAAATTGCTTAGCAGGGCTGGGTCCATGGAATTAATCAACCATCCTTTCACAATTGCCATTTCGGTTCCCCATTTCTAAAAGGTTGGATATGTTGGTTGAGGATGTGGAAAGTCCTTGTTGATATATCCGAATTTGTCTTTGCCAGAGGTATACATCTCAACAACTTGGGACCATAAGGTATAGTTGGTGCCATCCAACTTAATGCCAATCTGTGTAGCGGAAGAATCGTTGTTTGATGCCTGGGTTTGAATCTGATTCTGGGTTAAGACTTATGTCGTTTGGGTCTCTAAGTCATCAATTGTCTATGTCATAGTTTTTGATCAGGTATAGTTCATCCCTTTTCTAATTTTGGGGTCGTGGCATGATCATAGCAGAAAACCCTAGGATCTTTACTCTTATACCATGATGAACTGAGAAGTTTTTCTCTTTATTTTGTTTTCTGAATGAATACAAAAGCATATATAGTTGTATGGAGAAAAAACTACCATAAAAACTAATCTAGGCTATGCACTATCTTAGGTTAAGAATATCGTTGATCCTCAAAATAAAGACATTACACAATACAATTTTAGCAACTAATTAGCCCTATAATTTCTCTAATTAGTCTTAATTGACAACTCACGCCAACAGTGACTAAGAGAGGCAATGCGTGACTCAAAGAGTTTGTGAATGAGAGGGAAAATCTATCTATTAGAGTTTGTGAAGTTGTGAACAAGAGGCGTGAGTTTGTGAATGATAAAGGGAAAATCTATCTAATTAGGGTTTGTAAGAATTAAACAAAAAAAAAATCGATCCGGTCTGGGTCGGTGGGTCCACACCGAGAATCGGGAACTGGACCGAATTTCACCAATTCCAATTTTATTAAATCGAAAATTCGGTTTGATTCGGACAATTCCTTTTGCTCACCCCTAGTAAAGATTCCAGAGGTGTTGATGAGGTACTTTGTTACATTTTATCTTTAAACTTAACAAACAAGAGTAGCATGCAAGTTTGACATACATTCACCGCTACTCGATCCAGCAATTACTCATAAATTCTATTTAAAAGCAAAAGTGAGACTTGTTTTATATAGAGAGAAATGGGTGAGTACAGAAAATTTGATCCCTTTTGCTTGTTGATTGAACTTTTCCTGCAAATGCGGGGTTTAAGTGGGGGTTGGGAGAACTTGTCAGCATGCAGGTGACGATGTTGTGATTGAACTTTGCTTGATGATATAGAATCTACATATTGCAAAATTGAGGATCTCCCAATCCCAACTCCCCACTAACCTAATTGAGGCCGGTTAGAAGAAGCCAGGTAAAACACGAGCCGCAAATATCGGGGAGTGAGGACTTGATTATGATATAGTCTATTAGCATCCAAATTTGGTACCTTTTCTCATTATTTTGAAAAAAAAACATTGGTAATGTAATTTTGTCCATTTTTAATCCCTACGCACATCCATGCATGGCAACTTGCACAAGAATATTCATCAATCACACAACGACATGATATTAAGATGTACGGTAATAAAAGACGTAATTGGAAACACGAAAAGTAAAATCCTATATAGTGTTGGATAAAAAAATATACACTGCCACGACATTAAGCCTCGGGCAGGACCCCGTGAAGTAAGCTCTAATCTAAACAATCTAAACACACAACTATCTCTAATCTAAATGATGCAAACTTCCTAACTTAAAGACGATGATGGAAACGCTAGTAAAAAACATAATATAACGAAACATGAATCAATTGAAGCTGTAACATACAACTCTAAACTAAATGCAACTTTCATTTTATTATCATTTTATTTATCTTTTTTTATTCATGGTAAAAATGGTTTAAAGCCTAATTATCCTGATTGCATATGGGAAAGTCATAACCTCAATGCTATGCTTAAAATCAATTCAAATGCAATGCAATCGTGTGAATATGGCTTAAATTAATACAAACACATAATGAGGCAGCCTCGAAACCATCGAGACCGCTTTAGGTCACCACGGGACACCATCCGAAGTGTTTCAACTGCTCCCCACCAAAACTGAAACCACCATGACTCGGCGGTCAAAACCAAGTCATTCATGGTTTGGCGATCAAAACCCGAACCAAAGGGGGTCTAGCATTTGGTAGGTCGGCTCCTGAGCCTTCATTTGTCAAACTTTTAATTGGCGGGTCCAAGGGCATTAAAACTTTGATGTCTATAGTTTATATGTCTGGAAGAAATTTGACAGAAAAAGACATGAATACGAGACATCGGGATGTCAAAATGATAGCGTTTTTTCTTCTAATTAGGGGTTGAATCATGACGTTATTGGTGAATTCGATTCTTAGATGATTTTCTTAGAAAATGCATCAACATGGCCATTCCTCTGAACTAGGCCTCAGCACTGGATAATGCCACTACCTTCTGTTTCTTGCTCCTTCACGTGATAAGATTGCCACCTATGAAGGTGAAGTAGCCCGATGTGGACTTCCTATCAGAAACACTTCCTGCCTAGTCTGCGTCTGTATAACCCTCAATATTAATATGATCATTCTTTGAGGAAAAAAAAAATCTTTTCCCTGGAGTAGACTTCAAGAAACGAAGAATCTGAACTACCACATCCATATGATATTTACTGGGTGAATGCGTAAACTAACTAACTACGCTTACGGCATAAGCGATATATGCACGAGTATGGGATAAATAGATTAACTTACCTACTAATCTTTGATGCATCTCCTTATTAGTTGAGATCTGATCTGGATACTTTCCAAGCTTGTGATTTTTAAGAATAGGAGTATCAGCTGGCTTACAATTTAACAATCCCACTTCAGACAATAAATCTAGCACATATTTCCTTTGAGAAAGAGATATACCCTTTTTTGATCTGTCTACTTCATTCCCTAAGAAATACTTGAGACCCCCAAGATTCTTCATTTCAAACTCGGTTGCCAGTCTCTTTGGAGTCTAGAGATCTCCTTCACATCATCCCCTATGATAATCATGTCTTCCACATAGAATATTAAAACTGTTACCTTTCCCTATTGTCGTATCAAGAATATAGTATGATCTGAATTACTCTGGTAGAAATCATACTTCTTCATAGCCAAGCTAAATCCTCTAAACCATGCGCAGGGTGATTGTTTTAGACCATACAATGAACGTTGCAACTTACATACAACCCCTGCTTTTTTTCCTTCTAGTAGTGGAACAAGATTCCATGTTTTTATTTTTCCGGAGTGCCTTCATTTCTACTTTTATCGATTGAATCCACTTCAAATATGTTAAGGCTTCTCGTATTCCATTGGGAACATGAATTGAAGACATGTTGCATACAAATGCCTTGAGAGATTCCGATAATCTCCAAGTTGATATATGGTTTGGAATAGGATATTTTGATCTCCTTTCCTCAAAATTCAATGAGTATTGATTTGGGGGCTTTCCACGATTATGCCTAAAAGGTAACTGATAACTAAGGCCCCGTTTGGGTCAGCATTTTGAAAGAGCTTTCAAGACCGAAAGCCTCATGGGGAAATGTTATGGTGTTTGGCAAGTATTCCCAATGGGCTCAAAGCTCAAAGCTCAAAGCTCAAAGTTGATCCGGATCAGCTTTGAGCTTTAAGCATTTGCCAAATGTTGAAATCAATTTTTTTCTTCCCAAACTACCCTCACTAATTTTTCATTATTCTGATTTTGCCCCTCGTTGTTACTATTCATCTTCTTTACACTAAGGCAGCCGGCTAGAGCCAACGATGCCGGATCGAGACGGCGAAAGGCCAGCAAGGTCGCATGACCCCGGTGAAGGCCGCCTAAGGTTGCTCAACCCTTGCCGGGGGTCACTTGACCTCGGACAATGGCCGCCGGAGTTAGATCTGGCTCGCTGATGGCCGTAGCCCTTCACTGGCTCCGGGGAAGGGTAAGATTTTTTAATAAAAAAAATATCCAAAAGCCCTTTGCAAAAAAAGATTTGCCAAACACTCCTTGGACTAAAGTAGTTTCACAAGGGATTTTTTACCAAACGCAATTTGCATTTCCCTAAGGGGTTTTAACTTAAAAGTACTTGCATTCTCCCAAGGCTCATTTGCAAACTTGAACCAAACGAGCCCTAATAGAGGTATTTGAGTCATCAAGAGAAGAAGGTGTAGTAGGAGAGCTTACCTTAGGAATATTCTTGGGAGAGAGGTTGTTGAGTACTGAAGAGTGAGGGGTTTAGCAATTTGTGTAATATCATTGTTAATTCTTACTATTTCCCCAACTTTCTGCTCAGTGTCCTACACAATATCGATTTTATTTTCCTCAGTAACCACTGTTTTACTTTTTTCACTCACTAGACTGCCAGGTTGTCCAATTTCAATTTGTACTCGAGTGTCTTCGGATACAACACAATCCCACCAATTCTTCCTTTCAACTAGTATCTCCCCTTGAAACAAAGAATTGGATGCTGGTAACGAGAAAAAACTTTCTGATTCCATGAAGGTTATGTCCATGGTGACATAGGTACACTTGGTAACAGGATTGTAACATCGATATCTCTCTTTTTATGTGCCATAGCCCAAAAAAATACGATGAACTACACAAGGATCAAGCTTAGTGTGTTGATTTTTATGGAGTTGAACAAAAGGAACACATCCGAAAACTCGAGGAGGAATCAACAAAGTAGAGGGTAGAGAAACATGGTTGGAAAGGACTTGTAATGGAGTCTTGAAATTCAACACCTTTGAAGGCATACGTTTCGATAGATGTACTGTTGTGACCACAACATCATCCAAGTATCTATTCGATACATGTGCACCAATCAATAATATACAAGTAATTTTTAAGTTATATCTATTTTTCCGTTCGACAACTCCATTCTGTTGTGGTGTTTGAGTGTAAGAGGTTTCATGAATAAGACCTTGATTTTGAAGTAATTTTGAAATTTCTTATTAACATACTCTCCATCGTTGTTAGAACGAAGAATTCAAGTTTTAGCTGGAAATCGAGTCTGAATCATAACATGAAAAGTTCAGAACACGCCCAACTTCATCTTTGTGTTTCAGCAAGTATAACTAAGACATTCGAGTACAATCATCAATAAATGTCACAAACCAACGAATTCTAGAAACAGTAGTAATTGGAGAAGGTCTCTAAATATCAAAATGAATTAACACAAAGGGAATGTCACTTTTATGCAAGCTTATTGGGCAAGGTACACGATGACTTTTAGCCATAATGCAAGTTTTACATTTAAAAGCCAAATTTTGTAAGTTGGAAAATAAATCAGGAAATAAGTGCTTCATATAACTGAATGACGAATGTCCTAAACGACGATGCCATAGCCAAATCTGGCTCTCCTTGATACTAGTTGAGTGTTGCATTTTGTTTGCTTTACCAAGACTAAAATCATCCATGTAGTACAACCCCTCTCTTTTAGTACCACGTCCAATGATCTCCTTTGTGAGATTATCATGAAAAAGACAAAAAGTAGGATATATTAGAGCAACACAATTTAGCTTTTCAATGGCTTGGCCTACAGATATCAATTTATTTGAGAGATAGAACCATCAAAGTATTAGATAAGGAGAAAGAGGGTGAGAGAGCAACAGTCTCAGCTCCTGTAATAAGGTATATAACCCCTTTAGCATTGGCGATACTACATTGTCTTGGTTCAGTAATATTAACAAATTCATTTGAACTGAAAGTCATGTGGTCAGTTGCCCCCAAGTCAACAATCCAACCAATGTAATTATCCTGATTGGAACTAAGCAATGCATAGTCATGATTACCTTGATCACTGAGAGTAGTTGAATCATTTGACGGTTCCACTTGTGGAATTAAAGATAAGTGAGGTTTTGCATTTACCAAAGAAGCTTGTCCCAACCCGTTATTACCATCTTTTCGTGCCTTGAGTTCTTTTTAACATTATGGGTACCCATGTAACTTAAAGCAAGCTTCACGAGTATGCTTCATGTTCCCATAGTGTGTACAGCCTCCTTCCGATTGTGCCTTGGCCTCTAAGGTTGTATTTATCTTTCCACCTCCTAAAGGGAAAGAATCGGTTTTGAACATTTGGAGCATAGGTAGTCGTTGAGGTTCCATCTTGACTCCTTTAGAGGCCATGGCAGCGGTATGTGTAAGTTCCGTGCTCGACATCATAATTGCTTGTCTTACATCCTCCTTTCGGACATGAGCATAAGCTTGTTCAATCGTAGGGAATGGTCGAATCTGAAGCACATCAGCCCGTATTTTATCCAGACGATCATCTAACCCATCAAGAAAAATATAGACTCTATTTTCATGTAGAGCCGAGTTATACCTCACTATATTAGTAGGACATTCCATCGGGTTAGGGCGACATAAATCAATTTCTCTCCATAAACCTTGAAGACTATTATAATATGTTTCAGTGGGCCCTCCGGCTTATCTCATTCTAGTCACACGTCTTTTCAAATCATACACTTGAGAGGTGTCGTTCCATTAAAAAAAAGTTGTAGCAATTTAATCGCATATCATTTTTTCGGTTGCAAAACGAATAAAATTGCTTAGCAAGGCCGGGTCCATGGAATTAATCAACCATCATTTCAAAATTGCCATTTCAGTTCTCCATTTCTAAAAGGTTGGATATGTTGATTGAGGTTGTGGAAAGTCCTTGTTGATATATCCGAATTTGTCTTTGCCAGAGTTATACATCTCAACAACTTGGGACCATAAGGCAAAGTTGGTGCCATCCAACTTAATGCCAATCTGTGCAGCGGAAGAATCATTGTTTGACGCCTGGGTTTAAGATTGATTCTGGGTTAAGACTTATGTCTTTTGGGTCTCTAAGTCATCAAGGATGGCAATTGTTGAAGGACCATTGCCTTGTTGTTGGTGCCCCACTAGATCAATTGTCTCTACCATAGTTTCTGATTAGGACTGGTTCCTCCCTTTTCTAATTTTTGGATCGTGGTCTGATCATAGCAGAAAACCCTAGGATCTTTACTCTTATACCATGATGAACAGAGAAGTTTTTATCTCTATTTTTTTTTCTGAATGAATACAAAAAACATATAGAGTTGTATGGAAAAAAAACTACCATAAAAACTATTCTAGGCTATGCACTATCTTAGGTTAAGAATATAGTTGATCCTCAAAATAAAGACCTTACACAATACAATTTTAGCAACTAATCGGCCCTATAATTTCTCTAATAAGTCTTAATTGATAACTCATGCCAACCGTGACTAATTAGAGAGGCACTGCATGATCGAGAGAGTTTGTGAATGAGAGGGAAAATCTATCTATTAGAGTTTGTGAAGTTGTGAACGAGAGGCATGAATTTGTGAATGATAAAGGGAAAATCTATCTAATTAGTGTTTGTAAGAATATATATATATAAAACCGATCCGGTCTGGGTGGGTGGGTCCATACCGAGAATTGGGAACTGGATCGATTTTCACTGATTCCAATTTATTGAATCGGAAATTCGATTTGATTTAGGTAATTCCTTTTGTTCACCCCTTGTATCGATTCCAGAGGTGTTGATGAGGTACTTTGTTACATTTTATCTTTGAACTTAACAAACAATATTAGCATGCAAGTTTGACATACATTCACCGCTACTCTATCCAGCAACTACTCATAAATTCTATTTAAAAGCAAAAGTGAGACTTGTTTTATATAGAGAGAGAAACGGGTGAGTGGAGAAAATTGGGTCCCTTTTGCTTATTGATTGAACTTTTCCTGCAAATGCGGGGCTCGAGTGGGGTTGGGAGAGCTTGTCAGCATGCAGGTGACGATGTTGTGATTGAACTTTGCTTGATGATATAGAATCTACATATTGCAAAATTGAGGATCTCCCAATCCCAACTCCCCACTAACCTATTTGAGGCCAATTAGAAGAAGCCAAGTAAAACACGGGCCGCAAATATCGGGGAGTGAGGACTTGATTATGCTATAGTCTATTAGCATCCAGATTTGGTACCTTTTCTCATTATTTTGAAAAAAAAACATTGGTAATGTAATTTTGTCCATTTTTAATCCGTACGCACATCCATGCATGGCAACTTGCACAAGAATATTCATCAATCACACAACGACATGATTTTAAGATGTACGGTAATAAAAGACGTAATGGGAAACGCGAAAAGTAAAATCCTATGTAGTGTTGGATAAAAAATATACACTGCCACAACATTAAGCCTCGGGCAGGACCCCGTGAAGTAAGCTCTAATCTAAACACGCAACTATCTCTAATCTAAATTATGCAAACTTCCTAACTTAAAGACGATGATGGAAACACTAGTAAAAAACTTAGTATAACGAAACATGAATCAATCGAATCTGTAACATACAACTCTAAACTAAATGCAACTTTCATTTTATTATCATTTTATTTATCTTTTTTATTCATGGTAAAAATGGTTTAAAGCCTACTTATCCTTATTGCATATCGGAAAGTCATAACCTCAATGCTATGCTTAAAATCAATTCAAATCCAATGCAATCGTGTGAATATGGCTTAAATTAATACAAACATGTAATGAGGCCACCCCAGAACCTTCGAGACTGCTTGAGGTCACCACGGGACACCATCCGAAGTGTTTCGACCGCTCCCCACCGAAACTGAGAGCACCATGACCTGGCGGTCGAAACCCGAACCAAAGGGGCTCTAGCATTTGGTAGGTCGGCTCCTGAGCCTTCATTTGTCAAACTCTTAATTGCCGGGTCCAAGGTCATTAAACTTTGATGTCTCTAGTTTATATGTCCAGAAGAAATTTGACAGAAAAAGACATGAATACGAAACATCGGGATATCGAAACGATAGCGTTTTTTCTTCTAATTGGGGGTCGAATCTTGACGTCATTGGCGATTTCAATTCTTAGATGATTTTCTTAGAAATTACATGTTTGGGCTCGCCGGCGTAATTCAAGTGTCGACATGGCCTTTTTGATAACATTCGGAGGGCATTGTTACGTTGGACGCCTCTGCCGACCTTTGCATTTTATAAAAAATGCAAGTGTCGACATGATAGCGTAATTCAAGTGTCCGACATGATAGCGTAATTCAAGTGTCGACATGATAGAGTTCATGATTTTCTTTGTAACGTCTTCCTCTTTATTTATTAGACTCTCTTTTTCTCCTCTCATTGTCTTATGGCATTTTCATATCAGCATAAAAAGGAAATAAACTCTTATGATTTATTTCTAGGGCTAATATCATGAAAACCCTAAACCGATATACTCGTGATAAATTTACTCAAATTAATTTTTTTACCACAAAAAACCCCAAATTGGTACGCATGTGACAATTTTACACTCCGTTAGTTTCCGTTAAATTTGACATTCAAATTTTTTAGTTAGATGACACATGGCAGCTGATGGATGTACCGGTTTAGATTTTTACTTTCCGTTTGTCACAGGTGTACCGGCTTGTGATTTTTTGCAGTATTAATTCAATTTAATGGAGGGTAAATTTGTCACAAATGTACTGGTTTTGAGTTTTTGGTGGTCAAAAAATTAGCTTATGATAAATTTATCGCAAATGTATCAGTTTGGGGTTTTTGATGATCAAAAAATTAATTTTTGGTAAATTTATCATATGTGTACCAGTTTGAGATTTTTCGTAGTATTAACCCTTATTTCTACCAACTATTGAAAATGTCCTTTTTTTTCTATTTCAGGAGAAACTTGTGTTAACTTACAAAATCGAAAGATTAATGATTAACAAAAAAAAACAATCTTTGGCCTTTTACTATTGAATAGTTCTTCCGAGTGGGAGCTTAACTTCCTACGATGTCTGTGTAGGTTGGGTGCAGTACAGTAGCCGTTGCGACAAATTACTAAGAATCAGCGTACGATTTCTTAAAGCCTAATAATTCTCTAAAAGAAATTCAGCTATAAAAAATAAGTCTCAATTTTATTCCGAACTTTCATTTATCTAAAAAAATTATTAAATTTCATTCGATGTTTCAAATCCACTTCCTTTGCATTGCCATCTAAGATCGTCCTTAATTGTCGCAATTGCACGTTAGCAATAAGTCCCGCATCTCTTGCTGACGTGAAATATTCGTCATCGTGCACTGTCCTATCTTTTGGTGTCTTTCTTCTTTCTCTCGGTTTTTTTAATTTTCTTTCTATACCCTCACCCCTCCATCTTCTTTGCCCTCACGCCTCCTCCATCTTATTTTCTTATCTGGCAAATGCCACAAATAATTTTTTAACTTTAGCCGAATATTTATTTAATATGATTCACAGATTTTTAGTAGATGCTTAATTTATTCTTTAAACTGAATGAAAATTCATATTATTCCATTAATTAAAGTCGAAGACTACCGCGTGTGAGTATGTGAGCCACACATTTTTCTTTCATTGAAACATCACAAACCACGACCACTCTCCTCCATAAATATCTTCCTTTCCTCATAAAAAAACTCACTCCCGATTCTTGCTACACCCCGAGATCAAACAGACACGGATCAAGCAGAACGGCAGAAATGAAGGAGGCGTGGACATCTCTGGCCTCCCTCCTGGGCATCCTGGCCTTCTGCCAGAACCCCCTCCAGCAGGTGGTGCACCCGACGGAGCTCCGGCACGCCTTCCTCAAGTTCCTCAACCGGGCCCTTCGCTCCTTCTCCTCCTACTGCTACTTCGACATCGCCGAGACGGACGGCGTCAACACCAACGAGCTCTACAACGCGGTCCAGCTCTACCTCAGCTCCTTAGTCTCTGGCTCCGGCTCTGCCAGCCGCCTCTCCATCACCCGCGCCCGCAACTCCGGCGTCACCACCTTCGGCCTCTCCAGCAACGACTGCATCGCCGACGTCTTTGACGGTGTTGCCGTCCAGTGGGAGCACGTGGTGACGCAGCGCCAGTCCGAGACAACCTCGTGGCGGCCCCTCCCCTACGAGCAACGTAGCTTCAAGCTCCAGATCAGGAAACGCAACAGGGACCTCATCCTCAACTCCTACCTGGACCATATCATGAGCAAGGCCAACGACATCCGCCGCGACAACCAAGAACGCCTCATTTATACTAATTCGCGCAACGATCCCCGGGGCCGCCCTTGGGAATCGGTGCCGTTCAAACACCCAAGCACCTTCGACACGTTGGCCATGGACCCGGAGAAGAAGAGGGACATCATGGAGGACCTCCGCGACTTTGTGGCCGGGCAGGCCTTCTACCAGCGGACCGGCCGGGCCTGGAAGCGGGGCTACCTGCTCTACGGCCAACCTGGGACAGGGAAATCCAGCATGATCGCCGCGATGGCCAATTTCCTCGGCTATGACATCTACGACCTCGAGCTGACCGAGGTGGCCTCCAACTCCGAGCTCCGGAAGCTCCTCATGAAGACCAGCTCCAAGTCCATCATCGTCATCGAGGACATCGACTGCTCAGTCAATCTTTCAAACAGGTTGAAGGCGCCCAAAGCCCCCGCGCCTCGGAGCTACTATGACCCTGGTGCCCCTGACGCTGAGTCCGGCGGCAAGGAAGGAAACAACGACACGATCACCCTATCGGGACTGCTCAACTTCACGGACGGCCTGTGGTCGTGCTGCGGGAGCGAGAGGATCTTTGTGTTCACCACTAACCACATCGACAAGCTCGACCCGGCGTTGCTCCGGAGCGGCCGGATGGACATGCACATCTACATGAGCTACTGCTCGTACCCGGCGCTCGAGATCCTGCTTCGGAACTACCTGGGTTGCGAGGCCAAGGACCTCGGCGAGGCGGCGGCGAGGGAGCTCCGAGAGGTGGTCGAGAAGGCCAAGATGACGCCGGCAGATATAAGCGAAGTGCTGATCAAGAAAGGGAGTAATAAAGACAAAGCAGTGAGCGAGTTGCTGAAGGTGTTGAAGGCGAGATCGGAGAGGAATGCGAAGTACGGAGGGTTGAGAGAGGAGTGCGAGTCGAACGGGGTTGAAGAAGAGGAGCAAGAGAAGAGGGCACTGGAGAACCCCAAAGAAGGGAGCGACGGTGAGGACGACACTTGCAAGAAAGTGGAGGATGATGATGCGAAGAAGGCAAAATGATGAGAGGGAAAACTAATTTGGCCTTTTCTTTTCAAACTCTCTAGATTCGTGTCTTATTATATGGATTAAAGCTCGCATGACTCAGCAAAATTGTAAAAAAAAAATAGGAATAAAGCTCATACGACATATTGAGTTTATCCACTTTTGTGGTAATGTGTTGTTTTGTTCATTTGGATGGCCGGCCACGTCCCATCCTGTGTTAGGCGCGCCTTTTGGAGGTGTTGCAATGTTCATAATGTGATTTTGGGTGAGAATTATCTTGTTCATAAAAGAATTCTGCTGTATGGAAAAGTACAAGTGAAAGTAACACAATGTGTTAGTCAAATTGTTTCACTTGCCATTAAAAGGGGTGGCGGCCCTCACTTGATATGGGCAAGGCATCATAGCCCTCGCTTGGCTAAATCTGGGCAAAGGCCGCTACCCTCGCCTGTGATCGGCGAAGGTCGCTGGCCATTGCCAGGGTCCTCATGACCCGCCGAGAGAAGAAGATATATAGGAGAAAAAAAAGAAAGAAAATAGAAGGAAAAATTCAATTACTTTAAAAGAATAATTGAAAAACGTCGTATTTTGCAAAACAAGTGTCATGTCTCGTTGAATTTTTGGCACTTGTGGTAAACGTTTTTTTTTAAATTTATGGCACTAAAATGAAACTTTTTAAAAATTCATAAACATTTAAGTGATCGAAAAAAAATTTATGACATTCAAGTGAGCGCAGTACAGAAATTACACAAGCAAAAGGAAAGTCCCACGTAACAGTCTTTGTATAGGAACTTGTCTCGCTTGCGGTAAAAACATCTTCAGGCATGCTCGTGGCATAGCATTGTATTTTGCATGTTTTATTTACATTTTTAAATCATAAAAAATCTCATGCCATATTTTGCATTAGGAAATTGCATATTCTTTTCTCATTAGAAGTCGGAAGTAATATTCATTCTTCGTGTTTAACCATAGTCAAACGAAAAATATTTTTATTGTTTAAGAAAATTTTAAGATATAAATTGCTATCAACGATGAAAATATTTTTCATTAACTAATTATTTCAAGCAATACAAGTCATCATTTTTTTGAAAATATCTTCCAAATCATTCATTTTTCGCAAAACAAACGAAGCTCGAGGAAAATGGACGATTTGGAAAACATTTTCCAAAAAATGATGTTTTGTATTGCTTATAAAAAATGGATGAACAAATTTTTTTTTATTGTGTTTGAAAATATTTAGACATAAATTATTATCGATAATGAAAATATTTTTCATTAACTAATTATTTTAAGCAATATAAGTAATTATTTTTAGAAAAATACTTTTCAAATAATTTATTTTCCGCGAAATAAGTGAAGGCTAAAAATCCGGTTTTCCATGTCCGAAAACACTTTCTCAACAACATATGCAATCCAATGCTTTTGTCTTCATTGCGGTGGAGAAGCATTTGTAGACTCGCAAGCCAAGTCATAACACATCCATCATAAGAACTTGGCCTGCACTTAATCCAATATTTCCAACATCAACTTGTATTCTTAGATGTAGATGGACCAACATCTGGATGAACATCGTTACTTCCAGGCGGCTATAAAACGTATTCGTGTTATATCCAAACATAACCATGATAAAGAAGACACCCAGACTTTTAAGGGCTTGGAAAGCTTCGAATCTTTACGCCTTCTTTTAATTTTTATTTCTTTAAGTTTCGCACATGGATAATAAGTTGTGACAATTTTTCAACTTATTAGATAAATGGGGAAATTACCAAAAAAGTTCTAAACCTATTGCATCTGTACTAATTCAGTTCTAAACATTTCAATTGTGCCAATTGAGTCATAAACATTTTCACATTTTTCCGGCTTACATGTCATAGCCTGTGTCTACGTTAATGATTTCCGATCAAAATTAGCTGGATTGACTCAATCAGCAAAATGTAAAAATATTTAAGAATCAATTAGCATAATTGAAATGTTTATGATTGAATTGGCACAAATGTAATAGATTTAAGACTTTTTTGGTAATTGTCCCTCAAATAACAAACTTATGTACATTTTAAAGAAATTAATTATTTACAAATTGGCTTCATATACTTTTCTTTTTTAGCGGTTTTATTTAGTCAGAGTGGTTTCACCTTTTGTAGAAGAAATACTTTCGATTAGATAATTTTAAATCAAACTTCTAATTAGAAGCAAAAATGATACTTATTTTATATAGAGGGAAATAGGTGAGTGGAGAAAATTGGGTCCATATTGCTAATTGATTGAACTTTTCCTACAATTGCGGGGCTCGAGTGGGGTTGGGGAGAGCTTGTCAGCGTGCAGGTGACGATGTTATGATTGAACTTTCCTTAATGATAATAAAATCTAAATATTGCAAAATCGAGGCGCTCTCTCTCCCCATATTTATTGGGGGTAATATCACGAAAAATTTAAAATTTATATATTTGTGACAAATTTATCTCAAACTAATTTTTTTACCACAAAAAACCCCAAACTGGTATATCTATGACAATTTTACTCCAAACTAATTTTTTGACTATAAAAAATCCCAAACTGGTACACATGTGACAAATTTACCCTCTATTAATTTCCGTTAAATTTTACTGTCAAATTATTGAGTTTGATGGCATGTGGTAGTTGACGGGTGTACCAATTTGGGGTTTTACCCCTCTGTTTGTCACAAGTTTATGAATTTTTTATTTTTCATGATATTAATCCAATTTAACGGATGATATATTTATCACAAGTGTACCGATTTAGGAATTTTGGTAGTAAAAAAATTAGTTTATGGTAAATTTATCAGGTGTACCAGTTTTGAATTTTTTGTGATCAAATAATTAATTTGGGATAAAATTATTACATGTGTAGTTCGAGATTTTTGATAGTAAAAAAATTAGTTCGAGATAAAATTGTCACAAATGTACCAGTTTAGGATTTTTCGTGGTATTAACTCTATTTATTATTTATTCATGCCACGTCGCTAAAAATGCGAAATTCAATAGACCTCCTCCACCTAATTTCATAAAAATTTCATCCAAGATGTTGGTAGCCTAGTGATTCATGGCTATATTTTCCAATTCACAAGCTTAGGAGGTCGAACCCCGCTCGAAGTAGTAATGCGCGATTATCATGCCGATCAATAAGTTTCTCGACCTCTAGGGCTTCCGTGCCTTTTTGACAACATTCAAAGGGCATTGTTTAAGTTGGTCCCGTCTCCCAACTCTTTTATTTTATAAAAAGGAAAATAAAAGTAATAAAAGTAGCACAATCCTCAATAATTGAACTATCACTACGGTGTGATAGACCGATTTCGCACCATTCATCCTCAATCAATTATTAATTTTCGCGTGTGGTCAAACCTTGTTGCCATTTTTCTTCCTTTTTTTATTACTCGAAAGATGTGACCATCAAACCATCGTAACATCAAACGACAATCCCGTATAGAATGCAAATTATTTTGATTGTTTGTTCAATTATTGATGTTGAAAAGGAACTCCAACACGCAGCCAACCTATCTATCACCACAATCTTCAACTTCTTCTTTTGTCTTTTTCGGAAAATTTATAGGAAAAAATAACCAAAAACTCCAAATTCGAAAAAATTTCAAATAAAGCCTGAAATACTCTCATTTTTTCAAATAAGGACATGAAATGAATCTTGTTTCAAAAAAAGAACTTGAAGTGGCCGTAACAATTTTAAATAAGAGTCTGACCTTGTCAGCCGGCTAAATATTTCGACTAATGAAGAGCATTTTCGTCCAAAGACAATTTAACCTAAATTTTAGTTAAATTAGCTTAAAAATTAAGAAAACTACATCTTAAAAAGACAAAAAAATACAGGCGGGATTTTTTTCTTGTGTGCATTTTCTTTTCTTTCTTTTTTTTTAAGTTTTAGCTTTTTTCTTCTTTTTTGAGTTTATCTTTTTTATGAATTTTTTTAGATTTTTTAAACTAATTTAATTAAGATTTTGTGTAAAAATTCGAATTCAGATAAAAAAACAATGCCGTTTATAACTTTAGTTAACCTTAACGCGACACGAGACACTACGTGAGAGAGATAAAATATTACAAAAAAAAATCATGTCAGCAATTCTGTTAGTCAAATTGGACGGAGTTAGCGGAATTACTCAATTTTTACAAAATGAAGTCCTTGACCAGGGCTTGCAAGCCCTTGCTAGCCACTGGCGAGGGTCACCTTGTCGAAGTCCTCGCTAGCAGCAAGAGAGGTGACACTCCCCCAGATTTGGTAAGAGCCAATCTTGCCTGTAGCTGGCGAGGGTTGCCCAAGCAAGGCTAGCCCTTGCCTATGACTTTCGAGGGCAGCCTCTCCCGCTCTTTTATTTTATATAAAGGAAAATAAAAGTAGCACAATCTTCAATAATTGAACTATCACTATGGTGTGATAGATCTATTTCACACCGCTCATCCTCAATCAATTATTAATTTTTGCGCATGTGGTCAAACATTGTTCCCATTTTTCTTTCTTTTTTATCACACGAAAGATGTGACTGTCAAAACATCGTAATACCAAACGACAATCTCGTATAGAATGCAGATTATTTTGATTATTCGTTCAATTATTGATGTTGAAAAGGAAGTCCGACATGCAGCCAACCTATCCATCACCACGATCACGGATTTCTTGGAAATCTTTTTGAGCAAAACCCACCAAAAACCTAAAATTATGCCTGTCACGACACATTTACTCTATTTTTTTTGTATCATAAAAAATCTCAAATTATCTATATGACACATTTATCCTCCGTTAAATGAGCACCATTAAAAATCCTACATCAGCGGCGCTAGCCTTGCACTCATGTGGATTAAACAAAAGACTCCCTTGGATATTAACAAAACTATGCCGTGCTCTTCATCTCTTTCTCATTCCTCTAGTGTCATGATTTGGTGTTAAAATATGTCTCGAATTTGAGTCCGATAGACAAAATCTGATCCGAGATTAATTATTATTTGTGATCTAAATATTCCAAATTAGATATTTTGTAGACGTTCGAAATCGAGCAAAGCAAAATTATGAATTTCGGAATTTGGAATTTAAAATAATAATTATTCCTTCTTTGTTGATATCTCTTGTTGGAATTCAAGTTGGAAAAGGAAACCAGAAAGAATAATTTCCCGTGGAAGTCACGGCCAAAGTTTCTCTATCTGAAGAGGAAAGTTCATCAAGTTTGACTTGCTGACCAAATCTTTTGGATGCTGGACGTGGGTTACTTTTTTACCTTACGTGGTTGACTTCGTTGACCACATATATTATATACTCATGGTCATGGGAGGCTTTGAACAGAGAAATCCTATTAAAGCGCCGTTTTCTATAAGTGCCGTGGGTGCCAAATTTCCGAGTGACATCTGTAGGTGCTGGGGGCTTGACAGTGGGTCTCTCAGCAAGGAAGGTTTTGTTCGTGAAATTATATCAATAATTCAAGTGTTGAAACCAATTAAATTCTTGTGATAAGAATATATGTATAATTCCTTTATGAGATTGAGAGATTATTTCGTGAGAAATTTGAGCTAAATATTGAGTGGTTATTGGGTGTAATTGAGGCTTGAAAAACACTTAGAGTAACTCAAGTATTGTTGTAATATTCGTTGTATCGCTTGATCTATAGTAGAATTTCGTGCTTCTCTTCTCGTAGACGTAGATTACTACTATCGAATCACGTAAACGTGATGCCCGATTTATTTTCTTATTTTGTCAAATTTATTATTTTATCACTTCCTTCCGCAACATCTGGGGTCGAGGGTTCATACTGGATTTGTTGGAATCTCCATTGCTCCACCAAGAGGAGTCCGATTCGCGACTGAACTCTCACTTCCGGTCCAATTTGCGGCTGAACTATCGCGGGAAGAGCCCTAGACCCCAAATCATGGCAGCCCTAGAACATTGATAGTTTAGCCCCAATTATGCGGTCATTGACTTGTTTCGCAGAACCCCAACCTTTGGGCCTTTTGCCCCTTCTAGTTCTGCACCATGAAGACTACCCCTTTCTCCCTGAATTTCTTTTTGTTTATTTTCGAATTAATAAACAAAATGAGTGGACCCATAACGTTGTACCTAACGTTGTACCCTATCTATCCCTTTTGGCCTTTTTGTCCCCGCACTAAAAATGAGGGGTCCCATAATTTTCTCTCCTTTCTCCACCTCTCACCACGCCAGAGAGAAAGGGACAGGGAATATCATGACTCGTATTTTATCAGTTCTCTATTTTCTAGTATATTAATAAAGAAAAAAAATTTCAAAAAGAGCTCGAAGTATAACCCTTTTCTTAAATTAGGACATAAAGTAAATATTATCTCAAATAAGGACATGAAGTGATCAAATCGTTTCAAATAAAGGCATGAACTGGTCAAATTGTCTCAAAAAAGGACCTTTGGCCGACCGGTGATTATTCCGTTGCTGGAGAAGGGGTATTTTAGTCAAAAACATTATAAGTATATTTTTTGTTTTTTTTAACTTTCTTTTCCTTTTCCATTTTCCTTTTTTCCTTTTTTCTTTTTCCCTCCCAGCCTTAGGCGAGGCGGCCTGACACTGGCGTCAGGCGAGGGTTGCCCTCGCTTGGGCTAGCGAGGGTCACCCTCGCTGACGTCGAGCGAGGGTTGCCTTGCCTGGGCCGGGTGGGCAAGGGCGACCCTTGCCCTGGCCTGGCCCCGCTGGCCCAAGCGAGGGTAAGGGATGCCCTCGCCGGCGTCGGGTGACGGTCACCTCACTTGGGCTAGCCTCGCCCTCGTCGGCGTCGGGCAAGAGCAGCCTCGCCTGAGGGCAGCGGAAGTCGCCAGCCAAGTGCAATGAATGCTAGGAGTGAAGAGAGGAAAAAAATAAAGAAAAGGAAAATAAAAGACCAAGCAAAAGAAAAAATACAGAAACAAAATGAAAAAAATTCAAAAAATTGAAAACGAAAATACCCTTTGGCCGGTGAGGTCAGGTCCTTATTTGAGACAAGATTCACTTCATGCCTTATTTGAGAAAATGAGAGCACTTCAAGCCCTTATTTGAGACAAAGTCCACTTCATACTTTTATTCGAGAAAATGACTCCACTTCGGGTCCCTTTTTGGAATTTTACCTATTAATAAATGCATCATATAACATGTCTAATATAATGGAAACGCACCTTGTTGATTTTTTTAATATTAAAAAATACAAGACTAAAAGAAATTTTTTTTTGGGTGAAGATCAATTTAGGAGGAAGGTTACCCCATGCGAAGGCTAGGGCATACCACTAGTTTAAAAGGTTTTATAATGAATTTACAAATCAGCTACTAAAAGGGATTGCTGCTAGTGGAATTCGAACCTAGGCATAGTGTGCAAAGAGATCGAATCTTACCAATTGAGCCTACCCACTTTGGCAGACTAAATAAATTAACTTTTTCTTTTGATTAAAATTTTACGGGTTCGCGCATTTCGACTCTTTAAGTGGGAAATTGATGAAATTTTCATAGTATTCACATATCGACACATAAATTCACGCATTTTATATATTCTTATGATTGACCGAAATTTGAATAACAGTTGGGTTTTCACGGGAAAGCAAAAAAAAATGATGGGCTTTTGATAATTGTAACCACTGTATTCGTTGATATTTTCTGTATTTCAATATCAAGGTGTTCGAAATTAAACCAAAGTTAAATTATAAATGCTGAAAAAGTAAACTAAAATTTAAGAGCGAGAAAAGCAATTCCAGGAACACAATGTGCAACGTAAAGGCTTTATCTCTTCCTTCAAAAACACAGCAAATAACCAAGTAAATGAATTTGCAATCTCATTCAACATATGCACAACGAAACAAAGTATTCTTTCAATTGTGATTAACCCCAACAAAAGATGCAGGTATCATGTTATAGTTGTTAGTACGATACATGGTATCAAAAATCATCACATCATCGAAACATTTCCAATCAAATTTGGACAAGCTATTTCTCAAAAATAGATTTGTCAATCTACCATTTTGATCTACTTGTACAGCATAAAAAAAACATTGGATTTTGCATTTGCATGCATTAAAAATGATTCTAAAGACTTTGACAATCTCCCACACTTATATTATTTGATCTTTCAGTTTGCAAAAAATTTTGACAATTGCGCATGACGAAATCCAAGTTTTGACTTTTCTACTGCTTTGTTTGCGAAGAACTTAAATGCCATAGCACCCCCCTTAAGTATTAGAAATCATTATTCCATATTTTATCAAGTGCTTTTGACGTTCCGATAGAAATTTATAATTGGGAACATACTTTATGAATGTCAATCTCAAACTTAAATATGACAAAAGCAGGATAACCACATCTAACTTCAAGTCTTTCATATTTTTTTCTTGATCAAATGAGTTCGCAGAATAGCTCTCAAAATTACACACAAAAGTCTATCGAGTTATTACTCCTTTGCTGTTTTTTCTAATCTAAGCGTACCTCACTCCAAATTCGTTGCCTATTGCATAGACTAGTGTTTATGATATGCTTCAAGTTCACTTGCAAAACTCATTCCTACTGTAAATTCAAAATCGTTTTCTAAATAACGGATTACATGTGCCAGATGGGCAATTTAATAAAGCAAAGAACAAAAAGTAACTAACGTAATGCTTTACAAGCAAAATAATATATCATCCATTTCTAGAGAAAGGAAGTATCTTTCGCACAGCATAAGTTCAGGATGACTTATTTAGCCCTCGGATAACCTTATACGGGCGAAGTAACTAACCAACCACGAGCGAACCTTTGTTAGCCAGAATTTTTGTAGTTGAATCGAGGACAGACTCCACGAGATGGAGCAATGGAGCACCAGCAATTGAGGGCACGGCCTAATCGAGGACTAACCTTCTTGCTCAGCCTTCGCGAGCACAAACGCCCTGACAGCGGGGCTCCTAGAGGAAAAGCCACCGATGGGGCTTTGGAGGCGGAGGCGAGCATTTTCTTAAACTGCGAATCAAGATATCTTCGAGGAAAAAGAGGTTTCATGTCCATCTACACAAATTAATGGCAGGAACCACAACATGAGTCCCCATGTCAAATAACTGGAACAGTATGTATCTAGACAATACAAGAAATTGAACAGGAGGCCTGTTGAATTTAGTGCAAAATGACCAAAAATGGAACCTAGAAAACAGCACAAGACATATGAATGGAAACAAAAAATCTACGAAGGTAGAAACATCATAGGCCAAATTAAACATCCGAAGCAATAAAGGTGAGTCAACATGTCAACAATTTCATATAAAAATTTTGAGAAGACATATCAAGGACAGGGACTTGTGGGAGACGGAAAAGCATATCAAAAAGTGGACAATTTTTCAGAGCCAGGATAGAATAACCATCTGCGCAGACTAGACTGAGGTCACCGACATAAAAAACTGCGTTGTTCATCGATACCTGACAAACAATAAAGGGCTCTATTCTACTTAGGTGAATGCATCTGCAATTCCGCACTATACAATGTATAATAACAATCATCTGGAAGAAAGGCTAGCAGCTGTGAAACGGAGCAAGGATGAAAACTTCTTCAATTGCCAAAGGGTGTGATACCAGTAAGTGAGCACTCTTGGTCTCAAAGCTCATCAGGTTGAGCTTGCCACTCTTCCCTATACATCTGCAACAGCCTTCTCCGACTGTTAAAGGAGAAAAAGAGTTCAAGTAGTTCCCAAGACAAACTTCGCAGACGAAGAGCCGGAGTGCACAATATAAGAGCAAAGACTCAAATCATCCCCATCATAAGTTTGAGCCAGCTCTGGCAAACGATTCCTTTTCGAGTGCTTCTTGGGCCTTCTGCAGCCTAAAATGAGAGCGAGAGACAACCAGCCAAAAAATCAACCAGAATAAAGCTTGTGAAGTCAAAATAGGAAAGATATGAAGAATTGACACCTTGCTCTCAACTTCTAAAAATTCATTAACAAGTTCCTCTAATCCCCCGCGACCGGCACGGGCTCTCGGAAGAGTCGTAGCCACCAATGGGGCTCCCGGAGGCGACGTGCCGGAGGCAGATTGAGTTTGGGAGAGAGAGAGAGGGGCAAATTTTGGAAAAAAAAAGGAAGAGAGAGTATATCTTCAACGAAGGGAGAGAGGACGCAAAGTGAATTTTGAAAAAAAATATAAAGGCAGAGAGTGTGCGTCTTCAATGAAGAGAGAGGACCCAGAAGTTCGGAGAAAATATTAGGTACCACAGTGATGCCATGTCGGATGTGCACGAGTCCATTCGGCCCTGCAACTCTCCATCGTTCCCGCTCAATCTCAGCCTCCCGCTCGATCTCACCTCCTCGATTTCAAAAGTCAAGGCCTTCGACAACACCTGCTCTCGTGGCAACGGCATCTTCGCTCAAGACGTCAGGTCGAAGCTCAAGTGGCCATTGCCACGAGCTCGAAGCTCAAGTGGCCATTGCCACGCGCTCGAGCGGCCAAGGCGACCCAAGCTTCGGGTTTGAGGTCGAGCTCCGTGGCCAAAGCAGCCATGAGCCTTGGGCTCGAGCTCAGGCCATGGTGGACGCGAGAGGAAAGAAAATAAAAGTAAGTGCTAAACAGAAAGAGAAAGAGGAGGAGGGACGAATCTGAAAAGAGAGAGAAAGAGAGCAGGGAGAAGAAATCTGAAATTTTCTGAAACGTGGGCTCACCACACGTGCCCATCGCTGAATAGACTAGTGCACATCCCACGTGCCATCATCGTGGTACCTAATATTTTCTTGGAAGTTTTTATGGAAAAAGAGAAAGTGAGATCCAAAATATGTGGCGCCACGTGTCGTTTATTGAATGATCCGGCCCATGGTGCCGGGAGGGGACCGGACCACCTAATATTTTCTGGTATCTAAACGTCAGAGTCCACAACCCGAATCTTCCTTCCTCGGACAAAGTCGCTCAATCCCATAATAGAATACAACCGGCAAAAAAGTTCCTGCAAAACTCGAAACCCAATACCCAACCGGGCCCCAAATCTCTCTCTCTCTGTCTAAAATCTGAAAACTCCGAAACCCGTATCTTTTCTTCTTGTTATCTTCACGAGCTGTCCTGTTTTTTAACTTCTACTTAAAAAGGAAACATTATTTTAGCCTGTGCCCATCCCTCTTATCCCCAAAACCCTGAACCAACCATTCTTTCTCCCTATTTCTCTCTCATGTTTTCTTAAGGCTGTTTTTGCTTTCTTCTCTCTTTTTCTCTCTATAAATAATCTAACACCCTTTTGTCCCATCTTCCTCAGACAAACTCACTTCCCGAAAACCCAAATGCCCAATCTCTCCCTCACCCTCCACTTCCCACTCTCCTTCATCGTCTCCTCCGTCTACACCCAGACATCTCCAGAAAAACATCTCAACTTTGACACTCACACACAGAATGGCAGACACGAAGGAGTCTTGGACATCTCTGGCCTCCTTCCTGGGCATCCTGGCCTTCTGCCAGACCCTCCTCCAGGTGGTGTTCCCGCCGGAGCTCCGGTTTGCCTCACTCAAGTTCCTCAACCGGGCCCTCGGCTGCTGCTCCTCCTACTGCTACTTCGACATCACCGAGATGGACAGAGACAACACCAACGAGCTCTACAACTCCGTCCAACTCTACCTCAGCTCCTTCGTCTCCGCCTCCTGCAGCCGCCTCTCCCTCACCCGCCCCCGCAACTCCAGCGCCACCACCTTCGGCCTCTCCCACAACGACTGCATCAACGACGTCTTTGACGGCGTTGCCGTCCAGTGGGAGCACGTGGTGACGCAGCGCCAGTCCCAGACCTCGTGGCGGTCCCTCCCCGACGAGCAGCGCAGCTTCACGCTTCGGATCAGGAAGCGCGACAAGGACCTCATCCTCGACTCCTACCTGGACTACATCACGGACAAGTCCAACGACATCCGCCGAAACAACCAAGAACGCCTCATTTATACTAATTCGGGGCTCAATTCTCGGAGCCGCCCTTGGGAATCCGTACCGTTCAAACACCCGAGCACCTTTGACACGTTGGCCATGGATCCGGAGAGGAAGAGGGACATCATGGAGGACCTCCGTGACTTCGCAGTCGGGCAGGCCTTCTACCAGCAGACGGGCCGTGCCTGGAAGCGGGGCTACCTGCTCTACGGTCCGCCCGGGACTGGAAAATCCAGCATGATCGCCGCCATGGCCAATTTCCTCGGCTATGACATCTACGACCTCGAGCTGACCGAGGTGGCCTCCAACTCCGAGCTCCGGAAGCTCCTCATGAAGACCAGCTCCAAGTCCATCATCGTCATTGAGGATATTGACTGCTCGGTCAATTTGTTGAACAGGTCGAAGGAGCCCAAAGCCGCCGAGCCTCGGAGCTACTACGACCCTGGTTCGCCTGATGCTGCGTGCGGCGGCAAGGACGGCAACAACAACACGATCACCCTCTCAGGGCTGCTCAACTTCACCGACGGCCTGTGGTCGTGCTGCGGGAGCGAGAGGATCTTCGTGTTCACCACCAACCACATCAACAAGCTCGACCCGGCATTGCTCCGGAGCGGCCGGATGGACATGCACATCTACATGAGCTACTGCTCGTACCCAGCGCTCAAGATCCTGCTCCGGAACTACCTGGGCAGCGAGGGCGAGGACCTCGGCAAGGCAGCGGCGAGCGAGCTCCGGGAGGCGGTCGAGAAGGCCCAGATGACGCCGGCGGACATAAGCGAAGTCCTGATCAAGAACCGGAGGAACAAGGAGAAAGCGGTGAGCGAGTTGCTGGAGGTGTTGCAGGCGAGAGCGGAGAGGAACGAGAAGTACGGAGGGCTTAGGGAGGAGTGCGGGCTGAACGGGGTGGCGGTGGAGGAGGAAGAAGAGCAAGAGAAGAGGGCTCTGGAGGAGCCCCAAAGAAGCGAGCGACTGTGACAGACGACTCTTGCAAGAAAGTGGAGGATGATGAAAGCGAAAAAGGCCGAATAAGGGAAAACAAATTGGTAAAACATGGGGTTGGACCAATGAGAACACGTATGGGTGTCTAATACGGTTTTTTTTTTTGGTCGAAATATGGTGTCTAATATTAAACGCTCCGAATTCGTGTCTTATTATGAAAATATATGTAAACCTCGTGCGACATCCCATGTTGCGTTAGGTGCAGCTTTTGGAGATGTGCAATGAGCATAATGTGATTTTAGGTCATTATCTTATTAAAAAAAGAATTCTGCTCTTTTATCTTAGTTAAGGTGACGTTACGGACCAAAAAAAAAAAGCTAATTAAGGGGACGTTATTTCTTAATTAATTTTTTTTATTCTTTCAAGATCAAATTGTCCCTTCTTTAGCATGAAATCGCATTATATATTTTTTATAAGACTAGAGATTTCATTTTACACCTGACTAATGGGAAGTATGTCGACACCTAATTCTTGTCGCAAGTCAAGTATTTATTTTTTTGTAAAGAGAAACAACAAAAGAACAAATAAAATGATAATTAGAGAAAATAAATAAATAACAAATAAGAAATCATGAAAAAAAACACAAGAGATTAAGAAGAAGCTCTATTTGGATTTCTCTTCTCATGTCCAGTACTGATCCTCCACCGCTGCGCCTCTTCCTCCGACTGGTCCACCACTAATCACTTTGGTCTTTGATTCCGTCGCCGCGCATCGATCTTCTCTGACAACTTTTTAGTTCCGACGTTGTTGTTCCTCCTCCTTGGCTGCAAGTTCGACCTCTTCCTCTGTTACGATTCTAGAGATGTTTTAGCCGTGATTATGATTATAAATCAATTGCTGCTCGTTCAGGTTGCGAAGTGGACTTCCTCTGGGGTCCTTAGGGATTTAAATTAAGCATTGTATTACATATCTAGGTGTGAGAAATCTCTCGTACTCATATTTACTATTGTGAATTACAAGTGAATGTGACATGAAAAGCCTTTGAGGCTAGGGGTGATTGGTTCCCACCCAAAAACTGAAAACTGTTAACACCTAATTTTTACTTAATTTTTCAAATTTTTCCAAAAATTACAAAATTAGGATTAAGAACCTTGGCCAAGCTTAGGAACCTATTTCTAAACCAAAATAAATTTTTTATAATTTTCCTGAATTTTTCCTTAATTTCTTTTAGTCAAAATAATAGAGAAAATCAAGAAAAATAGCAAATGGAGTCCAAAAATTCCATAAAAATAGTCATTAGTCTTATTTTAAATCCAATTTCATTAATACAGCATCAATTTTATAAAATTTTAATTTGGAATGTGTTTTTCCCAAAATTGGGTAAAAACAAGCCTAAATTGACCCACTTATGGGTAGCTCAGTTGGTTAGAGCGTACTCGGGATTGTGTGGTTAGATGCACTAGTCCCAAGTTTGATTCCCCAGCTGAGCATTTGTGATTTAAGTGGGGGGCCATGGCAGTGGGTTGCTGTGCTAGTCTCTCCCGAGGAATAGTCGAGGTGCGCGCAAACTGGCCCGTACACCTCGATTACCAAAAAAAATAAGCCCAAATTGAATCAAAAATTCAATTAAGTCATTTCTAGTCATTTGTAGGATATAGTGTCTTCACGACAAATGATTCTAGAACCTTGAATTACATAATGGTCAGTCAAATTGCATAATTACCAAATAAATCGAAAAACCCCAAAATTCAATTGAAAATTAGGAATTTTTAGCCCAAATTAGGGATTATGATCAATTTGAAATTGTCGAATCTTGAGACCATCATTTCTAGGTTTAATCAGTCATGGGTAATCCAATTTTGGCATCATTTTTTCTCAATCAGGTCATTTAGGTACTGGATTGAATAAAACCCTAGTGATCCGGATTTTAAAATTTGAGAATTTTTGGTTTAATTATGACAAAATTTAGGGCAAATCTCATATTTTGATGCAAAATGTGCCAAGGAATTCAATTTTGAGGTCAAATATGAAAAAAATTAGGTCAAAATCAGGCTTAGTTTGCGATTTTAGACTAACCCCGGTCTGTGGGGTCAGCCAGGTCAACTCGACCCGACCCAGGTTGGTTTCCTTCCTTACCCGACTTGCCTAGAACGTGATAAAATCCAGAAAAATATCTCCGGCCCCGCCACTTCACTGATTCAATCCGATCAATATAGCACGTGTTAAACTCCGATTCCAACTAGATAATCTCCGGCTGGCATCGGAGATTCGTTACAATCAATTCGAAGGTCGGTGATAACCAACTTAGGGTGGGAAAACGAGCTATAAAAAGGAGAAGAAACATTATCAAACGCGGACGGACTGCTCGAGAGAATTCCAGATAGAAGAGAGAGAGAGAGTTAGAGAGACAGAGAGAGGAATCAGAGAGAGTAGGGAGTTGAGGTCCATTGATCGAGTGTCCAACGCCGACGGATGGAACAGTGCCGGTGAATCGACCATTCAAGGAGGACCTCCTCCTTAGACAATCAATACAAGATTGATCATGAATCCCTGAAAACAAGTCTTGGTCGGAGAATCTCGAGCTTTCCTGACGAAACAGCGGTCGTCATCCTAAAGAATAAGTCTCGAAGAATCATCCTAAAGCCTTCAACCTTCATCAAGATCGGAATTTCCAATTTGTGCTTCGTAAAAGAAGGTAAAGTTCAATCCTACACACGGTCTAGCGAAAATCCAGAATATATGTTTAGGCTTCATTATGCTTTATCATGCGAATTTCTTTTTGATTTTGAGTTTCTGGATGTTCAAAAGCTGATTATGATCTCAAGTTTTCCATTGTTTGATTGCGTTTTCGATTGAAAAACCTCCCCAAATCGAATCGGTCGTCCATTGAACCCCATCGCCGGAGCAGCCCTTACCTCATTGGAGCGCTCCCGTGGTCCTAGGCCATCCAAGTTAGACATTTATGATCTTATTTCATGCTTTGATGGTTATTTGAATCGGTTTAGACAGCCAGGATGTTCTATAGGTTGATCTGAGCAAATGATCAATTTGTTTAGGTCAGTGATGGTTTAGGATATTCAAATTAGTTTTTCACCGGCCGGTATTGGTCTGGCAGCAAATTAGTAAGTTGAGGTTAATAGGAGGTGATATGAACTATACATTGAACTAATCGAAATGGTAAAAAGGTCACCAGAGGCTCATCAACGGTGAGCTCAAACTGATGGTCTTAAGAACCCAAACATAGAATCGTGCCCACCACCTATTCAGCGCAATGCAGCAGCAAGCAAAGAGGCAAAACTGTGTCATTTTGGCATCGTGCCCGCCGAGAAAGGCGACCGACGTCAATGCCGACCGGTTCGACTTGGCCTGACCGGCCTAAACTGGCTCAACTCGATTCGATCTCATCGGCGAGAAAATTTAAAAAATAAAAAATTAGGAAAAATTCAAAAAAATAAGAAAAACCCAAAAATCATATAAAAATTCTAGAAAAACATAAAAAATAGAAAATTCATAAAATTCATAAAAAAAATTAGAAAAATTCTAGAAAAAACATAAAAAAATTGAGAAAATTCATTAAAAAACTAGAAAAGTTTGGAAAATTTATAAAAAAAATAGAAAATTCAGAAAATTTCTAAAAAAATTAAAAAAATCATAAAAATTTCAGAAAATTGAGAAAATTTTGAAAATTCTAGAAAAACCATATAAAATATTAAAATTTTGGAAGTTCCAGAAAAACAAAAAAAAGTAAAAAAAAATGGCTCTCGAGAAAATAGATTTTCAAAAATAAAAAATAAAAAATTCACAAAATGACCCAAAAACATTGTGGCCAACCTTTGCAAGTGAAATTAGAATTTTTAGAGGTGCCTAAACGGCATTTTTAGAAAATCCTTAGGTTAGCAATTTTTACCCCTAAAATACCTAAACCCTAAAACAACACATATGGTTGAATGAATAAGCCTTTAGGCCTTTACTAGGATTTAGGTGTTTTGAATTGATTTTCATTTTAAAGGCCCAAATTAGGATTGTTTTGTTTGATTGCAATAGATTGTGCTGCTTATATTGATTGATTGAGTTCCCACGATTAGAATGGTTAGAATTAGTGGATAGACCTCGGAAACTCATGTGACACTTTAGACACATCATATTATTTTAGGTACTGAAAGGGCGTTAAGAATCTCGATTTGGGATAATTAGCTTAACCAAGTCCCCGTATTCAGAATCTCTGGTTTGCAGAATCGTGATATTTCTCCCGTACCCCGATTAAGTTTCTAGTCAACCTACCAATAATGACTAGTGGCCACTCCAAATCGAAAACATTGATCAAATAGAAAGATAAAAAAACCACAACCCGCTGTCACGTGAGATATAGTCTGGGAGAAGCCCCCGTTTGTCTAATGATGGGATGTTTGTGGGACATTTGAGCGAAATATTCGTATCGGACTCTAGTAGCTCATTTAAGGATAGTTTCTCCATTCATGACAAATAGAAGTACCTCCTTAGCATGCCCAAAAAGTGCGGCGCGACAGGAATTGGATTGGCCAGACCGGTTTCCACCCAAGAATTAGGAATCGGACTAGACTGACCGGTCCAATTCGATTCCTGGGTGGGTAAATAGAACCGGTGGCAACAACATGGTCATTCTTGATCAGCCATAATTCTCTTCATAAGTTAATTGCATTCTTAACAGCCTCATTTTGGGAAGTAATACGAGAACTTTGTTAAATAAAATCAAAGAGAGCTTTGTTATGTAGCCGCCTGAAAAATCATAAAACAAAGAAACCATCCAAAAACCCACCGGACCAACCACTTGAGAAAATCACAAAAGCCGCAATTCTCATTGTTCACCGCAGAGAAGCCAAGAGTGAATTGAATACCAGCTCCAATGCTCCCGCAAATCAGTGCTCTGAAACACATCATCAACTCCCCTACCATCAATACAGACGCAAAACCCCGAGTCCCCCAAAACCATCTTCACTAGAATGGAAGAAAAAAACAAAGCATTGGATATTTACCTCCATGAGATGAGATGCGATTGATCGACCAAAACCAGAGCGAGAGTGACGTGATAGGCAGGCATTGAGCGAGAGGGACCGGAGCGACTCGGGAGAGAGGGCCGAGTAAGAGGATCTGTGAGGCGTGAAGATCTGTGAAGAGTAAGCGTGAAAGAGTCGAGCGATTAGGTTAGGTCTAGTTTTTACTTTTTAATATTTTACAGAGTTGTAAGTAACTAAAAAAATAATTAGTCTGCATGGGCGATTCCACCCTTGAAACTAGGAACTAGACCAAAATTAGCCGGTCCCAATTTTGTGGAACCGGGAACCGTACCAGTGACACCAAGAACCACCCAGAATCGGCCAGTCCGGTCCAATCTAGGCGGTTCCTTGTACTCCCCGTATTTGAGACTTGAGATCGAGATTGTATTCTGGAGAGTTGGGTCTAGAATAACCCACCTTTGTACTTAGATCTGAATAGTGGATTTTGGGGAATCCCCCCAAGTGGATTCGGGAAGTAGAGTAGACGGGAGCCGAAACACTAGAAATCAGCTTAACCTTTCTCTATCTCTTTTAGCTCTTTGATTGTACGCATACCAAGTCATCTATAAATTGGTTACTCATTCTTTGTGCTTAATTGTTGAATAATTTGATTTATTTATTGGATTATCTAGGCATCAAATAATTAATGTTAGAGCTAGTGCTTGAAAATTTCGTGGGTGTTTCGCTTGTGATTGATTGGATCATGGCTTAGAATGTTGTTGGTACCGCCGTCGGCAAAAGACAATCGATTGTCAGACCACCTTTGTTTTAGGGTGTGAATTATAATCATTGGAAAGCGAGGATGAGAACCCCTTATTAAATCGCAGGATTCTATGATTTGTGGCGTGTTATTACAAATTGGACCCATGTGCCCACTGAGAACGTAGATGGAGAAATGGTACCAAAAAAGTGAAATTGAGTGGAATGCAAATGATGCTGACCAAGTCCAATTCAATGATAAAGCTGTGAACTTGCTTTGTTGTGCTTTGTGACGCTGATGAATATTGGGAAGTTAGAAGTAACTTATAAGGGGGGCCTAATTCCCTAAAAACCCTTAATATTGGATCTAGTCCCAACTCTGTCCCGAACTTTTTTATATTTTAGAAAAAATCTCAAACTTTAGGTTAAGTCTCCAATATGTCCTGGATTTTGTTGTCTAAAAACAATCACCAATTGTCAATCTATTTTCAATTCTACATGGTCCAGTCCTGACTTGATGCGGCATTTCTGTGTTGAAAACAAATCCACATCAGTGAGGCGACATAGGAAATTATCTCCAAAATGAAACCGCTCTAGAATATGAAAATCAGGGATGACTGAGGGTGATTTTTGGAAAGAGAGCTAATGGGGACAGATTTGGGACTAAAGTAAAAATTGGTGATTTATCTCTTGACAAAAAAAAAGTTCAAGATAAATTTGGGACTGGACGTAACGTTGGAGGTTTTTTTTTAGATTGAGAAAAGTTTGAGGCAAATTTGGACTAGATCTAAAGTTTGGGATTTTTTTCTAGATAAACAAAAGTTCAGGGAAGAATTAGGATTAGACCTAAAATTGAAGGTTTTTTTTTTAAGAAATTAGGCCTTATAAAGGAACCAATAAAGTCAAGAAGTCTAAGATAAGCATTCTCACCCGCTGGTTATGAAGAGTAGAGGTATAGTTACTTCTAAAAGGTGTTTATTCTTCTTCTCTCTGCCACCCCATTTTGTTAAGGGGTGTAAGGGCAATAATTTTTATGCACAATTGTCTTTTCCAAGAATTACTATCACAAAATTTTATTGAAATATTCTTTCCCATTGTCACTCCTAAAAATTTGGATTTGCACTTGGAATTATGTTTATATCATGGTGAAAATTTTTTTGAAAACAGTCTCCACGTCAAATTTCTCTTGTCATAAGTGTGACCAACTCACCCTCATATGACCATTAATAAATGTAACAAACTGTTTCTTTTCTAAGAGTGTAGGGATTCTAGATGGGGCCTAAATTTCACTAGGAATTATGGAGAATGGTTTCGACAGCTTGTAGATTTGTGAGGGAAAATTGGTTCGATGATGTTTAGCTAATTCACAAAATTCATACTAAAATGAAGATGGACCTTTATTAAAATAAAAAAAAACATCTATGGGAATGAGAACTTTAAATATTGAAAATTCGAATGACCTATCCTATAATGCCATAATTTAATATCATCATCCTTATGAACAATAACACACTCGAAATAGCTACCTTGAATTTGTCTACTTGAACTTGTTCCATCTTTAAAGAAATAGAGTCCTCCACTTTCTTTAGCATTGTCAATCGTCCTCCTCGCAGTCAACTCCTGAAACTCAGGATGAGATGAGAAAAAATTAGCTTGACACTTTTGATCAGAGGTTATTTTACTAATGGGACAACAAGTTACAAGATAGCTTTAGCACATGTCACGACCTTACCTCGAGGTGCATCACCTAGGGGTTCGGCTAATGAATTATTAAGCCTAGAATTAACTTGGGCTCTCCCAAGCCCATATCAATTCGCAACTTATAATTTAAGTTCTTAAAATGAAAATGATTTTCAATTAGGGGTTTCCACTGATCAGTTTACAATAGGTCGATTAGAAACTCAAATAAAGTATCAGGAGATATACTCTATTTCAACAAAGAGATTATGAGTACAGAAACTTGATTACGCTAGATTACTCTAACGCCATTTTGGTAACTTTTATTTTCATGAAAATATCTGAGCAGGCAGCTTAGATTAATTTTATTACTTCCTAACATCTAAGTTGCTCATGTGAGTATGCAAACCACCAAAGTAACACTCGATAATCAAAGCATTAATAAATTGCAAGACAGGGAGGATTTACTTACCTTGAAGCAACGTAAGCTTATGTAATATTAGCTAGAAAATCACATCATCAACCCTAATATGATTTCTAATTAATAAGCAATTCCACTCAACGTAATTTTTGGGTTTTCACTTGATTATATAAAAACTAACCTATATGCAATGACGTATAAAACATGACATGCGATTGAATAAACCTAACATGCAAGCTATATGACATGCAATTAAATGGCCTAACTATGATGACGGGTACATGATGTATTTTTTGTATTTTTTTATTGGAATTCGCAATTGAAAATGTCTATTATCTAAACATGCAATTTTAAATTAAGGAAGCATATTATCCTATTCTAAAGCAATTTTTTAAGATTTTTTTTTGTAAAATTCGGAATAAATAAAAGCCTAAATTAAACATGCAATTTAACCTATCCTAAAGTGATTTCTTTTTGGTATTTTTTGTGGAAATTTGGAATTAAAAATTACAATAAATAAACTATCTAGATTAAGATAATATCTAACTTAAACTAGGAAGTAATTTACGTTAAATCCTAATTTAAATTAGAAAACTATCCTATCCTTCTAGCAAATTATATTATTCTATTCTATTGAAAGAAAGTTATCCGCAAGATTTGCCTTATCTACGGCAATCATATCCAAGTGATTATGGATATTGATGAAAGGTTTCTCATTTAAATTTGGAAATAGGATAAAATCAACTATTTTAACCAAATAGTCACGGATAGGATGGAAGATTTTCCGTGACGTCGAGTATCGTATCTCAGATAGTTAAAAATCGGATTGTCGTCCAAGCACATTGTCAAGTTAAAAAATTAACTAACTTGGGTGATTTTTAAAATCTTGCGGATATGCAAAATCACTCCAAAGATAACAAAAATCCCCAAAAGATAATAGTATCAACCACATTAGGCAGCAAAATACTTAAATCGATACCAGATAAGATTCTTACCTAATTTAGGGATAATTTCCAAGTTCAAACTCGACACTGGGTCGAAATTGCGGATCATGGGATCGGCCAGTGATGGTGCTCATGGCGGCGAGGAGGGTGGCTCAGCGACGGCTCACGGTGGGTTTCGCGAACAGGATGCTCGCGGGGGCGGATTCCGATCAACCTGCAAAACAACGACACATGTAGCGGCAATGGAGGGATGTAGTGACCACGGTTGCAATCGGAAACACGAGGCTGAGTTGATAGCAGTGTTAAGCAGTGAGCTCTCGGTCGTGAAAGTGCAACAACAACGAGGTTCATCTGCAAGGCTTCGTGGCTAACCGTCGGGGCACGGGATCAACAGGAGAAATGGACTCCTCGTCTCCTTTAAGGGTCGCCACTGGGGTCTTCTGCGAGGCAGCAACGTCGCACGTGGCTCGATGTGGCAATAGCTTGATCGGGGTTGCAACAGGTTGGTGAGCAGCACAGTGTGGTCGTGAGCTATTTTAGCCTATTTGTTAGGCATTTTTTATTATATATATTTTTTCCTAGTATAGAATCCTTCCTATTGTATATCTCCTAATTAGGGTTGTCATATGTCCTATATATATTGTTGACACCTAAATTTTGTCAAAATCATTTAGGGTTGTATCGCAAAAAAGTTAGGGTTTAATTCTTAACCCCTAAGCCAAAAATATTCTTATCAAATTCCATGGCATATAGACATTAGGTGCATTTATGTTAATAGGGCCTATTAGAGTATATTTTCCTTGTTTATTTTTTTTTAAAAAAATTAAATTAAAAATTATTAAAAAAAAAAAAGAAGGGAGAAAAGATGAGGCCAGCGTTATTCAACACTGACCCACTTTCTCTTCCCCCCAGGCCAGCGCGCCTTTAATCCTTTCTTCCCCCGAGCGTCTTCAACGCTTCTGGAAGCAAAAGCAAAAAGAACAGAGGCCAGAACGAAGCCAGACGCAGCAGCAGGAGCAGAAGCGACAAGGAGCAAGCGGACAACCGGAAGCGACAAAGCAGAAGAAAGGGGACGCCTCGAGGACGGCGTAGCGCTTTCGACCTGCATCGAGAAGTCCTGCAATCGTTTTAGCCGAAAACGGGTCTGGCTTGGTCCCGAGAGTAGGACCGACCGCTGACGCTCGACGAAATGGGGAAGGGCACACTGATCCATGGCTCCCCTAAGCTAGAAATAGAGGGTGAGCGTCGCCGGGGGAGGCGAGGAGGAGGACAGCCTCCTCCTTCTCTGGACATTAAAAGAGGGAGGCCATCGGAGAGAACGGAGGGGGGAGAGTTCGAGAGAACGGAGGGGGGAGAGTTCGGAGGGACTAAGAAACAAAAAAAAAGAAGAAGAGAAGGAAGAGCAAAAACAGAGGGCGAAACAAGGGAGTTAGAGAGGGGTTTGCGAGGAGAGCGCTCCGGTTCCTTCTTTGGAGGGTCACCGGCAAATCTCCTCCCCCTCCTAGCAAGCCGATCACCACTGTAGAAGGTCCGTCGCCGCCGCCACCACGTTCCGTCTTGGTGGGTCACAAACAGAGAGAGTTTCGGAGAACAGAAGAAAGAGACCGAGAGATCTTGGCGGGAAACCCAAGAGCAAAAGGTCCCCGTCCGCCGAGAGAGGTGCCTAAGGAACCTTCGACAAGTCTCCGACCACCGCGCTTCATCCCGATCAGCCCGGACCCAGTGGGTTCTCTCCTCATCATCCCCTGTTTTCGGCACCATAAAAGGGGGAAAACTACTTTTTCATCCCCAAGACGAGTTTCTAAACAGTTCTTAACAAAAAAACAATCTTTGAATCCCACTAAAATCTACTCAGAAGCCCCTGTTTCTAGGCGCATTCCATTTGCTTGTCGAAATGTTTCAGTGAAGCTCTTCGAGCTTAAGATCGAATCTGGTTTTGTGTTTGTTGGGTCGTTCTTTGGAAACTGAAACCACTTTACTGCAAAGCGTGACTATTCGAAGCTTCACCTATTATGTCCAAGTCATAAACCATTCCGAATGTCGGCCTAAAACTCTCAATGAACCACGCCCGCCATGTGCTCGATGAAATGCCCGAGTGAAGCTTCAACTCCTTTCTTGCGAAATCGAGCTCTAAAGCTTGGTTGCTTGCGTGGTTTGCATTCATGTTCTTACTGACTCCGCGTTTGGTTGCCTTTCATGTGTTTTTGGCGGCCTGTTAACGTTGTTTGAGTCGGCCTCGCGTATGCATCCTCTTGCCGGAGACGATTGTCTGCACCGACGAAGCCCGGCCGCCCTAGTCAGTCCATTCCTCCTCATTTTAGTGCGTGTATGCTCGTTTATTTACTGGTTTACGGTATGGGTTCGGGAGGAGAAGTCTCTAGGGTCGAGTAGGTTAGTCGGAGAGTAATTGGGGTCACCGGCGAGGAGGGGGTGTGTTTTTGCCGCAGTCGTCGGAGTGGTCCCCGGGGCGGCGGTAGGCGGTGATGGCGTAAGGCCAGCGTCGGTCGTTGGCGCTGGCGGCCTGAACCGTCGGCCGGCGGTGGGCTTTCTCGGCATGGTCTCGATGAGCTCTCAGTGAAGAACCAGAAGAAATAGAGGACGTGCATGGGAAAAGCACGTAGGGAAAGAAGAAGAATAATAAAAAAATAGAAAAAAGAAAAAAAAAAAAGGAAAATCAAAAGAAAAGAATAAAAAATAGAAAAGGAGTGGGGAATGGGGATCCCGCGTCAGGTGTCGGGCGGATCGGGTCAGGGGACCCGGTCCGGAATTATTATGTTCTTAAAAATATTAAAACATTAAAAAACCTAAAAATTCAAAAATTCAAAAAAATATTAAAATATTAAAAATTCCAAAAAATTCGAAAATGTTAAAAAAATCTAAAAAAGGGTCTGAAAAACATTAAAAAAATTCAGAAAATTTCAAAAAATTAAAAAACATTAAAAAATCCAGAAAATTAGGAAATGTTCAAAAATCACTTTTTGGGCTTTATTTCACTAGGTTTTAGGTTAAAAAAACTCAAAAAAATAAGGAAAACCCCCTAAAAAATTCTCAAAAATCAGATAAGCCACTAGGGCTTTACCTTAAGGCTTTTGATTGCATTTTATTTTTAGAGACGATATTAGGTCGTTGGTTGTTTATTTTCTTCATGATTATCTGGTCGCACACTTTTAATACATTGATTGTTTTTTTTTTTCATTTTTAGAATGGTTAGGTGGAATCTTAACTTTTTCGATAGGCTGCCCGGTACGTTAGTTTGCGAGCGATCGAGTTTAGGTACCGAAAGGGCACTAGTACATCGCTAGTGTAACCAAGTCCCCGAATTTTAGAATCTCTGGTTTTCGCACGCATCGAGACGACGCTCCCGCGTCTCGATTAGGGTGTCTAGCCGACCCTTAATCATGGCTAGTGGCGACTCCATTTAAATGCGTAAATTAAAGATAAAATCTCCGTCGCGCAAGGTATGGGGTTTGGGAGAGCCTCGGTCTTTAGATTAATGAACCATTTGGTTTGTCTTTAAAACAAATCAATCGTTGTTCGTATCCATCGACAAATACCTCTTAACCCTAACCCAATTCCAATCACTCGGTCGGTTCGGGAAGGTCGCGACAGCTTGGCGACTCCGCTGGGGACTTGAGGACTTAGGCCTAATATAACTTGATTGTTTGTTAACTAATGCGGTATTGTGACAGCGCTTCGTGAAGGCTAAGGTAAGTCCGCTAATGTTGCGTTAAATGGTTTAGTAGGTTGGGAGTTATAAGGGGCGGAGTGATTGTTGACGAATTTGTTTTGCAGGTTGGTGTAAGGGTGTATGTGGATGGAAATAGAAGTGTTGTTTTCATATAAACTCTCGTGCATGTTTTTACTTGCTTTAGCACTACACTTTGCACACACAACCTGCGATCTAAAACCCCGATCGCTTTAGGAAACCCATAGGAGGTGCCAAAAGTGTGGAAACCGTGCGGGGAAGGACCCATGGCTATCCCCTTTTGGTTCCGCCCATTTTCAAGTAGTGATAAAGAGAACTGTCCGACGCAAGCGCGGAATGGAGAAAACTCTTTTGATCTATTTGGGATGGAAACCTTTAGAATTCCCACCTCTAGTGAGCCCACGAGTCAGCATGCGACTTGTTTTTGTGTTTGGCATATCCACCATTTTTGGGTAAATGTTTGTATTGTATCTCTTTCACGTTCAATAAGCACAACCTCTTTCTTTCCATGCGAATTTAAATTTACTTCGTAATAAATAGTGATTGATTTAAATGCCCCTAAGCTTAGATATCATGGGCTTCGATGAGCTTCGGATCCTCCCGATCCCGAAGCGAGTGTTGTTGGACATGTGGAATGCCCTCGACCCAAGCAAGAAGAACTACGTGGAAAAGAAGATTGGTCACCTCCTTTCTCTTTTGCATATAGAGCCCCAAGTGGCATTGATCAAGGCTTTGGCCCACTTTTGGAACCCCGAAACGTCGACCTTTGTGTTTGATCGGCATGAATTAACCCCGACTTTGGAGGAAATTCAAATCATCATAGGCGATGTCCCTTCCCTTAGTGTCATCAATCCTTCTTTAGGCGTGGATCCAGTCCCCCGTTTGAGCCAAATCCTAGGGGTTTCGCCGCCCGAAATTAGGACACTCCTCGATAGGAACTCCAAGGGCCTCCCACTAGCTTTTATTGAACAATGATTCCATAGTTTCCTTTCGAGTCCTAGAGCCGAATCCGCTAAGGTCTTTCTATTAGCCTTTTTCGGGTTTGTCATCTTTCCATTCACTCAAAAAACGATGGACCCCACTGTTATCCATGTTATCGATGGGATCCTCGTCCTCAAAGGGTTCACCAATATGATCCTCGCCGAGATGTTCATTTCTCTTAATCGTTTCAAGAAAGAAAAACGTGCGGCCCTCAGAGCCCCTTTAGGTATTCTCCAAGTCTGGTTTGTGTCTCACTTGAAACAGTTCGGTGGAAACTTGGCCATTCCTCATGTTAGTAAGGACATAAGTCCCCTTACCCAATTTAGAGAAATAGAAAAATTCCTTCGTCCTTAGACATTTCGTAGTTGGATAGACTTCCTCGAGAATCTTACATTTAAGCAAATTCTTTGGCAAGCCCTTTGGGTTCATTTTCCTAAAGTATGTCTCACAAGTGGCCATAGTGACCCAATTCCACTCTTAGGTTTGACGGGAGCGACTTCTTATTATCCTTTGAGAGTCGCCCGTCAATTCTATGTGCTTCAAGAAATTCCTCCTCTTCTAAAGTCGGGTTTATTTCGTTTTGATTTTCGCAATGGGGTTGTCAATAGGGACCAGCTCGAGGGGTTGAAGAACGAAGTGAAGCGAATCATCGACATACTCTACCGTTGCCAACCGAAGGACGTGGAGCGAGCCACAGACTTGGGAGGATCCATGAAGGAGCACCATGCATCGAAGGAATACATAGCGCGACGTGTCGAGCCTGAGCTTGCCGTCACCATCCCGAAATTTCCAGTGATCGCAACACCGAAGGAGACTCAAATGGGACGGATCATAAGAGAAAGGGACGAAGCCCTGGCCGAGGCAGAACGTTGGCAGAAAGCTTACAAGCGCGTCCGCAACATGTTGTGAAGAGGCCCTATATCCGAGACTAGTCATGTTCTATTAGTTTCTTTTAGGGCATTCTTTTAATTATCTTGGAATGGATGTATATGGTTTTTTCTTTACATGAGCTTTTAGAGCAAATGTTTAGGTGAGCTTTTTATTATTTAGCGGGTGTATAGGGATTTCCTTTTACAAATTTTGATGTAATTAGTGAAATTCCCTCTTTTGTAGTTTGAATAGAGCATGACGTGGGCATTTTAATCAATCACTATATGTTACCCCCTTTTAATTGTATAATTTCTTACAATGAAATCCTTATAAGAAACTATTTACATGAGGTGCGACTTGTGCGAAAAGGTTTCTTATTTCGGTTTCATTATAAGAAAATATAAAATTAAGAGGTGTGCAATTTCCGTTCTCTCACTATACTCCGTACTAATTTCAGCCTTCTGGTTTTATTCTACGAACCAGGACCCAAAACTACGGCTTCGTGGCGATCACCTATTCGCACACGCTCGAGAGTAGTAAGGATGAACATCGAGGAGCAAAATGCTCGCTTCACCGCGCTCGATAACAAGATCCATGAGCTAACTGCTCAGCTCGCGCAGTTCGCCAATGAAGTTAGAACCGCACTGGCGGCGCCAAGTGCTAACCAAGCCGTGCCACAATCTGCCCCCGAGCCCGAAGAGGGGTCTGTAAGGAGGAATGGTGTCGGGGAGACATTGAATGCCGCGCCTGTAGTAGTAGAGCTTGATCCCGTTTCGGAAGCTGCCACGGCCCGTTTGGAAGAGGAGCACAATAAAAGGTTTGCAAAGATAGAGGAGAAACTCCGGGCACTACGGGGATATGAAGAGCATATGATCGAGTATCTTTCTCGATATGCACAAATAAGCTTTCCTGAGAAGTTCAAGATTCCAGACTTTACCAAGTATGATGGGACCGGAGACCCAAAGATCCACTTGAAGTACTATTTGAACCGAATGGCAAGATATGCCCAGAATGTCCCGTTAATGATTCAAACTTTTCAAGAGAGTTTGACGGGGCCTGCTCTGCAATGGTACGTATTGTCAGAGCCTGAGGAGTATGAGAAATGGGAAGAGCTAGCCGAAGCATTCATCCTGCAGTACAAATACAACACCGACATAGCTCCCACACGTGAAGTGTTGACTCGAACTGAAAAGAAAAGGAGTGAATCTTTCAGAGCTTTTGCTCAAAGATGGCGTACTCTCGCTGCTCAAGTCCGTCCTCCGCTTGATGAAAAAGAGCTATTGGACCTCTTCCTTAAGGCCTTACCTAATGATTTCTATTTGAAATTGGTGGGTTCTGGATGCATGACATTCTCTCAATTGGTAGATGTCGGAGAAAGGGTGGAGGGAGCCATGTACGATGGTAGATTGAATGAAGGGACTAGCCGGAAGATCCCAAATAGAAAAGAAATGAATGTGGAGGTCGCATATGTGCAAGCGCCGGTTGTGACAAAGCCCCCTGCCTCATCCTCTCAAGGACCGTCTGTGTTCCGAGAGAAGACATATCAGAGTTATGAATTCAAAAAGAAGGCACCGAGGCAATTCACCCCCCTACCTAGGCCTCTATCCAAGCTGTTGCCCATGCTGCTGAGAAGGGGAATGGTAGCCAAAAAAGTGCCTCGGGATAATCCTCCAAAGTTCCCCGGATTCGACTTGTCGAAGTCCTGCGAGTTTCATAGAGGCGAGAGGGGTCATGAGGTAGATAACTGCTTCACTCTCAAGAACAAGGTTCAGAATCTACTCGACAATGGCCTTTTATCCTTCAAGGATCCGCCCCCTAATACCCAACAAAATCCACTGCCTAATCATGCCGAGAATGTCAACGTGATCATGGAAAAAGGCGATGAGAGTAAGCAAACCTTTGGAGTGAATGTTTGTAAACTATATGAGCTATTAGTGTCGGCGGGACATTTTGAAGAGGGGAAGGATATCCCGATGGAAGAGAAGTCGAGATGTATCACTCAGATGGTAGACATGGGCATAATCTATAGTGTGAAGGAGGATGTTACAATGCCCCTGGTAGCCTTTATAGACTCATTTTGCGAGATCGAGAAGGGATCGGAAGGGGCACATGTTGAGCCTACGGAGACTAATGAGCCGATCAATGATGGTACGTCGGAGAATTTAATTGTGATCGATGGTGAAGGAGACAATTCAGGTGATGATTACGAGCCTCATGCCAGAAATGTTAATTGGAACCATGAATTCATGAAGACCGCCCGCGAGAATGGGGAAGTGGTTGACACCCTGGGTCAACCTAGTGGTAAATTCGACTATTTTGTAAAGTATTCACCCCCACCAAGCTTCTTCATCGATCCCAAGGACGTCGTTCCTGACAGGTGGGGAGGTATGGACGACCCGTCAGAGCCCGAGGAGGAGACAGTCAACGTGATCACCCCCGTGGTTATTGACCTGTCAGTCGAAGAAGGCCTATTAGACCCCGATGAACGAGATGTTGAGCATGTTATTATTGACCTCACATCTGAAGAGTTTGCTACTGTAGAAATCAAGGATTATACCATGGAACCGATGGTGATTGAACTCTTGCCCGAGAGCAGGGAAGACATGATGACCCTTAATTACGATACTAAGGCCGTCCCTTGGAGCTACAAGGTGAATGAAATCGATGCTATTACTCGCTCTGGTCGATGCTATGATCCCACCAAGGTGGTGGAGAAAAAGGCTGTTTCAAATGAAGAGGCCGAGCAATTCTTAGCAATTGTTAAGACTAGCGAGTTTGATGTTGTCAATCAGCTAAGGAAGATGCCGGCCCAGATATCACTTCTGGATCTTTTCAAATCCTCCGAGAAACACAAAAATGCACTACTCAAGGTTCTAAATGAAGTGCACGTTCCTGAAACTATCGATGACACCCAATTGGAGGAGTTTGTTGGGTCTATCTTGCTGAAAGATCAGATTTCTTTTGCCGATGAAGATTTCCCTCCAGAAGGTCGCAATCACACTAAGGCGCTACTTATTTCAGTTAAGTGTTGCGATAGAATGGTAGCAAGAGTGCTAATTGACAATGGGTCTGCATTAAACATCTGTCCACTTGCCACCCTTCGTCGTCTGGGAGTGAGTGAAGAGAAAATTCTGTCATCTAAATCTACCGTTCGTGCTTTCGACGGTATGAAAAAGGAAGTCGTTGGCGAGGCAGAGCTTGAACTACTGATTGGTCCAGTTCTTTTTCTGGTCAACTTCCAGGTCTTGGACATTCCTGGTACATTCAATTTTCTATTAGGACGACCTTGGATACACACTGCCGGAGCCGTCCCCTCGAGCTTGCACCAGAAGGTTAAATTCATTGTGGAGGGAAAACTGATAACTGTTCACGGAGAGACTGATTTTAAAGTTTTCCACGACACCGCAATCCCGTACATAGAGCCCGAGAATAAGGCTGAATCAAGCTACCAGACTTTGGAGTTAGTGTCGGTGGTCCATGTGCCTGTGGGGACTATTATGCGCAACCCAGAAGTGGCTAAGCCTTCGATGATGTCAAGTAGAGTATTGCTCGAAAACGGTCATATTCCTGGAACCGGCCTAGGACTGTATGGACAAGGTATCAAACAACCTATCCAGGCTTCCAAGTGGAATAAAACGACAGGCCTAGGCTATCATGGTGGCAATTCTGGCGGCCGAGGTAATCATGAAAGACGAGGCGATCTCAGAGGTCGGGGTAATCGCGGAGGTCGTGGTGGCCGTGGAAGCTATACTAGCTACGGGGGTCGTGGAAATCTATTTGGGTTAAAGGAGGGTCAACAGGGCTTACTCCTTCCGGAGTTGAAAGAGATCTTCCCGGGTCCACCCAAGCTGCTGCAGGAGGAGGAGGCCATCCTTGGCCTAGTCGAGTTGTTCGAGGAGGAGTTTACTTGTGTTATCATGGGAAGTGAGGAGACCGAGCCCTCTACTGCTACCACCAACCCTTCTGAGTAGGGATGCTGTTTTTCTTTCATGTTTCGTTTAGCTTGAGTCTATGTCTATCCCGTGCATGGGAAGTCGGTTTAGGTTTAGCTGCTCCTTTCCTTTGTAATCAAAATCTTGGACTGCGAGCCGTCGGTCCAGGACCTCGAGTCATGTAAACGGCCTTATCCTGTTAAATAGAATCATGAATCTGTTTTATTAAGGACGTGTGGAAGTACCTAAACCAGTCTGATGATGATGCTTTGAGGCCTGGACTTCCACACGCTTCCTAGTTTTCAAAATTCTTTGTGGACAGAGACGTCCGAGGATATGAGGATGGATCTCTCATTTTTTTATATTATTGAAAACTCTTTCAAAATTATTTCAAAACAGATGCATGTCATCAATTGCAATAACGCTTGCCGATCTAATTACTAATCTTCTTCATGGCATCTCAGGCATATCATTCTACATAATCATGATAGTTGCATTTGTAACTCGGATTTGCTTGACGGAAATTCCTCCGGGTCCGATGATGATAAGGAGGACTGTGGTCATAGAAGCGTTGAACGAGATTGGATTCGCCATGAAGAATCTAAACCGTTGACCGCAGAGCCTACAGTCACAATAAACCTTGGTGATTTGGAGAATGTTAGAGAAGTCAAAATTGGAGCCGGCCTTTCTGAAATTAAGGCTAAAAGGATGATTGGGCTGCTAAAGGAATACCAAGATGTGTTCGCATGGTCGTATGCGGATATGCCGGGATTAGATAAGGAAATCGTAGAGCATGCTCTCCCGACTAATCCAAATATCCCGCCTAAGAAACAAAGGCTTAGGAGAACAAGACCCGAATTATCCAAGAAAATCGAAGAAGAAGTCATGAAATTATTGAAAGTGGGCTTCATAGAGGTGTCGTACTATTTAGATTGGATCGCCAATGTCGTCCCTGTCATGAAGAAAGATGGTCGAGTTAGGGTTTGTATCGACTACCGTGATTTGAATCGAGCAAGCCCGAAAGATGATTTCCCATTACCTCATATTGATGTGTTGGTCGACAGTACTGCGGGATTCGAACTGTTTTCGTTCGTGGACGGATTTTCTGGCTACAATCAAATTCGGATGAAAGAAGAAGATAAAAGTAAGACCTCATTCATTACCCCATGGGGGACCTTTTGTTACAAGGTAATGCCTTTTGGCTTGAAGAATGCTGGAGTAACGTACCAAAGAGCAATGGTCACCCTATTTCATGACATGATGCATAAGGAAGTGGAGGTCTACGTGGATGACATGATTGCTAAATCCAAGCATGGAGAGGACCACATCAAGGTGTTGCAAAAATTGTTTGATCGACTCCGAAAATTCAAGCTGAGGCTTAATCCCGACAAATGTGTGTTTGGGGCAAAGTCTGGGAAGCTATTAGGGTTTATGGTTAGTAGTCGAGGCATTGAAATTGACCCATCGAAAGTTAAAGCCATTTGTGAGCTGAAACCTCCTTCAACCGTCAAAGAAGTTCGAAGTTTGTTAGGGAGACTGAACTATGTGGCGAGATTCATATCTCAGTTGTCTGAGACGGCTAAACCTTTGTTCAAGCTCTTGAAGAAGAACGCCAAAATTGAGTGGGATATCGACTGTCAAAAGGCCTTTGAGGAAATAAAGCAATATCTTTCTCATCCACCAGTTCTGGTTCCACCAGTTCCGAAGGTGCCATTAATACTGTACCTGACTATTCATGACAAATCATTGGGAGCCTTGCTAGCCCAGAAAAGGCCGGGTGATGATAAAGAATGTGCGATATACTATCTCAGTAAGAAGTTTACTTCCTCCGAAACTAATTACCCCGGAGTTGAGAAAACATGTGTGGCCTTGGTGTGGGTGTTACACCGTTTACGCCAATACACACTCCATCATCGAATCCTGCTTGTAACTGAGAATGATCCCATCAAATTTTTACTGGAAAAACCCGCGCTGGTCGGAAAATTAGCGAAGTGGCAAATTCTAGTGTCTGAATTCGATGTCCACGGCATGACCCAGAAATCCATCAAGGGAAGAGCCATAGCTGACATGTTGGCGGAAAACTTCGAAAGGTCGGAGGACCAGGATCAGTCGGATCCCATAGAGGAACGCATTTCAGAGGTACTGAGTGATAAGTGGACCATGTACTTCGATGGTGCTGTTAATTTGGCTGGTTCTGGGACTGGGGCAGTTCTCATTTCCCCGACGGGTCAACATTATCCTGTGGCCGCCAAGTTGGTCTTTCCTTGTACTAACAACATCTCAGAGTACGAAGCTTGCGTACTGGGGCTACAGTTGGCCGTTGACATGAAAGTTAGGAAGCTACAAGTTTATGGTGATTCTGCGCTCATCATTCTCCAAACAGAGGGGCAGTGGCGGACCCGTGACCCCAAATTAATCCCTTACCACGAATTTCTGGAGGAGTTGATAAAGGAATTTGATGAGGTTGTCTTCGAATATTTGCCTCAATCGCAGAATCAGTTCGCCGATGCCTTGGCCACGTTGGCATCGATGCTGCAAGTTACGGGAGGATTGGACATCGAGCCTTTGAAAATTGAAATTCAAAGACGTCCAGCTTACTGTATGGTGATCGTCGATGAACCTGATGGGAAGCCTTGGTATTATGACATTATGAACTACCTTCAAAAGGGTGAATATCCTCCCGGGAGCGAACTAGCTGATCAGAAATACATTAGGAAGCTAGCTACCAAATTCTTCGTAAGTGGCAATACTCTTTATAAGAGGTCTTTCGACTCAATTTTATTGAAATGCGTTGATGCTAAAGAAGCCAATCAGTTGATGAGAGAAATACATGAGGGGGAATGCGGTCCGCACATGAATGGCCATCTCCTAGCCAGAAAAATCACGAGACTGGGATATTTTTGGATGGCTATGGAGACTGACTGTATCCGACATGTTCGTTATTGTCATCAGTGCCAGATTTATGCGGACAAAGTCAACGTACCGCCCAATGAAATGCACCAAATGTCTGAACCATGGCCTTTCTCAATGTGGGGAATCGACATGATTGGGCCAATTAACCCTAAGGCCTCTAATGGACATCGCTTCATCTTGGTGGCCATCGATTATTTCACTAAGTGGATTGAGGCGAATTCATATGCCAATGTGACTGCCAAGAATGTAGCCAAGTTTATCCGCCGTGACATCATCGCTCGCTATGGAGTCCCGGAGGCGATCATTACTGATAACGGCTCAAATCTGAACAACAAGGTCGTGGATGACTTGTTCAACGAATTTCACATTCATCACCTGAATTCCTCGCCTTACCGTCCACAAATGAATGGAGCTGTGGAGGCAGCTAATAAGAACATAAAGAAGATCTTGTCAAAGACTGCTGACAATTATCGAGATTGGCATGAACGATTGCCTTATGCGTTAATGGCATACCGAACCTCGATTCGTACTTCAACAGGGGCAACTCCTTTTTCGCTTGTCTATGGTATGGAGGCCGTCTTGCCTATAGAAGTTGAAATTCCTTCATTAAGGATTCTCTCACAAGCCAGCCTCTCTGAGAAAGAATGGACTCAACAGAGATACGATCAGTTGAACATGATTGAGGAGAAAAGACTCAGGGCTTTACGCCACGGTCAATGCTACCAAAAGCGAGTTGCAAAATCTTTCAACCGCAAAGTTCGACCTCGACATTTTGAAGCCGGAGATCTCGTGCTAAAGAAAGTGCTGTCTGCCATACCGGTATCGGGTGGAAAGTTTGCCCCGAACTATGAGGGTCCGTATGTAGTTAAAAAAGCGTTACCTGGGGGCGCCCTAGTTCTTGTAGAAATGGATGGCCAAGAATTACCAAAGCTTGTAAATGCCGATTCGGTGAAGAAATATTTTCCTTGAATGAAATCCAAGGCCTGAGGGCCATTTCTGATTCGAGTCATTGTAGGTTATTCACATTGTGCATATCATGCATATCATGCATCCATGCACACAAATTCATTTTGCAGGTTCCAGATGATCCATGAATTGACCCGCGATTGACCGAAAGGTTTTGATAAGTATTCAGAAAATCAAATGCAAAGGAAGGAGTTACCAAGTCACCCTACTGCAGGTAAGTACCCTTCTTCCTAAAATCAAAAGGGAGTCAAATGGAGAATTTTCATTGCAAAGAAAAAATCTTTGAGGTTTTTGAGAAGCAACAAGTGCTGAAATGGAAATTAAAAGAGCAGAATTTGCGCAAATGTTTGGAATGTCGTTTCGTCCAAAAATTGCCTTTATGCTTGATGAATCCTTCATTTTGAATCAAAATTCCCTATGGAGATTAATCAATCCGCGATGATCTTGACAAAATGAAAGGGAGATGTTAATCATGCCAAGTGAGAAATACTTAGAATGAGGAAAGGCAAGCTATTCCCAAACACGTCCCTTAAACACTTTGAAAGTCGGGCGAAAAAGAAAACATGTGTTGTTTAAGGACGAGAGATTCATTCGCGAGTAGTACATAGATCAAAGTGAAAAGATGCATTTCTTTCCTCTATCCTACACACTGCAGGTGACCATAGTCAAGCCCCTTTGAGCCTTTACATGTGAAGAATTTCTACAAAATACCTCTGTCAAGAATCACCCCACAACGGGGCAAATTTGGAGGTTTTGGTTGACATTCTGTGGAGGAAAAGATGGGAAAAACTTCTTTGCCCTAACTTGTATTAATCTTTTTGTGGTAACTTCAGGTGAGTCCTTATGGAAGCTTGAAACATTCCAAAATGAAGAAGAGCATTCATTTCTCTATCCAAACACTCATACCATTCGCTTAGCCAAGTTGAGCCTGAACATTCATTTCTAAAGCCCGAGTGGTGATTATCTTTCCACCTTGGAGAAAGGCACATTATTTACCGTGGCGATTGGTGCTTATGTCACAACAAGTTAAAAAAAAAATCTCGAAAGTCCTAAGAGCTCAAAAGATTCAAATGAGCAAAAGTCAAATGAAAATTAGGGGGCATGAAAAAGCAGTGTGCCTGGTAAAAGCAAGGCCAATGACCATTGAAAAAAAAGAGCAAAAAAGTAGCATCAAGAGAAGAATTCTTTCGCAAGAAAAAGTGTCAAAAGCAAAATGCTTGCATTAGAGAAAAGAGCAAAGCTCTTGCATTGAAATGAATAGCCAATGGACTTTCGAGACAAGTTGGATTTCAAAAGTCGAGTGCCTTCAAAAAGATTGGATGATATGGTAATGATGCCATGATAACCACCAACTCCTAAATCCCATTTGAGAATTTCTGAGCCTTTTGAGACTTTCATCGAACCAATATTACAATTATTTCCCAAAGTCTCTTCTGATTAGGATGATTCAAGTGAAAATAAGGACTTTACAAAGAAGCTGTCACTTGAAGAAGTGGGGGCAAGGTTGTCTTATCTTATCTAAAGGTTTCTTGATTTGTAAACCTGGCGAAAATGACGATCAATGATTATTTCATTTCTTAGCCGTCAATGCTTATCCGTTGTTGAAATCATGACAAAGCCCGCATTATAGTCCTTACAAAAGACCTCTTGGATTGGTCAACATGTACTTATTGCGAATGATTCTCAAAGCCTTTGACACTGATAGTGTGAGGTATATAGAGAGATCATGTTTACTTCCCACATCAATGGATGGGATCAAACAGCCTTTTTGAGAGTATGTGAGAAGTCCTTTCAGACTAAGGAATTCTTGTTTGGCATGCTTAATGGGCCCTCTTAATGAGTTAAGATCATTTTGACAAAAGACTTTCTCCTAAGGGAATTTGATGATTAATGACGTCTTTCAAGCCTAAAGGCGATTTTGCGATATTGAAGGATGTTAAATGCTCTCCAAACAATTGAATCTATCCTAAATTGCTCATACGGTCAATACTTTCTCATTGATGATACCCTTTTGATATTGTCTCTCACGACATGTAATCAAATGACATTGATCTTGCCTGGTATGCCTTCATTATCAGAGCATTTGGTATAACATATTCCATTAAATGTGCAGTATCTATTTTGGAATTTTTTGATCGACATGTACGACAATCTCTAACAGCCCGAAACCATTCTTACATGAGAAGTCTGCCCCACGTAAGATCGTGCTTTCTGAAGGTTGTGCGTTTGACCTTAAACCACGCATCAAAGGTTTGTGGTCCAACCTTAAACCACGCATCAAGGGTTTGTGGTCCAACCTTAAACCACGATTCAAAGGTTTGTGGTCCAACCTTAAACCACACATCAAAGGTTTGTGGTCCAACCTTACACCACGCATCAAGGGTTTGTGGTCCAACCTTAAACCACGATTCAAAGGTTTGTGGTCCAACCTTAAATCACGCATCAAAGGTTTGTGGTCCTACCTTAAACCACGCATCAAAGGTTTGTGGTCCAACCTTACACCACACATCAAAAGTTTGTGGTCCAACTTTAAACCACGCTTCAAAGGTTTGTCGTCCCACCTTAAACCACGAGTTCCAAAAGTTTGTGGTTCAACTTTAAATCACACTTTATTCATCTTATTTTATTTTACTTATTTTATTCTCGTCTTTTGTTTTATTTTATTTTATTTTTCTCTTGCGTAAAGCCAACTTTCGCTTGCCTTCCGCTGACAAATTTAGGTGTCTCTTGTCTTTGAAGGGAACCTCTTCGAGCTCCTCTTCAAAGAGGGGCAGCTGTTGACACCTAAATTTTGTCAAAATCATTTAGGGTTGTATCGCAAAAAAGTTAGGGTTTAATTCTTAACCCCTAAGCCAAAAATATTCTTATCAAATTCCATGGCATATAGACATTAGGTGCATTTATGTTAATAGGGCCTATTAGAGTATATTTTCCTTGTTTATTTTTTTAAAAAAATTAAATTAAAAATTATTAAAAAAAAAAAGAAGGGAGAAAAGATGAGGCCAGCGTTATTCAACGCTGACCCACTTTCTCTTCCCCCCAGGCCAGCGCGCCTTTAATCCTTTCTTCCCCCAAGCATCTTCAACGCTTCTGGAAGCAAAAGCAAAAAGAACAGAGGCCAGAACGAAGCCAGACGCAGCAGCAGGAGCAGAAGCGACAAGGAGTAAGCGGACAATCGGAAGCGACAAAGCAGAAGAAAGGGGACGCCTTGAGGATTCTATGGACTGATCCATTGTTTAGACAATGGAAGATCGATGATTCTACAGTGAAAGGTTGGCTTATCAATTCTATGGACCCAGCCTTGATACCAAACTTTATTCGGTTTCCTACTGCCAGAGCCGTATGGGATACTATCGCAGCGACCTTTTTTGATGGATCTGACATCTCCCAAATCTATGATGTTAAGAGGCAGGTTTCTCGATTGAAGCAAGGCGGTGGACCCATCGAGAAATATTACAATGATCTTCAAGGGCTCTGGCATGAGATTGATTTCCGCCGTCCTAATCCTATGCAATGTCTGGCCGATATTCTGAGGTACAATGCCATTGTCCATGAAGATCGAGTTTATACTTTTTTAGATGGTCTTGATGACAACCTGGATAATGTTCGTGCTGATGTTCTGAAGATGGATCCATTTCCTACTCTTGAGCAAGCTTATGCCCGAGTCAGGCGAGAGGTCACCTCTGGTTCTGCCATGGTGTCACAGCGAAGCAAGGGTAATCAGTTAGTGCTTTCTGCCCGGGGACCTCGCCCTAAACCTGGTATGCCAATTCAATCCGAGGGATGCTCTCACTATGGGAATCCTAAACATACAGCAGCATCTTGTTTTAAACTACACAGTTATCCAGACTGGTGGGATGATTTTCAGACCAAGAAGAAGAAATCAGGCTCCCAAAAGGGGCGGAATGGAGGGCAAGCCTCATTAGTGACTAGCGGCTTGTCATTAATTCCCATGGAGCCTGAATCTGCTAATGCTGAATCTCTTGAAGGTAATTGTGGGTTTGTCTTTGCTAATGGACATGGTGATGGTCATCATGGGTGGATAATCGATTCTGGCGCTACAGATCATATGACTCCGGAATTTGGTGACCTTCTTACATCTACTACACCACGTCGAGATCATATTTACAATGCTAATGTATATAGCTTTCCTGTGACGGCTGCTGGGTGTGTGTCTATCACACCTTCTCTCACTCTATCTCATACCTTGCTTGTTCCTTCATTGTCTAATCGTCTGTTATCAGTTGGACAGCTTACTAGTGAGTTGAACTGTGTTGTGCTCATGTACCCTGATTTTTGCCTGTTTTAGGACATTCTCACGAAGGAGATAATTGGGCGTGGTACTAAGAGGGAGGGGCTGTATTTCGTGGATGAAATTACTTCTGGACGGACCTATCATTCTCGTGGACAGTTAGCTCAAGAGAAGGAACTTTGGTTATGGCACCGTCGGTTAGGTCACCCATCCTTTGGGTATTTACGGCATTTGTTTCCCAAGTTATTTCATGGTCTATCGAACTCTAGTTTTCAGTGTGATACATGTATTTTGGCAAAGAGCCATCGCACTTGTTTTCCTCCCAGTTTGAATATAAGTTCTACTCCTTTTTCCTTAATTCATTCTGATGTATGGGGTGCGTCTCCTATTACTACTGTATCTGGGTTTCGATGGTTTATCATCTTTGTTGATGATTGCACACGTATGACTTGGCTATATTTGATGAAACATAAGAATGAGGCTGAAGCTATCTTTTGGACTTTCCACCGTATGATTCAAACTCAGTTTGGGGCCAAACTTCAGGTTCTCAGGTCTGATAATGGTGGCGAATACTTAAGTAAACCTCTTGCAGCTTATTTTCAAGAACATAGTTTGATACATGAAACTTCTTGCCCTCAGACTCCTCAACAGAATGGTATTGCTGAGCGCAAGAATAGCCATCTTCTTGAAACCACTCGAGCACTCTTGGAGGGTAGCCATGTTCCCCATCATTTTTGGGATTCTGCAGTAGTCACAGCTGCTTATTTGTTGAATCGCATGCCTTCCCGCATTCTGAGCTATCGCACGCCAATGCAAGCACTTGCTGCCCATGTGTCTCTTCCTTCGGTTCTTACATTGCCTCCTAAGGTGTTTGGGTGTGTCGCTTATGTCCATCTTCACAAAAATCAGCGGACCAAACTTGACCCTTGTGCAGTCAAATGTGTGTTTCTTGGTTATGGCCCTTCTCAGAAAGGGTATCGGTGTTATGATCTAGCCAGAAAGCGCACGTATGTCACCATGGATGTAACATTTATAGAGACAGAGTCCTATTTTCCTTCCCCCCAGTGTTCTGTTCAGGGGGAGACTAGTTGTAGAACCAGACATTGGTGAGAGGTAGGAATTGCAGGAGCGACAACCAGACATTGGTGGGAGGTAGGAATTGCAGGAGCGACGGATGGGTGCGCACGGCCACATGATTTTGAGGCTGCACGTGATTCTGAGGCTGCTGAGGCTGAAGATTTTGAGCTACTGCCGCATGATTATGAGGCTGCACGATCAGACAACACTGAATTACTGTATGGATCCAAACAGGTGTCAATAGATACACAGCTGCAACAGCCCTTCTCGTCTTCATCCTCTTCCCCCTCTTCAGTACCACTCCAAGCTCCTGAGAATGTACCTGAGGTAAGTACTTCTACTGTACTTGATTCTTTTGAAAATACTGATGTGCTTACTAGTTATAAACTACCCGATAGACATAATAGGGGTAAACCACCGAATCGATATTCTCCAGATGTAGAGGACCGTCGGTCTCGATATTCTATTGCAGACTATGTGTCTGCCAAGAGGCTGTCCACACCACTACAAGCCTTCGTGTTTACGTTTTCCTCAGTTCAAGTTCCAAACAGAGTTGAAGAAGCCATGAAGGATCCAAAATGGCTTCAAGCGATGGAGGCAGAGATGGAGGCGTTGAAGAAAAATCGAACTTGGAAACTTGTGGAACTACCAAAGGATAAAAAGCCGGTTGGATGTAGGTGGGTGTAGTCAAACATAAGATAGACGGCACTATTGAGAGGTATAAGGCGCGACTGGTAGCTAAAGGGTATACACAGACTTATGGGGTGGATTATCAAGAAACATTCTCTCCAGTTGCAAAGTTAGATACTATAAGAGTGTTGTTATCTCTGGCTGCAAACTTGGACTGGCCTTTGCATCAATTTGATGTGAAGAATGCATTTCTTCATGGAGATTTAGAGGAGGAGATCTATATGGAGCTTCCACCTGGATATCGATGTGCAGATAAGCCAAACATGGTTTGTAAGCTAGAAAGATCATTGTATGGATTGAAGCAGTCCCCTCGTGCATGGTTTGGTCACTTTAGCTCAGCTATGAAAGGGTATGGATACTCCCAAAGTAACTCAAATCATACTTTATTCTTAAAAGGTGCTCAAGGAAGAATGACAATTCTTATCATATATGTAGACGACATGATTATTATAGGCAATGATAGTACAGAGATTATGAGACTGCAGGAATTATTATCTAGGGAGTTTGAGATGAAGATCTTGGGAGGTCTGAAATATTTCCTGGGAATCGAGGTTGCTAGGTCGAAGGAAGGGATTTACTTGTCTCAGCGGAAGTATGTTCTTGATCTTTTGACCGAAGTTGGCATGCTAGATTGCAAGCCTGCAGACACTCCTATGGTACAAAACTGTAAGCTTGGAGAGTACCCTGATCAAACGCCTACTAATAAAGAGAAATACCAAAGGTTAGTAGGTCGATTGATTTACTTATCACATACACGTCCTGATATTGCTCATGCAGTAAGTGTGGTGAGTCAGTTCATGCATGCACCTAGTGAGGATCATATGAGTGCTGTGTGGCGCATCATTCGATATTTGAAGTCAGCCCCAGGAAAGGGGTTGCTATTTGCAAAGAATGGCCACCTTGAAATAGAAGGTTACACAGATGCAGATTGGGCTGGAAGTGTGACAGACAGGAGGTCTACATCTGGGTATCTTACATTTGTGGGAGGCAACCCAATTACATGGAGAAGTAAGAAACAAAAGGTTGTAGCTCGGTCTAGTGCAGAAGCTGAATTCAGAGGTGTAGCAAAGGGGTTATGCGAACTTCTATGGCTTCGGAAGCTGCTAACTGAGCTCGGGTATCCACCGGGTTCGGAAATCAAATTGTTTTGTGATAATAAAGCAGCCATAAACATTGCTCATAATCCAGTTCAGCATGATAGAACCAAACATGTGGAGATTGACAGACATTTCATCAAAGAGAATTTGGAGGCAAAAGTGATCCAGTTACCATTTGTCAAGTCTGAAGACCAGTTAGCTGATATATTGACAAAGGCTCTGTCAAGTAAAGAATTTCATTGCTCACTTATCAAGTTAGGTATCAAAGACATCTTTGCACCTACTTGAGGGGGAGTGTGGTCGTGAGCTATTTTAGCCTATTTGTTAGGCATTTTTTATTATATATATTTTTCCTAGTATAGAATCCTTCCTATTGTATATCTTCTAATTAGGGTTGTCATATGTCCTATATATATAACAGGATTGAGCATTGTAAATGTACAGAAAAAATATTCATTGAATACAAAAAGGAGAGTCTTTTTCTACACACAGCAGCACTGGGGAGGCTCGTTGATCGTCCAGGGTAGCGCGTCACGACCAAGAAGTGGCTCGACGATCCGAGACAACAACAGCAGCAACGTCGCTCAAACAGGAAGCGGCAAATGCGATCATCGTCAGGGGATGGCAAGTCAGCGAGCAGCGCGGGGTTGGAGGTCGTCATGTTAGAGGGTAGCGGCAGCCGAGTCGGCTCAGCAGTAGGAGCAGGGACGATGTCAGGCTTGGCAAAGTAGGGCATGACGGCAGGGAAAAGCCACACCAGGCTCGGTGTCATCGTGGGATTAGTGGTTGGCGTCGCGGTGAAGCATAGCCACAAGAGGCTAACCAAGGGGGAACTGCCGTAGAGGGTCTCTGCCAAGGTTTGGCTGAGAGACTCCTTTTCTATCTTTCTTGCGTGTGTTGCTCGTGTCTCTTCTGAATTATGATTGCTGAACTCGAACCAAGAGGCATAACCATCTATATATCTTGTTAACCTAGGTTTATCTCAATTAGTGTTTGCGGAAGCGTGATTTGTTTTGTAAGTGAGTGAGTGATTTAGTGAGTGCAAGTGTTGGTACGTGGACTTGGAGCAACAATAGAACATAACTTTTGATAGTGGAAGACAATAGAACATAACTTTTGATAGTGGAAGACAAGTAGGGAGCAAAGAAGACAAAAGGAGCATTGTATTATGAAGGCTTGTACAAGGGACTTAGTTTTTTCTTCTGACGGGCAGATCCTTCAAGTGGAAAGGGGTTGGCTATTTATAGCCCTCTTCCACTGCCATTAAGGAAAAATCTAAAGCATGTTACGTAGATATTTTTCTAGATTTTTCTATATATATCACATTAGTCTTTTAGAAATATCATAGATATTTTCTTGAAACTCTTCTAGAAATATCTTAGATATTTCTCACAACTTTCTAGACTATTCATATAAATATCTATTCTCCAAAGATCCCGAGCATGCTAGAAACTTCTAGAAATTGAATCACTATTTCAACACTCATCCTTAATCCAATTTCGTGGAACTCCAAGCATGTTTCTTAACATTTCGAACTTGACCAGCGGTAGTGCTTTAGTGAATATGTTCGCAACTTGATCTTCGGTCTTGCAATATTTGAGCTCGATCTCTCCATTATTTTGCACTTCACAGATGAAGTGATATTTGATGTCTGTGTTTGGTTCTTCCATGGAAGATAGGATTTTTTGATATGGCGATCGCGGACTTGTTGCTGCAAAATATCGGAGTTGATTCCATCTGTGCTTCTCCAATGTCTTCTAGAATTCTTCGAAGCCATATTGCTTGACTAGTAGTCATAGTAGCTGCGATGTATTCAACTTCTGCAGTAGATTGTGCCACTGAGTCTAGTTTTTTAGATGCCCAAGAGAATATTTCGGAGCCCAGTGTGAATGCACAGCCAGTGGTGCTCCTCCTTTCGTTAGCTGATTCTACCCAGTAACTATCGGTGTAGCTAATGAGCTTAGCAGTTGAACTTGGCCGGTACCAAATGCCATAATCTATCGTTCATCGTAAGTATCTTAAAATTCTCTTGGCAGCTCCAAAGTGAATTTGACTCGGACTTTGCATGAATCATGATAGTAGACTTGTTGCATACATGATGTCTAATCGTGTAGCAGTGAGATATAATAGACTGCCAATCAGACTTCTGTAGAGGGAGGCGTCGGCTTTTTCTGCTCCATCTTCCTTTAATAGTTTCTCATTTGTCACGAGCAGTGTCGCAACTGTTTTGCAGTTATTCATCTTGAATTTCTTAAGGAGGTGCTCAACATATTTCTTCTGTGAGATAAAAACTCCTTTATTGTGGTTGATCTCGATGCCAAGGAAGTAGTGCATCAAGCCCAAGTCCGTCATCTCAAATGTCTTCATCATTTCTTCTTTGAATTCTTAAATCATCTTTTCATTGTTCCCTGTATATATAAGATCATCCACATATAGAGAGACAATGAGAGTGTCGAGGTCTTGATGTAGAGCATTGGCTCGCTCATGCTCCTCCTGAATCCTTGCTTGGTAAAGTATTCATCCATTCTGCTATGCCACGCTCATGGTGCTTATTTTAACCCATAGAGGGCCTTCTTGAGCTTGAGGACTTTTTCTTCTTGGCCTTTGATGATAAAGCCTCGTGGTTGTTCTACATGGATTTCTTCTTGAAGATATCCATTTAGGAATGCGGACTTTACATCTAGTTGATGAATCTTCCATTTCTTTTGTGTTGTTAGGGCTATGAGTGCCCTAGTAGTATCAAGGTGAGCAACAGGAGTTTTAGTATAGTCAATACCTAGTTGTTGCAAGTATCCTTTCGCCACGAGCCTTGCCTCATGCTTCTGAATTGATCCATCTGTATTGAGCTTTCTCTTGTAAACCCACTTGATGCCAATGATTTCTTTGTCGTCAGAGCGATCAACGAGCTCCCACGTTTCATTCTTCTCTATCATCTTGATTTCTTCCTTCATGGCCTTAATCCAAACTTCTTCTTTGGCAGCCTCTTCATAGTTCTCTGGTTCTAAATGTTCAAAGTTGCATGCTTTATAAACTTTTCTAAGAGATATTACCCTTAAAATAGGAGATTCTGAAGTAGATTCTTCTTGCATTGCGCCAAGAGAGGATGGTGGTGTTACGTCTTGAGTGGTTGAATCTGGCACTTCACCTTCTTCTTGTGATGTTGAATCCTCTCGAGCAAGTTGTACGTCTGGCAAGGTGACATACTTCTTCTTAATCTTTTTGTCCTCCCAGTTCCAGGTGACATTCTTGTCAAACTCGACGTCTCGACTGATCATGAGCATCTTAGTTCTTAGGTTGTAGACCCAATAGCCTTTTGATTGGTCACTATAGCCGAGGAAGATTCCATTTTCCATCTTCTCATCGAGCTTGCTCCTCTTTTGAGCAGGAATGTGGACGTAACATATGTAGCCAAACATCTTGAGATGCTTCGCTGAAGGCTTCCGTCCGCTCCATGCTTCAACCGGAGTTTTATTTTGGACTGCTTTAGTTGGATATATGTTTAAGATGTATACCGTCATATAGACTGCTTCTGTCCAAAACATGTTGGGAAGGCATTTCTCCTTTCGCATAGACCTTGCCATCTCCATGACGGTTCTATTCTTCCTTTAGGCTACTCCATTTTGCTCCGAGGCGTAGCCAACAATTAGTTGATGATGGACTCCTTCATCTTCATAGAATTTATTGAACTCCTTTAAGTTGTATTCCGTGCCTCTGTCGCTCCTTAGGACTTTAATTCTGCGGCCACTTTGATTTTCAACGTGGTTCTTGAATTTTCTGAAAATAGAGAAGACCTCCAATCTTTCTCGAAGAAAGTAGACCCACGTCATTCTTGTGTAGTCATCGATGAACAGGATGAAATATTTATTTTGACTAAGTGTGAGGATCCTCATTGGATCACACACATTTGTATGCACTAGCTCCAATGGCTTCTTAGCTCTCCATGCACCTCTAGATGGGAAGGACTGTCTTTGTTGTTTTCCAAGCAGACAGCCTTCACAAACATCTAAAATTTCTAAAATAGCTGGACTATCTCTCATCATATTTTTTTTGATGGAGAACTTTTAACCTAGCGAAGTTGAAGTGGCCAAATCTTCGATGCCAAAGCCATGAATCATCAAGTTGAGCTTTCCTGGCTATATCTCTGATATATTTCCATATAATAGGAAAATTCCTATTCTCCATTTTAACAGAGGCAATGATATTTTTATATTTATCATAAATAATGCAGGTATCCTCTCTAAAGGATAGAGAATAACCACTTTGTATCATTTGGCCCACGCCCAATAGATTTTGAGCAAGACTGGGGACAAGATATACATTATGAATATATTTTGGGCCTTTATTTGTTTCAACAGTGATAGTGCCTTTTCCTTTCACTTTGACCAATGTGCCATGACCCAATTTCACTTGGGATTTCACCGATGTATCAATATCGGTGAATATAGATTCGTCCCCCGTCATATGATTGCTACACCCACTATCAATGTACCATGTATGTGTATCATCAATTTTTTTTTATTATTTGCTACTTGGCCTGCATAGAATGTGTTGTCTTCACTTTCTTTTTCTTCAACATAGTTGGCTCGATTATTTATTTTCGAGTGACAATATTTTTCTACGTGGCCATATCTTTTACAAAAGCGGCATTGTGGTTTATTTCTAAACCAGCAATCTTTCTCCATATGATAAGTATTCTTGCAAATACCACAAGGTGGGTATTTTTCCTTTTGGATAGTTTCTCCTCTTTTACTTTTCCATGAGCTCCTTCCACCATTTTTAGATGGATGAGACCGTATATTCATTTTAGATTGAAAGGCACTTTTAACTGAATCTTCATCTTGTGCCATTAGTCTTTTCTCATGTGCTTCTAGAGAGCCAATTAATTCACTTATTGACAAGGTTGTTAAATCTTTAGTTGCTTCTATAGTTGTCACAATAGGATTGTACTTTCTAGTACAATCACTAGCATTTTTTCTACGACCCTTTGATCAGCGATTTCATCTCCATAGGCTCTCATTTGATTAACTAGTTCTTTTAATTTCCCACAGTATTCTTGAATGGTCTCATTTACTTTCATTTTAGAATTCTCAAATTCTCTTCTTAGAGTTTGAAGCCGAATAGTGCATACCTTTTTTTATCCTTGGAATTCTTCTCGCTGTGTTTCCCATGCCTTCTTTGCCGTCTTTGCCCCAATTATCCTCAGAAATACTGTTTCCGAGAGTGCTTGCTGAATAACACATAGTGCCCTTGCATCCTTTTGTAGTTGATCTTTTGGAACGCTTGCACCTTCTTGTGGAGCCTCATAACCCTTTTCCACGATGTCTCATAAATCTTGGGCCATCAAGAAAGTAGTCATTTTAATCTCTAATAGTCGCAGTTATTCCCATCGAAAATAGGAATGGGAAATGAGGATGATGCAGAGTTGGCCATAGTTTAGTTGTTGGATGGTTGAATGGGTAGTTTTAGGAACAGGTGGTTCGGACAAACACCCAATACCAGCCAAAAACGTGGCTCTGATACCGATGTTAGTGTTTGCGGAAGCATGATTTGTTTTGTAAGTGAGTGAGTGATTTAGTGAGTGCAAGTGTTGGTACGTGGACTTGGAGCAACAATAGAACAGAACTTTGATAGTGGAAGACAAGTAGGGAGCAAAGAAGACAAAAGGAGTATTGTATTATGAAGGCTTGTACAAGGGACTTAGTTTTTTCTTCTGATGGGCATATCCTTCAAGTGGAGAGGGGTTGGCTATTTATAGCCCTCTTCCTCCGCCATTAAGGAAAAATCTAAAGCATGTTACGTAGATATTTTTCTAGAGTTTTCTACACATATCACATTAGTCTTTTAGAAATATCATAGATATTTTCTTGAAACTCTTCTAAAAATATCTTAGATATTTCTCACAACTCTCTAGATTATTCATCTAAATATCTATTCTCCAAAGATTTTGAGCATACTAGAAACTTCTAGAAATTGGATCACTATTTCAACAATTTCACTATTGTGGGCTTAAATTAAGTATTTTCCAATGTGATGGGCTCGAATAACCTAAGGCTAACTTATAATTAAACTTCAATGGGCTAAATTAAGCTAAAATTGGCCAACTAAGGCCTTTTTCCCCTTATGAATTTGGGCCACTACTCCTTCCCCTTGCTAGGCCGAGTTTTTGCCTCTTGTCGCGGGTCGAACTTGCTCAATTAGAACTCAATATCATTCCTCGTCAGTCCAATGCATCATGCAATTAAACTATACAATTATAAACTATATGCTATGTAATTTAACTTTAGTATTTTTGTTTAGGGGTTAAATTATTAATTCCTAATTTTATATGTAATTAATTTCTAAATGGTTAGCTAAAATTTATGTATCAATAGCACATGAAAAACATTATGAAATGTGAGGGCAGATGAAAAGCTTGATGGATTATGTTCCAGCTATAGCCGTAAAAAAACCATATGTAATTTTGATTTATTTATTTCTTATACATGGACTATAGGTAAAATAGAGTTTTGAACAACCTGTCATATGATTGGTTGCTCCAAAATCAAGAATCCATGGAGTAATTTGGTGTGAATTTTCTATTAGGAAAGCAGTAGAAAGACAATTACCTTTCTTGGCTAAAGAATAAGATGGATTTAGAGAAGGTTGTGGAGGTTGAAGGAATATGTATAGGTGTTCTAACTGTTTCTTTGTGAATGAAACCGAATATGACTTGATTTTCTCTTTCCTCATTTATTGCTTAAAATGCATGACCATCACAACTTCTCCTTCTCTTCCAATCTTCTTTTTTCCAATTATGCGGTTTCCCGTGAATTTTTCAACAAGTCTCTTTGGTATGCTATGGCTTATTGCAATGTTTACATCATGGTTTCTTCATCCTGTCTTCCTTGGAATCAGGCCCGCAAGATACAAGTGTAGAATTTTCGGATATAGAGTTGGCACTTGTTTCTAGATCACATAGCATGATTCGCCTCCAAGATTCCTTCCTTCTAATTTCGGAGAAAACCTCGCGGATGGATGGTTGAGGTCTTTGACCAGGGATTCTGCCTCTCACCTCATCCAAGCTTCGATTAAGGCTTGCTAAAAACATGTATACTCTTATCATTCTCTTCTCTCTTCATTTGACTCTTGCAATTTGCCAAACTTTCCCCTGTATTATCATAGTATTGAGGGAAAATGTCAATTAAGGACCCAAAGTGGATCTCTTTTTTTAAAAAAGGACCCCAAGTGGATAATGTTTCAATTAAGGACCCAAAGTACCCAAACTAGTCTCAAATAAAGACCCAGCTCACCGGCCGACCAAATGTTCACCGGCCAGCGATCGTGAAACATTTTCCGACGCCCAAATAAGGGCAATTTTGTCTTTTTCTTTCTTTTTTTTCTTTTTCCTTTTCTCTCTTCCCTCTTATGGCCATCGCTAGTGACGTTCGCCAACCTCAAGCAAGGGCCGCCCTCGCCGGCATCGGGCGACGGTCGCTCTCGCCGGCGTCAGGCGACGGTCGCCGTCGCCTAGGCGGGCAAGAGTCGCCCTCGCCCTCGCCAGATCCGGCGAGGCTAAGGGCGGCCCGATGCCAGCAAGGCCGAGGGCGGCCCTCACTGCAACCCTCACCAGCCCAGGCGAGGGTGGCTCTCGCCCGCCTAGATCCGGCAAGGGCCACTCTTGGCCTCACCAACCCAAGCGAGGGTTACTCTCGCTAGCATAGGGCGAGGGTCACCCTCGCTAGATTCGGTAAGGGCAACCCTCGCCTGGGCTGGTGAGGGTTGCGGCAAGGGCCACCCTCGGCCTTGCCGGCGTCGGGCAAGGGTCGCCCTTGTCGGCGTCGGGCGAGGGCCGCCCGCCCAGGCGAGGGCCGCCCGCCCAGGCGAGGGCCACCCTCGCCCGCCCAAGCGAGGGCGGCCGTCGCCCGACTCCGGCGAAGGCAGCCCTCGCCTAAGGCCGGCGACGTCGTCGACTATAGCCACAAGAGGGAAGAGAGAAAGAAAAAGGAAAAAGCAAAAAAAGAAAGAAAAAGACAAAATTGCCCCTATTCCGGTGCCAAAAAATGTCTCACGGTCGCCGGCCGGCGAGCTGGGTCTTTATTTGAGACTAGTTTGGGCATTTTGGATCCTTAATTGAAACATTATCCACTTGGGGTCCTTTTTTGAAAAAAGAGACCCACTTTGGGTCCTTAATTGACATTTTCCCTAGTATTGATCTAATTCCTGTCACAAAGTCACCATTTCATTGTAGTAAACAATGACCTCACAATCTCCTTGCTTTGATTTTCATAGCTTTGTCTTCAGTTCATAGATTTGGGAAGAATTTTCCAAATCATAATATGTTTCTCTCTCAATGTCCCACACCTTTGGCGGTTGGGAGGAATAGATGCGGTTTCCCAATTGCTGGCTCCATAAAATTAGTCAACGGGGCAATTACTGACGAGTTCTCGGATATCCTAGTCTTCCAGTACGGATTACTTTTTGTTGGTTCCTTCACCTCGCCTATCGAGTAGCTTAGCTTCCCTTTGCCATCAATTGCTAGTTTCACAGATTGGGCGCACTCCATTCAATCGGTGAACTATTAATAGCATGTTGGAATTCTGGGAGAATTGCTCTCCACCACTGCTCGATTGTGCAAAGTGATTAGTTGGATTGTACTCTGGCACTGACACCTAAAGCAATGTCCTTTACTAGCTCCAGTCTTCGCCATTTTCACCATAATAGGAGCTGACTTCAAAACCTTAGCTCTGATACTATGCAGATTTCAATGAACAAAAATGGTTATTTTTGTTTTTTATTGCTTATTAGACTTTCAGAGAACAGAACGTATAAATAGGGCCTAAGACAGCTAAAAGATACAAAGAAAATAAGAGCAGATATAGTAACTAATTTCCTATTTTCTAATTCTAGTGATCTACTTCCTAATTCTCAAATAAAAGGAAATAAAATAAATGAAAACAAAATAATTTCATATCCCGAGATTTTCTCCTAATTCTTCGACACCTCCAAGCCCCATAAGACGATGGTTGATTGAGTGACTGAGTGGAATGCAAATGATACTGAACAAGTCCAATTCAACGCTAAAGCTGTGAACTTGCTTTGTTGTGCTATTGACGCTGAAGAATATGGGAAAAGTTAAAAGTAGCTTATAAAGGGACAGGTAAAGTCAAGAAGTCTAAGATGAGCATGCTCACTCACTCGTATTAACTTTTCACTATAAATGATGACGAGTCTAGTGTCAATTACCATATTCATAATGCAAGTACGTGCTATATAAGATCGTTTCGAAAACTAAACTAAAAGTGAAACTGAAAGACATTGCTACAAACACAAAGGAAAAAGACTCGAGACAAAAATTTGACAGTTTTGACATAGCTTGAGTGTCCGTGCTCCTTCTGCATTCCCTCTTTTTATAGACCTTGAATCCCGTTCAACGGTTATCAAACTTCTCGACGCAAACCTCCAATCATTCAACTGCTCCCGTGTCTCCGTTATTTTTTCTACCTCCACGAGCTTTGACAGCTGCCCTGTTTCCGAGACTTCCTCATTGGACCGCTCCATCGTGCTTGAATCCGCTCGCACTCAGCAACAGTTCCCGCTTTTGAATTCAAACAAGTTGAACTCCTGTTCCAAGCCCTTGGTAGATTGAACAGCTTTTACAGGATCTAGGTCAGGCCCGGACTTCTCATTTTTTATATAATCCATTCCTTCTGTCTTTGACCTAATACATGAACAATTTCCCTCTTTAACTGACTGATCATGCTACGCAATTTTTCCATAAGAGAAAAGCACTATTATCAAATAGATGAAAACGTTTCCTTGACTATATTTTACACAGTAATTGAAGCTGATGGCAACATATCAGCCAAAAAGGGGTGGCATCCAGCATAATTCTTTAAAGCAGGAACTTTCTGAATCTTGTTACGTGTAAAACCAACTCAAAGAAACAGGTACGCATCTTCAATCTTGAGACGCACGGCATGATTAATTTGAACTCATTTCTGGTGGTGCTCCCAATGGAAACTGAAAATGCAAGCCTTCGAATTCTATACAAACTACAGCTGAATAACAGCTAAATGTTTTTTCCCAGGTACTATCTTCCATGCTTTGCAGATACCTCCTCCTATATTCATACAGTTGAAACTATCGTTGCCCTAGAGATCAATAAATCAGCCCATGCTCATGAAGATCATGACTATTATTAGTCTATATTGATCTCCAATAGGACTAATTTATTAGTCTATTCCATGTTTTGCAGATACCTCCTATATTCATAAGGTTGAGACACTCGTTGCCATACAGATCCATGAATCAGCCCATGCTTGTCGAGATCACGAAATTATTAGTCTGTATGATCTCTAGTGGGACGGTTAAACTGTAGGTTATTCATGCACTATAGCATAGCCTCCAGCCATTACAACATATGCATATAAGGTAATCTCCCTACAAGGCCCTGCACAAGACGTCAAAACATGGGGCAAGACATGTGAATAACCATAACTGTTAAGTTTAGTTGGGAATGCAGTGCAATCAAACCCGGTAAAATTGGGCATTGATCCGGATCAAGGAAAAGATATATTTTACACCTTACAGTCACAAGAAGCTGGAGAAAACGAGGTGAAGGTCATAAAAGGATATTATTCATGTCAATTGAATAAGCAAACCATTTCCAGGCAACACATAGGTAATTTCAAATTCAAGTTGGCTTACCTTAAGTGATGGTGCAATAGCAGCAGAGATCAACCTCAGGTCAACCCTCAATAAGAGGTTACTGGCATAGGGCAGTTGAACAATGTGCAATCTCAAGGATCCAGAAACTGCCTTGCATTTCATTGAGGCCTTCCCTGTGATCACAAAGCTAGGAAGCCCATACCATCTGGCATTGCTAAGAAGCCTTTCAATAAAGCGGCAGTAGAATCAACATAAAACGCATTTATCATTACGAAGGCAACAGGTTATAAACCTTTGCCTTCAATTTTCTTTCCGGACCAAAGAACTTCAATCCCGATAACACTAGGTCTGCTGTCTTCTTCTGCATGTGTTCAACCAGCATGTCGTCGTATACAATCACATCTGATTCTTTTAAAAGCTTGTGTTCTTGCATACTTGAAAATACTTTTCTAGCTTCTTCTATTGTCCCGTCTTTACACAATCCAGAGATGACAGCAGAGTATGCAACATCAATAGGAGGGAAGCCCTCTTGCACCATCTCATCCAGGACTTCAACCACTTTCTCAGCCTGCCCTGACTTACTCTCATGGAGAATCGTCAGAGAGTATTTAAACCCCATGGGTCCACTCGTGATATTGGCCAGGCAATCACGAACAAGCATCATAGTAGCATCAATCTTGCCTATTTTGCTAAGTCCTTTAGCGAGAGCACGATATGCATCTACAGTGGGAAGACTGCACATTCCCATTATCTTATTATAACATGTGCATGCCTCTTTTATTTCCCTGATTGCAACAAGACATTCAATGGCAATACTGTAAGTCAAGGAATCAGGCTCGATTTGGGTGTTCTTCATTTAATCAAACAGAGACATTACCAATTTCACATCCCCAGACTTTTTCAAAGCCCCCATCAAGATATTGTAGATCGACACGCTGCAGTAACCTTTTACTTTCAATTCCCTGAAAACATCTAAAGCTATTGGCATCCTCTCTTCCTCACAAACAAAAGATGAGAAAAAACTGGAGAGATCATTTATCACGGAAAAACCAAACTTCTCCATCTGCATCAGCAACTTGCTGAAATCCTCCGTTCTTCTCATCTCGGCGTAAGAAACCAGAATGGGATTGACTGTCCCAAAATCTGGCTGGAGATCCTCCTGCAACGTTATAAAGAAAAGCTTGTGAGCCTTATCAACCTGCTTGACATTACACAAGCCTTCAATGAGAGAGTTATAGATCCGCAAGTCAGCTCGATACCCTGAGTCAATTGAATCCTTCAACAGGCCGCAAGCATATTCAACTTTGCCACCTGCAACAAATGACTCGACTAACACGCCTTAAATCGCCCGATCAATCAAATATCCTTTTGCTTTCATCTCCTTAAATAGCTCAATGGCCTTGTCCATTCTCTTTCCTTTACACAATCCCGTAACCAAGGTTCCATACGCCATAACATCAGCCTTGACACCATCTCTCTTCATTTCTTCCCACACCCGTCTACATCCGTCTAAATTTCCTTTCAAAACCAATATCTTAACCATTGCCGTGTATGCAAAATCATCCGGTTTGCACAAGTTTGCTCTCATTTTAGGCAAAATCTCCATCATTTTATTTATCCTCCTCGCCTTACACAATCCTTTTATCAAGATCATGTAAGTGACACGATCCTCAACCAGCCCGTCATCCCTAAAATCATCGTAAACTGACAATGCCAGATCCAAATAATCAGTCCTCACCAACCCATCAATAATTTTGTTATACAAGAACACACGTGGCTTCACGCCGAACTTCTTCATCTTCTCATACACATAGTAAAGCCTCAATCCCCTATTGGCATCCGCATGCATCCTAATCAAAATCTCGAACTGCTTCTCACTAGGCGGCTTCCCCTGCAAGTCCATCAACTCGGGCAGCTGGTCAGCTGGTCAGAACTTCTTGTTCCTATTCAAGCAATAAGCAAGTGCATTTTAGGCAGCATAGTTATGCGTATAACCCTTTTGCCTACCTGCCCAAGCAAATAACTTGGAGGCAACCGCGGGGTTATTTTCCGCCTTGAGCACCTCCGCAACGAGGCCAGGTGTCACGCGGCGGAGCTTGCCGAGCTCGGCGACGACGGGCGGGCCCCAGTCGCCGCGGTTCCGGCTGAACACATCGACGATGAACCGGGCGATCGGAGAGAGGCGGCAAGGGAGGAGGGAGGCTCCGGCGCCACGGGCCGAGACCGGAGGGGGCTGCGGTGGTCTGGGTCCCATTTGTGGAGTTGGAAGGGAGGCGGGGGGTTTGTGGGTCTGGGGCTTTGCCGTGCGGGGATGGTCTTGCGGGAGGAGAAGAGGCCGCCGTAGACGACGGAGCGGTTCTGGGAGGGCTTGCGGTGGTCGTAGAAGAAGTATGGTTTGCAGGGCTTGGGCACCGGAGGGTGGTTGGATGGCATTTGGAGTCTTTTTTGGGGCGTCGCCGCCGTCGGACGGCGGCGAGACGCGCCGCGAGTGTCGATAGAAAATAATGACTGAATTAGAGGGAGAATAGTCTTTTTGGTTATAGCCATTTGCTTCTTCATGTTTTGCAGTTTCTAAAATTGCAATGTGCACCCTATAGTTTGGAGTCCGTTTCAAATGTACCCCTTGAATCTTACTTTTGGCCAAATTCTCACCCATATTTCAATCAAATACTTTCTCGTTAATAGTGTTTGTTGCGGAGGCAAATCCATCCAGCAAATTCGGCAAACTTATATTTTAGGTCCGCCACCGACCATCATTACCATTCAACTGTTTTTCCTCCTCTTGTCTAGTTTGTTTCCTTGTTAATTTTTTTCTTTTCATTTTTCCTTCGTATTAGGATAAATTTTTCGGATTTTACAATCAAAGTAAGGACATTGCAAAGAGTTTTTAAAGATCAAAGGCACGATGGGTGTTTGGTTCAACATTTAGGAAAAGTTTTGGAAAAATACAAAGACTTTTAGATCAAATGTGTTTTTCGAAATGCTAGTAGTATTTGATTGATTGTAAATTTAAAAGTGCATTAAGAAACAACTTTAAATCACACTCTGTAAAGTACTTTTTCTTATAAAAAAAGGGTTAATACCACCAAAAACCCTAAACTGGTATATGTGTGACAATTTTACCATGAACTTTTTTTTTACCATCAAAAACCTCAAACTAGTACACCTGTGATAATTTTAATCCAAATTTTATTTTTACCACTAAAAACCCCAAATTGGTACACTTGTGATAATTTTATCGTGAACATACCATAAAAAACTCTAAATCGATATATATGTGACAATTTTACTCTGAACTAAAATTTTAATATTATTATTTTTTTATTTTTTCGAATTTTTATTAATTTTTTTGTTTTTCCTTTTCTTCTTTTTTTTCATCTTCAACCTTTGGCCGGTCGCCGGACTGGCGACCGGCCAGAGGCGGAAGCGCGCGAGGTCGGCCTCGCCGGCTGCCTGTGAGGGCCGCCCTCACCGGCGTCAGGCGAGGGCGACCCTTGCCTGAGTCGGGTGAGAGCTGCCCTCGCCGGATCTGGTGAGGTCGGCCCTCGCCGGCGTCAGGCGAGGGCTGTCCTCGCCAGCCTAGGCGACGTTGGCCCTCACCGACGTCAGGCGAGGGCTGTCCTCACCCGCCCGGGCGAGGGCTGTCCTCACCCGCCCAGGCGAGGTCGGCCCTCGCCGGCGTCAGGTGAGGGCTATCCTCGCCAAACTCAGGCGAAGGCCGCCCTCGCTAGATCCGGCAAGAGCCGCCCTCGCCCGACTCAGGCGAGGGCCGACCTCACCTGGGCTGGCGAGGACAGCCCTCGCCCGATGCCGGCGAGGGTCGGCTTGGGCTAGTGAGGACAACCCTCGCCCAACGCCGGTGAGGGTCGACCTCACCAGATTCGGCGAGGGCAGCCCTCCCCCGACTCAGGCGAGGGTCGCCCGATGCCGGCGAGGGCGGCCCTCGCCAACAGCTGGTGGGCCCGACCTCGTCGGCTTCCACCTCTGGCCGGTCGCCGGTTCGACGACCAGCCAAAGGTTGAAGATGAAAAAAAAAGAAAAGAGAAAACAAAAAAATTAATAAAAATTCGAAAAAATAATATTAAAATTTTAGTTCATGGCAAAATTGTCACATGTGTACCAGTTTGGGATTTTTTATGGTATGTTCAGAGTAAAATTGTCACAAGTGTACCAGTTTGAGGTTTTTTGGAGTATGTTCGGAGTAAAATTGTCACATATGTACCAGTTTGGAGTTTTTGGTGGTAAAAAAAAAGTTCGGGGTAAAATTGTCATACATGTACTAGTTTAGGGTTTTTGGTGGTATTAACCCTAAAAAAAACTCAAAATCGATGAAGGACTTGGCGATCGTCGAGCACATGGCGAGGCCAAATCTAGCCGTTAACAACCTCACCTTAGGTCACCCGACCTTAGGCGATCGTCACTTGGATTCCTCGCGGGACTCAAGTGAGGCTGCCGCCACCAAATCTAGCTCGCCAAGGAAATTGTCCATGGCGGCGATCATGCTCGATTTCCCCATCTTGGGTGGGCCGTAGAGTGGTAGCCTGGCTTCCAGGCTCGGCCTATCCATTGGTAGAAGCCCTTCCCAACCTTGAAGTCGTGGAGGTCTTCCATGATGTCCCTTTTCCTCTTTGGGTTCATGGGCAACTAGAGGTGAGCGGTTTCATGCTCCATACAGGTTCCACCTGGAACTTACTCACGAGGTCAAGTTCTTATTTTTTGAAACCTAAAACCTACCCTACATATGTTGGAACCTAAAAACTACCCTATCACAGGTTCCAGGATTGGTTCTACAATCTATGCAGATTCCACCTATATTATTAATTGAACAATTATAGTGAATTGTCACTTTTAATGACCGTCACTTGCTTCTATAATCTACTAACCACAATTTATATTTAAATACATGAAGATATATAAAACATTAATAAGTCATAAAATGAAAATTCAAATTAGTGGTTCTAGATTATGCACTCATCATCTGACATCATAGAACATCGCAAGATTATGCGAAGACATAAATCAAGATAAAGCACAAAAAACTTGTTTGAGATTTCAAGTTCTAGATTTCAAGTTCTATCTATCTAGAACTTGGAACTAAACCTAAAACCAACTCGTCCAAATAGGTTCTATAATTTTTGGAACCTAGAACCTACACTGCATACATTGGAACTTGGAACCTACAGGTTTTACCGGTCAAGTTCTCGGGTTCAGATTCTATCCTAGAATCATGCTCACCCCTATGGCCAACGCATGGAAGGTGCTCAGGTGCTTGAACGACACTAATTCCCATGGGTGGCCCTGGGAGTAGTTTTTAGAGTTAATGTCACGAAAAATCTCAAACTGATACACTTATGATAAATTTACCTTAAATTAATTTTTTAACCACTAAAAACCTCAAGCTAGTACACCTAGGATAAATTACCCTCCATTAATTTTCGTTAAATTCTACTGTTAAATTTTTGAGTTGAATGACACATTACAGTTGACGGGTGTACCAGTTTAGGGTTTTACCCTCCATTTATCACTGTAGTATCAGATTGTGATTTTTCGTAATATTAATCTAATCTAATGGAACTAAAGGAGGGTAAATTTGTCACAAATATAACAGTTTGAAATTTTTTGTGATCAAAAAATTAGTTTGGAGTAAATTTATCACAAGTGTATCAATTTGGAGTTTTTGATAATCAAAATTAATTTAGAAAAAAATTATCTTAATATAGTAATTTATAATTTTTCGTGATATTAATTCTATTTTTTAAGGTCAGCCCTCGCTCTCAAAGATGAGAACAGTAGCCATTAAAGCCAAATCCATAAGCACAAAAAAGAGCAAGTCTGTACTAACTCGTGTGGGTCCAATTAGCTTCCTCTTGCGCACCTCGTCCGTCTCAAAACCGCACCAAGTGAGACCCATTCATTCGATTTCTTGTATATAGTATTAATATATCCATGTCTCCGCCTTTTGCGGCTTTTGAAAAAAAAAATTGAAAGAAAACATCTCAACCATCACTCCCAAAGTGAAATCTTCAAGTGTAGCCATATTCTTGATGAACATTTCCACGCAATTACAACCGGAAGTGCTGTTCAAACACAAAAAGACAAAAACAATTGGATGTGCTGGTATCGGATTATTCATCGTCGCCATCGAACTCCTTCCCGAGCTACCATGTAAGACGATTGACGTTGACTAAACCACTACGTCAGTAATTTCCGATCAAAATTATAAGGCTCGGGACTGAATTAATACAATTGAAAAGTTTAGGTCTGAATCGGCCATCCTATGATAAGTTCATGTCTGAATCGGCTATCCACAAATTATTTTGTTTGAAGGCAATTTGTGAAGAGGGTGGATTTATGATATTTCATGAAGGCAATTTGTGGAGAGAGAGAGAGAGAGAGAGAGAGAGAGAGAGAGAGAGAGAGAGAGAGAGAGAGAAGGGGGGTTTTGGTGTTTCCTCGAGGGTTTTGATGTTGCATGAGGGCAATCCATGGGGTGTTTCTTGGAGAGAGAGAGAGAGAGCTTGTGTCAGCATCAATGGAAAAAAGTAAGGAGTTGACCGTGAGGACGACTGCACTCGAGCTCGTAAATGACCAAGAAGAGAGTGAGTTTCTGATGTTTCATGAAGCCAATTTGTGGAGAGAGAGAGAGAGAGAGAGAGAGAGAGGTAGGTTTTGATGTTGCATGAAGGCAATCCATGGGGTGGTTTTTGGAGAGAGAGAGAGAGAGAGCTTGTGTCAGCATCAATGGAAAAAAGTAAGGAGTGGACCGTGAGGGCGACTGCGTTCGAGCTCGTAAATGACCAAGAAGAGGGTGGGTTTCTGATGTTTCACGAAGGCAATTTGTGGACAGAGAGAGAGAGAGAGAGAGAGGTAGGTTTTGATGTTTCCTGGAGGGTTTCGATGTTGCATGGAGGCAATCCATGGGGTGTTTTCTGGAGAGACAGAGAGAGCTTGTGTCAGCACAATCAATGGAAAAAAGTAACGGGTTGACCATAAGGGCCACTGCATTTGAGCAAGTAAATGACCAAGAAAGGCCGAGAAAATCGGAAATAGCCCTTCGCAACCCACAACCCCGCTTTCTTTCTTCCATATATACTCTCCAACTCGCTTCCTCAGAAAAACTCACACCCAAAAAGCCCAAATCACCCATTTCTCCCCTCCCTCCACACCCCAGCTCTTCTACATCGTCTCCTTCTTCCAAACCCGGGAGATCTCCTCAGCTTTCACTCACGCAGAATGGCAGAAATGAAGGAGTCTTGGACATCTCTGGCCTCCCTTCTGGGCATCCTGGCCTTCTGCCAGAGCCTCATCCAGGTGGTGATCCCGCGGGAGCTCCAGCTCGCCTCCCTCAAGTTCCTACTCCGGGCCCTCGACTGCTTCTCCTCCTACTGCGACTTCGACATCACCGAGATGGACGGCGTCAACACCAACGAGCTCTACAACGACGTCCAGCTCTACCTCTGCTCCTTCGTCTGCAGCTCCGCCAGCCGCCTCTCCCTCAGTCGCGCCCTCAACTCCAGCGCCACCACTTTCGGCCTTTCCAACAACGACTGCATCAACGACGTCTTTGACGGCGTTGCCGTCCAGTGGGAGCACGTGGTGATGCAGCGCCAGTCCCGGACCTTCTCGTGGCGTCCCCTCCCCGATGAGAAGCGCGGCTTCACGCTCCGGATCAGGAAGCGGGACGAGGACCTCATCCTCGACTCCTACCTGAACGACATCAAGGACAAGGCCAACGACATCCACCACAACAACAAAGAACGCCTCATTTATACTGATTCGCGCAGCGGTTCCCGGGGCCACCCATGGGAATCGGTGCCGTTCAAGCACCCGAGCACCTTCGACACGTTGGCCATGGACCCGGAGAGGAAGAGGGACATCATGGAGGACCTCAGCGACTTTGCGGCCGGGCGGGACTTCTACCAGCGGACGGGCCGGGCCCGGAAGCGGGGCTACCTGCTCTATGGCCCACCTGGTACGGGGAAATCGAGCATGATCGCCGCCATGGCCAATTTCCTCGGCTATGACATCTACGACCTCGAGCTGACCGAGGTGCACTCCAACTCCGAGCTCCGGAAGCTCCTCATGAAGACCAGCTCCAAGTCCATCATCGTCATTGAGGACATTGACTGCTCGGTCAAACTGTCCAGCAGGTCGAAGGCGCCCCAAGCGTCCACGCCTCGGAGGTACTACGACCTCAGCGCGCCTGAGGCAGCGCAGGGGGGCGAGGACGGGAACAACAACACGATCACCCTCTCGGGGATGCTCAACTTCACCGACGGCCTGTGGTCGTGCTGCGGGAGCGAGAAGATCTTCGTGTTCACCACCAGCCACATCGACAAGCTCGACCCGGCATTGCTCCGGAGCGGCCGGATGGACATGCACATCTGCATGAGCCACTGCTCGTACCCGGCGCTCAAGATCCTGCTCCGGAATTACCTGGGAAGCGAGGCCAAGAACCTTGGCGAGGCAGCGGCGAGTTCGCTGCGAGAGACGGTGGAGAAGGCCAAGATGACGCCGGCGGACATAAGCGAAGTCCTGATCAAGAGCCGGAGGAACAAGGAGAAAGCGGTGAGCGAACTTCTGGAGGTGTTGCAGGCGAGGGCGGAGAGGAACGAGAAGTACGGAGGGTTGAGGGAGGAGTGCGGGCTGAACGGGGTGGTGGAGGAGGAGGAAGAAGAGGAGCAAGAGAAGAGGGCTCCGGGGAGACCCAGAGAAGGGAGCGAGGTGAGGACTCTATCTGCAAGAAAGGGGAGGATGAAGAGGAGAAGGCAAAATTAGTGGGGAGACTAATTTGTCCTTTTCTAGTTGCTGTTAAGTTAATTCTCCCTTTTTCTTTTTTTTATTTAGAAATGAAAATAAAAAGGATTAATACCATAAAAAAATCTTTAATTATGCCAACTGTAATATGAATGCACCAAACTTTTTTTATATGGCTAAAATTCCTAAACTTGCATATTGTGACACAAATACCCCAAACTTTTTTAACGTCATGAAAAATCCCAAATGTATGCGAGTATAATAAATATACCTTGGATGGAATTAAAAAAAAAGGTTACATATGACAAGCATGTATAAATTTAAGATTTTTTGTGACATAAAAGGCTTGGAGTATTTGTGTCACGGTGAATAAGTTTAGGATTTTTTATTATAAAAAAATTAAGATATTTATTTCACTATGGTCATGGTTTGAGGTTTCCTTTCCGGTATTTGTCCAAATAAAAAAGCAATATGGCCTGTTGGAAACAGATGGGGATTTTGCTTTGTTGTGTGGGGGGATTTGTCGTTTTCCAGGGCAAATTGGTAAATTGTGGGGTTTATGGACAAAAGGTCAAACGTACGAGTGTCTCATTGGGAACGCTCCAAATTCGTGGCTTGTTATGAAAATGGAAATAAAGTTGCTGACATGTCAGTTTATCCCACTATCGCGGGTGTGCTTTCGTGTGTTTTTTTGTTCTTTTGCATAAGTGGTGTTAACGCCTCTGAATTATTGCTGGCAAATTGAGCATGCATTTTTATTAAAAAAATCGAAAATAATAATAAATAAAAGAAAAGAAGAAAGAGAAAAGAATAATCAACAGGAGATAGGAATTATCACGAAAAACCCTAAACCGGCACAGCTGTGACAATTTTACCCCAAACTATTTTTTTGATCACAAAACTCCAAATTGGTGCATCTATGATAAATTTATCCCGAACTATTTTTTTGATTACCAAAAACCCTAAACTGGTATACTTGTGACAATTTTACCCCAAATTAATTTTTTAATATTATTTTTTCGATTTTATTTATTATTTTTTCTTTCTTTTCTTTTCTTTTTTCCTTTCATCTTCTTCATCTTCAACCTCTAGAAAATCGCCAGCTTGGCGACTGATCAGAGATGAAAGCCGGCGAGGTCGGTCCCTTTGGCCACTAAGGAGGCTCGACCTCGCCGTTGTTGGGCGAGGTTGACCTTGCCCTGCAACGACGAGGTCGGCCTCGCCTAGTGCCGGCGAGGTCGAGCCTCACCAGCAGCCGGCGGGGCAAAGCCCTCGCAGGATCTAGCGAGGCTCAAACTCGCTGGCAACTGGCGAGGTCAAGCCTTGCCAACGGCTGGCGGGGACGAGCCCTTGCTAGATCTGGCGAGGCTCGAACTCACCGGAAAATGGCGAGGGCTCTGTTGGTGGGGCCAAGCCTTTGATAGGGCCAACCTCGCCTACTTCCACCTCTGACCAATCGCCGGACCAGCGACAGGCTAGAGATTGAAGATGAAGAAGATGAAAGAAGAAAAGAAAAGAAAAGAAAGAATAAATAAATAAATAAATCGAAAAAATAAAAAATAATATTAAAAATTAGTTCGGGGTAAAATTGTCACAAGTATACCAGTTTGAAATTTTTGGTGGTCAAAAAAATATTTCAGGGTAAATTTGTCACAGGTATACCTGTTTGGAGTTTTTTATGGTCAAAAAAATAATTTTGGGTAAAATTATCACAGCTGTATTAGTTTGGGGTTTTTTTATGGTATTAACCCTTCTAGTAAAAGGGAGAACAGTCCGGTGAAGAAAACAACAAGAAAAGGACAAAGGTTTTTGGAGTTTTTGAGATTTTAGAGAGAGAGAGAGAGAGGTGTGATGTATCAAAGTCTTTGAGAAGGAACCGTGGGATTGGGAATGGATGTGGTCAATAGGAACATTATACGATCCAATCTTTGATGCACGCGCCATTCAAGTCTACCAAAGTAAATGGGGGAGATATGATCTTAATATAACATCCCCAAATATGTGAGATATACAAATGAAATGTGTAAAGGATATTTTTGTGTAAAACATATATGAAATATATTTTTTATAAACATTTTATCGGTGGGGGTGGATCGTTGGGACGAGAAAATATTACATACAACTATGGTGCCTCGTCACTCATACAATAATGTACTCATTGTGCGACACATGTCAATAATATATTTTTACTTTTTTTTCCTTCTTCTTCTTCTTCCAACAAATCGACTCAACTCATACTCGTAGGCAACTCAACCCTGTGAATTGCCTACCACCACCACTTCATTGCCGTCGTAATCCTCCGTCCATCACCACCTCGTGGCCTTCCACCACCACAACACCATCCTTACTTCCGCCTTCAACTGCCAATGAGATCTCTGTTTCCCCCAACCACTCCCCACAGATCTCCACCACTAAAGCCTCTGCTCTCGGCTGATGGCCCCTCGCCTCCGATCGCCACTAGCCTAGTTGCGGCTCGTCCTTGCCATCTCGAACTCGAGCTCGGCCGGTGAACTTGAGCCTCAGCTTTTGGATCTAAGCTCGAGCGAGCCCTAGATTCGGGATGTATGGCTTAGCTCAACTTCGAATCTAGGTTGAGGTCAACCGGGGTCGATGGCAGCCATAGCTGGATTTTTTAGGTCAACGGCCGTCCCTTGGAGGGGATTCCTGGGAGTCGTCCTCGCTTGGAGGGGAGCTGTTGGGTCACCGGAGGAGGCGGAGGCGGTCGGACAAGAGAGAGCAAAGCTAGGGCTTCTCGGTCGCGAGTCGGGAGGGACGGAGCGAGCAGAGCAGAATCGCCAGTGGAGAGAGAGAGAGAGAGAGAGAGAGAGACTTTAAAACATGTAGGCCTATATTGACACGTGTCGCATAGTAAGTAGACTATTGTATAAGTGATGTGGTACCACATTTATATGTAATACTTTCTCCGTTGGGGCGGGCAAGGTCAAAACCAATCGTCCCATCTTCTCCCTTTCCTTCTTTTTTATCGGCGAAAATTCGCCCCGGATCACGGCACCGTGCTTGGGTTGATCCCTACAGTTGACTGTGATTTAAAGCAGGATATTTGTTCCCCTTGTATTGCAGTTTAGATGTATTTAATGGACACTTTCACCGTCCGGCACTTGGAAGACTTCCCCCTTGTGTACCGAGCCAATAACAAGTACTCGAGTTGACGCTGTAATTACATCAATAAACAGAGCCTTAGCATGAAGAATTTTACTAAATTAGGGTCCTTGAGAACCACCCATTATCAAAATCCTCGTTAGGAAGGCAATCCACAACCCGTTCTGCTGGCCGCCGTTGAATGCTCGAGATTTTGTTCTCTCTGATCCGATGATCTTCGATTTGCTCGAACGGCAACGACCCCTCTTTCTCAATTTTTTTTTCTTTCGCTTGAAGCCTCTTGGCCGAGAAACAAGATCTCAAGCCCTTCCTTGACAATTGATCTTTCTATAGAGATAATGGCGTTTCCTCTCTGCGACTCGGTCCTCCTCACCATCTCTTTTTCAAAAAGGGGTCCATGCAACTCGCTCCTGGATTTAACAACCTATTTTAAAGCCTTTTTAAACTGGGATTTACCTGGTGATTATTATAAAAAAAATTTAACGTTTTTTGTAATATTTTTTGCCTTACAGGTGTCTCGTTTATAAAGGGTCAAGAGCTTGACCCCTTCAATCTACTCTCTCATCCATCCATCGAGAACGGCAGGTGTGTGCAGGGATGTTCCCAGTCCTTAGACAGTCTTAGACGTTTGAGACAGATCATTTAATTTACTGCGTTTTATTAATAAGTGTATTATTTAACAAGTTGAGAAATCGTCACAAGCCATTATCCTCACCGTGTACCGTTCGATTAAGATCGCTTGCTTACAAGAGCAAGGGAAAAAACTCTCCGCTAGGGCAATAACAAAGCAAGGAGCGACGGCACCATTAACAAGAGATAACGTCTCTGAGCTTTGCTCACGAGGAATTAATGGCGTTAGTGAAGGTATGTCCTTTTTACTACCGCCGCCTCAACATTCCCCTGTCCTTTCTCAACAAGAGATAAACCAACTAGAAAGGAGTAAGAAAAAAGAAAAATTGCGTTTCGAATCTGCCATTGGTGCTAGGGGGCGATAGATCAACCCACTCACCTTGAAACCCTTCGGGAAAAAAATACTAATATTCCTATGGACTTGGAAGGGGAGTTCACTGATTGGGTTTGATTCTGATGAGGAGGTTTCAGATACGGATGATTTTGACTGCCCAATAGTTCAAATTTTTCGGGAGGAGAAAAAACGACTACGTGTCCCTTGGTGCAAAACTTTGATTATCAAACTGCTTGGATGGAAGATTGGATACTCCCTTCTCATTCGTAGCTTAATGGCGTTGTGGAAGTTGAGAGGGGAAATGTCGGTCATTGATGTTGGTAATGGCTTTTTTGTTGCTAAATTTAATTTGGCTGAGGATCGCTAGTCCATTTTGAGTAATGGGTCTTGGATGATTTTTTATCACTACCTGGCAATTCAACCTTGGATACGGCTACCGCAAACAAAGTGGCTATCTGGGTTTGCATTCATTGTTCACTGATAGAGTTTTTTGAAAGGACTTTTTAGTGCTTTAGGCAACCATATTGGCCTCCCCTTGAAGGTGGATGCTACAACACTCGCTGCAGAACGAGGAAATCATGCATGACTATGTGTTCAAGTTGATCTCTCTCAACCTCTTGTACCCATGCTCACTATTGGTGGTCGTTGCTGCAAGATTGAGTATGAAGGCCTACACCTCACTTGCTTTCACTATGGTTGTTATGGACATCGAACTGAAGAGCGTGAAGAAAATATTGTCTCAAAGGTATCTAAGCATGGAGAAAGGTTTCCTGATGCAATTGTTAAACTAAAAACGAAACCTCTGATGCTCCAAAACAAAATGAGCAATTTGGAGACTAGGCGGTGGTTCAAAAAACGCGGAGGCCTCGAACTCGTCGAGGTTTTGGGAATAATGCTAAAGAAAATCAACTAGGTTCTCGCTTTGCTGCGTTACAGCCCCAATCAGTGGAAGAACATGCAGAAAACGTGGGAGTTGAGGCTCCAGTGCGTTCACGAGCCCTGAGTATTCATCCTGCTCCTCCTAGAATGAGGCCTAATTTGAGTGATAATGAGCTACTTATCCAATTTTTCGGGAATATAAAACTCCAAATCAGCATCATTCCTGGAATACTGAAATAGGGGTTGCCAGACCGAAAAGGTTACTTCTTCGTAAAAAGGGAGATGATAATTAAGAAGGAAGGCTTGTAACTGCAACTACAGCTATTTCACTAGTTGACTATGAGGTTTCTATTCCGATGGAACAGGAAAATGGTTGGACATCGTAATGGAACCTTGCTGTCCAATGTCTGCAAACAACGTAAAACTCCTGACCCACCATATTGATTAAAGATAGTGGCGATCCTCATGATGATACGGAGGAATTAGCTTCACTGATATCTGATTCCTTTGATGTGAACATGAATTAAGTTGACCACCACATTGCCTTATTTATCTTTTAATACTTTACTTGATATGAATATTTTAGTCTGGAATTCTCAAGGAGCTAGAAATAAAAAGTTTCTCCTCACAATAAGGGATATTGTCAAATTACATGCGTTGGATGTTCTTCTTGTGTTGGAACCTCAAATTAGTGGTGATAAAGCTGCCAAAGTTATTGCAAAACTGGAATTCAATTATTCTATCAGAATAGATGCACAAGATTTCTTGGGAGGTATTTGGTTTTTGTGGAAGGTTAAGTCATTACGAGTGGATTTTCTCTGTTCTACCCCCAAGTTCCTCACCTCAAACTGACTGAGAATAGGCGCACTTGGTGCTTCACAGCTATTTAAGCAAATCTTGTAGAAAGCAAGAAACAAGAGTTGTGGCCCGTCCCTTACCAAAAAAAAAAAAAAAGAGTTGTGGCCCGTTATTACAGATTTTGCCAACTCCATGACAATGCCCTGGTTGCTTGCAGGCGATTTTAACGAAATTGCTTATCCCCAAGAGAAATTTGGTGGTGGTCCTGTCTCTATAGCTAAATGTAATAAATTTAGGAACTGGATTGATTTGTGTCATTTGTTGGATCGAGGATTCACAGGTTGTAAACACACCTAGAGAGACCCTAAGTGGTTGGGACTCGCTCGAGTTTTCTAGAGATTAGATAGAGCCCTATGTAATATAGAATGACGAATGTTGTTTCCTAATACTTTTGTCAAGGTTCTACCTGATGTGGCTACAATATCACCAAGAGGGGGCAGAATAGGTGATTTTAAGAAATTTGACAGAAAATGCGGAATTAAAACACGTCAAGTTTGATACAAGCATTATATTGAATATGAACAATGAGTGATATATGCAGCATTAGGTTATATCAAGGTGTGTTGTGCGATTCTATCAAGCAAGATAACAAGATGAGCAGAAAACTAGTGGCTTAGCTTAGTGCAAGCCTACGTCCATTCTCCCGAGCTAACATCCTAATAGTTGAAATTCCATTAATGATTGCTGAGAAGTTATAGTCAAATGTGCAACTTATGTCCAAGTGCCTCCTCGCAAAGCAAGTGCTACTTATACTCAAGATATCTCACCCTAAGCACAAACTAAACATTGCCAACACTCCTCAAGAGATTACAATATCAATATGCTCAAAAGACAAGATGTTAGAATGTAAAGCTCTCTGAATTTGGGTTTTGCACTCAAGATCCAAACTTCCTGTTTGGAAAATCTTCATGAGGATGAATTTCCAATCTATCCGATGGCCAATTGATTAGAAGATCAATTTAGCTGTTGGAGTCGATCAATATGAGTTCTCGTAGATTTGGTCGCCCATACAATCAAATCTCTGGCTTCCAAAAATAGAGTGGCTTCAACTTGTGGAAAGTCTTCTGTCTTTGGGATGATTGTCAATCAATCATTTCCTTCCAAAATGAGAATCCATAACAGATCACTAGACGTTAGAAGTAATGCAAAATATGTTGGAATAACATAATAAGATCACGTGACAAGGTTGTTGTCTTAGGTTCTTACTGTCGTCCCATGCATATATATAGTCGCTAGTGATATCAGGCTTCTGCTCATATAAAACATCCGGTGATATCAGCAGCCTTTAGTCACATTGGGCTTCCCACAATTATCATATTTCTGCTCATATCAAGCTTCTGGTGATATTAGCAGCCCTTGGTCATATCATGCTTCTTTCTAATATTAGTTTTCTGTTCATATCAAGCTTCTAGTGATATCATGCTCTGGTTATGTCAAGAATTCTGAATATATTCAACTACTTCTTACTAAGTATTTTCAGCACGATGGTGATATAGATCCTTTTGGCTGTCAATCGTAGTACCTCTAAATCTTTATGAACTCCCCATTCCTCTAGACTTGTTCAAGTAAGTTCTATCAGCTATTACGAATCTTTTCACTTTGCATATCTAGGTTCCCATAAGGCAGATATTACATAAGGCATAAAACAATACTTGCACATATCAAGTTTGTAAACACTCATGGATTGTTTTGTCAACTTGAAAATATATTAATATGTTTTCTCAATAATCTCTTCCTTTTTTATGGTGATAAAACCTTCCATGCAGATAACAAGATAATTTTTTGAAAATTGATTGAAGATTGCTTGCAACTTATAAAGCTTAAAACTTAGTATAAGCAATCAAATTGATATTGTCTAAGCACTAGATATCATCAATAAGCGTGAGACTATTTCTATAAGGGAATTGAGTGAAAATTTGCAACGAAGTATGAGTAGTTTCTTGTAAACTTTGTATAATAATGGTATACAACAGAGTGTATAAAAATTAGGTCTGAGTATACTTCAGTATTTCCTGCAAGATAAAAAGAATTAGAACTTTAAGGACTACACATCTTGCTTTTTGCGATATATCAATATGTCATGTATTCAAGATATCATAACTGATAATAAATCAATATATATCTTCAGTGTTTCTACAGTATCTGCATCAAAGATTCTCCCCCATTTTGTCAGCATCATAATTCATAAAGGAATACGGAAATTCAACACTTAGAAGTAATATTCATGTAAAGTTCAGAAAACCAATATCCAAAACTGACAAAAGAAACACTTAGAGCGGGAATGTTAACTGTTCTGTTTTCCTGTTTTCCTATTTTTCTATTCCCGGGAACAAGTTTGGAACAAAAATTTATTTTCCTGTCTCTAGGTTGCTATCTCTTCCTTCAGATTACCAACCTCACCCTTCATATCTGTTTTCAGGGCCTGTACCTCCTCTTGAAAACCAATCTTCATAGCCTGCATTTCTTCCTTCAGAGACTCCTGATTCGCGTTGATTTCCCTTAGCAAACTGACCATCTCGCCAACAGTTTCAGGAACCTGTAAATACGCGCTTGAATTCGATTGAATATCGGCATGACATTGGCTATTTATTAAACGAGATAAGCCTAGAGAGAAATGAACTGGAGGCGGTGTTTGGGCTCTTCTTCTACCAGCATGTCATGTAATTATTTGGACTTTTTAACCGGATTAAGTTTAGAGATGCTTACATTGTTTCAGGGACGACCAAGCTGCCATTGCCGCATCTTTTTGCTTATTTCATTGTACAGTGGCCTGAATAGCAATGTCTGCATCACATGATCGGACAAGAAACCAGCAGGGAACGGCGGTGCCCTTGACGATGATAGTGGCGACACGGATCGATCCAATGCACAGCAACAAGATAGGAAGGAAACAGAACAAGGAGTATAATACAATCGGGGATGAATCAAAATCAAATCTAGAATTAATCGGAGACAAAACGACCTGGTAAACACAGCTCTTAGTCGACGGATTACTGCCTGAACGCCACGAGGAACTGGCCATCCGTGGAGATTTCTCAAAGCTCCTTTAAACGAGTGGCGACGAAAGTAGGCGCGATATTTCAAAGCTCCACACTATGTGAAAACCGAAATCTCAAAGATTCAAATTCAGCCTAAATCTCCTCACGCTTATGATCAGTAGCAATCGGCATCATATCCTTTCTTTTCGACTTCGTTACGAAGTAGAGATTCGCGGCTTAAGGTCTTGACTCTTGACTATGCTAGATATTATTTAATGCATAAAATTTGTTGCCTTTTCTCTTCTTCTTCTTTTTTTTTATAGAAAAACGCTTCTGTTTGACCCTCCAATTTTTTTAGGAATGATGCTTTTTCCACTTCTCATTTGGCTCACATGCTCCGTTTTATAATGATCTGACCATTTTATATCTGACCATTTTATCCCTTTCCCTTCGACCTTTCGCACGCTTGTACCTCACTGACTCAAATGCGGGGCCCATTTGCTGTCCTTCTCTTTTTACTTGTTTCTTCTCGTTCTTTCACTTTCCTTATTGCTCTACTATTTTTATTTTTAGGTTAATATCACAAAAAGTTTCAAATTAATATATTTATGATAATTTTATTTTAAATTAATTTTTTTATCATAAAAAACTTCAAATTTACTTTTAGTTTATTTTCGCTAAATTTTACTGTCAAATTAATTTGTTAAATGACATGCGGCAGTTAACAGATGTATCGATTTTATGTTTTACTCTCCGTTTTTCACAGGTATACCAATTTGTGATTTTTTTTAGTATTAATCTAATTTAACGGAAACTAATAGAGAGTAAATTTGCCATAAATGTATCATTTTGGGATTTTTGGTTGTCAAAAAATTAGTTTGGAGAAAATTTATTATAAGTGCATCAATTTTGAGATTTTTTGTGGTCAAAAAATTAGTTTTGGGCAAATTTATCAAAGGTGTACTATTTTGAGATTTTTCATGACGTTAACCCTTTATTTTTTCGGTCAGAATTCTTGCTCTACTTGTGTGTTGGAATAGTTTCGCCGGCGCTTCTTCATTTCCTTCCCCCGAGACCTCCATGCACACCAACAACTCGGCGATCTTGGTCTCCACCTCCCCTTTCTTTTTATTCTCTGCACCGTGGTAAGAAGAGTTATCACAGTCTGAAACTAGGCCCCGTCAGGAACTTAGAGCAACTCGGCGAGCGCGAACAAGGCATCGGGAAAGCAAGCTCCCCGAGAAAGCTCCGATATCGAAGCCATCCCCGAATTGGGACCGTTACGAGGAAGAAGAAATCGGTTCAGGCCTCGAAGAGGATAGTGAGATTCAAGTTTCTGATGTTTCGATGCCGAAGGGTAAAGGGGCAGATTATTGACGCCTAATTGCCGAGGCAATGCTCATGCGAACACCCCCCGGACCGCGAGTTCCGGAGGTCGGAGGAGGACGACCCTGAAGACGCTGCCGTACTAGAAGAACGACTCCAATACAAATAGCACAACACTAACAACCAAAAAAGCAAAGGAAAAAACTACAGCCCAGAAACTAGGAAGAGGCACGCAGGAAATAAGACTTCAAGGTGGGTTTTATCGAACACTTGGTCGGCACGGGACCTGATTAGAAGGAAAAAAAACCTAGAACCAGTAGAAGAAGACGACGGAGAAGGGTTGAACAAGGTGGGTCCTGCGACGGAGGGTGGAGTTGATCATAAAACCCGAGAGGAGGGTCTCGAGGAGCAGACCTCGCGAAGAAAGTGTCGAGAGGGAGGAGAGGAAGAAAAAAACAAGAAGAAACAAATACAAAACAAAAGAGGGACAACAAAGGGGCCCCGCATTCGAGTCAGTGGAGATACGGGTATGCCGAAGGTGGAAAAAGCAAGGGTAAAGCTAAAGTGGAAAAACGTGCTACCGTCTTTTTGATGTTTTTCTAGAACAGGAAAATCTAGATTGTCATAGGAGGGTCGCTCGGCTAACCAAAATTAAGCAAAGCAAGCAATGATCGAACAAGGGCTGATCCGATGGACCGGTCCTCGGTGGTGCTTTATTTGTTGGGTTAATACTACGAAAAACCCCAAACTGATGCACCTGTAATAAATTTATCTCAAATTATTTTTTTGACCTCAAAAAATTCTAAACTGGTATACATGTGATAATTTTACTTCAAACTATTTTTTTTACCATAAAAACCCCACACTGGTATACTTGTGATAATTTTACCCCCGAACTAATTTTTTGACCATAAAAAACCTCAAACTGGTACACCCGTGATAAATTTACCCCCCGTTAATTTCCGTTAAATTTTACTGTCAAATTGCTAAGTATAATGACACGTGGTGATTGACATGTGTACTGATTTTGGGTTTTACCCTTCTGTTTGTCACAAGTTTACCAATTTGTATTTTTTGTGATATTAATATAATTTAACAGACACTAATAGAGGGTAATTTTATCATAAATGTACTAGTTTGGGGTTTTTAGTAGTCAAAAAATTAGTTCGGGGGTAAAATTATCACAGATGTATCAGTGTTTAGTGGTCAAAGAAATAGTTCGGGTTAAATTTGTCACATGTGTATCAGTTTGAGACTTTTGTGATAAAAAAAAAATAGGTCGCGATAAAATTATCACATGTGTATCAGTTTAGGGTTTTTCGTGGTATTAACTCTTACTAAAAAGGATGTGTCATTTTAGCCAAAACGCAAAACCAGCCTCTCTCTCTCTATCTCAAGCTTTCTTGAGACCTTTTTGCTTTATTCTCTCTTTTTCTCCACGGACTCCCCAGTTCCAACACGCAACTCTTTGAGACATCAGGATGATTGATGCAGACCAAGATTTCCGAGGAGGGGGATGAGTGTTGTGATAATATGTCGGACAAGCGAATAATAGATAGAAGGAAGAAAATAAATTTGATATCAATTTTACGTAATTCGGTTAGAATATCGAAACATGCATTCACGGGAAGAGCAGTATGGAATTTCATCACAGAACAAGCAATATATTGGATATTACAATAACTCGAGTACTCAAATACTCTCAACATGTTTTCCTATTCTTAATTACATTCAATAACTCACTCAGTGATTAGCCTCTCACAATTATTAATGAAATTTTGCTCAAGGAATTACATACATTCTAATCACAAAAACTTAATTGGCTAAATCACTATAAGGTAAAATTACAAGAAGCAAAACCCTCACGAGAAGAATTCTTTGCACAATTCCCTGCTGTGCAGTCTCAGAGTTCAATCTTCTCTCGGTCCTCAAAGGCACACCTTCAACGTTAAGAAAACTCCTCTATTTACAACCAAGAGAAGCCTCCCATCCTTCATTGCAATCCGAGGAAGTCTTCTTTAGTGGGTTGAAAACAGCAGAACGTATCATGGGAGCTCCACCCATGGGAGCTCCACCTATTCTTTTCCTTTTTGTGCAGCTACGCTTGAAGACAGTTATAAAGGGACAAAAGAAGCCCAGACCTTTTCATCAATTATTCAATCCACTGACCCTACACATAAATAAATAAATAAATAAATATCTATATAATATGTTTTTTTTTTGCTAGAAAAATATTTATAAAATATGTGAGCCCTTCTTCTGTGTGAACGAAAGAAGTCTTTCTGCAGCAATAGAGTCAGCATGCCAAGGAATACAATGTGCAGGACAAATTGGACTTGGAGAAGGCAACAAGTTACTCGCAGTTAATTGTCTCACGCATGTTGAAATCTCGACCGATAATTCTCGCGCGCAAATTTTTGACTCGTAGTCAAGTTCACAAATTTTCATGTTGATTTTTGTTCAACGAGCTCAATGTCGAGACATATTTTAACAGTAAAATGTCACATGTATAAGAGATTGTCACAGTCACTATTTCATTCCTTCTGAGAGGGAAAAATTAGAAGAGAACGCGCAGAATAGACCAATGCAACGTCATTAATCTCCCCAACATCCACTCCACCCGTAACCCCCATAATGGGCCAATCAACCACACTCATCCTACCCTTTCTCCTTTTATTTTTATTAAATAAATCCATCGTCAAGGGGATCGTTCCTCAGTGGACCAAGTCCACGTGGACTTGACCCATCGTAATCGTTATATTATATGAGCTTATGTGAGACCTCGCAAAATCGACGGATCAAGCTTATGTTAACTCGACGTGCCTTTGAATTTCTTGCCACCAGACTGGACGTGCAAGAGCAAATGCGACATGGAACATGTGGCGAAAAATCGAAACTTTATGGAAGCCCTGTTGAAATAGTTATTTTACCGAGTCCAAGGATGGTGTCTCTTCTCTCTCAAATTCAAATTCTAAAAGGTAGTGGTCGAGAAAATATTGCGCAGCGGGGCCACACTGTTCACTTTTACCATCTCCCATTCCGTCACTCTCTCTTCTCCGCTACAGTCTCTCTACACTTTCTCCTCTGTTGCAGGCCTACGCAACATTTTCTACCCATAAAAAGCTCACCCCCAGTGGCCTCAACCAACCCCAACCCCAACCCCGACTCTTCTTGATCGTCTCCTTCTACCACACCCAGAGATCTCCAAGGAAAACCTCAACTTTCACTCCCACTGAATGGCGGAAATGAAGGGGTCTTGGACATCTCTGGCCTCCCTCCTGGGCACCGTGGCCTTCTGCCAGACCCTTCTCCGGGCGGTCCTCCCGCCGGAGCTCCGCTCCGCCTCCCTCAAGTTCCTGAAGCACGCCCTCGGCTGCTGCAACTCCTACTGCTACTTCGAAATCGCCGAGACCGAGGGCGTCAACACCAACGAGCTTTACGGGGCCGTCCAACTCTACATCAGCTCCTTCGTCTCCGTCTCCTGCAGCCGCCTCTCCCTCAGTCGCGCCCGCAACTCCAGCTCCACCACCTTCGTCCTCTCGAACAACGACTGCATCGCCGACGTCTTCGACGGCGTCGCCGTCCAGTGGGAGCACGTGGTGACGCAGCGACAGCCCCAGCCTTCCTCGAGGGGCGAGAAGCGTGTCTTCACGCTCCGGATCAGGAAGTGCGACAGGGACCGTATTCTCGACTCCTACCTGGACTACATCATGGACAAGGCCAACGACATCCGCCGCAAGAACCAAGAACGCCTCCTTTACACTAATTCGCCTTGCGGGTGGAGACCGGTGCCGTTCAAGCACCCGAGCACCTTTGACACATTGGCCATGGACCCGGAGAGGAAGAGGGACATCATGGAGGACCTCCGTGACTTCGTGGCCGGGAAGGCCTTCTACCAGCGGACAGGCCGGGCCTGGAAGCGGGGCTACCTGCTCTACGGCCCGCCCGGGACGGGGAAATCAAGCATGATTGCTGCCATGGCCAATTTCCTCGGCTACGACATCTACGACCTCGAGCTGACCAAGGTACACTCCAACTCTCATCTCCGAGAGCTCTTCATGCAGACCAGCTCCAAGTCCATCATCGTCATCGAGGACATCGACTGCTCGGTCAATCTGTCGAAAAGGTTGAAGGCACAGCAAGCCACCGCGCCTCGGAGGTACTGCGACCCTGGCGCGCCTGAGGCTGTGTGCGGCGGCAGCAAAGACCGGAACAACAACACAATTACCCTCTCGGGACTGCTCAACTTCACCGACGGCCTGTGGTCGTGCTGTGGGAGCGAGAGGATCTTCGTGTTCACCACCAACCACATCGAGAAGCTCGACCCGGCATTGCTCCGGAGCGGCCGGATGGACATGCACATCTACATGAGCTACTGCTCGTACCCGGCGCTCAAGATCCTGCTCCGGAACTACCTGGGCTGTGAGGGCAAGTTCCTCAGCGAGGCGGCGGCAAGCGATCTCCAGGAAACTGTCGAGCGGGCCAAGATGACGCCGGCTGACATAAGCGAAGTCCTGATCAAGAACCGGAGGAACAAAGAGAAAGCAGTGAGCGAATTGCTGGCGGTGTTGAAGGCGAGAGCAGAGAGGAACGAGAAGCACGGAGGGATGAGAGAGGAGCGCGAGCTGAACAGGGCGGAGGAGGAGGAGGAAGAAGAGGAGCAAGAGAAGAGGGCTCTGGAGATCCCCAAAGAAGTGAGAACCGTGACGACGATTCTTGCAAGAAAGCTGAGGCTGATGAAGCGAAAAAGGCAAAATGAGACGGAAAACAAATTGGTAAAGCGTGGGGTTGGACCAATGAGGACACCTCTGGGTGTCTACTATTAAACGCTCCGAATTCGTGTCTTACTACGAAAATATTAATAAACCTCGTGCAACATCCCATGTGGTGTCAAGTGCAGCTTTCGGAAGATGTGCAATGTGCGCAATGTGATTTTAGGTCAATTATCTTATTAAAAAAAGAATTCTGCTCTTTTGTCGTAATTTTTTTAGTTCTTGAAGATCAAATTGTCCCTTCTTTCACATGAAATCGCATTTTATATTCTTTATAAGATGACGAGAGATATCATTTTACATCTCACTAAGGAAAGTATGTTGACACATGAATTCCTGCCGACAAGCCTAGTATACATTTTGTGTAAAGATAAAAAAAATAACAGTAAAAGAACAAAAAAATGATAATTAAAAAATAAATAAATAAGAAATCATGTATATAACACTAATCTTCCCTGCTGAGGAAATCCTCTTTTTCTTTCCTTACCAGAAGTCCACCGCTCTCTAATCGATAGATTGACCGGAATGGCAGCGCCAAAGAGTCTAAGCATGGACCAGTGCATGTACCTAGCGGAGTTTGCCAAAGGTACAAAGAGATGGTCCAGTTCATCGTGAGCGTCCCTCCCAACCTCCTCATCGGAGGCCCCGTGTTTACCGCCGGATCGATCCACTAGAAAGTTGTTGCCGGAGGTGGCGTTATTAGGATCTCGCCCTTCAATATTGTGAAGGAGGAGTTAGTGCCAACTCCGCAGCTAGAGCTTCGAGATGTCCACTTGGCGGACATCCGGGGATTTCTAGGTGTCATACCCCGAATCCATCAAGAATGGTGGAATGATACGATCGTCTTTCCACCCAAAGAATTGCCTCAAACACAATCAACAACTTGTTATCAATATATATAATGTATATATATATATATATATTTATATATTTATATATGATAAACTAGCAGATTTGTTACAATATCAGAGTTTTTATAATCCAGCAAAAAAAATTTGTACAACGCCAACTAAACCCAACAAACCTATCTCAGTCATATACAATTTAGAAATATATAACCAACTAAGCTCATCATCCACAAAAGAAAGCCACTAGCATAAAAACGGTAGGACCTTTTTGAGCGGTTTCCCATTCGTGAGAAATGGAAATTGTGGCCCACAATGCACTGTCATCATCTTGGATGGAGGTGCCGTAAATTGCTAGCTGTTTCCATAAGAATATAAGTCCTCTCTAATTCGATGTGTGACTTGGGCTCTCAATTGTGATACGTTGAAATCTCATTATCATAATAGCGTAATAGGCGGCCTACTTATAATACACAATTTGATTATGTTACATAAGTGAAACTTAGGGACTTTTTGCACTCTCCCGATATCGATGAAACTATCATTTGTGATAATATTGCCGTCACAGGCTCCCACGTTTTGTACTTGCTTTTTATAGTAAAAGTAAAGAAAAATGACACAAACAGTCCCTGAACTTTGATCAAATATGTAATATGATCCATGAATTTTTAATTTATTTAATGTAGTCTCTGAACTTTAATTCAATATGTAATGTGGTTCTTGAACTTCTAATTTGTTCAATGTCATTTCTGAAACTTTGGTATATGTTCAATTTAGTCCCTGAACTATATGAAAATTTTTAACGTAGTCCTTTCATTAGTTCAAATTTAAGGACTATATTAAATATTTTCATATAGTTCATAGACTATATTGAATAATTTTATATAGTTCAAAGACTATATTGAACATGTACCAAAAGCCCAAAGACCACATTGAACAAATTAAAAGTTCAATGACTAAATTGCATATTAGGCCAAAGTTCATGAACTGTTTGTATCATTATCCCTAAAAGCAATTCACATGGTGGAAAAACATCATACTTCTGCAATGAACTAATGACATCACCCTGTACCTGAAGTCTTTTTTATTTGTGCAGCGAGTGTCGGTCAAGACCAATTGCGAGCAATAACGTCTTCCACTTTTCCCAATGCAAAGAGACGAGTTATTTGCCATGGTCCACGGTCCAGTCATTTGGGGAGGAACGTTCAGTCGAAGCTAATGGCACCAGCTGGTAAGGAGGAGTCAACCTGGCCTTTGCCCTTCGGACCTAGCTTTCAAAGAAAACCCTGAAAGCCCATTTCGATCATGTAAGATCGGATTTCCCTGCCCAAGTAGCCCATTTGGCAAGTTTTGGGCCTCAACCTTTTTGTTCAATTAAGTATCTCAACTATCAAGAATCAACTCGGTGTTGTATTTTGGTTAAATTGAGCCCCATGTCATGTGTTTTCTGTTGGTGTGTATAAACTGAGCAGTTATTAGAGAAAAATAATGACGAGTGACTTGGCATAATCTCAAGACTTAGTGTACAACTAATGGCAACTTAATGGCATACTCGTCCATGTTAGTAAGATTAATAATTTTTGTTAATTGAAGGACCAAACTGGGCTGATTTTCAAGAGTTCAGATTTTTTTTAAAATATTGGGTACCAGTTGAACAACGAAGACAACTTTAGTACTTGTGATAATGCTACCCCTTAATAATTTAAGTGCCCCTTGCTGGAGAAGTTTACTATGGACAATCCTAATTTAGTAATTATGCCTTTCTCTTTAGAGGTAGAGAGTGTTTAGAAAAAGAAGCATACTAATATCATTCACTCCAACAAACCTTTCAAAGAATATACTTATAATATCTATTTCAATAAATCCTTAAGTCATGTTGGGCAACCCATATATAGCCCTGAATAGGATTTAAATGTCAAATGGAACTAGAAGTGCCATAATTTTCGTACAATGCTCACTTTGGTGCTAAACTTTTTTGTTAGATCACTTAAGTGTCACTTTTTGAATAAAACAATCACTTAAGTAATAATTCCGATTGGGAATGCCAAAAACCCGACGTGGCAATATTTTATCAATATCTCTAAACATGGCTCGCGGGCGAGCCTAGTCAGCATTAATTGCCCCTAAACGACGTCGTCTACATGTTTAGCCCCAAATATAAATCCTAATTTGGACAAATCAAGACATTTCCCAAATTGTTGAAACCCTAATTCGGTAACCCCTAAATTAAGAGCTGAATCTTGCAATGGAGAGCAGGAGCAAGTTAAGCGGCTCAAATTCGTTTGAACAAAGCGAAGACGAAGGTGAATATTACTACTATTGTGGGCTCATAAGAGCAAGAAGAATATCTTGGACTAGGTTGAATCCTGGAAGAAGATTTCACGAATGCGCTAGGTATAAAGAAGGTCGAAGTGCAAATATTTCATATGGGTCGACCCGAAATTTTTAAGTCGAGCAAGAGAGGTGATCTTGGAGCTACTGGAAGGCCAATATCAACCTCCACCTCCATTAACGAACAAGTTGGACGATGCCGACTCAAGGCAAGCATAAATATAGACTTTAGCATCTTTGGCCAATCATTCGAAGAAGGAAGTTTTAAGTATAAAAAGCGAAAGAAAGTTATCTTGAGTGTTGATTGTATTGTTATTGTCTTGTTTGGCCTATCTTATGGTCAAATATAAACTAAATGATGAGAAAAAGCTTCTTAGTCTACTTTAGTCGAAGATCAGTGGAACATGTAGTTGTATTCAAGGGCAATGCAAACTAGTTATTGCCTTGTTTTGTACTTGAAATATTGCTTTTTTACAATTTCCGCTGCAAGGAATGGTCAAGTTCAAGAGTGGTAACAAGTTTGCGAGTGATCGTTTGAGTGCCAAACTTTGTTAAAAGTGATCATATGAGTGTCAATTTTTGTTAAAAGTGATTATTTAAGTGCCAATTATTGTTGAAAAATGATCGCTAGTGGTTTTCAACTTTTAAAAAGTGATGTGTTGTTTCACTTTCGGAACACTTGCATTACCAACTTACAAAGAAGCATGAGGACCACTTGCTTGGCAACACAAATTGCATACAAACTTCGAAACACATAATAAGCAAGACTGCACTAGTATGGACCAATTTCAACAAGTCTAGTGTAGTCTTGTGCTTGCATTAGCAGCACAAAACTCCAATAGCACGTTTTTAACAAGTATAGCACAAGACCAACCAAAATCTAGACAAAACATAACAACCATATGTAGCATTAGCCAAAAGAAAAACAAAAATTGGAACTGCCAAAAGCATAAAAAAAACATTATTGCCTTTACATGCAAGTTCTTCTTTACATTGAGTCAATGTAAATGTAACAAAAACATCCCAAGACCAACTAAAGTCTAGACAACACCATATGTGTCAATAGGTAAAAGCAATACAAGAACACAACAACCCCCATCAGTCAATCTGAATATCCCCTCCCACCAAATAAAACCATGTGCAGCACCCCAAACAACAAAACCATATTTGGCACCCTCCCATCAGTTTATCTCAATAACCCCCCATTTTCTTTTCCTTTTTGATTCATAATCCTCACACTCTTTCTAATTGGAATTGCGGGTAATTGAATTGTCATTCCTTTCCCATATATCTTCTTCTTTGCAGTAGCCATTCTCTTTCTAGGAGATCGAGACTGAAAGGTCATTTGATGGGAGCTCTCTCTAATTGATATTGGCTTTGTGATAGTGATTAGGGTCATTATTGGTGTCGGGATCAGTTAATTGAGATGGAACTGGTGTTGGGTTCTTTGTTGGTAGTTGTTTTGAAACTCAACCCAATGTCATCTTCTATAGAGCCTCTTCTTTGGAGCTGCCCCTTGTATTTTTGGAGCTGCCCTTTATGTCGTCTGTTTTGGGGCACCATTTGATTGCTTCTTATTGGATTGTGCTCCACTTGCCCTTGATTAATTTGTTTGGGCTTGTCTTCGGGTTCTTTTTCTGGGCGGTGCCCTTGATTCTTGACTTGGGCTACCTTGAAAGATTAGCACCACTAAACTTCTCCCAGGCTACAACAACATGACCATATTCTCAACAAAATCAAATGCCATAAGTTAACTACACAAGACCTGCAAAACTTACATTTAAAATGATCATGCTAGTATTAAAGTCTGTAAACAACCCATAATTATATGGCCTTATCCTTTTGCCAATTGTTCCCTTATTTGTTGTGATGCCAAACTTTCAAAAACCTGTTCATATTTTCTTCTTCTAACTTAAGAAAGACATAATAAACTTAAATTTTGCCAACATATGGACATACACTAACACTAACACAAATTGTATAGCTTACTTGTGATTTTTTCCTCGTCTGTACAATAGTCGACTCAACGGTTGTACTTGGCCCTACATTAGCGCTGCAGTTGGCCCTTCAACTGGCCTTACATCATGCCCTAAAGCTGGCTTTTCAACTAGTTGTTGCTGGCCCAATCGTTGCCCCTTCAACTAGTCTTAGGGATAGACTTACAGCTGGCCCTACATTGTTGCCTTCTTTTAACTAGATATGCTCATCCTCTTACTTGTCATCTCAAACTCCTGCATTCTCATTTTCCTTTTTAGCCTGTCTACTTACTTCTTCAGTGGCAAAGCGTGAGGGGCTTCATGATTTGTTGGGTCGCAAAATTTGCTACTTCTAATAGGTTACGACATGAATTGGTACGAAGCAAGATATATGCTTCTCTTGTACCAGTCTTCTAGGTAATCCTCAGGATAGAGAATTCTAGTTATTTGCCATGCTCGATAGGAACACTTTCTCCTCTCCGGGTGTACAGTATACTTATCAGTATTGTTCATGGTCTCATATCCATTATCCCCATTCCAAATTGGATGACAAAACTTAATTGCAGCCATGTTGTCAATTAATCTCTTGGTATTCTCAAGACCATAATGTCTAGTCCACTTTGCAACCTCATCTCTCAGTTTTTTCAGCCTAGTCATGATCATCGCTCGTACATCTTCAAGCATGCTGATGATTGATTTGCATCTAGCCTCTATGATTTTGCCATTGAATGCTTCAATAAGGTTGTTATCGATAATATCACACTTGAATTCTTCACCAAAAAAGGCTCTATACCAATGCTTAGTTTCAAAATGAAATAGTGCTTCAAAACCTCACCTTGTCAACTCAAACAACCCCTATGTGTGAATTCTTAAATCTGTCATGTTTGTGCTCCTTGCGATGAGCCAAAATTGCTTCCATAGTTATCCCCTTTATACTTCTTACATATGGCATCAACTCAGCTGATGTAGAAACAAGCCCCTTTTAAACCGACAAATACTTGTAAGTAATAATATGTGACTGATATTAAAAGGACAATAGTTGAAAATGGCATTACCTTTTGTTGGTTGCTCATGAATGCCCAACCTCCCTTATTTGTTATCTCAAGGTTAGCTATTATATTTTTAAGAAATTAGGACCAAGTGTCCTTGTTTTGTACCTTCAAACAGCCTAAACTAATGGAAACATCTGGTTATTTACATCTTTCCCAATGGCAACCAATAACTCTCCTTTGTATAAACCCTTTAAAAAGCATATATCCAACCCAATCACTATTCTGTAGCTAGCCAAGAATTTTGCATGCATTAGAACAAATAGATATTCTATCAAACTTAGTTCTATAGTGAAGCATTGGCCTCTCTATAACCTCTACATATACTCTACTAGATGGGTTCTAAAGCCTACATTCCTCATCATAATCCTAGATCTGTGCATATTCATTCTTGTATATACTCATCAGTATATTCATCACCTTGTGCTTAGATATTTTGCATTGATTTCTAAACACATTAACCCCTACCGGCTCTTTCACTAGCTATTTTAACTAATGACTCTTGATCTCAAACACGGCCCTGATAGGGTTGAAAAAGTTCTTGGCCAACCATATACTAGTTACCCTTGTATTGTCAAATACAATGGCACAAGTATGTTACTCCTAGAAGAATTTTATCTGGAATAAGCCGCTCATCCTACTCAATGCGTCATATAACTTCCACAATTTTGTTATGAATACTTTGCTCTCACAAAATTCCTTGGTTTTTTTTTAATGAATTAAATATTCTTTTGTTGAGCAATTGAATACTTTACAATAGCTCTTTAAAATTATTTTCCATCACCAAATTTCATAGATACTCAACATAAGACATGCAACGGTCGGATCATAAGAATGATACTTACTTTTCCGTTTATGCACAGCTACTTCATCATCTTCATTCCCATTCTCTAAACTACTCACTCTCATCATCACCGCCACTTTCTTCGTATTCAGTCTCATTACCATCAGCCACTGGAGTTCTTTAGTCCATATTTTTAGTTTGAGGTTCATGCGATTCCCCAGTGTTGCAAATTGTTTTTTTTTCTAAAATTTCCTCTATTTTTGCCTTGATTGTGCAAGTTCAACATCATAATCATCACTTGGGAAATTTCTATTTGGCAAATATTCATCATCCAATTCACTAGATAAAGTAACTTCCCAATCCACTCCACTCAATTTTTCATTACCTGTAAGTTCACCAAAGACTCTAGGACATTTCCCCGTTTGCTAAACTCTCTCTAACACACGAGTTGTATGTTTTGCCTCTCTCTCTTATGTTTCTTTTTCGAAAATAGATCCATCCCAATCTGAGTTTCTGTTCGATACCATCTCTTACTTTTCCTACATGAGTGCTCTCATTTTCATCATCGCCATACTACTCAACATACACGTAAACTTCCTCACCATGGAGATAATGGTAAACGAGATCCCTAATATCATTATCATCATGTAGGTATTTCAAATCGCCCTTCAAGCTCTTACCAGGAATCCATAATGCAATTTTTCTATTTTGCATCTTATCCGTTCCATTACATCATTCACATATTCTTTTTTGACAACCTACTTACATTGACAAGGATAATACCAGCATTTACACCAGCATATTTCCACTCATCGCTACAAATAACAAGTTTCCCACTGTGGTAAACAATTATGGGTGTCGAAATTGCACCTAAGTTAAAACAAATTATGTTATGGGACCACAATGCATAAAGGACGATAACTTCACATGAGGTCTCCATAATAGCACCAAATTAAATAAACAATCAATGACTTTGTAGCTCAGTAAATAGAAAACGATAATGCATATCTCACCAAACACAATAAATCACTCATCTTTTACCTCTTATGAAATTCTCCCTCTAACACCAAGCCCCAATTTTTTCCCTCCATGCACCAAGCCTTAATTTTTCACTCCTGCATATTTCAAAGAAGAAAAGTGGTTTCTTCTATTTTTTATTATTAATCATACTTTCAGAGTATAAAACATATGTTGTCACCTAGTTTTTAGCCGATGCATCTTAAAAAGGTAAAAACTTGATATTAGGGTTTTTGATCGCGGCAGAATCCATTTCTCAACCAAAAATAGTCATTTAACATTTTTTTATAGCATTAGCCTTTCATTTCCAAGCTTTTTGCACTATAATCTCAAAAATTTAAAACGTTAACTTTTGAGTTTACTTTTTGGTTAAACTTTGACTGAAAGTCAACCCTAAGTCAATTTTGGTTTTTTGCATGGAAAGCCCCAGAATAGTGTCAATTTCACTTTTGCATTATCAATTTTCAAAAAATTCAAAATTTGATCCATTAATTTACATTTTAGTAACTAATTACTAAAATGTTGACTTTTAGTCAACACTTCGTCAAAAAAAATTGAAAAAACTCAAAACTATTAAATCAACTCCTTTTTACCTTAATTTCACTTTGGCATCATCAATTTTACAAAAATTGATTTAGAATCAACTTTTTCCTAATTCGTGAATTTTGGTTAAAATCGGCCAAAAATGAAATTACTTCATTTCTAGTCATTTTTTGGGATAGTTTCCTTCACAACATTTGATCTAGAGGCCGTCTCACATTCAATTTTCAAGCCAATTTAGAATTCCAAGCAAGGGTGAAAACTCTCAATTTAAGTCCTAATTAGGAATTCCGGTCGATTCATCATGAGTTGTACAATTAAATCACGGGTGAGTCTGATTTCTTATATGCATCTCAAATCCAAAATCAGTTTTGACAAATTCACATGAATTCGAGTCAATTTGATCTAACCAATAACTTGTAAAACCAAGCTAGCTTGATCCAATTGATGCAATTTAACTTGACCCATTCCTATCTAGGATTTAATTTGATAGATTGAGTTTCAATTTAATGATTAAACTCCAATTTCCTTTTGAGGTTTTGCTTAAGCCAATATGTAAAAGTCAATTATAGTGCACTGAAGTGTTTTAAAACCATTCAATTGAATTGATTAAGTAGTTTTCAAGTAAATCGGGTTTAATTGAAATCAACTTTGTCAATTGAGGACAAAAATTGCAAAAATTGCATCAATTGATTGAAAATCCCCAATTTGTGTGAGGCAAATCGATTGAAATGAAATTGGCATTACCCATGATATAATTCGAACAAATTCATTCAATTGAAATGTCGCAAATGAGTTTGATCGAGTTTAATCGTTTTGATTTGAGTTGTTTTATTTCAATTTGATCCATTCCTTTGATAATTGAACATAAATTCTTTGCAATTAGATCATCAAGAGAGCAAATTAGACTAAATTGCACAAGAGTCTTGCCATTGAACCGGCCGAACCGGCTTGAATCGGACTGAATCGGTCCAACCGGCGTGACTCGCCCATTCGGCAACAATAGTTGGATCTTGGCCATTTTCCGGCCACCTCTAATCAGCTCAAGCCTTGGCCAACCAAAATGCCCTTAAATATCATGTCATTAATCAATGTCATTACATTTAGGCCAATTAGAGCATTTCCTTAATGACTAAGTAAACCATATTGGCCATTCATCACGAGCACATGTTAGCCATCCATGATACCATGTCACCTATTCTAGTGATTCAAATTCAACCAGTGAGATAATATTAGCTATTAATGAAGCAATTTTGAGACACTAGATCAATCCAAGGGCCACGATTTGAACTCAAAAGGATATATAAGCTTTTTTCCGTCCAAAACTAGGGGCTAGCCAATTGAAATCTGAAAATTCTCTCTTTGAAGGATAAACACTCTCATCTCTCTCTAGATTTCTCTCTCACTCTATTAGCCGGATTCTCTAAGCCCTCCTTCGGCCGACTGCCAACCCTCATCTGGCGAACCACCGCCACTCTGAAGTCCCTCAAGGCCTCCCCTAGCCAGTCACAAGCTTCCCTTGGCCAGAGCATCGTCAGAGCTCCTTGAGTCGACGTCATTTTCTTCTTGTTCTCATCTCCGGCTCACACGCCAGTCTTGCTATCCGGTGGTTCCAAAGGCTACTCCGGCGACCTCTCTTAGCAATCCAAGCTTTACATCCAACTCCCTCAACCTGTCCTTGAGACTATAGTGGCTGGCCTTTCTCGAAACATCGCTACCTGATTCACTTGATTTCGCTTGATTTCACTAGTGTTTACTCCTTATTCTTTTTAAAACTTCGGATTATTTTCTCACCTGAGCATTTTGTGTTGTGATCTAGATATTGGAGAGCTATACTCGACACTATTGTGAAGTCTATTGGTGGCCGAATAGCTCACATGAGCTTGATAAGTTCATTGTACAAGGTATGTGCATCTAAAACTAAGTTTAGGATGAGATGATCAAATGAGACGATCAAATGCATGTGTGAAGTAAATGAAGGCCAATTATGATGATATGTTTGTTGATTGAGTGTATAGAATGTTGTATGTTAAGCAATCTATGCATAGGAATCATTTGATGAATGTTTGGAACATGTTTTCGTGCTGTACTAAGTCAATCTGCTTCCATTACTAATTTGAGTTCGAAGATGTTGAAATCTAGAAAAGTGTTTAACTAATGATTTGAAAAGTACATACTAAGCTTCGATTTGATAGGTCGTGTGTCGAAATTGAGTATCATTTACTATGTCAAATTATCTTTGAAACTTCATATCAGAATCTGGAAAAGTTAGTTCTCTGTTTTGTTTCTATGCTTCTTGACCGACCTTATATGATTCAACAATTTTTCTGATTTTTTGTGTTCTTTATTTGAAAAAATTTCCTTCATGAAAGTTGTAGAACAGATCTTAATCTGTGAAACCTAAAAATTTCTTGTAATTTCATGTGATTTAGAGTAGTTCGATGGATGCTTGAAAAGACGTCACTAAACTATATTTTGATATGAAAATTTCCAATTTCAGTGATTGATTTTGTTTTGTAATTTTCGTAAAGTTTAACTCCTTTTTTGCAAAAACTCAAAACTTCAAAGTTGTTCATTGGGGTCTTAATTTGAGAACTAGAAAGTTTGAAGATCTAATGGCAACATTTGGAGGATCAATTTGACAAAAAATTGGGATAAGGTGAGTTCGGCCTTAAAAAAAGTTTTGCAACTGAGTCCCAAGTAAAAATCGATTTACCGGGAAAAATCAAGGGATTTTAGCCAAAATGCAAAATACGAACGTTGTTCATCACACGTTTTCCTAATTGCTTGCAAAATTTCACGTGGTTTGAATATCGTTTACTATTTTTTCCACATTTTTTCAAATCACGGGTTAAAATCGGCTCGAGTCTGGGGTATCCAGGTAAATCTCAATTTTCGAAAAAATCGGGTAAGAACCGATTGAAATGGCCTCATGAAATTTGAACCTCACATGCTAAGCTTTCTAATGATGTCTGAACTATGTCAATCGGACTTCATTTGGTAAGTTAATTGGGTCTAAACAGAATCTGCTTGAATTTGAACTGTAATTGAATAAGTGATCCTCGTAAGGTTCACTTCCCTTCGTGTGATTGATTGAGAAATAAGGTCACTTGGCCTAATTGTATGTTTAATTTCTTGCTTATGCATGTGATTGCTAGATGAATTCTTAGATTCAATGCATGTTCGATGAGTAGCCTATTGTGGAAACTTAGAACCAACCTTATGGGTTAAGTGATATCGATCATCGTTTTGTGAATGCAAATGGTGGCCAACTATCATTAACCATTAATCAATCAATGCTAGTTGATTAAGTGTTTAGGTGATCGAAATGCATGAAAGGCAAAGGCTGACCCCAAGGCCAATTCAATGCTTTGATAAATTAACATTATTGCCTTACTTTGATTATATGCTTGCACGTTGTTTGTGGGGGTTCACTGCAGTATAAGATTTTTACTATGTTACGAAGGAAGGACCATGAATGATCATGGACTATTACCTTACACTTCGTCAATAAAAACCCAACTTCGTTTCGTTCTTACTAGGACTTTATGCAACGTATGGCTAAAGATCTCAGTCAACAGTATGATGACGACACGGTCATCTATCTTGAGTAGTCTTTATTCATTCATTTGATGACTGCTTCAATAGAATACATATAATGGAATAGAGCCTGCTTTCATAGGCAGTGGGCTCTTCTTCACAGGCGTTATTATCAAGCTCAACTTGCTCATGAGTTTGGTCCAGGCAAGCTAGATTCTCTTTTGGCAGAAAGTCCTTGGCATTTGGGGATGAAATTCCCCTAGAAGGTTTAGAATGGCAGTTCCTTGGGTACAACTAGTATTTGAACGAAGTGAAAAAAATGCGATCTTGTATGATTCGAATATAAAACCAACACTCATGAGGCGGTCCATGGAAGAGGCGGCCAAGAGACATGAAGATGAGAAGCCAAGAGACCGATGTCTAATCCAGTCTCATTTTTGTACCCCATTCGATATCCGACCATGTCTCGGGTTTTTAATTTGTGTTGTAATAAACACCCGACGAGTTATAAGTTTTCTTTCTTCGTACTTAAATTAGCTCGCCCTTCAATTTCATTAAGTATTTACCTTACGCTTTGTCTTTTCAATATAATTGTTTGTTTGTTTCTTTTATAGACTAAGATATGATTAGTTTAGACTTTTAAAACGAACCTTCCTACAAGTATGTTATATGGACACTTAGTGAATTAGTACTTTGATATGAAAATGGTAAAAATAAATAAATGTATGGCCATTTAGATAACAACCAAACAAGTTGGTGGTACCAAAAGGACGTTAATAAAACATTAACGTAACCTAGTTCCCGAACCTAGATATATCTAGTTCCGTAGAAATCAAAATGAAATTCCCACATTTCGATTGGTATTCTAGCCGACCCCCGACAAAAAGTTAATGGCAACTCCTAATTGAACAAAAATATAAAAATAATCCCGTGTCACGTGATGTATGGATTGATGAAGAATCCACGTTCATAATTAATGAACCTTATGGATGAACAAAAAGAATGATGTTTTTTTAGCCAACTTTTGGGATATACCATTTGGAACATTTTGATGAACAATTACCTTTAAATCTACACCCAAGGCAGCCCTCGAGGATTAGGTTGCGACAACATATAAATAGGGCCTAGGACAGCTAAAAAATAGCAAAAAATAGGAGCAGAAATAAGAACAAATTTCCTACTCCCTAACTCTAGTGATCTAAATCCTAATTCTGAGGATTCAAAAATAAAAAGATGAAATAAATGGAAACATAATAATTTTCTATCCCCGGATTTTCTCCTAATTCTTCGACACACCCTCTCAAGTTGGTGTGTCAATTTTTACGATGCTCAACTTGCTGTTGAAAGACTCAAAGTTAGGTTTGAACAGTCCCTTTGTAAGAATATTAGCTATTCGTTGTGTTGTTGGCACAAATGGCATACAAATAACTCTTGCATCAATCTTCTCTTTGAAAAAGTGTCTGTCGATCTCAACATGCTTAGTTCTGTCATGTTGTACTGGATTATGCGCAATGTTGATTATAGCCTTATTGTTACAGTACAGCTTCATAGGCATTTTCACTAGTACTTGAAATTCTTCTAATACTTGTGTTAGCCACAACATCTAACAAATCTCATGGGTCATTGTTTGGTATTCTTACTTCTGCATTGCTTTGTGCTATCACATTCTTCTATTTACTTCACCAAGTAACCAAGTTCCCCCATACATATGTGCAATATTATGAAGTCGACCATTCGGTCAGTAATTGATGTTGCTCAATCTGCATCCGTGTGTGCTTCAATCTCCTGTTGAGTAGACTTATTAAATAGTAGACCATTTCCAGGTGTGCTCATTAGGCATCTCAAGATCCTATACACGATCTAAAGATATTTTTCATATGGAGAGTGCATAAATTGGCTTATCATACTCATAGCGAAGGCAATATCTGACCGAGTATGCGATAAACAGATCAGTTTCCTTACTAACTTCTGGTATCTCAATGTATCAATAAGAACCTCATCTTTGTCATCTCCAAGTTTTTGATTGGGGTCTATTGGAGTTTCTATCGGTCTACAACCACTCATTCCGGTCTCCTTTAGAAGATCTAGGACATATTTCCTCTGTGAGACAACAATTGCCTTTTCTTATTGAGCTACCTCCATTCCAAGGAAATACTTTAGAGTTCCTAAATCCTTGATCTCAAACTTAGAAGCAAGACATTCTTTCAACCTGTTCATCTCGGCAATGCCATTCCCAGTGAGAATGATGTTGTCCACTTACACTATTAGAATTGTAACTTTACATCACAAGAATGCTTTACAAACACGGTATGACTAGCTTGTCCTCGAACACACCCTTGTTTCTTCACAGACTGAGTGAACCTCTTAAAATAAGCCCTTAGCAACTGTTGTAGTCCATATAGTGACTTCTTCAATTTACATACCTTTGATCCACACCTTCTATTAAAGCTTGGGGGGAAAGGGAATCCATGTATACATCTTCATCCAAATCTCCATTTAGAAATGCATTCTTCATATCTACTTGCTACAAATGCCAGTCAAGGTTGGCTGCAAGTGACAGGAGCACTCTTACAATGTTTAGTTTTGCAATTGGAGTGAGGGCATCAAAGTAATTGAGTCCATAGGTCTGGGTGAACCCTTTAGCAACCAACCAAGCTTCATACCTTTCAAGGGATTCATCATATCTATATGTGGTTGTGAATACCCACTTGCATCCAACCGTGGTCTTTCCCTTGGGTAGGTTCACCATATCCCATGTTCTATATTTTCTTTCCAGAGCTTTAATCTCCTCAAGAATTGCTTCCTTCCACTCAATAATCTTTAGAGCATTCTGCACAATTTTTGGAATCTTCACACAAGACAATGTTGAGGTAAAAGCAAGAAAATTATATGAGAGGTTTTTATAAGACTCATAACGAGATATAGGATGTTTGGTACATGACTTAATTCCCTTGCAATAATTATGTCAAATTCATCAGTAGACTCATTTTTTTTTTTACTAAGATAAGGTTGGACAGATTGAGTTTGAACATTACCTTATGACTATATGGAATTCTGGCCAATAATGGGTTCAGACTCATGGCATCTTAAGGGAGTAAGAGACTCATTTATTTTAGTTTTGTTTCTTCTCGTGTAGACTTAGGATATGATAGAAGCTTTGTATTCTTGGTACTAGTTTCGCACTTGTTATGCTCACAAGTAGGATGAGATGCCAATATAGGTGGACCCAAATTTTCATTATTTAAAAAACTTGGTTCAAAATTGGGTATAAGGGTTTCGGAAATAGGATATTTAGAAAGAGGATTTTCAGGTTCTACAAGATGAAAGGACTCTATGATGCTGTTGTGCAAATCTGCACTTTCGTTCCCCCCTGAATATGAGTTCCAAAGAAAGGTGTTAATTCAAAAAAGGTGACATCCATGGTGACGAAAAAAAATTTGAAAATCAGGTCAAAGCATTTATACTCTTTTTTATTAGGTGCATAACCAACAAATACAAACCGTTTTGCTTTAGGATCAAGTTTCCCTCGATTTCTGTCATGGATATGGATAAAGGAGGTACAACCGAATAGTTTTAAGAGTAAAGCTGAAGCAAGTCTAGAGGTCAGGTAGATCTCCTGAATGTCTCTCAGGAGTGTTTGAAACTTTAACATTCTAGAAGGCATCCCATTGATAATATATGTGGATATAAGAAGAGCTTCATCCTAGAGGTATGTGGAAACTTTAGTTGTGAAGATTAGAGCTCTAGTTACTTCTAAAAGGTATTTATTCTTCCTCTCTACCACCCCATTTTGTTTAGGAGTTAAAGGGCAAGAACTTTGATGCATAATTCCCTTTTCTAAGAAAAATATCACAAAATTTAATTGAGATATTTTTTTTCCATTGTCACTCCTAAAAATATGGATTTGCGCTTAGAATTGTGTTTGTATTATGGTGTAAAATTTTATAAGAATAGTCTCTACCTCAAATTTATCTTTTAACAAGTATACCCAACTCACCATCATATTTTTTTTTTTTTTATAACCCAGGGAACCCCCGCACGGCCGACAGCCGGGGAATAAACCCTGGGGGATCAACTCACCATCATATGATCATTAATAAACGTAACAAATCATTTCTTTCCTAAGGGTGTAGGAATTCTAGATGGGCCCCAAATATCACTAAGAATTATGGAGAATGGTATCGACAACTTGTAGGTTTGTGAGGGAAAATTGGTTCGATGATATTTAGCTAATTTACAGAATTCACACTGAAATGAAGATGGACCTTTATTCAAAAATAACTTTGGGAACAAGAACTTTAAATATTGAAAATTCGAATGACCCATCCTATAATGCCATAAATAATATCATCATTCTTACGAATGGTAACATATTCGAAATAGCTGCCCTGAACTTATCTACTTAAACTTGTTCCATCTTCAAAGAAATAAAGTCCTCCACTTTCTCTAGCATTCACAATCGTCCTCCCTGAGGTCAAGTCCTACAACTTACAATGAGATGAGAAAAAATTAGCTTAGCACTTTTGATCAGATTACTAATGGGACAGCAAGTTATAAGATAGTTTTAGGACATGAAGAACATTATGAAATGTGAGGGTAGGTGAGAGCTTGATGGATCCTATTTGAGCTATAGCCGTAAGAGAACCACCTGCAATTTTGATTTTTTTTTAATTTCTTACACACGGATTATAGGTAGAAAAGAGTTTCGAACAACCTGTCATATGATCGGTTGCTCTTAAATCGAGAATCATGGAGTTTTGAACAACCTGTCGTGTTCTTAGCTAAAAAACAAGATGTGTCACGCCCCGAACCCCAGCGAGCTCGCGACACCCTTTTGACGATCGTATTGAACACGACGTCCCAGGATGCGTCGCCGACCCAAATGAAACACGCGAAGACAAATGCAAGCAAAAGCGGAATTCAAACAACCCAGACAATAGCAATGACCAAGGGCAGTACTTGCACAAATCAATAAACTCATCTCATTAGCTTAAGACCATAAAATTCATATATTAGGCTTCTAGAGTTAGCATTCACCTTCATCATCAAAAAGGGACAGATGGTAGGGTAGACTACTGAATACACAAAATGGTTCTACCAAAAAGGCTTCTAGGCCCCAACACTTAAATTCCCCTACGGTGCCCAATCCGAATTGGACCTTGAAGACTCCAACTCAAAATCGGAGTTGATCTTGATCGATTCATCGTCATGCTCGGACACCATAAGCTTCTCCTCAGGTTCAGGCTCCATAGGCTCCTCTTCAAGCTCGGGCTCAAGTTCGGGTTCTGGTACAGGCTCGGGTCCTTGGCCAGGGTTCTCTAATGGATCGTCGGGATCCGTCACCTCGCCATCGGGAGTATACTTGTCCCAGGGCTCCCAATTCACCTTATCCTCATTATCATGCTGTAGCCCCTCAAAACCACAGATTGTTCCAGTAGTCTCCAACCCGATATGATGATACCAAGCCAAATAAGTATAGGCTGCAAATCCTCTAAACCCTCATCTACCCAAACTATGATAAGGTGCCTAATATAAAACTGATCCGAGCCTACCGGATATTCAGTCTCCTCATGCACCGTGTGCATGGGGACCCTAAAACGCCTAGCTGGCGGCATGCTCAAGGTTAGGGATTTGAAAAGGTTTGCACTACAGCAATGAGAATAAATCTCAATAAGCAGATAACCTATACCCCACCTAGGCCAATGCGTACCCAGACGAGTCTAACATGCGATCTAACAGCCAACAATCGAATCCGCACAATCAGGCTTACCTCGTCATAAACCAAATGCCAACTTTGCATATTAGTCAATTCACATTAATGCAATAACATCTCATGTACGTATCATAATTATTCAAGCACCATGCACACGTACATTCACCCAATTCCATCAAATACAATGCACATGCATATCAATTCAGCTTTCTCACGACCCGGGTCAACACCCCACAGGTCAGCCCTCCGATCAATCCGGGCTTTGTCCCGCGTCAATACGCTCTAGGACCTTTTTCACGACCCGGGTCAACACTCCACAGGTCCTTTCTCACAGCCCGGGTCAACACCCCACATGTTGGTAGCCCTCCGATCGATCCAGGCTTATTCAAGCAAATACACACGCCACATAATTTAATCAATTTCCACATCTTTCACATAATCAAATATCACACCACCAATTCCAAACGACCACAACACAATTCGCTATTCTAACCCGTCGTACTATTCAAATTCAAATCACGAACTCACCACATTAGCCCACCAATCCGACATTCAAGTCGGCCACATCCAACATCAATTTCACCCACAAACGCCACGACATTCCGGTCATTGAACCCACATGAATAGGCCACTAATTAAGCCACACAATCACCACAATTTAATCCAACAATTAATCACATTCACATAACAATTGTATTCCAATTTTAGCCCCTAAACCGATACTAATCACACCCTAAATAAGTTCAAATAATACCCATTATATTAAGTAGGATTTAGGAAGTCACTTACCTAAATTTGGCCCGGGGAAAACCGGGGGCTAAAATGGCCAAGGGGAACATTAGCGGCTCGGTGTGGGCGAGGGTGCGACGGGCACAGTGGCCAGTAAGGCCCTCGGCCATGGCCGAGACGCTTGGCACGGCGCTCGGCCACAGGTGGGGCAACGGCCTGGGTGGTGGGCGACGACTGGGTGAGCTCGGCACGGGCAAGGGCAATGGTTGGGCTATCCTGCCACAGCCGAGATGGCAGCCAGGCGTGCTCGGCCGATGGCAGCAAGAGAGGGAGCAGAAGCAGCGGCTCGGCAGAAGAGAAGAAGAAGGAAGAAAAGAAAAGAAAGAAAAAGGAAGAGAGAGAGAGGGAGGGGACATTGCATGGGGAAGGGGAGGGAGTGGACGTGAGCGTGAGAGAGAGAGAGAGAGAGAGAGAGAGAGAGAGAGAGAGAGAGAAGTCAACTTTTGCACTCAAGTACAATCCGACGGCCCTCATTCAAATCCGAAATCGATCCAACGGTCTACAAAAAACTCTAATTAATAAATTAAGATTTGGCCCACATACACTAAATAAAATACACTACAAAAGAGGTCTACTAATCCAAATCCGCACACGGTCCTGTAATGCCCCCACCTCGGGGTCATAAACATGACGTCACGTTTATTGTTATCTTTCTTTACACACAAGCGGAAGCATAATTTCGAGACAATCACATTAAGAACAACAGCGGGATTAAGACAAACAGCATCATGAACAAACCTTATATTTACAGGACATGCAAACATATTTTAACAGGCCCTTCGAGCCATGGCAAATAACACATATTTTACACGCACTATAAATAGAAAACTCGGCTTGGGTTGTCCTATACCCACTACGGCTTCTCACTCCTCGCTTCTTCACCTCCACCCCGGTCCCGTCCGCCTAGCCATCTCACATTCCACCTGTGGCTTTACCCCGAAGCCGGCCCGCCTGCACCGCCAAAGCACCGTTGAACCCACGTAGGGATCCAACCCATTCTCCGTTTGCATAGCAATATCACACCACGTGCGGATGAGGCACCAAGTCCGTTAGGCCCTTATCGAACATCACAAGCATCGTGATTCGACGATAGGCGCGGTCTTCTCTGACATCTATCACGATGAGCACTTCGGCTCTCATCTCCACGGGATTGTCAACGTGGGCTGGGGCAGGTACCATCCTACGGACCTAAAAAAAAGGGAAACAACGGGGGATGAATCGAGAAGACTCAGCAAGTGAAAACACTAATGTCAAGTGAAGATAAATCGATCGCTGTTAACATGAGCCGGCCCTTACCGCACCGGCGTCAATAGCAAATTAATAGCAAAGTTCATGCCGACAAATACTAGAGAACTCTAAGCATGGCTATAACATGTGAACATCACTAGCCAAATTCCGGCTTCTATCTTGAGATATGAACGTCAAACACAAAATATAAACAAGCCAAAGAGATAACCAATCAAGACCGAACACGGTCCAAGCAAACCACGTCACAACGCATCTCATCATCCTTTTCCGAGATTAGGGAATTCACTTACACAACCAACAAAACTAGAATTAAAAGCGAGAGGCGTGAGTCTCGGTCGTCTCGGACGGTTCTTGGGTGTGGTTCGGGCTTACGGTTCTTATACGTGGCTCCCTAGAGGCCGAACACTAGAGAAACAAGGGCACTCGGTGAGCTCTCTTTTCTTTTCTCTCTTGACAAGGAAACAAGAAAGCAAGTGGCGTGCGGCTTGAGAAAGAGGAAGGTGGCGTGAGTAAGAGGAAGAAGAGAGAGAGGGAGAGGAGATGATGTGAGGAACTAAAGGGGGACTAAGCTTATTTATAGGCAAGCCAACCTTCCTCACCAAGCTTAGGAGTAAAGGCTTGCTCCTCAAGCTTTGACCATTTCTAGACTCTTCCCAGTCCAACTTGTTCCCCAAGTTCTTGACCAACTTGCTTACCAAGCTTAGACCAACTTGCTCACCAATTCTTGACTCTCTAGAGTCTTCTAAGTCACAACTTGTTCTCTAGAAGACATAAATTCGAAATTCCAATGTTCTCTTTGAAATCTGCCAAAACCGGACAGCTTTGCACTATTCACGAAATCGGAGTTGAAAACATAGTAAATGGACTCCGAAAATTCTCAAATTTGAAGATGTTATAAACAAGGCCTTAACAAACATTTTTCATGTAGAATACAAAATCGGAATCTTTCTGTAAACACTATTTTTAGTAGCTCAAAGATAGACTAAAAATAGTTCACTGGAACAGAATTTTTGTTTCTCAAAATAAGCTTTGTCCATAATCCAAATCATCTCAAAAAATTCCCAAATTTATATACGTTATAGAAAAAAAAGTTTTCAACAACTTTTATGAAGGAAACTTTTCCAAAATCGGCCCAGAAAAGCTTTTAGAAAATAAAGGAATGGTGAACATTACCGAAATACCCATTCTGGGTAGTTTTACATGGTTCGAAAATCAGGCCATCATACCACTCATATCAAGTCCAAAAATTCTGAAATTAAAGTATGTAAAACTTCAAGATGTTTGGAATAACTTTCGAGAAGGAAGTGTTTAGAAATTCGGATCACAAAAGTCTCCCTAAAAATAACAATACGAAGGGGTGCCCAGGATCCGAAGCTGGGTTTTCCAAAACAAGAGTAAAAATTAGTTCCGATTAGAAAACCACCAAACTTAAACCATAGTCATTTCCTAGGGACTGAAATTAAGGATATTATAATTTACCTGCGGCTTCCCATGCCCAAAAATCGGGACGTGACAGGTTCAAATTTCACTTTTCACTTATCCCGGGCAATGTCAACGCTGGCTACAATAATATCGACACCGTTCAATTAAATTTGTCACGAAACTTCGAGAAATTCGACATCAAAGTTCGAGCTCTAAATAACGGCCAAATTCGATCGAGTGCGATTTTATCAAAATCTCTAATTTAAAAAATAACCCAAGAGTGATCAGTTCCGGGCGAGATTTTATTATAAGCGCACTGACAAAATACATATTTTATAAATCCCAAAAATGGATCAAAATTCGGAATGTCATTACATGGATTTAAAGAAGGTTGTGGAGGTTTAAGGAATTTGTACAGGTGTTCTAACTATTTCTTTGTGAATGGAACTGAATTTGACTGGATTTGCTCCTTCTCATTTATTGCTTGGAATGCATGACCATCACTACTGCTCCTTCTCTTCCAACCTTCTTTCTTCCAATTATGCGGTTTCCCATGAATTTTCTAGCAGGTCTCTTTAGTATGCCATGGTTTCTTGCAATGTTCACACCATGGTTTCTTCCTCCTATCTTCCTCATAATCAGGCCCTCGAGATACAAGTGCAGGATTTTCTGATATAGAGTTCACACTTATTTCCGAATCACATAGCATGAATCGCCTCCGAGATTCCTCCCTTCTAACTTAAAAGAAAACCTCGCGAATGGATGGCAGAGGTTTTCGACCAAGGACTTTTACCTCTTACCTCATCCAAGCTTCGATTAAGGCCTGCTAGAAACATGTATACTCTATCATTCTCTTCTCTCTTCATTTGACTCTTGCAATCAGCTGGACTTTTCCATGTATCATCATAGCATTGATCTAATTGATGCCACAAGGTCACCATTTCATTGTAGTAAACAATGACCTCACAATCTCCTCACTTTGATTTCCGTAGCTTTGTCTTCAGTTCACAGATCCGGGAAGAATTTTCCAAATCATAACATGTTTCTCTCACAACAGCCCTCACATTTTTAGCTATCGGAAGGAATAGATCTGGTTTTTCAATTGCTGGCTCCATAGAATTGATCAGCTAGGCAAATCCCAAGGAGCTATCGGATCTCCAAGTCTTCCAATACTGAGTGCTTATTGCTGGTTCCATCACATTGCCTGTCAAGTGGCTTAGCTTCCTCCTCTATCATCAATTGCTAGTTTCACCGATTGAGCCCACTACAAATAATTTTGGCCATTCAATCGGTGAATTATTAATAGCATGTTGGAGTTATGTGAGAATTGCTCTCCACCACTGCTCGATTGTGCAAAGAGATCTGTTGGGTTGTTCCCTGGCACGACACCTGAAGAAGTAGTGTCCCTACTAGGTTCGGTCTTCACCGTTTTCACCATAGCAGGAGCCGAATTCGAAACCTTAGCCTTGATACCATGCAGAATTCAAAGAAGAAAGATGATATCTTCTGTTTTTTATTGCTTATCACACTTTCAGAGAACATAACATATAAATAGGGCCTAAGACAACTAAAAATAGAAAGAAAATAGGAGCAAAAATAGTAACAAATTTCGTACTTTCTACTCTAGTGATCTACTTTATAATTCTGAGGATTCAGAAATAAAAATAATACTTTCCTATCCCGAAATTTTCTTCTCATTCTTCAACGCGTCCAACCACCAAGTATTAGTTTTTTCCCTCGCCAATGGAGCAAGTGAGCGATAGAAGATGACGATGTAAGAATTTCCTAATGTGGGCTTCATTAATTGAAATTAACTGAATTAGTTTGGTCTAATAAAGGTAAGATATATGGGTTCTTAATCAGTCTAATATGGGGCTGGCTGGTGTTGGCCGAGTACGGCCCGGCCCGTAATGAGAGGCCCGTGGTCGAAGACTCTATAAATAGCGCTCAAGTCCCTCCCCTAACCTGATGATGCACAATTTGACTCACATACGGATTCAGAGAGAACTTTCTTCTCGTGAGTGGCAATCTCATTAGGCCAGTGTTCTAACGAAGGGAATAGGGGAGAAGATCTTGAGTTCGTGTTCGGAAACCGTCGCAAATTCCGCATCAAGTTCGATGGATTCCAAACCAGGTACGCGAATCGACAATTTCTCCATTATCGTCTTTCGATTTTTCTGATTGTGATGATCCTGGGCGTGCCATTTTCGTGGCCATCATTTGGTATCAGAGCCTGCCATAGATTAGAACTGAAACATGCGGATTAGGACCGTTTTTTGTTTTGTCCGAGAGGTTTTTGCCCAGTTTCGAAATTTTTTGTCGGATGAAAGTTAAATTTTATTACATATTTAGAATCTACTCGTCGAGACGAGAAGAACGGTGGGCGGCACATTGCCGGAGGATGCCGGACGCGCCGTCACGCGCCTACACGCGCCCCAGGCGCGGCGGCGCGTGACGGACACGCGCGGCCATGCCAAACCGGTGCGTTTGTTCGCCGGTAACCGCTTGCTGACGTCAGCTTGACGTCAGAGAGGGCGCGGACCGGTTTGACCCGGATTCTGACCCGACCCGGTCGTTGACCCGACCCGGATCCTGATCCGACCCGACCGTTGACCCGACTCGATCGTTGACCCGACCGGTCAAACCGTTCGGACCGGTCCGTTGACCGTTGATCGGTTGGACCGGTCAACCGGTCGGACCGGTTGTTCAGACCGGTTTGACCGGCTGAACACGCGCACACGCGCCGTACCTTCTGGCGGCGCGTGCAGGCGCGTCCGACGTCCGTTTTGGACGATCTTGGTACCGACGCGCTCGTATCGAGATTCTCTATACAGTGGTATATTTATTTTTATATGTTTGAAGCTTTTAAAGATGTGAAAATACGTATAGAACCCTATATACGTGTATTTTTAGGGTATTTTTGCGTATTTTCTTGTATTTCTCTATGGTTTCGGAAATACATATGGTAGCTCACATGTATATCACCACATAAGGACTGTGTAGAGTGTAATTCATTGTCTACCAATGAATGGAACAGTATAATTAGCATGGCATGTAATTTTAGAGACATAAGCCCCTGTCTTTACGTCTAGCATTACATGTATATAGTAAATGTGATACATAAGGTTCATATCCCTGGTATGAGAGATTTTTAAGGATTCAGTTGAGTAGTGACCACCAAACTGGCACACTTGACTGGGTTTGAGAAATATCGGTCTCATATTGTGGTGGGATGTCTCCTGGTCTATTATGTGATTATACTCCCAAAGGAGGTGATCTTGTATTAGTTCATGGAGGGGTACACGTATAGCATGTGCTTGAGAAATGACTAATCTTAGTGGTTCATACACCCAAAGGTGGTGATTTTACGAAAGATTAGAATAAGTTCTCATGGCCGCTGTCATGTGGAGAGTGTACAACTGCATGTCATATTTTCTGCCCAAAGGTGATTATGTGATGATGTATGTAACTCTCTAGATAAGTATTCACATGATGCTGATTGTATTGTTTGTTTTTCAGTCACCTTTTCTGTAAACGGCAATTCCATTTCCATTGAGGTCCTTACTGGGTTGAACTTTAAGAAATGGAAAGAGGATTTTCTATTTGGAATGGAGCTGGCGGATGTTCACATTGCTCTTACAAAGGATAAGCCGGCAGATATCACGGCCACCAGTACTGAAGTTGAGAAAACCGACTATGCTGCCTGGGAAAAGAGCAATAGGATTTGCTTATTGACAATGAAGAAATCCATTCAAGAACACTTAAAAAGTGGTTTGCCAGCTGACTATACTGCTAAGGAAATGATGGCAGCCTTAGAGGTTAGAAACCGCATTTCATCTAATGTTGAGGTTGGTACACTTCTTCAAAAGCTCTTCAATATGAAGTATGATGGTACTGCTGGGGTTAGAGATTATGTCCTTAGGATGGTAGATCTAAAGACGAAGCTTCAAGCTCTTAATGTTTCCATTCCTGATGCTTATATTGTGCATCAAGCTTTGAACACCCTTCCACCTGATTTTGGAATTATAAAGACAAATTACAATTCCCAAGATGAGACTTGGTCAGTTAATGACTTGATAGCAAGGGTGGTGGCAGAGGAAGAGAAACTTAAGAAAGAAAAAGGGCATATAGCCTTATATGTTTCTAGTTCCCACAAAAGGAAGAATAAGAAGTCCAGAAATCGTACTCATAAAGGTGCTCATGACACTACCGGTCAATCGGACAATATGGGTCCAAAGAAAACATCCTTCAAAAGGGATGGTGACCACTGCTTCTTTTGTAAGAAGAAAGGTCACATAAAGAAGGGCTGTGGAAAGTTTAAAACTTGGTTGTCCAAACGTGAGCCTACAGGTAATGATTCTTTGGCACTTATTTGTGAATCCAATCTATCAGAAGCACCATCCGGTTCTTGGTGGCTCGATAGCGGTGCAACTAATCATGTTGCGTTTACCATACAGGGATTCATAAATCGGAGGAAGCCAAATAAGGATGAGTCAAGACTCACTGTAGGAAACAACGAGAAAGCTGATGTTGTGTTTGTGGGAGATGTAATCTTGATTCTAGACTCTGGTTTTAGATTAATATTGAAAGACACTTTTTATGTACCTTCTTTTAGACGGAACTTAGTTTCCGTATCGTGTTTGGACATGTATGGCTACTCTTTTGAAATCAAGAACAATGTTATTTCTTTGTTTCTTAATTCAAATAAGGTTGGGTGTTGTTATATGTCCAATGGATTGTACAGATTGTGTTTGTCTCCTAATGACATATACGTCGCTTATACGGCTGAAAATGTTGTTTCTAAGAGACCACTACCTAAGGAACAGTTTTATGCATTGTGGCATAAACGACTTGGTCATATTTCTAAGGATAGAGTAGAAAGGCTGATAAAGACTAATATCCTGCCTGCTCTTAAAGATGACTTAGAGACATGCGTAGATTGTTGTAGAGGTAAAATGACCAAGATAAGGAAGAAAACTGCGGTCCGAAGTTCTGACTTGTTGGAGGTCATTCACACTGATATAAGTGGACCCTATACGGCAACCTTGTGTAGAAATTTTTATTTCATCACATTTATTGATGACTATTCTCGATATGGTTATCTGTACTTGATTAAAGAAAAGTCTGAGTCTCTTGACAAGTTCAAGATTTTTCGGACTGAAGTCGAGAAACAGTTGGGAAAAGTCATAAAGGTTGTTAGATCTGATCGAGGTGGAGAGTATTATGGCAAGCATGGCGATGCCGGACAGCTTAAGGGGCCATTTGCTAAATACTTAGAGGATTCTGGGATAGTGGCTCAGTTCACTATGTCTGGGAGTCCTGAGCAAAATGGTGTAGCCGAAAGGCGCAATCGCACCCTTATGGAAATGGTAAGGAGTATGATTAGTAGGACAAATTTACCTAGTTTTCTGTGGGGTGAAGCTTTGAAAATAGCTTTGTACATTCTGAATCGTGTACCTACTAAAGCTGTTCCATTGACTCCTTTTGAATTATGGACTGGACGTAAACCTAGCTTAAACCATCTTAAGGTTTGGAGATGTCCTGCAGAAGTGAAGTTATATAATCCAACATTAAGTAAGTTGGACTCCAGAACTACTCGGTGTTACTTTGTATCTTACCCGGATCATTCGAAGGGATATCGGTTCTATAATCCCAATGGAGGCACAAGAATTGTGGAATCACAGACAGCCAAGTTTCTAGAATTTGATATGGCCGAAGAAAGTAGTTGCTCACAGACTATTGAGGATAATAGTACGGTGGGTAATGTTGTATCTTTATCTTCTCCCATACAGATAATTGTGGAGACTCCCATACCACAGTCTGAACCTGTTGAGACTCAGGATCCTGTTATCGAGACAGCTCCTAATGAAGTTCCTCAAGGCTCTCAGGTGCAGAATGAGGCTGTTGTTGCTCCAGTAAGGAGATCCATTAGGGAGAGACGATCAGCTATATCACCGGACTACTTAGTCTATATAGGAGAGCAAGACTACGATATCGGTTCTGTGGCTGATCCAGTGACTTATGCGGAAGCTATTTCTTGTCCTCAGTCGGAACTGTGGTTGGATGCAATGAGAGATGAAATGCAGTCTATGAAGCATAATGGAGTTTGGGAACTTGTTGAATTACCTGAAGGTCATAGACCCATTGGCTGCAAATGGGTGTATAAGACTAAAAGGGACTCTAAACGAAAGATTGAGAAGTTTAAAGCCAGACTGGTAGCCAAGGGTTTCACTAAGAGAGAAGGAGTAGACTATGAAGTAACCTTTTCTCCAGTCTCTTCTAAAGATTCTTTTAGAGTGATCATGGCATTGGTAGCTCATTTCGATATGGAGTTACACCAGATGGATGTTAAAACTACCTTTCTCAATGGAGACCTTAATGAAGAAGTCTATATGGTGCAACCCGAAGGCTTTGCGGCAGATGATTCAGGTACGCTTGTATGTAGACTTAAAAAGTCTATTTATGGTCTCAAGCAAGCTTCTAGACAATGGTACTTGAAGTTTCATAGTGTTGTCGCTTCATTTGGTTTTGTTGAGAACAAAGTAGATCAGTGTATATACTACAAGGTCAGTGGGAGGAAATTCATTTTCCTTATACTCTATGTTGATGATATTCTGCTTGCAAGCAGTGACCTTGGTTTACTGCATGAGACAAAGCGGATGTTGTCAAAGAACTTTGATATGAAAGACCTTGGTGAGGCGTCTTTTGTCCTTGGCATTGAGATTCATAGGAATCGTTTTCGCCGACTATTGGGTTTATCTCAGAGGGCATATGTTGATCGTATCTTAGAAAGATTCAACATGCAGCAATGCAAGCCAGGAATTGCTCCTGTTAGTAAGGGTGATAAGTTGAGTCTGTCACAATGTCCTCATTCAGATTTTGAGAAAGCCCAAATGAAGAATATACCTTATGCTAGTGTACTTGGGAGTATTATGTATGCTCAAGTATGTACTAGACCAGATATTGCTTTTGCAACAGGACTTCTAGGCAGATATCAGTCAAATCCAGGACACGATCATTGGATTGCTGCCAAGAAGGTTTTAAGGTACTCAAAGAGGACAAAAGACTATATGCTGATTTACAAACATGTTCAAGACCTACAGCTAGTTGGGTATTTGGATTCAGACTTTGCTGGCTGTCAGGATGAAAAGAAGTCGACAACATGTTACATCTTTAAGTTAGCAGTAGGTGCAGTATCATGGAAAAGTGAGAAACAAAAATTAATGACATCCTCTACCATGCAAGCGGAGTTTGTAGCATGCTTTTCGGCCGCTACTCAGGCAATTTGGCTCCGGAACCTCATTAAGGAGTTGACCGTATTTGATTTTGTGGATAGGCCCATACAGCTGTATTGTGACAATAACTCTGCAGTGTTGTTTGTTAACAATAACAGAGGTCTCAAGGGGTCTAAGCATATGGAGGTCAAGTACCTGACTATAAAGGAAAAAGTTCAGAATGGTGACATTGAAGTAGAGCACATTTCAACAGATGATATGATTGCAGATCCGCTAACTAAAGGCCTTCGCCCTTGTGTATTTGATCGACATGTCATTAACATGGGCTTAGGAGTATCATGGGATACTATTAATTAGTGGGAGCTGTTTAGTTTTATGTTGCTCTTATGAAGTTTGTATCTGATTTTGTTGCATTTTGCAATATTTGAATATATATCAACTCTTTTGCATTCAATGAGGTATTTGTGAATGTAGATTTATCAAGTTGAGTACATATATTTGATGAAAATCTCGAGGAATTGTGTAAACCTTGAGTATAGGCTATGGGGCATTCTTGGTATTAGCCTTAATGATATGTCTTGTTACACATAAAGTATAGTTAACTATCAAGGTAAGACATATGCAGGTTCGTTGGAACCATGAAGGATATTCTCTGGTGACACACTAGGTTTTGTGACACTTAAGGAGAGAGAATTTGGACTAACCAAATGTATAACACGTGAAGTATCACTCATTTTGAGGTATTGTCCATTTGACACACTACCATATTAAATCCATATCAGTAAAGTTGAAAGCACTCGTGACCATGGAAGGCTCTGCGTGAGTACATGCAGTTACCGCCATGATTCGGTGTTCGAGACTTTATGGGATTGGATTGACTATTAAGAATAATCTCTAGACCAATATAAGGGTGCGCACATAGTTCTATTTCAATTAATATCGCCCAAGTGGGAGAATGTAAGAATTTCCTAATGTGGGCTTCATTAATTGAAATTAACTGAATTAGTTTGGTCTAATAAAGGTAAGATATATGGGTTCTTAATCAGTCTAATATGGGGCTGGCTGGTGTGGGCCAAGTACGGTCCGGCCCATAATGAGAGGGCCCGTGGTCGAAGACTCTATAAATAGCGCTCAAGTCCCTCCCCTAACCTGATGATGCACAATTTGACTCACATACGGATTCAGAGAGAACTTTCTTCTCGTGAGTAGCAATCTCATTAGGCCAGTGTTCTAACGAAGGGAATAGGGGAGAAGATCTTGAGTTCGTGTTCGGAAACCGTCGCAAATTCCGCGTCAAGTTCGATGGATTCCAAACCAGGTACGCGAATCGACAATTTCTCCATTATCGTCTTTCAGTTTTTCTGATTGTGGTGATCCTGGGCGTGCCATTTTCGTGGCCATCAGACGATGGTTGAGTGAGTGACTGAGTGGAATGCAAATGATACTGAACAAGTCCAATTCAATGCTAAAGCTGCCAACTTGCTTTGTTGTGCTTTTGACGCTGATGAAAATGGAAGAAGTTAGAAGGAACTTATAAAGGGACCGGTAAAGTCAAGAAGTCTAAGATAAGCATGCTCGCTCACTCGTATGAACTTTTCACTATGATTCTATGAATGACGATGATGAGTTTATCATATTCACAATGCAAGTCACGTGCTATATAAGATTGATTCGAAAACTAAAACTAAAGGTGAAACTGAAAGACAATGCTACAAACGCAAAGGAAAAAGACTCGAGACGAAAATTTGACTGAGTTTTGACATAGCTCGAGTGTCCGTGCTCCTTCGGCTTTGCTTCTGTTTATAGACCTTGAATCCCCTTAAACGGTTACTAGACTTCTCCATGTGAACCTCCATCATTCAATTGCTCCCGTGTCTCCATAATTTCTACTTCCACGAGCTTTGATAGCTGCCCTGTTTCCAAGACTTACTCATTGAACCGCTCCATCGTGCTTGAATCCGCTCGCATTCAGCAACCGTTCCCGCTTTTGAATTCAAACAGGCCAAACTCCTCCTGTGACATGCCTTGGTAGATCGAACAGCTTTTACAGGCTCTAGGTCGGGCCCTGACTTCTCATTTTTTATATAATCCATTACTTTTGTCTTCGACCTAATACATGAACAATTTCTCTATTTATCTGAAGATCATTGCGCTATTTTTCCATAAGAGAAAAGCACTTTCAATAAATAGATGAAAACATCATTCCCCCGACTTGGTTTTACACAGTAATTGAAGCTGATGGCAACATATGCAGCCAAAAAGGGGTGGCATCCAGCATAATTCTTCAAAGCAGGCACTTTCTGAATCTTCTTACGTGTAAAACTTACTCAAAGAAACGGGTACGCATCTTCAATCTCAAGACACACGACACGATTAATTTGACCTCATTTCCTGGTGGTGCTCCCAATGGAAACTGAAAATCTAAGCCTTCGAATTCTATCCAACTACAGCCGTATAACAGCTACATGTTTTCTCCCAGGTAATAGCTTCCATGTTTTGCAGATACCTCCTCCTATATTCATACAGTTGAAACTCTCGTTGCCCTAGAGATCAAAGAATCAGCCCATGCTCATGAAGATCACGACTATCATCGGTCTATATTGATCTCCAGCAGGACTAATTTACTAATCTATTCCATGTTTTGCAGATGCCTCCTACATTCATACGGTTGAGACACTCATTGCCGTAGAGATCCATGAATCAGCCCGAGCTCATGAAGATCACGACTATCATTGGTCTATATTGATCTCCAGTAGGATTAATTTATCAGTCTATTCCATGTTTTGCAGATACCTCCTACATTCATACAGTTGAGACACTCATTGCCGTAGAGATCCATGAATCAGCCTGTGCTCGTAGAGATCACGAAATTATTAGTCTGTATTGATCTTTAGTGGGACTGATTAATCTGTAGGTTATTCATGCACTATAGCATAGCCTCCAGCCATTACAACTCATTCATATAAGGTAATCTCCCTACAAGGCCCTGCACAAGACAATAAAATAACATGGGGCAAGACATGCGAATAACCATAACCATTAAGTTTAGTTGGGAAGGTAGCGCAAATCGAACCCCATTAAATTAGGCATAGATCCAGATCAATAAAAAGAAATATTTTACACCTTACAATTACAAGCAGGAGGAGAAAATCAGGTGAAGGTCATATAAGGTTATTATTCATGTCAATTGAATAAGCAAATCATTTTCAGGCAACACATAGGTAATTCCAAAGTCAAGTTGGCTTACCTGGTGCAATAGCAGCAGAGATCAACATCAAGTCAACCCTCAATAAAGGGTTACTGGCATAGGGCAGTTGAACAATGCAATCTCAAGGATCCAGAAACTGCCTTGCATTTCATTGAGGCCATCCCAGCGATCACAAAGCTAGGAAGCCCATACCATCTTGCATTGCTAAGAAGCCTTTAAATATAGTGGCAGTAGAATGAACAAAAAACACATGTATCATTACGAAGGCAACAGGTTACAACCTTTGCCTTCAATTTTCTTTCCAGACCAAAGAACATCAATCCCGATAACACTAGGTTTGCTGTCTTCTTCTGCATGTGTTCAACCAGCATGTCATTGTACACAATCACATCTAATTCCTTTAAAAGCTCGCGTTCTTGCATACTTGAAAAGACTTTTCTAGCTTCTTCTATTGTCCCATGTTTACACAATCTAGAGATGACAGCAGAGCATGCAACATCACTAGGAGGGAAGCCCTCTAGCACCATCTCATCCAGGACTTCAACCACTTTCTCAGCCTGCCCTGACTTACTCTCATGGAGAATCGTCAGAGAGTATTTAAACTCTATGGGTCCACTCATGATATTGGCCAGGCAATCACGAACAAGCATCATAGTCGCATCAATCTCCCCTATTTTGCTGAGTCCTTTTGCGAGAGCACAATATGCATCTCCAGAGGGAAGGCACGACATTTCCATTATCTTATTATAACATGTGCATGCCCCTTTTATTTCCCCAATCTTAACAAGACATTCGATGGCAATACTGTAAGTCAAGGAATCAGGCTCAATTTGGTTGTTTTTCATTTCATCAGATAGAGACATTACCAATTTCACCTCCCCAGACTTTTTCAAAGCCCCCATCAGGATATTGTAGATCGACACGCTGCAGTAACCTTTCATTTTCAAGTCCCTGAAAACATCTAAAGCAATCGGTATCCTCTCTTCCTCACATAGGAAAGATGAGAAGAAACTGGAGAGATCGTTTCTCACGGAATATCCTAACTTCTCTATCTGCATCAGCAACTTGCTCAAATCCTCCATTCTTCTCATCTCAGCATAAGAAATTAGAATGGAGTTAACTGTCCCAAAATCTGGCTGGAGATCCTCCTGCAATGCTATAAAGAAAAGCTTGCGAGCCTTATCAACCTGCTTGACACTACACAAGCCTTCAATGAGAGAGTTATAGATCCCCAAGTCAGCTTGATATCCTGAGTCAATTAAATCCTTTAACAAGCCACAAGCATATTCAACTTTGCCACCTGCAACAAATGACTCGACTAATACGCCATAAATCGCCCGATCAATCAAAAATCCTTTTGCTTTCATCTCCTTAAACAGCTCAAAGGCCTTATCCATTCTCTTTCCTTTACACAATCCCGTAACCAAGGTTCCATAAGCCATAACATCAGCCTCGACACCATCTCTCTTCATTTCCTCCCACACCCCTAAGCATCCGTCTAAATGCCCTTTCGAAACCAATATCTTAACCATTGCCGTGTATGCAACAACATCTGGCTTGCACAAATTTTTTTTTTTTTTGATAACCCAGGGAATCTCCGCACGGCCGACAGCCGGGAGGTAAACCCTGGAGGCGACACGTGCTAGCCACCACACACGTGCACCGGTTAACTGACTTGCACAAATTTGCTCTCATTTTAGCCAAAATCTCCATCATTTCATTAATCCTCCCCGCCTTACACCACCCTTTTATCAGGATCATGTAAGTGACGCTATCCTCAACCAGCCCGTCATTTTTAAAATCATCGTAAACTGACAATGCCAGATCCAAATGATCAGTCCTCACCAACCCATCAATAATCTTGTTATACAAGAACACACGTGGCTTCACGCTGAACTTCTTCATCTTCTCATACACATAGTAAAGCCGCAATCCCCCGTTGGCATCCGCATGCATCCTAATCAAAATCTCGAATTGCTTCTCCCTAGGCGGCTTCCCCTGCGAGTCCATCAACTCGGGCAGCTGGTCAGCTGCTCTGAATTTCTTGTTCCTATTCAAGCAATAAGCAAGTGCATTATAGGCAGCATAGTTATGCCTGTAACCCTTTTGCCTACCTGCCCAAGTAAAGAACTTGGAGGCGACCGTGGGGTTATTTTCCCGCCTTGAGCACCTCCTCAATGAGGCCGGGCGTCACGCGGCGGAGCTTGGCTAGCTCGGCGATGACGGGCGGGCCCCAATTGCCACGGTTCCGGCGGAATGCATAGACAATGAACCAGGCGTTTGGAGAGAGGCGGCAGGACGCGGCGAGGGAGGAGGGAGGCTCCGGTGCCAAGGGCAGAGATCAGAGGGGGCTGTGATGGTCTGGGTCCCATTTGTGGAGGTGGAAGGGAGCCGGGGGGCATTGTGGGTTTAAGGGTCTACCGAGAGGGGATGGTCTTGCGGGAGGAGAAGAGGTCGTCGTGGGCGACGGGGCGGTTCTGGGAGGGTTTGCGGTGGCTGTAGAAGAAGTAGGCTTTGTAGGGCTTCGGCGCCGGAGGGAGGTTGGGTGGCATTTGGAGTCTTTTTAGGTGTCGCCGCCACCGTGGAGATTTTCGGTTATGGCCATTTGCTTCTTCAAGTTTTATAGTTTGAAATTGTAACGTCCACCTTATATTTTGGAGTCCGTTTCAAATGTACCCGATTGACTATTGCTTTTGGCCAAATTTCTTATCGATATTTCAATCACCTACTCTCCCTTTCGAGAATGTATTTAGTGGTTGCATAGTACCACGCCATATGCTGACGCGATAAGCATTTATGTACTAAAATCCAATCACATATTGACACTTGTCCGCGACGTAGCAAGCAGATAAAAAAGAAATAAAAATTTGCTTGAGCAATCACTCTTTTTTCTCTCTCTTCTTCCTCCTCCTACGTCTGCAGTCACTGGCGAAGGCGCCGGCGCTGTGTCTAAGCCTCCATAGCCGAGCCAAGCCCTCTATCATCACGACGGCTCGCGGTCATTTATCGTCCATGGTCGAGCCATCCACTTCATTTCAACTAGTCCATTTGCTTCGCTAGAATAGGGAGAAAAAAAAAAGAAGAAAGATGTTCGTGCTTCGCAGAAACTTGATTGCTAACAACATAGAAGGCAAACTGATGTCGTCTAACCAGATCTAGCAACGATCAATGGGGGTGGCTCGGCAATGGACCATAGCTCCAAATGTGGCAACAAGCAAGCCTAGTCACAAGCGACGATGATGAAGAGGATGGCTCGGCCGTGGACCATGGCTCTAGATTTGGTGACGGACAAGCATGGTTGCAAGCAACAACGAAGGGGGTGGCTCAATTTGCAAGCCGCGGTGATGACGACGAAGGGGTGGCTCAGTCATAGACTTCTCAATCTGCCAATAGATAAGCTTGAATGCGAGCGATGACGAAGGGGTGGTTTGGTTATGGACGGGTAATAATTGTAGATGGAGGAGGAAGAAGAGAGAGAATAAAGAGAGGTTTTTTTTTTGGTCGAAGAATAAAGAGAGGTTGCTCAAGCAAGTTTTTAATCTTTTTAGACCTGTCAAATGGATGAATTTGATCATGTCAGGTTTGGGTCCGGTAAAAAATGGTTCAATCCAAATTGACCTATTTTGACTCATTTTTCATGCAATGCAATTTTAGTGACCCATATCCAACCTAACACATACACATCCCGATTTGTATTGCTAAAACACTTTCATAGTTTACTTAATCTAAGAAAACTCATATGCAAACTGAAGTGAGAGTGTAGAATGAACAAGTACGAGATCGAATGAGTGCGAGAGAAAGTGAAGAGAGAGTTATAGAGGTGGGTTAGGTTTAAATAAATTGTGAATCCATTTAACACCCATATTACTTCGGGATTTACCATTCTAAACTCACTTACAAAATAACTAACTCATATAACAACTAAACCTATTAAATATAGGTTAAGAAATAGATCTATAACCTATTTTGATAGGTTTAATTTTATTATTAGTTTTCCGCATCATGGACACATGTCAATTTGTGATTGCATTCATTATATAAATGGTGAGAAAATTACCAAAAAAGTCTTAAGCCTATTGCAATTGGGCCAGTTTAGTTCTGAACATTTTTTTTCTAATTTGAGTCCTAAGCATTTTGCATTTTTGTCAATTCAGTCCATCCGGTCAATTTTGACTGAAAATTGCTAACATGAACGCTGGCTGTCCTACGTGGCATGGCCGAGTGCAGACGTGGACATTTTTAAATAATATTTAAATAATTTTTTGAATTATTTATCTATTTTTTCTCTTCTTTTTCCTTATTTTCATTTCTTTTTCTTTCTTTTTTTTCTTCACTTCTTCTTCTGGCCGGCAAGGTCGACCTCACTGGCCATTGGCGAGGGCTACCCTTGCCTAAAGATGGTGAGGTTGACCTCGCCCGCTCTCGCCTCTGGCCGGTCGCCATGGTCCGGCTACCAATTAGAGGATGAAGGGAAGGAAAATAAATAAATAAATTATTTAAATATTATTTTAAAATATCCACGTCAGCACCACCCACGCCATGTAGGATGACTAGTGTCTATATCAGTGATTTCCGATCAAAATTGACCAGATACACTGAATTGGCATAAATACAAAAGGTTTAGGACTCGATTGGAAAAAAAAAAGTTAGGACTGAATTGACATAATTGCAACAGATTTAGGACTTTTGTGGTAATTCTCCCCATAAATGGTTGCCAATGACCACTAAATACTTTCTCTCTCCCGTCCATACCGTCCGTTGTTGGGACAAATCCATCCAGCAAATTCAGAAAACTTACATTGTGCCCCTGATCTTTTATAATTCATTGCATTGTCCTCATTTAAATCGTAAAATTGAAAGAAATTAGTTATAGTTAAGAATGAGAAAATGAAAATAAATAAATAAAGTAAACAAGGAAATAAACTAATTGAGGGGGGAAAGGGATGAATGGCAATAGCGGGGGTAAGTACGGCGCAAGTGCCATAATTTTTTTTTGGCTCACTTGAGTGCTATAACTTTAAAAAAAATGATCACTCAAGTGTCATTTTCGAATTGATTGTGAGAGCCCGAAACTGTGGCTTTTCCAGTTGAACGGTGACCTTCCCGGCGAGGCGAGCACCACCAGCTTGAAAATGGGGTGTCGGTGAATCATTCCATGGCCTCCGTTCGTCTCGAAATTTTCATTTTAGCCTCCGTTGATGAAGGTAAAAATGCTTCGTAGTTACACATTTATCAAGCCGATTTGTGTGACTACGAAGCATTTTTACCTTTGTCAACGGAGGCTAAAACGGAAATTTCGAGATGAACGGGGGCCATGGAATGATTCACCGACGCCCCCTCTTCAAGCTAGTGGTGCTCACCTCGCCGGGAAGGTCACCGTTTGACCGAAAAAGCCATGGTTTCGAGCCCTCACGACCAACCCCTCTGACAAGCTGGTCGTGAGGGCCCGAAACCGTGGCTTTTTCGATCGAACGGTGACCTTCCCGGCGAGGCAAGCACCACCAGCTTGAAGAGGGGGTGTCGGTGAATCATTCCATGGCCTCCGTTCATCTCGAAATTTCCATTTAGCCTCCGTTGATGAAGGTAAAAATGCTTCGTAGTCACACAAATCGGCTCGATAAATGTGTGACTACGAAACATTTTTACCTTCGTCAATGGATGCTAAAACGGAAATTTCGAAACGAACGGAGGCTATGGAACGATTCACCGACACCCCTTCTTCAAGCTGGTGGTGCTAGCCTCGTCGGGAAGGTCACCGTTCGATCGAAAAAGCCGCGGTTTCGGGCCCTCACGATCAGCTCGTAAGAGGCACTTGAGTGATCATTTTTTTGAAAGTTATGCCACTCAAGTGAGCCAAAAAAAAATTATGGCACTTAAGTGTCTTCCGTACAAAAGTTATGTCACTTGCGCTGTACTTATCCCGGCAATAGCGAATCTAGTGCGAGTAGTGATGCCAGCACCACCCCCCCCCCCTCCTCTTTACTATAGGGGGAAATTTAAAAAAAATTATACATGATATTCCAATAAAAAATATTATCTCGCCTTTCATAGCCTCGAATTCTCAATCCGGCATTGGGGTGTGTGATTCCAAGGTGAGTAGGGCATTTTTCTCCGCTCTAGAAGTAATCGTATGGGCACTTGTTTCAAGTTTTTAGAACTCGAAACTACTCTATAGAGCTTTGAAACCACTCTGAAATCTCGAGTTCATCAATTTCACAGGTTCAATAAAACCATATACTGCCTTTTATTTTTTTCAAAGTTTCTTGTGAAATAATAAATTCCACAATTCTAATTTGTAAACACTTAAAATGAAACATGAAACATCAAGTGTATTACACAATGAAGCAAATAAATATTCATGTATAGCAATAACACAATACTAGGAAATAATATCAGCAAAAGCAAAATAGAAAAACTTGGTCTACTATCCCCTCATTTTACATATTTATAGGTGGAAAATTTGTAAAGAGAAGAAAGAATTATAAATAATTTAACAAAGGACTTTGCCAGTATAATAGTCTTTGAGCCACTATAAGAATAACAGTATGTTGTGAATCATAAATTCTTAAAAAAGTAGATCTCACAATAATTTATAATTATTTTTTTGTCCAGAATAAATTGTTATTTTCATAGTATATTAAAGACTATTACCCAATAATTTGTCTTCAACAAATAGGCATTTACTTAAATATTGGCAGCTTGCCCTACATAACATACATGCTCGATATGACCCCAAATATGGAACTTCCCCTATAACCACCAATATAGAGTCATTGAAGCTTGGAATAAAGGTGAAAGTGAGTCAATTTTTTTATTATCGGAAAAGTGAGTCAAGTTATGCGCGAGTAGTTCAGAATCGGTTTGATGATCACTTAATATTCACTCGTTTAATTTCGAGTGGAGCTCAAGCTCGAGTCCAAGATACTTAAATATCTTGTAGAGTCAAGCTCAAGCTCACCAAACACACGAGCCTAATGAAGCATCATCAAGATTCCTTATTTATTTGAAGAAAGATACTTATTAGTTAATAAGATATAGATATTTTAAAAATAACATGATATGTCTATTTCAAGCTTTTTTAAGTTCGAGCTTGAGTTCCATAGTTGAGTCGATATCAAGTATCTTGATTTTATCGACAGCTTGAGCCTACATTTGCAGTACTTTTTTTCACCTAAATTTCGGGAAAAATATCAAAAAAGTATCAGAAAAGTCCTAAACATTTTGCATTTGTGCCAATTTAGTCCTAAACATTTTCTCTTTGTATCAATTCAACCCTTCCGGCTAATTTTGATCAGATATTACTGACGTGGACGCCAGTCGGCGTTGACATGGATAATTTTTAATAATATTTTAATATTTTTCTTATTTTTTTTCTTTTTTTCCTTTTTTTTCTTTTTTTCTTTTCCTTTCTTCTTCTACCTTTGGCTAGTGGCCAGATGAGCTGTGGCATCCCAAGCGCACCCCTTTAATAATGGGATCATCAACGACCTTATATACTCATAATTTAGCGCAAGCGAAAGATAACCCCTTTTTAAAGTCAGCATTTATAACATGAATTAAACATAAGAAACGCTTGTTTTTAAACCTATCTTTACTTATTTATAAAACATGGGTGATATACAAGGTGGCATACATTTGGGAGGCTATAAACAAGACCTACTCCCTACCTTATCTATCTACTCCATCCCACCTGCTACTATAGTCAAAAGCTATCACCCTATTGCACGACAATATTTCCCAAACAGTGATTGGCCGTGCCCTCCAAAAATGATACTACTAAGCCGACTTCTTAGCCGACCTAATCCACCACATCCACCTCGCCGTCAGCACCATCACCGCCGCTACCGTTCACCAGCTAACGTATGGGCCCCCAACAAGCTTCCTCCCATGTTCATGAAGACCGAGACAAGGCGGATGGGTACTCGATTCCCCAGCAGGCCGACATCCACCCAAAGAGTGGCATCGTAACGAACCAGCTTGATCAATGGAAAGTCGAGATAGGTGAAAGTCGTAAGATGGCCCACGAACTCATTAGGGGCACCAAAGAGAGTGACAAGGGTTGCAGGCGAAGGGTTACTCATACTTATTAATTTGTAAAATTTGTAGCAATCACAAGAGTGAGCGATAGCCTAGCAATGAAATATTTATCACACTATACTACACGAACATACCATCAAGCAATTCGAATAGAATCATTCAGGACAGGCATCTAATCCAACATCCAAACCTACTACAACAAATATGACTCACTATTTCTACACTGATTCCAAGGTGTAACGACTAAAATCAATAACAACAGGCAATCATTCGAAGCATACGAATACACGCGGTTTGTCTTTTCTCTTGTGCTTTAGATGACAACCCCAAGACACATGCCTGGTGCACTCGCCGATCACGCAAGGAAGAACATTTGCCGTCTAGCAGGGTCCGATGCGCTTTCTAGTCTGCCGCGGTGTACTCCGATATTCTCAATGGCCCGCGCAGGCTTTGTAGTCCACTGACCATGGCATCCCGATCGTACTCCCGGGGCATCTAGGGTATACTCATCCTAGGCATCCAGTTCACACGATCCCCGGGCATCCCGCTATTCCCTACAAGCTCCTCGGGGCATCATCGGTTCCCTGACTGATGATATTCAATTGTCTTAATCAAGCCATCGCTAGCACAAGTAATCTTCCCATTCATTACATGGACTAACAATACGGCCACTAATTCTTCTCGATGCACCTGGTCTCTAATTCCGACTTAAACTCACGATTCATTGAATACGATTCTAGCAAAAACATTACACAAGTCCACAAGGTAAAACAAACACGAAACCGATACACAGAACACACCACATAAACCCTACGGCTACATTTCACAAGTTCATTAGGAAACAAGCATAAAACTAATATACAGAACATATCACACCACTGAACCTAGTTCACCATTCTACTAAACAATCCATGAATTTCCAATCATCTAGTTAAACTCACAGTCCAACCGAACCACCAAGCTCGCGACCCTCTCTACCATGGCTACATCAAGCCACACAATGAACTTGCTGCTTTCCCCTTTGCACCTTACTCATATTCAATCCCATCTCTATTCACACGAAGTTCCAATTGGTTCATCATTTCACAAGCGCCGACATGCATGGCCTCACCGTACTATGCACAGAATCAACCCGAGCACTGAACTAGGACCCCTCTCCACTGCAGCTCCATTTTTCCCTTTTGCGCGGTGATCTCGCGGTTCTGCTCAGCATTATACTCCCACTCGGATTCATTTACCACACATCCAGCAAAAATTTAGTTCACAGATTAAGGGAATTCACCATTCGCACCCCCAACCAATTCACTCACGATCCCAAACTTCTCGTTGCGTTCTTCTCCTCGCAGCATCGTCCACCCGGGCACCACAATGCACCCAACAGTCACTCAAATGAACGACACTAGACTCTGAATCATGAACTTCACCATTCATTCCATAACCGACCCACATACGGTCCCAGACTCACGAGCTAGAATCACGACTCCTTCCCATTGTGGCATCACCAACCACAAGACATTATAACCCATTAATAACTCGAGCAGTAACACCAGCAATCCCTACACCTATCCGGAACCCAATTCGACATGCAAGCGGTTATTGGTTAGTATAGGGTGATAGAATTGTACTTGCCTCAACAGTTGGGCTTGGCGCGGCGCTGTTCCGGAGAGAAGGAGAGGTTGCAGCGGCTTCCCGGGGCTCTTTGTCGCACGCCTCGAGCTCGCGGATGCAGAGGGAGTCGCCGGCGTGAAGTGTTTTGGGGCTATGCTGGTGGCGGACGAAACGAAGCGAGAGGCTGTGGTGTCGGGGAAAGAGCAGCCGAGCAGAACGAAGAGGAAGGAAGATGGAGGAGCCGGGCAGAAGAGGGAGAAGAGATGAGAAGAAGAGAGAAAATTGAGGGGTCTATCCCTCCCCCACCCCCACCCCCCCTTCCCCCCTTTGCATGTGGCAACATTGGCCGTGTGGTGGTGATGCCACACGTCCCCTGGCCCCCCCGCCCCCCCTCTGCATGTGGCAACATTGGCCGTGTGGTGGTGATGCCACACGTCCCCTGCCGGCGCCACTTGGCGTGTTCCTTCCGCCAAAAGGCTGGCGGTGCAAGGAAGGTAATAAGTGACCGGGGTTTTAACGCGAACAAGGAAATGTATGGTGGGTTGTGTGACCGGTAAGATGGCGTTAGGAAGTCAAAGGATAGGTGGTCGTAAGACGGGTCGCGGGGTGATTAGCGTGATGGTGTCGGGACGTGGTGATGGAAATGAAGGTAGCAATGGTGGTGTCGTGATGGTATCCGAGTTTCCGAAGTTAGCATTTCCCTATTTCCATTGACGAACTTTCTAATCCCCACCATCCCTTCATTTACTTACGCTCGTTAAACAAACAAACAAAATTTTGGGATGTCACACCGGCCACCAGCCATGGTTGGCCGCCTAGCCTCGCCCGGGTGAGGTCGCCATCACCTGGCACAGGCGAGGCCCGGCCGACCCTCGCTTGGGTGAGGGCGAGCCCTAGCGAGGGCAGGTAAGGCCCATTGAGGGCCGGCCTTGCCCAGGCTAGATCTAGCGAGGCCACCGTGGCCTGGGCAAGGGTTGGACTTGCCAAATCTGGCGAGGGTCGGTCGGGCCTCATCTGTGGCGGGCAACAAGGGCCTCATCCCTCGCCTGGGCGAGGCCAGGCGGCTGGCCATGGCCCCAGTCACCTGTCAAAGGTAAAAGAAAAGAAAAAAAATCAGAAAAAAATATTTAAAAAAATTGAAAATTATATTAAAATATTATTTAAAATTGTCCACATCAACACTGGCGATGCCACGTAAGCCAACCGATATCCACATCAATAGTATCTGGCCAAAATTAGCCAAAAGGATTGAATTGACACAAAGATAAAAGATTTAAGACTTAAGACTCAATTAACACCAAAAAAAGGTTTAAGATTAAATTGACACAAATACAAAAGGTTTAGGACTTTTCTAAAAATTTTCCCCCTAAATTTCAATACTTAATCAAGCTTGACTTGACTTTTCAAGCATTGAACATGTGAAAATTATTATCGGGACAATATAGCGTGAGTATATCAGTTTGGGATCTTTTGTGATAAAAACATCCACTACAAAAAAACTGGATTTTTGTTACGAAAATTTGCGACGAAAAAATTTTCGTTGCAAATTTGCGACAAATTTTCCAACGAAAAGCAAAATTCGTTGGAAATTTCCAACGAAAAATTTTCGTCGCAAAATTCGTTGGAAATTTCCAACGAAAAAATTTTCGTCGCAAAATTCGTTGGAAATTTCCAACGAAAAAAAATTTGTTGGAAATTTCCAACGAATTTTCCAACGAATTTCAATTTTCCGGGAAATTACTTCAGTGTGTACAATTTTCGTTGGAAATTTCGTTGGAAATTTCCAACGAAATTTCCAACGAATTACAAAAAAACCCACATTTTTCATATTCGTTGGAAAATTCATTGGAAATTTCCAACGAATTTCAATTTTCCGGGAAATTAATTCAGTGTGTACAATTTTCGTTGGAAAATTCGTTGGAAATTTCCAACGAAAAAAATTCGTTGGAAATTTCCAACGAAATTTCCAACGAATTACAAAAAAAACCTGATAATGTTCGGCATTTTTTATATTCATTGGAAAATTCGTTGGAAATTTCCAACGAATTTCAATTTTCCGGGAAATTAATTCAGTGTGTACAATTTTCGTTGGAAAATTCGTTGGAAATTTCCAACGAATTTTCCAATGAATTACAAAAAAAACCCGATACTGTTCGGCATTTTTTATATTCGTTGGAAAATTCGTTAGAAATTTCCAACGAATTTTCCAACGAATTTCAATTTTCCGGGCAATTACTTCAGTGTGTACAATTTTCGTTGAAAAATTCGTTGGAAATTCCCAATTCTAGACAATTATTTTAGTGTGTACAATTTTCGTTGCAAAATTCGTGAGAAATTTCCCACGAATTTTGTAACGAAAACCCTACTTCTTCCTTATTCAATATTTTCGCGCTCGTTATTCCCACAACTCTCAATTTCAACATTCATTCTCTCTCTCTCTCTCTCTCTCTCTCTCTCTCTCTCTCTCTCTCTCTCTCTCTCTCTCTCTCTCTCTCTCTCTCTCCTTCGCCTTCTCCCTCCGTTTCCCCCTCCGCCTCCCCCTCTGCCTCCCCCTCCGCCTCCTCCCCCGCCGTCCCCCCTCCTCCTCCGGCTCCGGCTCCGGCTCCGGCTCCGGCGCCATGGACACCAAGCCTCCGACGCCCCCGACGCCACCAAGCCTCGTCGCCGGCGAGGCTAGGAGACGACGACGGACTTGACGGGCGGCGACCTCGAAGCCTGCTCCCGCCCCTGCTGCTGCTTCTTCTTCATCTTCTTGTTCTGGGAAGAACAAGAAGAGGCACAACAGCCTCGCCAGCCATGAGGGCAAGCCTCGTCGTCGGCGAGGGCCGAGCTCGCCGGCCATGGCGAGGGCCGAGCTCGCCATGGCCGGCGAGCTTGGAGCTCGCCCAGATCTGGGCGAGCTCGGCCCTCGCCGACGACGAGGCTTGCCCTCGCCGGCGACGAGGCTGGCCCTCGTCGGCCATGCCGAGGGCCGAGCTTGCCATGGCCGGCGAGCTCGGCCCTCGCCGGCGACGAGGCTGGCCCTCGCCGGTGGCGAGGGCTATTTTTCGATAAAAAAAAAAATTTCGACCAAAAAAAATTTTTTTCGATGGAAAAAAAATTTCCACAATTTTTCGACCAAAAAAAAATTGTAGTTTCCAACGAAAAAAAATTCGTCGGAAAAAAAGGTTCGTTTCCAACGAATTTAGCCACGAGTTTTTCAATGAATTTTCCAACGAAAAAAAATTCGTCGCAAATTTCCAACGAAAATTGAAATTTTTCGTTGGAAAAATTTGTGACGACTTATTACCAACGAATTTTTTTTCGTTGGAAAATTCGTTTTCCAACGAATTTTTTCGAATTTTTCGTTGGAAATTTCGTCGGAAAAAACATGTTTTTTTGTAGTGATCAATTTGGACTAAATGTAACATGAATTTCGTAGTTAGAGATTTTTTTTTATGGTATTAACACTAAACTTTATATGGCGGTTTTACACACGGTATGCTCTCTCCAATTATTTCTGAAAGGAGAATGTTAGAATTCCGAGAAAAGGAAAGAGAAGAATTCATCATCAGTAAGAGGCAGCAAGCCTTTTAGCAAAGAACCCAACTCTTACTTGTGGTTTCTTCTCTCTCAGGAGGTGTTTGGTTCAGCTTTGGGAAGAGGCTTTGAGTCTCGAAAGCCCCTTCCCAAAATGCTGGGGTGTTTGGTTCAGCATTTGGCCTAGCATTTGGCCAATGCTAGCATTCCAAATGCTGAAAGCTCAAAGCTGGCCCGAACCAACCTTGGGCTTTCAGCCTTTGTCAAATACTACTGTTCATGTATCACTGTTCATCTTCTTCGGCGAGGGAGGGCGATTGGCGCCTGGATCGCGCCGGCGAGGTCGCACGACCCCAGGTGACGGCAACCGTACGACGCGTGACTGCCTAAGCGCCGCCGGCCTAGGTTGCACCGCTTGGGTCGCGCGACCTCAGGCAGTCATCGCCTGGGTCGCGCGACCTCAGGCAGTCATCGCCTGGGTCGCGCGACCTCAGGCGACGGCCGCCTGGGTCGCCCGACCCAAGCGACGGCCGCCTGAGGTCGCGGGTCCTCAGGCGACGGCCGCCTAGGTCGTGCGACCCCTACCAAGGGTCGCCTAGCCTCGGGCGACCGCCGGCAGCAATAGATCTGGCTCACCAGGGGTCGCCCGACCTCAGGCAACGGCCGCTAGCGCTAGATCTATCTCGCCGGCGGCCGGCTCCGGCGATAGGTAGGTTAGTTTTTTTTTAATAAATAAGATGATTCACAAAGTCCATTTGCAAAAAAAAATCACCAAACACTATATTTTGGCCAAAGTAGTTTTGCAAATTATTTTTACCAAACACAATTTACATTTCCCCAATGGGCTTTCACCCAAAGGTATTTACATTCCCCCAAGTAACATTTACAAAGTTGAACCAAACAGGCCCTCGGTCTGACCTTCATCCACTACATGGCAATCTCTCTCTCTCTCTCTCTCTCTCTCTCTCTCTCTCTCTCTCTCTCTCTCTCTCTCTCTCTCTCTCTCTCTCTCTCTCTCTCTCTCTCTTTCTCTCTCATATTGTATAATCGGCCATGTCAATCTACAAAGTTAGCTAGGTATTCTCTTGCTCTGTTTTTCAGGTTGCTTGGAGAAGAATTCCTTTTTTTCTTTTCCTCATGCACTCGTGATCATTTTGTTCTTGTTGTTCTTGTTCTTGTTCTTTTCTTTTCGATCTCTTTTCTTTGATACGGCTGTCACCGCATGCCCTTTCTATTCTTCCATGATGCTGCTTTCAGATCGTTTACGAACAATATACAGGATTTTTATTGGACAAGTGAATTCATGTTTGCAATATCTTCACCGTGCAAATCCTTCCACGAGCTCCACTACCCTTGTTCAGCTAATCAAAATACTTAAAGGCTAAATTTTTATGACGAGGATAGGTCTGTGGGTTTGAGGGTTTTGACTTTACTCAAGTAAAAACTCATTTAGGAACGAGTGGATGATGATTCATTTTCGTTAGTTGTTTCTTGGCTAGTGTACATCGAGAGCAATCGCTTATGATGGGAAGGATTCAGGTATCAAGAAGTTGAATTGTGGAAGAACCCAATGTCCATCCTGCGGTGATTGAGTTTGAATTGGCTTTTGCGTGGTCCTTTTAGAGTTCGGTCGGCCTAGATTAAAGACTTGGGAGTCGACACTTGATATAGAAACTGATTCTTTCTTATTGCCATTCATTAGATGATAACAAGTTATGATGTATGAATGTCTTGCTACTTCTCTAAGACATAAACGGGGGGAGGAGATCACGAGACTCGAACCAACCTTCGCCGACTGAGGCCGCCCTCAGTTTGAGTCTACTTGTATCTCTGTAACTGATTTTTTTGTCAATTTCGTTGTGCGAATTGGTTTGTCTGGCTCGCTCCGTCAATGTGTCAAACTTTCTTGAGTAGCATTTTTATTTCGTATCTTCTGTGTGAAGATTAATCATTGTCGATACACTAAAAGAAAACCATTTGAAAAGAAATGCAAATTTTAGCGGTGGAAAAACCTTGCCAAAGGAGGATTGACTCTAGTGGATGACATTTTTCTCTTTTTTGTCAGCCGTTGGAAGCCAGTCTATTGCATGTCCACGATTTTGAATTAGGCATTAATCATTCTGACATTGGTGTTGGGTTGGATAAATCATACGGAGGAATAAATATGCTTTAGAATTCTGTCTTGGTTCAACCAGCTTTTGGTTTTCCTACAGTTGAATGTCCTGCAATTCATTATTACAATTTGCCTTTCTGGGTTGTACAAGAAATAGCTGAGATTGGGTTCGTTGGGGAATTGCTTGTACTTTGGCTTTTCCTATATGAATTATAATGATAAATTTACAATCCAAGAATATGTTAGTAGGCTTGAATCTTGATTCAAACAATAGTCTGATGTCTATATCATATACGGACTTGTGCATTATGTAAGGAACTGCATAACAAAGAATTATCCTATGGTAAAACAAAGAGATATCTTGCTAGATCTCATTAGGTTCATTATGCAGTAGTTTGGCATACAAATTTACCGTGTACTATCGATTTCTATTTTCTCACAGTGCAGACTATGTAACTTCTCTTACAATTTCCTCTATGTTTCTTTAATGTGAAGGTTAAAGAGCCTCCCACGCAATTTGAGTTCATATGCACCTTGCTCTGGGAAAACAATTTCTAGGATGCTTTTGAATCAATCTTTATCTACTGTGTTAGATCTCATTTTTCTGGTCAGTTGGACTACTTTATCTGTCAGATTTTTCAGTGCATCCAAGGACCTACAAAAGTATAATCCAGTTGATCACTTTGAAGTGTCGATCTCATTCATATACACAATGTCATGGCTGTTAAATTCGTTTAATCAAGTTGGCATGCTTCCTTGTCTGAATAACCTTTTGTGGAACAAAACTGGAAGTTCAACTTGAAAAGTGTTGGGGAAAACATATTCCTCAGCCAACACATTCGAATAACGCGGAAACGTGCCCAATAATCATCAACTTGTATTATCAATGGTATAAGCATATCACATAATGAGCATACCCGGTATTTCAATATATTAAATGCCACTTTGCACACTTGAGAGAGATCCTCGATTATCTTTAGTGCCCGCTAGCGTTTCAAAGGAAAACTGAAGAAGACATACTCTCAAAGAGGTGTCTTGATGCCTATATGAAAAATCACATTCGTTTTCCTTCAAGAGTCAACTATTTATAGTAGAAGGCAAATAACCACCTTGTGGGCCTTGTGGTTCATAGGCTGGGTTTGGTCTATCTTGGGCGGCCCAACCATTATGCCTTTCATTTCTCACTCGTCCACGATGAGCTAAACACAACTCTCTTCTTTGCAAAGTTCATATTAGCAAATAATTTGTACGACTAGCATACTTCAAAAGCTCATTGTCATACATCTGTTAGAAATATATAACAACTCAAATTGGGTATATTTATCCAGAGTAGAATCAATATGCAGTTCCCTAGATCAATCAATCACATTTATATCTCTCTTGATGTCTTTTAGTATCTCATATATTGTATTCACAACTATGATTTACTCAAAATCATAATTGGTTGATCTGTGAGTACAAAAATAAAATGTGACATCATAAACAAATTGATCTTCCTTTTTCCTTAAACCTCTCCATTTCAGTCTAGCTCGCTTTTCTAGAAATGTCCCGTTAGACTAAATTATCATGATCATCGACAACACCCTAAGATAGCAAATACTGAATAGAAATTTTAAGAATAAGTAAGAGTCGTGAGGGTACTTAATTAAGAAACTACTTTCCTCAAGAGTCTCATACTACTTAAAAAGTTGAGATCATAACTTTTGCTAACTCTTATCGGTCGTCTCATGCATACATAATATGAAATACGTATTACAATATTCTCTCCTTTCCCATAGAACATATGTCTTTACTCTTAGTATCGTACAGATGATAGTTTAGACATACCCAATATCTAACTTAAGTTTACAAATCTACTCTATTTATAAGCATCTATTAGAACTCACATTTGGCATTAAAGACAGGTAAAGTGAAATATATGGATCATTTCACTTTCATATATATTAAACTATTTGTCCTCATCTTAACATTCCGTTAAGGCGATATCCATGCTTCAAGCTCGAGCTCTCAATTATCACTCAGATAATAAGTTTAAAACTGTTTTATTTCTATTCATCACACAGTGAATAGAGGCGATTACCTCTAAGAGTGGGCTAATCTCACATCTGTCCGTCATACATTTTCAATATAATGCACTTAGCGTCGATATTCATAAATATCATATAAACTCATAGGCATTGATAATAACAAACTTTATTAATAGTGAATATTCAGGGAAAATTATAATATTCAATACATCATATTCTACACAGTCCTAGAGATCTCATATGACCATAGAAAACTTCTCTAGCAATCAACTTTGTCATAGAATCTGCTATCATCCTCTACGTAGATATGTATTACGCGTTCACTTCCTTTCGTGCAACCATGTCCTTGACATAGTTATACTTGATATTTATATGTTTAGTCTTTTCATGGTACTTGGGATCTTTAGTGTATACTATTGCTACTTGGCTATCACAATAGACTAATACTGGGTTTGAAGCATTCTCAGCAACACATAAGGCTACGCATGACAACGATTCTGTGCTCGGGAACAGATTTTGCTCAGAAATAATTCTTTTTTATTCTGTGCTCGGAATTGATTCTGAGCATTCAAAGGCGTTTGTTAACGGCCCAAAATTCCATCCCTAGAATAGAAAAAAGAACATAAATGCGTTTGGTAACGCCACAAAATTTATTTTCATTAATAATATTTTTAAATATTTTAATATTTCTTTCTTTTTTTCTTTTCTATTTTTCTTTTCCTCCTTCTTGGCCATGGCTTGCTCGCCGGCCATGACCGGTAAAATATTTTTTTATTAATAATATTTTTATTAAAAGTATTTTTTTTCTTTTTTTTTTGACATGGCCTAGTCCCCTACCATGACCGGTAAAATATTTTTTTTACTATTAATATTTTTTTATTAAAATATTTTTGTTAAAAATATATTTTTTTATTTTTTTTTGCCATGGCCTGGTTGCAGGCCATGGCCGTTAAAATATTTTTTTATTAATAATATTTTTTATTAAAATACATTTATATTTTTTGGGCCATGGCCTGGTCGCTAGCCATGGCCGGTAAAATATTTTTTTATTAATAATATTTTTTATTAAAATACATTTATATTTTTTGGGCCATGGCCTGGTCGCTAGCCATGGCCGGTAAAATATTTTTTTATTAATAATATTTTTTATTAAAATATTTTTATTTTTTTTTGCCATGGCCTGGTCACCGGCCATGGCTGGTAAAATATTTTTTATTAAAATATTTTTATTAAAAATATATATTTTTCTTTTTTTTGCCATGGCCTAATAGCTGGCCATGGCCTGTAAAATATTTTTTTATTAATAATATTTTTATTAAAAATATACATTTTTATTTTTTTTACCATGGTCTAGTCGCTGGCCATGGCCAGTAAAATATTTTTTTATTAATAATATTTTTTATTAAAAATATTTTTTTTCTTTTTTTGTCATGGCCTGATCACCGGTCATGGCAAGTAAAATATTTTTTTTATTAATAATATTTTTTTATTAAAAATATATTTTTTTCTTTTTTTGGCCATGGCCAGGCCATGGCCAATAAAATATTTTTTATTTTAATAATATTTTTTATTAAAATATTTTTTATTTTAATAATATTTTTTATTAAAATATTTTTTATTTTAATAATATTTTTTATTAAAATATTTTTTATTTTAATAATATTTTTTATTAAAATATTTTATTCTCGTCAGATCCGGCGAGGGCTTTCCTCAGGCCGGACATTAGAAGCTACATTAAAAACTAAGAAAAGGAAGAAGAAAAAAAAATTGATTCTCAAAATTGTTCCCAAAATCAAGAAGCTACTTTTTTTTTATTCTTGAAAACTGATTCTGGGAACAATTTTTGACAAAATTGTGCCCAGAATCAAAAAATTAAACAAACACATTTCTGTTCCCAAACTGATTTTGGGAACAAAAGAACATAATCAAATACTGTTTGGCAAGTTGTCATGCGCGGCCTAAGTGATCCAAAAATCTTCCAAGCCAAATGGCTTCTTGTGCCACTGCTAATAGAGTCACAAACTCGGCTTCCATTTGTGGATAAGGCTACACACTGTTACTTCTTACTGTTTCAAGATATGACACCATTATTCAGTAACAACACATATCCAAAGATAGATTTCATTTCCTTTAAATCTCCTCCCCAGTCAGCATCAATATAGTCTTCAAGATGCATATCACTTCCTTGATAAGTTAGCACATAGTCGACACTTCCCTTTAGATATCTCAGGATTCTTTTGACGACGATCCAATGTACTTAACCTGGATTGGATTGGTCTTACCATTCTAACTGGGAAAAAGTGTTAGAAAAATATTGAACCCTTTGAATTGGTGTCAATTTAGTCATAAACTTTTTTTGTACCAATTTAATCCTAAACATTTTGTCTTTGTGTCAATTTAGTCTTTCCGGCTAATTTTGGTCGGATATTGTTGACATGGATGCCGGCCAACCTATGTGACACTGCTGGTGATGACGCAGATAACTTTTAATAATATTTTAATATTTTTTCAAATTTTTTATTTTTATTTATTTTTCTTTCTTTTTTCTTACCCTTACTTCTTCCTCCAGCCGGTTGCTGGACTGGCGACCAGTTGGAGGCCAAGGCCAACGGGGCTCGCGCGACCAATGGTACGGCTCATCCCACCGGCCATAGGCAAGGCTCGCCCTTACCAGCAACGACGAAGCCAAGCCTCACCAGCGATTGGACGAGGCATGACCTGGCCGGATTTGGCAAGATCGGGCCTTACCCATGGCCGGCGAGGCTCGACCCTCACCAAATCCGACGAGGGCAAGGCTTGCCCAGCCCAGCTCGAGGCTCGACCCGTCACCGGATGGCCGCAAGGGCGGCCTTGAGTTGGGCTAGACGAGGTGCAACCTCGCCAAATCTGGCGAGATCGGGCCTCTCCTATGGCCAGCGAGGCTCGAGCCCTCGCTAGACGTTCGCGATGGTGGCCTCGAGCTAGGCTGGACAAGCTCAACCTCGCCAGATCTAGCAAGGTCGTACCTCTCCCATGGCTAGCACGGCTCGACCCTCGCCAGATCCAATGAGGGCGAGCCTCGCCCAGCCCCGCGTAAGGCCGCGACAGCGAGGGTCGAGCCTCACCGCCTTCTCTTGTGGCCAGCGAGGCAGGCCTCGTCAGAGGCCAGCGAGGTTTGTTGACCCTATCCTCCAGTTGGTCGCCGAACTGGCAACCGACTAGAGGAAGAAGGAAGGGAATGAAAAAAAAAAAAGAAAAAAATTTAAAAAAGTTAAAATATTATTAAAAGTTGCCAAATAATCACCAGCGGTGCCAAGTAGGTCGGTCGGAATCCATGTCAGTAATATCCAGCCAAAATTAGCCGGAAGGACTAAATTGACACAAAAGTAAAAAGGTTTTAGACTAAATTGGCATCAAAAAAAGGTTTAAGGCTAAGTTGGCACAAATACAAAAGGTTTAGAACTTTTCTGATACTTTTTCCATTTCAACTGCATAACAAACATTAGGTCTTGTACACATCATAGTGTACATCAGGCTTCCATCAGCACTCGCAGATGGAACATGTTCCATTTGCTCATTTTCTTATGGAGTCTTAACACACATTCTGTCGCTCAATACTTCGCCCTTTGCAATAGAAGTATCTAATGGATTACAGTCTTATATACGAAATTGCTCAAGGATTTTATTCACATACGTCTCTTATGAAAGGGTAAAGATTTCTTCGAACGGTCTCTTGAAATCTTAACTCTAAGAATGTATACAGCTTTACCCATATATTTCATCTTAAAATTGGAAGATAACCAATTCTTGACTATATTAACAAACTCCATACTCTTTCCGGCAATTAATATATCATCAACATATAATGATAATATCACAAATTGATCTTTAGGTCTTTTGATATATACACAATTGTCTTCACCAATCATTACAAAATCATATGCCATTATAGTATTATGAAAACGTATATACCATTGTCTTGAAAACTACTTAAGGCCATACATTGACCCCAATAGTCGACACACATTTTGCTCTTGGCCTTTTGTAATGAAACCAACAGGTTGTTCCTTATAAATTTATTCCTCTAATTCTCCATTGAGAAATGCAATCTTTATATCCATTTGATATAATTCAACATCCATACTAGCTACTATTGCCAGAATAAGGTGAATAGAGGTAAATCTAAACACAGGAGAAAAAGTTTCTTCAAAGTCAATTCGTTCCTGTTGATTATATCTTTTCGCCACAAGGCGAGCCTTATACTTCTCAACTAAGCTATCGGTCTTACACTTTATTTTGAAAGCCCACTTGTTCCCAATGGCTTTGCATCCTTTTGGAAGATCAACCAATTCCCAAACTTGGTTTGATCTCAACAACTCCATTTTTTCTTCCATTGCATGCATCCATTTTTCATTATCAAGGCACATCAGAGCCTCATTCACATTCTTTGGCTCATCTTCATTCTATGGGGTGATCATGAAAGCTTTTCCTTCAATGTTAAAATGTCGACGAGGAATCCTATTACGACTTGATTATCGTATGGGAGGCTATACTCTTGATGATTCACCACGCTCCATTACGCTCTCACTCGGATTAGATAATGGTGGTGTCGGCTCATCAAGTAGTTGCAATTAAGATTGGTTTGCATGCAACTCTTCACTTGTTACAATGCTCCCACTAACTTCACTATCACGATCCATAGATTCGTATAGTGAGTAATCTCCACCTATTTCGCCTTTTTTAGGAAATTCATTCTCTAAGAATGTGGCAACCCTTGATTCAAATTCAATTACACTTTCGTTTTCTTGCTTACCTATTAATACATACCCTTTTGAGTGCTCTGAATATCTTATGAAAACACTCTTTTTGCCTCTTGGGCCTAATTTTCCACACTTGTGAGAGGACTCGCGAGTATAGGCAACACAATCTCAAGATTTTAGAAAGATAAAATCAAGCTTTCTGCCTGTCCATAACTCATATGTAGTAAAAGTACTGATTTAAAAAGCACACGGTTAAGTATATAGGCAGTAGTTAACAAAGCATCACCGCAAAAAGTGATAGGTACGTTAGCTTATGCCATCATTGATCTAACCATTTGCATTAAGGTTCTGTTTCTCCTCTCTGCATCACTATTTTGTTGAGGAGTATATGGAATAGACGGTTGCCTTTCTATTCCCTCTTTTCATCACGTAAATTTCTTAACTGATCAGATAGATATTCTAGACCTCGATTGGATCTTTTTTTTTTTGGTAAGGTCGATTGGATCTTAATGCTTTTATTTTTCTATCTAATTGATTTTCCACTAAACTCATAAATCTTTTAAAGTAACTTAATGTCTTGGACTTATGAGAAATCAAATCGACATGTCCGAATCAAGTATAATTATCAATAAATATGATAAAATAAACAGCCTCGTGCCTTGCTCTTACATTCATTGGACCACAGATATCTGTATGGATTAATTGGAAAGGAAACTCAGCTCTTGTTCCTTTTCCAAATGGTTTTCGTGTTATTTTTCCTTCTAGGCAATACTTGCATATAGGCAAATCGACCTTTTCAATATTATCCAATAAGCACTCTTTGGCTAATCTATTCATTTTTTATTGGCCAATATGACTAAGTCTAGCATGCCATATATTCACATCATTCTCATAAGAATCAGAAGATGTAAATAAGGAATAACTGTTGACACTTAAATTTTGACTAATCATTTAGTGATTAGTTGCATAGAAAATTAGGGATTAAATTTTAGTCCCTAACAAAAATATTAAAGTTAAATTACATAGCATTTAGTTTTAAGAACATTTATTAAGTAGTTGCATTTGCATCGGACTGGTGGCGGATGGGCTTAACAAAATTTAACTGAACTGGAGCTAATGGACTTGAGTACAGAGGTTCTGAACCCAATGGAATTAATTGAACTAAGCCCATGGTGATGAAAATTTGGCCGAGCCCATCATTCATATGCTCTGCACATGTGATACTTCAAGTTAAGAAATATAGAGAGCAATATTACTGCAATCTGGAGGATTCGGGCACAAAAGGGCAATATCCCGCAAATATATATTCAGTCAAGTGCAGCTTGCAATGAGTAGAATATATATTCACGAGGTTGAATGAAAAGGAAAAGGAAATTATATCTTCGGCCATGTGAGTAGTATAAGAAGGGATATATTAATATTTTAAAAGAGGAAAGAGATATTGATTCCTTCCTTGAAGAGGTCCCATTGTTTTGCATATAAAAGGGGCTCTTCGGTCAGACACTCAGGGGACAATGGAATATACGGGGCAATAGTTAATAGAGAAAGTGAAACACGTGAGGCTACACAGAGAGAAGAGGTCTTTTGGCCTAACATCTTCTGGCTTAGACGTTTTCTTCGGCGGCACCACTTGCCAGTCGACCGCCGCTCCTTCTACAACGACGACTTGTTCTGATCTGCCCCGCGTGCTCGACGCCGACCTTGACGACGATGCTGTTCACCGCCCAACGACAAAGCATCCTTGTCGACCTTTACTGACGAGCAACCAGCCACCTCGGGCCCGAACACCTGCACCAGCGAATCAGCGCTCCCGGTCATTTGCAGCACCAAATATTACGAGTTTCTTTAGTTGTGTTTGCAGGTTTCCCGGTAACGTCTCGTCGTGGCAGTCCCTTGCTACGCCTCCCACCTTGGCGTTACATCCTTGTAGCAACTCTGGTGCTTCATCGAACAACCCCCGTGAACTTCGGCCTGACGCCAATGAAGTCCCAGCGTTGTCAAAGGAGCCACTTGTCAACTCCAGCAGCTCCCCAGACGTCATTCTTCCAATATCAGTAATACTCGGTGGAGATTCTGATCAGCGACCTGACTCCTACAAGCTTCTCCATCCAGCTGTTGCTGTTCTGCTCCTTTAGGTGTCCCTCAAGCAAAGCCATAACACCAGCAATCATCCTGCACCGAAAGTTCCACCAATCATAAGGAGGCAGTCTAGCCGAGCCATTCATTAGCAAACCTTGGCTTATCTTCAGTCCATCGGGAGGAAGACGGACGAGTTCGTTGAAACGTACCCATACTTACGACCAAAACTGAGTTAAATTTTGCAGGTTCACCGAGAGCCGAGTCACACCGCAAGCCACCATCCGTCAAGTCCCGTGATCCGCAATCCGGATCCGTCGCCGGTCCAAACTTGGAAAGCAAATATTCAAATTAGGTAAAAGCTCATCTAATTTGACTTTCGAGTATATTGTTTCCTTATTACAATTTTGTGTGAATCTTTGAATGATATTATCGTATCCATTACGTCTCCGAATAGCCTTTAAATTAGGAATTATTTCCTAATTTCACAACGTGTATATGATCGACAGTCCGATTTCATGCCCGAAATATGACTCGCGATTGCACGGAAAATCGTCAATCCGATCTCCCGCCCGAGATATGATTCGCGATTGCGTGAAAATATTGGCCAATCCGATCCTCATGCCCGGGATACGATTTGTCAATCTATTGTTTCTAAATTTAAATGGATGTCGGTAATATTTTGTGATATGGTGTCGTTTGATTTTTTTTAAATAAAGGAAATCCAAAAATATGTTAGTTACGATTTCAATTAGAAGTTTTGCATGTTTAGGGAACCATAAATATATCTAGAAGATAGGATAATTATTTAATTTAAATTAGGACTTGAGATAATTTATTTCCTAGTTTAAATTAGGTGTTATTCCAATCCTAATAGATTATTTAGGTTATTTTTTAAATTCCGAATTTCCATGAAAATCCCAAAAATAAGTCATGTTAGGATATGTTAAGTCATCATAGGTTGCATGTTAATTTAGGCATATTTTTATTCCGAATTTCATTAGAAAATACCAAAAATAAATCATTTGCCCGTCATCAGAATTAGGTCACGTCGTCGCATGACATATAGTTTACATGTTAGACTGCATAAATCACATGTTAATTTTGCATGTCATTACATATAGGTTAGCTTTCATTTAAATAAGTGAAAATCAAAAAAAAATATTGAGTGAACTGCTTGTTAATTAGAAATCATATTAGGATTGTTGATGTGATTTTCTAGCTAACAATGTAGATGCTTTCGTTGCTCTAAGGTAATATTTTCTGTCCATCCTTGCAATTTATTTATTGCTTTCTTGGGTGTTAAATTGGTGGTTTGCGCACCCGCATGAACACCTCACATGTTAGAGATTAGGCAATAAAATGGATCCAGACTGTCTGCATAAATATTTTTGAAAAGAAAAGGTACCGAAAGGGTGTTAGACTAGATCTAGCGTAATCAAGTCCCCGAGCTTAGAATCTCTGGTTCGCAGGAATAAAACATATCTCCCTATGTTTTATTTAGGTTTCTAATCGACCTACCGCAAATAGATTAGTGGCGACTCCAAGCATGAAAACTTTTGCACGTTAAAAACTTAAACCCTAAGTTGCGAATTGGTAGGGCTTGGGAGGGCCCGAGTTAGGCTTAGTCTTAACAATCCATTAGCCTGAGAGGAAATTTTAGGTCGCGACAATAACTAACATTAACTTTACAATAGTTAACATTCATTACAATGAAACCATCAAGAAAATATCCAGAACTATAATAACTTGTTCCTAAAGACAAGTCTACACCACTATTATGAATGTCTACATTAAAATCAAGTCTTACTAAAACCAATACCGAAACTAAGTTTCAACGAATTTCTGGAGCAAATAACACATAATGTAGGAACAATGTACGTCCACCACACATAAGCAATTGACAAGTGCCAATGCCTTTGACTTTTACTTTGGAATTGTTCCCCACATATATCCACTTCGTTCCTTGTGAAACTCGTCGGAACTCTACGATGGCTTCTTTGTCCTTCACTAAATAGTCTATGGCTCCCGAGTCTATAGTCCACAAAGGATTAGATTCAGTTAAAAAGGCTGAACTAGACACATAAGTAGCACTCTCAAGAATGCTAAGGGTTTCTACCTTCTTTTGGCTCACCACAGTCGCAAGCAAAATGACGATTCTTGCTACAATTGTAACATTTTACACTTGAAATGTTTTTCTTGAAAGGACGATTTCCTTTCTCCCGTTGATTGAACCTCAGTTTCTTGCCTAAAGGACTTACTCCCTTGCCTTTCCATTTCTTTAACCCATCAGGATGCTTTCGCTTGGAGCCTGAAACTCCATGTGAGCTAGAACTAGCAAAGTAAATGTCGGTTTCTGGCTTAACCGCTAGGAGGCGGTCCTCTTCCAATTCAAGATGCCACTTAGCATCTTCAAAGGTCTCAATACTCTCATTGTGAGTCAAGTGGATCTTCATATGCTCCCAGCTTTGAGGCAAGAAACGGATTACTACTTGCACTTGCTATTCATCAGTGAGTATGTAGCCAGCATCCTTTAGCTCACTTATCATATTTGACATCTGCTTCAAATATTGTTTTATGGTCTTTCCATGAGGCATCTTGTATGAGCCAAAACAAATAGTAAGTTGTCTTAGTTTGGTTACATAAGTTTGACCAAATCTTGCTGCCAATGTGGCCTATATGTCTTTGGCATTTACAAAACGTCCAAACTCTCACATGATATCATTATCCATACTGCTTAGCAACGTAATGCAAGCAAGAGACTTCTTCTTTTTGTGCTGGGCAGTAGTCCTATCCTCAGGTTCTTTCATAACCTGGTTAAAAGCAAGAGGCAAGAGTTTCGAGTGCCTCTTGCTCTTCTAGCACATATTGAATTTTGAGATTCCAAATCTCATAATTGTCGCCATTCAATTTCTCTCCCTTATTAAGTTTAGCCACCATGTTCTTAGTTGCTGAAGCCATTGAATCTGAACATTTTAGACATATACGCATGAATTATTAATGCCTATCTCGATACTTCATTAGCATCATAATTACATAAACTAATTACATTAATGAATAGTTTCACAAAAGGTCTTAGAGTCGATAAGTCACTATGTTCCCAATCATTGTCTAAGAATCTTAATTTGAAATTATCATTAACATAATCATTTATGTAAAATAAAATTTAGTTCTTCAAAAGCTATACAAACTTTTAAGAACTTCCCACACATAACATAAAAATTTTTGTGGCAATATCAAATTAAAAAGCCGCAAATTTACATAACCAAATATTTCATAATACATTCACAAATATTTAATAACTTGACATATTAACTTGAAATATATACACAAGTGACTCCATATCATAAAGAAACAACATCAAGTGTACCTATCCATCACATAGATAGGAAAAGACTCATCGAATTCCTTAGGGAATTTTATTTTCTTTGGCACCAAAATAGTGGCTCTAGGAAAACCCCTAGATTCGGGCCACGATTTGTGCCGAGACCCATTCAATGCAAGGGTTGATATTCTTCTTGCCCCGACCCTTATGTACTCTTTTAGGAAATTCTCCACAAACATCTTATAACTTGGACTCTCTAAGGTTTTTCTAACCTTATCAACCATTCTTCCCAACTCCTCAGGAATAGTGCATTTTAGGACTCTAACTATCTCATATTCCAGCATTATGAAACCGTTCCAAATGATATCTTATATCATTTTGTTAACATTAACGATGTGTGTCACCATGTCATCACCAGCGCCCCATCGATAAAGAGATAGCTTGATTCTAAGTTCCTCAAGCCTCTCTTTTTGAGCCGTCGTTCTTGGGATTATTGGATGCGTATCGTACGTACCATTATTGCTGCAACAAATGTAGAACAAAAGGATTACTCATAAGATGGGGAATCCTTATTCATATACATGTAAGTCAGTACTTGTATTTCAAAAAACCATAGAACTAGAGAAAATGCCAAAGAATATACCTTAAGGTACACATATATAGGGTTCATCATGCATTTTTACATTCATAAGTGTAGCAAACATGTCATACAAATATACCATAATGTAGAGCTTTCTAATATGAACATGCCGATACCAAGAATGCCTAAATCAGAGTTCAAATGAGCTTGTACGGGCCAAAATAATGTGATGGAGACATTCTAACCGGTCTAAACCAATCCGGTTTGATCAATCCAACTAGTCAACAGTCAACGGGTCGGGTCAATAGGTCGGTCGGGTCAGGATCCAGGTCAACTCGGATCCACGCATTGTTGATGTCATCCATATGCCAACATCGGCGATTAGCGACGACTGACGAACCGCTTCACCACGGCCGTGTGTGCGGCCTCCTCCGGTGACGTGCCGCCCATCATTTTTTTCATCTCAAGGAGTACTTTCCGTACGTCTAGTCAAAATCAAGTTTTGTCGACAAGGAACAAATCGAAACATGTATGAACAGTATATCGACGCAAAGAAAAAAAGGATAAAAACGAGATTGAAACAAAAACAAGCAGAATACACTTCAATTTCAAATGGCATTCACATGTATGATCAGGAAACAAGCAAGCATGCTCTGATACCAATGTTGGGAAAACATATTTCTCAGTCAACATATTCGAAACACGTTCGAATAACGCGAAAAACGTGATCAATGATCATCAACTTGTATCATTGATCGTACATGCATATCACATAACGAACATACATGGTATTTTCACAAATTAAATATCACTTTGCACACTTGAGAACGATCCTTGATTATCTTTAGTGCCACCAGTGTTTTGAAGGAAAACTGAAAAAGATGTAGTCTCGAAGAGGTGTCTTGATGCGTATATGAAAAATCACGTTTGTTTCCCTTCGGGAGTGAACTTTTTATAGTAGAAGGCAAATAACCACCTTGTGGGCCTTGTGGTTCATGGGCTGGGTTTGGCCCATCTTGGGCAGCCCACCCATTATGCCTTTCAAAAAAAAAATGTGTGCAACTTTACAAATCATCATTAGCTCATTGTTCTTGAACTTGGAGAAAAATTGAATCATGCCTTAATTTGCGATGCTTCTTGCTACACAGACCCTTTTCTTCTATCAGCTTTTTAATATATAGTATGGCTACTATGAATCATTAGTGCTAAGTGAATCTTTAATGTTTTTTTTGTTGTATTTGTAACATGATTTAAGGGTGGAAACTAAGCATTATGTTCTAAAACTCCTTTTTAGTGTATTTTGTTTTTGCTCCTGTAGATCCATATCCTGTTCATTTTTGGCACATTTGAAATGGATAGAAGTTGGATGAACCGATCAAGGGCAACCATAGCTTTAGTTTTCAAGTTGAAGCAGAAGACCATCCACTATGCAATGGATTTATTTTCAAGTTGAAGCATCCTCATCTATTCTGCTGGTTGGTCAAGCGCATGATTTCGATTTCGGACACGACATGCACGGATTATCGAACGATGGATTTTGTTCCATGAATTAAGACAGAAACATACACGATGCCGTCGATGACGACGAGCAACCTAATGAAGCAGCTAAGTCCTTTTGCGAGTTGGTGAAAGATGCTGAGCGAGAACTGTATCCAGGATGTAGAAGGTTTGCGAAATTACCGAGCGTTGTTAGACTCTTTCACGAAGAATGCCGTCATAAAGGAGAGAAAGAGAATTCACCTCAAGAGACGAAAGGAACATTCCGGCAAAGGTTTCAAGATCTTTCCCCATAATCTCTCGGCTTCGACAATTATTTCTGCCATCGAAAACCCCACTCTTACGAGGGGGCATCAAGAGAATCGCATGAACTATGGTTTTGCGAGACGCCCCATTTGCCGAAGATCCAAGAAATGTTAGGATTGGGTCAGCATCGGATCGAATTAATCAGATCAAGACGGCGACGAGCGTTTCCCACGATACATGATGGGCTGTCATCTTGGCGATCTGCAAATTTTGCGCCCTCGGTTCTGTACGAAGGATGAAACATTTCATGCTATCGCTATCGATGCCCGGATCCCCCCGACCCCTAGGAACGAGAAATAATGTGGACGTCGAACCCGTGACGCTGTCGGACTAGGTGCGTGTGATGCATCGACTAAACAAAATTGTACGATGCATGCACGTTTGTTTTGGATGATCCGTCACTTCCCGGCACGAGCAGACTGATCGGTCAGGTGGGGAGGACGAACGGTGAACTTGCATGGCCCTCTTCAATTATCGTCATGTGCCGCCAGTTTGCAACGTCAAAGATTTGGGCTCGTGCCGGGTCAAGTTTTTTTTATTCTTTCTATTTCGAGGCACATTCAAAATTCAAAACTCTTTTTTCTTTTGTCAATATCACAAAAAAAACCCTAAATTGATATATCTGTGAGAAATTTACTTTAAGTTAATTTTTTTACTACTAAAAATCTCAAACTAGTACATTTATAACAAATTTACCATCCATTAGTTACCGTTAAATTTTACCGTCAAAGTGCTGAGTTGGATGACATGCGATAATTAACCGGTGTACCAGTTTAGGGTTTTACCTCTTTGTTTATCACATATTAACCAATTTATGATTTTCGGGTTATTAATCCAATTTAACAGATGACATATTTGTCACGGGTGTACCGATTTAGAGTTTTTGATAATCAAAAATTAATTCAGAGTAAATTTACTACAAATATTCTAATTGAAATTTTTCGTAATATTATTTTTTTTTATTTTTATATTTATCTTATAGAACTTTCAAAACGCGTATGATTACTCATCATCACTCGTTCCTTTTTTTTTACGACTTCTGCACACAACCCCCAACCCCCACACCCCCCCCCCCCAATCACACATTGGCACGTTGATGATGCATCCTGATCAAAATGAGAAAGACCTGTGCATCAGTGTTATTATATTCTTCTAAATTTCTGGACTTTAGAGTCCGAAATGAATCTGATTCAAACGAACTTAACTATAGCTGTCCTTAGAAAATCTATTAAAACACGATAAAATATAGTCAGATTTTTTTCTTGATTACTCAAACAGTGATAGCATCATAATTGGTCTATAATCAGCAGTTCATAGAGTTATCCTATAAATATTGCGATTTTTTTTTGCGGAACGTGATTTAACAACAAGTTTAGAGGGTATTTTCGATATCAATTATTCATTTATTTTGGGGTTAATACCACTACAAATCCCAAACCGATACACCAGTGATAAATTTATCCCAAACTGATTTTTTGATCACTAAAAATCCTAAACTAGTACACCTGCGACAATTTTACCTTATGATAGTTTTCGTTAAATTTTACCGTCAAATTACTATATTTGATAACATGTAAAAGCGACGGGTGTATCGGTTTGGCGTTTTACCTGTTCTTTGTCACAGGTGTACCAGTTTGTGATTTTTCGTGATATTAATGTAATTTAATAAAAACTAACATAAGGTAAATTTATCGCAAAGGTGCCAGTTTGGGATTTCTGATGGTAAAAAATTAGTTTGGGGTAAATTTATCACAGATATACCAGTTTGAAATAGTTTGGGATAAATTTATCACAGATGTATCAGTTTAATATTTTTCGTAGTATTAGCCATTTAATTTATGAGCTACACTGGTCGTGTTCTATTCTATTTCTTTTATGCACACGTTATAAATTTTTCTCAATTCCTACATAATTCAGCTGCAGATACGACCCAATAATTCAACTGATGCCTGATCAATGTGGTCCCTCGTGTTCCTGTTTCCGTCGCACACTTTTGCCCTTCCCAGTTTGTCGGACGAGTGTGGTGCAACGGCCAAATTTTGTACATCAATTGAGTTGTCCGCTTTTTTTTCAGACATTCCAAAGCTTCTGTTTTTTTTTTTTTTTGAAATGATTGATCAAGGGCGACAAATTTTTTCTCCAAAAATTTCTCTGCCTGAACTCCTTTTTTCTATCTGCAAAAGGATGGAGCAGAGCGATCCACGTTACAAACCACTTCTATGGCGTTACCATCCGCTATATGGATTGAGCCGTGACTGTTCGGCACGATCGACAACCCGAAGGCCCGAGGTCGGTGAGCAAGCCTATCACCACAGCACCTCGAAAATGCTGGCAATCAGAAAATCTCTTCATGAGAGGTGAGTTGCAGCCACACATCACAATGCACGAGCTTGCAAAGCACCACGAGGAATCTATTCACGAGGAGCAAGCCGTAGCAACACGGTGCGAGGCCTAATACCCAAAAAAACCCCAAACTTTAGCCTTTATCCCAATTATATCCTAAACTTTTTTTATCTTATAAAAAACCTCAAACTTTTACTTTTGTCTCAAATCTACCGGTCTAATACCCAAAAAAACTCTAAACTTTAGCTTTTGTCCCAATTATATCCTAAACTTTTTTTTGTCTCATAAAAAACCCCAAACTTTTACTTTTGTCCCAAATCTACTGCTGTTAACTTTTCCGTCCAATATTACCATTAATAATTATTTTAATATTATTTTTTTCTTTTCTTTTCTTTTTCCTTTCCTTTTCTTTTTTTTTCCCTTCACCTTCAACCTCCGCCCGATCGCCGGTCCGGTGATCGGCCAGAGGCGGGGGCCGGCGAGGCTCGACCTCGCCGGTGTTGGGCGAGGTTGGCCTCGCCCGCCCCTGGCAAGGTTTGTCCTCGCTGAAAAGGCGGTATGCAATGCATGCATCCCATAGTGTGAACCTAACACCGGCCTGAGGAATCTCTATTTCCATACTTTTGGCGACAGATAGATCGATCGGCGAGTTACCACGAGAACAACCGAAAAGCCAAATTGTGGCGTGAACTTGTCGGACGTGGCACTACATCGACCCCTTAAAGAAAGGAAGAGTTTCACGAATCATTCATTGCACAAAAGTGGGGGATCTATGAATGATCAGGAGTGCAATATGGAGGATGGATGTGGACCTTTAGGAGGACATCCTAACGATCGTTCGTCACGTAGCTTTGGGGACCCAAGGGAGCGGCCGGACCTGTGTGTCACGGCGACCGGCCAGAGATTGAAGGTGACGGGAAAAAACAAAAAAAATAATATTAATATTAAAATAAAAAAATAAGATTAAAATAATTATTAACGGTGATATTGGACGGAAAAGTTAACGGTGGTAAATTTGGGATAAAAGTAAAAGTCTGGGATTTTTTATGAGATAAAAAAAATTTAGGATATAATTGGGACAAATACTAAAATTTGGGATTTTTTTGGGTATTAGGCCGATAGATTTGGGACAAAAATAAAAGTTTGGGGTTTTTTATGAGACAAAAAAAATTTAGGATATAATTGGGACAAATACTAAAATATGAGGTTTTTTTGGGTATTAGGCCGATAGATTTGGGACAAAAGTAAAAATTTGGAGTTTTTTATGAGACAAAAATAAGTTTAGAATATAATTGGGACAAAAGTTAAAGTTTGGAGTTTTTTTTGGGTATTAGGCCCGCGGTGCTATGCCCGAACCTAGAAAGATTCACCCGTGACGCGAATAGAATTCGGGATTTCTCGAGAGGCGGGAGATCCCTTCTATCGCTCGACCAAATCTCCTGGGGTTTTGTCCTTCTATACCGCGATCAAACGCACCACGTTTGTATCACCCGCTGCTTCTCAACGAATCTCCGTGCATGTCACACTGACGCAACGCAACCAAACAGGAGGGAGAGGGAGTCCCAGAACGCAGAGTAAAACGGTGAAAATCTGACATCGTGTGGTCCGTACGGTTTTTGTCCCGCCCGCGCCCTCTCTGGCTGGGCGATGAGGCCAAAGTTTGAAATCAGAAAAAGGGCAAAGGATGAGTAAAATTCAGAAGGCTCAGGACGACGAGAAAATATTAGGTGCATAAGATACTCCACGTCAGTTATGTATTGAACCATTCGGTGCATGACACGTGGCAGAAGGGGGGCCACTGTCAGACTTTAAAAAATTTACATCTTCTCTTCTTTTCTTTTTTCCCCGTTTTTTCTCTCTCTCTCTGCTCTTCTTTTTGCTTGTTCTCTCTCTCCAAGTTGTCTCACTCAAGTTCGACCCCACAGCACAGCTCTCCATTTATTTACAGGATTTGATGAAGTTTCACCAATTTCTAGTCCTCTAATCAAAACCTCCACTGTTCTTCTTTTTAATTCTCCGTACTCAACAAAAAATCAAGAAATGAAGAAATCTTCCACAGACTAACAAAGGGGAAAAAAAAATCAAACTGTGAAGGTGGAATTAGACGAAGAAGTGGTCGCTGTGTTCTATCTCTTTGCCGATTCAATCTTTGTCTCGCGCGCAGGCACACCACTGCGACTTGCGCCTCGATCCAAGGTCGCCCATTATGTTGCGATGAGGGATCAAGGCAGCTGATGCCATGGGCAACCTCGTCGAGGTCGCCACTTGGACATGGAGACCCTCTGATTGAGGCCGCGACCGCCATTGGCGACCTCGGATCTCAGTTGGTCATGGCATCGCAACCTCGATTCTTGGTCGCAACTGCCACCGTGACACCCTCATGGTAACAAGGAGCTGAGGTCGTGAAGGTGTGGTGCAGGTCGCGGATGTGTGGAGCCGAAGAGGTGTGAACTGTGAAGTCATGAACTTGGCTGTGAACGGAGAGAGAACTTAGAGAGAAAGAGAGAGGGAGGAGAAAGAGAATGTGAGTTTAAAAATTCTGACAGTGGGCCCGTTCTCGCTACGTGTCAGCTATTGGATGGTTCAATATATGGCTGACGTGGAGTATCTCACGCACCTAATATTTTCTCACCGGGACGACAGTATCACGGTGCATGGGAAAGCTCGCCATCTCGTGGCGAGGAGATTGTCCGAAAAAGCACTAAATTCATTTGGTGACGGTATGCTCGGTCCTAAATATTTTAATTATGCTAATCAAGATCTTAATCTTTTTATGATTTGCTAATTTAGTTATAAATTTTTTTAGTCGTGCCAGTTTAGTCCTTCCAATCAATTTTGATTTAAATTGCTAACGTAAACAATCTTCTACATTTTTTTTCTGAAATTTTTAATATGATTTTTGAATTTTTTCATTTCTTTTTTCTTTCTTTCTTTCTTCCAACGGCAGGTCGAAACCCTTGCTGCCTTGGGCGAGGCTTGCCCTCACTAAATTTGGCAAGGGATTCAACCTTGCTAGCCTAGCAAAGGGCAAGCCTCGCCTACACTTGGCAAGGCTCAACCTTGCCGTCATTGACTAGCAAGGCTCGACTCTCATTAGATCCAGCGAGGGTGAGTCTCGCCCGACCCTTGAGCCTCGTCAACCAAAGGAAGAATTTAATCTTGCTCGACTCTCATTAGATATAAAATATTGTCCACGTTATCGTCGGCCATAATATATAAGATGATCGGCGATGACTAAATCACCACGTCAACAGTTTTTTGGCAAAAATTGGCTAGAAAGAATAAATTGGCAAATCCTCGAAAGATTTCAGATTAAATTGACAAATCGTCAAAAGGTTTAGGATTAAATTGATACAATTGAAAAGTTTAAGACTAAATTGGCAAATCGTCAAAAGGTTTAAAATTAAATTACTATAATTAAAAAATTTAAGACTAAATTATCTGCCGTACAATAGATTAGGACTTTTTGGATAATTTTTTCTCGCAAGGGCGAGCAAGATTGAGTCGAGACAACTCGGGCCACGCATGTAATGCACATCCACTCATGTGACACTGTCATCAGCTGGCAATTTTTGGTTTCTTTTGTTCAAATCACATGTGGGAGTTCATTGCTCACTTCTCTCGTTGTCCCGAGATCACAAGTCTTGCTGGGGTTAACCTGGTACATTTTTCATTGATGGTCCGTGAAGTGGGGCTGATCCGGCCTTCGGCAATACTAGGTTGAGATCACCTTGTCTTTTGTCGTTGATGCAAAGTGAGACTTAGGGTTTGCTTGTTTTATGCGTTGACTGTACTATGGTGTCAGCGTAACTGCGTATGCATTAACTGTTCGTGGTGTTAGCATACGAGACGCGTTCAATAACACGTGACGTGCATGCAAGATGGAGAGCGCGATGTACGAATTGCAGCTTAGATGCACAACCAACCCAGGTAAGGACAAAGTAAACTCATAGCAAAAGCCAACATAGCCACATAGTACATTCACATCTAGATAATCAACACAAACACTACAGACCTTTCCCAAATTGTTTGTCTTTATTCAAAAGCCCGGCTCAAAACCTTAAATCGATAGAGGAAAAATTACTACAAAAGTACTGAATCTATTGCAATTATCAATTCAGTCCTAAATATTTTTTATTCGGTCAGTTTAGTCCTAAACTTTTTAAAAATTCGCCAATGTAGTCCATCGGAGCAATTTTCCCTGAAAATCGCTAACGTGAAAGCCAGTCATCCTACATGGCATCGTCGGCGCCGATGTTAACAATTTTTATAATTTTTTCATTATTTTTAATTTTGTTTTGTTATCTTCTTTTATTTCCTTCATCCTCTGTAGTCGCCGGCCTCCTCGATGGTCAACGACCGATTGCAGACAAGGGCTAGCGAGGCTCGCCCTCGTCGAAATCTAGCGAGGGCCGATCTCACCCTCGTAGGGTGGAAGTCGCCCAATATCTAGCAAGGGTTGACCTCACATCTCACTAGCCTCAAGCAAGGCTTGCTCTAGCCAAATCTAGCAAGGGTTGGCCTTGCAAGCTTCAGGCAAGGCTCGACAGAGGTTTTGGGCGACCTCCTTTGAGCCTTGCCCAAAGCTAGTGAGGCAACCCTTGCACGGCCCTCATCTGTGGCTAGTCCACATTAGTACCGACGGTGCCACGTAGGATGACTGGCGTCAACGTCAACGGTTTTCGGCCAAAATTAGTCGAATGGACCAAATTGGCAAATTTTCAAAAAGTTTAAGATTAAATTAGCCAAATTGAAAGGTTTATGACTAAATTGACACAATTACAATAGGTTTATGACCTTTTTTTTTATAATTATCCCAATCAATAGGTGGGGGGAGACCACATGTATATAAAAAGCGTATTAACCCCGTAGACAAGCGATTTATGATAGTTTAACATGCCCCTCTCGCATGCAAGCCAAATTACGAACTACATGAGGAATTTGACAAACGGAGGCATGGGGCAGAAGCTGGCTTTGAGACCATATTAGAAAGTTCAGTCCAAACACTTAAGCCAACAGGTGGAAGGAGACTACATGAATATAAATAACATATAAAAGTCTTCATTCAAAGCTAGAGACATCAACAACAAATGAGAAAAGATTCATGGGCTAAAAATCCAGCTTTCATGCCCTAAAACGCTCTCTCAACAACATATACAATCCAATGCTTTTGTCTTCATGGTGGTGTGGGAGCATTTGTAGACTCTTTCTTAGTCCTAAGGGAAAATTTCAATTAAGGACCCCAAGTGGGGTCAAATTCTCAAAAAAGGGCCCAAAGTGAACATTGTGTCAAATAAGGGTATGAAGTGCTCAATCAGTCTCAAATAAGGACCCGAAGTGCTCAAAAAGTCTCAAATAAGGACCTGAGTCCCTCGCTGGCCAAAATACCTGCCGGCCGGCGAGAAAGTTACTGTTCCGGCACCGGAACAGTAACTTTTTAATTTTTTTATTATTTTTTTTGTTTTTCCTTTTTTGTTTTTTTATTTTCCTTTTCCTTTTCTTTTTTTTTCTTTTCTTCCTTCGCCGACAGTAGCCGGGGTCGGCGGAGGTCGCCGGCCTCAGGCGAGGGCGGCCTCGTCAGCGTCGGGCGAGGCCAGCCTCGCCCAGCCTAGGCGAGGGCGGCCCTCGCCCGACCTCGGCTATGGCCGGCGGAGGAAGAAAAGAAAAAAAAAAGGAAAATAAAAATAAAAAAAAGAAAAGGAAAAACAAAAAAAAATAAAAAATTTTAAAAAGTTACTGTTTCGGTGCCGGAACAGTAACTTTCTCGCCGGCCGGCAGGTATTTTGGCCGGCGAGGGACCTAGGTCCTTATTTGAAACTTTTTAGACACTTCGGATCCTTATTTGAGACTGATTGAGCACTTCATGTCCTTATTTGACACAATATTCACTTTGGGCCCTTTTTTGAGAATTTGACCCCACTTGGGGTTCTTAATTGAAATTTTCCCTAGTCCTAACAACACATCCCTCACAAGTACTTGGTCTGCACAAGGTCCAACATTTCCAACATCAACTTGAATCCTAGATGTAGATGGATCGACAACTGGACGGACATCGTTACTTCCAGGCATCTGTACGACATATTTGTGTTAGATATGCAAAAACCATGATAAAAGAAGACACCCAGAGACTTCTAAGGGCTTGGAAAGCTTCGAATCTTTATGCCTTCTTTTAATTCTTTTTCTTCAAGTCTCTCACATGGATAATGGCTTGTGACGATCTCTCAACTTGTCAAATAATAAACTCATATTCATCTAAAAGCAATAATTTATCTACATACTGGCTTCTTATACTTATCTTTTTCTTTGGTTTTATTACCCCTCCGTTTTTAAACCACCCGCCTGGGTGGCGCTGCTGGAGAGGGCACTCTTCCTCTCGCAAAAGGTTGAGTGTTCGAATCCCGGGCGCCGCAGGGTGACTTAACCGGTGCACGTGTGTGGTGGCTAGCACGTGTCGCCCCCAGGGTTTACCTCCCGGCTGTCGGCCGTGCGGGGGTTCCCTGGGTTATCAAAAAAAAAAAATGGTTTCACCTTTCGCGAAAGAAACATTTTTCAACTAGATGGTTTTAAATCAAACCTCTATTTAAAAGAAAGGGCTATCACCAAAAACTCTAAGTTATGCTTACTGTGACACATTTATCTCGAACTTTTTTCCGTGACACAAAAAATCCTAAATTTATAACCATATGATACATTAACTCTCAGTTAAAGTTCTGTCACTGAAAGCCATCAAAAATCAGCCTACATAGAAGCCAAAAAGCAAACAGTGTCGACAGAGCGCCCATGTAGCTGAAGTGAAGTAAAAATGACATTGTTTTGGCTGAAAAATCAGTTCATAAAATCTTGATGAAGAGCAAATATGTAGCATAAGTATAAGTTTAAAATTTTCGATATCACAACGAAAAAACGTTTGGAAAATGTGAGACCTCACGAAGAGAGAAATAGATGAGTGGAAGAGGAGGAGGAAGAAGAATATCCGTTTATATCTTTAGTAAGTGGACAAAAATTAGGTCCCTTCTGCCCACCGATCGAACTTTTCTCACGAACGTGGGGTGAAGTGGGGCTGAGAGATCTTTTCAGCATGCAGGTGACGATGCTGTGATGTTGAGGACCAGCAGCAGTAGTCACAAGATGCAAAACCCTCGAAACAAGTGCGATACAATCTGCATGTTGCAAACTAAGGACGTCTCTCTCTCTGTCTCTCTCTCTTCATTTATTATTTACGTAACGAACGTCGCTTAAATGCGAAATTCAATAGACCTCCTCTGCCAAATTTCGTAAAATTTTCATCCCTGAGTCGGCAGCTGGAGGTGTCAAAATGGGTTGACCTATTTTTTGACTCATTTTTCATGAAATGGGTTAGATATGGATTAGCCTAATTTAATAATTGAGTTGTTATGGATTTGAGCCGTAAAGCTCAATTAAATATGGATTGTAAATGGATCTTAAATAGGTCTACACTTTTACCCATCCTAAGGCATTGCATCGATACGTCACTCGGCTTTTTCACCCACCAGGTTAGAAGATCGAACCTACTCACAGTGGCCGTGCATGATTCTTGTGTTGATGAATAAGTTTTCGGATCTCTAGAGCTTTGGTGATACATAAACGTGGTGACTCAATTGAACCTTGTACGTAGATTGTTTGACCCTTTTGATGAAGTCTAGAGGGCTTTGCTAAGTTGATCGCGTTTTTCAATCCTTCTATTTTATAAAAAGGAAAAAAATGCCACCGTCTTCAATGATCGAACTATCAAAAAGGTGTCGGTTCATCCTCGATAAATCATTAATCTCATTTGTGAATCAAATAATTACTCCGTCGCGATCATCTTCGCTTACTTTCTTCATCTATCTTGGTACGTTCATTCACAAGGCTCCAGAAGTCCTAAAGTCAGATTCCATGGTACCCTGAATATGGACACGTTGGTTCATGCGGAAACTCAAATCTAAATATGTCATTACTACGCAATTTAGCTCGTTTCTTTTGCTTCCTAAAGGGAGGCGAAAGCGATCAGTAGAAACAACTCTTCGTGACGGCAAAGCCTTGACATCAAACCCGCTAAATGAACGAAAACAGCTACGAGCTAGGTTTAAGATTATGGACACGTTGATTCGTGCGGGAACTCGGATCTGAATATGCCATTGCTTCGTAATTTAGTTGGTTTCTTTTGTTTCCTAAAAAGAGGGGAGGGGAGGGGAGGGGAGGGGTGAAAGTGATCAACAAAAACAACCCTTCGTCACGACAAAGCCCCGACGTCGAACTCAGTAAATGAACAAAAAATGGCAACGAGACAGGTTTAAGTCCGGTTCTTTCATGACGTGGTATACACGTCCGTTCTCGATCATACGAACACCGCAACATTGATGCCAATATAAATCTCGCAATCTCGCATCATTCGGAGTACGGAATTACTAATACCAGTTGCTTTACCTTTTCAGAGCAATTTGAAGAACCCAAATCTGATTTTATTTTATTTTATTTTATTGTATTGAAATAATTTAGTTTCTCTTGCTGATCGGTTCATTCACTTGTCAGAAAGAAAGAAACAAGCGGGAAACGGAAGGGGCTTGTTGGTGGCGGTTGGGCCCAGTTTTTGTGATTCCCATCGCCTCTTGCCATCGCCTGATTTCCTTTTTAACGTCTTCCTATTTTAAAATATTAGGGTCTCGTTTTTCCCTATGCGGTGTCGGCTTCAACTGGCGCGCTCTTGTTCTCAAGTTTTCTAACCCAAAAGCCAAGAAAAAAAAAAGTTTCCAACCTATTAATGCAACGAAACTTTGGGCTAATTCCAAAATAAAAAATACAAAGTTTAGGTCAAGTGATAATTCTGGCTCTAACTTTTTTTTGTCTCGTAAAAAAGCACCAACTTTAGGTCGAATGATAATTCTGGCCCCAACTTTTTTTTGAATTATAAAAAATCACCAACTTTCACCTTTATCCCAAATATGGCCTCTCGTTGACTTTCTATTTGAAGTCACCCTTATTTGAGAAAAAAATATTATGGTCGTGACCTTGGCAGATTTCGACCATGGACTTTGTCGACGGGCAATGGTCTATAACTTGAAATTACAATCTGACCAGAGAGATTCAATCTGGAGATCTTTTAGACTTACCGGTAAAGTAAAGGAGACGAACAGTTTCACTGTCATTCTTCAAGCTGTGGCTCAAAGAAGAAAATAATGAATAGTGCTTTAAATCTAGCCAACGAGCCACGTGAATTTATTACTGAGGTGGAATAGTCAAGTTGGATAATCAATGGTTCTACGTCAAGGGAGGCCAGATTTGGGATTTAAGTGAAAGTTGATGATTTTTTATGAGACAAAAAAAAGTTGAGGCTATAATTGTCGCTCAACCTAAAGTTATTTTTTTACGAGACCAAAAAATGTTGAGGTTAGAATTGTCATTTGACCTAAAGTTGGTATTTTTTTTTTGGAATTAGGCCATGAAACTTTTGACCAAAAAAACATGCAATGAAACGGGGAGAAAAAAGAAAAAGAAAAACCCTATTGATTTATTTTCGATGAAGTTCTAAATGATCCAAAGAATAAGAAGTTCCTATCTAAATTTTTTTTGACTTTTTATATTTTATTTAATTAAAAATCTTACGGCTCGTGCAATTTGATTTTTTTTTTTAATTCGAAACTCCGGAAATCTTCATTGCATTGAAATGTTAAACACCAAGATTCACGTACTAATTTTTTTTTTGATAGTTTTTAAAAATTTGAGTAACATTTTTAGGTTTCGACGAGAGAGCCAGATGAGTTGTCTCATTGTTTACTATGCTCATCGACCCTTTATGTATTTTTAATGTCGAGGCATTCCAAAGTAAACGAAAGTCAAATTAAAATGCCGAAAGTAAATTAAAGGGTTAATACCACGAAAAATTCCGAACTAGTACATCTGTGATAAATTTATCACAAACTAATTTTTTTACTAAAGAAATTTTAAAATGATATATTATGATAATTTTACTATGTCTACTGAAACTGAAGTACTTGCCCATGTTTTGCTTTTGGCAAAAATAGTACTTCACGAAGTACTTCCCCATGTTTTGTTTTTAGTCAAAAATTGGAAAAGAAATCACGTGTCGGAGAGTTATTTTCCTCTCGAACTAAACAATAATTCCTTCCCTTGGCCCTTTTTGAAAAATGGGAACTGAACTTCACGCGCCACGTCGGCGCGAGTGAGGACGGGGAGGGGGGGGGGGTGGGGGTGGCTGCGGCAACGTGAAGATGAGCACAGTAGTGGCTGCGACAAACCATTAAATAACCAGCAAAAAAAATAAAAATACGTAACCCTCTTTAATAAAAATAAATAAATGCACCATTTTTTAGGGGCTGAGCCTAAAAAGATGGAAAAAGGGAGAAAATCATTAAATTAAAACGCAGCGAATTAAATGATCCGGAAGAGGGAGGGAAAAGAGGGAAAGAAATAAATAATTAACTAATTAATTTGGTCGAAATTAATTAATTAATCAGAAAACGCAGTAAAATTGGACGAGACGTGTCCGGGACGCTTCAGAATTCAGACAGCCCTAACCTAAGGCAGGACCGGAACATCCCTGCACTGCTGCACGCTCCCCCATCATAACCAACCTCTCTTTGCCCTGCCTTCTCGATGGAATCGAAGGAGGAGGGCCGAGGAAGGGGGGTCGAGCCCTCGAAACCTCTGCGATCTCGACACCTGTAAACCCGCCAAAAGAAGACTAAAAAATTGACGAGATTTATGATAATTAATCGCCAGATTGGAGTCTCGGCTCGAGCGGGGTGTTCAATCCGAGGAGCAAAAAGTTCGCGAGGACCGAGCCTGGCAGAGGAGAGGGGAATCGCCGTTATCGATGAAGATTAGATTAATTTTTGCAGGAGGGGTTGAGCAGGGGGGGCTCGCGGAGATCTGGTTCCCTTCGTCCGAAGAGGATACGTCCCCAGGCGCTACCTATGCAGAGAGAAGTAAAGGCTGAGAAAGGTGGCGTGGCGGGGGCGGGGGTGGGGGCGGGGGCGTCGCCCTTTTTCGAGCAAGATCGAAGGATCCGATCCGACGAGAGAACAGAATCTCGGGCATTCAATGGCGACGAAGCATGACCGGCCGAGGGGAAAAGATCGTGCACGACATGTGTTGCCAAAAAGGTGGAAGCGCGCGTGTGTGGGGGGTGGGGGGCCCTGGCTTTGGCCCTCCTTCATCGAGCAGCAAAAGTTGCATTTGCCGTATGGGGCGCTTGGTGCGTCGCCCGCATCCACTTCCTGATGAGGATTTCGGTGACGGGTGCTTCTCAAGAACACCCTGATTTAGCAAAAACACCCAATTGAAGAAATCACGGCATTTTCTCGAGATTCATTGCACTTTCCAGGGCTTTGCCACCCCCCATCGACCAGCAAAAGTGACCTGGCAAATGGGGGGTGTTGGCGCATCCCCTTCCTAGTGAGGATTTCGGTGACGGGTGCTTCTCAAGAACCCTAATTCAGCAACCGAATTGAAGAGTGTGGAGGTCGGTCGCGACAAGGAGATTACCGCATTTTCTCGGAGATTTATTATACGCTTCCCCGTGCTGCGCACAGCCGCTCAGCCAGGGCCTTGGATCCCCATCAACCAGCAAAGTGACCCGCCGAATGGGGTTGTTGGCGCATCCCCTTCGTAATTAGGATTACGGTGATGGGTGCTTCTCAAGAACCCTAATCTAGAAACCGAATCGATGAAGATTACTGGAATTTGCTCGGGGATTTGCCTCCCTTTTCGGCGGTGCGCGCGGCCAGGGCTTTAAAGGGAAAGAAGTGACCGTAAAAGGGAGGAAATTTAGAGGATTTAGGGGATGTGATTTCATGGTCATATCTCGCACACATTTGCTTTGGTTAAAGGCTTCATCAATTGCGCGAGCGTATCATCGCATTGGACCGCATGACGTTCCGATAGAACCCCGTCCATTCCCATTTCCACGTTTCCCTTCCCTATACGTCACACCCCCTGTCTCTCGCTCCCTATCTCTGTCTCTCTGTATCTCTGTCTCTGCATCTCTCTCATTTCGCCATCGCCGCAGAGTCCTTCTCTTCGCAGCAGCAAGCAAGCTGTACAAAGCTTCCCATAATAAAATACGGGGATAAAGCTTGAGACCCCAAAACCCGGTACCAATCGGGGCCCAAATATCTCTCTCTCTCTCTCTGTAAAATCTCAGAGGTCCAGGAAGCCTTTTCCCTTCTTGTTGTTTTCTCCACCAGCTGTTCTCCCTTGTACAAAAAAGGAAAAATTACAATAGCCAGTCAGCCAATCCCTCTCATCCCCAAAACCCAAAACCATTCTCTCCCTCTCCCTCTCTATAACTATAGCTTTCTTGACACTTTATTGCTTTATTCTCTCTTTCTCTCCACAAACCCCCCAAGTTTCTACATGCCCTTCGTTGAAACATCAGAACCCACAACACCTCCCCCCCTCCCCTATAAATAAATCCAAGACCCCTTTGTCCCTTCCTCAGGAAAAAACTCACTTCCCCAGAAAAAACCCAAAGCCCCCACCCTCCCTCACCCTCCACTCGCCCCCAACTCTGCTCCATCGTCTCCTTCTTCCACACCTCAGAGAGAGATCTCCAGAAAAATCTCAACTTTGACACTCGCGCAGTCACAGATCAGACAGACAGAGAGGCGGAAATGAAGGAGTTCTGGACATCCCTGGCCTCCCTGCTGGGCGTGCTGGCCTTCTGCCAGAGCCTCCTGCAGATGGTGTTCCCGCCGGAGCTCCGGTTCGCCTCCCTCAAGTTCCTGAACCGGGCCCTCAACTGCTTCTCCTCCTACTGCTACTACGACATCACCGAGATCGACGGCGTCAACACCAACGAGCTCTACAACGCCGTCCAGCTCTACCTCAGCTCCTTCGTCTCCGCCTCCGGCAGCCGCCTCTCCCTCACCCGCGCCGTCAACTCCAGCGCCACCACCTTCGGCCTCTCCAACAACGACTGCATCAACGACGTCTTTGACGGGGTTGCCGTCCTGTGGGAGCACGTGGTGACGCAGCGCCAGTCCCAGAACTTCTCGTGGCGTCCCCTCCCCGACGAGAAGCGCGGCTTCACGCTCCGGATCCGGAAGCGCGACAGGGACCTTATCCTCGACTCCTACCTCGACCACATCATGGATAAGGCCAACGACATCCGCCGCAAGAACCAAGAACGCCTCCTTTACACTAATTCGCGCGGCGGGTCACTCGATTCTCGTGGCCACCCTTGGGAATCGGTGCCGTTCAAGCACCCGAGCACCTTCGACACGCTGGCCATGGACCCAGAGAGGAAGAGGCAAATCATGGAGGACCTCCGCGACTTCGCGGCCGGGCAGGCCTTCTACCAGCGGACGGGCCGGGCCTGGAAGCGGGGATACCTGCTCTACGGCCCGCCCGGGACCGGGAAATCGAGCATGATCGCCGCGATGGCCAATTTCCTCGGCTATGACATCTACGACCTCGAGCTGACGGAGGTGCACTCCAACTCCGAGCTCCGGAAGCTCCTCATGAAGACCAGCTCCAAGTCCATCATCGTCATCGAGGACATCGACTGCTCAGTCAATTTGTCGAACAGGTCCAAAGCGCCCCACGCCCCCGCGTCCCGGAGCTACTACGACCCCGGTGCGGCCGACGCCGCGCGCGGCGGCGAGGACGGGAACAACAACACCATCACCCTCTCGGGGCTGCTCAACTTCACCGACGGCCTGTGGTCGTGCTGCGGGAGCGAGAGGATCTTTGTGTTCACCACCAACCACATCGAGAAGCTCGACCCGGCATTGCTCCGGAGCGGGCGGATGGACATGCACATCTACATGAGCTACTGCTCCTACCCGGCGCTCAAGATCCTGCTCCGGAACTACCTGGGCAGCGAGGCCGAGGACCTCCTGGGCGGGGATACGGCGGCCGCGGGCAAGCTCCGGGAGGCGGTGGAGAAGGCCAAGATGACGCCGGCGGACATAAGCGAGGTGCTGATCAAGAACCGGAGGAACAAGGAGAGGGCGGTGGGGGAGCTGCTGGAGGCGCTGAGGGCGAGGGCGGAGAGGAACGACAAGTACGGAGGAGGGATGAGGGAGGAGTGCGAGCTGAACGGGGTGGCGGTGGAGGAGGAGGAGGAGCAGGAGAAGAGGGCGCTGGAGATCCCCAAGGAAGGCAGCGACTGCGACGACGATGCTTCTTGCAAGAAGGTGGAGGACGACGAAGCAGAAGCAGAAGCAGAGGCAGAAGCGGAAGCGGAGAAGAAAGCAAAATGAGAGGGAAAAAAAAACAAGTCAATTTGTCCCCTTTTTTTTTAATTTTCATTTTCACCTCCATTTTCTCTCTTTTTTTCGCCTTTTTTTATTCTCTCTTTTTCTTTTTTGGTCTCAGAAATGGAAAAAAAATTGGGAAAAAAGCAAATTTGGTGAATTTGCTTTCGCGAGGGGCAAATTGGGTAAAGTTTCAATTTCGGAAAAGCTCCGAATTCGTGTCTTATTATGAAATTAAAAAGCTCGCATGACTCAGCAAAAATTATAAAAGTTTAGGGAATAAAGATCGTACGACATGTCTCGAGTTTATCCACATTGGTAGGCTTTGTGTTGTTCGTGTGTTTGTTCTTGTTTGATCCCATGTTTGGTGTTAGGCGCGCAGCTTTTCCTTTTTGGAGATGTTCGCAAAATGTGTGCAGTAAATGCGATTTGCGGGTCGAAAATCTTGACTTTAGGGGAAAGTACATCTTTTTAATTAATTTTTGCCTTCTTTTGGAAATTTAAATCGCCCCTTTGTTTTGAAATGAAACCCACATTTTACTTGCCTTCAAGAGATGGTGAGAATCCGACCCAAAAACAAAAAAAAGATGGCAAGAAAGAAGGAAAAAAAAAATAGAAGATGGCAAGAGATTTCATTTCACGGCTGACCATGGGAAGTACAAGTAAAAAAGTGACCCGATGTGTTGTCCAAATGCTTCACGTGCGACATCTCTCCCGGTTTCATTAAGAAAAAAATTATTTTAATTATTTATGGATTATATTTGGGTTTTGGGCAAATAATTTTCACGTCCTAATGTTAGTCTTGAGGAGAGTCTAGGTGATTCTCCGCACTTAGGGTGCTTATGGTAATATTTCTATTCCAGAAATCAATTTCTGGTCAGAAATAGATTTTTCTATTTCTATTTCGTGGATGAGTTTTTGAGGAAAAATGCGTGTTTGATAACGACACAAAATTTCTGTTTCCGAAATAAAAATTCGTTTGATAACAATACAAATTTCTATTTTCCGGAACAAAAATCGATTCTTTTAGAAATGGAATAAAAAATTAGAAAATCTGGAAAATTCCTAAAAATCTAAAAAAAATTAGAAAATCCATAAAAATTGAAAAATTCCATAAAAATTCATAAAAATTTCCAGAAAATAAAAAAAAGTTCAGATTTTGGGAAAATAGGAAATTTGTTGAATTTTTTCCAAAAAAAATCAAAAATTTCAAAACTTCAAAGAATGGATTAGAATACCTGTGACTATTCACTTTGAGTGAAATTTAAATTTTTTGAGGTATCCAAAAAAATCAAAAAATTAAAAAAAATTAAATTTCACTCAAAGTGAGTGGCCATAGGTATTCTAAGACATTCTGTGAAGTTTTAAAATTTTTAATTTTTTTGGGCATCTCAAAAAATTTGGATTTCACTCAAAGTGGGTGGCCATATGTATTCTAAGCCATTCTGTAAAATTTTGAAATTTTTGATTTTTTATTTTTTTTGGGCGCCTCAAAAAATTTAAATTTCACTCAAAGTGAGTGGCCACAGGTATTCTAAGCCATTCTATAAAGTTTTCAATTTTTGATTTTTTTGGCACATCAAAAAATTTAAATTTCACTTAAAATGGGTGGCCATAAGTATTCTAAACCATTCTGTGAAGTTTTGAAATTTTTGATTTTTTTGGAAAAAATTCAACAAATTTCCTATTTTCTTGAAATCTGAATTTTTTTATTTTTTGGAAATTTTTATGGATTTTTCTGAAAATTTTCAATTTTTATGGATTTTCTGGAATTTTTTTTGGGCGGTGGCAAGCCAACAGTGGCAGGAGGAGGCTGGCGGCAATAGCGAGCGATGGTTGGAGTGGCTGGCTAGTAGCGAGGGAGAGCAATGAGAAGAGTTGTCAATTTATAATTTCTGTTTCAGAAATAGAAAAGTAGATTTTTTTAACTTCTGATTTCTGTTTCAAACCTAATTCTGTAATAGAAATTTGTTTCAGAAATAGAAACATGAAATTGCGTTATCAAATAGATTTCTGTTCCAAACCTATTTCTGGGAATAGAAAAATAGAAATTATTACTATTTGGCAAGTTATCATGCGCGCCCCTAGTCATTGATTTTGACATTTATGGAGAGAAAGTAACCCAAGACATTAATGCATAGCCATCTGTTTTTTTGAACATTCTTAACACTGGTGTATCCATTTAGCAAAAAATCGACAACTTGAAAGGTATTGTCGACATTAATGCATAGCCATCTTCTTTGAATATTCTTAACACTGGTGTGTCCGTTTAGCAAAAAGTCGACGACTTGAAAGGTATTGTCGACATTAATGCATAGCCATCTTCTTTGAACATTCTTAACACTGGTATGTCCGTTTAGCAGAAAATCGATGACTTGAAAAGTATTGTCTAAAAAGGTGACAGCTCGCATCGCTTGAAGAAATGAATTCACGAAAAGTATTTTGTTTACCGATGAAAAAATTTCGACATAAAATTATTGTTGGCAATGAAAATTTTCTTTAAAGGGAAAATATTTTTCCAAAATCGCCAATTTTCCATACGACAAACATATTATATTGATAGTTGTTACCATTGAAAATCCCGAAGTGGTAACTTCCCGACGCAAACTGACTTTCGTCTCACAAAAAGAATCTAAGATTGGCACCTATTGCGACCCATTTGTCTCGAAATAATTTTCATCTTGCGAAAAATCTCAAACCGATATCCTTGCTCTGGGTTAAGGTTTCCCGTCAAGATGAAAATTTGTCTGGGGCAACTATGCCACGGGTACCAATTTAAAATTTTTTGTGAGATATAAATTAATTCAGAAAAAATATGTTATGGAATACCAATTTGAAATTTTGAGCGGCATCAACCTTATCTCACAGTACTATTAGGAGAAGTGACAAAGCTCTAACGACACATAATCGAAGCATGCGGGGTATCACATGCTCCAAGCGAAATGAGGTGGTGGTGGTGGTGGGAGCACCTGAATGCACATGCTATCTCGTTCGAGCTCTCTATGCAAGAGTTTGCCATTTTCCAAAGCAAACAAACCTTGCCGACAATTCGAAGGAATACAATAGATGACGTGGATTGAAATTGGCATGTATATATAAATGAGCAATTGCAATAAGAACGGGTGTAATCCCTATCCAACGTAGATGCTTTGTTTGTTTTCGTCAAAAATGAATGATTTTGAAAATATTTTTCAAAAAATATTCGCTTATGCCGCTTGAAATAATTAGTCGATGAAAAATATTTTCATTATCAACAACAATCTATGACTAAACATTTATGTTGACAGTGAAAATATTTTTCGCTCATTCATTCTTATAAGCAATATGAGCAGCTATTTTTAGGAAAATATTTTTTAAATCATTTATTATTTGTGAGACAATACGCAATTGGTTATTGCATTGGAGGACTTTTAGTTTATAAATTGGAGTTCACCTATTCGAATCCTAGCAATTTGGGTCTACTTCCTAAAAAAAAAGCACCAACTTTAGACCGAGTGACAATTCTGATCACAACTTTTTTTTTTCTCGTAAAAAATCACAAACTTTTACTTAAATCCCAAATCTGACCCCTTTTGACTTAGAACCTTTAATAGTCCAACTTTTGACTATTTCACCTCGGCAATAAATCCACGTGGCTTGCTAATTGGATTTTGAAGCACTATTCATTATCTTCTTCTTTGAGCCGCAACTTAAAGAATAACGGTAAAGCTATTCATCATCTTTTTCACTTCACCAACAAGTCAAAAGGATCTTTAGATTGAATCTCTCAGGCTAGATTTTGCCTTTTGGTCACAATTAGAAACGGTAGACCACCGCTTGTCGAGAGATGCCGTGGACAAGATCCACCAAGCTTATGAACAGAACTTTTTTTTCTCCAACAGGGGTGACTTCAAATAAAGAGTTAATGGGGAGCCAGATTTAAGATAATGGTGAAAGTTGATGATTTTTATAAGACAAAGAAAGTTGGGGCCAGAATTTCACTTGACCTAAAATTTATGCTTTTTTTTTTGAATTAGCCATAGAAATTTGGGTGCCAACTTTTTTTTAGTAGGTTCACAGGCTGAGGCCAAATACGTTGAGCTTATAACCAGTTTGTGGGGCTACAAAGTATTCCCAAAACATCAAGATTGTGAGGCCTCCGTGCTGATGGCCCTAGGTTATTAAAAAGAAAAAAAAAGAATACAAGTCATCTTTTCTTATAAATGATACGTTGAAATGTGTGAAAGCCATCCATCTTGGTCATGATTTTGGGCTCATCCGCTAGATCATCCTTCAATGTTCGGGCTGGATGTCATGGCAAACAATGTGCGGCGGTAGCCGATCTCGCGAGACCATGGGATTGCCAAGCATCGGAAATCACTGTGCTATGACCACTGGTATTGATAATGGAGGAAATTTCTGTTTTGTTTTTTTTTTTATGAAAATTCCCCTTTTTTCTCTTTTTGTTGAACATTTGTTTTATTTTTATAACCGGTTTAATATTCAATCACTTACCATATATAAAAATCCCGCCATATTTTTTATTATATCTTATCATTCGACTAAACAAAATCTCAAAATCAAAAGCGGCCAATAAGGTCAAATTACCGACTGTCTTCTTAACATTAAATGTCGTCCTATCTTGTACCTTACCATTATATGTGATCCTTTGTCCTGCCCTAACATCAAATGTTGTCCTATGCTCTATCCTACTCATTTTGCCATCTTCATCTTTCCAAATAGAGCGTAAAACAAGCAAAGAGATGTACAATTCGTGTAGGACGGCCAATTCGTGTCACATGCATAGTGGAGGACGGCCAATTCGTGTAGTACCGTGTACCCATATTCATGATAATGATATTAAAATAAAAGAAGAATGAAAAGCCAAGACATCCAAATGATTCTTCCTCTAATGGTAACTTTTTAATTCGCTGAAATTAGGAATTTTGTTGGTCTTAGAATGCTTATTCACGTAAAATGCTTCAGAAGATCACTAAGAATTAGACGGCTCAATTAATCCTTGACGGAGAAAGTCTGAGCATTCCTTTTGTGTCAAGGTTTCATCCGAACTATGAAACGTTTAACATTTGTATTCTTTGGAGTAAGGGAAGAAAAACTATCCCCCAACTTAGAGGGACAAGGCGTGTAAGAGTATCGATATGTTAAAATAATGAACGCATCTGTGGAGCTCACCGCCATTGTATGTCAAATAGATAGGCTACGGAAACCCTTGTTGGTAACCTCGGTTGCCCCTATTATGGTAAGGTATTCTGTGTAATCAACACCAAGAACCCACCAAAGGCCCTTGTGTTGACCAATTTAAGACCAATTGAAGGCATGATCATGATGTGTGGAGGCGACTTCTCTTATCGGTTTTCAAAACACTTTTGAAGCTTCTCACCTTCACACACTCGAAGGAAATTTAGTATGGGGATTCGGATGCAATTAACGTTGGATGGCATCTTAAATCAATACGTTAAATAAGAATTTATGGCATGATAGCCCAAAGTAATTATGTATGACAGAGAAATCCTCAAGGTTGGTGCTGCTAAAAGATGATTTTCAATTCAGAGACTTGAACTTGCTTATTCAAATCTCATAGACTGCGTGCAAATTACTTAGAGTTATGATCATGTGAGGGTGACACTACGGCATTCTAATACCGAGTGCATTAGTTTCGCAGAAAATCGATGACTTGAAAAGTGTTATCTAAAAAGGTGACAACTCACTTTGCTCAATGAAACGAATTCACAGAAAATATCTATTTCATCGACGAAAATATTTTGGCATGAATTGTTGTTGGCTATGGAAATATTCTGCATTGATTACTTTTTTTAAGCGGAAAATGTTTTTCAAAATTACTAATTTTCCTTATGAAAAACATATTATATTAATAGTTATTACTGTTAAAAATCCCAAAGTCGTAACTTCATGACACATTTGCCGCAAACTAACTTTCGTCTCACAAAAAATCTCAAATTGGTACTACTACAACCAATTTGCCTCGAAATATTTTTCATCTCATGAAAAATCTCAAATCTATTCCTTGCTCTGGGTTAGGGGTTCCCGTTCACCATTTTTCATAAGACGAAATATTATCGGGGTCCAATATGCCACGGGGTACCAATTTAAAAAATTTTGTAAAATGAAAATTTAGTTTAGGAAAAATATGTTATGGAGTACCGACTTAAAATTTTTAGCGGCATTAACCTTTATCTTACAGTAGTACTAGGCCAAGTGAAAAAGCTCTTGAGACACTCAATCGAAGCATGTGGGGTATCGCATGCTCCAAAAGAAATGAGGTGGTGGTGGGACCGTGGGAGCACCTGAATGCACATGCCATCTCGTTCGAGCTTTCTATGCAAGAATTTGCCATTTTCCAAAGCAAACAAGAGTTGCCGACAACTTGAAGGAATACATAGATGACGTGGAATGAAATTGGCAATGTATATATGAGCTATGGTAATAAGAAAGAGTGTAATCCCTACCATCAAGGTGTGTATTTGTTTCGTGAGAAAGGATGATACGGAAAATATCTTCTTAAAAATGATCCCTTATGTTGATTGAAATAATTAGTCTTTGAATTTATGTCTAAATATTTTCGTAAATGATGAAAATATCTTTCGCTCATTCATTCTCGTAAGCGATAGGGGTAATCATTTTTAGGAAAATATTTTTCAAATAATTCATTTTTCGTGATACGATCGCACCCTATATTACATAATTGGTTAGTGCATTGGAGGATTTTTAGTTCATAAATTTCAGTTCACCTATTTGGATCCTACCAATTTAGGTGCAAACTTTTATTTTTTTTAGTAGGGTCACATGCACATGCCAATACTTAGAACTCAGAGCCAGTTTGTGGGGCTGCAAAGTATTCCAAAAACATCAGGATAGCGAGGCATCGGTGCTCGTGGCCATACGTTACTAAAAAGTAAAAACACTGAAGTCATCTCTTCTTATAAATGATATGTTGAAATGACTTAAAGTCACGCATCTTAGTTGTGATTTAGGGCTCATCCGCTTGATCATCCATCAATGTCCGGGCTAGATGTCATGGCAATGACTGCGCGGTAAGAGCCGTTCTCGCGGGAACATGTGGTTGCCATGCATTGGAAATCATTGCACTATAGTCACTGGTTGTGATATCGGAGGAAATTTTTGTTTTTTCAAAAAAAAAAAAATTTCTCTTTTTGTTTTAATATATGTTTTATTTTCATAACTGGTCTAGTGTTCAATCACTTTCCATACATAGCATATCCCGTCACATTTCTTTTTCATCTTATTCTCCGACTAAACGCAACCTCAGAACCAAGAGTGGTCGACCCACAACAATAAAGGTTTCAAATATGGTCGAATTACCAACTGTCTTCGTAACGTTAAATGTCTGTCCCTGCGTTGTACCTTAACATTAAATGTCGTCCTATGTCCTTCCCCAAATTTAAACGTGGTCCTGTGTTCTATCGTACTCATTTTCCTCTCTCCATCTTTCCAAATCGAGCATAAAACCAGCAAAGAGACAAAAAAGATATCCAAATACTGGAAAATGGGTTTTCTTTTTTTGTCACGAGCATAGTGGAGGACGGGCCTCCAATTCCAGTAGTACCATGTCCCCATATTCATGATTATGACATTAAAATAAAGCAAGAATGAGAAACCAAGACACCCAAATGATGCTTGTGTAGTAAGCTCCATCCAAATTCTTGATGCCATTGCTTCCTCTAGTTGTAACTTTTTAATTCGTTGAAATTAGGAATTTTGTTGACCAATTTAATAGCAATTGAAGGCACGATCGTGGATTGTGGAACGGGTGACCTATCTTGTCGGTTTCCAAAACACTTTTAAAGCTTCTCACCTTCGCAAACCCAAGGAAAGTTAATATGGGGATTCTTATGGAATTAATGTTGGATAGCATCATAAACTCAATACGTTCAACAAGAATTTATGGCATGATAGCACAAAATAATTATGTATGACGAAAAATCCTCGAGGTTGGTGCTCCTAATTAGGAGGAAAGAGGGTTTTCAATTCGGAAACTTGAAGTTACTTGTTTAAATCTCATTATGTGCAAATTACTTTGAATTATGATCATGTACAAAGGGCAAAACCGGTGCATGAAGTTTGTAAGCTATTTCATGAATCTTCAAGTAGCCAGACCTCTATGCTCGTGTCCTTAGATATGAAAAGCGATCCACAAAGAAAATAAAATATGGAACAATTTCATGATTGATACAATCGAAGAATTCAATTGTGTTGTAGAAAATACAAAAACAAAAATCAATTTACCTTCTCGCGATCCTAATTTTATAACTTTTGCTGACGTGTGATTGACTTGATGTAGAGGATTGAATCACGGCATGTTTGATTGTAGTAGTGGCTCTCACATCACATATATATGAGCGATTGCATGTACAATGTTACAGCTATTATATGGATTCCTCTGTGTAATGACTATTACAGTCTGACCGTAATACCTATTCCCAAAACACCTTGATATTTTTTTCCTGGTCACTCTAATAATGTTGATTATTAACTATAATTAAAATATACAAGTTGGTTTACATTGTCAACAACAATTTATGGTTAAACATTTTCGTAGATGATGTAAAATATTTTTTACTCATTTATATTTGTAAGCGATACGAGCAATCATTTTTTTTAAATGTTTTTCAAAACATTCATTTTTTGTGAGACGATCGCACCCTATGTTATGTAATTGGTTAGTGTGTTAGAGGATTTTTAGTTCGTAAATTGGACTTCACCTATTAGAATCCTACCAATTTGGGTGCAAACTTTTTTTTTTAATTAGGTCACATGCACAGACTGAAGACTTAGAACTTATAACTAGTTTGTGGGGCTGCAAAGTATTCCAAAAACATCAGGACAGTGAGGCCTCGGTGCTCGTGGCCCTTGGTTATTAAAAATTAAAAAAAAGTGCAAGCCGTCTCTTCTTACAAATGATACGTCGAAAATGTCTGAAAACCATGCATCTTAGTCATGATGTAGGGCTCATACGTTGGATCGTCCATCAATATCCGGGCGGGATTTCATGGCAACCACCATGCGGCGGTAGCCATTCTCGCGAGACCATGCGGCTGCCACGCATCAGAAATCATTGCGCTATCGTCACTGATATACATACTGGAGGAAATTTTCGTTTTGCTTTTTTCGAAAATTTCGTCTTTTTTTTTCTCTTTTTGTTTAATATATATTTTATTTTCATAATAGGTTTAACTTTCAATCACTTACCATATATAAAAAATCCCATCATATATTTCATCACATCTTATTCTCCTCCGACCAAATGCAGGCTCAGAATCAAGAGCGGCTAACAAGGTCAAATTACCACCTGCCTTCTTAACATTAAATGTCGTCCTAACTTCTACGTGAACATTAAATGTGGTCCTATGTCCTGCCAAACATTAAATGTTGCTCTATGTTCTGTCATACTCATTTTCCTCTCTCCATCTTTCCAACTAGAGCGTAAAACAAGCAAAGCGACAAAAAAGATATACAATTACTGGAAAAATGGGTTTCCTTTTTGGGTCACAAGCATAGTCGAGGACGGGCAATTCCAGCAGTACCATGTCCCCATATTCATGATTATGACATTAAAATAAAAGCAAGAATGGAAAACCATGACACCCAAATGATGCTTCCTCTAATGGTAACTTTTTAATTCGTTGAAATTAGGAATTTTGTTGGTCCTAAGCAAGACTTTAAAATGTTTCATATAAACTCTGGGATGTCAAATACAAGAGCATTTTTTGGGGTAAGTGAAGAAAAACTATTCCTCAATTTAGAGAGGCAACATATGTGGGCATCGATATGTTAAAATAATGGATGCATCCGTGGAGCTCTATGTCAAATGGACAGGCCACGAGGCCTCTGTTAGTAACCTCGGCTACTCTTGTGTAACCAACACTAAGAATCCACGACAAGTCCTTGTGTTGACCAATTTAAGATCAGTTGAAGGCATGATCGTGAAGTGTGGAATGAGTGACTTAGGGTGCGTATGGTAACGTTTCTATTTTTGAGAATAATTTCTTTTCAGAAATAGTTTTTTCTATTTCTATTTCCTGGAAGAGTTTCTGAGCAAAATAATGCGTTTGGTAACTACACAAAATTTCTATTTTTAGAACAGAAATGTGTTTGGTAACTGTACAAAATTTCTATTCCTGGAATAGAAAAAGAACATAAATGCGTTTGGCAACTGCACAAAATTTCTATTCTCAATTTTTTGCATTCAAATCTATGTCTTTTATTTAACTATAAGTACAAGTTATAAGTGAAAAAAGTCAATAAGCATGATTTATTGGTTTGTCTAATCCTTTTTAGGGGTTTAAACCCCTTTTAATCCCTAAACTAAGGAATCTTCAAAATTACCACTTGGGCACCTCAAAATTTTAAATTTCACTCAAAGTAGGTGGCCACAGGTATTCTAAACCATTATGTGAATTTTTTATATATTTTTTGGGGTAAAATTTATTAAAATTTTTTACTTTCCCTAAATCTGTTTCTTTATATTTTTCTGAAATTTTTTTATGAAATTTTTTTAATTTTTTCAATTTCGGAATTTTGCAAATATTTAAGGGTTTTCTGAGTTTTTCTGATTTTTATGGATTTGCTGAGAATTTTTCTGATTTATATGAATTTTGGGAATTTTTTAATTTTCTAATTTTTTATGGGATTTTTCTGAAAATTTTCTAATTTTTATGAATTTTCGGAATTTTTTAAATTATTGCAAGCCATTATGTGAATTTTTTATTTTTGTTTCTTTGGGGAAAAGTTTATTAAAACTTTTTACTTTCCCGAAATTTGTCTCTTTTTATTTTCCAGAAAGCTTTTTATGAATTTTTTTAAAATTTTTTTAATTTCGGAATTTTGCAAATTTTTATGGGTTTTCTGAGTTTTTCTGATTTTTATGGATTTTCTAAGAATTTTTTTGATTTTTATGAAATTTTTGGAATTTTTTATAATTTTTTTATTATTTCCGGCGAGAATGGACCGGACCGGTGCTTTGAGACGATTTGCATATGACGGAGGATGCAGGAGGAGCTGAGGTCGCGGCTTGAGCATCGGACCTTTCTATTTCTATTTCTAGGAACAAAGAAGTAGATTTTTTCTTATTTCTGCTCCAAATCTATTTTTTGTCCACTTTTCCATTCTAGAAAATAGAAAAATAAAATGCGCTACCAAAACGGATTTCTGTTCTTTTTTTGTTTCAGGGAACAGAAGAACAGAAAAATAGAGAAACAAGCATTACCAAAAAACTTTTAAAGCTTCTCACCTTCACACACCCCAAGGAAATGTAGTATGGGAATTCGGATGCAATTAACGTTAGATGGCATCTTAAATCAATACGTTAGATAAGAATTTATGGCATGATAGCCCAAAGTAATTATGTATGACAGAAAAATCCTCGAGGTTGGTGTTGCTAATAAATATAAAAGATGATTTTCAAATAAGAATCTCGAAGTCCCTTATTCAAATCTCATTGATTATGTGCTAACTACTTAGAGTTATGATCAAGTAAGGGTGACGTTACGACATCCTAACACCGAGTGCATTTGTTTTGCAGAAAATCGATGACTTGAAAGTATTATCCAAAAAGGTGACAACTCGGATCGCTCAAAGGAATGAATTCACGGAAAATATTTTCATATGAATTGTTGTTGGCAATGAAAATATTTTGAATTGATTAATTTTTTTTAAATGAAAAATGTTTTTCAAACTCACTGATTTTCCGTATGACAAACATATTATATTAATAGTTATTACTATTAAAAATCCCAAAGTGGTAACTTCATGACGCATTTGCCGCAAACTAACCTTCGTCTCATAACAAATCTCAAATTGGTACTACTACGACTAATTTGCCTCGAAATATTTTTGGCCTCGCGAAAAATATCAAATTGATGCCCTTGCTCCGGGTCAAGGGGTTCCGTTCGTGATTTTTCGTAAGACGAAAATTTATCGGGGGAAAATATGCCATGGGGTACCAATTTAAGAATATTTGTAAAATGAAAAATTAGTTTAGGGAAAATATGTTACGGAGTACCAATTTGTAATTTTTAACGGTATTAACCTTATCTTAAAGTAGCATTAGGCCAAGTGAAAAGCTATTAAGACACATGATCGAAGCATGCGGGTATCACGTGCTCCAAGTGAGATGAGGTCGCGGGAGCGCCTACTGACTGCACATGCTATCTCCTTCGAGCTTTCTATGCAAGAATTTGCCATTTTCCAAAGCAAACAAGCCTTGCCGACAATTTGACGGAATACATAGATGACGTGGAATGAAATTGGCATATATATAATCCCTATCCAATCTAGGGCTCCATTTATTTCGCGAAAAATGGATAATTCAGAAAATATTTTTTTAAAAATGATCACTTGTGTTGCTTGAAATAATTAGTTTTTTAAAAAAGTTTTCATTCTCAATAACAACCTATGATCAAACATTTTCATAGACGATGAAAATATTTTTTGCTTATTTATTCTTGTAAGCGATACGAGCAATCATTTTTAAGAAAATATTTTTCAAATCATGCATTTTTCGTGATACGATTGCACCCTATATTACGTAATTGGTTAGTGCATTGGAGGACTTTTAGCTCATAAATTGGAGTTCACCTATTTGAATCCTACCAATTTAGGTGCAAACTTTTATTTTTTTTAGTAGGGTCACATGCACAGGCCAATACTTAGAACTTGGAACCGATTTGTGGGGCTGCGAAGTATTCCTAAAACATCAAGATGGTGAGACCTCAGTGCTCGTGGCCCTAGGTTATTAAAAAGTAACAAAAGTAGAAGTCATCTCTTCTTATAATTGATATGTTGAAATGTCTGAAAGTCATGCATCTTAGTCGTGATTTAGGGCTCATTCACTAGATCTGCCATCAATGTCCGGGTTGGATGTCATGGCAATGACAGTGCGGTGGCGCCGTTCTCGCGGGAACATGGGGTTGCCACGCATTGGAAATCATTGCGCTAAGGTCATTGGTTGTGATAACGAAGAATTTTTTTTTGTTGAAATTTTTCTTTATTCTCTTTTTGTTTAATATGTATTTTATTTTCATATCTGGTCTAGTGTTCAAGCACTATCCATACATAGCATATCCCGTTAAGTTTTTTTTTTTTTTCCACATCTCATCCTACGACCAAACGGAGCTTCAGAATCAAGAGCGGCCAACCCGCAACAAGAAGAGCCTCAAATAAGGCCAAATTACTGTCTTCTCAACATTAAATGTCGTTCTACGTTGTACCTTAACATTAGATGTTGTCCTGTGTCCTGCCCTAACGTTGTCCTGTGTTCTATCATACTCATTTTCCCCTCTCCAAGGAAAGTTAGTATTGGGATTCGAATGGAATTATGTTGGATGGCATCATAAACTCAATACGTTCAACAAGAATTTACGGCGTGATAGCATGAACAAATTAAGTATGACAGATAAATCCCCGAGGTTGGTGCTACTTATTAGGATAAAAGATGATTTTCAATTCAGAAAAATGAAGTTGCTTATTCAAATTTCACTGACTATGTACAAATTACTTTGAGTTATGATCATGTACAAAGGGCAAGATCAGTTCGTGAAGCTAGTAAGATATTTCATGAATCTTCAAGTAGCCGAATCTCTATGCTCGTGCCCTGAGGTATGAAAAAGTGATCCACAAAGAAAATAAAATGTAGAACCATTTCATGATTGATGCGATCGAAGAATTCAATTGTGTTATAGAAAATAGAAAATCAATTTACCTTCTCCAAATCCTAATTTTATAACTTTTGTTGACACGTGATTGACTTGATGTAGAAGATTGAATCACAACACGTTTGATTGTAGCAATGGCTATTACATCACATGTATATGAGTCATGATTGCATGTACAACGTATGCTTACAATAATAGTTATCACATCGTTAAAGCTATTTTATGGATTCCTTTATGTGATGACTATTACAGTCTGACTATAATAGGTATTCCCAAAACCTAAGTAGCACCGACACTGACACCTAACACGTGACACACGACATGATACGACACGACATAATACGCTGATACGTTATTTCTCAAAAGATGAGAATTCCGACACATTGGGACACGTTATAAATTAAATATATATTTTTATATATACATGATAAATTATAATTTTTATGATTATTTCAATCAAATTAATTTGATTCAAATCCACAAATAAATAAATAAGACTGTTGGTGTCCGACACGTGTCCGATACGACACAGAGGCCCCTGGAGAGTGTCAGTGCTTCCTAGCCCAAAACACCCCGATATTTTTTTTCCACTCACTCTATTAATGTTAATTATTTACTATAATTAAAATATACATATTGGTTATAACAATATTTATGTATAGTATATATGTAATGATAGAATCAAAATTATACTTATCTTAGCTTTAATCACAAATTGTACGATTAATAAATAAAAAATTAAATAATAGGTAAATAATTAGTGTAATAGTAACAACATTATCTTGATTATACATAATTATAAAAGGGCTCATATAATGAAAAATCCCAAACTAGTACACTTGTGATAAATTTACTCTAAACTAATTTTTTGACTACCAAAAACCCCAAACTGGTACTCTTGTGACAAATTTACCCTCCGTTAATTTTCATTAAATTTTACCATCAAATTGCTGAGTTAAATGACACATGATAATTGACGGGTATACCAGTTTGGGGTTTTACCCCTCTATTTGTCATAGACTTACCGGTTTGTGATTTTTCATGGTAATAATCCATTTTATTGGAGGGTATAATTTTCATAAGTATATCGGTTTGAGGTTTTTGGTGATCAAGAAATTAATTTGGGATAAATTTATTACAAGTGAATTGGTTTGGGGTTTTTGGAGGTTAAAAAATTAATTTGGAATAAATTTATCACAAGTGTATCAGTTTGAGGTTTTTCGTTGTATTTAACCCAATTATAAATTATGTGAAAAGTTATTCATGATATGATAATTAGCATAATAGTAGGTGCTTCCTCTTTGGTGTGGTTATCTAAACTTTCATAACTCAATTATAAATTATTCATAATATAATGATAATCTTAATCTAGAATTAATTTTTTAATGCACAAATTGTGATATAATTATTATTTCAACCATACTACATATATATATTAAATAACATTTTTTAGATAATCATAAATTATATGATTAAAATTAAGCGATATTGTAATATAATCCCATGTTATGTGCTTAATTTTAGTTATAATCATAATTTTTATTAAATTACAAAAAAATATTTCATATAACAGATTATGTACATAAAATATTTGAGGTATTAAGCTCATAAATCATGATTGACTATTAAAGTGACCGGTTATGATATTCCCACCGATATTGATTTTAGAGGGTACCTCGAGAATTTTTTATACCAGTCCTACGCTATTAAAGATGTCGTTCGTGAAACCAAAGAAGGGCGTAATATGCACAACGTTACTTGAACCAAACAACGCGATAACTATTACGGCTTTATTAAATTAGACCGTACTATCCGTTACATTACAGCCCGTTCCCTTCCTGCAGCCACCAAACGAGCCGTTAAACATTGAATTCCTCGTGAATGATTACGCTTCGACGGGACGCGACTGTAGCAGTTGCTTTAGACAAGAAGTACTTTGATTCGATCGGGCTTGTTGGGTGAAAAGAAAGATGTTACTCAGGAACTCGGCTTTAGGCTTTGTTGGCTTGCTCTGTGGAGTCACCCTTCCTTGCGATGGAGGTTTCTTTCGTTCTTCTCGTCAAGCTCCTACTGATGCTGTTGATTCTATTATTTGAAAAGACAACAGGACGGGATCGTTCGTAATGGATAGAACGGGAGGAAAAGCCGGAGGAGGAACAAGAGAACAAGCCCCAAGATCTGGTGTTGGGAAAAAGGGGGATCTGCGAAGCTCAAAAGTCGTCTGCAGCAATCAGCAAAGGCTTGACGGTCTCTTTTTGCTTTTTTGGGTTTTTTCTTGCGTCGTTGATTCTGATGGAAATGAGTTGGAAAGGAGATGGACTTGGGAAAAAGTGGGGGAGTGGGGGCTGGTGAAGAGCAAACGACTCATGTTGGCCTAACGTGGGGATAGGTGAGAAAAACAGAAGAATGTGAAAAACATGCAAAACTGACGTCGTGAAGCATGAAAAAGTGGACTTAACTTGTTCCGGATAATGCATGAACGTTTCTCATTTCTTTGGATTATTATATTGTAGATATATTTTCTTTTCTAACACACGCGTCGCTCATCGAAAGGTAAATGTGTGTATATATATATATATATATATATATATATATATATATATATAGCCATTGGCCAAATAATAAATGCCTGGATATATTATGCATGGTTTACAAAGTGAATTTATCAAACACGGCACGACCATTGTTGGATGGATTGAAGATGTTCCAAACCTACATAGGGTTTGGCACATCGTTTTTGAGAGAAAATTACGTATGTTGGCGTTACGTGGGGATCGGTGAGAAAAACAGAAGAATGTGAAAATCCAACTTCTTGATTGTCGCCCGTGGAAAACATGCAAACTTTGACATCAAGAAGCATGACAAAGTGGCCTTAACTTGTTCCGGATAATGCATGAATGTTTCTAATTTCTTCATCTTTCCAAACAAGCATGTCACTCATGGAATGGTGAATGTATAAGTATATATATATTTACACCGATGATCAGCCAAATAATGATGCCTAGATATTTTATTTCGGGTTTACACAGTGAACTTATCGAATGCGCTACAACCATTGTTGAATGGATAAAAAATGTTCAAAACCTAAACAGAGTTTGGCACATCGTTTTTGAGAGAAAATTACGTAAATCATCTTCGCATTTTTTTATCTTATTCATCATTCTGCATGGATTATTGTAGAATATGCATTTTACGCCTAATATTGTATAAGAAAAAAGGCATCTTTTTGTTTTTTTTGCCTAGAGCACTTTGGAAGTGGGGTGAGGAATGCAAATGTGTAGAAAACACGCAAAATTGTCAATTTCTTCATTTTCCACTTCCCAAACATGGCGTGAGAAACCACACCTGGAAAGTCAGATTATGCAAAAGTGCAATCGAGGAAATGTCGAGAATCACGTCTGCAAAAAGTTGCTTTTGCAAATCAGCCCCTTTTCTTTTACAATCCCCCCTTTAATCTCTTCTCTTTATGTCAATTTCCTTTTCTTAAATTTCGAGATGGTGGCTTTCCCTCGATTGTAAAAGTATATAGCTACACATTATTGTCAAATTAATGTCTTCCACTAACAATGATGAAGTGTCTTTGATAATGACTTCTAGAAACAAATATTTTGTGTCTATCTCATTATTTTGAATCGCTTATGATCTTTTCCATAATATTTCAATTGAAAACAATAGCAATTGCATCCGTTGGGGATCTTTCGCAACATATGTTTAATCTGTTAGAAACATATATTTTGTCTTTATCTCATAAATATGAAGCAAACGTAACTTTTTTCTGAAGTAATTTATTTGAAACAAAAGCAATAGCCCCTACAATGGATGTCTTAAGGCATGTTCCTATTTAATTAGGTTTTGAGCAGAATATATATTTGTCAGAGGTTAATAATAACAAAAGCAATTGCCTTTGTTGTGATGATAGTGGCCCAAGCAAGAGATGAAACGCACCAGGCCAATTCAAGGGCATAGGCCAAGAGATGACCGTGGCTTGAGTAAGGGGAAAGTTACCCACCCAATAAGTTCTAAATCTATTGTTTGTGTTAGGATATGCGTGTAAATTGTGTTAGAGAAGCCTCATATCGGAGAATTGATGTGATGTAGATCAGTCAATATATCTTCATTGGCATTATAACTCATTGGCTTAACTTTTTAAGTGGAGGTTGGTCCAACTGGATATGTTAATGAGCTTGTGTTTAGTATATATATCAAGGAAGAGGAATCTAGAGACCAACGCAGTTTCTAGTCAAGTGGGCGTTGTGGTGCAACAATGCAGGCCCAATGGCATACTTCATGGTTCGGTTCGGAGAAAAAGACTAGGAATGAAGTTGGACGTTATAACTTATTGGTTTAAACTTTTGAATGAATGTGGGTCTAACTAAATATGTTGATGGGCTTGGACTTAGGCTCCTCTTGGCGATCTCCCCTTGGGAATGATATTAGACTTCTGCTATGCGCTCAATACGACTGCAAATTTAGCTCTAAACTTTTTAATTTTTTTAATTTAGTCTTAAACATTTGTATGAGATTTCAATATAGTCATTTTGGCCAATTTTCACTGGAAATTACTCGCGTGATGATGTACCATGTAGGACGTCCAAGGCCAATGATGACATCGACTTCGAGGTAGAAGATGAAAGTGAACAAAAAAGATGAGAGAAGCAATGAGTGAGATTTACTTCACACGTGCACTTGCTTGCAAATCTGGTCCGCCATCCATGCCCTGGCTTGTAGACCAAGGATGGTGGTGATGGACGGTCGCAGGGACAAGTTGTGGGAAGAGTAGATGAGGGGGGTAAGGTTGCGGTGGCCACGGCTGCGGCGGAGGGGCTGGGCAATAGCGGAGAGAGACATAGAATCCTCCCTAGTTATTTCATGCAACATGTCACATTACAAAAACCCTACCCCTACCCAAACTTTTCTCCATGGCACGATTGAAATTCTCCCTTCCACAACAGATTAGCACATTCCCGCTAAAAGCCTACATGATGCAACATCTTCTTTGCCGGGGCAAGATTATTACCATCATTCTTCTCAACTTAGTCAAAGAATTAAATGATTTCTTCTCGGCCATGCATGCAAGGACAATTTTTGGCGGTGTCCTTTGGATGCCGTTGCTCAATTATTTGAACGGTGAGTATCGTATCAACTAAAGTACAAAGAAGGGAACGTCTTGATGTGTCCCCGGCCATTCGCTGTCCTGGTAAATGTATATATTAGGGTTAATATTATGAAAACCCCAAATTATGGAGTAAATGGGTTGCCTCATCTAAAATTATGGAACAAAGTTTTGCTTGGCCGTATGCTTTGGAACCTCATAAATTGTCCGTCATCTTCCTTGTGGAGTAAATGGGTCCATAGTACCAAGTGTAGAGGCAATTCGATTATGCAGCTTGAAATCAAGAGCTCTATGGCATGGAGTTGGCGTTGTATTCTTCAACTAAGACCGGCTTTAGCTTCAATCATATCTAGACCAAGATATTATTGCCAAGAGGTATATGATGAAACCAGAAATGTGAGACCGGCTGTGGAATGGTCCCAATTGATATGGAAAGGCGGTATTAGCAAGCATAACTTCATCGGCTGGCTAGTTTGTAGAGATTGACTACAAACAGCGGAAATCATATCACGTTGGAAGCCTGGAGTAGATATTCATTGTAATTTTTGTATGTCTGGTCTGGAAAGCAGAGACCATCTATTCTTCCAATGCACTTGGACCGGAAGCATTTGGCGCAATATTCTTGCACAATACGGAATTCGACGCCCTGTAGAAGAATGGAATGATGAACTTAAATGGATGATCAATGCTATAAAAGGTTAGGACTTGGCGGCGAGACTTCTGAAGGTATCTTTCCTAGCAATCATATACTGCATTTGGATGGAGCGTAATCGTAGACGCTTCCAACAAAAGTCAAATGACGCCCTTATCATTTTGGCTAAAGTTCGCAAACTTGTTAGAGGGCGAGCTTTGCACTACAAATCTTTTAGACCGTCCCGAACAAATGAAAACCCCAAATTAATACATCAATGACAAATTTACCACAAACCAATTTTTTGACCACAAAAAAATCTTAAATTGATACATTTGTGATAAATTTACCCTTCGCTATTTTCTGTTAAATTTTATCATTAAATTTCTGAGTTGTATGACACATGTAGTTGACAGCTATACAGATTTGAGGTTTTACCTCCGTTTGTCACAAGTATAATAGTTTGTGATTTTTCGTGATATTAATATAATTTAATGAAGGGTAAATTTGTCACATATGTATCAGTTTGGGAGTTTTTTGGAGGTCAAAAAATTAGTTTGAGATAAATTTGTCAATATATCAGTTCGGGTTTTTTATTGTCAAAAAAGTAGTTTGGAATAAATTTATCACATGTGTACCAATTTAGGATTTTTTGTGATATTAACCCTATATATTAATATGGCGATCGGCCAAATAGTAATGCTTGGATATATGCCGGGTTTATAAAATGAATTTTTTGAAGATGGTGCTGCTATTGTTGGGTGGATTGAAGATGTTCCAAAACTACACAGGGTTTGGGGCATCGTTTTTTGAGAAAAAAAAACCTATGTTGACCTAACGTGGGGAGAGGTGGGAAAAAAAGAAGAATGTGGAATCGAACTGCTTGATTCTCGCCGGTGGAAAACTTATTCCAAACAATGCGTGAACGTTTCTAATTTCTTCACCGTTCCAAACACGCATATTACTCATCTAACGATGAATGGATAAATATATAATTACATTGATAGTCGGCGAAATAATGATGCCTAGAAATATGTTGTCGGGTTTATACAATGAATTTATGAACGCAGTGCAACCATTGCTAGATGGATTGAAGATGTTCCAAACCTACATATAGGGTTTTGGCACATCATTTTATGGGAGAAAATTACGCGAATCATCTTCAAGTTTTTTCTTATCCTTCATTCGTCATCGATTGTTGCAGAATATGCATTTCATGCCCTGATATTATTTAAGAAAATATGCATCTTTTTTTTCCCCTAGAACACTTTGGAAGTGGGGTGCGTAATGCAAATGTGTAGAAAACACACAAAATTTTCGATAGGGTTATGACATTTTCTTCTTTTTCCACCCAAATTTTCATTTGTTCCGTTTTCCCTCCTTCCCAAACTTGGCATGCGAAACAACACATGGAAAATCAGATTATGCATAGTGCAATCGGGCAAATGTCGAGAATCATGTCTGCAAATAGCTGCTTTTGCAAATCAGCCCTTTTATTTATTTATTTATAATCCTCGCTTTGATCTTTTCTCTTTATATTGATTTCCTTTTCTTAAATTTCGAGATGGTGGCTTTCTCCCGATTGTAAAACAATGTAGCTACATATTATTGTCGAATCGATATCTCCCACTAATAATGGTGAAGAGCAAAAAAATATAGTGTCTTTGCTAATAACTTTTAGAAAAAAATATTTTGTGTCTATCTTATTAGTTTGAATCACTTATGATCTTTTCCATAATATTTCAATTGAAACAAAAGTAATTGCATCTGTTGGGGATCTTTCGTGACGTAAGTCTAATCTGTTAGAAACATATACATTTGGTATTTATCTCATAAATATGAAGCAAACGTAACTGTTTCCAAATTAATTTATTTGGAACGAAATCAATAGCTCCTACGATGGATGTCTAAAGGCATGTTCCTATTTAATTAAAATTTGGGACAAATGTATATTTGTGACTAAGAGGTTAATAATAACAAAAGTAATTGCCTTTGTCCGTGATGATAGTGGCCCGAGCAAGAGATGACATGCACGAGGCCAACCCAAGGGCGTAGGCCAAGAGTTAGACAGTCGCTTAAGCAAGAAGAAAGTTATCCAATAAGTTCTAAATTTATTGCACGAACTCTAATTCAATCCTAAACTTTTTAATTTTATCAATTTAGCCTTAAATCTTTATGCATAATTCCAATATAATCCTTATGGTCAATTTTCGCTAAAAATTGCTCATGTAATGATGTGCCACGCAGAACGGTCAAGACCGATGATAACGTTGACTTCAAGGTGGAAGACGAAAGTGAACAAGAGGACAAGAGAAGCAGTGAGTGAGATTTACTTCATGCACGCACTTTCTTGCAAATCTGGTCCGCCATTGCAATGCCCTTCACCTCGACCGCCATCCATGCCTTGGCTTGCAGACTGAGGATGGTGGCGACAGACAGACGTAGGGACACGATGTGCGAAAAAGTAGATGAGGCGGGGTTGACTGTCGCGGTGGCTACGGCTGCGGCGGAGGAGCTGGGCAGTAGTGGAGAGAGACAGAGAATCCTCCCTAGTCATTTCATGCAACATTTCACATTACACAACCCCTACCCGCTACCCCTACCCCTACCCCAACTTTTCTCCATGGCGCGGTTGAAATTCTCCCTTCCACAACAGAGAGCACATTCCCGCTAAAGCCTACATGATGCAACATCTTCTTTGCTAGGGCAAGATTATTCCCATCATTCTTCTTCTCAACTTAGTCAAAGAATTCAATGATTTCTTCTCGGTCATGCATATGCAAGGACAATGTTTTGGCGGTGTTCTTTGGTTGCCGTTTGCTCAATTATTTAAAAGGTGAGTATCGTATCAGCTAAAGTACAAAGAAGGGGACGTCCTGATGTGTCCCCAGCCATTCGCTGTCCTGGTCGATCGATGGATTGAATGATGTGTGTGACCTTGGCCATGGTTCTCGTCCTAGTGTTGTGTAAATTGAATCGTACTTTTCTGCCCATTATTATTTTCTTGGCCAAATCCCCCAAAGAAGAAGTTTAATCTTTTGCACCTTGGACAAAATTAATACAATCTTCTACCAAATGCTCCAAAGAAAAGCCTTAACCTTTTACATGTGGGATTAACGTAACACGACCTTGCAAACATTCCGAAAAGAAAAAAAGGCCAAATCTTTCATCCGGGGAACAAAAACGACACCCGTTATAGTTTCTATCCGTTCTCACCGTCAAATTGCAGCTCGTCATCAAAGGCGGCTCGCTCTGTTGACGCGCACAATAATTCACGTTACTCACAACAAAGATGACATTGTTTTCTATACAAAGTGTGAGATTTTGGGTGAAAGAGATTATTGATTGGATTTGGGAATAATGATTGTAATTGCAAACGAGGTCGCATCGTGCGCTGGTTTACGTGGCTTGTGGTGCAGGATAGCACGGTGAGCCACATAATATGAGCGCGGTGATTTAACAGCGAGAATAAACAGAATTATAAGCAGGTGTCATTTTTATCTCATGGGAGATTTATGAATTCATCTCGTAAATATAGATTTATGGAACTACCAAAGTATACGAATTCATCCGGGCTCTAAATACGTTGGTGCTAAAATTCACACGATCGTACTATTTACTTTAGTTTTCTTCATTTCATCTTGTCCTCTAAATATGTACATGACGAACAGTGCATTATCGTTGCACTTTTTATATTTTAAATATTGATATCAACATATGTTTCTCTGGTTTATTTCAGTTAATTCATATTGCTTTAACTATATAGTTCACTTAGCACAGCGCCTGAAATTCGAGCATATCGCAGGACCGTTTTGATGAGAATAAGACAGCTTTCTGTCTACGTCCAAACTCAAGATGGAAACAACTTTCTATATCTGACCCCACCATGCAAACAGACTCTATATGGAAACAAATTTCAATCTCGTCCATTTGTGGTTAGGTGGACCCAAAACACTACAAAAAAACTGGTTTTTTACCACGAAAATTTGCGACGAAAATTTTTTCGTCGCAAATTTGCGACAACTTTTCCAACGAATCTAAAAATTCGTTGGAAATTAGCGACGAAAAATTTTTCGTCGCAAAAGTCGTCGGAAATTAGCGACGACAAATTTTGCGACGCAAAATTCGTCGGAAATTTGCGACTAAAATATTTTTCGTTGCAAAATTCGTTGGAACTTTCCAACGAATTTTCCAACGAAATCAAAGGACACATCACTTTTCGGCATATTTGAAAATTCGTTGCAAAATTCGTTGGAAAATTCCAACGAATTTTGCAACGAATTTATAGCAAACCTTATTTTTCCGCATATTTGAAATTCGTTAGAATTTTCCAACGATTTTTGCAATGAATTTGAATTTGTTCAAGCTATTTGAAATTCGTTGCAAAATTCTTTGGAAAATTTCAATGAATTTTGCAACGAATTTATAACAAACCTTATTTTCCGCATATTTGAAAATCGTTGCAAAATTCGTTGGAATTTTCCAACGAATTTTGCAACGAAATCAAAGGACACATCACTTTTCGGCATATTTGAAAATTCGTTACAAAATTCGTTGGAAATTTCCAACGATTTTTGCAACGAATTTCGAATTTGTTCGAGCTATTTGAAATTCGTTGAAAATTTCCAACGAATTTTGCAACGAATTTATAAATATGCCGAAAAGTGATGTGTCCTTTGATTTCGTTGCAAAATTCGTTGGAATTTTCCAACGAATTTTGCAACGAATTTCAAATATGAGGAAAAATAAGGTTTGCTATAAATTCGTTGCAAAATTCGTTGGAAATTTCCAACCAATTTTGCAACGAATTTCAAATAGCTCGAACAAATTCAAATTCATTGCAAAAATCGTTGGAAAATTCCAACCAATTTTCCAACGAATTTCAAATATGCGAAAAAATAAGGTTTGCTATAAATTCGTTGCAAAATTCGTTGGAAATTTCCAACCAATTTTGCAACGAATTTTCAAATATGCCGAAAAGTGATGTGTCCTTTGATTTCGTTGCAAAATTCGTTGGAAAGTTCCAACGAATTTTGCAACGAATTTCGAATAGCTCGAACAAATTCGAAATTCGTTGCAAAAATCGTTGAAAATTTCCAACGAATTTTGTAACGAATTGTCAAATATGCCGAAAAGTGATGTGTTCTTTGATTTCGTTGCAAAATTCGTTGGAAAATTCCAACGAATTTTGCAACAAATTTCAAATATGCGGAAAAATAAGGTTTGCTATAAATTCGTTGCAAAATTTGTTGGAAATTTCCAACGAATTTCGAATAGCTCGAACAAATTCGAAATTCGTTGCAAAAATCGTTGGAAATTTCCAATGAATTTTGTAATGAATTGTCAAATATGCCGAAAAGTGATGTGTTCTTTGATTTCGTTGCAAAATTCGTTGGAAAATTTCAACGAATTTTGCAACGAATTTCAAATATGCGGAAAAATTCAAAATTCGTCGCAAAATTATTTGGAAATTTCCAACGAATTTTGCAACGAATTTTCAAATATGCCGAAAAGTGATGTGTTCTTTGATTTCGTTGCAAAAATCGTTGGAAAATTCCAACGAATTTTGCAACAAATTTCAAATATGTGGAAAAATTCGAAATTCGTTGGAAATTTCCAACGAATTTTGTAACGAATTTTCAAATATGCCGAAAAGTGATGTGTTTTTTGATTTCGTTGCAAAATTTGTTAGAAAATTCCAACGAATTTCGCAACGAATTTCAAATATGCGGAAAAATTCGAAATTCGTTGCAAAATTCGTTGGAAATTTCCAACGAATTTTGCAACGAATTTTCAAATATGCCAAAAAGTGATGTGTTCTCCAACGAATTTTGCAACGAATTTCAAATATGCAGAAAAATAATGTTTGCTATAAATTCGACCTACTCTTCCACTTCTTCCTCTTCTGCTTCTTCTTCTTCTTCTTCGCTCTACTCTTTCGGTTGTAGAAAGAGCGCCCAGACCATCAAGGACGTCATCGACATCGCCAAGCAGTGGCGACCCAAGAAGCCCAGGCCCGCGCCCGCGCCGAGGCTTCCGCAAAGGACGACGGCGAAGGTGGAGGAGGCGCGCCCGGGCGCGATGCCCCAGGCTCGGACGGGCGCTGCGGTGGAGCCCGCGTACCCGGCGCTGATCGAGCTGCCGGAGGGCCACCCGTCGCCAACGTGGTGGAGATCATCTTCCACACGAGCTAGGGGCTGAAGCCGTTCGCCGGCCGGGTCGACATGATCCTCAAGGTGCAAAATGGGCAGCGGACGGCGGCCCGGTTCAAGGAGTACTGGGAGCTGGTGAAGTCACGGGTCGGGTCGGGCGGCCCCCGGGACGAGGACGCGCGGTGCGCCGCAGACGGAAACGAGGTGATGCGGTTCCGCTGCATGGGCTCCACGGCGCGCGAGGGGCCCGCGTGGGACTGCGGCGGGGCATGGGGGGTCGGGGCCATCTGCAGCGACGGCAAGGGGGCGGCGATCTGCACGTTCGACGGTAGCGGCCACGCCCACGAGAGCGTCAGGGGAGGTAGGGGGAGGAGGGCAATGCTGATGTGCCAGGTCATCGCGGGCCGGGCCTCGAAGAAGCTCGGCCTCGACCACCCGTTCCCGGGCGACGGCGGTGGGGTCACGTACGACTCCGTGAGCGGGGACGACGGTGAGTTGCTAGTGTTCGATCCTCGGGCGGTGTTGCCCTGTTTCCTCATCATCTATAGGTTGTAAAAAAATCATCATGTCCCACAAATTTTTTCGCTATGTAAAATTGATTTTTTTTAATTGCATTCCATGTTTCTCCTATCATTATTGCCAAGGGAAGTTCTCGATTTTCAACGAATTCTTACCAACGAATTATTACCAACGAATTGGTTTTCGTTGCAAATTACCAACGAAAATTCAAAATTTTTTTGCCAAATTTTGAGACAATAATTTGTGGCGGGAATTTCCTTTTCCAACGAACTTTCCCGCGGAAAATTCACGACAAACTTTGCCACGATTTTTCCAACGAATAATTAGCGACGAATTTTTCAACGAATTTAGCAACAAAATTATCTACGAATTTTGCCACAAATTTTGCCACGACTCTATTTTTGTCACAAATTTTCACGATTTTGTTGTCCCAAAAATTTTCCCGCGCTGAATTATCCACGATTTTTTTTTCATTGGAAATTCTGTTTCGCACAATTTTTACGACGAAAAATTACCGACAAATTTTTCCACGACTTTTTCAACGAATAATTAGCGACGAAATTTGCAACGAAATTTCCAAGGAATTTATCCACGAATTTACCCACGCATAATTACCGATGAATTTTGCCACGAGTTTTCCAACGAATAATTAGCGACAATTTTTCCAACGAACTTTCCAACGAAAAAATTTTCGTCGCAAATTTCCAACGAAAATTAAAATTTTTTGTCGGAAAATTTTCCGACGACGAATTACCCACGAATTTTTTTTCGTTGGAAAATTTGTTGGAAATTCGTTTTCCAACGAATTTTTCAGAATTTTTCGTTAGAAATTTCGTCGGAAAAAATATGTTTTTTTGTAGTGAAAGGAATGCCGAGACCTCTTGATCTTGCTCTTAGATGCAATTGGATTTTTGATCTAACGATGCAAATGCCGAGTTATGAGTCATAGAGAACGGGTTCGAGACGGCCGACCTCGTCCCAGTGTCTTTCGAGAGCATTTCAAGCTCGTTCCGAACTTGCTATCGGTTTTGGAGGAAAACCATAAGTTCAACTCTTGCTCAAGCAGTTTGTTTTTGGCGACCCGCTTGGTATCTGATTACACGTGCAGCTACAATCCCTTGTCGAGATCCTACATAGTGTAGATCTCCGATTAGAAAATCTCCAAAGCTGTGTAATATAGGATCATAAAAATTTATCATAACACGAACATTACAATATATAGTCTAACGACACAGAAATGAGAAGTTTTGACTTAAAACTGCACGAAAATGTTACGTATGAGCTGTAGAATTTATAAACTCGACATGTATGTATGATTGAATTTTTTTCAGAAAATAAGTAAGGGTAGATTGGTGAATCACTTATTGGGGTTTCGGGTTACTCGTTAATTGAATCCCAAACCTCACAAATGGGATTCCGAATCCGTCACACAACCCTAACCCTGAAAACTCCGTAAGTCCTATTAAGGTCGAGGGGGACGGGAACTCGATCAAAGCTGACCTGCTCCCATCCCTAATTAATTCCGTCACGATTATTTTTTAAAATTTCTTTGAAGGACATTTCCTAATCGTGCTATAGGTCATTTTCGGCATATACTCCCGTATAAGAATATATACAAACTTGAAATTGGTCTTTCACAACCCTAAATTTGCTGGGAAGGATGCTGTCTCACGGCACCATAGATACAAAGCACAAACATCATATTCTCTTTTGTTGCTATTTCCGTTTTTCTGGGCCAATAAGTTCACCGATTTTAATGTCTTGGTCTGCCAATTTTCCGTATATTATTCTTCACGAAGAACAAATTCAGTGGTCCAGCTTGCTTCCAAACTATGAAGGACATCAGGATCTTAGACCAATGTTTCTTTTTTTTTTTGCTAGAATTAGACCAATGTTTCTTAATTTGAGAGGACGAAGAAAATTGAAATATCTGCTTGGTCTGAAATTATCAAAAACTATATATGTTTCTTTTCTTTTCATGCCGAATTATTTCTCTAAATGGCGTAATTAGGTTTGTCCATCCAATGGAGGCATTGCATTTTCTTTCTTTTAGTAAGTTTCTTTGTGTAATGCCGAAAATATTAAAAAAATGGATAATTTCATAATTAAGCTAAATGGGGTCATTTGTTGCCTCTGCTTTTCGAGATAACCTGATTTATGATCACAGAAATGTGGCTCTCTACCTCAAGAGGCATTGTTTTCTAGATATTTCATACCTTTGTAATTATCAATTTTTATCTGGGAAAAGTGCCAAAAAAGTCTTAAACCTTTTGTATTAGTGCCAATTTAGTCCTAAACCTTTTTTTTGTGCCAATTCAGTCCTAAACCTTTTGCATTGATGCCAATTTAGTCCTAAACCTTTTTTTGGTGCAAATTCAGTCGTAAACCTTTTAAATTGGTACCAATTCAGTCCTAAACCTTTTGTTTTTGTGCCAATTTAGTCCTTCCGGTCAATTTTGATTGGAATTTGCTGACGTGGAGGCCTACCGGCCGGCGACCCGTCACCGGCGCCGACGTGGACAAATTAAATAATATTTTAATATTTTTTTGAATTTTTATTTTTTTTCCTTTTTTTTTCTTTTTTTTTCCACTTTTTTTTTTGGTTTTCTCCTTCCTCTGGCCAGTCGCCGACCAATGCAAAAGGTTTAGGACTAAATTAGCACTAATGCAAAAGGTTTAGGACTTTTTTGGCACTTTTCCCATTTTTATCTTTAAATCCCGAAAAGATAGTACTCTTTTTTCGTTTTGCTAGTGAACGCGCATACACGTTGCATGGGTGCAAAAAATTCCACATCTTAATAAGCAAAAACCATTCCAGTTATTAAATAATGAAAAAGAAACTAGGGACATGGTACAAAGAATTTGTGCAAAGTCTGAGAAGAGAAAAAGCATTCTACAAAGAACTTGTAGAATAGAAAGTAATCAGACTTAAAATTGAACCATACGAGAAATCAAATAAAAAATTTAAACTTTACACTTTTTTTTGTCATGGATGTAATATATTTAACGGAGAAAAGATCGAGATCTTCTAAACATATGGGGTCTTTTTGCTTTGTACAATATAGTATCTATAGCATGGACGGATTGCATGGATCGATCCTTACACATAAAATTAGAATTAATCAACATTAATTCATATTCCGATCAAAGGCATATGGTCCAAAAAGACAGAAGAAAGGAATATTTGCCAACTTTTTGGAACTGATGGGCGTCCTGTGCCTCCTTCAAATATCGCTCGACCGTCAAAAAAAGTGCGAATGGTTCCGCACCAGAATCGAGATGGTGGGCTATGAATGATGTATCTACAAATTTGTCAAAGATTGAATTGGATTCTTAGACCAATCCTTTGGTGGCGTTAAGGTGCAATTGCGACCGTGTCCGAGGGCATCTACGACCTGATTGTCTTCGTCCAAGACGTGGGCGGAGCATATAAATTAAGACAGAAATAATTGATGCTTTATTCGTTTGATTTAACTTTCAACCCTAGCTCGATGTTGGAAACCTTAGAGAATAATACTCAATCGGTCCTGAACTTATTATACAGATGTCAATTCAGTTGTAAACTTTTTAATTTTGTCAATTTGGTCCTTGACGTTCGTGCGAAATGCCAATGTAGTCATTCCGGCCAACTTTTGCCGGAAATTACCGACGTAGTGGTCCGGTCAACGCCGGCTGTTTTACGTGGCATTGGCGAAAATTGACCGGGAAGAACTACATTGGAATTTTGCTCGAACGTTATGGATTAAATTGGCAAGATTGAAAAGTTTAGAGCTGAACTGGCATCCATGTAATAGATTTAGGATTGATTGAACAATTTTCCTGAAATCTTGTCATTATTATAGTTACTTGAATAATCTACTTCACGTCTAGTGAATTTAGTCACAATTGGATGTTATATGTATATATGAATATATTGATTATACTTTTATAATCCAAGGGCACGGACTTAGAAATTGGTGAATTACTTTGCGAGTCCGATGAACCGATTAAGTCCAGGTCTTTGATTTGTGTAGGTGGCTCCATCGGAGCAGTGTGCTCACAATTTTGTGAAATTTGAATGGATGATCTCCGGTATCTGAGTTAGAAATCCCTCCAACGTACCAATCAATTGCACCAACGCCGAGGGTTGAAAATTCAGTTAGTTTATCTCTGTGTTAACGAATTGCAATTTGTGTTTTCTCGTTTTTACTATTTCATTTGTTGCCCTATTTTTTTAAATATGATTATTAATACAATATGTCCACGAGATTATCCTTGATTAATCATGAAGAAATTTTTATAAGCTGACTGAATTAACAGTAAAATTTCACCATCTATTCTTAAGAGTGAATCGCACCAAAGTTAAAAGTAGGAAATGAGTTTGGTTCGCGTCTTTTTGAACTTTCAACGCTTGCATATATACAAAATGCCTATGAAAAGCTCTTGCCTTTACTCGATATTCAAACGGAACAAAATGACCATGCTTTTTCTTGTACAGAAACAATTGAATTCGCACCCAAAATCTGATTTTGTTTTTTGCCATTGATTTAATTACAATACAACAGAACAATTTCCGGCTAAATTAATGTTATTCTTATTTAGAAGTATCATGATGTTATTCATAAATAAATTGCAAAAGAATAATGCTAGATATCTTAAGGCTTAGTCTATGAAATTGACATACCAAATGATGCGCGGACATGTAAGTCAAATATCTAAGTAAGCACATATCATTTACGAGTAAATCAATAATGTGTTCCAATATTTCATGATTGACAATTGCTTGATGATTATATGTGTTAGTGAGTGCTGCATAATACATGCGTAAACAAATGTAATATATTGATTTTCCTGTCATAATAATCTAAAGGGCGTGGATGTTGAGACTTGGCTATCCGAAGGTTCATGAAACACGTTGCAAGTCCCATAAACCGGTTAAACCTAGGCCTTTAACCTATGTAGATGGCTTCAACCCAAAGCAGTTGGCACACAATTTGTGGAATTCGAACAGGTAACCTATAGCTCCGGGGTTAAAAATCCTCGAACGCCCCAAACAGCTACACCAACCCCGAGACGTTATATGTGATTGGTGTATATAAGCGAAAAAGATATCTCGAACCATGATACAGGGTTTTGAATTTCAAACCTACGCCATAGGTGGCGGTTTTTCTTAATTTGTGTGACCTGGGCTGGATTTTTTTTCTAGAAATAGATCGCCTACCAATGATGATTGGCGCGCGTATATTGAGTAGGTATGTAATGGAGATGAAACTTAGATTATTGATCAAGCAAACTTATTACGAAAAAAAAGTATAATGACAAATTTTGGGGGTTAGGTTTGATTTACTTAAGCACATATATCATTACGGATTAATCCAAACATTGAGCTTACACTGAAAAATTGGTCGAAGCGTCTAAATCATCGGATTTAATCATTTATGGTATAAGTTCGAGCTTGTGTTTGTGTATGGTGAACACCTTTATTGACTCAGAACCGCACAATCATGTATTTTACTTTTAGATAATCAAATCTATAATATTAGATATTGTTTCTAGGATCCTAGGTGGTAAAATAATAGTATTCTAATTAGATATTTAGCATTTTATAGAATAAAGTTCCATATTTTGTTAGCTTTGGGTATAGAAGAAAATCTCCATGAGATCATCTATCATTAAGATTCAGTTTATTTTGCGGTAAATGAATAATTTGTAAAATATTTTCCTAAAAATGATCGCTATATATAGTTTATAAAAATTAACGTATGAGAAAATTTATATGGTCCATGAAAATATTTAGATATATATTTTTTTCGATAGGGAAAACATTTTTCATTGGCTAATCATTTTAAGAGATACAAGCGATCATTTTTTGAAAAATATTTTCCAAATCATTCATTTTTCATTATACAAATAAAGCCTAATTACGAAGAAATTTTTCTCCACCGACTGAATTTACAATAAAGTTTCAGCAGTTTATTCTTAAAGTGACTCACATCAAAGCAAAACAGGAGGAATGAGTTTGATTCGCGTTTTTTAATCTTCATTCGACATTCAAACGGAATAAAATGACCAAGCTTTTTTCTTGCACTAGAAATAATTGAATTTGCTTCCAAAATCTGATCTTTTTTGTCATTATTTTATTACAGTACGAAAGACTGATTTCCCACTAAATAAATATTATTCGTCTTAGAAGCATCGTGATGTTACCCATAAATGAATTGCAAAAGAATAATGCTAAATATTCTTAGGTTTAGTCTACAAAATTGCTATACCAAATGATGCGACAGGCATGTAAGAATATACATAAATAAGTATGTCTATGGAAAGTGATTAGATGTGTTATTGCGTACTACGGAATTGATTTGACATATGCATAAACAAACGTAACGTAATCATCGTGACATTCAATAATATGTTCATACCCCGGCATCTTCAACTATCAATGGGTTTGTTGAATGAGCTTCTAATTCTATAGCGTACGTTGGATAGGAAAAACTCCACCAAAAAAATTCTAAATTTTCTATACGTAATGCAATCAAGTCCTAAATATTTTAATTCGTTAAATAAAATCTTAAATCTCTATTGAAAAGCTTAATCAATTCTCAAACCATTCGATTATATGTAGAGGTCTGAAGAGAGAAAGAGACCTAATGAGAACGAAAGAGAAAGGGAGAGAGATCGGTTTGCCGGAGGTCTCTAGAGAGAGATCGCCGCCGCTTTGGGTGTCTTCCCCGGCGACATCCACGGCTATGAACAGCGTTATGCCACCGGGTCCCATTGCTAGCGGCATCGTCTTTCTCTCTCCCTCCTCGTGCCTTTCTCTGTTTTCAATAAGTCTTTTTATTTACTTATGTTTCATTTATTTTGTCTTTTGGGCTTATGGGCTGAAAATGGGTATAGCACAACCCCATTAAGACCAAACCATAGTTGGGCTTTAAGTTTCCTGACCTATTGCAATCCGTTTTTAAAGTTTTAAATAACTCACGATATTACCTAGGGATAAGGGCGCTATAAATTTTAGAACTTATCGTGAAAGTGCAATTGAATCCTATATCCTAAAACTTGTCAGATTTGTGCAATTGAGTTCTTCCGTTAACACCATCAATTTGTCTAACGGAAAATGATGACGTGGCATTTTTAAATTAATTTTTTTCTCCTACATGGCATTTTTTCCTTCAAATCTTATTTAAATTAGATTTTTATATTTAAATTAGATTAAAAAATTTTAAAAAGCTAAAATTTTATTTTAAAAAACAACAATGATAAAAAAAGGCGAGCCTTGCCGGCGAGGCTTGCCCAAATCTGGGTTGAGGGTGCTCAGATTTGGGTTACGGTGGTCCTCCAGGGCGACAACCATTGCTCGCCTCAGGTGAGAGGTCTCCACCCTCGCCTTGGGGCCCGCAAGGCTCACCTAGATTTGGGCGGCGCCTCGTTGGCCCTCGCTTGGGACCAGCATGGCTTGCCTAGTTCTAGGCGACGCTGGCCCTTACTAGGGCGCGGTGAGCCTCGCCGTCCCTAGGAGAGGGCTGGTGACCCTCGCTAAAGCCCAAGCGAGGGTTGGAATTGCCTAGATCTAGCGAGCCTTACTTGAGGTCGGCCAAAGTCATCGACCCCTTCGCAATGGCCAGTGGCAGCAGCATCCTACCGGCAAGGCCTCCCCTTCTTTCTTTTTTTTTTTTCAATGTTGTTTTTGTAATTAAAAATTTTAGCTTTTTTTTTAGTTTAACTAAGATTTGAAGAAAAAAAATAAAAAATGCCGCGTAAGGCAAAGAAATTAATTTAAAAATATCACATCAGTGACAAATTGACGATGTTAACATAAAGACTCGATTACACGAATTTGATAAGTTTAAAAACTGAATTACACTTTTTGAAAATTTTAAGAATTTATTGCACCTTCGCTTTCTACTACACTTATGCCTATTACCTATGTCATTCCATATGAGATTGCAGACCCATATTATCACTTCTAATTGCAGCATTTCAAAACTGGATGAGAGACAACTTCGTCTTGAAGGTGATGCAACTATGACGAGCTTGCCGAATTCCTCAAACCATGAAACGCTCGTTTTCAGAATTGTAACCATCGCGAGAAAACGGTGCCCAAGAAGCTTTTAAGTTCTCAAATCTGCAGCACTATGGCAAAATCTGTCTTTACACTCACTGATCGAAAATATAATTCCTCATTTCATTTTAGGTAGCTATTGCTCCAAATACTCGAGACTACAAAAAAGCAGCTTCAGAAAATCAACTCTCTATACATTGGACGTGAAAAGTGTGTACATATAACAATTCTAGCCATGAGCTGGAAAGCTATCGAATCCCACTCCGAAAGGTGTGACATGAACCATGACTAGACATGAACCATGACGTTAAAAAACTCTCCGATGGCGACTAATATACTGTAGCGACATACTAAGGTCCCAGGTGGGTACAGTCATAAGGGAGATGAGAGAAATATAATATCATGACAAACATGATCTCGAGGAAAATTCTTGTGTAAATGTATCTGAGATACAGTGGTTTACGTGGGTCACCACCATGGCAGGCAAGCTTCACAATGCTTTTATTAATCTATAGCAATTATGAGAAAACCAACCGATACGTACATGAGAAAGACAGGGTAGAGGGCAAGAGCTTTTCTCCTAGGATTGACGGCCGAACTCATGAATGGATATGCAGCCCAGGAGCTCCAAGCCAACGTCACGCACACTACAATCACTTTCAATATTACGTTGTCCTTCAACAAGCAAATCAAGGCTCCAACATCCAAAGGGAAGAGACAATAACCAAGGAGGCTCAGGCTCTGAAAGAAAATGATATGACCGCCCTGAAACAATGCATAAAAGAACTAAGCACAGAAAAGGGTAGATGAATATAAGAATGAAACACAGACTACTTCATGAGCGAAGTACATCCCACCTCGATGAGTTCACCAACACTTTAAGTCATCATACTTACAATAAGTAAATCCTTTAATACCCATAGAAGAAATTCTCAGATAAAAAAACTAAAGAGCTATACCAGCAACAGCACATTCAGTGTCAGAATAACAGCTCCGGCTGCAAGGAGTGCAAATGCAACAGCAAAAACCTCAGACTGCATGAACAGAAGGAAGTGAATCAGTACAACTAACCGCATCATTGTGTAATGAAATGAAATTAACATATTGCATGCTAAGAAGTGACAGTTCCACAGTCCATATGTATCATCATGCACTCCATGGACAAGGAACAATGCATGGAATGTAAAAAGGTACATGTATACAGGGCAGGAGAGAAAAAGACAATCAATGAAACCAACACCTCATCAATAGGGAAACAGTGAAACTATACCACAAGCAACTACCGACAGAAATGGTAAAAAAAAATGAAAATTTGTATCTATGTTCCTCTTTTGTTGTCCCCTTTAAAGAGAAACTCGATATTTAGGCCAGTGTTCATCAAATGAAGGGTAGTCATTTACAGGAAAGGTAACGGACTAGAAGAAGCTCTTTAATGATGATCGCCACAGGAAAATTCTATTACTTATCCTCTTAAATTTAAATTACAATGCTTAATACTTCCACTTGTAATAGATACATACACACACTTCATCATCAAAGTCCATGAAGTATATACTAGGAACACTTCATAATAAGAGCCATGCTATTGACAAGGACAAACATATCACCAAGCCGAACCAAAAAAAAAAAAAACCCAATACAATTAGGAATGCTGAGTACTTTGGGTTATGCAAAAATTTGATCCATTAGTGTGACATCTCAAAGACAATCACCCGATGTGCCCACATGAGTCCAGCATGTTTGTTTTCCTTTCACCATGCAAGAGATTCAGTTCATTTAGCTGCCGGATATATAATGCGCAAGTAAATCAAGTACAGCATAAGGTAAAGTCCTTTCATGGTTGCTCCAAAGACTTGGAATTTCCTTCTGCTCATACGGTTAGGGAGTTTCATGTAAGCAGTTATCCCCTAATGCCAGCTCTTGTACTTGAGTTTTCTTACTAAACAAAACTGGTTAGATTATCAAGCACGATACAGGACACTGAATGGACTCAAACAACCTGAGCCTACACAGACATAATCCAAATGACATGGTAAATGATTTGGTAATGTTCAATGTTCATTAGATACAGAGATAATCATGACAGCAGCCACTAATCAGGTGTTCACCTCACTGAATATGAACTGAGCAGACTCTTCACACAATGTCTATGATTTTCTTTTTTATCATTTCCTTTTCTCCAAGCAAATCACCAAATACTTGGCTCAATCCTCATAGTACTAGAAGATGCTGAGTGAGTTGGTTGCGATGCGTCTGCATGACAACTATGACGGAGTGCAAGAAAAGTATAAGCAATCCAATTTGATCACGATGTATCAATGACCCAAAGATCAGTTCTCCTCTTGGACCCTTCAGTTTGAAATGAGAGTCACAACCCGTTTGGCAGTATTTTAAAGTAAAATGTAATTTATAAACTCATTGTCAAGGTTCTTCTTTTTTCCATTCAACCCGTTCTGAATATTATGAAATTAAGGTGAATGATCAAGGGAGGATTGGTCTAGGGTGAGAAAAGATGGCTGTGCAGCTTTCATACACTCTCTCAAAGCTGCATTTCCAGTATTATTAGAACTAGGCCACATATTAATTGATTATGTATTTATCATGGAAAATGAAATGACAAAAAAGGAAAACCATTCACATATTATCTTCATACATAATCTCGTATGTCATCCTGGCCCCTGAACAATTGATATTTCCAAATAATCACTCCCAGGAGAATGATCACTTCAGGTGATTGGGTTCAGTAAACCAGGCCTACCCCTACCCAATCAATGTTCTACATGAGTAATGACTAGTACAGTTCAATGTGCCAGCAGTCATGTCCTTGTAGTTGCAGTTGAGCTAGTGGCAAAAGAATTAATTTATGTTCTTAACCCATTAATTGCGAACTAACATCCAGCCAAGGAAATAAAATGAAAGAGTCAGAGACTCATTGATTTGACCAATGACAAATATGGACACATATCTAGATGTCTGACTGTTCATCAGTCAAAGTCCAGGCCGTATTAACTTGGCTGAAGAGGTTTTGAAAATTGGACATGGACATAAGTACGAGTCTACTGCATAAAGAGGAAATTGACCAGAGGGAGAATGAATGTACATGCAATAACAACTGTTTCCTAACTTGTTTCGAATAATTCTGATACAACCATCTGACAAAATTTGTATCACGAAAAGAGCTACCGCTACTATCTTATGTTTATCTGTTCCTTGGGGCTTCCCTTATATTAATAATAGATTAAATTGAGTTGGGCCTGAGAACACAGTCTCATTTGAAAGAAGTGGACCTCGCTAATTTGTACCAAGCCATATGTATCAAGCTTGTAGTTTTTGGACAGCAAGGCTAGCCCGAAAAAGCTGTGTCCAAGTCTAAATCAGCCTTTTCAAAGCCCATGTTTTGAAACCAGATCAAAGGACTTTTAAGATCAAATATGGGAAGTCACTTTTTAAGACTTCGCCTTTAACTTAACCTATGGCCAAAGAACCAGATCAGCCGCCTCTCTCTCTCTCCAAAACAAAGTGGAGCAGTGTGTAGAGAAGAACGTTTATCGGCCGATAAAACCAGCACATGCTTTCTTCGCAGATTTCTCCCTGTGCTATTCGAGGTGTCCAACACAAATTCCATATTCACACAAGGGCCATGCTGTCCCAAGAACGCAGATAACCTCAGGATGGGATGAATCTGACAACAAATTCAACCCCATATAGTCATTTTATAATAGGAATCCTATTCTCCAGCAGCATATCCTATTCCAACTTCCACGATTGAGAGACATGTCCCCATTTGAATTCTTACCAAGTTAGCAAACAGCCATATATACCTAGCAATGCCAATGGTTCCCACATGGCTTGTTCCATAAATAACTTAATGCCATAGAAAACCTCAGAGAATAAGAGTTAGATTTTTTCCCATGACAAAGTGGTTACCCTATGAACTGGAGAAGCAAGTGGGGATCCGTGACTTAAACCCTTTGATGAACTCTACAAGGCAGAGAGAGAGAGAGAGATTTTATCGTAACCAGATACCATGATGGTTCCTGGATGGTTTGTGTCGCCAAAAAACATAACTGGCAAGGTCAACCTTGGTGGAGAAGAAGAAGAAGGTTCTTTTCCATGATAAAGCGGTTACCCAGTCAAAAAGAAGCTTGGCGATGCGAGCGGGAATCAGGAACTTAAACTTAACTGACTACCCATTCGAGGCACACACGGAGAGAGAGAGAGAGAGAGAGAGAGAGAGAGAGAGAGAGAGAGAGAGAGATTTCATCTATCAAAAAATTCTTCAAAGTTTGCTACTAGAATTATGAAAAAAAATAGAAAGGCAGTCAAATAGGCTATTGATGCCACAATTTGTGATCAAAGTTAGATGGCAACGGATGACAGAGGGATAGGCAAGGTGACAGGCATTGACCCAGAGAAATATTAAGATGAATGCAAGAGGGATTGAAAAGTTGTCGAAGAGAGCTTGTAACAGTATAGGGGCAACAACTATGCTGTTTCACAATGCAGCTACGGTCACCATTAGCAATGACCATTATGTGGTTGGCACAAGGCCATCTTTAAACCATAGATAAACTGAAAGTGATTGAGCCCTGTAACTGTATCTGAAGGTGCTGATCCTACTACAGTCAATACAAACCATCTCTAAAACCCTGAGTCTATAGAGGTCAAACACTCGGTAAGTTGACATCTCATATTTTTGAAGTTGCTTCCCCCAAGCCTCTACGATTCTACCAAAAGATTGTGGGCTGGCTAAGCCCATCCAATCGGAAAGAACCATCATAACAATCAGCAAAGCTATCAAAATTTGCCATTTTGAAGGAAACATGCCTAGTTTCATCCTTAAACCAAAGTCTGTCTTTGTTTTTCCCTTTCAAGTGCAGAAAAATGGTACAAACTCCACCCAATTTTTGCACAGCTATTCCCCCCTTCATGTAAAGTTCCCATTCTTAACAAGTGAATTGACTTGGTTCGTGACATAGCATGTGTTTCGGCAACATAAAGGATCCTCAAACTTATGCTCAAACTAGTGGAGCGAATTCAGTATCTATATATATATATATATATATATATATATAGATATATATAATCGTGGGTTTAAAGGAGGGGTTTTTAACTGTATAATTATGGTTCAGAGGGGCTTAAACCTTATTAACGAGTGTAAAGGACCTGGAAAACTTGGGTGCTGACAAAAAAGTTTGTTAGGACCTCCTGATTGTGATCAAGACACATTAGACCCCAAGAAACACTGCTGTTTCAAGCAAAGGCCACTCAATTATCTTATTCAAGAAAGGAAATACCATAATATAGTCTTCCTTCTGGACAGATCAGGTACCCAAGGACAGAGGTTGATCCAAGATCTTAACAAGCACCATATATCGACTATTCGCTGTCCAATCCAAAGCAACCTCATTCACTAGGTGTCAAACCTCCTACCCATCAGTCAAACATGTGGTAGTCAGACAAGATCTATTGGCAATAATAGCTAGATCAATACACTTCTCAAGAGAACTCATGTTTTTCAACTTAGCCGTCACATTTTCTCCAAATATTGTTCTCTCTAAGATGAGTCATCAACACTAGAATGCCTCAATCTTCCAATTGCAACTCAGATTGAAATACCACAGGCGGCGTATTCTCTGCATCTTGTTAAAGCATCCTTTTGATTTCCTAGTCGTCAACAACAGATTTTTCATTATTTATTGATCTCCGTTTAAAACGTATTTGAGCCATTTCTTTATCACCAAGAAAACTAAGAATTATATTGTCAATCTATGTCTAATGCATCCACTCACGAAAGGCAGGCTCCTCAGTTATCGAATGTATTAGATGAACTCATCCACCTCCCTCTTAAATCCAACAAGAACATCATGGAATCTTATTGTACTAACCGCAATACAAATTGCATGAGTGTCGTCCCCCAATAATTCCTATATCTTGACTATATCAATGTCGACAGCCTCTGTAGAGGAATAACTACACAGTCAATCACAATGAACGACTTCTGAAGGATTCTCCAAAATCTCCTACTATAGAGAGATATCCACTTCATGCATTCTCTGCGACTGTAGATAATGCAGCTTTGCATCAACCTTCAAATTCTAGTCCCATCGCATCAAGACAGAAATGAGCAATGCACATACCAAAAGGAAACCATAAGACAAAAGAATCATCAAAATCGGTGCGAAGCAACAGGAGTAATCTAGAATGTTTCTCAGCTAGACTTAAAAACAGACACCAGAAGCCAATCTACTATGCCAAGTAGAAATCTCAGTCCACCACACATCATATACGCTACTGAACATCCCAGCAAACAATGCCCAGATCAAGACCTCATTTCATGCCAGAGAAGACAAAACCCGAACACCCTTGCACTTAAGATTCATAATTCGAAGCGCAGCGCTTGTGCATGCATCGCCTCGCACAGCCCGACAGATCACGCGTCAAAGATGAAACAAGCATCAAGGACACACCTTCTTGACCGATGCAGACCAGGAAAGCACAAGCCCGAGGAACACGATGAAGAAGAAGGGACCCCAGAGATCCCAATCCCTCAGGGCCTTCCCCGGGTCCTCGCGGTACGGGTTCGGGAACACCACCAGCTTCAGATTGCTCACGATCCTCGACATGTCCCGCTTCACCGTGTCCCAGACGGGCTCCGTGAGCGTGTTCGGGGACGGGCCGAACCCGGCGGTGGGCCCGACGCCCTGCCGCGGCGCCGCCGCGGGGGGACCGCCGCCGGCGACGGACGGCGGGGGGCGGCGGCGGCGGCGGCGGGGGGCACGGGCGATGGGTGGGGGTTGGGGGGAGGAGGAGACGGGGATCTGGGCGCGGGGGGGGCTGGTGGTGGGGGGGCGGGCGGGGAGGACGGAGGCGGCGGGGCCGGAGAGGACGGTGGCGTTGATGAGGCTCTCGATCTCGTCGATGTCGGACTGGGAGGAGGTGTGGAGGGGGACGGTGTCGCCGTGGGACTGCGACATCTTCTTCTTTCCTTTCCTTCCCTTTCCTTTTCCCTCTTCCTTTTCTCGGGATAATTCTCAGTCGGGCGGCGACGACGACGGAAGCGACGGCGGCGGCGGCGGCGGCGGCGGCGGCGGAGGATCTAGAGAGGGAGAGAGAGAGGGAGTGGGTTGTTTCAGGGGGCGGCGAGGGAGATCTGGAGAGGAGGAGGAGGAAGAAGCAGGGAGACGGAGGACACGGCGGTGGTGGTGGCGACTTTGCGGAGGAGGAAATGCGAGCGAGAGAGAGAGGAACCGAAAAAACAAATACATAGACAAGGGGAATAGCGGTTTCGGATTCGGGTTCGGGTCTGGATCCGGACGCGGAAGAAAGGCCGGGGTCTGAAAGCCCGGACAGGTCGGGATCGCGCCTGTCCGAGCCTCTTCGGGCTTAAAAAGGGAAAATTACCATAAAAGTCCTGAAACTTTTGTAACTGTGCCATTTCAATCCTAAACCTTTTGCAATTGTGCCAATTCAGTCCATCCGGTCACTTTGGGCCGCGCCGGCGCTGACGCGGCATTATTTTAATACTTTTCTCATTTCTTTTTTTTTTCCTTCTCCTTCTTCCCCCTAGCTGGACCGGCCAGGGGAGGCTCGCCCGGCGACGGCGAGGTCTCGCCGGACCTGATCCAATCTTCAACGGCCTCAATCCGCCGATCCCCGCTTTATTTCCCCGTTATCGGCAACTTGTTCCTGATTCCGGTTTTGTAGTTACTTGCTACATAAGTGGGCGCGACGTTTCACTCATAATAGGTTCTCTCTCTTATGTGGACGCTTTTAGATTTTTTTTGGCCGCGCCTTCTTCTAGCCAGTGATGACTGATCGATGAGGCCATCGATCACTCTCAACTTACATTTCCACAAATTTGCGGCAAATTATCCCAAGTCGTTGGTCGGGAAGGTTGAGCACTCCAGTACGATTACTCGAGCGCTCTCGTTCTTCAATTATAACAGGTTCTTTCTCTTCATATGGATACTTTCTGATTTTTTGGGCAATTTTTTTACAGTTGGTGACGACTGACAAGTGATTAGGTAAACGAATGCCACATCAATTGCTACGTAACACTTTGGTATCACGTAACATTTAGTGGTTTAGTCAGCGTTAGTGGGGCAATCTCCAGCTACAGATAATGCACCGGTCACGTTGATCCCGCTCCGCTCCTTTCCCTAGCTCATCAAATCATTCAGAAAAGCTTCTCTCTTCAATAATGAAACATGGACAATCGGCCTGTGCTGAGTCGCCTCAAGAGGGCCGTGAATAAGGCGAGACGCCTCTTGAGCTTCGACGTCCGCCGGTGGCGCCTCGCGCTGGTGATCGGCGCCGCTTCGGGCAAGAGCTGGCGGCGGCGCTGCCTGAGCTTCGACGACCGGCCTGGGCTGATGGGCTGCACGGACGACGGCGGCCGCGCCGGGTCCGAGAGCTTGGGCTCTCGCCGGGAGATCTGGAGGACGACGAGCTACCCGTCGTCGCCGTCGGAGGAGGACGACATCGACAAGAGGGCGGACGTGTTCATCTCGAACTTCCATTGGCAGCTTCAGATGGAGAGGCAGATCTCTCTTGAGCTCAGATATTGCAGGGCAAATAGTTTTGGCTCCATGTCTCCTTGATGTTTCCGGAATTTTGTTGATTATAGATTTTGTTTTTCATTTGGTGTTAATTGTAGAATTTGCTTATTCCTTAGAGGGTATTTCTTTGGAGTAATAGTCGAATTTTGTGAGAAAAGGACACTACAAATACCTACGTTACTCGCTTGAGTGCCTCCGCTAGATTTTCCGACGATTCGTTATGTAACTTTTTTAACAACAATTAAGTCTGATGTGGAATTTTTCTTTTGCAAAAATTTAAGTCTGAAGTGGACAATCTTCGATAAGAATGTGCATAAATGATGTCGTTTTGGCCCTTGTTGCCTCAAATTGATTTGAAGATGAAATCCTAACCCCATCGGATCGAGCTGCAAGTTCTCGGTGTCAAGGTGCAAGCCGTGCTCGGAGCTGCGGAACCGGAACTCGTCGAGGCGAGAATTCCGGACCTCGACAGCATCTTATGGTACTTTGTTTTGGTATGACCATCCGTGCTCATCGCACCAAGAGAATCCACGGTATGAAGCGTGTGAAAGGATGTAGACGTTGGTCATAGTTGTGTTATTGGTCATCGGTTGGATGCTGCGGACAAATAATTGAGGCAAATTGGAGGAAGCTAACTTTGCCCCCAGTTCTTCAACTTGGGGTTAGGGTTTGAAGAACACAGCTCATTTAGCCCTGGTTCGTTAATCTGGGACAAACAAATCGGCCAAAGGAGTCGTTTGTGCGCCACTTTGCTGACTCCATTGCGCCAGTTAGCTAAGTCAGGCGGTTTATTTACATTAATGTCACATTGGGTTTGACATGGCGGTCCAGTCATCACTGGCGGTCCTACGTGACATATCGTCATGTTAGCGATTTCCGGTGAAAATTGACCGGAAAAACTGTATTGGAATTAGGACTAGATTTGCGACATTGGAAAGTTTAGGATTCAATGGGCATCCGTACAACAGATTTAACACTGATTGGATAATTTTTCCATTTTAAGAAGCGGCCGAGTGTGGTTGACTTAAAGTATCAAAGAAATATGTCTAATTGGACCATCAATATATCTTTAAGAACCAAATATCTCTTACTTAACTACTTGAGCACTATTTCGAGCTTATAGAATTGCCAAAAAAATTCTCACCATTTAATCTCTAATATCGCTTAATCCCAATTAAATTGCTCCACTTATAAACCTGTAACAATATATTAAAAATAATGATTATATTGTGTATATATATATATATATATATAAAGAACAATGATCATGCATATGTATGTATAAACTTAAGCCTATGCCTTGGCTATTCCTTAGCTAATTTTTTGGGCTCTTTTTATTTTTGACTAGTAGACATGTGGCCTTCTACAGATGGGTTGAGATTGGTTCTAATTAATACAACTTGTGGTTTAGGCCCACAAACATTGCTAGTGTTTTCCAAATGTCGATTCTAATTTGCAATTTCTTGATTCAACAATACAAAATGTTAAGAGTAATTAAATATTAAACCACGACTTTATCTAACAGCTTAAACTTTTAGAATAATTAGTTGTGGTCCTACCAAAATCTCATATGGTATCAGAGTTGAAAGTCTCAAGTTCGAATATTTCCGGGCTCCATTTCTCTCCCCAAATAAATATGTTTATACTTAATATTAGACAAAAAGACCAGATTAAGTGCAATGTGTCTTCATCTAATAACTTAAGCTTTTATAATAGTTGGCTATGGTCCGATAAAATATCACATCGATAAGTGCATGAAGCTATGTAAATATCTTGTGATCCATTCTAATCTGCTCCCAAGAAGTATGGATTTACTCGGAAGCTTCAGCCTAAGCAAATTTGAGATTACAAACTCGGCTTATGACCATATTGAACCATATATTTGTTCATCAATATCGTTCCTTCCGCTAAAAGACCTAATGGACACAATAACTTGGCGGTTAAGTGTCACGCTGGCACCTAGGTGGTAGCCACATGGCAGTTATGTGGCTTTAGAAAAACCTTAAAATAATGCAAACCATTAAGAAAGAGATGGAGGGGGAACGGCCGGCCGGCCATGGTGGCGCCCCCTAGCCACCGGCCGGTTTCCGGTCACGAGGGTTGCCAGGGAGAGAGAGAAGGGGGTTTGGGAACCAACCCATGTTGAGTTGCTTTTCAGTATTATCCTCCATGGAGTCTTACAAATCAAGTGAGCAGACCAAGTTGGGGCACAACAGAACCACGCTCAAGCAAGTGTGGATTGAACGAGCAGCAACTTATTCGTGAGTTCAAGTCTCACAAAATTTGCAACTTCGATGCGCTTGAGTACTTTCATTAACTTTACAAACGAAAAATATCATATTGCTTTTTAATCCTATATGGCTGTTGAAGACACAAAAAAAGTTCTTACCTGGCACCACATAAAAAAACACATAATATATTAAAAAAAAAGTTCAGTGAATTGAAGAAAGGAATTGAAAATCCGAAGAAAAAATTGAATCTTAAAATAAAACAACAAAGTGCGAAAGAAAAGCAGCGCCGTTGCCACCGCCACCTCTTTGAAGGCAAGTGGGTTGGCGACCTCGCTAGGGTCGCGGTGAGGACTAAGAGTCCCCCCGCCACATGGAAGCAAGGGCAATCGCCCTCACTCATGTTGGGGTAGCGCCATGGTTGCCACCATCTCTTCAGCCATCTCTCCGTCCTTTTTTTTCCTTCTATTTTCGGTTTTTATTTTCAAATTTTCTGATATGGTGTCACAAAATGAAGTCTTTTTACGTTCATAGACCGGTAGAATGATTAAAAAAAAGGTCACGTAAGCTTAAAAAATAATTAAAACGGAAGGCACGAGACATGTTCCGTCCATATAAAATTGACAGAGTTAACGAAAGGATTTAGGCGCATCGAATTTCCCAAGTTTTAGGACTGAAATACAAGAAATGAAAATTTGGGACTCAACTGTCCCTGTGCGTATTCATTTGGCTTACCTTTTCTTCTCACTCACCCCACTGAAGCTTTTCTCTTCAGCATCACTTCTTTTCCTTCATTTAGGTTGGATTAGGTTGGCCAAAGATTTCCCACATTGCAAGAAATTACCCCACCATGGTTCGCCATTCATCGTCTCAGCCAATTTTTTGTCCCTTTGTCCTTTTCTTTTGACGCCTCTCTTTCGTGCCCTCACGTTAAGTGAGTCTCTAACCTCTTTTCTTTTCGTTTCCTCGTCAGTTTAGCCATCAGATCGGCCCCTTGGGGAACAAAACCAAAGCAACTAGTCACATCTCTTTTGGTTGAACGAGGGTCTCCTGTTGTTTTCATTGGAGTTGACTGCGACAGGCAGTTTCTTTTATCTGGGATCAATCATGTGTCATTGGCTTGTTCATGTTAGATAATGCACATTTCTCCTTAGCTTTTGTTATATTAAAATATTAGATAATGTCTTCATTTAATAATTTAAGTTTTAAAGCAGCAACAGTCTCACAAAATCTCGCATTAAGTTTTTAGAATAGTTGGCAATATTCTTATAAAATCTCACGTTGTATCAGAGCAAGAGGTTCTGAGTTCAAATCTTTATAGACTCCATTCGCTTCTCTAATTAAATAAGTTCACCTTAGTACTAGGCAAAAAGATCAAACTAAGTATGAGGGGGAGTGATAGAATATTAAAATATTAAACTACGGTTTCATCTAATAACTCAAGTTTTTAAAATAGTTAGCAATGATTCCACAAAATTTCGCAATTGTTTACTATAGCTTTTCATCTTGTACTCTACAATGAGCATTCTTGTGGGTTGAGAAGATGTGACATGTCGAATAATTTGACTAGAGGGCACTAATTGGATAGTTTGAATAAAGAGCTTCCTATAAGTTACATAATTTGCCCCAAACTGAAGGGGGTTGATCATGAGATCGATATCGCATCCCTAAACTTTTGCCAAGCTTGCGATGTTTCCCGATCAAAAGGTGTTTCTCCCAAAATTCACCAAATAAATGCCAACCTTCTCGAGAAAGACTCCTCGGTAAGAACTAAGCTCGAAATGGGCAAATACGTGAAACAAGTAGTCTTGTATTATTGATCAGACGATTTGCAGCTTAAAAATGAATATGAGCCAAGCTTATGGGTGAGTTAGAGCTAAAAAAACAGCCGGCATAAGCTCAAATCAAACTCACAAGAATGAGAATTTGGAAAAATAAAAAAAATGGAGCAAAAGCTTGGATAACCTAAGTTTGATGTATCACAAAGCTAATGCATCTCTAGGGGGAAAGTTACCAAAAAAAGTGCATAAACCTATTGCTTTATACCATTTTAGACCTAAACCTTTCAATTGTGCCAGTCTCGAATCTTTTGATAGTCTGCCAATGTAATCCATCTGGCCAATTTTTACAGAAAATCGCTTACATGGACGCCATCCGTCCATTGTGGTATGACCGATACTAATGTGGACTATAGTTTTTTTAAAAATTTTGTAGTTCTTTTTGGTTTTCTTTTCTTTTCTTTCCTTTCTTTTTATCCGCCCCTTGCTAGCCACGAGTGAGAGTGTCGGGCCCTCACCTAGATCTAGCAGAGGGCTGTGACCCTTGCTTGTTGGTCAGCAAGGGCCTCGAGCCCCTCGCCTATGGCCAGCGAGGGTGTCGTCGCTCTCGCTTGGATCTGGGCAAGGGCCCAATGTGCTTGCTTATCGCCCTCGCTCATGGCCCACAAGGGGTGGAGGCGATGGTTAGCCAATAGCCTCATCAGCCTACAGTAGTAAAAAAGAAACAAAGAAAAGAAAGAATTAAAAATTAATAAAAAATTCAGAAAAAGTGTTTAAATTTTGTAAAAATTATCCACTTCAATGCTAGTTGGCGTCCAGTTAGAGATTTCCAATCAAAATTGATCGGATGGACTCTATTACCAAATCATCAAAAGGTTTAGGACTCATTTGGCATATTTGCAATAGATTTAGTATTTTTTTGGTAATTTCCCCCAATTTCAAGCGTCGACTAGGATATTTCAAAAAACTTCAAGTGGAAAATTTCCCATCATATGAAGAAGCGCGTAATATTAAAAAATTAAGATTAGGTCAAGTTAATTAATGGTTAGTGAAGATAAATACGTTGGGTTTTATGGACAAACTATAAAATCCAAACAAAAAAAAAGCTCTGAGAAAGAGAATGAATTAAATCGGACTAAGGATTATTCGGTCATAGGAAACGATAAATGATTGCAATTTATTTGCACTGATCTGATTGTCCGAGTTTATTCTATATACTCATTAATCGTCAGAAATGCGAATCCGATTAAAAAAATTGTGATGTCTAAAAACATTTTGTAAACATTTTCATAAAGTTAGACACTCATGAGCTCTTTCTAATTGAAGTTTGAATCGAGTAAACCCAATATCAAACAAACAATTTAGGCATTCAAAATTTAACGGGAAAATCAAGATATGGAGGCAATAGTCACAAGTAGATAAAGCCAAAGTAGGAATGAAATTAGGTATATTAAATTGAGATTTTGTACCTTGATAGTGGGTTGCGTATCCTTAGACTATAAAGCACAAGTCTACAAATAGGTGCAGGAAAAAAATACCCAATCAATATTAAATCTATTGTATAGATAACAATTTAGTTCTAAACTTTAACAATTTTATCAATTTAGTGCTAAACCTTTGCATCAAATTCTAATATAGTCTTTCTGGTTAATCTTCGCCGGAAATCGTTGACGTGGTGATTCAATCATTGCCGATCGTCTTATGTGGCACACCACTAGGTCAGTGACTTTCGGTGAAAATTGACCAGAAGGACTATATTGGAATTTCGCATAAAAGTTTATGACTAAATTGGCAAAATTAGAAAGTTTAGAAATGAATTGACATACGTACAGTAGGTTTATGCCGGATTGGACAATTTTCCCGATGGACATAGGATGCTCTTATCCATATGCTACTCTATAAGGGTTTCCTAAGCTACAAATGGAATGCAAATAAATCCTTTATCAAAGAGTCTCAAATTCAATGTCATCCAAAAAGGGAAATGTCTTGAGTAAAATGCTTTGACAATTATATTCTTTAAGACTCAAAATCATAAGGTCCCTAGAATAAAGGGGTCCTATGATTTATTCGGTCATAATCGATTGATGGATTGTTTCATCCAGATACAATCCAATCACGATGTCAATTTCCTGAATGGGTCGTTTTTTCAATTCTTGAGCACAAAGCAGCATTGTTTTGCAACGTTTCAACGTGAAAGTTTTCGAAAAATCATAAATCAAATTAAAAAAAACTCAAGATAAAGAGAGTATATGTGAAAATTATAAAACAACTGAAAATAAATAAATAAAAGAATGCATTAGGATGACAGGTAGAGCAAACAGCGGCGGCGGCGCCGCCGCCATTTTGCTAGCAAGGGTAAGCGGCCCTTGTCAAGGTTGAGGCGAGGGTGGCCAGCCTTCACCCACAACGAAGGGGCCATTGTTATGCCTCTCACCCCTTCATCTCTATTTTTACCTTTCCTTGGTTTCAATCCTTTTTTTAATTAATGTGATACCGATTTGGTGCCACATTAGCATCATTCACGCAAAAAAATATTAATAAAAGAAATGCCAGATAGATCTTCTAAGCAAGAAAGGCTAACGGAATTAATAAGGTAGCGAATGATAACCATTCTGTTCCGGAATGAGTTCCTGAACCAGAAATAGATTTTTCTATTTCTGGTTCCTAGATGAGTTTCTAAGAAAAAAAATCCGTTTGATAATGACAAAAAATTTCTATTTCTAGAACAGAAACCCGTTTGATAACAACACAAAATTTCTATTTCCTGAAATAAAAACCCGTTTGATAAACAACAGAAAATTCTATTTTCAGGAACAAAAATCCATTTTTTTAGAAATGGAATAAAAATAATAAAAAATACGAAAAATTCATAAAAATCTTTAAAAAAATTCAGAAAATCCCAAAAAAATTGAAAAATTCCAAAAAAAATCATCAAAATGTCGAGAAAAAAAATTTAGATTTCGAGAAAATAGAAAATTTGTTGAATTTTTTCAAAAAAAATCAAGAAATCAAAAGTTTCAAAATTTCACAGAATTGCTTAGAATACCTGTGGCCACCCACTTTTAGTGAAATTTAAATTTTTTTAGGTGCCCAAAAAAAATCAAAACATCAAAAATTTCAAAACTTCACAGAATAGTTTAGAATACATGTGGCCACCCACTTTGAGTGAAATTTAAATTTTTTAAGGTGCCCAAAAAAATTCAAAAACTTAAAAATTTCAAAACTTTACAGAATGGCTTAGAATACCTGTGGCCACCCACTTTGAGTGAAATTTTAATTTTTGGAGGTGAAAAAAAGCAAAAAATCAAAAATTTCAAAACTTCACAGAATGACTTAAAATATATGTTGCCATCCACTTTGAGTGAAATTTAAATTTTTTTAGGTGAAAAAAATATAAAAAATCAAAAATTTCAAAACTTCACAGAATGACTTACAATACCTCTAGCCACCCACTTTGAGTGAAATTTATTTTTTTTTAGATGCCCAAATGGTATTTTTGATTTTTTTTGGTTCCTAAAGAAAATTAAATTTCACTCAAAGTGGATGGCCACATGTATTCTAAATCACTCTGTGAAGTTTTGAAAATTTTTCTTTTTTTCTTATTTTTATTTTTTTTTCGACACCTAAAAAAATTAAATTTCACTCAAAGTGGGTGGCCACAGGTATTCTAAGCAATTATGCGAAGTTTTTTATTTTTTATTTTTTTATTATTTTCGGCACCTAAAAAAATTTAAATTTCGCTTAAAGTGGATGGTCACAGGTATTCTAAGCCATTTTGTGAAGTTTTGAAATTTTATTTTTTTTATTTTTTTTTATTTTTTTCGGCACCTAAAAAAATAAAATTTCGCTCAAAGTGGGTAGCCACAAGTATTTTAAGCAATTATGTAAATTTTTGAAATTTTTACTTTTTTGCTTATTTTTATTTTTTTTGGCACATAAAAAAATTTAAATTTCACTCAAAGTGGGTGGCCACAGGTATTTTAAGCTATTCTGTAAAGTTTTGAAATTTTTTTATTTTTTTAATTTTTTTCGGCACCTAAAAAAATTTAAATTTCACTCAAAGTGGATGGCCACAAGTATTCTAAGCCATTCTGTGAAGTTTTGAAATTTTTGATTTTTTGCTTTTTTTATTTTTTTCGGCACCTAAAAAAATAAAATTTCGCTCAAATTGAGTAGCCACAGGTATTCTAAGATATTCTGTGAAGTTTTTAAATTTTAGAATTTTTTATTATTTTTTTGGCAACTAAAAAAATTAAATTTTGCTCAAAGTGGGTGGCCATAGATTTTCTAAGACATTTTGTGAAATTTTGAAATTTTTTATTTTTATTTATTTTTTTCGGTACCTAAAAAAATTTAAATTTCACTGAAAGTGGGTAGCCACAGATTCTAAACCATTCTGTTAAGTTTTGAAATTTTTGATTTTTTTTTCTCACCTCAAAGATCGTGACTTCCATATGAATATGTGTGTTGAAGAAAATGAATTCTTCAGAAATGGTTCTCACTTTTGTTCCAGAAATGAAAAATCAACTTTTTTTTTTCTCATTTCTGGTTTCAGAATCAGTTTTGGAAGCAAACTTGTCCCGGAAATAGAAAAATGAAATTGCGTTACCAAACGGGTTTCTGGTCCAAAATTGATTCTGGGAACAAAAAACCAGTTCTGGACAGAACCAGAATGGTTTTCATGCAGCACCTAAAAGGACTGTGACAAGTATTATGATTTAAATGCACAAAAAGAAAGTGAATTCAAATGCATTACAATTACAATTTTGGACTGTCATCGTAATTGTCCTTGAGACACGATGCCCGTGCCGGGTTTTTTTTGCCACCTATGCGTAAGTTACTAGAGTCCGAATAGTGGATGCCTAGTTAGAAAAATTAAATGAGATTTTCCTTATCAATTGATGGTAAATATTTTCCAGTTCATTGTCATATTTCATCCAAACATTGAAAAATATTGTCATTTTCCTGGAAAATGACTTCCGAGAAAATATTCTCTAGAAACGCCAGATTTTTCGCGAAATAAATGGAGTCTAAAAATCCGAGCACTTGACTTTCGCCGTAAGTTAATCACTATTTAAAACCAAACCGTCAACCAAACTCTACAAATTAATTACTAATAAATTTGGTCATATCACTTTCGTTACTTATAATGTATACTTCTATATTTCTAAATATTTAATCTGACTGCTAATTCTAATAATCTCGTCCGGCATGCATACATGCCATCTTTATTGGTCTCTTCTTGTGATTTTCATGATATGACGCAGTCAAATCCCATCTAATTTCCACCTTCTTCCCTATTTTTTTCATCTGTAATATGGAACTATTTACGCATTCAAAATCTCAAGTAATCCCCAGATGATTGAATGGTTGGCGTCGTCTAATCAGCGCAGACTAAGACCTTGTCATGCTCAATAGCTGTTTCTAAGCTTAAATTAGTTGGTGCGTAAGCATAATATAATTAGAGATATTGAAATGACGACACGTAGTGGAAGTTTTCAATCAGGAGAAGAAGCAGCCATTCTTTTATTCTTGCTCTTTACGCAAAGTCAAAGGAAATGGGTATTGATGTACCATTGACCTTTTCTTCTGTTGGCACCCGTTTGCTATCACCATTGAACTTGAAGAGTCTGAATTCAAAGAATGTATAGTTTCAGTCTAACCGATGACAAATTCTCTTAACTTAGGAAATGCCTGACGAGGGGTTAGATTGGCCGTGGTTTTGAAAGAGTCAAGAATTTATCTTTCCTTCTGTAGAATTTTGTGGGACAACTATAAAATAATTTAAAAGGGTGAACTATTGAATTCGTATATTATATATATTAGCAAAAGAGCACACAGAAATGCCTGTTTACCATAGGAAAAAGTATTTAAAATTTGTGTGGGCCGTGGAGAGAGAGAGAGAACCTTCAAAGATGCAAATTAGGTTAGGAAAAGAAGCGGTTGATGATAGATTTAAATTCCATTTTGAAAGTAAGATGTTCATGGGACTAGTCAACAATTATCTTGATTATTCTATTTGATAACATAATTAAGTGTTAAAAATAAAAATAAAAAAAAATCCAGCACTTTAAGCTTATTTGATAGCCACAATCAACAATGACTTCAAAAAATTCAATTAAGTCAAACAATAACTTAATGGTGGTAATTGAGGAAGGGGTTACTTAATGAATTAAGTAGCAAAAGTAATTGATAGCAATTAGGATCTTACTAATTGAATTGCTAAAGCATACCAATAATGGGCACTCAAATTTTACATATGACAAGAAATCAATTATCTTAAGTCATCAATTTTCAGTTATTACTAACCAACTTGTAAGTTCTACGTTTAGCACTCAAAATTATCAACACGTAAAATTCAGTATTTAAATTTTCAACACTTATTTTTCAGCTTTATCAAACAAGCCCGAGAGTTAGTCCATTTTTGTCGTCATATTGTTAATAGCGTTATTACACCGTCCTCCACTTGTTGGAGTCTGAATTCCACCATCCGCCACCCTACATGGTGTGGACACCCAAAAATAACTCAACCTTTGATGGATCGGTTATGGTCCATGGTGAGTTGCCGACAAGATAGCTGCGAATTGTCACTGCGAATCAACAACTGATACAGGTGGCCGTCATCGATGAGAGAGAGAGTCGGTAAGGACCGGAGATCGACAGATGATGAAAGGGTAACGGCTAATTACGAGATCGATGAAAGAGACAGGAGTCAAATTGTAACTGCATATGGATAAAAATGTTAGGATACAAGCAAATCAAGTTAAGGCCTAGAATCTCGAGAGTGCTATTCGAATGATATGCGCTCCCGACAGTTACACTTTGTACAAGGCTATATAAGGCCGAGAAAGGGGTCAATTGTAAAGTAATCGCAATCAATCACACTTATTGATTTTTTTGCAATTTACTTTATCGATTCTTTATTCGCATTCTTTATTCATTATTATCCTTAGTTCGTAGTTCATCCATACCCATCGTTTCCTGTCAGAATCGCCATAGAACCCAATTCACTTCTAAAAATCAAAGATCTAACCTTTGGTGAAAGACAAAATTCCGATCAGAAATGCCATAGAACCCAATTCACTTCTAAAAATAAAAAAATCTAACATTTGGTGAAAGGTCTTTTGTCGACGAACCCTTCGGCGAAACACATGGAAACTTTGATTTGTGATGATATAGTTACCAAAAAGTTAAGACAAAACATATATAGCTTGTATATAGACAAGTTTCTCTTTTTCGAGTTAGAGATTTTCTTGTTTGAGAGAACCATGTTGAAATAATTATTCCAATCCATTAGTTAGTTCATGTGTTCAATAAATATTTTCATTCTCAACGGCATCGATATGTGCATCATAATTGGTCCACATGAAAATTGATGAGGCAACTCTTTAAAATTATAGACTACACGTACTATCTCTCTATCATAGCGAAATTATTATATCTGAAGTAAAAATAATGAGTTTAAGTGTATCTTCATTACAGACAAAATTATTAGATATATTATGTTTAGGGTTATTGATGCAGTACATTAAACCGGTCACATTGCTAGAATATATATGATGACTTTTTTTTTTATCTCTAACACCAATGTAAGCGCCATTCAAAATGATTTCATTTATCAAAGGTGGTTTTGGGTAATATTTTTCAGTGAGGAAAAAGAAAATTGTGTACTTTTCCATCAAATTCATAGCATCACATATGAATAAAGATCCATCATAACACAAAAGTACATTATTTTGCGATGACTACATATGATGTTGTATGAAGTTTATTGATATCCTTCTTCATGTTGTCTAGTCATATCGGTAGTTTCAGTCCTTGAGAATCCAAGACCTGCTTCATAAACTTGCAAAGCTTAAGCATATGTAGCTTTGGCCTTTGTCCTCGAAACTTAATGAACTTTATTACATCATCATTCTTAAGTGCATCAACCACCAATTGCGAGGTAGTATTGTTGAGGCTAATAATACAATCTAAAGGGGGAGCAGGTGAATAGGTTTTTTAAAAGAACTTAAACAAATTTTCACTGAATACTTTATGTTTAACTTTAATAGACACATAAAGAGATTGACAATATCATATGCATGATACTTCTATCAAACATATATTTACAATATTAAATAGATGAAAGATATTGCACATAGATATTAGTTCAGTTTATAACCAATTCTATGTCCACTCTCTATCACTGATAGTCTCAACCCAGGTTGGAATCCACTAGTAATCTCAAGAGATGTAAATAAAGTAGCAAGTGCTGCTTCAACCCGAAGTTAATAGATCCCACTATTAATACATCAGCACTGCTTTTACACTAGTAAACTTTTCTTATCACTGATTACGGTGAGCAAGATGAACTCTTTATGCAGAGAGTCACAAACATATAGCACACTAGTACACCTGAGAGAGAAGTTGATAATAACATAATGCAAGCTTTCTCAATTTCCGCCACCCCCCTTGAGCTTGCTTTGATCCTCTTTTATGGACGTTCCACTTCCAATCTAACCATTGAAAAGCCTTTAGATGGATCAACTGGCCGTTAGGTGTTGATAGGAGCGATCATAAAGGTCCGGGTTGTCCATACAGTATGTTCCTTTAGGCAAAAGTAAGGTTTTTCAAAATGGAGTCTGCTGCCACTTTCAAATTATTGTTTTTCTGACTGTTTGAACAAAGCTGACAAAAACTGCTGTGACTTAGCTTCAATCCTCTTGCAACGAATTTCAAGTCTTGTTAATGGCTATTTTCTTTTTTGTTTAAAGATTAACTGAGATGTATAAGTCATTAATACCTTCCAAGTCATTGACAGAGGCATGATACGTTACTCCTACCCACTTGATATGAAGATATGCCTTTATTTGCAACCTGATGATCCTGTCCAATCCATTCTTTGGAAATTGAATTGCGATTTGCTATTCCCAATTTCCAAATTTACTAACTTCTCCTTCTTTAGTTCTTCAAGTATGGCGATGCCCTTCGCAAGCATGGTTTTCGTGATAGGAGCCCCATAGGACATTTTCCCCATCCTGTTCTTCAAAGCACAATACATGTGGAGAATGACGGTGATGCCGAAACACGGTAGAAAGATTGACTGAATAAGAAAATTCGACAGAAGAATAATTCGTCCTCCAAGTATGATTATCAAATCAAAATATCCAAAGTTTGCTAAAAGGAAATCATAAAACAAGCTTATATATCCCCAAACCTAGCCCTACTAGGATTAGTAAATATCAAAACGTAAAATTACGAAACTACCATTTACTAAATTAACCCATAAAAAATACTAAAAAAAAAGAAAAACTCATCTAAACGATCCCGAATCGCGAAAATCCATCATTAGTCAAGGCCAACGGTCGTGAGTATTGATCAGCACGCCGTTTCGCTTTAACCCATCAAATTTGAGCTCAATCCAAGATCGTTGACTTCGAGCCTGTCAGTTCGTCTAGTCGCAAAACGGGTCCACCGATCCCCTAGATGCATCATCCTCCCCTGCTAGAGAAAGATTCGTCCTCGAATCTGCTTCGTCATCATTGTCGTCGTCAATCTCCTCAGGATCTTCTTCCTCTTCAGCGTAGTAAGATGACAAATCTGCTACATTAAAAGTTCCGGATACATTATACTTACTCGGCAATTCGATCTTGTAAGTATTGTCACTAATTTCCTCTAAAACTCTGAAGGGTCCATCAGCTCTAGGTTGAAGCTTGCCAAACCTACCCACTGAAAATCGTTCTTTCCTAAGGTGAATCCAAATTAGATCATCTTTCTTGAAGACGACTCTTTTCTTGCGTATATCCACGTGCTGCTTATACTTCATGTTCTATCTGTTGATCTGATTATAGACCTGGGAATGCAGCTCTTTGATATGCTTTGCATGTTCTTCAGCTTCTAAACTAAATTGCTTGAGAATTGATATTGGTGTGAGATCCAATGGAGTAATTGGATTACGCCCATAAACCACCTCAAAAGGAGTCTTGCCTGTAGTTCGGTTCTCTGATCTGTTATATGCAAATTTCGCCTGAGGCAATGCCAAGTCCCACTATCGCGGATTATCTCCAATCAAACTTCGCAGCAAATTCCCTAAGCTTCGATTGACAACTTCTATTTGACCATCATTCTGAGGACGATGAGATGAACTAAACTTCAAACTTGTACCCATGTACCTCCAAAGAGTGCACCAGAAGTGACTCACAAATTTCACATCACGATATGAGGTTATGGACTTAGGAATTTCATGCAGCTTAACAATCTCCTGCAGAAACAATCGAGCAACCTGTGAAGCATCATAAGACTTGCTACATAGGACAAAGTGGGCCATCTTCGAGAACCTATCGACAACCACCATTGTTGAATCCTTACTCCGCTGCGTTCTTGGTAAACACAAGATAAAGTCAAGACTGACATCCTCCCACGGTGCAACTGGAACAGGTAGAGGCATATACAGTCCTGCATTAGTACTCTTGGTCTTTGCCATATGACATACCTTGCACCTCTTTATAAAACGTGTCACGTCACGCTTCATCCGAGGCCGATAAAAATGTTCACTCAGTAAGGCCTTCGTCTTATCCACGCCAAAGTACCCAGCTAAACCGCCTGCATGTCCCTCAATAATAATAGATTTCCTCAAAGAACATTGAGGAATGCACAATCTGTTACCTTTAAATAGGTAACCCTTTACGATCTGAAATTGCTGAAAAGGCTCCGTTTTACTCTTCCTCCAGATATCCCCAAAATGAGGATCATCAACATATAAATCTTTAAAAGTATTAAAGCCTAGAACTTTTACCTGCATCGTTGACAGCAAAGAGTGTTTTCTGCTCAATGCATCTGCCACACTGTTTATCACTCCTGCTTTATGCTTGATGGAAAAACTGAAAACTTGAAGGAACTCCATCCACTTTGCATGTCTTGTGTTCAATTTGTGCTGCCCATTGATGTATTTCAAGGCTTCATGATCAGAAAATAAGACAAACTCTTTCGAAATAAGATAGTACCTCCAATGCTCCAAACTCGTCACAATAGCATAAAATTCTCTATCATAAGTTGAATATTTCCTTTTCGCCTCGTTCAACTTCTCACTAAAGAATGCTACAGGTTTACATTTTTGACTTAGGACACCTCCAATACCAACACCTGAAGCATCACGATGCACCTCAAAAATCTCATTAAAGTCAGGAAGCACAAGAACGGGTGCTTCGGTCACCTTCTTCTTTAATAATTGACAGGCAGCTTTTGCCTCTTTAGTCCACACAAATTTACTTCCTTTCAAACAATCCGTCAGAGGTACAATAATAGTACTGAAATCCCGAACAAATCTCCGATAAAAAGACGTAAGCCTATGAAAGCTACGTAACTCATGAATATTTTTCGGAATCTCCTAATTTGTAATAGCCTCAACCTTAGCTGGGTCCATATGAATGCCCTCCTTAATTACTATATATCCCAAAAAGGTCACACGATCGATCAAGAAGGGACACTTCTTGGTATTAGCATATAATTTCTGCTCCCTCAATGTCTCGAACACCCTTCTCAAATGCTGCAAGTGTTGATCAGTCGATGCGCTATAAACCAAAATATCATTGAAATATACGACGACAAACTGGCCAATAAAAGGATGAAACACCTGATTCATCAGTCTCATAAAGGTGCTCGGTGCATTAGATAATCCGAAAGGCATCACCATCCACTCATACAGACCATCTTGAGTTTTAAAAGCGGTCTTCCACTCATCTCCAGGATGCACCCTAATTTGATGATATCTATTCCTCAAGTCTATCTTCGAAAAGATAGTCGCTCCATACAGTTGGTCAATTAAATCATCATATCTCGGGATAAGAAAGCGATACCCAATCGCGATCTTGTTAACAGCTCTGCTATCCACGCACATTCTCCACGACCCGTCTTTCTTAGGAACCAACAAAGCTGGCACTGCACAAGGGCTCATGCTCTCTCGAATTGTACCTTTTTCTAATAGTTCCTGCACTTGCCTCTGCATCTCCTCATGCTCCTTAGGATTCATTCTGTAAGCTGCCTTATTAGGAATAGCAGCTCCTGGAATGAGATCTATACAATGCTAAATGTCCATCATGGGTGGCAATCCAGGTGGCAATTCCTCTGATACGATATTAACAAACTCCTCAAGTATAGGCAGAACTTGAGTTGAAATTTCTGAACTATCAAGATTCTGCTCCATGACTACAACAGTAAAAAGCTCTGGGGCATTCACCGCCTCCTCCTGGAACTCTTATTTGGAAAGCAGATTACTTTTCCCTTCTTTTCTCAAATCTGAAGGACCCAGAGTAATGGTCCGGCCATCCTTCTTAAAGGTGTATGATTTTTGAATCTGTCATGCTGTGTTTTCCTGTCAAACTGCCAAGGTCTTCCTAACAGAATATGACAAGCATCTATTGGAACTACGTCACCCCACACTTCATCAGTATATTTCTTTCCAATCGAGAACTGCACTAAACACCTCTTGCTCACTTTTACCTCATTCCCCTTCCTAAGCCATGACAGCTTACATGGTTGAGGATGTTCGACAGTTTTCAACCCAACTTTTCTACCATAGTGGTAGATATTACATTCTCGCAACTTCTCCCGTCAATTATCATACTACACACCTTTCCCCCACCAGTGCACTTTGTATGAAAGATATTATGCCTGAGCCACGATTCATCATCTACCTCAGCAATATTTAAAACCCGACGCACAACTAAAGACTCACCAGAATCAGCATAGACAATGTCCTCCGGATCTGGATCCGCATCTGCTTGCTCTCCATCAGATTCATCATAAGTTGGGTCTTAAGTATCACAAACTGTCGGTTCGGACAATTAGCAGTAAAATGCCTGAGTCCTTGACACTTAAAACATTGCTTGCCTGCAGCTCCTCCCCTGCTAGATCCAGCACTACCCTGCTCTCCTTTTGTTGCAAATTTTGAACCAGTACCCTTAATTGCTACCGGTGTTGAAGAACTCCCTGCTTTCCCCCGGGACTCTTTATCTGACCACTTGGAACTGCTGCCTGACCACTTAGAACTGCTGCTAGACCACTTGGACTTACTGCTCTTTCTTTTAAACTGCCCCTCCACCTTTAGCGCTAGTCTGCACACATCCTCATATGTCCAGTACTGCTGTAATTGGACAACATCAGAGATCTCATATCGCAGCCTAAGTAGCACCGACACGCGACACGCGACACGCGACACGACACGACACGACACGCGACACGTTATTTCTCAAAAATACATAATTCCGACACGTTGCGACACGTTGTATATAAAAAGTAAATTTTTATATATACATTAAAATTAATTTGATTCAAATTCACAAATAAATAAATAATAAAAAAAGGAGCCACCATTAAGCCACCATTTGTTAATATAATTCATTGTTTCAATTTAACAAATTCAACTACATTCAATTCCAATAATCCATAAAACTTGGAGAAAATAAAACAAGCAATCCACAAACCACCATCAAATTTAACATTTAAAAAACAAAAAAACAAAAAAAGCAATCCACGCTTGATCATCAAATATAACAAGTCATTCATCTACATCATACACTTCTTCTAAAAGTACATCGGACTCCATCTCTGGCTCATCAAGTGAAAGATTTGCAACTTCAAGCACTCCAACATCTTCAAAAATGTCAAATGCATCTCCACCAATATCCCACATCTTGGTCTCTCCTTGTACATATTGTGGGCTTTTTCTTGATAGAAGACGAAGATTACTATGAATGAAAACCAAATCCTCTGCACGTTTTGGGGTCATCTTATTTCTGCTTATCGAGTGCACAAAGGAGTAAGTACTCCAATTCCTCTCGGCACATGATGAAGAAGAAGGTTGTGCAAGAAGTTTTAAGGCTATGCTTTGAAGCATAGGTGCACTTCCACCATTAATAACCCACCAAGCCTTAGGATCCATGGAATACCGACTATGAATGGAATCAAATTCTCTAAACTCTCCATTTTTGCATGCAAAATCTACATATTCCAAATTCACCTTGGTGCGCTCATCCAAGTTAGGAAAGTATTTCCTAAAGCATTTTTTCGTCTCTTGCATGACCCCATTATCCTTGTGTGGAGAAACTCGAGAAGGATCTTCATTGAGCCATTGATCACTATAGTACCTTATTTAACAAAATAAAATAAAAATAGAAAACCATAATAAGTAAGATGAGTATTATATTATCATGTCAAAGAAAGAACAACTAATAAAGTAATAATCTCATACAATTGTAGAACGTACCTAGGATTCAAGGCATGTGCCAAGCAATGAAGTGGAGTGTTGTTTTTAGTCCAACGATCCACAAGAATTGTATGAACCACCTCATAAAATGTAGACTTTTCATCTAGCCTTTTCACTTCATGCTCATATATAGCTTTCTTCACTTTTTCAATCATTGAATCCCACATGTCATAAACTAAGTGAAGACATGGCTTGTTGGTATCACAAATTCTAAGCATGTCATAAATAGGAGCCGTAAAGGAAAGTATATAATCAATTGAATCCCACCAAAAATCATCCAACACCTTCTCCTTGACAAACTTAGCCCTTCCTTGATTATCATCTCGATAGATATTCCATTTGTCACATATAACCATGCTTTGAAGACCGCTTTTTATCAACTTAAACCTCTTAAGCATCACAATCATCGAAGCGAAACGTGTATCCGCTACGGAAAGCAACTTCAAGTTGACAAACTCATTGTATATTGCTAATCTCATGGAATGGTTCATGATGAAATGTTTGATTTGCATAACTTCATTAACAATCTCCGAAATCCAACTACATTCCTCATAAACTACTTGATTGGTCTCCACATTCTTTGCGGCACAAATGTTTTTCAAAGCTAGATTAAGGGTGTGCACCACACAAGGCGTCCAAATAATGGATGGAAATTCTTGCTCAATGAGTTGTCCCGCACCCTTACAATTTGACGCATTATCCGTAATTACTTGGACCACATTCTCATGGCCAATCTCATTGATTACTTCTTTCAACAAGTTAAAAATGAAATGCATATTCTTTGTTTCTCCCGAACAATCAAACGATTTTATAAACATAGGTTCTCCATCTGACACCGCCATAAAATTAATAAGTGGTCTCCTTTGTGAGTCACTCCATCCATCACTCACAACACTTACACCCTTCTCCCTCCACATGTCTCTAATAGGTGAACACAACCTATCAATATTTGCCTTCTCTTTTTGCAACAAAGTGGTCCTTAACAAATTATATTTTGGTGGTACATACCCCGCAATATTATGATTAGCGGCATAAGTAAAAGCGGATTGAAAGTAAGGGTTCCTTGCTAGATTAAATGGCAACCCCGCCGAATAAAACATCATAGCAATCTCATGATCTAAATGTTCCCTTTGAGTCATGTTAAATGCATTCTCAAGTGATCCTCCACTCCTACTCCCGATCTTCCTTTTTTTGGAGTCAAAGGATAAATCTATCCCACCACTACCACCACCAATTGATAAACTCGAATGGGGCAAAGGTACATTTTTAGGTGCAATATTCGCTATTCTGGTATTGACCTCTTCATCTAGTCTTTCCATCTCCAAAAGATCTTTTTTTTCTACTTTTCCACATTTTCCAATTCCTTTTCCACCTATCATCAACAAATGGGCCCTAACTCTCGTGTATGAACTCCTAAAATCCTTTTCGCAATAACTGCATTTCCAAGGTAAATTTCCCCCCGCATCACTATGAGTATCTAACTTAGTAACATACCTCCATAGTGGTTTATTGGGATCTTCATTGGTAGATGTAGCCGTAGGCCCTTGTGTACTAGAAGTGCTACTATCCATGCTTGAAATCACTCTACAAAAAATACAATTACAAGAACCATAAATTTAATATATACTACAATAAACACATATTGATATAATAATAAGGGCTCTAGCAGGGCAAATGAAAGGCAGAATTGATGCAACTCAAAATGGACACTTGAAACCTTGCTCTAATATCAGTTACTAGATAGCAAAATAATTGCTCTCGAACTATCCAAAAATTCTGACAAACAGAAACAAGTTAAGCTTGCTCAAACGATCTCTAAAAAACAAATTCAGTAAGGACAAGGTCATGGAATCTTTAACCCTTCATTAAAGAATGAAATACATAATGGGTGCCATGGCTTAATCAACAATCGTTGAAACAGTGGTAAAAAGAGATTGAAGCAATGATCAGTGATCACAGAGAACATTATCTCCAAGTTTCTGGCTATTCACTCAAAGGAATACAAGGAGAAGGAAGCGCTATAGCATCAATGAATTTTAAAATCATGGAAATTGATAAGCGAGAATCAGATTACCAAAAGAAAGTTTGAGTGGATTAAGTTCTCCATGGCAAAGCATACAGAATGAACTTGAAAGTTGAAACTATTCAAAACCGGTGAATAGAGGTAGCATATCTTGTATTCTAGACTTCTCAGACTTGCAATCCTCCCTATGGGGGATCACAGATTCACAACCAGAGGAGGCAGAGGCCTCTTCGACAGATTCAGCATGTCAATGCACTAAACTTTTTTAGATTGAAAATTGTTCGGAAAATAATGAGAATGAAGAATATTATACATTACAGACGATTAAAAAAAAGAATTGCCTCAAAGAGGAAAAAATCGTGCGGACTGAAAACTTGAGAGACTTCTTCCATAGCACAACTTGGGATGGACGCAGTCAAATCAGCATATCTTGGACCCGGCATACACACAAGTACACAACACACAAACGCACATAAATTTGACGACTCATGGCTCTGTATTCCCAGCACAAACACCTATACAGAGCCCTCCAAATTTTCCCACAGCACCATCAAACCATTCCTATATTCACGCCATCATCGCCAATGGAACTTGCTTTGCTTTAGAGCTTCATCCAAACTCTAATCGAAGCCCACAGAATCTTTGCCCACAGAATCTTCCTCAGAAATGGGAGGATCACAGACTCTGAAGGTAAAAAAGAAAAGGGGCAAAATGACCGAAACTACTGAAAGAGAGCGATCATTACCAGCACTGCAAAAGGGGAACGATGTTGGCTGCGATGGTGGTGGACCGGTGGTGGGGTAACGAGGAGGCGACGTCGGTGGCGGAGGATACCCTCTGGCGAAATATCACTGGTACCCCTCGAAGGGAGGTTGAGGCGGCGGCGGCACAGGCCCTGGGTAGGCCTCGAGCGGCGGCGTCGAAGGCTAATTTGGTGGCGGGTGGGGAGCAGACGATACCCAGCGGCCAGCGCAAAGCGAGATGCGGCGGAGGATACCCTCCGGCGAAATATCACTCGTACCCCTCGAAGGGAGGTTGAGGCGGCGGCGGCACAGGCCCTGGGTAGGCCTCGAGCGACGGCGTCGAAGGCTAATTTGGTGGCGGGTGGGGAGCAGACGGTACCGAGCGGCCAGCGCAAAGCGAGATGCGGCGGAGGAAAGGGTCTTGAGGAGATCCGGCGTAGGAAAGAAGCTTAGGGCAGACAGAAGACAACACACAACAGTAATCGAGCTTTAGTCTTTCTCTGCTTTTCGTTTTACTTTTTTTTTTATAAATTTACATTTTGGCCCCTCAATTTTTGGAAATTTGTAAAGTTAACCCCGTGCGTGTCGAAAATCGCGTGTCGGATTCCCGACTCGCGTGTCGCCGGCATGTCGGGCGCATTGACCGCGTGTCGGATCTCCGACACGCGTTGACCGCGTGTCCGAGCGTGTCGGAAGCGTGTCCGAGCGTGTCGGAGCGTGTCGGACACGCGACACGTGTCGGACACCGATTCGGAAGCAAAAATAGCGTGTCCGTGCTTCCTAGATCGCAGCCCTACCAGATATCATGCAATTGTCTACTCGTCTTCCTCCGCCACATCACAACGCATCCGCAAGCGATCAAATTCTTTTGTAAATTCCTCAACTATTTTATCACCTTGCTTGACGTTATGATACTCGATAAACGCATCTTGCCTATAATGGGTAGGCAAAAAAATTTTCTATAATAACTTTTTCATCTTATCCTAGCGATCCACCTTCGGCTTCCCCTCTCTAGCGCGTTGCTTTTTCACATGTTCCCACCAAATCGAAGCATGTTTCGTAGCCTAATAGCCACTAACTTTACTTTTTGCCCCTCAGTTAGGGCATTAAGATAAAAAATCCATTCTACTGTATGCAACCAATCAAGAAACTCATCAGGATGAACCTTACCATTAAACTCCGGAATCTCGATCTTCATCCTGAAAATTTGCGAAGAGCGCTGATTTCCAGGTCGTGCTCCTCGATTCCGCCCCTAGTCTAGAACCCCGAAAGGGTTTACGTCTTCCTCTTCATCATCGGATGAATCCTCAGATTCTGCTTCTTCGGATTGAACACCCAACCTCGCCTCCGCAAGTTGTCGCTCCAAATCTTGGATTCGTCTTCTCTGTTCTTCAATTTCTACGTCTCGCAGATCTCTTAGATGCTGTTGGCCGTCTGCTTCAGGAACCCCTCCACGCCCTCAGCCACCACGAGCCTGCCGTCCACAATCGCAATTCTGTTTAGCCATTGATTCAAGCAACCTGTGCTCTGATATCAATTAATGCCGAAACGCGATAGAAAGATTGACTGAACAAGAAAATTCGACAGAAGAATAATTCGTCCTCCAAGTATGATTATCAAATCAAAATATCCCAAGTCTACTTAAAGGAAACCCTAAAACAAGCTTATATATCCCCAAACCTAGCCCTACTAGGATTAGTAAACATCAAAATGTAAAATTACAAAACTACCCTTTACTAAATTAATCCATAAAAAATACTAAAAAAAAGAAAAACCCATCTAAACGATCCCGAATCGCGAAAATCCATCATTAGTCATGGCCAACGACCGTGAGTATTGATCAGCACACCGTTTCGCTTCAGCCCACCAAATTTGAGCTCAATCTGAGATCTTTGATTTCGAGCCCGTCAGTTCATCTAGTCGCATAACGGGTTCACCGATCTCCTAGGTGCATCAAATGGTACGAGGGAGGGAGAATTCAAGACCATTAAGAATTGACCTCATTGCAAGAAATGATATCTTCTTTGCCATAGGCTCACAAACGCAACAAATATTTATCATCTTTGACCGGTCTATGACCATAAAATATGAATTTTGTCGCCTTTGAGCAAGACAATCTTATTTTGTGTCAAAGGTGACAAGCTTTATCGTTCGTCACCTTTGGTATCAAATTTGTTACCTTAAAAAAAAGCGACGGAGCAAATACCACAAATGCAGTTAAAACAAAATATATTGCCTTTACCTAAAGCAACAGTGCATCTAAAGCCACAAAGGCCCATTTTTTTTGTAGTGCTCACCCCTCGTTGTATATTTATGACATAAACTTTTTATAGCAACCGAGGTAGTTAAAACTCTTTTTTTTTCTATATCCATAGCTCTCCTCTTTATGGAAAATCATATATTATACCAGATATTGCTTCCTCATGACTAATCTGACTAGTAGAGGTCCAATGAGATCTCAATCATTCCACGTCATCATATGAGTGTTCAAAAAGATACTCTCACAACAAATAAGTTATGACCCTTGTAGTTTCTCACTCATAGAAAAGTTTTAGAACACAAGTCTCGAAAGAGTTCACCCATGTATGAGCTCCCAAATTATTGCTCCGATGAGTATCTCTGATTGTACCTCTTTCTGTATGCATTTCGTATTTCACTTTCATTATTTCTAGAGGCGGATGCAAAAGTCTAATTTGGTGGCTGGGAAAAGAAATTGCATTACCTAGCTGATGGGGTGATGGCGTGGTGAATTCGTGAGATGCTGAATGTGCTTCATGGAATGAACGAAAGTGCTTGGTGTGATTGAGGGAAAATAACTTTGGAATAGAAGAGTTCACCACCATGGCTTCAGTCACGAATAAAGAATTTTAAGGTTCACCACCAAAGAATTGGACAAAGAACCGATGAAATCACTCAGTTGGGAAGAATTCTCATATATATCAACTTTATTTGAATTCTTACAATTGAGACAGACCAAGGACATATTAACTTGGAGATATACTCAAACTTGGAAACCCACTTAATTAGGAGACAACCCTTTAGCCTTGACATAGCCGAATCAGCCTTTCTTCATCTTTTGGAAACTCCATCTTGGATGCCTTCTCCCCAATGGAGTCACTGGATCATGTTATGTGTTGCGAAAGCCAAGCGATCGAACAATAAAATTGACAGAATAAGAAAATAAATCGGATACCAGATTTACGTGGTTCGGTCGTAGTGACCTACATCCATGGGGAGAGCAGCACGGAATTCCACTATAGATCAAGCGATACAACGGAGATTACAACTACACTCGAGTCACTCAAACACTCTAAGTGTTTCCCAAGCCCCAATTACACCCAATAACTCACACAGTGTTTAGCCCCACAATTCCTCACGAAATAGTCTCTCAATCTCGTAAAAAAATTATACACAAATCTTAACACAAGATTTAATCGCTACGAACACTTGAACTCTTGGTGTAATTTCATGAACAAACTCACGCAGATAATCCACAAGCACTCGACGTCAACCGCGGCGCTTCAAGACTTCTCCCTCTCTATCACCAGTCACGGAACAACAAGCACTCACGAATGTGGTGTTTCAAGAATACCCCAAAGGTCTGCACCTATCTTGCGACAATCTTGACCAAAGGAGAAAACATATAATATATATACCTGTAGAAGCCAACTTCAACATAGAATAGGAAAACCCACGTGACATGCTTAGCCCAACTTTCCTTTTCTGTTTTCTTTTCTTTGAGCCAAACAACAAATCCACAATTTCCTTTTTTAATTATTCTTTCACGGTCAAAGTCCATCATTACGTTGGACTCCAATTTGTAGAGGGAAATCACGTGATTTGCTTTGCTCGATTTCGGATGTCCATAAAATATCCAATTCGGAATATTTAGATTTCTCTTTGGGCTCAAAATCGAGACATATTTTCAACAATCTCCACCTTGGCTCGACGTTTGAGTCAAGTCACAATCGCTTTGATAGAATCCGAATTTCGCTACTACTCACCCATAGCCCTCGATGGGCTCAATCGCCACAGACGTCTTTCAAGTCCAAGCCTCGCTTGAACTTCGCCATAGCCGTGAAGCTCATCAGAACACCAACTCCACATGCACCTTTAACCGCTCCACAAGGATTTTCCGACACAACCTCCTCAATCGCAGATAAAGCAAAACCATCATTGCATTCATATCTGTCAGGAGATCGAATACGCACCTTGTCAATATCAGCAGTTACAGCAACCGTTGGCTCAATAAGCTCCACCTCGCTACAAGCACCATCTGTGTCGATTATTTCACTAGCACCCGCTACCTCAGGAGTTTCTGGTTGTAACTCCACCTCAAGCTGAATACCGTCTAGATTCGTATAAACATTGCTATTAACACTCCTAGTCAGAAGTACCGGAGACTCGTCAAATGTAACTTCTCTGCTGATAATAGGTGAATTTAATTCTGGGCACCACAACTTATAGTCCCGCTCACCTTGTGCATAACCTAGGAACATGCACTTTCTTGTCCTTCCATTGAGCTTACCATCACTAACTCGAACATAACATGGACAACCAAACATTCTAAGAACAAAATAATCGGCAATGTTACCTGACCACACTTCTTCGGGAGTCCGACATTCAATCGCAGTTGATGGGGATCTATTCTTCAGGTAGCTCGCCGTACTAAGGGCATCCGCCAGGAATCTCCTAGCCATACCAGCACTAGAGAGCATTTTATGGGCCATCTCTAGTAATGTTTTACTCATCAACTCTGCAACTTGTTGTGATTTAATGGCACTAGTGCAGTATTTCACTATGCCTTCCTTCATGCGGAATTCGTTTAACAGCTCCGAGCAAAACTCCATACTATTGTCAGTCTGCACCTGCTTGATCGTTTTACCAGTCTCCTTTTCGATCAAAGCTTTCAACTCCCTAATCCTGACAACAGTATCAAACTTGTGCCTTAGCACAAATACCCAAGTCTTCCTCGAGTAGTCATCAACAACTGTTAGCATAAATCTAGCACTCTTCCTCGAAGGAAATAGTGACAACCTACGAACATCCAAGTGAATTAATTCTGCAATTTCTGTGGTTTCTCTGACAATCGTACTAAACTGCACTTTTCGCCGCTGATCTAAATCATACCACCTGCATACATTCAGTTTGTTAGCCACATAACCACATAGCAAATTTCTTTCACTTAGAACCTTCAGGCTTTTCTCGCTAATGTGTCCCAAACGCATATGCCACAATTCAGACTCTCGAACCGATGCATTCGACGTCTCTGCAGCAAATTCCGTCACTGTCTCACCTTGAAGCTCATACAGGCACTATGCTTGATTCCTTTCATTATCACCAAGGCACCTCGAATAATTTTCAGAAGTCCACATTATGAAGAATACCGACACCCAGCTGAATCCAGGGCACTCAAGAAAATCAGATTTTTCTTCAACTCTGGAACATGCCTTACTCCAGTCAATGTCCACACAATACCATCATGCATTCTAATTCTAACGTCACCAACACCTACAACATCGCATTCAGCGTTGTTCCCCAACTGCACTTTACTACTATCTGTGCACTGATAAGTAGTAAACTAGTTCCTATTTGGTATAGCATGAAAAGAACAACCAGAATCCATGATCCATCCGTCAAACAACGAATCATCAGTGACAGACAAGACATAATCAGCATCATCCGAATTACCATCAGCTATTGCTGCAATATTATCCATAGGATCAACTCTAATTCCCTTACCCTTGTCGTTTTTCAGCTTAAGGCAATCCCTTCTAAGATGTCCCCTCTTGCCATAGCTCCAACAGACAACACCACCAGTCCTAAACTGACTTCGTCTATTCGAGTTCATACTACTCCTACTAACACGTGTACCAGTTCTTCCTCTATTTTCACCTACTAAAGCAGCAGATACATGTTCGCCAGATTCTCTTCTACGGATATCTTCACTCAGAATTAAATCTCGAACACCATCAAACGTCAAACTTGTTGACCCAGAGGAATTACTAATAGCAGTAACAGTAGTATTCCAACTATCAGGCAATGAGGATAATAGAATCAAAGTACGTACCTCATCTTCAAAGTCAATCTCAAATGAACTCAATTGACTAACGATCACATTGAATTCATTGATATGATCTGCAACTGATGCACCTTCGCTCATCTTCAAATTAAATAGACGTCGCATCAAATAGACCTTGTTGATCGTAGAGGGCTTCTCGTACATGTCCGACAGGGCTTTCATCAAACCCGCAGTGGTTGTCTGCTTCACGATGTTAAACGCGACGTTACGAACCAACGTCAGCCGAATAACACCCAAAGCTCGTCTATCCAGCAATTCCCAATCAGCTTGCTTCATCGTCTCTGGCTTCTCTCCAGACAGGGGCAAGTGCAATTTCATCTGATATAGATTATCTTCAATCTGCATTTTCCAGAAACCAAAATCCTTCCCATCAAATCTGTCGATTTTCACTTTTCCCTCTTCTATCGCCATCGATTCGCTTCAACTCAGCCAAACCAGGCTCTGATACCAATTTTGCTGAAGCCAAGCGATCGAACAATAAAATTGACAATAAGAAAATAAATCGGATACCAGATTTACGTGGTTCGGTCGTAGTGACCTACGTCCACGGGGAGAGCAGCATGCAATTCCACTATAGATCAAGCGATACAACGGAGATTACAACTATACTCAAGTCACTCAAACACTCTAAGTGTTTCCCAAGCCCCAATTACACCCAATAACTCACGCAGTGTTTAGCCCCATAATTCCTCACGAAATAATCTCTCAATCTCGTAAAAAAATTATACACAAATCTTAACACAAGATTTAATCGTTACGAACACTTGAACTCTTGGTGTAATTTCATGAACAAACTCACGGAGATAATCCACAAGCACTCGACGTCAACCGCGGCGCTTCAAGACTTCTCCCTCTCTATCACCAGTCGCGAAACAACAAGCACTCACGAATGTGGTGTTTCAAGAATACCCCAAAGGTCTGCACCTATCTTGCGACAATCTTGACCAAAGGAGAAAACATATAATATATATACGTGTAGAAGCCAACTTCAACACAGAATAGGAAAATTCACGTGACATGCTTAGCCCAACTTTCCTTTTCTGTTTTCTTTTCTTTGAGCCAAACAACAAATCCACAATTTCCTTTTTTAATTATTCTTTCACGGTCAAAGTCCATCATTACGTTGGACTCCAATTTGTAGAGGGAAATCACGTGATTTGCTTTGCTCGATTTCGGATGTCCGTAAAATATCCAATTCGGAATATTTAGATTTCTCTTTGGGCTCAAACTCGAGACATATTTTCAACAATATGGCCGAAATCTCCCTTTACTTGCATAAGTATATATCAAATGGGATTGGTTGCTCGCTAAGGTTTGAAGTGGGCTTATGAGTTGATCTTCAATGGAATTTGATTCTCCCGAGTCAGGAGGCAAGATATGGAAATTTTATTGAAAACAGTGTACATAATTTGATAAAAATAGCATCAAACACCAAAAGGCTAGAGTCGACGACCCTCATAAGCTCTCCTTAGTCCACCGTTGCTTTTAACCTCTTTTCACCTTCGAAATTTGCATTGAGTTCAGTTAGATCTCTATTGCACTTAAATCTGGCTTTACTTAGTTGTCATTTGTACAAAGTTTTATCCCAACGTCTCGAAAATTACATACCACATCAATTAGAGTCGATCGTGGATGCATGGATTTAGCTAAGCTCGCTTAAGCTTGCCAGAACATAAATGTAAATTATGGGATTATATCGCAGGTTGTTTCCTTCTTACTCCCAACTGGAGCCCACAAACGGTCTTGTCTCGCGCACACAATTTAGTGTTTACCAAATCATGAACAGGACCAACAGGACTTTTAGACTTGATACTCGACCCGGGTAACCAAGACCAATCCATTGATCAAACCGAACACCCCAGTTAAGAAAACAAAATGCTTTGGAAAGTGTTACTACATTCATCATCTGACCACAATTTTCAACGGGCCAAAAAATTGGAAGCATTTTTGCGATTTCGAAGCACTAAAGCTCTTCGCTGGCTTCAAGGTTTGCTGGTGAACTGTTGGACGGGAGCAATGGGACCAAAGCTCATTTCCAAACGCTCTTGCACGAGACACAAGGCTTGCATGCAGAGGAGTAGTGCAACTCTAGGATGACATGCAAAAAGGGGCCTGCCTAAAAAAGTTCCTACAAAACCGCTTACCCACTTACATGTGACAATTGAAGTTGGTGAACGATTTTAAATCGTGAGGAATAAAAGGACAAGCATTTATTTTGCAGAAAATAAGTAACCAGTTTTAGGAAAATGTTTTTCAAACCTTTCATTTTCCGCGAAACAAACGTACCTAAAGAATGCAATGTTTTTTGCAATCAAAACATCTATTCCTTGCTCCGGCATGGTTATGTTAGGAAACTCCCACTCTTCGCTGGACTAATCAATTCATAGGGATTTTAATTAGTTCAGATTGATAAGAACCAATCCAACTCAGCTCGGTGAGAAATGGTAAGTGCCTGACCATCGTGACAACACGATACTTGAAAGGAGCACAAAGGTAACTATAAAATGAAGTGATGTTCTTATGTCACATGCCAATTGATTGGGATCGGAACCGTGCGGCGAGCGCCTAAGCTAAGCCTTCTTCTAAAGGATTGATTGCTCGCTCACCTGGACTGTAGAGAGAAAGAATTTTTAGAGAGAGAAATTATGGGTTAGAATGTTTTCTATTACTCAAGTGTTGGATTGATACAAATGAGGGGAAGGGCGCTCATATTTATACCAGAGTTCCTCTCATTACAACCATTGATTAACTCTAGATCTAAAGAACGAATATTACATTTCCTCATCTACCAACTTATGACATTTAAAATAAGAACTCTCTAGAACATGGTACATTTACCGTATTGCTGAAGTGTAGGAATATTTTAGAGGTTTGTGGAAATCCGAGGAGACTGGTCCAGTCTTCTTGGATCGTACATAGTCCTTTGTGCATGGGAAACTTTGGGACCGTGATATGTGGGCCTCACTCCGTTAGTGGTCCACAAAGAGACTAAGTTACCCGTTTGACTCCAACAATCAGTGTTGTGGTCCACTACGTATTGCTCCTCCAAAAAAGTACGAACGGGTGAAGAAAGTTCAATCCTAAACCTTTTGACAATTCACCAGTTGAATTCTCCCAACTAATTGAATTGGCACAAGTAATATACATTTTAAGTCTTTATTAGTAATTTTGCCTATTAAATAATATAGCAACCAATATGGTGATGCCCTAGTGGCCACCGTTTTGAAATAGAACATGGAGGTGGAGGGTTCAATACCCACAACTAGTCAATACAGCCCCACGAACCAAAATTTCCAATAGGATAAAATTTAGGACCCATGGAGCGAGGGAAGTTGCCGTCCTAGCTTAATTCTAATGGAGTATGTCGCTCACATATGAAAAAAATGGTGCAACACATTCAATACCCCTCAAAAGCATAAGTTTCCACGTTGTTTCTAACTATTTCTAAACTATGATTGGCTCTATCTACCACATCATTCATAAAAAGAATCTATCTACATATTTATTTCTTTGAATAGCTAGTAGGACCGTAAGCACATAAAGAGATAATATCCACAAAATCTCTCAAGTCATATATGTCACTTGGGCTAATCCCCCAAAAAACTCAAATTTTAGGTCTAATTCCAATTCGGGCCCGAATTTTTTTTTGGGAAAAATTTTCCAAAAAATCCTAAACTTATTGCACTTTTGCGAATTTAGTATTAAACTTTTTAATTGTGCCAATTGAATTATAAACATTTTCACTTTTTACCAATTGAGTCCATTTGCCCAATTTTGACCAAATCGCTGATGTGGGCGCTAGACATCTTATGTAACAGTCCGAATTTCGATGTAATTTCCGGGACCAATAAAATTGATATTATTTCGCATTTCTTTTTAGTAAGTCTCGTCCAGAGCTAATCACTCTCGAGATACTAATCAATAAGGTATAGCTAACTAGAAAATGGTACATGGACCAGGGACCCTATCGCGAAAGGGATGCCGATCACGAAGGACGCTGAGGAAATATTTTGTGCCAACGTGGGCCGATCTTAGGAAAGAGTAATGGATTGGGTTTGGCCAAGGCTTACGATGTACAATTGGGACGCAGGTGACTCTGCAAAACCAAAAGTGCACGTGGTCAATCAGTCCTAAACTTGAACCTAATGATTGTGACCTCTGGAACTAATGATAATTTCTCATTCTCTCAATGATCGAGACCATCACGATACGAATAGCCCTAGGTCGATACGCGTAACCTCTAAACAGCCGCCCATTAGTAAGAGACTCTGAAATTGAAACTTTAGCGAGTTTTGTTCACGGAACTGGGCCCGGATTTCGATATTGATTTTTGAAGGCTCAAGAGACTATTTTTGGGAATCTGACATCATATTACGCTGGCCACACACATTTGGAGTTAGTATGAGCAAAAATTGGAATTTCGATCCGGGGGTGAAAAATTATGATTTTGCCCCTCGGGACGCCAGCGTTACTTCTCGAGGCCAAATGAGATTATTTTTTAAGGCCGATACCATTTTTGAGTGGCCACGCATGCCAGGAGTCGTAATGGCCAAAAATTGGAATTTCGACTAAAAATTGAAAAATAATATTATTTTATTCCCGAAACTTTGCAGTCAATTTTCGAGGGCTTAAAAAGTGAATTTCGCGAATCCGACACCATATTATGTTGGCCACGCACATATGGAACGCGTATGTGCTAAAATTGGAATTTCGCCCCGAGACCGGAAAAATGACGGTTTTGCCCCTGGACTAATTTTTGGTCCGAATTTTTGGGACATTTTTTAGATAATTACCAGAGGTTATCAGCTGCATTATTGGCACCAAAGACCTAATTTCCCCTCAATTATTTAAGCCTATCTCTTTAGAACCGTTAGATTAGGGGCGTTTTGGTCATTTTTCGCGGATCGGCAACACGTGGCACTTGTGGGCTGATATATTTGACCAACTTGGACTGCTTTTTCTCTTTCCTCACCCTCCCTCATGGCCAGAATACCCACATCAGCCCCTCTCCAACTTTCTCCCTCTCATTTCCTCTCTTGGTTGGCTTCGCTGGAGCACGCCGCCGGCCACCGGAGCGCCGCCGCCGGCCGCCGTGCCCCGCCATGGACCACCTCGATCCCTAGCCTCAGCCTCAGCCTAACCCAACCCCTTTTTCTCTCTCTTTCTCTCTCTTTCTCCCTCTTTTTCTCTCTTTTTCTCTCTCTTTCTCCCTCTTTTTCTCTCTTTCCCGTCCGGCAAATAGGGCCGCCGGAGCTTCGCCGGAGCTTCGATCACTGTTCCGTCACCACCCAGCCGTCCAGCACCGCTGTACGACGCCGACCGTACCTGTTTCGTACAGTGTCCGTACGGGGGGGGTTTACTGTTCGCTGCCGTCCGTACGGTCACTGTTTACGCCGTTCGTACAGACCGTCGCACCGACCACCGGCACCTCGTCGGCCACCGTTTTCCCCCTATCCGTTTAGTGTTCATATGGATTTACTGTTCACCGCCGTCCGTACGGTAACTGTTCACGCCATCCATACGCCGTCGCCGGGAATTCCGCCGCCGGTTTCACTGTTCACCAGTGATCGGCCGCCATTCCCCGTCGCCGTGGTCCGAAAATTAAGTGAGTAAAATTCCTAAACCCGAATTAGGACTGATATTGCGTTTTTCTGGACTGATTTAGGTATTATCGGTACATTTTGGACTGGCTTTGGTAGTGTCAGTGTGTATTTGAGACTGGGTTGAGGATGGATTGGTACAAATTATTAACGGAAAAATTTAATGGATTATTGAGAATTATTTGGGGAGATTAATTGGATTGAATGACCAATTTAGGAGCCCATTGGAAAATTACCGGATATGTCCAAGTTGACTGATTGTATGTAATTTGTGCTCAATTGTGATTGATTGCGTACTACCATGTCGCATGTCCTGTGGCTGAATTATGTGGAGTGCGATTGGCCAATGATAGGTTTAAAATTAATTGTTAACTTGTGAATCGCACATTAGGCCACACGGTATTAATTGGGCCAATTGAGCATGTGTTGTGATATTGAGTGATTTAATTTCATTGATGCTCATCGTGCATTGCATCCCATAACATGGACACGCATTATGTATGCCTAGAGTGAGGCATATAATGAAATTGTGCGAGAATGCGTGTCTGCCATGAGCATATGATTACCTAAAATACCCTGAAGCGTTATATGCTTGGTTCAGATAATAATGAGTTGTGTGATCACCTAAGGACCTTCGGGTCGATACCGTCCTCATGCACTTTGAAGCAGGACGATGCCCGGTACGTCCGGAAGGTGACCATCCTCATGCACTTTGAAGCAGGCTCTAGTTCGCCAGGAGAATAGTGTTGCGCCTCATGCACTTTGAAGCAAGCTAGAGACACTGGGCCAGATCGGTTGCTATGCCTCATGCACTTTGAAGCAGGCTAGATGCACCGGGCCGTGAAAAATTGATGACTCGAGTCGTAATAATAATAAATTGGGCAAGTGTGCCAGTGTGGGCCAGTGGGCCGAAGAAATGTGCATGACATGTCGATGACATTTACATGCATAAATATGCATTGACTAGCATGCGAGTGTGTGAGACTCGGTGCATGAGTATGTGTTTGGCGCACGTGTGACTGTGTGTGCCACGTATGTGCCGTGATTATTATATATTGAACTGTCTAACCTGCAGGGTCAGAGAATTGTTTGATTATTGTTGTATTGTGATTTAATATTAGTTTCCGATCAGGAGATTGCATGTTAGCCTAGCCTAGGTTTAGGGGTTGAACTCACTGAGATTCGTCTCACGGTTGTGTAAATCGAAACTTTTCAGACCCCCGACCGTAAAGATAGAGAAACCACCGCCTCTTTTTGGGATCCCTCTGCAGATCCGACAGTATACTACTACATACCCCTCAGGAAATGGGGAGGCTTTTGTGAGGTATCGATCCGAAATAGTTGTGAATATAGGCGAGTACTTTTACCAGAAATAAGAATACGTGGTATGGTGCCACAGGGATGCTAATGGAAATGAGGGAGAGCCCCTCAGGACCTTTGATATCCTGATCGATGATACCGGATTGATGCAGCCAATTATAGCTGCTGGTGAGGTGATAGACCCCGAGGCCACGCTCGAATGGATGAGGCAGGAGGAAGAGATGGATGACGAGCTTGAAGCACTAGCGAAGGACCCCGAGTCGATGGATGAGGAAGAGGATGAACCCGAGGCCATGGAGCAGGACATAGAGGAGGACAGAGAGGTGGTAGAGCTAGGATCAGATGAGGAGGAGTTCGAGCCTTACTTTGACCCGGAGTTGGAGCCGGACTCCGAGGATGAGCGAACCCAAGCGATGGATTCGGAGGAGTCAGGGTCTAGTGAGGATGCCTCTGAGGAGTTGTCAGACGATTCCACCGAGTCGTCCGATCCTGACTGGGAGCCGTAGAGCCGTCTAGTGTCCTTAGCTAGTAGTGAGGGCCGCTACTTTTTGGACTGTAGCCCTCTCCCTAGTTTAGCCTGACCTTCCTAGCCACTTATTTTTTTTTGACCAGGTGGCTGCTGACTGTTTGTACCTTTTATTTGTACTTGTAAATATTGTGCAAAAAGGTTTTAATAGTAGTATAAATGTGTAATTATTTTCTATGTTGGTGTTTACCGTTTGGCTATCCTTGGCTCATACTGTAGTTGTCTAGGTTTGTTTGTTTTATGCTTCCGCTCGTGTTTGATCTCTGTATGGGTGTGGGTCAGCGACGCGTCCTGAGACGTCGCAGTCAATCGACCGAAGGTGAGATGCTTGCGCTTCGTGGGGTACGGGACGTGACATCCCCGTTTTGAATTGGTATCAGAGCAAGGTCAGCTCTGTCCAATTAGGTCGACGTCGGGAGTGATAAGGAGCGATGAGACCATGGGTAGCCAGTAGGGTGACCTCGTGTGCTACATGCATCTCCTGACAGCTTTGTGATTGTGTTTGAATTATGATTGTGTGACTCGTAAGTGTAGGTGCAGCAGGACCCGAGGTGAGTATATGAATCCCTTGGATGATGAGTTGGCTAGTTTCTATTAAGCCACATGCAGATTGCTTAATTGTTATTTGATACCTGCCTAGGACTTAGACTGGGATAGATTGGTTTAAGTCTTTAATTTCTTTGTGGAATTATAGTAGGTAGTTGTAGAACCGAGTAGCCAAGATGAGTAGCGAGGGGAGAGGTATAGGAAGAGTTCCCAGAAGGGGTGCAGGAAGAGGAATTCGAGGTGGAGGTCGTGCTCGAGCTGGAGCAGTGGAAAACCTTGGAGTTTATGTGGGAGTTGCAGTAGACTCCAGAGTTGATGTTAGACCGGTGGAAGATCCCCGTATGAAAGGAGTTCTATGGGTATTAGAAAGGATCGGGAATGTACTGGATAGGCAAGCTCTAGGGCGAGATAATGTGGCCACCCAGGCCGCTGAGACTGCAGCTGCTGCTGTCGTAAATGAGAATCAAGCTAATGTTGGACAGGCCCAGCCAGCGGGGTTAGACAGATGCCCCAATTAGTGGAACAATTCATTAAATTGAAGCCGCCCCAGTTCCATGATTGTGGTGACCCTGAGACTGCACCGAGATGGGTAGAATCGTTGGAGAAAACTTTTAAAGTTCTGGGGTGCACTGATGAAGAGAAAGTGATGCTAGCAGCTTATCAGTTACATGACGGTGCCAATGACTGGTGGAATGCCTTGGAAGGTAGAGTATTTCCTCTAGGAATGGCCCCGACTTGGGCTGTGTTTGTGGAGAATTTTTATGAAAAGTATTTCTCGGAAAATGGGCAAAAGAAGAAGTTGATGGAATTTATGCGCTTGCGTCAAGGACAAATGACCGTGGACCAGTATGAGGCAGAATTCGCAAGATTAGCTAAGTTTGCCCCAACCATGGTGGAGAACCCGAGAGATAGAGCTCGAAGATTCCAGGATAGACTAAAGCCAGATCTTCGGAGTCTAATTTTGTCTCATGATATCAAGGACTATGGGGAAATGCATAGGCGAGCTCAGATCATGGAACGAGATCAGCAGGAAAGAGCAGCCGCTTCGAGATCGCGATTTGCTCAAAATAGAGATAATCGCCGTTTGGGAAAAAGACCTGTGACTGGAAATAGGCGATTTGTTCCACCAGCCAGGCGAAATATCGGGAAACCGAGTCCTCAGTTGAATAGATATGGGGCATCCTTTAAGTGCGGAAGTCTAGAGCATCAGATTCGTATTTGCCCGTAGATGCAACCATCAGGGCCGTCCAGAGTACCGCCACCACGAGCTGGAAATCAAGCCGGACCTCCCCCACTGGCTAATCAGGGACGACAGCCAGCTCAAGGAAGGATTTATGCAATGGCGCGCAAGGAAGCTGAGAATGCGCCGGGCGTGGTCACAGGTACGATTTCCTTGTGTGATCATGCCGCGTATGCACTGTTTGATCCGGGGGCAACCCATTCGTTTGTTTCAGAGCAGTTTATTGAGTTAGTTGGTATAAAACCAGTACTGCTTGAGCATGTGCTTTGCGTGTCGACACCTATGAATGATAGGTTGCTAGTTTCTTTTGGATGTCCTAACTGTAAGATAATTATTGGAGGTAAGGAGGAGAGTATTGATTTGACAGTATTAGCCATGTTCGATTTTGATGTGATTATTGGGATGGACTGGTTAGTCCAACAGAACGCTGTAGTGGATTGCAGCAGTAGGACGATCCAATTTAATCCGGATGGATGCCCTAGTTTTGTATTTCAGGGAAACCGAGGAGGAATCTCAATCCCTTGGGTTTCTTCGCTTGAGGTGAGTAAGTTGTTGGACGAAGGGTGTGAAGGATATCTGGTGAATGTTGTGGATCCAACAGTTGAGGAACCTAAGTTGGAAGATATACCCGTAACAAGCAATTTTCCCGAGGTGTTTCCTCAGTAATTGCCGGGTTTGCCGCCTGAGCGAGAAGTGGAGTTTGTGATTGAATTGGCGCCAGGAACAGAGCCGATTTCGAAAGCGCCGTATAGGATGTCCTTATCAGAATTGAAAGAGTTAAAGGTTCAAATACAAGAACTACTGGACAAGGGCTTTATTCGCCCTAGTACGTCTCCATGAGGAGTGCCAGTTCTGTTCGTTAAAAAGAAAGATGGAACTCTGAGGTTGTGTATAGATTATCGGTAGCTGAACCAAGTAACAGTGAAGAATAAGTATCCACTGCTAAGGATTGATGATTTATTTGATCAACTGCAAGGAGCCTCAATGTTTTGCAAAATAGATTTGAGGACCGAATACCATCAGTTAAGAATTAGAAATGAGGATGTTCCGAAGACTGCTTTCGGAACTCGATACGGGCATTATGAATTTACGGTTTTGCCTTTTGGATTAACGAATGCCCCAGCCGCTTTCATGGATTTGATGAATCGGGTGTTCAAGGAATTCTTGGATCAGTTCGTGATAGTTTTTATTGACGATATACTAATGTACTCTAAGAGCCCCGAGGAACATGAGGTACACTTGGCTGAAGTGCTACGGACCCTGAGAGAACATGCATTGTATGCTAAATTCAGCAAATGTGAGTTTTGGCTCAGTAGAGTAGGATTTCTTGGACATATCGTTTCTGGGGATGGGATTTCTGTAGATCTAGCTAAGATTGAAGCAGTTACCAAGTGGCCTAGACCGACATCAGTGACCGAGATTCGAAGTTTTCTAGGATTAGCTGGTTATTATAGGCGATTCGTAGAAGGATTTTCGTCAATAGCCATGCCATTGATAAGGCTGTTTAAGAAAGAGGTGAAGTTTGAGTGGAATGACAAGTGTGAAAGGAGTTTTCAGGAATTAAAATACCGGTTAACGACTGCTCCTGTATTGACTATCCCGTCGGGCCCAGGAGGATTTGAGATTTATAGCGATGCTTCGCTAAGAGGATTGGGCTGTGTGCTGATGCAGTATGGAAAAGTGGTGGCTGATGCGTCGCGTCAGTTGAGACCGCATGAGATGAATTGTCCGACGCATGATTTGGAATTAGCTGCTATTGTGTTTGCACTTAAGATCTGGAGGCACTACTTGAGTGGAGAGAAGTTCCAGATTTATACTGATCATCAAAGTCTCAAATACCTATTTTCGCAAAAAGAGTTGAACATGAGGCAACGCCGATGGATGGAGCTTCTAAAGGATTATGATTGTGACATTCTGTATCATCCTAGGAAAGCCAATCGAGTGGCAGATGCCTTGAGTCAAAAGTCTAGTTTGACGCATCTAATGGTCAAGGAGTGGACGTTATTGGAAAGGCTCAGGGATTCAGAGTTTAAGTTGAAAATGAGTCAAGTATCGAATTTACTAGCCGCCTTGATGATTGAGCCAGAGATTCAGATCAAGATTAAGGAACTACAGTCTACGGATCAAGAAATCCAAAAGATTATTGAGATGGATGCAGCTAAGAGGAAACCGGACGTTCAAGTGTCCGAGGATGGAGTCCTGAAGTTTAGAGGGCGATTGTGTGTACCGGATGATGTGAAACTTATGGAAGAAATCTTATCGGAAGCCCATTGGAGCAATTACAGTATCCACCCGGGGAGTACGAAGATGTACTAGAATTTAAGACATCACTATTGGTGGAATGGGATGAAGGTAGATGTGGCCAGGCATGTAGCTAAGTGTTTGACGTGCCAATAAGTAAAGGCACAACGTTACAAGCCTGGAGGACTATTGAGACCATTAGAAATTCCAGAGTGGAAATGGGAACATATCACAATGAATTTCGTGACGGGACTGCCAAGAAGCCAGAGAGGACATGATTCAATTTGGGTAATAGTGGATAGACTGACTAAGTCAGCGCACTTCCTAGCTATGCGAAAGGACTTTGAATTGGAAAGATACACAGACTTGTATGTAAGGCAGATCGTGAGGTTGCATGGAGTACCGATAACGATCACTTCGGACCGTGATCCGAGATTTACGGCCAACTTTTGGAAAAGTTTGCAAACGGCCTTAGGAACGAAGTTACAGTTCAGTACGGCCTATCATCCGCAGACAGATGGCCAATCTAAAAGGACCATTCAAACCTTGAAGGATATGCTGAGAGCTTGTGTGATAGATTTCCAAGGTAAATGGAAGGAACAGTTACACTTGGTGGAGTTTGCTTATAATAATAGCTATCAACAGAGCATCCAAATGGCACCGTTTGAAGCCTTATATGGTAGGACGTGCAGGACGCCGGTGTGTTGGGATGAAGTGGGTGAACGAAGTATCACTGGTCCAGAATTGATCCAGCAGACAGTTGAGGCAGTTGAGATCATTCGGGACAGACTCAGAACAGCGCAGAGTCGCCAGAAAAGTTATGCCGATCGAAGACGACGACCTTTAGAGTTTCAGGTGGGAGATCATGTATTTCTCAAGGTGTCGCCTATGAAGGGATTATCTAGATTCGGTAAGAAGGGAAAACTGAGTCCTAGGTATGTCGGGCCATTTGAGATTTTGGAAAAGATTGGAGACATGGCTTACCGACTTGCCTTACCGCCCATTTTGTCCCAAGTACACAATATTTTCCACGTGTCGATGTTAAGAAAGTATAAACCAAACCCGACTCATGTCTTAAGGTACGAGGAGATAGAAGTGGACGATAAAATGTCGTACGTGAAAAAGACCAGTCAGCATTGAGGATAGAAAAGAGCGTGTGCTAAGGAACAAAATGATCCCGATGGTCAAAATTGTCTGGGAGCATCACGGAACAAAAGGTGCCACGTGAGAAAGCGAAGAAGTTATGAGACGTCAACACCCCCAGCTGTTTGAGTAGATCAGGGTATATTGCAAATTTCCAGGACGAAATTTTTGTAAGGGGGAAAGATTGTAACAGCCCAAATTTCGATGTAATTTTCGAGACCAATAAAACTGATATTATTTCGCATTTCATTTTAATAAGTCTCGCCCAGAGCTGATCACTTTCGGGATACTAACCAATAGGGTATGGCTAACTAGAAAATGGTACGTGGACTAGGGACCCTCTCGCGAAAGGGATACCGATCACGAGAGACACTGAGGAAATATTTTGGGCCAACGTGGGCCGATCTTAGGAAAGTATAATGGATTGGGTTTGGCCAAGGCCTACGATGTACAATTGGGACGCAGGTGATTCTGCAAGACCAAAAGTGCACGTGGTCAACCAGTCCTGAACTTGAACCTAATTATTGTGACCTCTGGAACTAATGATAATTTCTCATTCTCTCAATGATTGAGACCATCACGATACGGATAGCCCTAGATCGATACGCGTAACCTCTAAACAGCCGCCCGTTAGTAAGAGACCCTGAAATTGAAAGTTTAGCGAGTTTTGTTCACGGAACTGAGCCTGGATTTTGATGTCGATTTTCGAAGGCTTAAGAGACTATTTTTGGGAATCTGACGTCATATTACGCTGGCCACACACGTTTGGAGTTAGTATGAGTAAAAATTGGAATTTCGGTCCGGGGGTGAAAAATTATGATTTTGCCCCTCGGGACGCCAGCGTTACTTCTCAAGGCCAAATGAGATTATTTTTCGACGCCGATGCCATTTTTGAGTGGCCACGCATGCCAGAAGTCGTAATGGCCAAAAATTGGAATTTCGACCAAAAAAAATGGAAAATAATATTATTTTATTTTCGAAACTTTGCAGTCGATTTTCGAGGGTTTAAAAAGTGAATTTCGCGAATCCGACGCCATATTATATTGGCCACGCACATATGGAACGCGTATGTGCTAAAATTGGAATTTCGCCCCGGGACCGGAAAAATGACGGTTTTGCCTCTGGGCTAATTTTTGGTCCAAATTTTTGGGATATTTTTGGGATAATTACCAGAGGTTATCAGCTGCATTATTGGCACCAAAGACCTAATTGCCCCTCAATTATTTAAGCCTATCTCTTTAGAACCGTTAGATTAGGGGCGTTTTGGTCATTTTTCGCGGATCGGCGACACGTGGCACTTGTGGGCTGATATATTTGACCAACTTGGACTGTTTTTGTCTCTCTCCTCACCCTCCCTCATGGCCAGAACACCGCCAGCAGCCCCTCTCCAGCTTTCTCCCTCTCATTTCCTCTCTTGGTTGGCTTCGCCGGAGCACGCCACCGGCCACCGGAGCGCCGCCGCCGGCCGCCGTGCCCCGCCGTGGTTCACCTCGGTCCCTAGCCTCAGCCTCACCCGAGCCCTTTTTCTCTCTCTCTCTCTCTCTCTCTCTCTCTCTTTCTCCCTCTTTTTCTCTCTTTCTCGTCCAGCAAATAGGGCCGCGCGGAGCTTCGCTGGAGCTCCGATCACTGTTCCGTCACCACCCAGCTGTCCAGCACCGCCGTACGACGACGACCGTACCTGTCCATACAATGTCCGTACGGGGGGTACTGTTCACCGCCGTCTGTACGGTCACTGTTCACGCCGTCCATACGGACCGTCGCGCCAGCCACCGTTTTCCCCCTATCCGTATAGTGTCCGTACGGATTTACTATTCACCGTCGTCCGTACGGTCACTGTTCACGCCGTCCGTACGCCGTCACCGGGAATTCCGCTGCCGGTTTCACTATTCACCAGTGATCGGCTACCGTTCCCCGTCGCCGTGGTCCGGAAATTAAGTGAGTAAAATTTCTAAACCCGGATTAGGACTGATATTGCGTTTTTCTGGACTGGTTTAGGTATTGTCGTTACATTTTGGATTGGCTTTGGTAGTGTCAGTGTGTATTTGAGATTGGGTTGAGGATGGATTGGTACAAATTATTATCGAAAAAATTTAGTGGATTATTGAGAATTATTTGGGGAGATTAATTGGGTTGAATGACCAATTTAGGAGCCCATTGGAAAATTACCGAGTATATCCAGGTTGACTGATTGTATGTAATTTGTGCTCAATTGTGATTGATTGCGTACTACCATGTCGCATGTCCTGTGGCTGAATTATGTGGAGTGCGATTGGCCAATGATGGGTTTAAAATTAATTGTTAACTTGTGAATCGCACATTAGGCCACACGGTATTAATTGGGTCAATTGAATATGTGTTGTGATATTGAGTGATTTAATTTCATTGGTGCTCATGGTGCATTGCATCCCATAACAGGGACACGCATTATGTATGCCTAGAGTGAGGCATGTAGTGAAATTGTGCGAGAATGCGTGTCTGCCATGAGCATATGATTACCTAAAATTCCCTGAAGCGTTATATGCTGGGTTCAGATAATAATGAGTTGTGTGATCACCTAAGGACCTTCGGGTCGATACCGTCCTCATGCACTTTGAAGCAGGACGATGCCCGGTACGTCCGGAAGGCGACCATCCTCATGCACTTTGAAGCAGGCTCTGGTTCGCAAGGAGAACAGTATTGCGCCTCGTGCACTTTGAAGGAGGCTAGAGATACTGGGCCAGGTCGGTTGCTGCGCCTCGTGCACTTTGAAGCAGGTTAGACGCACCAGGCCGTGAAAAATTGATGACTCAAGTCGTAATAATAATGAATTGAGCAAGTGTGCCAGTATGGGCCAGTGGGCCGAAGAAATGTGCATGACATGTCGATGACATTTGCATGCATAAATATGCATTGACTAGCATGCGAGTGTGTGAGACTCGATGCATGAGTATGTGTTTGGCGCACATGTGACTGTGTGTGCCATGTATGTGCCGTGATTATTATATATTGAACTGTCTAACCTGCAGGTTCAGAGAATTGTTTGATTATTGTTGTATTGTGATTTAATATTAGTTTCCGGTTAGGAGATTACATGTTAGCCTAGCCTAGGTTTATGGGTTGAACTCACTGAGATTCATCTCACGGTTGTGTAAATCGAAACTTTTCAGACCCCCGACCGTAAAGATGGAGAAACCACCGCCTCTTTTTGGGATCCCTATGTAGATCCGACAGTATACTACTACCTACCCCTCAGGAAATGGGGAGGCTTTTGTGAGGTATCGATCCGAAGTAATTGTGAATATAGGCGAGTACTTTTACCAGAAATAAGAGTACGTGGCATGGTGCCACAGGGATGCTAATGGAAATGAGGGAGAGCCCCTCAGGACCTTTGATATCCCGATCGATGATACCGGATTGATGCAACCAATTATAGTTGCTGGTGAGGTGATAGACCCCGAGGCCACGCCCGAATGGATGAGGCAGGAGGAAGAGATGGATGACGAGCCTGAAGTACTAGCGGAAGACCCCGAGCCGATGGATGAGGAAGAGGATGAACTCGAGGCCATGGAGCAGGACATAGAGGAGGACGGAGAGGTGGCAGAGCTAGGATCAGATGAGGAGGAGTTCGAGCCTTACCTTGACCCAGAGTTGGAGCCGGACTCCGAGGATGAGCGAGCCCAGGCGGTGGATTCGGAGGAGTCAGGGTCTAGTGAGGACGCCTCCGAGGAGTTGTTAGACGATTCCATCGAGTCGTCCGATCCTGACTGGGAGCCATAGAGTCGTCCAGTGTCCTTAGCTAGTAGTGAGGGCTGCTACTTTTTGGATTGTAACCCTCTTCCCTAGTTTAGCCTGACCTCCCTTGCCACTTATCTTTTTTTGACCAAGTGGCTGCTGACTGTTTGTATCTTTTGTTTGTACTTATAAATATTGTACAAAAAGGTTTTAATAGTAGTATAAATGTGTATTTATTTTCTATGTTGGTGTTTACCATTTGGCTATCCTTGGCTCATATTGTAGTTGTTTGGGTTTGCTTATTTTATGCTTCCGCTCGTGTTTGATCTCTGTATGGGTGTGGGTCGGCGACGCGTCCTGAGACATCACAGTCAATCGACCAAAGGTGGAATGCTTGCGCTTTATGGGGTACGGGGCGTGACATCTTACGTGGTATGACTGATGTTTACGTGAACAATTTTTAATAATATTTTAATATTTTTTAAAATTTTTTATTTTTCCCTTTTTTTTCTTTTCAGCACCGTCTGTGCTATGTAAGACGGCCACACGTCCATGTCAGCGATTCAATCAAAATTAGTCGGATGGACTCAATTGACAAAAGTGAAAAGGTTTAGACTTAATTATCACAATTAAAAGGTTTATCACTGAATAATATGTTTAGGACTTTTTGGACAATTTTCCCCTTTTTATTATCTAAAAAAGAAATCCCCAACTTTTACTATGGTCTCAAATCTGCTTATGCATCCAAGAATCACCACTGATTTCTTTAAGATTATCAATATCAGGAAGTTACTGTTGTTTCGTATAAATGTGAGAGTGTTAATAAAAACATGGGTTTCGATAATGAACCTCTAATTGGCCCCGATGTTGATTATTTCAAATAAAATAATGAAGATTTTTGGATGTGTGGACTGATTTGAGACTAGATCGACACTTTGGGCTTTTCCAGACAAAAAAGTTGATGATTTTTTGGAGGATTAGGCCATGTCACTCTACCCATCACATGTTATTTTGTTTACTGCGTCGAGGAATGAGTAAACTCGAAATTCAGGGGACCCAACCGAGACGATCATAAACAATTTAGAGAGATCGAGGAGGATGAAGTCCACCCATTCGCGAGGCAGAAGGGTTTTACCTGTTCAAATGGTCTCACAGGTTGGTAGCATAGCAATGGTCAAAGTCCTACACGGTTGGTGGCCATTAGGAAAATGCGTGCATCACTTGTGCCCCCATTCACCTATTCACCAAACTTTAGACAGACCTATCCCACTAAAAATTAGCTCCAAATTAGAAAGAAAAATCATAAAATTAAAAAAAAATCGATCTTTTCAACCAAATAAAACTGGGTCTCAAAGCTACGTCACGAAAGCGTCACTCCTGCAAAGCAAACAAAAAGCACGTTATCATATAGCAGTTGAAGGCCAACAGGCGTGCGACCCTGCTTGGTAGAGAGATTTGGGGGGTGAAACCAAACGGAAATCACGTTATCAAATGGCAGTTGTAGCATCCGAACAGGAAAAAAAAACACAAATATATATTTATATAGATAATTATATAAACAGAGGTTGTAGTAGGTGAAGGCCGGATGGTGTCCTCTTCCATCATGACCGACGCTGCCTGTCGAGGTCATTGGTAGGTGAAGTCCTACGTGGCGCGACGTCGTTTGGCCGTTGTCTGAATATCACTGTTTTGTCCGAAGCCGAGTTCGTTTTTATTCGATCTAAGCAGAATCGCTACACGTCCCAAATGACGCATGCATGCGTCATATATCCACAATGGTATCTCGTCTCCAAATTTGGAAAGAAAAGCTCGATGAATTAGACTGGTTGAAATGTATTTAAATGTGGGTCCGATCGGGTCGATTCATTTTTATACGGTGACTGTTGGGTCTCGACGATATCTAAGGATTGAAAGTGAGCGTGTAGACAATGATCGAGCTTATTGTTTCTCGAGCTTAAACAGAAAATGGAACCGTCAAGATTGTCGGGCCAATGGGTATTTCAACACCGCTTCGTACGCGCGAGCCGGATTAGATCGGAAGTAACACGACCATAATTTGAAGAGGGCAGGACCCGATTCTGATATCATATTCGAATGTCCAGCTCGGTCGGGGCGACGTGGGATTAACGTCCGATTGGGTGGGAGGGAGGGAGGGCCGGGCTTCGGTAGGTGAAATCCGACGTGGCACAGCATTGCTGGCCAAAGTCAAAACGTGACATGCACTAAATAATTCCAAAAGGGCAAAAAAAAAAAAGAAAAGAAAAAGAAAAGAAAACAAGGGAAAAAAATGGTCTTTCTTTTTTCCCACCAAATGTCCCTCACCAACCTCCGATGGCGCCCTCCTTTCCTTCCCACAGTCGCGCGGGGTGGTAGGTGATGCCCCGAGACCCCACCGAGTATTCTCTCCCCGTCCCTCCAATCACGGCGCGCCACCTACGCACCCCGTACGAACAGGGACGCCAGAGGTCAAGTTTTGCGCGACGCGTGGCGGCACCCCATTGGCCAGGCCCCGGGTACCTTCTCCCGAGACTCGAAAAGACCGAACTGCCCCTGGCGAGCGTGGGGGGGTGGGGTTGCGGGACTCCTCCCTCCACCAGCTCCCTCCTAACCCCGCACCGACTCGTGTATATTACCCGCGGCCCGAGACTCAAACCAAACCTCAGGGAAGGTACAGGCGCCACCACCACCAAACGCTCACCTTCTCACCTTCTAATCTCTCCCTCCCTCCCTCTACCCCTCTCTCTCTCTTTCCGATCATCGTCCTCCGCCGCCCTCCGCCGCCCTCCGCCGCCGCGACAATGGAGGCCAAGCCGCTGGACCAGCCCCGCGAGTTCGTCTTCCGCTCGAAGCTCCCCGACATCCACATCCCCGGCGACCTCACCCTCCACGCCTACTGCTTCCAGCACCTCCCCGAGTTCGCCGACCGCCCCTGCGTCATCGACGGGGCCACCGGCCGCGCCTACACCTACGCCGAGGTCGAGCTCGCGTCCCGCCGGGTCGCCGCGGGGCTGGACGGGCTCGGCGTCGGCAAGGGGGACGTGATCATGCTGCTCCTCCAGAACTCCCCCGAGTTCGTGTTCGCGTTCCTCGGCGCGTCCTGCCGGGGCGCCGTCAGCACGACCGCGAACCCGTTCTACACCCCCGCGGAGATCGCCAAGCAGGCGTCGGCATCCCGGGCCAAGGTGGTGGTCACGCAGGCCGCGTACGCCGAGAAGGTGAGGCCGTTCGCGGAGGAGAACGGGGTCAAGATCGTGTGCATCGACGCCGCGCTGGAGGGCTGCCTGCACTTCTCGGAGTTGATGAGGGCGGACGAGAACGCCGCCCCCGCGGTGGAGATCAGCCCCGACGACGTCCTGGCGCTGCCCTACTCGTCGGGCACGACGGGGCTCCCCAAGGGGGTGATGCTCACGCACCGGGGCCAGGTGACCAGCGTGGCGCAGCAAGTTGACGGGGACAACCCGAACCTGTACTTCCACAAGGAGGACGTGATCCTGTGCACGCTCCCCTTGTTCCACATATACTGCCTCAACTCGGTGATGTTCTGCGCGCTCCGCGTCGGCGCGGCGATCCTGATCATGCAGAAGTTCGAGATCGTGGCGCTGCTGGAGCTCGTGCAGCGGTACCGGGTGACGATCCTGCCCATCGTCCCGCCGATCGTGCTGGCGATCGCGAAGAGCGCCGAGGTGGACCGGTACGACCTGTCGTCTGTCCGGACGGTCATGTCGGGCGCGGCCCCGATGGGGAAGGAGCTCGAGGACACCGTGCGAGCCAAGCTGCCGAATGCCACGCTCGGACAGGTGAAGATCCGCTCTTCCTCTTTGCTTTTAATACTCCCGACATATTACAACAGTTATGATTTATAAATGCGCGGTACGATAGCATCGTCGAACGGCGGATGAAATTGGATTTGGCACCGTAATTATCGGCCAAAATCACGCGACGTGAATAGGAAGTCTCATTTCTGAACTGGGCAGACGATCGAAATACTTCAGCACCCGGTAAAGACGTGGGCTTCTAGAATTTTTTGTAGTGTAGTTACTCAAAATGAGACAAGAAGGTAGATCCCGATTCTTCTTTTAATTACGTGTAAGGTATATTTTTTCATCGACTGGGACAATGTTGTGACAGGGGAGGGACGCAACTTGGTCAGAGCGGTGACAAGTGTGTATGACCGTGTTGTTTAGGCTTTAGGAGTTAAAGACTTTCTTGTGGTTTTATGCTTATCCTCTCTTGGGTAGGACCCGTTTTGACATAAGAAGACGTTTTTGCCCTAGTTGGGTGGGAAAATTTCTGCATTAAAGAGAGCCGGCTGCAATAATTTGGCTCGCATACAACTTTTTTCCGGGTATCGTCCGCATCTATGTGATAGGCACGGCGGATCACGGGCACATCATATTCGATCCCGCCATGGACGCACGAATCCGAAACGGGATTTAGATCTATCCCTAGCGCGATTCGAGGTTCAAAGAGGCAAACTCCATAATGTCCACAAGTTAGGCGATCCACTTGTTCCAAGGTAGGAGGGGAAAGAAAATTAAGTGCCACTAAAGTCCCCACCACTAATTAGATCTTTAAATGGGTAGTCCAGTGATGGCCCCTTTAGTCACTTTTGGATTCAAAGCAGTGACATCCCCCACCTTAATTTTGGGTCAACCCTAGCTTTGTCTTCCCCCCCCCCACCCCCACCCCCCCCTATTGCCAATTCAAGCAAATCTCCAAATGCAAGGGCAGAGATGAGCAGTGGAAAGTAACAAGGAGAGGGAAATAAATGGGACAGTTACTGCTCATTGATCACATACCAAATAAATCGGTCCATCCCCATCGTTTACCCTATTAATTACCATTCGGAAACTGCTCATTGTCGTTTTTTACATCGCTTATGAAAATGACTCGGTAGACGGAAACTAATAATGGAATGTTTATCATACATTATCATCTAAACTCTGTTTGCGTACTCTTATTTCCTACGCCAACTATGCATAGAATGAAAACTTTATGAGTCTTATTAGTTTTTTTTTCTAATTCTGTGATATGCGAAAAATGCGCAGGGATACGGGATGACGGAGGCAGGCCCAGTGCTGGCGATGTGCCTGGCGTTCGCGAAGGAGCCATTCGAGATCAAGTCGGGCGCGTGCGGGACCGTCGTGAGGAACGCCGAGATGAAGATCGTCGACCCGGAGACCGGCACTTCGCTCCCCCGGAACCAGGCCGGCGAGATTTGCATCAGGGGCCACCAGATCATGAAAGGTACGCATCACCACCACCGCCCACCATTTCCATATACCAAGTTTCTTTCCCTCCTTTCTTGATGGTCTCGTTGATAAAGGAATATAAAAAATGGATGAGTGGTTCGATTCTCAAGTTGACGGGTCTCGTGGGCGACAATGACTTCCTTAGGTCCTTCTTGCAAGATTTCTTCGTGTTTAATCATTTTTAACAATCGGGTCTGTGACTTCATGATGCGTAAGGTTTTTTGGTCTTTACCAAGAAATTATCTCCTTAGATATGACTAATCCAACTAGACCTTTCCTTATCTAGGTTCAAATGGCCACAGTCGAGCATAATCTCTTAAAGAGCACCACATATTAGGATCACATAGTCGCGCGTTTCGATAATTACCCGGAAATTAGAGGATAGTCATATTCACCGAGGTCGATTGAGTGCTTGAGCAATCTTCCGATCCCCTATTGAAAGAGTCATTTCATGAGTAGTTTGATAGCAAAATGGTGATATTGAAAGGGTTTCAAGGACATCGAGAAGCGGCTGAAAATTCCGGCCAATAATTTCTTCTAATATATTTAATAATTGCTCTTGTAAATTTTTTTTTAATTTCCCCTACCATTGCAAAATTTGACTTTTCGGAAAAAAAAAACGCGAATAATGGATCAGCTTGACTTGTGGCAAAAGGGGGTTGGTGGGAGAGAGGATAAAGAGGGGACTAAAAAGTCCTTTTCTCTTTTGAAACCAAAGAAATTGACTTCGTAATGATGATCATCTAGAAGCCTAAAGCCACAAAGTAAAGATGTTTCAAGCGACCATCCAAATCTCAATTAACGTTTTGTTTATTGCATCACAAGGCGGATTAAAAAATTGCCGGAATTTATGATTTGCCTAGTGATGTAAGAAAATGTTATTGACGATTGATTTAAAATCAATTTGTCATGTTGGACCCACTTTTTTCTTTTCTATATCCACTAGTTAATTAGTATATAACTCAAAACAAGAAGCAATTAGTAAAGATTCGTTTTGGATATCCTTTTCAAGTGGGTATTTATCCAGCGAGACACACAGGAAGTCATTGCATTTCTATTCATAAATAGCAACATAATTGGATTATAGAAGCATGGAAAGACACTCATCGTCATTGATTGCAATAATTTCATAGATTTTGCATCACATGAGGGCATTGGAGAGTGACTTAATCTCATATAATTTTGTACTTTCTTATTTAGTTGCATGATTTTGGTAATATTCCTCTGATTTTAACTCATGTTGTCATCATGATGTATGACCAAAAGGCTGCTCAACGATATATAACCTAAGGAATCTTGGTTTAAATTGCTTAATCTTGGTAATAAAAATGCCCCACAACATTTAATTCATGAAAAAAAGAGTATTGGGTATACTTAGATTTAACCCAAGATCACCGGATGCATTATATATTCAATAAACCACGAAGAATTATATAATTATTTTTATCATGAGCACATTTACAAAAACAACCTCGCCAACGTCGAAACACTAACGTGAAGAATCATTGGCGTTAGAAAAGCGTGGGGCCTTGTTGGGTCGCCTGTGAATGATTTTTGGCACGTGCTTTTATAGCCTTGTCATTGTTGACAATGTTTCGTGGTCCGACGTCGTTTTGATTTTCTGTCTTCAGGTTATCTGAACGACCTCGAGGCGACCGCGAGAACCATAGACAAAGAAGGGTGGCTGCACACCGGCGACATCGGCTACATCGACGACGACGATGAGCTCTTCATCGTCGACCGGCTGAAGGAGCTCATCAAGTACAAGGGCTTCCAAGTTGCTCCGGCTGAGCTAGAGGCAATGTTGATTGCACACTCAAATATTTCAGATGCTGCCGTCGTTTCGTAAGTGTCGTACGCTCAACCACATGGTGTCCAATATTTTTGCAAGTTTAGTACAAAATTTTCGGGATGTAAACATATATATATATATATATATATATATATATTTCTTGTAAAATTTATATTTTCTTTTTGGGAATTATCAGGATGAAGGATGAGGCTGCCGGTGAGGTTCCTGTGGCATTCGTGGTGAAATCCAATGGTTCCATAATCACTGAAGACGAAATCAAGCAATACATCTCAAAGCAGGTACATCAGATTTCTCTTTAGAAGTATCGATACTTTCACTAATTGAATTTTATTTTTGGTGAAGTTATAGAAATGTCTCTTCAATTAAGACATTCACATGGGACTAAGTTAGAAATTGTCTGACTATACAAATTTTTTTTTGGTCGATTTTTGACTGACTATATTCAAAAATATGTTTTTTGGAATAATGTTCACTTGCATAGATGTTAGGGCACGATGAGGTTAGTTGCTTATCGGTCAGCACTAGGTTTGATGGGACCAAATATTCATGGGTGGAAAGTTAGGTAGTCCCCCTATTTTAAATCATGATTTGCCATAAAGAAAATGCACTTTTTGAATTATTGTGGACCGTCCAAAAATTAAATACCCTGCCAACTATAATGTGTCTAGAGGGGTGGTGCATTAGATGTTGACTATTTGCCAATTGTGTAGGTTCTCCAAAGCTGTCCACCAACCACCTTTCATCTAATATTCCATTTGTTACATTGATCTGTCTCCAACATGAAGGGTTGACTAATTAATGATTATAAAGTTCTAATTCCTTCTAAACACATGAAGGCTCTAAACGAAGAAATAAACAAGTATTTCAATTTTTAGGGTTTTGGAGCTTGTATTTAAAATGATTAAAATTGTTCAGTACAGTTCAAGCTGATATTTAAGTATGCTGTACCGTAGCTACGTTTGCATTTGCATTCCACAATACATGTTAAAATCGGGTGGAACAGTTTCGAATATCTAGCGGCCTGTTACGGCTAGGAATCATTTTATCTGATACCTTAAAAAAGCCTATTTTAACCGTTGTAAATGTTACAATGAATTTGTACGAAATATTGTCCCGATGAAATTTTGAAGTGTTAAGAGTGAAGACATGATGTTTATTGCTTTTTGGCAGGTCGTATTTTACAAGAGAATCAATCGGGTTTTCTTCACGGACGCAATTCCGAAGGCCCCCTCCGGCAAAATCTTGAGGAAGGACCTAAGAGCAAAGTTGGCCTCTGGTGTTTATAATTAATTTCTCACCACCTTTTTCTTTTTTCGACCATGCCCTTGTACTTTGCTTAAAGACCCGTGGTAGGTGAAATGAATGGAACCTCTTAGGAGGGGCCAAAAATGGAAGGGGGGAAAGAAATATGGAAATGATTTGATTTTTCATGATATTGTAATGTATTTATTGTTTCAAGTCCGGATTAGACAAATGCTTGAAGCTCTCTTTTGGTTTTTTTTTTCGGTGATGTATATTAATTGCGGACATCACAATATAGTGTACAACGTGCTTTGAGCTTGATGAATTACAAGATTGGAAGAACTTCGAAAACATGAATGTATCGATGTTGAGTTTCCTGGTTTTGGATTAATTGTGGTGTCGACCCAAAGTTAGTCTCTTTTTTCAATATTTCTCCTATTATAAAAGTTTTCATGTGGAACCATTACTGGTGAAGCGTAGATAATTGAAGAAACTAGAGGAAAAAAACTTTGTCAAAAGATGATGGAAAATGTATCGACTAAGTTCACGAGTTGGATATAAGGGGACTCAAATTATCTTTGGACGAAGAGCTAAGCAGCCTTTATCGGCCCAACGAACCAAAGACAAAAATCATTTGGGCCACCAAAATTTGGAATTTAATGAATTAGGCCACAAAGATAACGAGGGCCTCTAATTTGCATTGATATGGGTGGTGGAGTGAGCTAGTATATATAAAAACGAAATCAATTCTACTAGGTCCAAATAAAGAAATCCTTAGGATTTGAAATTGATCATGCTTCTTCTGAGCTACACGGGCTCAAACTCAACCGGCAAATTAGGCTTGACTCATTTCTTTCAGGCTCTTTTTATTTCATGAAAAATATTTTCCAGTAAGTTCTTTTCTAGAAAAATGTCAATAATTTTCGGTGTTTGGCTGAAATCTAAAAAAGAACCACAAAATATTTTCCGTTGTTTGAAAAGGTCATGGGCACTAGGTTTCCGGGCTTCAGTTTCAATGAATTGGGGCTCTTGAGCCTGGGGATCTAGGCACGGGTCCTGAGATCCAAGCGTAGTCTTGATGGACCTAGACTCGGGCGCCGGAGACCTAGACCTGGGCCCAACCTTGATGGACTCGAGCCTAGTCTTGTGGACCCGAGTGCAAGTGTTGGGGACCCAAGCATGGGCATTGGGGTCCTAGGCCTCAACCTCGATGGACCCAGACTCGAGCGTGAGGGATTCGGGCACCAGGGACCGGGCATTGCCTTTGTGGACGTGGGCCTGGGCGCGGGGAATTGAGCATGAATATCAGGGTCCTGCGCTAGGCCTTTGTGGACATGACTTGGTGCCAGGGCATTAAGCATGGGCACTAAGGCCTCGAGCTTGGCCTCGATGGACCTAGGCTTAGGCACTAGAGACTCGGGCACCTACACTGAGGTCTTGGGTCCAGCCTCATGGACTTGGGCACGAGCACTAGAGACTCGGGTTTGGGTGCTAGGGATCTGGTCATGGGCGCAGGGGCTCAGGCACGGGCACCGAGGTTGGGGGCCTGGCTCATGGATCCAAGCTTGGGCAATGAGGTCCTAGGAATGATTGTTAGAATTTTCGTGTTTAAGTGCAGAATTTCTTATCCAATCGCCAATATCTAGTCAAAATTTAGAAAATGATTTCAATTTTTTAAAGAGCATATCATTTTTCTGAATTTTAAGAATAGGTTTTTCATTGACCAAGAAAACATTTTCCGTTAACTCATTTTCCTAAGCGAAGCAAATGCCGGAAAATAAAGAAAATATTTTTCCAGAAAATGTTTTTCGTGAAATAAACTGAGGCTAAGTTAAAGTTTTGTGGTTACCGTGGCAAGGAAAGCTTGACGTCCCAAAGTAGTTGGACCTGATAGCTCCCAAACCAAATTGATGTAACTTTCATTACCCCGTCACGTGAATAATTGGCAATTGGCCTACCATAAGATGGCTTCCAAGTGAATTTGTATATTTTCTCAAGAAACTTCATTTTAATTTTGACCTCCAATTTCATTAATATTATATCTGGTTCACATTATAACAACTCGACATGTTCCACGTGGGTCCAAGTCTTTAAAAGATTTACTGTAGTAACCATGTGATATGGTAGCTATTGGGCGTCCTTACTTGTGAATAACATCAAAAGTCTTGCAGATCTGATATGCGACTTAAGGTGTGTTGCGCCGCGCTTTTTTGGGACTTTCGGGATTTACGCGCTAAGGAGGTATTTCCATATAAGGATCTCTCCCAGACCATACCTCACGTGACAGCGGATGGTAATTTCCTATTTGATCTATGTTTTCGATTTTGGAGTCACCACTAGTCATTATTGGTAGGTTGACTAGAAATCTAATCGGGGTATGGGAGAAATATCACGATTTTACGAACTAAAAATTCTAAGTACGGGGACTTGATTATGCTAATGATCCCAAATTGAGATCCCTAACACCCTTTCGGTACCTAAAAACGATACGATGTCTAACATGTCACACAAGTTTCTGAGGCTTACCCACTAATTTTATCCATTCTAATTGCAGGGAAAAATCAATCAAGAATTAAACGCGCAATCAAAGCCAATCAAACCAAACAATCCTAAATTGTCTCTAAAAATGAAATCCAATCAAAACATCCAAACCCTAATGAAGCCCTAAAGGTTTGTTAATTTCATGATTTGTGTCTTTTTAGGGTTTTAGGGTTTTTTAGGGGTTATAACCCCTGAATTTAAAATTTTCTAAAAATACCACTTGGGCACTTCCAAAAATTCAAATTTCACTTTCTAAGGTTGGTCATAGTATTTTTGAACCATTCTGTGAATTTTTGAAATTTTTTTTTTGAAAATTGAATTTCTGATAATTTCATTAACCGAGAATTGATTTTTATGATTTTCTAAAAATTTTTATGAGTTTTCGAATTTTCTAATTTTTTATAGGTTTTCTGAATTTTTCACATTTTTATTTGTATTTTCTGGAATTTCTTGATTTTTCTGAATTTTCTAAAAAAAATTCTGAAATTTTCTAATTTTTGAAATTTTTATGAACTTTTTCGAATTTCTGAAGATTTTTTTTATTTTTTTCTGATTTTTTTATATTTTTTTAATTTTCTATTTTTTTAGAATTTTATTATTTTTTTAATTTTTTATTATTTTCCAACCAAGAAACAAATCGGACTGGTCTGGTTCAAACCGGTTGGGCTTGGCCAAATCGGGTCTCGCCGACACCGGTTGCCGGTCGTCTTCTCCGGCGGGCACGACGCTGAAACAACGCCATTTCGCCCCCCTGTTCATTGGGGCATTTCGCCGAACAGGTGGTAGGTGCAATTCCAAGTCTCATGTGTTCGAGGTCGTCTATTCGGATTGAACTCTGACAAGCTTTCGATGACCTTTTGATCATCATTTTGAGTTATACTCCAACCCTGCATCATCTACTTATTATCTAGCCTTCTAAGTTCGTCACCGGAGCACCGCCGGCTAGCAAAAACTGGATTGAAAATCCTTAACTTGCAACCTATTCTAACATAGCTATCCAAGCTCTTAAATCACAACACAGAATGCCCTAGCCATTTAAATCAGTCAAAATAAGTTCCAAATCATCAATAAAAGTCAAGAAACACTAACTTGGGATGGCCTGTGGCCACGGCAATGCTCCGGTGAGGATCTCGGAACTCCGGTGAAGGGTTTCAATAGTGGATTGATTTGGTTTATGCATATTTTCAATCAAAAATGCAAACAAACAACACGAATGTGATGAGAAACGTATTCTAAACATCTAGGAATTCAAAATCTCAAGGAAGATTGCACGATCAACAAAGTTGAGTTCAATCATGTTTTCTGGAATTTATGCTAAACTGTGAGTGCAGATGATCTTTATCTGTTTTGTTTGATGATTAAATAATATTTCTAGGTTGATTGGCGTCTTCAAATATGTTTCCTGACACTTGTACTTTGAACTGATGATCTCATATTAGCTTGAACACCTCTGGATGTGCTGGCCAGGCTGAAGTTTCAGGCTATGGTGATCAATTGCTCGTTGGTCGTCTCAGGTGAAGAGGTTCACCACTTGAGCCGATTTGTCGGTGCTTTCGGCTGGAAAAGTGCCGATCGCTCGGTTCAGGGAGCCTCAATTCATGTCGTTCGCTCTCTCTCCCCTTCTTGCGATCGTCCTCTCTCTGTCTCTCTGTGGCATTTCGTCGAATACCTTCCCACTTTGCGATAAGTTTTTCTCGTTTTTTCTTGATCAATTTTCCCGCCCAAAGATCGTTACCACCGACTTAGAATCGGTTGTAACGATTTTCTGGCGCCAGCTGGCCAAGTCGATTTGCACGTGCTAGATTGATCGGGGAAGATTCACAAAGTCATGGGTTTGAGTTAGAATTTTCTGGGTTTTATCACATTTTGGGGCCAACCGGGTGAAGAAGAAGGGTAGTCGGGTCCGGTCGGGTCAACCCGATCGACCCGGCAGGCCCGATTTTGACCAAAAATTCAAATTAAGCCTGATTTTGATCAAATTTTCTAAATTAAATCTCAAAATTGAATTCCTCATAATATTCTAAACCCAAATATGTGTTTTTCCCAAATTTTTGACAAAATCATGTCCTAGATTTTTAACTTTTTGTAATAGGGTTATTGGGATTTTGTTCAATTTGATGTCCTAATGACCTGATTAGGCAAAATTAATACCAAAATTGAATTACCCACATCAGATTAACCCTAGAAATGATGGTCTCATGGTTCAACAATTTCGAATTGAACATGATTCCCAATTTGGGTTCAAAATTCCTAATTTTCAATTGAATTTTGGGGTTTTTCTGATTTCTTTGTTAAATTGTGCAATTTGACTGACTATTGTGTAATTCAAGGTCCCAGAATAATTTTTTATGAAGACACTATGACTTAAAAATGACTAGAAAAAATTTAATTGCATTTTTTGTTCAATTCGGGTTTGATTTTGCCCAATTTTGGGAAAGACACATTCCCGATTGAGATTTTTCAAAATTGATGATGTACTAATGAAATTGAACTTAAAATAAGACTAATGACTATTTTTATGGAATTTTCTAATTCCATTTGCTATTTTTCTTGATTTTCTCACTCATTTTGACTAAAAGAAATTAAATAAAAATGCAGAAAAATGCTAAAAAATTATTTTTGGTCTAGAAATAGGTTTCTAGGCTTGGCCAAGATTCCTAATCCTAATTTTGAGATTTTTGAAAATATAACAAAAAATGAGTTAAAAATCAAGTGTCAACAAAGTGTCACAAATTCCCACACTCAAACGATGTCCTCAAATTCAACCAAAAAAAAAAAAAAACAATGTCCTCAACAGTTTTAACCTTTGCCGTTTAGCAAAACTCTACCTATTGAATACGTGGTTTGGTTCATTCGTGCACCCTCTACTATCCTAGAAACTTGCTAGGAGCTTATCCTTATCTCAGCCCTCTCAACTCAAAGATCATTCCTTGCCATTCTCCCATCGCATATGGGCCAAGACTGTCCATGAAGTGCATGTCCGTTAGAAAGGATCCTGCTCTGTACAATTTATAATGACTCTACTCGTTTCACGTGGCCAAATCTCCCAAAAAAACTACTTTGAGTAAAGGTTGTGATCATTAAGGAGGGATGGTTTCTTATGAATCAATAAATAGGACCTAAACCTGATCGTTGCTATTACATATCACGCACAACGTCCATATGCGAAAGTCAGTTCCTAGGTAAGCAATGAATTGGGTCGATTGTGAATAAAAATTCTACTCATATATTGATTAAAAAAAAATAAAGTGCAAGCGATGTACATGAAGAACGCTACCAATTTATGAAGGTTTGAGTAGTTGAACTACCTTAAAATGCTTTGTAATGACACCTTTTGCAAGACGATATAATTTATTTGTTTGAGATGGACCACCCTAAAAATAAGAAAAACAAATTACATGGTCAGCACTTTACGCAAACAGATTTGGATATATGAACTTTAACCTATGTTGAGCGTATATAGATATTCTTATATGTCACTATTTTTTTTTGTTGGGCATATATATGTGGTCACTTGTGTAATCATAGGAATGTTGTCACATACGTCATTTCTATCAAATTTCGGACCTATATATACCATAGGCATGTTGTCACATATGTCATTTCTATCAAATTTGTGTTGGACCTGTGTGTGTGTGTGTGTATACATAAATAGAAAAAGGAAAAAAATTGTAAAGTTAATCATACAAAAAGTGGTATGAAAATTTGAACTTAAAATTTAGTTACAATAAAAAAAAGATAGAAAAATTAGAAAAGAAGGATTACTATTAGCATACTTGAGAATTTAATTTAATTTTTACTTTAGAGAATTTGGATACTGTCATATTATTTAAATACAATTTTTGTTCAATTTTTCAATGGCTAATCTAAAACTCAAAAAGCGGCATGGAAATTTGAACTTAAAATTTACTAGCAACCTTAATATGATAGAAAAATTAGAAAAGAAGAGTTACTATTAGCATACTTGAAAATTCAATTTAATTTTTATTATAGAGAATGTGGATACTGTCATATTATTTAAATGCAATTCTCCTTTAATTTTTCAATGGCTTTTATTTTAAAATCAAGTGGATTTGTTTATTCATTTCAATGTAAATCATCAACTATTTTATTTTTTATTACCATATATCCTTTACTTTGTTATGCTTCACTTTATTTTCGGATTGAGTGGATTTCTTCATCCAGTAAAATTTTCTCGTAAAATATAATATATTTCGTTTTACTTTAAGTTCAATTTATTTGAGTGATCTTACTATCATAAGTTAACATCAAAATAATAAGCATTTTCAAAATTAAAAAAAAAGTTTCAAATTGGGTAATTTCCCTATCAAGAGAATCTATTCAATTTTTTTTATAGAAGAGACAAAAGTTGGCGAATAACATACCAAGAAGTTAAATTTTATTGTTCGAATGTAGAAGATGTGGCAAAAAAATGCCATGTATCTTGTCATGCGACATCACATAGGCAAAGCGAAGTGCTACATGATGAGTCCATGAATAATCATTCTCTCAGTTTCGGCATTTACTATATATAATATAGATACGAAAAAAAGAACAAAAATTAGTCCTACACTACTTTTATTGTGCTCTATCTGTGCAACCATCGACGACTCATCTTTGACAAGGTTAGTAAGTGGCACTCACCGGTGGTGACACCCAGTGGCACTTGTTAAGATGATATAGACTATATGAGGACACTTGTGCAACATATTTAATAAGAAAAGTTCTAATTTGTTAGGAAAATCCTTTATGTTGTTTTAAAGATGACAACATAATCAGAGGTTACTAATGCGTGTATTAATTGAGTAGAATTGGGTAGAGATGCACAACCCAATACGCAAATAGTGTCCTAACAAGATTGTCTAAAGGCTAGGTAAGCTCTACCTCTATCAAGTGTGAACAAGGTATTGGACATTGAGGTGTCTACAAGGTAGATGGACCCGAGTAGAAGGTGAACAAGCATAAAATGACGAGTTCAATAAAACTTGGAAGGATCGTGAAAAAGTGTATAATTGGGTAGAGCCAATGTTGTGCTCGGAAGGACAAGAAGATAGAAACCCGAGTGAAATTGATATGATGAGTACTTTGCCGCTATTGAAGGCATCATTAGTATAAAGTGGAAAGACGGCTAGAAGTTGGATGAACCTTGATAAAGGGTGAGCAAGTCGGGAAAAATGGGGAGTTCGTGAGGATCTGAAGGTACCATGATAAGGTAATTAGCTAATTGAAGTCTTCATCACTAATATACTTAGGAAGGCCAATGGATCACAATTCGTAAGTCAAATTCTAGCAGGCAGCTTTGATAGACTCGTTGGATTGCTGATAAAGGTAGCTCCCTATATCGACTGTGCTAGAAATGTTTATCACGTGGCTAAGAAGACCCATATAGTCTTTTTACTTAATCTGTAGGTCAAAAGGGTTTAAGATGTGACACCCTGGATTTAACTCATTTAAGGTATTATTCGCTTTGATCAATTTCATATCGAGCTTCACGGTCTTGTCCTTTGGCGTATAGGCAAGCACTTTCACAGAATGTCACCCATCTTGATAGTGCTCTAGCCTGGGCTCGCTTAACTTTCGAATTCCAAAACAAAGCTTGCCATTACGTCAAAATGCGCCTTCATGAGTTAATTCCAGTTTTTACATATATATTTCAGGATCACTCTCCCCCTAGTTGATACACAGTTCGATTCATTCTTGCCCCCTTTGCCATCCTAGAAGTTTGCCGGGAGCCGCTCTTTGTCCAAGCCTTCTGGCTCTGGCGACCATTCCTCGCCCTCATCGGACTTGGTCGTACAAGCCCACCAGCTTCCACATGGTTTGTCCCCGAACCAGACACCTACTAGAGGGGGTCTTGCTCTGATACCATATTGTGACACCCTAGATTTAACTCACTCGAGGTATTGTTCGCTTTGGCCCTTCTCATACCGAGCCTCATGGTTTTGTCTTTTGGTATACAGGTAGGTACTTTCCCAGAAGGTCACCCATCTTGGTAGTACTTTAACCTGAGCTCGCTTAACTTTGGAGTTCCAAAGCAAAGCTTGTTGTTACGTCAAAAGGCACTTTCGTGAGTTAATTTCAATTTTTACATATATATTTTAGGATCGCTCTCCTCCTAGTCGTTGCACAGTTCGGTTCATTCTTGCCTCCTTTGCCATCCTAGAAGCTTGCCAAGAGCTTCTTCTTGTCGCCCTCTGGCCACGATGACCACTCCCTGGCCTCGTCGGACTGGGTCGTTACATAAGAGCTAGTTTCTTGGCTTGGAATTTTGGAAAGAAGAACCAGAGATGAAAAAAATCATATCTTTCCTATTTTATTCACTCAATCAAAGGAATGAACAATTATAATGTATAGCTGACTCTGTTTTGGGAAACCTCACGATTACTAAAATGATTTGATTGTATGGGCGATCAGATCTCACGGTGATTGTGTCTATCAATTTCAATGGCTAATTGTTCTTCTTAAAGATCCCCCAACGGCTAGTTTGGAGATTGAAGACTATATAAGAGAATCAATACCCGCCAAAGGGAATAAGGGAAAAGCAAGAAAGCTACAAACACTGATAAGTCACATTCTCTCTTCTTGCGGCGTTCATGCTTACATCTATTTTTATCATGCTCTTTTGAGAGTTCTTGTTGCTTGTTGTAATATTTGATTTGAGGAGTATACAATTGTACTAGTAGTGCTTGATTATTGATATTGAGATCTATCAGCTCCGGGTAGAAGCGACACTTACTACATTGTAACTACTCAAGAGATTATTAGTGGATTTCAGCTTTGTTGGTGGCTGTTAGTCTAGGAAAGTGGACGTAGATTTGGTGTAAGCTGAATCACTATAAGATTTGTGTGCAACATCTTCTATCTCTTTACTTATTTCCATATTTATTTGGTAGAAGTGTCTTACATATAATATTATCAAACTATCCCCGCATCTATCAAAACTTAACTTGAGTTATTCCGCAAAAAGTGTTAAGTTTTGTAAATCAACCTATTCAACCCCCTTTAAGTTGTATTATTAGCCTAAAAAATTGGTATTAGAGTAGGTTGCTCATTATTTTGAAGTGTTATATTTTAATAGCTTATAAAGATCTTTTATGACTAATAATATTGGTCGAAGTGTTTTTGAAGGTGAATCAACATCAAGACCTCCGTACTTTGACGGAACTAATTACAGTTAATGGAAATGCAATATGATAGCATTCATTAGACTAGCAAATCCGGCAATGTAGGATGTTGTCCAAGATGGCATAAATGCACCTTCACCAGCGCGAACAACTATTCCAACAATATCCTCTGGAATTTAAGAATCCACAAATCAAATAACTACTCCACTAGCAACGATTACTCCAAAGGTTATCGCAAGAAGACAAGCTTTGGATGCTAAAGCCTCATGTCTCAACATCATCGGATGAAGATGACGAAGATATGGAGATGGCTCAATTAACAAAAGGGTTCAAAAGCCTCATGAGAAAAGGCAGAAACTTCAAGGGTAAAAAGCAAATAATGGAAACAGAAGAAAGGAGATTCTCCAAGCTCAAAGAGGAGAACACAGGCTGTCATCTATTTTGAGTGCGGGAAACCTGGCCCCATCAAGCCCGTCCTTTGCTCAAAAAAAGGAAAGAGAAATTCGAAAGGAAAAGGAAAGCATTGAAATCCAAGACATGGAGTGATACTAAATGCGAGTCTTGTGATGATGAGAATGAGGAACATGCCAATTTGTGTTTAATGGCCGATATTCAGTCCGACGAAGAAGAGGTAAGTAAATCTGAACTTACCTTTGAAGAAGTGCAAGCTTTTCTCAAAGAAATATATGATGAACTTACCTTTGATGAAGTCACATTAAATTGACGGCGTTATCCTTTAAGGGTCCCACTCTTAATTTAAGATTATTTATAATTTTTTTTCTTACATTTCTTTTGTTTTAATTTTACTATAGATGAAACTACCTATGATCCTCTCAAACAACATCTTTTAGGTTAAATGTGGGGCCCACTCTTAATTTAAGATTATTTCTTGCCTTATTTTTTGGTTTTTTGATTTCTTTCTCCATTTGGAACAAAATAGGTGTCTGACTTTTCCAAAAATACTTTATTTGGTAGATAGCTAACTTATTGTGTTAATTTCTGACCAAAAGAAAAAAGAACTTATTGTGTTAATGAGTTGTATATTTCTTTTTTTTGTACTAGGAAACTATTATTCAAAAAACCGAAGCACAAGTACTGAGTGAAAAGAACTATATACTAGTTTTAGTACGCATTTTGTTTACTTATAACTTTAATACGTGTCATTGCGTTGGGATTAAACAGTTGTAGCAATAGCTTGAACGTTGGAATTACTTTGATTTAAGGAAGATAGAATTTGGCAAGGAAGTATTCTGGCTTTAGGTGTCTCTTTCACACATAAAGCTTCATATTCAACAAAGCGACGACAAATAGGATGTTTGGACATATACTCGAAGGATCATGATTCTGTGAAGCATTTAATATTTTGAGTGAACATAATCCATTCTGCTTTATATGTCAACAAACTACAAAAGAATAGTCAATCAAACGAGATCCGATCTTTCTTCTCTGACGTGCAATAGAAATATTATAGTGATCACGATAATTACCTCTGCTATTGCAACCAAGAAGAACATATTTTTCTCTCTTTAACCTTTTTATAGAGACAACATATCTTGAGCAAGAAGACATATCCGCACACTACCTAAAAGATCCTCTCACGCCAGAAATTTCCCTAGTAACGTTTCGAATAAACTTGTTGACATGATGATTTTTGTTCTCCATTTGCAGTTGCATCATCAATAGATATATTTATGCAATTTGGGTCTTCTTACAAAAACAATACAATGAAAGACGAGTAAATTATGTATAATGGATACATCAACCACAATATTCAATCTTTGAGTAAATTCTCACAAATTTGTATAGAAAGTCGAAGTTGAAAAATTCACGATCATGAGGATAATCTTTGGAAATAAAGTAAACAATTTGACGATAAAACTAACCTTTCTTGACTCCAATATGTGATTAGTGCTTGCTTAGATTACAACAATGGAGAAAAAGTTTTGAAGAAGACAAAAGTGAAGGATAGCTTGATATGTAATGGGTTTAGAAGAAGCGGCTAAGGCGAAACAAAGTTGTTTGAAAGAGATTTGGGTTGTTTTGTCTTTTAGTAAAATTGAAATAAAATAAAAAGAAGAAAAAAAAGTAAGAAATAATGTTAAATCAAGAGTGGGACTCGCAAAAAGGTAACATAGTCAATTTAATGTAATAGGAGGTGTTAGCAGCCAATAAGGAGTGGAAATAGCGTGAGCCTATTTTTTTTGCAAAAAGTGGAAATTGATTGCTTAATGAAAGAACTTACTTTGATTAAAAAGGAACGAAATCTTCTTCAAAAGGAACGTGTCTTTATTAGTGAAGAAATTTCAAAGATTATTGAAAAAGTGTAATATCAATCGAGCGTAAATGTGTCTTGATATAATGATGACAAGAGTGAATATAGTCTTGATATACTCATGGTGATCAAATTCTAAGCATTTTAGGTGTCATATCAATCTAGTGTAAAAGTGTCTTTTTTGTAATGGATCTTAACTCGGTATACATTTTAGTTTTTACTAGCGAATTGGGATCAATCATAAACTCATGTGAATTGAGAATGTTTTGAGTTCTTAGATTGAATGATGATTGTTTTATGAATTAGAATTTGTGGGTTTGCAAATGATAACAAAATGGATTTTTGGTTTCCATTATTTAATACAAGAAATGCCAAGAGACAATGATAAAATAATTGTACATGGCAATTGTTATGTTATGATGATTTGCATGTCAGTGATGCCATTTAATGGATATCTTTGTAACGGCTTATTTGCAAGAGAGTGAACTCTCCTTTATGAGTATGTGAATGAGACTCTAGGAAAAAATAGATGTTTTATCGCCTAAGATGATCTCTATAGGGTTGAGAAAACAAAAATTTCTATGATTCATACACAAGATGATATGAATTGTGTAATCTAATATGACTTGAGTAGCCTATAATGAGAATGAGTACGGAATAGTCATTATCATGCAGTTGCACAATGGTGTTTTTATCATCTCTGATGTAGAGGACACTCGCACTGGATGGGCTAAGGCATGGCAAAGATGTGTTGATGATTCCATCCCCACGAATTGGTGGTGATGATGCCTCGTTAGTCAAGATTTGACTCCTAGCAAGTGACGAGTAGGGAATAGATACTCACATGTGCATAGCGGCGATCTACTGTGTAGTATTTGTGCAGCATGAAATTAGTACGTTCATCTATGTGCATTTGAGTTTTAAACATAATGTCGGCTCATGACATCTATTCTTATTCATTAGACACATAATTATAATCATCTATAAATAACGCATGGATTACAATATCTTAAAACGAACTTAAATAATATGTTGACTTCTCTATTGACAATGTTATGTAATATTACTAGTTGATTGTTTTTACACCATTGGGCTCTTGCGTTGAGTGGTAAGTAAATCTCATACTTTAGATCTAGAGCTTTAGTTACTAACTTTAGGTTCCCCCCAACACATTTTATAGATCGGTCGAGTTCAGAACTCGGAGACAATAGATTAGCACTTCCAAAGATCTTTTTAAAGACTGGATCACAATGCATAGCAAAAGTAGGAGTGTATCGTTATACTGAAAATTCTAATCATGTGTGGTAAAGGTTGTACATTATTTAAGGTTAAATTCTATGTTCATTTAAGGTTTAAATTGTATGGAAAATTCAGGTCTTAACAAACCACCCCCTCTTTCTCCCCAAACGTGTGGTGGCCATGACCATTAAGCGATTGGTTTCTAACTCAAGCGACACCAAATCTGGGTTTGCCTGAGATTGACAACCTCATATTAGTGTTAGGAGAGAGAGAGTCGATGGAGGAGCCGAGGCGACGATGGACAAACTAGGGTGTGGCAATGGCCCAGTGGGCCATGGTGATCAAGCACGGTTGAATCAGAGAAGAAGAAAAGGGAGAAAATGAGAGAAAAGAAAAAGGAAAAATAAGGATGAAAAAAATGAAGAAAATGAGTGGGAAACATCTTTTGAACTCTTGAATTTAAAAGTGCTAACGTGTCAATTTTCGAAAGGATCCCATTCACCATACCCATTCACCATCAAATGTATAAGTTACAACACAATTACACTGTATCGCAATTACAATATGAGCAGACGGTTATACCAAACTGATACTAATCGTCTAAATATGAAAAAGAGTTATCGACTAAAGGCCCCCTTTAGAAGTGTGGTGACACTTCAGCTTCCAACATCCGATTTGTCTACAAGACTCTTGTGATCCATCCGTACCCAAGAGTCAACTTGTGTTGCGCTGTTGTCTGCCACCAATTACACAACCCAACTCACCGTTATCTGAAGCAAATTCGAACTCTGGTCCTCAATGTTCTACTTCTCCCACAGAACCCAAACAGAACTCGAAACTGTGATTGAAAACATGGTCCACACTTGCAACCACTTCCTCTTTCTTGCGTCTTCGCTCCCATGAATGTCAAACGTGCACGGCTTGTTTGCAGACAAGACTTTCTGGCCCACCGCAGAGAGGGGATTCTCTGTAACTTGTGTGCTTTCCAGAGAACTGATATTTATATTTTGTTCATTTCGTGGAAAATGAATAATTTGAATAATATATTTTTAAGAATAATTGCTTATATGAGTTGAAATAATTAGTCAATAAAAAATATTTTCATTATCGACAACAATTCATATCTATATTATTTCATGGACGATGAAACATTTTTCGTTCATTCATTTTTATAAGCAATATAAATGATCATTTTTAAGAAAATATTTTTCAAATTATTTATTTTCATGAAATAAACGCGCCTCGTTGTTAGAAAGAAACTTGAAATACTGGGATTGAAAGAGAGACATTATAGGGGAGTGACATGATGATAGGGTCATTGGTCACATGCATGTTGTTTCAACTGTAATTTCCGGAATCGACCAATAGAGGCTAGAGAGAATACTAAACGGGAGGAGCTAGCTGATTCGATTTGAAATTATTCTTTTATGATCATTACACCCCGGATGAATTGATATGATAATTTGTGATCGATTAAGGGTGCGTTACTTTAGGCTTAAAGGCAAAGAAAAAGTACATCGAAAGTTTTAAAGTCGTAATGCGTGAGTTCAAAGATCTAAATCAAATAAAAAGTAAATCAAGGTAGATGGATCTCATTTTACATCATTTTTTGCACTATCACGATAAACGGGCAAAAGGATATAAGAAGTACAAAAAATTTCATGCGGTGCTCACTTTAGTGCCAAATCGAAGAAAAAATGACACTTAAGTATCTCCGGCGAGAAATTTTGGCCAAAATAATTATGTGGCATTTATAATTAAAAAATTAAAATAACGCTGCGTGGTCTCTCTCTCCCTGCTACATTTTTTTGTCTTCTTCTCCTCCTTCACCATTCTCTCCATCGACGCCCATGGAACCGCCCATCACGCCAAGCATCGCCATCCTTTTCACTGAAAAAAATCTCCTTGTTACACTTTAGCTACCGTGAGATTGTCATCGTTGCTGTTCTCATCTATGTCCATAGTTTGTGATTTGTCGAGCTCTATTTTCCCCCTTCTTTGACCGAAAGCTTCAAAGAGCTAGAATCGTGGCTGTAGATCATTCAAAGATTTCGATTTCGATTTCGATTTCGATTTCGATTTCGATTGCCACTAACATTGCTCGTAATTTTTTGTTGCTGTTCGTTGGCATTCATCGTAAGTCGTCTTTGCAGGCTTCATCTCTAGACGAGGACCAAGAGTGCTCTGTATCACGCTGTTCTATCACCGAAAATTTCGAAAGTTGTTGGATCTCGATCGAAGTCCTCGTGATAATTCTGATTTCGAGTGTTAGACTACTTCCAAAGTCAGTTCACGCTTGCTTAATCATCGATTGTGACTAGAATCTCTTTTTATCAAGGTACGATTCTATTCACTCAATCTCAGTTTATTGAGGACAAAAATAGCCATGTCAAAAGCTAGTTTCTGATTGATCAACAATGTGATTGAATTTGATTTGAGCTTGATGATTCTTAATATGTTTGCATGTTTGGTTTTTATCTGGATGTCGGATTCCAAATTGCTTTGAATGTAAATACCGTTAGGATATTGCTCGCCCCAATTTCGATGGAATGCCGAAACCAAAGCAAATTTATCTCCTCCTCCCATCAATCTCGAAGCCAAAATGAAACCCTAGAATGGACCGAAGAAATTGACGGCCGGCACATATCAATCGTTCTGAGATTTAGTAGAAGCAAATCTAGAAGCATTGCAAGCAAGAGAAGTGCAAGCTCGAAGCCAAATCTCACCGTCAATCCTCAGAAAAAGTGTCAGAAAAGTCCTAAACCTTTTGCATTGATGCCATTTTAGTCATGAACCTTTTTTTTTATGCCAATTTAGTCTTAAACCTTTTCTTTTTGTGCCAATTTTTAGTTCTTTCGGCTAATTTTAGCTGGATTTTGCTGACGTAGACACTGGTTGACCTACGTGGCACCGCTAACAATGAAGTGAACTTTTAGTAATATTTAAATAATTTTCTATTTTTTTTTCTATTTTTTTCTTTTCTTCTTTCTCCAGCCGGTCACCAGACCAGCGACTAGCTGGAGGCCAAGGGGCCTTTGGTGAGCCCCGTCGGCCACTGGCGAGGCTCGCCCTTTCTAGCAACGGCGACGGTGAGCCTCGCCAACGGCTGGGCGAGGCTTGCCCTCGCTGGATGGCCGCAAGGGCGGACTTGCACTGGGCTGGACGAGGCACGACCTTGCCTAATCTAGCAAGGTCGGGCCTCACCTATGGCCGGTGAGACTTGACCCTCACCAGACCCGACGAAGGAGAGCGTCGCCTAGGCTAGCGCGAGGCTTGAGCCCTCGCCAAGGCTCAATCTCACGCATGCAAGGGTTGGCCTCGCCCAGGCCAGATCTAGCAAGGCCGACCATCGGGCAGGCCAGGGTGGCCTTGCCTTGCGTCGCCCGAGCCAAGCGACACCTAGTGAGGTCGTTGTGGCCTGCGTGAGGGCCGACCTTGCTAGATTTGGTGAGGGGAGCCCTTGCCGGGGCTCGCCTAGCCTGGCTAGGTGAGGGCAACCCGCTCGGCCATGATCAATGGCCAGCCATCGCCTGTGGCCAGTCATCGGCAAAGGGAGGGAGGGAGGAAGAAAGAAAAAAAAAAGAAAAGAAAGAAAAAAAATTAGAAAAATTATTAAAAAATTAAAAAAATATTAAATATTATCCACGTTAGCGCCGATGGTGCCACGTAGGCCGACCGGCGTCCACATTAGCAAAATCCAGCTAAAATTAGCTGGAATGACTAAATTGGCATTAGTTCAAAAGGTTTAGGATTAAATTGGCGCAAAAAAGGTTTAGAACTAAATTGGTATCAATGCAATAAGTTTAGGACTTTTCTTACACTTTTCCCATCAATCCTTCTCCTCTGACACTGCCTCCAAGCCCAATCCCTCCCCCTCCATCTGAATTGGGGGCAAATCGAGTAGGGTTTCGATTTGAGGTTATGGTCGATTTAGGGTTTTCAATTTGGGATATTCCTCGTAAGTTGCGATTTAGGGTTTATATTTTAGGGCCAAATACATAGACAATGTTGTTTTGGGCTACATAAGTTGATTGGGCACGACGGCGAGCCATGTCGGACGGAGAAATTAAAATGATCACGTCGGATTTCTTGCGACACTGTCGAAGTTGTCACTTAAATGATTATTTTTTTAAAAAAAAAGTGGCACTTAAATAATTCGGAAAAAAATTTTATATTAAAGTGAGTACCGTACAATACTTTTGTCACTTCTAATTTCCTTCTGCCGATAAAAATGCGAGTCCATGGATTTAGAAAATCTTGCCAGGCGTGGGGATGTACGGAAGTTTTCCCATCGGATGTAAAAGATTGGACCCTACACACTTTTCGAATGGGCAATGTCGGTCATCCCTGGGGCGGTGATGGGCGTGAAGTGACACAACCTTCGGCACAAAAGGCCGGGGCTTTCAATGCCTGTCAACGTAAACGAAGCTAAAAAGTGAGGACGAATCTTTCTTCCATCCGTCCATCCTTGCCATTGATGCGTTTGCTCTGCTCGGAGTGGATCCTCCTCTCAAGAAGTTACTCCATCCCGGACCATTCTCAGTGCATGCAAGAGCACAACACGGGGCGCACGAAAGATCCATCGCTAGAAACATGTTTTTATGTTTTTCAGTTTGCTTACTTAGTACCGCCGACTGCCTTGTGTTAACTTTGAAGACCAGATGCCCACCAACTTTATGACTGTAGTTTGCCCCATTTCACGTGTACAGGACGATCTGCGTGTATTTATAGTGATTAGTTAGATTAAAAGATTTGAATACTGCGTATAGCTAGAAAAGACAGTAAAAAGATTGGACTGTGACTGAGATCGCTCCATGGTTTCACACTTGGGATCAAAGCGGACGAATGGGTGTTTGATAGAGTGATGAAACAACATGAACCCAATTGCAAGAAAATGTAAAGAGTATGGGAATTGAGATCACCTCAAATTCAAAGTGTTTCAACTTGAAATATATGGAATTGAAAGTACTTTGAAAGTGTCGCCACCCTATGAAGTGAATCCCAAGGGGGTTTAATCGTAGCTAAACGAGTGTGTATAATTCATTTACAAGGCAACGCTTATGTTTTGCACGAGCTCTCTTAAACCCTACCAACCCGCAATTTGGTTTTTTATTTATTATTTATCGAATTTAATTTAGAGTTGTCAGTAAACTATTCTAGGTCGTTTAGGAGTCGAGTAATGTGCGGGAGCCCGCCTTACTTACGTGGACCAGAGATTTCGGGTTTGAGGACTTGGTTATGCTACTTTTGCCTAATGCCCTTAACTGTACCTTTTCTCTTTTAGTGAAACGTTATTTCATGTGATCTTTTCTGATTTTTATCTCTAATCATGTAAATCTATTTGATGATGCATAAGTGTGCAAACACTAAAATAAAACCAATCACAAACGAAGATAAATTGAATAAAAAGACTAAAAACAAAACATTCCCGAATCGTTTCGTGCAAAGTCAATACAAAGTTTTGTCATAATGCCCCAGAACAAAACTTCCTTGAGCTATGCATATAAAGTAAATGTGCACTAGTCTAAGAACGGAACTCGCCTAAATGAAATATGATGAAATTAGCAATAATAAAAAAACTAAACTAATCCTAATATTATTTTTACTTTTATTATTTATCTATGCATTATGCAATGAGTTTATCTAAATATGTATTAGAAAAATCAACCTAAACTTAAATGCGGGAATATAAAAAAAATGTAGCGAGAAAGAGACGTGGTCTAAACTCTGCGTTGCCAACGGTTTCCCGAAAAGAGGTCCCAATAGATTCAAATGCATGTTAATGAGGATGCAATGAAGGCTGAAATTTCATGAAATACGGATCCTTATACGAGTAACTATATGTAATGTGATGCTAAAACAGATAAATAAATGCCATCGGGGACCAATTCATGGAGGTGGCGATGGACCGATCAATAGTCGGTGTCCAGCCCAATCCCGAGCTTAGAAACGGCCACAAAAAGGATCTCGACAATCCTAAAGCGACGGTAAACCAAGGGACCATCAAGGACTAGCCTAGAGAGTTGCCAATGGACCGAGAGAGGTCGGAACACTCACTATTCGGAGCATGGACGGTCTTAAAAGTGGCCATTCAGCCCGTCAGATACTGCCTCAAGCTATCATGCCCTGCCCCACTTTATGTGTGTCTTGAGCCGGATCCTAGCTCAGGAAGTCGATCTCGGTGGCATCATAGGCCGCGGCCACAAGCAAGCATATCAATTAAAAGGTAACTTTATATAGTAAAGTTACTCGACAACGTTAGAGGTTCTCAATCTTGTTGATAACATGGGTTATTCGATATTCTCAATTTGATCATTGATGTGCCGGAATGACTAAATTGAAAACCTAAATGTCGGAAATAGAGATGATCACAATCTCTAGATTCAAAGCACAGAAAACATCCCCCTTGTTGGGTGGTATTGCCCACAAAATAAACAAAGAGGAAAGCACCGATCACTTTCACGAACCTCATCTATTTCTTAATGATCAACACATAATTCCGTGTCCCTTGGCATGTCAAGATACGAGGGAACACACCGCATTAAGAAAATCCAATCGACCCGCGTTGTGCGAAAGGAATAAGTGTTCCATACCTTGAATCAACACCAATGTTGACAAAAAAAGATAAACTAAACGATCAGCAAGTTAACAGGAACGAGTAGGTTTTTGGCAGTATATGAGTTGTCTGTGATTGAGGAACAGTAATCGCCCGTAATCATAGCTGACCTCCATTGATCTTAATGCAGATTTAAATCGAAATTCTTAACAATACGGCTTTGTTAATGAGCATGTGCAATGATAGGAACCATATTGTAATGACATCGAAAAAAATAGTATTTTGGATTTCGTTTGTCTGCCACTCTACTGTTCCAAATCTGATGGCCATGTGCTTTGGTTCAGTCATCTTCGATGTTTTTATGCATTAACTAATTTACCCACCGATGGAGAGAGGAGAAAGACTCGTACAAACGCAGATTTTTGTGGTTTGTCGAGAGAAGTTAGTTTTAGATAGACTTTCAGCGCTCTATCACTTGGGCATCACACCGGTAAAAAAATCGATAATTTCAGTGCCTCCTACGACATACTCCAGCAATTCGTCCTACTTGACTTTAAGTCCGACATGGCATTTTTAAAAAAATTGAAGTCCAAAATGGACAATGAAAGAGATGAGGTGGCACTTTTGGTTAAAATGGCGTCGTTTCATCTAAGGAAAAAACATTGATCTCTCTTGCTCACTCTGTGTCGTCCTTAGCCCTATGTCTCCGCCGGGCTCGGCAATTTCGTTTGAACTGTCCCAAGACGACCATCACGTCGAAGAAACCGAAATCTGTTTGATTTTGTGGGTATTTTGGGGCGGGGTGTGTTTGTAGGAGGGAGGAAATGGAGGGGAATTCAGGGGGAGGAGGAGGTGTTAGGGGAATGATGCCGAATTGATGTGCAAGAACTCTACAACCGGAACGCAAGCTCTTTTACTTAGGTGAATTCCTCGCGGCCGCTACCTCAAGATATCTGAGAAGATGTCAGCCACGTGGTCCACCATCTTTATGCCCTTCTCTGGCATCTCCTTGTTCCCGGTTCTCTTCAATCACTACGTCAATCTCGACAATCAAGAGACATTTATGAAACCTTCTCCTGCTTTTGCTCTCCATTGCAAATTTCAACACCTAATTTTGCCCCGATTCATTGGTTGTTGGGTTGGGGTTTGACGAACACAACGATTTTAGCCCTAATTTGTTAATTTGGGGCAAACAAAAGTGATACATGACATCTTTAGTAGTGATTTTGCTGACTTCACTTTGTTGACGGATAACGGTGGACGGTTTATATTAGAATATTGTTACGTTAGATTTTCCGACTACACAAATCATCGATGACGTTAAAATGATTGATTTTTTTTTATATTAAGGTGGCATTCAAGTGATTGAAAAAATGATTAGAGTACTGAAGTGAGTGCCGTACAAGAGTTATGGAACTTGTGATATTATTTTCCCTTTATAAATTATATCAACTATATGTCAACAAATAAGGTAACATATATATCTTACTCATAATCACTGTATTTGTTGTCAAATAACACGAAAGTTAATGGATCTTACAATTCCAATCTAACATGACAAGAAGAAATTATCAAAGAAATTAATAATGAACAATAACCACATCAGAGATTTACGTGGTTTGTTCTGAATATTGGTACCTACTCCAATGGGAGAGCTAGCTACCGAGAAATCCACTATGAATCCTCTGAAAACAGAGTTTATAATCGCTTAATTGCTCAAGTATTTCCCAGTCCTAAAAAACACTCAAAGCAAAACTCGCAGTGTTATTTCAAAATCTCTCATAGGTAACTTACTCACAAAACTCACAAAGAGAAAACTTTAACATTTCTATTGTTTTAGCTCAAGTGTAAAATAACCGAGTATAATTCTATTTTTATATATTTTTCTATGACTTGTTGACTCAAACAAGGAATCCAACTCCAACGTGGAAAGTGTTTCAATTATTTCTTACTTATTCGGATGTCAAACCACAATTTCTATTCGAATTTTGAATTGCTACATAGATCCGATTATTATCACAGGCTCCAACTCGAGAAATGATTTGACAATCCTCTACCTTAGCTTGACATTTGTACCCAAGTTATAGTGCTCATCATCCATGTCGGCTCTCCCAATGCCTCAACAGGTGCTCAACCATCATAGACGTCTATCAAGTCCAAGCTAAGCTCAGATTTGTCTAGAGGAACGAACTTAGTCCACATTTCTCCTGGATTCTCTGCCATAAGAAGCTTCTTTACAGTTCTATCCTCTTCTGATAGGCTATATCTACTATAGAAATTTCGATCACCAATGAACTCGATTCCCTAGTGATATTTTTGATTTTCACTAGACACTCCACACCACCGACCAAGTAATTTGACCATATTGTCTTTCTAGCTCCTTTCTTTTCACCATGTTGCTTACCTCAGTCGTCAATGAAATCACCATATCTCTTAATGTTGAAACTGTTTGCGGAAAAACAATAGACAGAACACAGAGATTTACGTGGTTCGATCACAACGTGATCTACGTCCACGGGCGAGGCAAGACAATGTTCCACTATAATCAAAGAGAGTACAGTTTTCGAAAGTCGAAACAACGACAAAAGCTCACGGCTCACAAAACTCTCGGAAAAATTCTCTCTGTACATCAATGAGAAAACCTAGCCGCAGTATAAATAGCGCTCCCAAAAATTTTCCTCGGGGGCTACGCCCCCGAACCCCCCGAGACGTTGGTTCGCTTCCTCCAGTTCGAGCGGTCCGCTATGGAGATTTGTTCGCTTGCTGCGGGTTGGGCCTATCGGCCCAACCCGCAGCAAGCGAACCAAATCTCAATTTTCTCTCCACTTTCGGGTCGCACAAAAAATATGTCGGGTCGGGTCATGAACCGGACCGAGTACATAAAATTCGAGACATATTTAACAAATCTCCACCTTGGCTTGAATTTCCCAAAATAAAACAATCAAGAAGCCGAACACATTCTCTTGGCATCCCTAAGCCTACGTGAGCTAACTCGGTGTAGGAAACAAGGGCTGCAACAAAAGAACGTGTCCACTTCAAAAACAATGTAGAACTGTCATTTACCTCTCCACCAAAGCCCCACAAGGGGCAAACTCAACCAAGCATGCCAATCAAGTTCAAGCAATGCTTAAACTTGTTGGCGGGGACTGGCTTGGTTAACATATCAGCAGGATTGTCAGCTGTACCAATTTTCTTCACCGTTATATTTCTCTCCACAACTGTTTCTCGAATAAAGTGATACCTGACATCAATGTGCTTAGTCCTCTCATGATATGCTTGATTTCTAATCAAGTATATAGCACTCTGATTGTCACAAAAGACAACCGAATTGTCTTCCTGTTGTAGCCCAAGTTCCTGAACAAGATTCCTTAACCAAATACCTTCTTTCACTGCTTCTGCTGCTGCCATATATTCTGCCTCTGTAGTAGACAAAGCAACTGTCGACTGTAAGGTTGACCTCCAACTAATAGCCGAACTAGATAGTGTGAAAATATAACCAGTCAAAGACCTCCTCTTATCGAGATCACCTGCAAAATCAGAATCCACAAATCCCACAACGGAGGTATAGTTGGAACTGTTTCTTTCAAACACTAGGCCCAACTCTGCGGAGCCTCTAAGATACCTAAGTATCCATTTCACTGCCTGCCAATGAACCTTTCCAGGATGCGCCATATATCTACTAACCACACTAACTGCCTGCGCAATGTCTGGACGAGTGCATACCATAGCATACATAATGCTACCGACTGCACTGGAGTATGGGACACGAGACATCGCAGCCTCCTCTACCTTTGATTGAGGTGAATGTAGAGCTGAGAGTCTAAAATGGGACGCCAACGGTGTACTCACAGGCTTAGCGTTTTGCATGCCAAACCTCTCAAGTACCTTTTCAATATAACTCCTCTGCGAAAGATATAACTTCCCTCCTTTTCTGTCCCTCTGAATCTCCATTCCTAAGATCTTCTTGGCAGGACCCAGATCTTTCATCTCGAACTCCTCACTGAGCCGTTTCTTCAAGATCAACACTTCTGACATGTTCTTTGCAGCAATGAGCATGTCATCCACATATAAGAGAAGATAGACAAAGGATCCATCTGAACCCTTCTTGAAATAGACACAACTATCATAGTTGCTCCTGTGATAACCGCTCCCTATCATAAAGCTGTCGAATCTCTTATACCACTGTCTTGGTGACTGCTTCAAACCATATAAGGATTTCTTCAATCTACAAACATGATCTTCCTTGCCTTCTACATAATAGCCCTCGGGCTGGGCCATATAAATAGTTTCCTCAAGCTCGCCATGCAGAAAAGCAGTCTTCACGTCAAGTTGCTCAAGCTCTAAATCAAATTGAGCAACTATAGCCAGCAACACACGAATAGAAGTGTGTTTTACCACAGGGGAGAATACTTCATCATAATCAATTCCCTCCTTCTGATTGTAGCCTTTAGCTACGAGCCGAGCCTTGCATCTAGCATTTTCAACACCTGGAATTCCTTCCTTTTTCTTGAAGACCCATTTACACCCAATGGCTCTTTTTCCCTTAGGCAACTGCACCAAATCCCAAGTCTGGTTCTTGTGAAGTGATTCAAGTTCCTCAACCATAGCAATAGCCCATTTCTCTGATTCTGAGCAAGTAATAGCTTCCGTATAAGTGGAAGGTTCCTGAATACCCATATCTTCTGCTGTCGTAAGAGCATAAGCCACCAGATCAGAGAACCCATATTTCTGAGGAGGCCGAGTCTGTCTCCTTTCTCTGCCAGTAGCAATAGAGTATGGCTGCTCCACCTCATCTACAGCTTCCTCATCTGAACTTGAATCAACATGAGCAATTTTCTCATTCGAATTATTCTGAGAGGTCTTTTCTGGAAGCTCCACCTGAACCTCCACCTCATTTGTATCACTCTCATGTTTTCCTGCAGACTCATCAGCAACTTTCCTTTGATCAAGCATATGCATTTCATTAAATGTAACATCCCTACTAATAATGAACTTAGGTGAGTTAGGTTCCTGGCACCATAAGCGATAACCTTTCACCCCATCAGCATACCCAACAAAAATGCATTTCTTTGCTCTAGGTTCTAACTTACCATCCTTAACATGATAATAAGCAGGGCATCCAAAAACCTTTAGATTAGAATAATCACAAGGCTTACCTGACCACATCTCAAAAGGAGTCTTGCATTCTATTGCTGTTGAAGGAGAGCGATTAACTAGATAACAAGCCGTGTTAACAGCTTCAGCCCAAAAATCCTTTTCCATGCCAGCATTAGAGAGCATGCATCTCGCTCTCTCCAATAGAGTTCTGTTCATACGTTCTGCCACTCCATTCTGCTGTGGAGTGTGCCTAACTGTACGGTGTCGAACAATACCTGCATCTGCACAAAATTCATTAAAATCGCCACCACAGAACTCAAGACCATTATCGGTCCTAAGATGTTTGATCTTCTTCCCTGTCTGATTCTCAACAAGGGCTTTCCACTTCTTGAAGGTTTCAAACACATCACTTTTTCTTTTCAGAAAATAAATCCAAACCTTCCTGGAATAATCGTCAATGAACGTCACAAAGTAAAGAGCACCACCCTTAGATGGAACCTGTGCTGGTCCCCATAAATCGGAATGGATATAGTCGAGTGTGCTCTTTGTCGAATGAGTCCCTGTACTGAATCTGACTCTGCATTGCTTGCCAAGAACACAGTGCTCACAGAAATCTAGCGAGGTTGTCTGCTCCCCACTAAGTAAACCACGTTTACTCAAAACTGACATGCCACGCTCACTCATGTGGCCCAAACGCATGTGCCATAATTTCGTTCTATCATTATCAGAAACGGAATTACTTGTGCCAATTGAAGGACCCATAACTGTGCTACCCTGCAAATGATACAAGTGATTAACCTTGCTTCCTTTCATCACAACCAGATTGCCTTTTGAAACTTTGAGAACTCCACCTCCACCTGAGTACACACACCCAATGGAATCCAAACTGCTCAAAGAGATAAGGTTTCTCTTCAAGTCTGGTATATGTCTTACTTCAGTCAAGGTTCTTACTACTTGGTCGTGGCACTTAATCCGAACAGTACTAATGCCCACGACTTTGCATACAGCATCATTCCCCATCAAGACTGATCCACCATTCAATGGCTCGTATGTGGTGAACCATTCCCTATTTGGGCACATGTGATATGATGCTCCCGAATCCATTATCCAAATATCATTGGACAAATTAACAGCAGAGCATGCCGTAAGAACACTGTCTGACGCATTAGACTCAGTTTCGTTTGCAACATTCGCTGAATCTTGTCTTTGACCATGCTGCTTATCTTTTTTCTTGAGCGAAGGACAATCTGACTTGTAATGTCCCTTTTTGTGGCAATAGTAGCACTCAACATTCATCTTATCTCCAGGTGGCTTAGATTTTGAACGACCACCAGATTTCCCTCGGAAAACTTTATCCCTGCTCTTGGTTCTGCCTCTCACAAACAAACCATCTGCTTTGTTTTCACTGGTACTCCCATTCAATTTCGTTCTCAGTTCTGCAGAATTCAAAGATGCTTTGACATCCTCCAAAGTTATGGATTCACGTCCATAAAGCATCGAGTTCACAAAATTCTCGTATGAGGCAGGCAGTGAACATAACACGATCAAAGCTTGATCTTCATCCTCGAGTTTAATATCTAGATTTTTCATATCCAGAACAATTTTATTAAACTCATCCAAGTGTTCTTGAACAGACGTACCTTCGCGCATCTTTAGGGTATAAAGACGCTGCTTCAAATAAAGTCTCGATGTTAGAGATTTCTTCATGTAGAGACTTTCCAGTTTCTTCCAGAGACCAGCCGCTGTTTCTTCATCTGCGACTTCTCGCAAAACCTTATCATCTAGAGACAACTGGATCGCGCTATGTGCCTTTTCTTCCATCTCTTCAATCTCAGCCGAGGTCATATCGTCTGGATAATTTCCATCCAGCGCCCTAACCGTACCCTCTCGCCTCAATAAAGCCTTCATCTTTATTCTCCATAATCCGAAGTTGTTCTGTCCGTCAAAAGATGAGATCTGAAACTTCAAAGATGCCATCTCAAAGAACCCTAGAATCGAACTAGGCTCTGATACCACTTGTTGAAACTGTTTGCGGAAAAACAATAGACAGAACACAGAGATTTACGTGGTTCGATCACAACGTGATCTACGTCCACGGGCGAGGCAAGACAATGTTCCACTATAATCAAAGAGAGTACAGTTTTCGAAAGTCGAAACAACGACAAAAGCTCACGGCTCACAAAACTCTCGGAAAAATTCTCTCTGTACATCAATGAGAAAACCTAGCCGCAGTATAAATAGCGCTCCCAAAAATTTTCCTCGGGGGCTACGCCCCCGAACCCCCCGAGACGTTGGTTCGCTTCCTCCAGTTCGAGCGGTCCGCTATGGAGATTTGTTCGCTTGCTGCAGGTTGGGCCTATCGGCCCAACCCGCAGCAAGCGAACCAAATCTCAATTTTCTCTCCACTTTCGGGTCGCACAAAAAATATGTCGGGTCGGGTCATGAACCGGACCGAGTACATAAAATTCGAGACATATTTAACACTTAACAACCCCTTCCAACTCACAACATAGCTGATCAAAGGAAAGGCATAACTACTCAGAAATCGGACATCCTTCAAGTTTCTTTTAAGACCCGGGTTCGTAAACCCAATTTTTGCCACACTACCTAAATTGCATCCTCTGAAACACAGCCCAATGCCTGTTGTCCCCAACAAAATCAGAAGAATTTACTACATAGCATTTACAATGTATACCTAAATTAGATATACATTCTCCTGACTGCACGTGAAAGATCAAGCGTAGATGGGTAAATCACGTTGACGATCATCTAATGTTCCTGCAACTTTTGAAGTAGATCATGGTATTTCTAACTTTTTCACCAAAGTTATTGAATTTTGATTTTGTTTTTCATGTAGTCACTCTGTTCAAGGTTCGACCATTGACTCCCGAGAAATATTAATCTATGAGTTTAAGAAATTTTACCAAATGGGATCAACAAACTAGTTATCCCAAAAGCATACCCTAGACTCAAAAACATAAATCAACACTCTCTGCCCCTAAGATTCCAAGAGGCAGGCAGACACAATTATTTGTCCTATAAAATATGGGGCAATTTTGGAAGATTCTCCTTCAAACCATTGCAAAATGGTCTCTTATCATGTTGTACGTTTGGGCTAGTTCAAGATTGTTTCTCTTGTCTACGCCACTTTGCTTGTCGTAGGCGAATCTGGCAAAAATATATATAATTTGCTAGTCTAGAGCACGAAACATCATTGCATGGGTTAAACTAGATAGTTATATCGGTGTGTGTGCTCGTATAGGACAAGCGAGAGAGAGAGTACAGCAAGCATTTCTGCTAACCGACAGGGGATTCGAATGCTGCCATTAACAGAGGCGACAAAACCTTCGATTCCCCACTGATCTCTCCCTCCATCTGTCTCTCTCTCTCTTTTACACACTCCAACTCATAGTTTTTTTACTATTGTGTTAATCAGGGGCTAAAGTAATAGTGAATCATCTTCCCCAATATAATGCAGCACATACCCTCTTCTTCGCATCACGACTCTTACCCATCTCTCTCTATGTCTCTGTCGCTCTCTCGCTCTCGCTCTCGCTCTTGTGAACCGTAACATCACTTGCACTTAACCCTTTTCTCAGCTACACAGGTCTTGGTTCAATCATTCTCTCTCTCTCTCTCAATGGATTATAATTATCAACCAAACACTTCCCTTCATCTCAGCTTGCCAAACAACCAGCCCAACCTGGAGCTTTTCCTTGACCCATCGTCCTCCTCCTCCTCATCGCCACGCAGTCCGTCCGAAGTGGCTCGGATGTTCTCGTGCAACTTCTGCCATAGGAAGTTCTACAGCTCGCAGGCGCTCGGTGGCCACCAGAACGCACACAAGCTCGAGCGCACCCTTGCCAAGAAAAGCAGATCGGAGTTGAGCTCGGCCGTCATAGCCCACGCGGCGCGCTCACAGTCAGGCTCAAGTCATACCGTTCGCACTCATCAGCACCACCACGAGCACGTGGGTGGCTTTCTTGGAGACGTGGGCTACGGAGGGATGCCAGAGATGGTGAAGTACGGGTCGGCTTCGAAAGGGTATCGACCAGAAAATTCTCATCAGGAGGAGTTTTGTCAGCTTGACTTGTCCCTAAGGCTCTGAATCGATTATTTCACAAAACCCCTTAAAAACAAAGATTAGTATTCCACTTATGAGACTTATTTTTAGTTGTATTTTACTGCTCAGAAGTTGCTGATAACTATTCGCTTCTTCGGATTGAAAAACAAGTAGAGTTGAAGGAAACGCTTCAACGCTGATCAATGCAAGGAATTGCCTTTCTCTTTTTCCCGTCTTTTGGCCCTTTAGAATCTGTCAGAGGACGATCTCGTCGCCATGCGTGTTGGTTGGTCCATGTGCTCAAGCTCGTTCACTTTACTTATTGGAAAGTAATAGCTGAGGGTTGAATGCTTTTAATGGTGCTCATATGCGTGAGCCATTGCTAGATGAATCGGATGTATGCACTTTTTGTTCATCTAGGCTATGAAAGGACTCGTCGAGTTCAACAGCTTATATAAACAAGGAATTTATGTACGCAGTCCACCTAATAATTTGTGTGGACATCCAACATACCAAATTTCGAGTACATACGTACAAGTTACATAAAAACTTTGCCCATATTGGCAGCCAGGAGGTGGGGCCATCACCAAATTATATCTGATATGACATTTTTCTTTTTCTTAAATTCACAAACCTGATTTCGACCAAAAGAAAAATCACACAAATGATAGCTGAGACGTAAGCTAATAAACTCTGATATGCCTATTTGAATAGTATAGTGTCATGGCCCGATTTCTTCCGTACTCTTGTGGGCTAAAGAGTGGAGTTTTGCAGCAAATGGTGACGACTGAGTGATGTAGAATGGATGGAACAATTGGTTTTATGGGAGCGGTCACAGGGTTTGTCCAAGGAGTCCCAGAACGAATACCATCTTAGATGATCTTTGAAGGTGGGGTTGGCCTCCTGTGCATAAACTGGTCGAGAGCTGATGCCGCTCTTCTGATGAGGCTATGGTAGGCCAAAGCCAATTGTTGTTCTGAAGTGATCTGTGTATCTCGCTCGAGCGACTGGATGCTCTAGTTTAATAAGGCGTAGTACGATCCAGTATGAAGAGGTGATTCGCCATATTGTCCTTAGGAACAATTTATAGAAGAAAGGTTGGCCTGGTGCTCTCGACTTACTAAGCGTTGCATGGGCTTGTCCTCGGCCTAGAAACTATTGGCCCATGAAAGATGATATCAGAGTAGGATTTCTTTAGTAGGTGGGTGATTCAGGGAATGTGTTTTACCTGGTCCTATGAGGGCAAGGGGTGATGATGGGGCCATAGGGCATGGACAAGATGCGGCTCTCGATAAGCTTTTAGGATGACAAGGGGGACAAGAATGAACTGAAGCGCTCATCAAATAGGGAAAATGTTCCCGGATCATGGGTGTATCTCAAGCAAAAGTCTCTTACCATGTTTCAAGTGAGGAGAGAAACCTCAATTGGTCTGCTAAGATCAAGGGAAGCCTAGTAGACTAAAGAAAGTACTGCCGAGGGAGCATAGATGGCTCAGGATGCTGCACAAGCACTAGCAACTAGAGATTCACAAACAGCTTTAATCAGGGGCAGCTACTTATAAAGTGTATTGCTGGCTTGTTCTGTTGGGTGAGCGTTTGTAGTCACGTAAGTCCCAAGGGAGTGGCATTAATGTTTGTGGGGCACAATGAATTGACAAAACAGCTTGCAACGAGGGAGTAGCGGAATTGGGTGGGGAAGAATGTCACGGCCTGATTTCTCCCGTGCCCTTGCGGGCTAAAGAGTGGAGCTTTGTAGCATTGGGATAAAGAGTGAGTGATGCAAAAGGGATGAAAACGACTGATTTGTGAGAGTTGCAGCAGAGCATTTGGGTGAGGAGTCTTGAAGTGAACCGAATACCATTTTAGAGGATCTCTGAAGGCGGGGTTGGCCTTCCGTGAACAAACTGGTTAGGAATTGATGTCGCTTTTTTGATGAGGTTTCGATAGGTCGAAACCAGTTGTTGTTCTAAAGTGATATGTGTGTTTGGTTCGAAAGACTAGATGCTTGTGATTAATTGGGCATGGCACGATTCGGTGAGAGGATATAATTTGCCATACTATCCTTAGGAACAATCTATAGAAGGAAGATTGGACTAGTGTTCTCGACTCATCTGGCATCGCATTGCTAGTCCTCAGCCAGGAAACTGTCGGCCCGTGACAAAACCAATGAACAAAAATTAGGTACAGAATGCAATCGCATTATGAACCTTTCATTTGTTGGAATCATAATCTAGAACTTTTTCGAAAATTCTAATTAGGTCATTTTGAAGAGCAATACTAGAAACACATGGTTGTAACAATGGAGAAGTAGCCAATGACGCAAAGTACCCGCCAAGCATCCAATTGCTTAACCGCAAGATCTGAACAAGGACACATAATAGACTAATAAAACTCAAAGCATGAGGAATGTCGCGTCTTGTCAAAGTCATGGTAAAAAGTTGAGTAGGTGTAGGATTACCCAATTTTAAGCCAACCCTCTATCAAGAACATCTGACTTGGCAGATATTCAAAGTAATGTTACCAAGCATCAAGGAGAATGGGCAATTTGCTTGTTTGTGGAAAATGATTTTTACGGAACTCATCAAGTGGGACTAGGCATCTTAGGTGGCACCAAGTCTGCCTTGAACAAACGGATTCAACGGAGTCGAGTCGCTAATTATCACGTGATGTGATATATATATATATATATATATATATATATATATATATATATATAATCACACACATCGTTAATTATATACATAAGAACTTTAACCAAGAAATATCGTATCGAAAGGGGGACATGGGGGTGCTCACCCTTCCTCACGCATAATCGAACCCGCAGACCAACATATTTGATTTTCGTGGGTCAATTAACCTCAAAGTGATTAGTTGATTTTCGGATAACTTCTAGAATTTCAGGTTTTCGACCTAAGAAATGATTGGCGGGCTGCTCCTAGAACAATTCAGGTATTCGAATCGTTGTAGCTCACGTCAACCTACGAAAGGGAAGACTAGGCCATACACTTTCGGATGGATTTGTTTTTTTTTTTTCAAGAACTGCATTTTGCTTATCATCTTGATTTTTTACTTTCGAAACTGACATTCCCAGGCCGGCCCTTCGGCCGGCCAAGTAAAGCATGAAGAGAACTGTTGGTCAAAGAAGCAAGAAGATGCCAATGACCAATCGCAAATGACATCTTCATGACATCCATCTTGGTTGGAAGGGAAAAAAAATGTTGGTCGTTGGCAAATCGAGCAACTCTCGCGATAGTGTTTTTTTACATGGAGAACATAGCCAAAGCCACAAGCCACTAAATCCTTTCTTTTTATTGGTTTTCTTTTAAATAATCACTAATCAATCGATAGAAGTCAGATCAACCAATATGTCCAGAGCAGCTTCTCAGCCTCAAAAACCACAATGTAGGGTGGGTTGATCACTTGTTACGCTTATAAAAATGAACTAGCGAGAAAAATTTACCTTATCAATGAAAATGCTCAGGCATAGACTCTTGTTGTTGGTGCAAACATTTCCATTTGACTATTTCTTTTAAGCAATACACATAATATTTTGAGAAAAACGTTTTCCAAACCAATGATCTTCTGCGAAATAAACGTACCTCAGATCCTTTTTTGTCAGACTTATTATGTTTTACATTTCTCAATGTGCATAACACTTCATATCATCAAGAGTCACGCGGAAGCATAGAGACCACTTACATCTAACACAATCACATGACCAATTTGCTTGTAAGATTATCAGTTGGGTCCTTCTGAGCTGATATATTAGAATTTCGGAAATCAGAAGAGATTGAAAAACACTTGTCAAATTGAGTATTTTTCTCGAAATTGGTACCGAAAGGGCGTTAGGGAATCTAGCGTAACCAAGTCCCCGAATTTATGATTTCTGGTTCGTAGAAATAAAATAATACTCCCGCTATTTTATTTAGGTTTCTAATCAACCTACCCTAAATGATTAGTGGTGACTCCCGTTGAAAATATTTGCATGCTCACAATTGGATCTAAGTTGCGATTTGGTAGAGTTTGGGAGAACTCGAGCTAGGTTAGTTAATTTAATTGATCTAGTAATCCATTAGCCTAAGATCGAAACACTCGATTTTTTTTAGGTCGCGACAGCAAGAATCACAAAAAGAGCAGGTGTTATACCTTCCAAAGTCGGACATGTGTTAGACTCTTGTTGGATGAAATTTCATCGCTGGAAAATGTCGTTGCGTCTTCAACTGTTTTCCTCCGATTCAGAAAGCTCACAAGAAGAATAGGAACCTTATTGCAGATGTCTATAATCAAAGCCATTGAAACAAAATTACTGCGTGCAAACAAAGCTGATGATATGGTCAAATTTTATGAACCGAGCTCCACCTTATTTTCTTGTCAAGGAAGTGACAACTTGCTCTTGTTGAGCTTAACCATGACAGTTTCCATGCCGATTCTTTCCTCAGGCAAGTCCTTTGAACATTCTAGTACTAACTCTCAGATCGATAAGACTATGCTCTCGAGTTCCGAAGGTGTAAGATCTTCATGTTTCGTGCTCGAGAGTTCGCTATCCATGATATCAAGCACTCTGTCTAGAATTGTTGCGCCTACCCATCGCCTCAAGCTCATATTCGCATTGAACATTTCACCGGTTGGCTTCTTTCTAGTAATCACTTCCAACAGCAATATGCCAAAGCTGTACACATCTCCTTTTGTCGAGACTTTTCCTTCCGAACCGTACTCTACAAGCGTCATAGATTGTTAAATACATACATCAGCGATTGATCTTTTTCTTTTCGGGATATAACTAATGAGATCGAGAAGCATACGAGTGTTTATATATCTCTATTATATTAATATTGGCAATCAAAGGCATGGATTAGTTAAAACTTGACAAATGTACCTGAAGCAATGTAACCAATCGTGCCAAGAGTTTGGGTTTGTGTTTCAAGCTTGTTCTCGGCCAAAACCTTCGCAATTCCAAAGTCGCAGACTTGAGCGACCAAGTCCTCATTTAGAAGAACGTTGCTAGGCTTCATATCGCAGTGCACAACGGGATCCGGTTGGCCATGGTGGAGATAATCGAACGCTATAGCGACATCGACCATTATCTCTACTCGCTGGTGGAGACCCAAGTTGTAGTTGTTTAAGTAAAGCCACTTCTCCAAGCTCCCATTGGGCATGTATTGCAGCACCAGAGCTCTTAGATCAGCGTTTGTGCATGTGCTGATCACCTTGACTAGATTTTGGTGCCGAATCTTGCGGAAAACCTCGCATTCCGTATCAAAACTTTTCAGGGCGCCTTCAATATGCAGATTCAGTACTTTGACTGCGACGTCTGTCCCGTTGGCTAGAGTTCCTTTGTATACAAAGCTAAAGCTTCCTGCTCCAAGCAAATTGCTTTCACTGAAGTTGTTAGTACCTAAGCAAAGCTCCTGATATGATATCATCGGGTGGTCAATTCCAGACGGGTTCTCCACCAAAACTGGAGCTTTTTTACTAGTGTTCCCACGCTTTCTAAGCAAGCAAATGACAGAGACTAAAAGCATAGCTGATACAATTGGCACCATAACGTACAGCAACCGGAGCCGTTTGTCCCTTGATGGAGAAAATATTCGGTGGTTAGCAATCACCAGGTCATCCGCCTACGTGGCACGCGTGAGCTTAGTTGGCTCCACTTAATTAGAGACACGTGGCGTTGAGTTAGACTTGCTGAAAAGAGAAAAAGGTTTTCTTTTCTCTGTCAGGCGGAAAAGGAGGGACCGGCGGAAAATTAAAATCCCGCCTAAAACACGCACACTTTCTCTCTCTCCTCTTTTCAATTTTCAAGGCTTCTTTACCTGCTCTCGTGGGGAAGAAGACACACACACACACATACTCTCTCTCTCTCTCTCTCTCTCTCTCTCTCTCTCTCTCTCTCTCTCTCTCTCTCTCTCTCTCTCTCTCTCTCTCTCTCTCTCTCTCTCTCTCTCTCTCTCTCCATCGCCTCCGCCTCTGCCTATCCCAAGAGCCCCGCCGTCGCTCTGAGCTCAGATCTGCGCTCAAGAGGGAGAGCCCCGCGTCGCTTCGAGCTCAGATTTGCGCCTGGCACGTCGCCTCCCCCAAGAGCCCCTCCGTCGGGGCTACTGGATCTGGAGCCTCTGCGCCTCCGCCTTTGCCGAGCTCAGATCTGTGCCCAAGAGGGAGAGCCCTGCGTCGCTCATACTCAGATTGTGTCCGGATTATATTATAGAATAAGTTCATTTCGTACAATTTGGTCCTGCTTTCATACTCAGATTCTTTTTATTGCAGGGGATGGAAGGCTCTGGTGGAAGATTTTTTCCACGGCACAGAGGATGTTGTTGGTATCAATTTATTGCACAAACATTCTTATTCTCTATCTTGAACCACCCATATGCTGAGTTTTCTTTACTGTGTGCTTGAATTCTTTTTGTAGATCCTCACAAAGTCGGAGATGGAACAACATCTTCCGTCAAGAACCAGAACACCAGGAAACCAAGACAAGTCAATGAGGCCGGTCCAATTGTTAACAGGAATCGGAGGCTGAATGTGAACCAGCACAAGAGCATTGTGAAGCCCACTATGAAGTATAAGGTAAGTAGAAAAGCCAAATTTAATATGCCCGGTATGCTTCCAATTAAAAAAATTGACTTGTTCATTTGGTTTCAATAAGAGGATCAAGGGTTGGGATGAACTTCTGGCGGACATGAAGTTTCAAGCCACCAAGAGGAAGATGCAAGAACTTTGTCAAAGAGCAAAAATGGGTTAGTTGATTGATTTCTTAGTATAGACAGCTGTTGTTTCATAAACCTAACGCATAGCAGGCCATAACTCTATCATTCCTTCTCGACAGACAAGAGGTGGCGGGCGGTGCAAGAATTGGATCCACGTGATCTCCCAAAGATGGAAACAAGTCATAAGGCTTCGCGCACCAAAATTGCAAGAGGTAGTCGGCGGAGGGTGATTTCGCGGAGCTGGGTCTCATGCGTTTGAAGACGAAAAGCCCCGTGCCAACAATTTTGCCACGAAGAAATCGATGTTTCTAGACTAGGGATCAAGCAAGAGTTGCGATGTTCATAGTCATCCTCTTACATGTAGACAATATAAGACAGCTGAGTATTGATCATTAGAGTCGTAGTTTAGGAGGCGATGTTGATGAATTCTTTGTCAAAAATTGTACATTGCAACCTGTCATCAATCAATATGTCAATTTTTTGAGCCATGCGGGTGCGAACACAGTTTCTTCCCGTATTGCATTTACTTTAGATCATCTAATACTCAATTACTTCTGTGGCCATAAGAAATGGGTCACTAAAACAAATTAGATGTGCTTAGAATTCAGCTCCTTTAATTCGATTACATAAAGGGAGACTACCGCTTTATCTTATGAAGCTAACAGTTGTTAAAAAAAAACACAAAAATGCCACGGAGATGAGCAAAATGGAGATAGCCGATGAACATATGACAGATTCACATGAAATGTTGTTGTCTGTAGCATGAGCGAAAAAGCATGACACATTTGGAACCAACAACAAAGTAAAAAGATGTCGCGAACACCACTCGACCCCGGACCTTCCAAAATGATATTGGCAAGTTCTTTTCCCTACCGGTCCGATAGCCCCCTGATACTATGGCAGACATGTAATAACGCAATAACGAACACTCATGCATCCATTACACTTCCGCTACTAACTCTCACATGTCATCTAGTATTTCCTCCTCATCTTCATACTGTGAAGATGCCGAGTCTAAGAGAGGGACGCAATCGAACGGAGGCTCAGAAGTTGCCAAGGCTGAGAGAGATGGTGCGGCTGTAGGTAGACGTCGCTAGGGTTCCCCAAACCGATGCGAGCGGAGACCTTGTGCTCGATCGTCGTATCGACAACCGCCGGGAATTCGGTGCGTGAGAAAGAGAGAGAGCGAGAGAGGAGCCAACCGATGAATCATACATCGTAGCCGCCGATGGGGCTCTAGAGGCGGAGGTGGAGGCGGAGGCAGAGGCACAGGGGCTCGGGATCCAGCAGCCGCGACAGAGGGGCTCTTGGGGGAGGCGACGTGCCAAGCGCAGATCTAAGCTTGAAGCGACGCGGGGCTCTCCCTCTTAGGCGCAGATCTGAGCTCGGCGAAGGTAGAGGGCCTCAGGATCTAGCAACCGCAACAAAGGGGCTCTTGGGGGAGGCGACATGCCAAATGCAGATATGAGCTCAGAGCGACGCGGGGCTCTCCCTCTTGGGCGCAGATCTGAGCTCAGAGCGACGCGGGGCTCTTGGGACAGGCGGAGGCGGTGGAGAAAGAGAGAGAGAGAGAGAGTGTGTGTGTCTTCTTCCCCATGAGAGCAGGTAAGGAAGCCTTGAAAACTGAAAAGAGGAGAGAGAGAGAGAGAGAGTGTGTGTGTGTGTGTTTTAGGCGGGATTTTAATTTTCCACCGATCCCTCCTTTTCTGCCGGATAGAGAAAAGAAAATCTTTTTCATTTTTCAGCAAGTCCAACTCAGCGCCACGTGTCTCCAATTAAGTGGAGCCAACTAAACTCATGTGTGCCACGTAGGCGGATGACCTGGTGTCTCCAATTTTCCCCTTGATGAGTTCTTTCCGTTTACTTTGCAAAATGGGACTTGAAAAGTTGCATTTCCATAAAGTGCTTCATTTTCAATGAACGAGAGCCGAAAAATTTCCAAAGGGCCCGCCATTAGGAATCTCTCCTGATAGCTTATTAAAGGACAAGTTCAAATTTTGCAGATATGTAAGTCCTTCCATGGACTCGGGTATCACGCCTGTTAAGTCATTGTAGGAGAGATCGAGAAAATCCAATCCTCTGAGGTTGCCGGTTGATTGTGGTATGGATCCTTGAAACGAGTTCCTTGATAAGTTGAGAGCAGAAAGGCCTGCAACTCCTGGATGGAACTCGGTATGGCATCGGTAAGTTGGTTCCAAGAAAGATCAATGTTTTGTATAGCTATCATTTTGCCCATGTCAAGTGGTAGTCCTCCACTGAAAGAATTGAGTGACAGATTGAGGAAGATTAGTTGTTGAAGGCTCCACAGACTAATCGGTATAACTGATGTCATGTTCTTCGAACTTACTAGAAACTTTTGAAGGCTGCTCAGGTTTCTAGTGCAAGTCGGGATCAATCCAGATATCCTATTTTGTCGGAGCAGCAAATCTCCTAAACTTTTCAAGTTGCATATCTCATTGGGGATCGGTCCTTCGAGATGGTTGTTATCGAGATACAGCCTTTGCAGGCTTTCTAGTCCTCTAAATGATGATGGGATGTTGCCGTCTAGATCATTATCGCTCAACTGTAGGAAAGTCAAGCTCTTCAAGAAACCCATTTGGTTGGGAATACGACCTCTGATTTGACAATTAGGAGCGAATAGAATTTGTAGGGAACTCGAGAAGTTTTTGATAGATTCTGGTATGGAGCCACGAAGCGGGTTTTCTTCCAGAACCAAGGTTTGCAATGATTTGCAATTAGATAAAGCAGAGAGGAAACCAAGCTCATAACTATAAGTGTCACCTGTTAGCTGATTTGACTGAACCGCGAAGTATCTGAGATTCTTCAAGTTGCCCAAACTCTTAGGTATCGGTCTGCTGAGTTGATTGTTTCCGGCATCGAAAAGGACTAGGTTCGAAAAATTCGAGAAATACTGCAGGATGTTGCCACCTAAGCCATTGTTTCCTAGAAAGAGTTGTTCCAAATTCGGAAGGCTTAGTTCCCTACTCAAGGGAAGGCTTCCGGAGAGGGAATTTTCCATCAAAGAAAGCACTTGTAGCGAAGAAATGTTAAAAATCTCTTGAGGCACTATGCCCGTTAGCATTTTATCTTGAAGGCTCATTGCATCTCAGATTGACCAACTTGCCAATCTCACTTGGAATGTTACCTCCGATGCTGTTAAATTCCATGTACCGCATGTGCAAGCTTGACATGTTACCGATGATTCGAGGAATCGTGCCGGTCAAGTTGTTAGTACCAAGATAGAGCTCCTGCAGATTTTGCAAGCCGTCTATGTCTTGAGGAATGCTTCCCTGAAAACGATTGAATGACAACGACAACACAAGAAGCTCTTTGCATTGGGTTAGCGTCTCCGGTAGCAGGCCACCAAATTGGTTATGAGACAGCAAAAGCCTCTGAATGTTAGGCCAACGGTAGCAAAGATAGGTGGGAAGACTTCCAAAGAGATCATTGTATGTCAACTTGACACTCGTCTGAATGTTAGGCCAACGGTAGCAAAGATAGGAGGGAAGACTTCCAATGAGATCATTGTATGTCAACATGACACTCGTGAGCGATCTATTGAAAAGTGTTGGAGGAATCGAACCTGTGAGTTTGTTCATGACCAAATCAATGACCTGCAATGTGGATATGTTGCCCAGGAAACTTGGAATTTGACCCCCTAAGTCGTTGAAGCTAAGAAACAATTGTTGCAATTCAGGGAAGGCACCAAATTGTCTTGGTATGCCACCCGTTAGCTTGTTCATTGCGAGTGACATCAATTTAAGATTTTGGCACTGGGCTAAGTTAGGAGGAATGTTTCCTTCGAACTGGTTTGATTGGAGTACGAGTTCTTTCAGGCAGTGTAAACGACCGATCTCTATCGGAATCGTGCCGTAGAAACTATTGGTAAGATCAAGAGAAACCACGAAAGAGAGATTGCCAAGGTAAGGAGAGAGTCTTCCCTGGAGACCCATGTAGGAGAGGTCTAAAGCCACAACTGTCTGCCTGCGGTTGCTGCAAACGACGCTGATCCATTCGCAGAAGTTTGCTTCCACAGTCCAATTGGCACCTTTGATCGTGTTGGTCGGGTTGACCTCAATCGCCGATTTGAAGTGGAGGAGAGCATCTTGATCGATGAAGTTGCTGGAACAAACGGCGGGCCGAAACATCAATAGGGAAGCTAACAGAAGCTCAAGAAGTGCTAAAAAGATGAACTTCCCCATGATGAACAGTCTCCCTTTTGATTGCATCAACAGACACTTTGCTAGTTAGGACCTGTTCTTAGTAATTCATACCAAAAACTACCAAATGGTTTCTCTACATGATCCAGAATTCAGAGATATTGCAGGTTGAAAATGAGTTTTGAGCGTCAACATTTCTCACATGATATGATTGTTTCAAAATTTAAAAAAAAATGCTACTCGCAATACCCCACGAATTCTGTTCGCAATTCCCCACGAACAAACAATCGCGCCTAACAAGCCATTTGAGTTGAGACCTTCCCTAGAGGTGAGCTTGGAGAACCCCTTACTAAATCATCATGCCTGGCTCCGTAGATGGCCCGTTCTTTATGTTCACACACACGCTTTTGTTTTCTCTGTGGGGGTCCCAATGGACCTTTGACTAAAGCTCCCATGCACGAATGCCAAATGGGAATTGCTTGTGACAAGAAGGAAGAACTATTGCGCAAATTTTCAACTATAATAAGTTATTTCTTTTTTAAACATATCTTAGAAATTTATGCACATAGCATGATGTGCTACCCTCGTTTTGTAAAGTTTTCGAGGGGACAGAAAATGGTTGAACATCGACTATTTTTTTTTTACTTTAGCTTTAATTTTTGAGATTTGACTTTTACTTAATGTTATTCGCCTTGAATATTTTGAGTTGCACATATTGAAATTGAAATTTATCTAGAGTCGTGTAAAGTCTTTTTATTAAACTTTCGAAAGAAAATAGTTTTCCATTAACATTTTAAAAAATAAGAAAAGCCATGTATGTCTTTTGATGTTATAGTTGTTGTTAGGTTGTGACCAATAATGACGGCCATTGCTAACTCATGTTTTTATAGTTACATTTATCTTTCAATAATAGTTACTAGTGAAAAACATGTGTGATTCAACAATTTATGCATTTGAGTTCCGAATAGGGATAACATATTAATCAAGGAAAAGAACAAAAATGATAAATCGGTATGTTATGAGTGAATATGCGATTTTTGCAAATATAAAGAAATAAACGGTAAATAGGATAAACTAAAAAAAACCAAAAAGGAAAAAAATAACTATATGAGTGAGTCTCATGATATTGGACGGAGGAATGATGGAATAATAAAGTTAAAAGAAAAGGGAAAAGCAGAACAAGACCATATGAAGAAATATTAAAATTAAATTGTTAAGAGGGAAAATAAATTGAGGTCTATAAGAGAAAATATGAAAAACCATACCTTACGTTTTTTTTCCAGTACCGTACTACTTCCCCTCCTTTATTTTGAAGATACCAGTTTGTATTTTGCATTTTGCCTTTAGACATCACTTTGTACTAAGGGTGAGCATGGTCCGAGTCGGCGATTCTCACTCTAGAACCGGGAACCGCCCACTAAGGACTGGTTTCGAAAAATTGAAACTGGGAACCACCCGTTGGTTCCATGGATCCACCCAGGAACCTGGCCGCCAATCCGGTTTAGTCCAATTCCCGGATGGTCCGTGGAACCAGTCCCACTAGCTAAGGACGAAGACGGAAAGATGGAGATGGAGACGGAGATGAAGATGGAGAGTCGGAGATGATGAGGTGAGTATCGACAAAGAAGAGTGAGATAGTGAGAGTGAACGTGAGACGAAAGCGAAAGAAGGTATTTCCCGGCTCAATATGAGGCTGTGTGCATCGAACGAGTTAGGTTTAGTTTAGAGATTTAGAATTTTTCTTTTTTTAAAAAATAAAAAATTGTCTTTATTATTATATTATCAGTTCGGTTCGGGTGGGCCGGCGAGCAATTCCACACCTGGAGCCGAAACCTGACTGGTACCCACCGGTTCCCAAAAATTGGAACTTGGAACCGGATTGGTTCCCTTAGGAACCACCGGTTTCGGGCGATCCCGAGCGGTTCGTGTGGTTTTCGATTCTTTTGCACACTCATATTTTGTACATTCACATGGTTATTTTTATGGTCTTATTTATATAAAAAAAAACAACGACATTTCCTTTATAAAAATTCTCTCTTCAAATCGTAAATTTCCAGTACCCCCTGAAACCCCTTCTCCTAAAAGCAAAAATTAATGCAAATCATAACCACCCAAACCCTAAATTCAGCCACCACCATGGACCACCATTGAAAGCCTCTAGCCGTCACACACGCTATGGCTAGGTTTGTTGGCTCCCATCCTCAAACCCCGATGCCACTAGGGGTGATCGGTTTCAGGGTGGGTTGGGTCCGGACTTAGAACCTGAAACCAACCCTATTATAACCGGTTCCCAATTTTCGGAACCTGAAACCAACCCTATTTTTCCTAAACCCTGTTTTGGAACCAACTCTATTTTTCTGGTCCGATTTCAGGGTCTACCCAAGAACCTTTATTTTTTTGTTCCTTTTTCCAGTTTCATTTTTTTCTAGCAAAATACTATAGGTAGCAATGAAACGATTTAAAATAAAAGATGAATAACAAAAACCACTATCCACCAAAAGTAACAATCCCCAAAATGAGCAATTAAAATTACAATCTATCAAAATCAACAATCCAAAAGCACTATGTTGCAAGACATAGTCCAATCGCATAAATATTTAAGAGTCACATTTTCAGGGAATTTATTCAACATGTTTAGCTCTTTATTTTGCGCCATGATGAGATAACTCCTCACTTCTGTTTTCGAATGAAATATCTTGAAAGAAAAATCAAGAGACTTAGCGGTAAGGCATCTGCTCTCACTAGAAAAATGTCTATATATCTCATCTGAATCACACAATATTTAGATGACTTTAAGAGCCGTGCTATTTCGCTCATAGTTGTGAAACATATTCCAATATTAAACCGAAAATTGGTTCTAAAACCGGTGAAGTAGGGTAACGTGATATAGGCTTTTTACTTTTTTGTACATTATCTCAAAACCGGTTCTAAAACAGGTTTGGGTTGATTTTTACTTGGAACCGGAAACCGGACCGGTTCTAACCGGTTCCCAAAAAATGGAACCGGTATCCGGACCGGTTTTTGTTAGAACCGGTTCCCGAACCTGTTTTTTGGGTGGGTTGGTTCGGTTTCCGGGTAAACCCGGTCCGGTTGCACACCCCTAGATGCCACTACCCTCCATCTTTTACAGTCGCAGGGACTCTCTCTCTCTCTCTCTCTCTCTCTCTCTCTCTCTCTCTCTCTCTCTCTCTCTCTCTCTCTCTCTCTCTCTCTCTCTCTCTCTCTCTCTCTCTCTCTCTCTCTCTCTCTCTCTCTCTCTCTCTCTCTCTCTCTCTACGCACGCTTCTCAATTGCCTGGTTGCGATAGTGGCTTGCTAAGGTTACGTACTGCCATGGATGATCTTAATGAAGGTCATCCACAGCCTTGTCACTACTCGATCTTGATTTGGAGATGATTAATTGCCATGGATGACCTTGGCCTGCAACCTCAATTTGAGGTTAGGGGTCACGTAGGCCATTCATGGCTTAAAAGGAGGCCAGAGCCTGATTGCAATATTGGCGTGCTAAGGTCACGTATGGCCATGGACAACCTCAATTAAGGTTATCCACAGCCTTGTCACAGCTCAATCTTGATTAGAGATCGTTAGTTACCATGAATGACATGGTCCCCCGACCTTAATTTGAGGTTAGGGTTCACGAGGTCATTCATGACATCGAGGGAAATTTTTCACACCCCTATCATTTTGGTAATTTGATCAGCATACTATCTCTGGTTCTAGTTTTCTCTACCACAAATCTCTAAGCTTTGTTCATAATAAGGGTTATTGCACGCAATGCTCTATCATGAATGAAAATGTTGACATATAGAGGGTTTTCAATTCATCACAAAAAAAGACGAATTGTGCTATCGTTATAAATTTTAGATTGTCGATATTTTGTAATGACAATCTAGATAAAGAAGCCAAGTCCAATCAGTTTTGTGATGAACATGTTCCCACCATATATAGGGCCTTTGAGAGCCCAAACAAAAGGAATGCGCCAATAGTCCAAAACCAGATTTCAACGACGTTAATTGGGCTTTCCATAAGCCCTATTTCAGTCCATGTATGTGAAATTGATGTGCTATGAACGTATGAATCCGATGTGCTTATACTTAAATAGTCAAAACATAAGATACATATCTACAATACATCTCACTGGAATTCAACCTTAAAAATTCTCCTAAAAATTTCATTCCCGCCCAAGCCTTCGCACTAAAATATAAATAGTAATAGTATGTTACAATATAACGGACAACATTGTAATTTAAATGTTAAATTAATTTACAAGCTAAAAAAGATCTCATATTTTAATTTGAATATAAGTTTTCATGTTTTTTTAACAATTAAAGGGCACAGATATGGAGACCCAGCAAGCTGGCCTATAAAATACCCTACAAGCCCTATGAACCGGTTAAATTCAGACACTAGCAAATCAAGCAACTCAAAATAATGTTTTTACTAGGAGAACATAGCCACTAAATCCTTTTCTTTTCAGTTGTCCTTTTTATAATTTCTAGTTAGTTGTTAGAACTCAATATTCTCGATAGGATAAGGCCACAAAAGTTCACACCAAATATGTATCTCAAGCAATTTTCTCATCCACGAAAACTATGATTTAGGGTGGTTTACTTTGCAAAAAATTAACTATTAGGAAGTTCTTCTTTTTTTTAAATGATCATTTGTTTCATTTACGAAGATATTTCAATCAAAAAGCATTTACATCGTTAACCAAAAGTTTAGGCATAAACTATTGTAAATAATGAAAACATTTCCACTCAATTAATTTTTCTAAGCGACACAAACAATATTATTAAGAAAAAGATTTTCAAGTAATCGATTTTTTGTGAAATAAATGTAGCATAATTCCTTTTTTTGTCAAAGTTGCAACACTTTACATATCTATCTCAATGTGCAAATTTAGACTTTAAATCATCAAAGAGTCATGCTGAAGCCTACAATCACATGACTAGTATGCTTGTAGAATTATCCGGCAATAATAGTACAAATGGTACCTAAATTTTGGCTCAATATGTAATATGATTCTTAAACTTTTAATAATTGTTCAATGTGATCCCCGCATTTCGGTCCAACGTGCAACATGATCACTAAACTGTTAATTTGCTCAATGTGTTCCATGAACTAGTAAAATATATGAAAATGCTTAAAAGTTTATGGACCATATTGAATGTTGAACTAAAATTTAGAAATTATATTAAATAAATTAAAAATTCATATTGCAAGTATGAAACTACCATTCGTGTAATTTTCTAAATTATCAGTTGTCACCTTTCCGAGTCACAGATTGCCCTACCACCCATGGTGGCATGGCAGCTCCATAAACCCTAATTTCATCTCTGCTCAACCTCCTCCCATCTCACCCTGCGTCTGTTCCCTCAGTTGCCTCTCTCGCAGAGCTTGCTCCGAATGGCAGAGGATGAGGATGCCAATGCTCGCCTTCATTCGCTCTGCAACAGATCAGGTAAGTTTTGGTCGGTGATGGATGGAGATGTTTCTGGGGATATATTAAAGGAACTCCGTCTCACTCTCTTTGGGAGACTCTTCTCAAACCCATCCGTGAATTTCCAAGCCTTTGTGAATACGATGAAAAGAGCCTGGAGAATTGAAGACATGGTTTCTGCCTACCTGGGCTCTGGCCTTCTTGCGTTTACGTTCAAATCTGAAGGAGACAGAAACAGAGTTTTAGAATCTGGTCCATGGTCTTTTGCGAATCACCTCGTGTTGCTTAAATCGTGAGAACCCAATACACCTCCTCATCGTTATGAATTTGCGACTTGTGCCTTTTGGGTTCAAATTTGCGGATTACCCCTTGAATATTACTGTGTGGATGTTGTGAACAAACTTGCTCAGGGGATTGGGAAGGTTTTAGATGCGAAAGTGGAAAGGAATGGATTTTTATCAGCACGAGCGAAAGTGGAGATGAGCCTGGATGCTCCTTTAAAATCTGGTATCGTTGCTAGTGGTGGAGGTACGAAGCTTTGGTTTGATTTTAAATAGGAAAGACTGCCGCATTTTTGCTGTTCATGCGGTAAGGTGGGTCATTATGCCAAGTATTGCACAGAGATCCCTTATGAAGAAGACAATTTAATTCCAGAAAGTGACATTTATTTTGGGAAATGGCTACGGCAAGAGGTTGATGAATATAGCCCTTTCTAGAAGGTCTTTTATGCAGCAAAGATCGAAGAAGATATATAGTTCTAGATTCCCCGGTTAACAACACTCAAATTGTGTTTTTTGTGGAAGGAACTTCTGGCCCTGATAACCTGCAGATAACCATTATGGAGAATAAAGCAGAAGTCTCTGAAATTAGAGGAGAAAACCTTTTGAAGTCAGACCCAAGCTAGACTGTCGTTGGGTGAAATTTCCATCCCTGCAAAATCTCGTTGCGTTTCTATTGTATTCGTCCAATACAGAAAGCTCAAACGAAGAGTAGGAAGTTTGCTGCAGATGTCTAGACAAAAAGCCATTGAAACGAAGTTAGTATGTACAAAACTAAGAAAATGCTATGTTAAATTTCTATGAACAGCTCTCCACCTTATTTTCATGACAAGGAAGTGACAACTATATCTTGTTTCAATCTTGTTCTCAGCCAAAATCTTCGTGATTCCAAAGTCTCGGACTTGTGCAACACAGTCCTCGTTTAGAAGGACATTGCTAGGCTTCAGATTGCAGTGCACAACGTGTTCCAGTTGGCCATGGTGGAGATATTTGAGTGCCTTTGCAATGTCAACCGTTATATTCACTCGCTGATGGAGACCCAAGTTGTAGTCAACCGTTGGGCACGTATTGCAGCACCTGAGCTCTCAGATCAGCATTTGTGCGGCTGCTAATCATCTTGACGAGATTCTGGTGCCAATTATGCAGAAAACCTCACATTCTGTGCAAAACTTTTTAGAGAGCCTTTGATATGGAAATTCAGTAATTTGACCGCAACGTCTGTCCCGTTGGCCTGAGTCCATTTGTGTACAGCGCTAAAGCTTCCTGCTTCGAGCAAATTGCTTTCGCTGAAGTTGTTAGTAGCTAAGTGGAGCTCCTAATATGATATTATTAGGTGGTTTGTTGCAGGAGAGCTTTTTTACCAGTGTTCTGACGCTTTTTGAGCAAGCAAATGACAAAGACTAAAAGTATAGCTGATACAATTGGCACCATAATGTACAGTAACTGGAGCCGCTTGGCCCTTGACGATTTCTTTCCATTTACTTTGCGCAGTGGGGCTTCAAAAATTGCATTTTCACAATGAGAGAATCGAAAAATTTCCAAAGGGTCCGGCAGTAGGAATCTCTCCTGATAGCTTATTAAAGGACAAGTTCAAATTTTTAAGATACATAAGTCCTTCCAGGGACTTCGGTATCATGCCGGATAACTTGTTGTAGGAGAGGTCTAATCGATTGTGGTATCAATTCTAGAAACGAGTTCTTTGACAAGTTGAGAGAAGCAAGGCTCTTCAACTCCTCGATGGAACTCGGTATGGCGCTGTTAAGTCGATCCAAGAAGGATCAATGCTCTCTATAGCTGTCATTTTCCCCATCTCGAGTGATAGTCCTCCATTGAAAGAATTGTGACTATTGAGGAATATGAGTTCTTGAAGGCTTTGCAGACTGACCAGTTGTTTCCAATGCAAGTTAAGATAGACACTGATATACTATTTTGCTGGAGCAGCAACTCTCCTAAACTTGTCAAGTTGCATATCTCATGGGGGATCGGTCCCTCGAGATGGTTGTTATCACGGCACAACCTTTGCAGGCTGTTTTAGTCCTTCAATAGATGACGGGATGTTGCTGTCTAGATCGTTATCGCTCAACTATAGAAAGTCAAGCTCTTCAAAAAACCCATTTGGTTGGGAATGTGACCTGTTATTTGACAATGGGGAGTGACTAGAATTCGTAGGGAACTTGAGAAGTTTTCGATCGATTCCAATATGGAGCCACGAAGCCGGTTTTCTTCTAGAACCAAGGTCTGTAGGGATTGGCAATTAGACAAAGCAGAGAGAAAACTGAGCTCCGAATCATAAGTCTCTCCTGTTAGCTGATAGAATGAACTGCGAAGTATCTAAGGTTCTTCAAGTTGCCCAAACTCATAGGTATCAGTCCACTGAGTTGATTGATCGTGGCATCGATAAAAATTAGGTTAAAAAAATTCGAAAAATACTTCAGGATGTTGCTGGCAAAGCCATTAATTGCTAGAAAGATTTCTTCCAAATTCGGAAGGCTTAGATAGCTATCTGAGGGAAGGCTTCCGGGAAATTGTCCATCAAAGAAAGCAGTTCGAGTGAAATAATGTTGAAATCCTCTTGAGGCACTTTGCCTGTTAGCAAATTATCCTGAAGGCTCATTTCATTCAGATTGACAAAAATGCCAATCTCACTCAAAGTCTCACCTCCGATGCGGTTATATTCTACGTACAGTTGGTGCAAGCTTGACAGGTTACTGATGGTTCGATGAATCATACCAGTCAAGTTGTTAGCACCGAGATGGAGCTCCTGCAGCTTTTGCAAGCTGTCTATGTCTCAAGGATTGCTTCCCTGAAATGATTGAATGACAATGACAACACAACAAGCTTTTTGCATTGGGTTAGCATCTTTGATAACAGGCCGCCGAATTGGTTTTCAGACAACAAAAGCTTCTGAATGTTGCCAGCAGTAGCATAGATCGGAGGGAAGACTCTCCGAAAGATCATTATTCGCCATCCTGACACTCGTGAGTGACCTACAAAAAAGTGTCAAAGGAGTCGAACGTGTGAGATTGGCCATGAGCAAACCAATACCCTGCACTGTGGATATGTTGCCCAGTAAGCTTGGAATTTGACCCCGTAAGTTGTTGAAGCCAAGAAACAGTTGTTGCAACTTTGGGAAGGCGCCAAATTCTCTCGATATGCCACCGTTAGTCTGTTCACAGCAAGTGACATCAATTTGAGATTTTGGCACAGCACTAAGTTAGGAGGAATGTTTCCTTCGAACTGGTTCGACTGTTCAGGTGGCGTAAATTACCGTTTTTATCTGGAGCCGTGCCATAGAAACTGTTGTTGCAAAGATCAAGAGAAGCCTGGAGAAAGAGTTTGCCGAGGTAAGGAGAGAGTCTTCACTGGAGACCCGCAGAGGTGAGGTCTAAAGTCGTGACTCTCTGCCTACGGTTGTTGCAGTCCATTCACAGAAGTTTGCTTATGCAGTCCGATTGCCGCCTTTGATCGTGTTGTCGGGTCGACTTCTGTCGCTGATTTGAAGTGGAGGAGAGCCTCTTGATCACTGAAGTCGCTGGAACAAATGATGGGCTAAAACGTCAATAAGGAAGCGAACAAACATCAAGAAATGCTAAAAAGATGATCTTCTCCATAATAAAGAGTCTCTTTGATTGAACTTGGAGAACCCCCTAAAGCTCCACTGCACGAATGTGATAAGGTTTTGTGATAACTAGGAAGAGTCCGCATGTTCCTTCGACTATAAGAGTTACTTCATTAATTTTTTTATCTATTAAAAGATATTTCTATAATCTTAAATCTTATCTTAGAAATTTATATACAATGCATGTTGTGCTGCTCTCATTTCATAAAGTTTTCGATGGGATAAAAATGGTTAGACATTGTTTTCTACTTTTACTTCTACTGTAATTTTTTAGATTTGACTTTTATTTAATGTTATTCACCTTAATGATTTTGAGTTACACGTATTGATATTTGAAATCTATTTAGAGTCATGTAAAATCTTTTGTTAAACTTTTGAAAGAAAATAGTTTTTAAATTCGGAGACAAAGTCATGAATACTTTTCAACAAGTCCATCCAAGCATGTCCAAGCATCTCTGAGCTTTTGTTTGTAATATGTGTTATTACAAGCAATGCTCCGTGTGAATGCAAATATTGAAAAATATAGCTTATTCACTTATATCCTAAAATGACGCTTTGTATTATCATTAGAGATAAATTGCAATAATATGTTCAATATAATGGACAATATTGTAATTTAAATATTATTTACAAACTAATTGCACAAAGATCCCATTGAATTTGAATGAAAAATTCTTTGTTTTTCTTTTACAATGTTGAGCCATGTGGGTGGAGACCCGGCTACCTAATCCATGGGATGCTCTACAAGCCCCATGAACCATTTAGGTTTAGACCTTTGATATTTGTAGTGGCTCAAACACAGAATAGTTTGCACACAGTTGGTGAGATTCGAATGGATAACCTCTAGTTCTTGAATTAGGAATCCCTCATATCCCCTAGTCACATATTCACACTTAATTTAACTTTAATGTGCCTGTATTGTTAATTTCTTGACGTGACATAGTAAGTTGTGCCAAAATTTTGTTCACTTATCCTGTGCTAATTTGTTGTTTATCAATTTATCTATTTAGTTCCAGACTAATGTTAATTCACCATGTGATGTCTCGAAATCTTTTGAAAATATCTTACATATTTAAATATTTTTCTTCATAAGATTATAAAACAATATGCTCAATGCATATACCTTATGTTACTAATAAAGAAAATAAGCACGTTTTGATGATAAATTGTTGCAAAATACCACAATTTCAAACTATAACAATAAAAATATGAATTCTTTACTTAATTATTATTTTCTAATTTTTAGATATTAACTAAAAGATTATTCATGATATAACTTTATCAATCTTAGAAAATTAGGTAAAATAATTATTAGTATCCTATCGTGCCAAAGGCACATATACCACTAGTCTACATATTAAAATAGGTAGACAATTGATAGAAAGCACTTTGTACCAGGTGCTAGTAGCATATGGCAACATGGTTGTTAGAACCGTGATTTAGATTGTACGATCAATGACCTACGATCCCAAATCTACCAAACGATCCCAACCATTCGAAAATTCGATTAGACGTAAAACCACGTTAGATTGCCAGTCAAGATCGTAAGATTTTATTTCTAGTCGCTAATTCACAAAAGTAGCCCATAAAAAAATCAAATTTTGGCCCATATTAGTAAAGCCTAGCCTAGAATTTTTAACCCCAAATTCCAAATATCACTTAAACGACAAATTTGTTGGTAGTAGTAATAATGATTTTGTGTTTGATAATGAATTTGATGAGGGAGGTCAATGGAACTAGTTACAGTCTCAATCAAGATGTCGAGATGACAGCTTATTATTTATTCTAGATTTTCTTTACTAGTAATTTTTTTTGTGTGCCTTTGATGTCATACCGGTGAATTTTCTTCATTTGCTTTTGTGTTCCGTTTTTAACCACTTGATATGAAAATGACATTATTGAAATATAATGTAATTTAAAAATATTGGCAGTGAATTTTTCCATTGTTGACCTATTTTTTATACCACTAAGGTCTTGTTCAATTTATTTATGACTTATAATAAGACGGGTGATTATTTTTTAGCATTTTTTTACGGTTGGAGATTTCACTATTTAATCTTACAGGTTAGGTTGTGATTTTACTTAAAATAGGGACTTTAGAAAATATCTACGGCAATCTAGAAGCCGATAATATCGAGTCTCTGCCATCGCAACCAAGAATTAATTCTAGGCAATCAATTTGTGCCGTGCTTTTCTTAATCTTAACATGTAAACACCCACGACTTTAGATCGAGGTCCATCTGAGGCGATGAATTGAGTGATTGTCTTCTTTAAATGTCCAATAAGAGTTCAGCACATTTTTTAGTAAAATTTTTCGTAAGACTATTTTTGTACAAGTAGTGTTAAGAAAAGCAAGAGATGAAGTCAACAGTAGAATCTTCCACCAGCTTCACGTGTTCAATTCACTGAAGAACCGTTACTCTGTTTTTTAACAGAATGAACAACTCTATTTTTTCTGTTATTCTGTTAGTTTGTTGGATGAGCTGTAAAACGATCTGTGATGGAACTTTAGTATTAGTCTTGGATGATATAAATACGTGAAAGGAAAACCGGGAATGAGAGAGAGTGAGTAAAATCTTCTTTGTATTCAGAATGAAGTAAATCCAAAAGCTCTATTCCTTTTCTCTCTGTTTCTTCTCTCATTGTTCTTCTTCTTTCTCTATTCGTAAGTCTTCTCAAGTAGTAATGCTTGGGTGAAAACTGTCTAGTGACTTTTTGAAAGGTACAATATTGAGTGGTCTCTCTATTAAAAACGCCTGATATGTGGCGGGTATTGAAACTCAAAGTTATCAAGAGTTAAGTACAACGGGCCGTTTACACGTTATAGGGAAAATGATTTTTATGCAACCCATCAAGTGGGATAGGGCATCTTAGGAGGCACCAAGTCCGCCAAATACAAACAGTTTCGACGTAGTCGAGTCGTTAATTGTAACATGATGTGATGTGATGATTATACTTGAGGATGGATAATCAAGTTTTGGGTTATATATATAATTTAATCAAAGAATGTGACATCGAAAGGAGGGCATCGACCTCGAAATGGGTACTTACCCTAACTAATGCATAATTGAACCGTTGAATATATATTTGACTTTCACAGGCCTATTGACCTTTTAAGTAATTAGTTGATTTCCCCGTAACTTCTATAATTTTAGGTTTCTAATCGACCTATGAAATGATTGGTACGTCACTCCTAGAATAATTTAGGCAGATGGATTAATATAGCTCACCTCAACCTATGAAAGGGAAGACCCTGGGCCGTAAACTATGGGACTGATTTTTTTAGAAACTGAATTTTGCTTATCATTTTCATTTTTCACCTGAAACTAAAAATCCAGATTTGCGCAAGGGCGAGTCACTACACAACCGACCATCATTTGATTCTTAGTGAAATAAGATTGACACAAGGCGAACCGTTCATAACTAGAAGATTGAAGTGACCTCGAGCAACCATCACTTAAGTAGATTTTTTAGGAGGAAAATGTGAAGTTCAATTTGAATTGATGTTTAGATATCCCATCTTTTTGTAATACCACTCAAATGAAATTTTTCTTGTAAAATTCATTTGAAGTGAAGGACTTCGAAACATTCTACTTGTACTTCAAGGATAAAAAACAATGATAATAAGTTATTATTCATATTCATATTGTCTATCATTTCTAAAAATGCCCTTAATGTACATAGTTAAGTAAAAAAAAATGGGTTTCATCTCACTTTTTGATTTCCCATTTAGCCCTCAGGTACATATTACTTTAACATTTTAATGTAATCTAAATTTACAGAGAAAAAAGCAAAACGGGCCAAGGTTAGAGATAATAGACAAAAGAAAATGGCCTATTATATTTTAATAGTGCAACAACTTGTTTCATCCTTCTCCCCATTTCTTCTTTTAAAATTTTGAATAAATGTTTTTTTAATCATTGAAAGAATAAGAAGACATCATTTGATGTTTGCTTTTTAGAAAAGAATTATAACAATAAAAAAAATGACTTTCAGTATTTTTTTCTCCACCGATTAAAATTATAATTTTGTTAATATCCAGTATGACGTTGCATAAAAAATGAAGATGACCATCAAGGTGTGTAATGCGGGCATGAAAACTTTTTTTTTAATGCCAAGCTACTGTGTGCTCCATTTAGTTTGATTTCGCTTTACAGTCTTAATATGGAAAAATTAAATTAAAATTTTGTCGGATTCTAATAAATTACAAGTATTTTTTGTAAAAAAAAGGAAATATTTAAAACAGAAATGGGTTCGAAAATGGCCTAAACACGTGCCAAGCCTCGGCTTGGCATGTGGGCCGGAAAGGCCTGGCCCTGCCCAGCTTGACACACAAGGCTCATGGGCTGTGCCTGGCGTGACCAGAAGGCCTAAGGAAAACTGTTGGTCAAAGGGACGAAGAAGCTGCCAATGATCAACCGAAAACGATGTCTTCTTCACGTTTATCGTGGTTTCCGAAGTCAGACACGAGTTAAGGCTCTTGTTGGGTGAATTTTCATGGCTGGAAAGTCTAGTGGCGTTTCCAATTGTGTTCCTCCAACTCAGAAAGCACAAAAGAGGATAAGGAATTTCCTTACCAAAAAAAAAAAAAGAGGATAAGGAATTTTATTGCAGATGGCTATACACGATGCCATTGAAACGAAATAACCGTGTACAAACTCAGATGATACGATGTGTTCCTCCAACTCAGAAAGCACAAAAGAGGATAAGGAATTTTATTGCAGATGGCTATACACGATGCCATCGAAACGAAATAACCGTGTACAAACTCAGATGATACTATGTGTTCCTCCAACTCAGAAAGCACAAAAGAGGATAAGGAATTTTATTGCAGATGGCTATACACGATGCCATCGAAACGAAATAACCGTGTACAAACTCAAATGATGCTATGCCCAAATTTTAGGTGCTGCTCTCCACCTTATTTTTTTGTCAAGGAAGTGACAACTTGATCTTGTTGAGCTTAACCATGACAGTTTTCATGTCCATTCTTTCCTCAGGCAAGCCCTTTGAACATTCTAGTCCTAACTCGAGGATCGATAAAACTATGTTCTCGAGTTCCGGGAGTGTCAAATCTTCTTCCTTCGTGCTAAGGATTCTGCTATCCACAATGTCAAGCACTCGGTCCGGAATCGCTGCACCTACCCATTGCCTCAAGCTCATATCCGCATCAAACATTTCATCGGTTGGCTTCTTCCTAGTAATCACTTCCAACAACAATATGCCAAAGCTGTAGACATCTCCTTTTGTCGAGACTTTTCCTTCCGAACCATACTCTGCAAGCATTATGGTTTGTGGAAAAAGAACATCAGCAATTGATCTTTTTTCGTTTTGGGACATAAGTAATAAGACCGAGAGACACGAGCGTTAATATATCTCTATTATATTATACCATTATATTGGGAATCAAAGGCTTGAATTAGCTAAAATTCGACAAATGTACCTGGAGCAATGTAACCAATCGTGCCAAGAGTTCGGGTTTGTGTTTCAAGCTTGTTCTCAGCCAAAATCTTCGCAATTCCGAAGTCGCAAACTTGTGCGACCAGGTCCTCGTTTAGAAGAACATTGCTAGGCTTTAGATCGCAGTGCACAATGGGTTCCGGTTGGCCATGATGGAGATATTCGATCGCTGTTGCGACGTCGACCATTATCTTCACTCGTTGATGGAGACCCAAGTTATAGTTGTCGGAGTAAATCCACTTCTCCAAGCTCCCGTGGGGCACGTATTGTAGCACCAAAGCTCTCAGATCAACATTTGTACAAGTACTGATCACCTTGACAAGATTCCGATGCCTGATCATGCGGAAAACCTCGCATTCTGCATCAAAACTTTTCATGGCGCCTTCGATATGGAGATTCAATACTTTGACAGCAATGTCTGTCCCAGTGACCAGAGTCCCTTTGTATACAGAGCTAAAGCTTCCTGCTCCAAGCAAATTGCTTTCGCTGAAGTTGTTGGTAGCCCAGCAAAGCTCCTGATATGATATCATGGGGTGATCAATTCTAGGAGGGTTGTCCACCGAAACTGTAGCTTTTTCGCCGGAGTTCCCACGCTTTCTAAGCAAGAAGACGACAAAGACTAAAAGTACAGCTGATACAAATGGCAACATAATGAATAGTACCCGGAGCCGCTTGTCCATTGATTTATTTCCTTTTAGTTTGCAAGGTGGGACTTGAAAAGTCGCATTTCCACATAGTGCTTCATTCCCAATGAACGAGAGAGCCGAAAAATTTCTAAAGGGCCCGCCATTAGGAATCTCTCCTGATAGCTTATTAAAGGATAAGTTCAGACTTCGTAGAAATGGAAGTCCTTTCATGGACTCGGGTATCGCGCCTGATAACTCATTGTAGGAGAGATCGAGGACATCCAACCCTTTGAGTTCACCGATCGATTGCGGTATCGATCCTTGAAACGAGTTCCTTGACAAGTTGAGAGAAGAAAGGCTCTGCAACTCCTGGATGGAACTCGGTATAGCGCCAATAAGTTGGTTCCAAGAAAGATCGATGCTCACTATATCTCTCATTTTCCCCATGTCAAACGGTAATCCTCCATTAAAAGAATTGAGTGATAGATTGAGGAAGATGAGTTGTTGAAGGCTCCACAGACTAACCGGTATAGCCGATGTCATGTTATTCGAACTTACGAGAAACTTTTGAAGGCTGCTCAGGTTTCCAATGCAATTCGGGATCGATCCCGATATCCTATTTTGCCGGAGCAGCAACTCTCCTAAAATTGTCATGTTGCATATCTCAACGGGGATTGGTCCTTCGAGATGGTTGTTATCAAGATACAGCCTTTGCAAGCTTTCTAGTCCTCCGATTGATGATGGGATGTTGCCGACTAGATCGTTATCGATCAACCTTAGGAAAGTCAAGCTCTTCAAGAAACCAATTTCCTTGGGAAGGTGACCTCTTATTTGACAATTGGGAGCGGATAGAATTTGTAGGGAACTGGAGAAGTTTTTGATAGATGCTGGTATGGAGCCGCCAAGAGGGTTTTCTCCAATAAACAAGGTTTGCAGCGATTGGCAATTAGATAAAGCAGAGAGAAAATAGAGCTCCGCACCATAAGTCTCTCCCGTTAGCTGGTTTGACCGAACCCCAAAGTATCTGAGGTTCTTCAAGTTGCCCAAACTCGTGGGTATTGGTCCGCTGAGTTGATTGTACGAGACCTCTAAAAAAATTAGGTTCGAAAAATTCGAGAAATACTGTGGGATCTTGCCGCCAAAGCCATTTTTTGCTAGATAGAGTTTTTCCAAATTCGGAAGGCTCAGATCACTACCTGAGGGAAGGCTTCCAGAGAGGGAATTGTCTGTCAAAGCAAGCACTTGGAGCGAAGAAATATTAAAAACCTCTTGAGGTACTTCACCTGTTAGCAAATTTCTTTGAAGGCTCATAAAATTCAAATTGACCAACTTGCTAATCTCACTCGGAATGTCCCCTCCAATGTAGTTAAATCCTAAGTCCAGCATGTGCAAGCTCGACATGTTACCAATGTTTCGAGGAATCGTGCCGGTCAAGTTGTTAACACCAAGATAGAGATGCTGCAGCTTTTGCAAGCTGTCCATGTCTCGAGGAATGCTTCCCTGAAAACGATTGTATGACAACGACAACATGAGAAGCTCTTTGCATTGGGTTAGCGTCTCTGGTAGCTGGCCGCTGAATTTGTTGTCAGACAGTGAAAGCCACTGAATGTTAGGCCAGCGGGAGCAAAGATCGGAAGGAAGACTTCCTGAGAGATCATTATGATTCAAGTCGACCAACGCGAGCGATCGGTTGAAAAATGTTGGAGGAATGGAACCTGTGAGACTGGCTGTGTTCAAACCAATGACTTGCAATGTGGATATATTGCCCAGGAAGCTCGGAAATTGACCCCGTAAGTCATTGAAGCTAAGAATCAGTTGTCGCAACTTCGGGAAGGCGCCAAATTTTCTTGGTATGCCACCAGTTAACTTGTTCATTGCGAGTGACATCACTTTGAGATTTTGGCACAATGCTAAGTTAGGAGGAATATTTCCTTCAAACTGGTTTGATTGGAGTATGAGTTTTTTCAGGCGGCGCAAACAACCGATTTCTGTAAGAATCGTGCCATAGAAACTGTTGTTGCGGACATCAAGAGAAGCCAGGAAAGAAAGGTTGCCGAGGTAGGGAGAGAGTCTTCCCCGGAGACCCATGTAGGAGAAGTCTAAAGCTGTGACTCTCTGCCTGCGGTTGCTGCAAACGACACCGATCCATTCACAGAAATCTGCTTCCATGGTCCAATTGCTGCCTTTGATGGTGTTTGTCGGGTCGACTTCGATCACCGATTTGAAGTGGAGGAGAGCATCTTGATCAGTGAAGTTGCCGGAAGAAATGATGGGCTGAAACATCAATAGGGAAGCTAACAGAACATCAAGAAGTGCTAAAAAGACGAACTTCTCCATAATGAAGAGAGCCTCTTTTGATTGCATCAATAGACAGTTCACTAATTAGGACCTGTTCCTAGTACATATACCCAAATGATGCTCCAAATGTTGTCTCTGGAAAAATAGTAGGTTGCTTTCCAATGTGAGGGACATGACAAACTACATAATCCACACAATTCAGGGATCATTACAGGTAGAAAATTTGTTTTGAGAGTCAAAGTTCTCAAATGATAATCCCAGATCATTTTCTTTTTAATATTTATAAGAATGCTATTCACAAATTCCCCACAAATTAACCCAAACCATAATCATGTGTTGAGACGATTGAGGGGAAGTTAGAGAACCCTCAATCACGTCTGATTCAGTAAATATACCGTTCTTTACGTTTACACAAACACTTACTTTCAACTCTGTCAGGGTACAAATGGACCTTTCACAAATGCTCCAAGGCATGAATGTGAAAAGGTTTTGCGATAATTGTAGCGGTCTTCCCGCAAGGAGTATATGAAGTGTCTCGTGGGAAGCTGACTGATTGGAACTTGCTAGAAGAGATAATGATACTAGTAGTCTATCAACTTTTATTAATGCGTCATGTCATATTTGAAATTTCATTCAATTCAATTAAATCACTTTTGATTAATGTGAAATGTCGACCGGCATCTTTTAGTTGGTCTAATTAGATCCTTAATATATTTAATATGTTTATTGTCATCCTCTCATTAATTAATTTAAATGTAATGCGCCGTGGATTTCAATTTGATAATGATGATGTTTGATGGAGAAAATTACGCGGATTTTGTGCATGTAATGGTGACTTTAAATTGCAAAACTATAATGCCCCTTCCTTTAATATGTGCACTATTCACTCTGACAACATTTTCTTTCCTCAACACTCAATATCATCCAGTGGACTCTCTTCAACAACGATTTTAGGCTTCTTGTCCCAAAAAGCATAAGGATAATGGCTTTGAAATCTCTACTATTAAAATGCATGGAAAACTTTACTATTTTCTTTTGGAAGCATAGTGAGAAATCCTCCCTCATTCTCCATTTGACATGATTTCGATTGAAAGCTTGAAGAAGAATAAGACCACATTAATTATATAAAGTAAAGGGTTTTGTCCTGGTTTGGAAGCTTTTCTTTATCACTTGTAGAATTCCCGTTTGATGCACAGGTTCTAGCTTTTTGTTTTATTGAAAAATTGCTCTAAAGTATTAATTCGAAACCTAGTGTTGATTTTGGTCCTCTCACTTTGAACTAATAATTTATGGAACTATTATTTTCATCTAATGCTTATAAATACTTTAGCGTCTTGATTTTTCTCTTCATCAATTTCCATCGAACTTGTCTCAGTACCATAAGACACTAATTTGTAGTTTGACATCGGATTATCTGACATATGTGTCAGACATGTGGGTGCATCTTTGTTCATGTTTGATCGGAACATGGGCAGCGAGATGCTAACGGCATCAATGGCACGGTTAGCTTCGTCGGATAAACAGTGAGTGTCCAGGATGAGTTTGGCGCAGCGGCAAGGGCTGAGCTTGGTGGTGTCGCTGTGATACTGCAGTGTGGCGGTCGAGCAAGGTCTGGATGGCACCGGGAAGACCTGAAATTACCCGGAAACTAGGATCTCTGCGGCTACAGCAGTGGGTCACGGTATGGCTGAGGGGTACGCTTGGCATCGCTCAACAGTGATAGAGAAGGGCTAAAGCGACGCCAAGGCAAGGCGCAGCGACGATCCTCCAGAGAAGCGCAATAGCGAATATCTGGCTAATAGGATTGGTCAACTGTGTATGAACGAATATCTTGCCCATTGTTTTTTATGTGGCCAAAAACCTTGTGATCAATAAACCAATACTTCCTAATTTAGGATAGCCGTGTGGAATTTTCGGATACAAGGAAGAGATTATGGGTTTGGCTGAACTTCATTCCTCTGCGAGCTTAGTTTATATGATTAAATTCTTAGCCTCTTTGCTTATGTCCATTAACTTCAATGCAATTATATGACCCATTATTATTAATGCAAATACTTTGAATATCTATATGTAATTTAATTAATATTTTTATATTTTGGGGTCGGGGTCGACCCCTACCTTTTTATGCAATTGATATCTAAATAGGTCGCCAAAATTTAGGTGTTAATACATAAATGATCATAATTTAAATATCAAGGCAGTAATTTTCTGGCTAGTAGAATATTTTGCTCATACAAATATCTAAATTTCACGGTTTTATGATTTAATTAGAATTTAAACCAGTATGCATGTATGAATGGAACTTGTACACATCCATCGGGAAGCCGAGGTCCTTGACGAGTGTGCAATTGAAGTGTGAAGAAGTCAAGGTCTATGGGGTTTTGTGCGTTGACTTTGCCACCAGCACATCATGACTATACACCGAGAAGTCGTGGTCTTTTGGGGTTTCAAGTGTTTTGATTTTTGGACCTGTACGCGTTACAATGGTTCATGGAAAGTCACGATCTTCTCATGGACTTTTATTTGTGATGGTCGGCCTAAAAATTTCAAGCTCATCAATAATACCAACGCGCAATTTGTAAATTGATGTGTTAGCATTCTCCATTTTATCTACGACATTGACGTGCCTATTGAGATGTGCACATTATTGATCGATCTAAAGTGTATCGCTAATCACGGTATGAATTCATGATTCTAGAGTTGCATTGCTCGTTAATAAATGAATAGATATAATGCAAGAATTTGGAGACTACGATATTTGTTTCTTAGTTTCCTTGAAGCGCCTGTCACGTTTGGTGATTGGATAAGGTTACACGGTCGTTGTCCTTGTCAACCCATCTATCATAACTTTCAATTTTCTCGAACTTGTGGCTGCTGACTTAGATTTTGACTAAATATATATTCTTTTCATGGAATTATGAAATTTGACGTGCACTCCAGCATAGTAAGCTTAATTCACGGAAGAAAAGGATGCGTAAACTTCCTAATAGGGTTGAATATTCAGGTCCAAATGGAGGAACTTGCACACTAAAATTAAATTTGTCTTCTGCAAATTAAAAAAAAAAAACTTTGGCCAATCCTAATCATAATGAGGTTGCAAATTAATTCCAATTTTTCCATGAGTTTGTAACGCAATATTAAATTTAATCCAACGATGCATATGTTCTTATTCACATAAAGTGTCCTAATTTAAATAGGTTGTTATAGCGGATCAACCTTCCCTAAAGTATAATGCAATGCTTTGGCATGCAATGTTTACTTCTTTTAAAAATCTATAGTTATGTTCTAGGGGAAATTGTTCCAAAAATCTTCATCTTATGTACGCAGTATAATCAAATGTTGAACCTTTCAATTGCTGCAATGAGGTTCTATGAAAGTGGAAAAGTATAATTGAGTCTTAAACCATTGTGTGGGTGTAATCAAGTCATAAAGGGAAGACTTACCAAAACAGTCGTAAATCTATTGCAATTGTGTCAATTCAGTTTTAAATTTTTTTGGGCCAATTGAGTCCTAAATCTTTTGCATTTTGCCCCAAATTCAGTCCAACTGGCATATTTTGGCCGATCGGATGGACTAAATTGGCAAGCGGCGCTAACGTGGATAATGAAGATGAAGATGAAGAGAATTAAAAAAAAAAAGAGAAAGAGAAAGATTAAAATTGTCTACATCAGTTTTGACTGCGCCACATAGGACGACTGGCATTAGGCATGATCACGGTTCGGAACCAGTCGGTTCCGATTCGAAATCGATGGTTCTGGTTGATGGCCATGTATGAACCGGAACCGGCGGTTCTGGCCCGGTTTCGGTTTGTAATTTAAAATTTTAAAAAATAAATTATGAAATGAAAAAATAATGAATTACAAAATTATGAAATAATGAATTCGGTTCGGTCCGGTTCCGCTCGAAATCGGGAACCGGACCGGTAAGACTGGTTCCTTATTTTTAGAACCAGGAACTAGACCGGCAAATCGTGGAACCAGGAACCGGACCGGACCAATGGTCGGTCCGATCCCAGGCGGTCCAATGGAATCGTTTGATCTTCATTAGCAAAAGATAAAAAAATTTCATTTGACATTCCTTTATCGTAGCTAAGTAGCCACGAAAGGCACACAACTTCACATACTCATGGCTCGGCTTGGGTTTTATTTACAACTCATTTGATGGTCTCTTCATTCCTATTCGATATGAGACTCTTGGCATTTGTATGAAGACAAGCCAAGAGGCTCACATTGAAGGCGTTCAAGGCAAGCCGAGAGTCTCACATCGATTGGGAACGAAGAGGCATTAGAAGCATTATGCATAAAACCCAAGCCAAGCCTTATAATTTGAATTCAATGCATCCAAGCCAAGCATTGTAATTAAAGTTTAATGCACTTACAATGCATGGCAATTAGAGTTCAAATTGTTTTATAAAGAGTTATGAAGAGAGGGGGCTTGAACTTAATGAATTATCATTAAGTTTTTTTTTAAAATTTTTGGAATCGGAATGGGGCCCGTAGGGCACAGGCTGGTTCCGATTCTGAACCGCCGACCCAGTCAACGGGCCGGTTCTGGGCCGAAACCGGTCCGTGGCCATGTCTAGCTGGCATCCACATTAGTGCCAACCGGCCAAAATTGATCAGATGGCTTGAATTGACATTAATGTAAAAGGTTTAGGACTCAATTGATAAAAAAAAGGATTTTGTACTAAATTAGTACAATTACAGTAGGTTTTAAGACTTTTTGGTAATTTTTCGAGTCATACAATCCTAAACCTATATTAAGAAGTGAAATTAAAGGTTTCCACATGGACTTTGAGTGCTATCTAGGCAAGTTTGGGCATTCTCTATGGAAAAAGAATTGATTTTACTTTTTGCAAAGGTTGATGATTTGATAGCGCTCACCAAATAATTGGAACTCAATTGCATTATGTGTTTTGAACAAAAAAAAATTTGCATTATATGCAAAGATTTAAGATTTCTAGTGCACTTTTGATTTTATTTTGGTGTGGAAGGGATTCTTCTAGGAGGGAAATTTTTTTTAAAGTACCGCACTTCAAATGCCTTAAGATTTCTGTACAGATTGGCTCAGAAAAGAGGAGGGGTATGATTTTACCAAATAGGTTAATTTTTAAGTTGAATACATTGCGGTTGAGTAATAAGGGAATTTGCTTGAAAAGCGAAAACGTATGTGGGACTTCAAAACAAGATTTTGAGGATTATGTTATCATTTAGCCGAATCTTTCTGGGAAATTACACGAGTCTACCTTTCAAGTTCTTTTCTTTTTTTTTTAATATTGTAAGAGTAGGAGAAGAAAGCCATTAAACATCTTTTCTTTCTTTTGAAGTTTCTTTTCCAAGCAACTTTTTACTTTTTTTCTTTTTTCCATACAGAATGATAAAGAAGAAAGTCATTGACAGTAGTTAAACCTCAATCATCCGGACTAATTCATACGAAAGAGTCAATCTTGAAATTTATCATGCTCAATGCATTCTCCCTTGAGATTTCACGAGATATCTTGATTTATCAAAAGTCTTTAAGTGATAGTACATGGGGATTTTATTGGACATACTAGTAATTGATGGAAGTCTATCGCAAACCGAATTAGAACGATCACGCGGAGAAGAAAAAATGAATAATGTACAAGTTTATCCAAGTTTACCCTTGAATAAGATTGCATCGTGCAAAGGAATCTCATTATTATTTAGGTTTACAACCACAACCATTTGTTTCAATGATCTCTCATAAGAGTAAAATATATAGGACTTAAAATGAGTCAAAAGTCCAAGTCTATATGAATCCTTTTGATCCCACAACAAACGGGTTAACTTTAAAACATAAGTCTAAAAGAAAAAATAAAAGTCGATGTTGTTTCAGGGGTGCTGCCCCCGAGCCTCTGCTCGCTCATCGGCGAGCAGGGTCGCCGTCCATTCACCAGGGAGCGGAACCCCCACTCGCTGTTTGAATAGCGGAACCCCTGTTTCGGGGGAGCTACTCCCGAACCTCCGCATTCCGTATGTAGGGGTCATATGTCGTCGGATCATACTTCGATTTCTCTAAACTCACATGAGCGTGTCCGGTATGAGAAATAAGAGTCCCCGAATTATTCGCCAATTCCAATAGTAATATCTCTTGTTTGGCATGGGATAGGATTTGTCCATGAAAAATGTGCAAGAGTTTTGAAATGAAATCTTGCTAATTGCCCCACTGATGACTTTAATTGGTTGCCATGCTCATTGTTTTAGAAAATGATGTCTTATTCAATACGCGTGACATGGGGCAAAAAATGTGGATCATGGGAAGTAATTGAAACGACAGTTCGAACACTTGAAAAAACAATTAAAAATCTCTCTCTCTACCTAAGTTGCGTAACAGCAACATTGACAGGCCTTGACCCAGGTTGCATAACAGCAACATTGACGTTGATCTGAGGCTGCTGGCCTCCTTCAAGCCATGAATGACCTCGGCGCCCCTAACTTCGAATGGAGGTTGTGGGCCAAGGTTGTCCATGGCAACTGACAATCGTCAATCATGGTTGCCAGCTGCAATAGAATCATGGATGACCTGAATTGGGGCCGTCCATCGCGACACGTGACCTCAGATCAAGGTCAAGAGACCCTATTATGACCAGGAGAGAGAGAGAGAGAGAGAGAGAGAGAGAGAGAGAGAGAGAGAGAGAGAGAGAGCAATTGTTTACAGAGGGATGAGAGAGAGCCAAGCGTGAACATAGGGGCAGGGGTCGATGGTATTAGTGAGGAGGAGCGTCAACGGTGGCAGATGACGGTGGGTGGTGGAAGCTGGCATTTGGAGGCTTGGAATTTCTAAAGAGGGGCAATTTTTTTTTTTGTGATCTTTGTTGTGATTAGATTTTGTCTTAGGATGGAAAGCACTATTTTCAGAAATAGAATAATAGAGCTGAAGGTCGGAAAAGCCTCGAGTCTTTTACTTTAGCATAAATATGCATTAGTGATGGTGGTTATCCACTGCCAACATGACACAAGACATACTGTGAGCGTCCTGCCCAAGTAAGCTTGTTTTCAAGTAATTTTATAGCTAGTTGTAATACTATACGCCTTCTTTGTCATCAAAAATGAGAAAATTAGTTGATATTTTCATGAAAAGAATCAACAATCAGGACTTTCCACTAAGATGTGATAATTGATATTGCGAAATTCTGGATATTTTAGTAAATTATATTAAGGGAAAAAAAATTTCACTTTTTCGATATTTTTTGATAAATTGATTAGTTTATTATCTCCCATTCTAGTTTTCCTTACTGCAAATCTCTAAGCTGTGTCCGTAATATGTGTTAATACAAGTAATGCTCCATATAAATGAAAGTATTAAGATGTATGGGGTCTTCAATATATCACAAAAATCAAAGAATTCGTGTTATTTGTATTGAATGTCTATATAAATAGTTTTGTGGAAAGCTTATTCCCACCATATCTTGGGCCTTTGAATACCACTTTTAATCAAGGTTAATTGGGCTTTCCTTAAGCCCAAGTGAAATGGATGTGCTATGAACACGTGAGTACGATGCACATCTATTCGAATAGTGAAACCTTTAGATTCAGATCCACAATATATGAGCAAACTCATTTGGTTTCAACCCCAAAAGTTTGCCTAAAAATTTCATTCCCGCCCAAGGCTTCTGTTAAGATAAATTGTTACTTATAATGCAATATAACAGTCAATTAGATAATATTTATATATATAATATAGTCCTAGGAAGATCTCATATTTTAATTTGAATGTAAATTTCTTCGTTTTTATAGATCTAGGTGCATGGCGTGGAGATTCGACTTCCTGGGCTATTGAATACCCTGCAAGCCCCATATATCGCTTAAATTCAGGCCTTTGACCTATGCTTGTAACCCTAAATCAAAGCAGTTTGCACCCAATTTACGGATTTTCAATGGATAGCCTTCGGTTCTCGAACTACAGGTTCCCCAATTCCCAACAAACTGCACCAACCTTGGGGGTTAATTTCTCTTATGGTAAGGCTAATTCATGAAGCATTCTGTCTTTGGCCATTTAAAACCGTTATGTTCTTTCTCTTTTCACGTGGATGAGCACGCGTGCTGATGCTCTTTTGTTATTGTGTGTGAGAAAGAGTTGTATGAATTCATGTGATTAAATTTGGTATGTGTGGGCGTTGGCATAGACAGGAGCATGTGTGAGGGCAGAAGTATATATGGTCATGCGAAATTGCGAATCCATATCCATGAGCAGGTTAATGAACTTCTGTGATGTGCATAAACAAGAGTGTAAGTGTATGTGCTTTAAAATCCCCTCTTTGAAGGAATGCATCAGTTGCTCGAGTATTTCATTTGTTATCTCATCATTTATCTACACCATCAACGGGGAGGAATTTGGGGCCTGCTACAGCCAAAGAAAAACTATTGGTCAAAAGGACCAAGAAGATGTCAATGATCAATCGAAAATGATATCTTCTTCTTGGCACTGGCAAATCAAGGAACTCTTCAATAATGTTTTTTACTTGGAGAACATAGCCACTAAATCCTTTTCTTTTATCGGTTGCTCTTTTTATGAATTCTAGTTTGTTATTAGAACTCAATTCGCTCGATAGGATGAGGCTAGATAGGTTGCCCACCAAATATATGTCTAAAGCAGTCCTCTCAGCCACAAAAATTACAATTTAGGACGGTTTGCTTCGCGAAAAATTAACTATTAAGAAGGTTTTGTTTTTTTTTGACAATGATTCGCTTGTTTTGTTGGGGAAATAAAGTTATCAAAAAAACATTCGCATCATTAACCAACAGTTTAGGCAGGACGTATTGTAAATAATGAAAGCATTTTCATTCAATTAATTTTTCTAAGTGACGCAAATAATATTTCAAGGAAAACGATTTTCCAATAATTGATTTTTCGTCAGATAAATGGACCATAGTTCCTTTCTTGTCAAAGTTGCGTCGCTTCACATATCTCAATGTGCAAACTTACACTTTAAATCACCAGAGTCATGCTGAAGCTTAGAGACCACTTACACATAATACAATCACATAACCAGTATGCTTGTAGAATTATTAGGCGTTAATAACACAATGTTACCTAAACTTTGGTTCAATGTGCAATGTAATCCATGAATTTTTGGTTGAATGTGCAATATCGTCTCTAAACTTTTAATTTGTTTAATATGATCCCTCAACTATTGGTAAATATTCAATATAGTCTATGGACTATATGAAAATATTTAAAAGTTCAAGAATCATATTAAACGTTGGACTAAAGTTTTGGCACTATTTGCGTAACTTTCCCGATTACAAGAACCCATGGTAGCAGCTCCATAAACCCTAAACCCTAATTTCATCTTCTACCTGTAATCTTCACGGACTCATCGAATCATCTCACCCTTCTCAGCTTTCTCTTTCTCTTTCTGGATGCTGATTCCTTTCTCGTCGGCCTTTGGATCTCTCCCGATTTAACATCAATCGACACACAGCTTGCGTCTGTTCCCTCAGTTGCCTCTCTCGCAGAGCTTGCTCCGAATGGCAGAGGATGAGGATGCCAATGCTCGCCTTCATTCGCTTTGCAAGAGATCAGGTAAGTTTTGGTCGGTGATGGATGGAGATGTTTCTGGGGATATATTAAAGGAACTCCGTCTCACTCTCTTTGGGAGACTCTTCTCAAACCCATCCGTGAATTTCCAAGCCTTTGTGAATACGATGAAAAGAGCCTGGAGAATTGAAGACATGGTTTCTGCCGACCTGGGCTCTGGCCTTCTTGAATTTCCATGGTGTTTCGCAAATCACCTCGTGTTGCTTAAACCATGGGAACCCAATACACCTCCCCATCGTTATGAATTTGCGACTTGTGCCTTTTGGGTTCAAATTCGCGGGTTGCCCCTTGAATGTTACTGTGTGGATGTTGTGAACAGACTTGCTCAGGGGATTGGGAAGGTTTTAGATGCGAAAGTGGGACGGGAAGGATTTTTATCAGCAAGAGAGAAAGTAGAGATGAACCTGGATGCTCCTTTAAAATCTAGTATCGTTGCTCGTTGTGGAGGCACGAAGCTTTGGCTTGATTTTAAATACGAAAGACTGCTGCATTTTTGCTGTTCATGTGGTAAGCTGGGTCATTATGCCGAGTATTGCACAGAGATCCCTTATGAAGAAGGCAATTTATATTCCAGGAAATGACATTTATTTTGGGAAATGGCTACGGGCAGAGGTTGATGAATCTAGCCCTTTCTGGAAGGCCTGTTTTTACAGCAACGATCGAAGAAGATATATAGTTACCGATTCCCCTGTCAATAACACTCAAATTGTGGCTTTTGTGGAAGGAACTTTTAGCCCGGATAACTTGCAGTTAACCATTATGGAGAATATAGCAGAAGTCTCTGAAATTAGAGGAGAAAAACTTTTGAAGTCGGACCCTCGCTAGACTATTGTTGGGTGAAATTTCATCGTTGCAAAATTTCATTGCACTTTCCATCGTTTTCATCCGATTCCGAAAGCTCAAAAGAAGATTAGGAACTTTGTTGCAGATGTCTAGACACAGCCATTGAAACGAAGTTACTATGTACAAAACTAAGATAAAGCTATGTTCAATTTCTATTAGCAGCTCTCCACCTTATTTTCTTGTCAAGGAAGTGACAACTTTATCGTGTTTCAATCTTGTTCTAAGCCAAAATCTTTGCGATTCCAAAGTCTCGGATTTGTGCAACCAGGACCTCATTTATAAGAACATCGCTAGGCTTCAGATCACAGTGCACAATGGGTTCTGGTTGGCCCTGGTGGAGATATTCGAGTGCTGTTGCAACGTCGACCGTTATCTTCGCTCGCTGATGGAGACCCAAGTTGTAGTTGTTGGAGTACAGCCACTCCCCCAAGCCCCCGTTGGGCACGTATTGCGGCACCAAAGCTCTCATATCAGCGTTCGTGCAGCCGCTGATCACCTTGACGAGATTCTGGTGCCAATTATGCGGAAAACCTCACATTCTGTGCAAAACTTTTCAGAGCACCTTCAATATGGAAATTCAGTAATTTGACCGCAATGTCTGTCCCGTTGGCTAGAGCCCGTGTCTACACAGAGCTAAAGCTTCCTACTTCGAGCAACTTGCTTTCGCCAAAGTTGTTAGTAGCTGAGCAAAGCTCCTGATATGATATCATCGGGTGGTCAATTGCAGGAAAGCTTTTTTACCAGTATTCTGATGTTTTCTAAGCAAGCAAATGACAAAGACTAAAAGTATAGCTGGTACAATTGGCACCATAGTGTATAGTAACCGGAGCTGCTTGTCCCTTGATGATTTCTTTCCATTTATTTTGTGCGGTGGTTTGTGAAAAATTGCATTTTCACAAAGTACTTCATTCCCAATGAACGAGAGAATCTAAAAATTTCCAAATGGTCCGCCATTAGGAATCTCTCCTGATAGCTTATTAAAGGACAAGTTCAATTTTTGCAAATATGCAAGTCATTCCAGGGACTTGGGTATCGTGCTGGATAACTCGTTGTAAGAGAAGATGAAGAGCTCCAATCCTTTAAGGTCACCAATTGATTGCAGTATCAATCCTTGAAACGAGTTCCTTGACAACTTGAGAGAAGCAAGGCTCTTCAAATACCCTGAATGGAACTTGGTATGGTGCCATCAAGTCGATCCTAGAAAGATCAATGCTCTTTATAGCTGTCATTTTCCCCATCTCAAGTGTTATATCTCTATTGAAAGAATTGTGACAGATTGAGGAATATGAGTTCTTGAAGGCTTCACAGACTTACCAGTTGTTTCCAATGCAATTCAAGATGGATATTGATATCCTATTTTCCTTGAGCAGTAACACTCCTAAACTTATCAAGTTGCATATCTCATCAGGGATCGGTCCCTCAAGATGGTTGTTATCAAGTTACAGCCTTTGCAAGATTTTTTAGTCCTCCAATAGATGATAGGATGTTGCCATCTAGATCGTTATCACTCAACTGTAGAAAGTCAAGCTCTTCAAGAAACCCATTTGGTTGGGAATGTCACCTCGTATTTGACAATTGGGAGGGACTAAAATTCGTAGGGAACTTGAAAAGTTTTTGATAGATTCCGATATGGAGTCACAAAGTCGGTTTTCTTCCAAACTCAAGGTCTGCGGGGATTGGCAATTAGACAAATCAGAGAGAAAATCGAGCTTCAAACCATAAGTCTCTCCTGTTAGTAGATAGACTTAACTGTGAGGTATCTGAGGTTCTTCAAGTTCCCACACTCATAGGTATCAGTCCGTTGAATTGATTGATCCAAGCATTGAAAAAAATAGGTTCGAAAAATTTGAAAAATGCTTCAGGATGTTTTCGGCAAAGCCATTGTTTGCTAGACAGATTTCTTCCAAATTCGGAAGGCTTAGATCACTACCTGAAGGAAGGCTTCCGGAGAGGGAATTGTCCATCAAAGGAAGCAGTTGGAGCGAAATAATATTGAAATCCTCTTGAGGCTCTTTGCCTAATAGCAAGTTATCCTGAGGGCTCATTTCATTCAGATTGACAAAAATGCCAATCTCACTCGGAGTGTCACCTCTGATGCGGTTATATTCTACGTACAATTTGTGCAAGCTTGACATGTTACTGATGGTTCGAGGAGTTGTGCCGGTCAAGTTGTTAGTACCGAGATGGAGCTCCTGCGGCTTTTGCAAGCTGTCTATTGTCTCAAGGAATGCTTCCCTGAAAACGATTGAATGACAACGACAGCATGACAAGCTCTTTGCATTGGGTTAGCGTGCTGAATTGGTTTCCAGACAGTAAAAGTCTCTGAATGTTAGGCCAGCATAGCAAAGATCGGAGGGAAGACTCCTTGAGAGATCATTATACGTCAAACTGACACTCATGAGCGATCGATTTAAAAGTGTCAGAGGAATCAAACCTATGAGATTGGCCATGAGCAAACCAATGCCTTACGCTGGATATGTTGCCAAGGAAGCTCGGAATTTGACCCTGTAAGTCGTTGAAGCCAAGAAACAGTTGTTGCAACTTTGGGAAGGCGCCGCATTCTCTCAATATGCCACCGTTAGCCTGTTCACTGCAAGTGACATCAATTTGAGATTTTGGCACAGCGCAAACTTAGGAGGAATTTTCCTTCGAACTGGTTCGACAGGAGTACGAGTTCTTTCGGGTAGCATAAATTAACGTTTTTATCTGGAACTGTGCCATAGAAACTGTTGTTGCAAAGATCAAGAGAAGCCAGGAAAGAGAGATTGCCTAGGTAAGGAGAGAGTCTTCACTGGAGGGCCATGGAGGAGAGGTCTAAAGTCGCGACTCTCTGCCTGCAGTTGCTGTAGTCCATTCACGGAAGTTTGCTTCCACGGTCTGATTGCTGCCTTTGATCGTGTTGTCAGGTCGACTTCAGTCGCTGATTGAAGTGGAGGAGAGCCTCTTGATCAGTGAAGTTGCTGGAACAAATGATGGGCTGAAGCATCAATAAGGAAGCGAACAGAACGTCAAGAAATGCTAAAAAGATGAACTTCTCCATAATGAAGTCTTTTTGATTGAACTTGGAGAACCCCCTAAAGTAGTGGTGGCCACGGTTCGGAACCGACCGGTTCCGGTTCGGAACCGGCGGTTCCGGTTCGTGGCCAAGTGTGAACCGGAACCGGAACCTCCTCTGGCGGTTCCGGTTCCGGGTCTGAACCGTCCGGTTCAGGGCCGGTTCCGGTTCGGAACCGGTTCCGGGCCGGTTCCAATTTTTTTTCTATTTTTTTTCTTTTCCTTTTCGTTTTCTTTTTTTTTCTTCCTCCGCGGCTGGCCATAGCCGGGGTCGGCGCGGAGGTCGGCGGCCTCAGGCGAGGCGGCCCTCGCCGGCGTCGGGCGAGGCCGGCCCTCGCCTGGGCTGGGCGAGGCCGACCTCGCCCGACGCTGGCGAGGTCGAGCCTCGCCCGACGCCGGCGAGGTCGAGCCTCGCTAGATCTGGCGAGGCTCGACCTCGCCGGCGTCGGGCGAGGCCGGCCCTCGCCGGGGCTGGGCGAGGCCGACCTCGCCCGACGCTGGCGTCGCGAGGTCGAGCCTCGCCCGACGCCGGCGAGGTCGAGCCTCGCCCGACGCCGGCGAGGTCGAGCCTCGCTAGATCTGGCGAGGCTCGACCTCGCCGGCGTCGGGCGAGGCCGGCCTCGCCCAGCCCAGGTGAGGGCCGCCCTCGCCCGACGCCGGCGAGGGCGGCTCTCGCCCGATGCCGGCGACCTCCGCGCCGGCCCCGGCCATGGCCGGCCGCGGAGGAAGAAAAAAAATATAATATAAATTATAATTTTAAAAAACAGAAACAAGAAAAAAAGACAAAAGAGAAAAAGGAAAAACAGAAAAGGAAAAGAAAAAGAAGAAAAACAGAAATGAAAATAAAAAAAATTTAAAAAATACTATTCTTGTGAATTGTGATAGAATATTATTCAATATAAATTGTGATTAAAATACAAATTGTACTCAAATTTGATGACAAAAAGACAAGAGAGAAAGAGAGGGCTTCAACTTAATAAATTATCATTAAGCACGTTACAATTCGTTACAACGATCTTAAAAAAAAGGAGTACAATATATATACCCTAAAATCATCCCAAAACCTAAGCATTCCGTGCGTAGGGGACCAAAGGTCACATATCGTCGGATTATATTTCGGTTTCCCTAAGCTCACGTGGGCGTACCCGGTATGAGAAACAAGAGTTCCCGAAATATTTGCCAACTCCAATAGTTCTTTTACCCTCAATCGTCACTACCCGTTTCAGTACCGATACTGGTAGCGGTAGTATCTCCGTCGTTAAAGAATTCGGATTCATTATTCCGATCTATCTCTTGTTGCCGGTATTGAGCCTTCGTCCAATCAGCAACACAAGCTTGCATCTCCACTGATTCTGGATCTAATCTTGAACGATGTTCGTTCAAAATATTACCTCCGGCACTGAATGCTTGTTTGACCGCAACTGTGGAACAAGGGGTTGAAAAAATCTGTTTTGCAATAAGAGAAAGGATTGGGTATTGGCTTGCGTGCCTCTTCCACCAATCCAAAATTAAAAAATCTGTACCACCTTCGGCTTCAGTAAACTCAAATAAAATGGTTAGATAACTCTCTAATTCAGAAATATTTCCCATTACTCCCTTTTGTTTTTTTTGTCTATGTAATAAAAGTTTGTACCCTCTACTAATTTTACCTGTATTGTCATTTTGTATCTCCGTAGATTGAGAAGATCCAATATCACCTAAATTATATTTAGTATAAAATTCATTATATAATTCTATTATTACGTTTTTAACCTCACGTACGATGGTTGTAATATTTGGCGTGTCATAATGTAAACATTGATAATATACACGCAAAAAATCATTTAAGCCATCCAATTTGCAACGTGGATCAAAAACACAAGCAACTAAATAAATCATGGGAATTTCACTATAATAATGAAGCCATTTCATTTTCATTGCAACTATAGTATGTTGTAATTCAACATTATTTTCATATTCATCAAAAGTTCCGACAATATTAGTACACTCTACTAAAAATAAATGTGTAGTAGGATAATAAACACCGGACAAAGTATAAGTTGCATCATTAAAAACCTTTAAAACATCTAAAATTTTTTGGCAAATATGCCACTCTTGTGGGTATAAATTAATATGAGGTATATTATTAGAAATGAATGCACATAATAAATCTTTATATGGTAAAGATTCATTAAGCAAGTGGAAAGTAGAATTCCAACGAGTTGGAACATCTCTTGAAAATTTTTTTGGCTTTGCCTGATTTTCTCTACAAAATTGAGCCCATTCTTTCATTTTTTTGGGATGTTTCCATAAAAATTGAATCGCCGTTTTTATTGGTTGAAGAAAAATATCAAGAGTTTTCAAACCATCTTGTACACATAAATTTAAAACATGACAAGCACATCTAATGTGAAAAAATTTTCCGCCAAAAGCAGGTTTACAAATATTTTCTAACTCGGCAATTGAAGCGGTATTTGCTGCGGCATTATCAAAACCAATTGAAAAAGTTTTGTTAAGCAAATAATATTCTTCTAAAACTTGCCTAATTATTCTATAAATATTATTTGTCGTATGATGATCATCGAAAACTCTAAATGCAATAATTCTTTTTTGAATAGTCCACTCGTCATCTATCCAATGACATGTTATGCCCATGTAAGAATGATTTTGCCAATGATCACTCCAAATATCACTACCTATATGCACGCATCCATTAAATTGCATAAAAAAGTTTTTTAAATCTTTTTTTCCATTTTTGTAAAGATCTTTAATTTGTCGTTTAATTGAATTTCTAGGAACACGTTTTGCTTGTGGAGCACATGCTTTTTGTACAAATTCATTAAAACCAAATCTTTCTCCAAAATTAAATGCTAAATGCTCAACGGAAATAAATTTGCCTAATTCTTCCTTATAAGTTTTTTCATTAAAACGAAATAAAGGGGAAGTGTTAGGATTGACGTACCCGGAAATTTGTTGTTGCCCGATATCGATTCCCGTTTTGGTTGGATGTTTGCTTCTAAGATGTCGTTTAAATGTTCCATATCCTTGTCCACCTGTATGTTTATATATTTTTCCACAATATTTACAAATTATATCATACCTTTTTTGACCGATATCAAACCTTTCCACTTTCGTGAAGTGATTCCAAATGTCAGATGTAAATTCCCGTTCCGCTTCCTTTGTTGTAGATATTTCGGCAAGAGGATGAAAACTTTCTTGCGTCGGGACGTGCTCCACATCAGGAAAAATGTTGATTCCATCATCTTGAAAATCTGCATATTCACGAGGATCAAAAGAATGATGGGATTCCGTCGCGATATTCTTACCTTTGTCAGTTGACACTCGACTTTCACTTGCCATTTTTCGAATGGATTGAGAGAATTGAGCGGATTAATTGGGAGAATTAAGAAAAAATTGCGTGGATTGAGAAAATTGAGAGAATTTCAGAGAATTTGAGAGAATTTTGAGTATTGAGAAAATTTGAGATTTGAGATAAGAGAATTTGAGAGAATTGTGTGTGTATTGTGAGAATTTGAGAGAATTTATAGAAAAAAAATAGAAGAAAATTTAGAATTAAAAAAATAAAATATAACCGTTGCAAAATTGCAACGGTTATATCTTTTTTTTTTAATTAGAAATGCCCGTTGGGGCGTCCGACATACGGGCGTAGCCGTTGCTCGCCCGGTCGCCCCAACGGGCCGCTGCAGCAGGGCCTGCACGTCTGCAGGCCCTGCTGCAGTTTTTCTTTTTTTTTTTAATTTTTGGCCGTTGGGCCGTTGCCAGGGAGGGGCCTGGCAACGGCCCAACGGGCTGCTGCTGCTGCAGCGTGCACGTGCAGCCTGCAGCAGCAGCAGCAGCGGTTTTTTTTTTTTTCGTAGAACCGGGCCCGTATGCCACGGGCCGGTCCCGGTTCCGAACCGTTGGCCCGGTCAACGGGCCGGGCCCGGGTTTGACCGGGCCGGTTCCTGGCCGGTTCCGGGCCAAAACCGGCCCGTGGCCACCTCTACCCTAAAGCTACACTGCACGAATGTGATAAGGTTTTGTGATAACTAGGAAGAGTCCACATGCTACTTCGACTATAAGGCTGCGCATAACAATAATTCTGTGCCCGGGAACAGATTCTGTTCGGAAATGATTCTTTTTTATTCTGTGCCTGGAATTTATTCTGAGCATTTTAAAGCATTTGTTAACATCCCAAAACTCCATCCTTGTAATAGAAAAAGAAAAAAAATGTGTTTGGTAACGCTACAAAATTTCTTTTTATTAATAATATTTTTAAATATTTTAATATTTCTTTCTTTCTTTTTTTTTCTTTTCTTTTTTTCTTTTCCTCCTTCTTGGCCATGGCCTCCTCGCCGGCCATGACCGGTAAAATATTTTTTATTAATAATATTTTTATTAAAAATATATATTTTTATTTTTTTGCCATGGTCTGGTTGCCAGCCGTGGCCAGTAAAATATATTTTTTTATTAATAATATTTTTTTATTAAAAATATACATTTTTTTTGGGCCATGGCCTGGTAGTCGGCTATGGTCGGTAAAATATATTTTTTATTAATAATATTTTTATTAAAAATATATATATTTCTTTTTTTGGCCATGGCCTATAAAATATTTTTTTATAAATAATATTTTTTATTAAAAATATACATTTTATTTTTTTGGCCATGGCCTGGTTGCTGGCCATGGCCGGTAAAATAATTTTTTTATTAAAATATTTTATTAAAAATATATATATTTTCTTTTTTTGTCATGGCCTGGTCACCAGCCATGGCAGGGAAAATATTTTTATAAAAATATTTTTATCAAAAATATATATTTTTCTATTTTTGGCCATGGCCTATAAAATATTTTTTTTATAAATAATATTTTTTTATTAAAAATATAAATTTTTATTTTTTTTGCCATGGCCTGGTCGCTGGCCATGGCCGGTAAAATTTTTTTTTATTAATAATATTTTTTATTAAAATATTTTTATTAAAAATATATATTTTTTCTTTTTTTGTCATGGCCTGGTCATCGGCCATGGCAGGTACAATATTTTTTTATTAAAATATTTTTATTAAAAATATATTTTTTTCTTTTTTTTGGCCATGGCCTGGTCGCCGGCCATAGTCGGTAAAATATTTTTTATTAATAATATTTTTTATTAAAATATTTTATTCTCGTCAGATCTGGCGAGGGCGGTCCTCGGGCCGGACATTAGAAGCTACGTTAAAAACCAAGAAAAGGAATAAGAAAAAAAAATTGATTCTCAAAATTGTTCCTAGAATCAAGAAGCTACTTTTTTTTTTATTCTTGAAAATTGATTCTGGGAACAATTTTTGACAAAATTGTGCCCAAAATCAAAAAATTAAATAAACGCATTTCTCTTCCCAAACTGATTTTGGGAACAAAAAAACAGAATCAAACACTGTTTGGCAAGTTGTCATGCACAACCCAAGAGTGTTATTTCACAATTTTTTTATCTATTAAAAGATATTTCTATAATCTTAAATCTTATCTTAGAAATTTATATATAATGCATGTTGTGCTGCTCTCATTTGATAAGGTTTTTGATGGGATAAACACGGTTAAACATTGTTTTGTACTTTTACTTTTACTTTTACTTGTAATTTTTGAGAGTTGACTTTTAAATAATGTTATGCACCTTAATGGTTTTGAGTTACACATATTGATATTTGAAATCTATATAGAGTCGCGTAAAATCTTTTAGTAAACATTTGAAAGAAAATAGTTTTTAAATTCGGAGACAATGTCATGAATGCTTTCAATAATTCCATGCAAGCATGTCCAAGCATCTATGAGCTTTCGTTTGTAATATGTGTTATTACAAGAAATGCTCTGTATGAATGAAAAATATTGAAATATATAAGATATTCACCTGTATCATATAAAATGACGCTTTTCATTATCATTAGAGGTAAATTGTAATGGTTTGTTTAATACAATGGACAATATTGTAATTTAAATATTATTTACGAACTAATTGCACAAAGATCCCATTTAAGTTGAATTAAAATTTCTTTGTTTTACTTTTATAATGCTAGGTCATGGGAGTGAAGACCCAGTTGCCTAATCCATGGAATCCACTGGAAGCCCCATGAACCATTTAGGTTTTGACCTTTGATATGTGCAGTGGCTCAGACATAGAGTAGTTTGCACGTAGTTAGTGGGATTTGAATGTATAACCTCTAGTTCTTGAATTGGGAATCCCTCATGTCCCCCACACTTAATGTGCATGTATTGTTAATTTCTTGACGTGACATAGTAATTTGTGCCACAATTTTGTTCGCTTATCCTGTGCTAATTTATTGTTTATCAATTTATCTATTTATTTCCAAACTAATGTACATTCACCATGTGATGTCTCGAAATCTTTTAAAACATGTCTTACATATTTGAATATCTTTCTTCATAAGATTAAAAAACAATATGCTAAATGCATATCCCTCATGTTACTAATTATTTCAAAAAACCACATTTTCAAACTAAAATAATAAAAACATGAATTCTTTACTTATTTATTATTTTCTACTTTGTAGATATTAACTAAAAGATTATTCATGATATAACTTTATCAATCTTAGAAAATTAGGTAAAATAATTATTAGTACTCCTATCATGCCAAAGGCAAAGATTTACCACTGGTATACACATTAAAGTACGTCGAGCACTCCAATTGATAGAAAGCACTTTGCAGGTGCTAGTAGCATACGGCGACACGGTTGTTAGAATCATGATTTAGATTGTACGATCAATGACTTACGATCCCAAATCTGCTAAACGATCCCAACCATTCGAAAATTGGATTAGAGGTAAAACCATGTTAGATTGCCTGTCAAGATCATGAGATTTTATTTCTTGGCGTTAATTCACAAAAGTAGCCCGTAAAAAAATTAATTTTGGGCCAAAATTAGTAGAGCCTAGCCTAGACTTTTTAACCCCAAATTCCAATTATCACTTAAACGACAAAAATTTTGGTAGTACTAATAATGATTTTGGGTTTGATAATGAATTTGATGAGGAAGGTCGATGGGGCCAGTTACAATCTCAATCAAGATGTTAAGATGACAGCTGATTATTTATTCTAGATTTTCTTTATTAGTAATTTTTTTGTGCCTTTGATGTCATACTAGTGAATTTTCTTCATTTGCTTTTGTGTTCCATTTTTAACTACTTGATATGAAAAAGACATTTAAAATAGTGGTAGTGAAGTTTTCCGTAGTAGACCTATTTTTTATACCACTAAGGTCTGGTTCAATTTATTTATGACTTATAATAAGACGGGGTGATATTTTTTAGCATTTTTTTATAGTTGTAAAATTTCACGATTTAATCTTACAGATTTGGTAGTGATTTTACTTAAAAGTGGGACTATAGAAAATATGTACAGCAATCTAGAAGCCAATAATATCGAGTCTCTGCCGAACGTCGCAACAAAGAATTAATTCTAAACATTCATTTCAATATTCTATTATTGCTTGGTAATCTATTTGTGCCGTGCTTTTCTTAATCTTAAGTTGGTGCTTGGCCCTATCTAATCCACCATCATCTCCACTGTGAGCTTCATTGTTGCACCAGAAAATGCACCACCGCAACCAAAGCCATCAAAAATCGTGTCTCTCTGCCGTAACTAGACTTGTCAAAGTGGGTCATAAATCTATTTCTTAATCTATATATCAGTAAGTGGGTCATAAATGTGTTAGTTATTTTTTTTTTTGGTAAGAATAAATGGGTTAGTTATATTCACTAAATAGGTCATAAATGGGTATAAACATAATTTTGGTGTTAAATGAGTTATAAATGGATCGTAAATGAGTCATAAATGGGTTTATAACTTATTTAAACTCAACTCATCTTTCTCGCCCTCACTTATTCCATACTCTCATCTCAGTTTGGGAATGAGTTTTCCTAAATTGAATTAAATGTGGAAGTGTTTTAGCAATATGAGTCGGGTTGAGTATTGATTGGGTATGGGTTAGGTCAGGTACATGTCATTACATTTACATTATATGGAAATGGGTTAAAATAAGTTAAATGGGTCTATTTGGGTTGGACCATTTTCGACTCGATCCAAACCTGACCCAACCCGACCCATCCGTTTGATAGGTCTACTGTGACCTTAAAGATCAAGGTCCATTTGAGGTCATGAATTGAGTGATTGACTTCTTTTTTGTTTTTTTTTTTGGTCGAAAAGTGATTGGCTTCTTTTGAAAGTAGCAATGCATGGGTGAAAACTATCTAGTGTTTTCTTTGGAAAGTACAATTTTAGGTGGTCCCCTATTAAAAACGTCTAACATGTGATGGATATTCGAATGCAAAGTTATCAAGAGTCAAGTACAATGGGCCGTTTGCACATTTTTGGGAAAAATGATTTTTTATGCAACTCATCAAGTGGGACGGGGCATCTTAGGAGGCACCAAGTCTGCCACATACAAATAGCTTCAACATAGTTGAGTCATTAATTGTCACATTTTGTGATGAGATGAATACACCTCAGAGTGGATAACCAAATTTCAGTTATACATGTAATTTAATCAAAGAATGTGATAGCCAAAGGACAACATGGACCCTAAAATGGGGTGCTCAACCTTACTCATGCATAATCGAACTGACAAATCTATATATTTGATTTTCGCAGGCCAATTGACCATTAGGCGATTAGTTGATTTCCCCATAACATCTAAAATTTTACGTTTATAATAGACTTAAGAAGTGGTTGCTGGGCCACTCCTAGAGCAATTGCATTTGGATTATTATAGCTCACCTCAACCTTTGAAAGGGAAGACCCTAGGCCATAGACTACGGATGAATTTTTTTAGAAACTGCATTTTGTTGATCATTTTCATTTTTTACTCTTGAAACTAAAAATCCAGATTGCGCAAGGGTGAGGAACTACACGATCGTCCATCATCTGAATCTTAGTGAAAGAAGATTGTCAACAAGGCAAACGGTTCATAATTGAAAGATTGAAGTGACCTCAAGCAACCATCACTTAATTTGATTTTTGAGGAGGAAAATGTGAAGTTCAAATTGAATTGTCTTATTGTAATACTACTCGAATGAAAATTTTCACGTAAAATTCATTTGAAGTAATGACTTCAAATCATTCTACTTGTACTTCAAGGATAAAAAACAATGATGATAAGTTATTACTCATATTCATATTGTATAACGTTTTTTTTTCTGCCGACCAAAACAAAAAATACCCTTAATCTACATATTTAAGTCAAAAATGGGTTTTATCGCACTTTTTGATTTCCCATTTAGCCCTCACTTACATATTTTTAATGTAATTTAACTTTAAAGAGAAAAAAGTAAAACAGGCCAAAGAAAGAGATAATAGACAAAAGACAAGGCCTGTAATATTTCATCGTTCCTATACTGCAACAGCCAGTTTCATCCTTCTCTCAATTTCTTCTTTTAAAATTTTGAATAAATATTTGTTTTAATCATTGAAAGAATAAGAAGATATTATTTAATGTTTGTTTTTTGGAAAAGAATTATAACGATTGACAAAAATGACTTTCAATATTTTATTTCTCCATGCAATTAAAATTATAATCTTATTACTATCCATTATGACGTTGTAAAAGGAATGAAGATTACCGTATAGGTGTGTAATGCGAGCATGAGAACTATGTTTTTTTTTTGGAAGGCCAAGCTACTGTCTATTCCATTTAGTTTGATTTCGCTATACAATTTCAATATGGAAAAATTATAGTAATCTTTTGTTGGATTAAAATAAATTATAGGTATTTTTTGTAAAAATAAAAGGAAATATTTAAAACGGAAAAGGGGCCAAAATTGGTCCAAACACGTGCCGGGTCCGGTCTTGAGATGCGGGCTCGGAAGACCTGACCTTGCCCAGCTTGACACGCAGGGCTCATGGGCTGTGCCTGGCGTGACACCAGAAGCCGTCGAGGTTTGGCATGCCCTACCAAAGCCTAAGAAAAACTGTCGGTCAAAGGACCTAGAAGACGCCAATCATCAATCAAAAACAAGATCTTCTTCACGTTTATCTTGGTTTGAAGGAGACAACGTTCGTCACTGACAAATCTACCGTCTCCCAAGAAAATTGTTCTACTTGGAGAACACAGCAGGTGTTGTATCTTCCGCAGTCAGATACAAGTGTGACTCAAAAGCCTCAAAAGAAGATCAGGAACTTTATTGCAGATGGCTATACATAATACCATCAAAACAAAATGACCGTGTACAAACTATGATGATATTGGGCCCAAATTCTATGTGCTGCTCTCCACCTTATTTTCTTGTCAAGGAAGTGACAACTTGATCTTGTTGAGCTTAATCATGACAGTTTGCATGTCCATTCTTTCCTCAGGCAAGTCCTTCAAACATTCAAGTCCTAACTCTAAGATCGATAAGACTATCCTCTTGAATTCCGGGAGCGTCAGATCTTCATGTTTTGTGCTAAGGAGTTCGCTATCCACGATGTCCAACACTCTGTCTGGAATCGCTGCGCCTACCCATCGCCTCAAGCTCATATCCACATTGAACATTTCATCGGTTGGCTTCTTCCTGGTAATCACTTCCAACAACAATATGCCGAAGCTATAGACATCTCCTTTTGTCGAGACTTCTCCTTCCGAACTGTACTTTGCAAGTGTCATAGTTGTAAAATAAGAACATCAGCAATTGATCTTTTTCTTTTTGGGACATAAGTAATAAGATTGAGAGGCACATGAGTGTTAATATATCTTTATTATATTACACCATTTTGTTGACAATCAAAGGCTTGAATTAGTTAAAATTTGACAAATGTACCTGGAGCAATGTAACCAATCATGCTGAGAGTTCGGGTTTGTGTTTCGAGCTTGTTCTCAGCCAAAATCTTCGCAATCCCAAAGTCACAGACTTGTGCAGCCAGGTCTTCATTTAGAAGAATATTGCTAGGCTTAAGATCACAGTGCACAATGGGTTTTGGTTGGCCATGGTGGAGGTATTCGACCGCCGTTGCTACGTCAACCATTATCTTCACTCGCTGGTGGAGACCCAAGTTATAGTTGTTGGAATAAAGCCACTTCTCCAAGCTCCCATGGGGCACGTATTGCAGCACCAGAGCTCTCAGATCGGCGTTCATGCAGGTGTTGATCACCTTGACGAGATTCCTATGCCTGATCTTGCAGAAAACCTCACATTCTGCATCGAAACTTTTCATAGCGCCTTCGATATGGAGATTAAGTACTTTGACAGCAATGTCTGTCCTGTTGGCCAGAGTCCCTTTGTATACATAGCCAAAGCGTCCTGCTCCGAGCAAATTGCTTTCGCTGAAGTTGTTAGTAGCAGAGCAAAGCTCCCGATATGATATGATCGGGTGTTCAATTCTAGGCGGGTTCTCCACTGAAACTGGAGCTTTTTTTTCAGTGTTCTGACGCTTTCTAAGCAAGCAAATAGTGAGGACTAAAAGTATAGCTGATACAATTGGCACCATAATGTATAGTAAATAGAGCCGCTTGTCCATTGGTGATTTCTTTCCATTTACTTTGCAACGTGGGACTTGAAAAATCATTTCCACAAAGTGCTTCATTCCTAATGAATGAGAGAGCCGAGAAATTTCCAAAGGGCCCGCCGTTAGGAATCTCTCACGATAGCTTATTAAAGGACATGTTCAAATTTTGCAAATATGTTAGTCCTTCCATGGACTCAGGTATAGCGCCTGATAACTCATTGTAGGAGAGATCGAGGAAATCCAACCCTTTGAGGTCGCCGATCGATTGCGGTGTCGATCCTTGAAACGAGTTCATTGACAAGTTGAGAGAAGCAAGGCTCTCCAACTCCTGGACAGAACTCAGTATGGCGTCGGTAAGTCAGTTCCAAGAAAGATTGATGCTCTCTATAGTTCTCATTTTTCCTATTTCAAGTGGCAATCCTCCACTAAAAGAATTGAGTGACAGATTGAGGAAGATGAGTTCTTCAAGGCTCCACAGACTAATCGGTATAACCGATGTCATGTTATTTGAACTTAAGAGAAACTTCCGAAGGCTGCTCAGGTTTCCAATGCAAATCGGAATTGATCCCGATATCCTATTTTGCAGGAGCAGCAGCTCTCCTAAACTCGTCAAGTTGCATATCTCATCGGGTATTGGTCCTTCAAGATGGCTGTTATCAAGATACAACCTTTGCAGGCTTTCTAGTCCTTCGATCGGTGATGGGATGCTGCCGACTAGATCGTTATTGCTCAACTTTAGGAAAATCAACCTTTTCAAGAAACCCATTTCCTTGGGAATGTGACCTCTTATTTGACAATTGGGAGCGAATCGAATTTGTAGGGAATTGGAGAAGTTTTTTATAGATGCCGGTATGGAGCCGCCAAGAGGGTTTTCTTCCATATACAAGTTTTGCAGCGATTGGCAATTAGATAAAGGCAGAGATGTTGCCGCCAACACCATTGTCTCCTAGTCCTAGATAGAGTTTTTTCAAATTCGGAAGGCTCATATCACAACCTGAGGGAAGGCTTGCAGAGAGGGAATTCTCCGTCAAAGCAAGCACTTGAAGTGAAGAAATATTAAAAACCTCTTGAGGCACTTCGCCTATTAGCAAAATTTTTTTGAAAGCTCATAAAATTCAAATTGACTAAATTGCCAATCTCACTCGGAATGTCCCCTCCAATGTAGTTAGATCCTACGTCCAGCATGTTCAAGCTTGACATGTTACCGATGGTTTGAGGAATAGTGCCAGAAAAGTTGTTAGCGCCAAGATATAGCTCCTGCAGCTTTTGCAAGCTATCCATGTTTTGAGGAATGCTTCCCTGAAAACGATTCAATGACAGCGACAACACGAGAAGCTCTTTGCATTAGGTTGGCATCTCTGGTAGCAGGCCACTGAATTGGTTAAGAGACAGTGCAAGGATCTGAATGTTAGGCCAGCGGTAGCAAAGATCGGAGGGAAGACTTCAAGAGAGATAATTATTCATCAAAATGATAGTCGTGAGGGATCTATTGAAAAGTGTTAGAGGAATTGAACCTGTGAGATTGGCCTTTAACAAACTAATGACCTGCAATGTGGATATGTTGCCGAGGACACTCGGAATTTGACCCCGTAAGTCGTTGAAGCTAAGAAACAGTCGTTGCAACTTAGGGAAGCCGCCAAATTCTCTTGGTATGCCACCCATTAGCCTGTTCATCGCGAGTGACATGACTTCCAGGTTCTGGCACCAGGCTAAGTTAGGAGGAATTTTTCCTTCGAAATGGTTCTCTTTGAGCATGAGTTCTTTCAGGAGGTGTAAACGACCAATTTCTATCAGAATCGTGCCATAGAAATTGTTGTTACAGAGATCAAGAGAAGCCAGGAAAGAAAGATTGCCAAGGAATGGAGAGAGTCTTCTATGGAGACCCATGTACGAGAGGTCTAAAGCTATGACTCTCTGCCTGCGGTTGCTGCAAATGTTGTAACGTCCTGAATTCGACCCACTTTTGTGATCAATGAAATTGATGTTATTTCTCATTTCGTTTTAATAAGTCTCACCCGAAACTGATCATTTTCGGGATACTGGCCAATAGGGAAGAGCTAACTAGGGAAACGGTACGTGGACCCAAGAACTCGATCGTGAATCGGATCCGATTTCGAGGAACGACGAGAGAATATTTTGGGTCAATGTGGGCCGATTCAAGGAGGGTGATGGATTTGGTTTGGTCAACGATGTACAATCAGATCGTGGGTGATTTCGTGTTTTTTGGGAAATCGAGACCGTCACGACTCGAGTAATCCTAAGTCGATACGTGTAACCCCTAAACAGTCGCCCGTTAGTGAGAGACGCTAAAATCGTATTTGAGCAAAATCGATCGTGGAATTGAGTCCGGACTTTGGTGTCAAATTTCGTGGACGTATGGGACTATTTTGCAAGGACAACATCATTTTAGTGTGGCCACTTATATTTGGGAACGGTAGAGCCGAAAATTGGAAATTTGACTTAGGACCGAAAAATTACCGTTTTGCCCCTGTGCCCTAAGCTTGGATTCCGAATTTTGGGATTTTATATTGGATTTAGTCAACCTCAATAATGCTGGAAATTATGGTCTAGATTGTCCTTAGATATTTAGTCTAGATTTAATCCTAGCCCTTGGTACAAGGGCAAGATGGTCATTAGTTGAGGGTTAGCCAACCACCCCACTAACTAGATGTGTATATCTCTCCCATTCTCTCTCTCTCCTCTCATTTCTCACCTCACCGGCCGGCCACTCTCCCCTCTCCTCCCCCTCTCTTGCCGATTCTCTCTCTCTCTCCCCCTCTCGGTCTCGTGAGGCCCTTCGCCGGAGCTAGCCGCCGGAGCCGGAGCCACCGCCGTCCGCCCATCTCGCCACCACCACCGACTATCCCATTCTTTCTCTCTCCCTTTCCCCAGCCGCGTGACCAACCCTTGCCGTGAACCACCATCTGCAAGCCGTCGCCGTGAAGGCCGCCCGTCGTCGTCGCTTGCGCCGCCGTGAGCCCGCTCGGTCCGCCCACTTCCCCAACCCTGTTCAGCTTAGTTGGGAGCTTAGGAACCTAAGTGAGTATTAACCCTAAACTTTAATTAGACTAATTAGCATTTCTAGATAGGATTAGGGTAATTTAGGGGTTAAATTAAGGTGGTTTAGAGTTGATTATTGGGCTGTTTGATTAGTGATGGATTATGTGATAATTTGGGAGTCTAATATGTTGATTTCAATGTGGTTTAGTGCCCTAGAGTGGGCTATTGATGGCTGGATTCATTGGAATTAATTAGCCTCGGTTCGGTGAATTTAGGGTTCAATAGTGGAAATTCCGAGCATGCCTTAAATTGTCCATTTGGTGGTTGATTTATGCTTGATTGGACGTTGATTTCATGATGCCATATCGCATGCCTAGTGTGGCCGGGAATGTACTAGCATGGCGGGCCTTGAGTGTGCCTAATCATATTAGCCTAGTCATGTGAATTATGTGCGTGAGTTATGTATCATGCATAGTTGAATTGAATTGCTTGATTAGATATGCTAATATGTTGATTGGGCATATTGGAATTGAATGTGAGCATGTCAATCGGGTATTTGAGCATGTCTTGGCATTGTTTGAAAATGTCTTAGCATGATTGGATTATGTGCCCACGTTGGAATTGGATGCTCATTGTGCATTGTGTTATTACCAGAGTGCTCATTGTGCATGGCCATGCATTTCACATGCTGTGCATTGGATTGAACCGAGAATTGTGCGAGTATGTGTGCCTAACATGAGTATGTGATCACTTAATCGCCCTGATGCGTTTTACGCGAGGTTCAGATAAAATTGACTGTGTGCAAGTGTGATCACCTAAAGCCCTGATACGTGTTACGCGGGATATTGAACCCGTCCTGATGCGTTTTACGCGGGACGATGCCCAGATTGCTGGAAGACAGCCAACCTAATGCGTTTTACATGGGTTCAGTCTGTATTATGGAGATCGGCGTTCTGCCTGATGCATTTTATGCGGCTAGAGACACTAGGCCTGATGCGTTTTACGCGGGCCAGGAAGTGTTGGAATTGATGTAGACCTAATGCGTTTTATGCGAGTCAGATTTGATGCGTATTACGCGGGTCGAGAATAAATGAGAATATGGCAGTGTGCAAGTGTGTATAATTGAGCCGGATCATGAGCATGGACATATTGATGGCATATGTATGCAAGAGTGCATTGGCAAGTGTGCAAGCATGTGAGGGTCGGTGACTCGTGTGCAATGCAGGCATTAATGAGCATGAGCATGTGCATGGCGTACGTGTGACTAAGCCTGTCACGTATGTGCCATTATTATGATTATTATATGCCGAACATGTAGGGTCATTTGTGTACTCGATCTGTGCCCGAGGGCCTAGGTCAATTGATTTTGATATGTTCATGTGATTATTTGCCTGTCAGGAGGTGCATGTTAGCCTAGTTTAGGTTTAGGGGGTTTTACTCGCTAAGATTCGTTCTCATTGTTGTTTAAACCCCAACTTTTTAGACCCCCGGCCATGAGTATGTCAGAAGTTCCAGTACGTTTTGGGATCCCGCATCAGATAAAGAGAGTGGCGACGAAGTACCCCGTAGGAAACGGGAATACGCATATTAGGCATTATACTATAGTATGGGTTGATGTAGGGGAAACGTATTACGAAATCCACGAGTATGTAGCCTAGTTCTTTAGGGACTACTCCGGGGAGTATGGTCCTCTTCGGACTTTTGATGTCCCGTTTAACGGGCTGGGCGAGATGGACCCGCAGTGTGTCGACGGAGACCTGGCGAGCCCCAAAGCTACAGTCGAGAGGAGTTTGAGTTCTGGCGTCGGACCTGTCGTCTGGGAAGTGGATGAGCCGAACCCGATGGACGAGGAGCCGGTGGATTGGGACTCTGACCCGGAGCCGATGGAGTCAGACGAGGAGCCAAAGCCCATGGAGCAGGACCCCGAGCAGGAGAGCGAGCCTGAGGAGATGGATTCCGAGGAGGAGCTGGCAAAGGCCAAGTCCGAGCTGGATTCCCTAGACTCCGAGGTCGAGCTGTCTGACAGTTCCTCTGAGTCCTCGGGATCCGATCCGGACTAGGTCCCGTAGAGTTGACTTTAGCCTTAGTCTTAGATAGGTCGGGCCAGTACCTTTTTGACTGAAGCTTCACCTAGTTTTAGTACCCCTGACCGCCCGGGCCACTCACCCCTTTTTGCTAGTAGTGGTTGTTGACCCGTTTTTGATTTATTGTGTATATTTTGGTGTAAATGGATATTGTATATGTTCTCCCTGTTAATGCAAGTGTATATTTGTATATTGGTAATGTTGTTGATGTCGTGCTATCCTTGGTCATGGTGTTTTATTTGTACGGGTGTTATGTTGCTTCCGTGTGTGCTCGATTCTCTGTGTTGGATACTGGGTCGGCGACGCGTCCTGAGACGTCACACTTGAATCGACCTCGGTCGGGTTGTTGTGCGCCATAGGGTTCGGGGCGTGACAGCAAATGACTGTAGAAAAAGACTCTCCTTTTTGTATTCAATGAATATTTTTTTCTGTACATTTACAATGCTCAATCCTGTTATATATATAGGACATATGACAACTCTAATTAGGAGATATACAATAGGAAGGATTCTATACTAGGAAAAAATCTATATAACAAAAATGCCTAACAAATAGGCTAAAATAGCTCACGACCACATAGCTCACGACCACAACGACACCAATCCATTCACAGAAATTTGCTTCCACGGTCCAATTGCCGCCTTTGATGGTGTTTGTCGGGTCGACTTCCATTGTCAATTTGAAGTGGAGGAGAGCCTCTTGATCAGTGAAGTTGCCGGAACAGATGACGGGCTGAAACATCAATAGGGAAGCCAACAGAACGTCAACAAATGCTGAAAAGATGAACTTCTCCATAATGAACAGAGTCTCTTTTGATTGCATCAATGGACGGTTTGCTAATTAGAACCTGTTCTTTGTATTCAATACCAAAACCTACCAAATGATTGTCTCAATTTAAAAAAAGAAAACGGTGTGAAGAAAGACTAACTATCAAATGATGCCCCTCAATCACGTCTGATTCAATAAATGGCCTGTTCTTTACATTTACATGTTCACACTTACTTTTGACTAATGCTCCAAGGCACGAATGTGAAAAGGTTTTGTGATAACCGTCGCGACCTTCTAGCAGGGGCGATATAAAGTGTCTTGTGGAAAGTTGACTGATTAGAAGTTCCTACTGCTGGAAGAGATAATGATAATAGTTGTTTGTCAACTTTTATCCATGCGTCATGTCATATTTGAACTTTCAATCGATTCAATTAAATCACTTTTGATTAATGCAAAATGCCGTCCCGCGACTTTTAGTTGATCTAATTAAATCCCTAATATATTAATATGTTTACTGTCATCTTTTCATTAATTAATTTAAATGAAATACGTCATGGACACCAATTTGATAAAGCTGATGTTTGATGGAGCAAACTACGTGGATTTTGTGCGTGTCATGTTGAATTTAAACTGCAAAACTATAACACTTATTCCTTTAACTTGTGCACTATTCACTCTGACTATATTTTCTTTTCTCAGCACACATTATCATCTGGTGTGACTCCCTTCAACAACGATCGTGGGCTTCTTGTCCCAAAAAGGATAATGGCTTTGAAATCTCTACTATTAAAATGCACCGAAAAATTTACTATTTTCTTTGGGAAGCATAGTCAGAAATCCTCCCTCATTCTCCATTTGACATGATTTCGATTGAAAGAAGAATAAGACCATATTAATTATACAAAGTAAAGGGATTTGTCCTGGTTTGGAAGCGTTTCTTTAACACTAGTAGAATTCCCGTTTGCTGCACAGCTTCTAGCTTTTTGTTTTATTGAAAAGTTGCTTTACAGTATTAATTCGAAACCTAGTGTTGATTTTGGTCCTCTCACTTTGAACTAATAATTTATGGAACTAATATTTTCATCTAATGATTTTAAATACTTTAACGTCTCGATTTTTTTCGTTAATTAATTTCTATTGAACTTGTCTCGGTACTATACAATAATGTGTACTTCGACATTGGATTATGTAGCCTTTTCATATACCAATAGGACGTGTGTGCATCTTTGTTCTCGTTTGATGTGTGGATGTGATGCATTGGAGCATGGACTAGACAGTCCAATAATCAAGACCTATATTTCTTTTGACCTATCTGGGTTAGCATTCTAGATTTCATCTGCAACATTACGTGTCTATTGATATGTGCACATTATTGGTTTATCTAAAGTATATATCATGGCCTCGCCAACCGTGGGCGAGGCCGCCTTCCCCCATGACCGGCAAGGTCATGGTGAGACCGGGCTCACACACTGGCCGGCGAGCTCCGACGACCCTTGCCAGCCAACCTTGCCGGCTAGTGGGAAACAAAAAAAAGGGAAAGAAGGAAGGAAAAAAGAAAGAAAGAAAAAAAAGGAAAAATTAATTAAAAAATAGAAAAATATTAAAATATTATTAAAAATTGTCTACGTCAGCGCCAGTCACGCCACGTAGGACGGCCGTTATCCATGTCAGTTATTTCAAGCTAAAATTGACAAGATGGACTCAATTGACAAAGTGTGAAAATGTTTTTATGACTTAATTGACATAATTGAAAGATTTAGGACTGACTTGGCAAAAGTACAAAAAGTTTAAGACTTTTCGGACAATTGTCCCAATGCAATGGAACATGTACTAGATAGTCCAATAGTCACGACCTATATTTCTTTTGACCTAGTTGGGTTAGCATTCTCCATTTAATCTACAATATTGATGTGTCTATTGACATGTGCACATTATTGGTTGATCTAAACTACATTGCAAATCACGATATAGATCAATGATTCTAGAGTTGCATTGCTAGTTAATAATGAATAGAAATAAAGTGTTCAAATTTAATAGGTTGTTATGGCGGATTAACCCTTCCCTAAAGTATAATGCAACGCTTTGGCATGCAATGTTGTTGGGAGCAAATAAATTAACCCTTGTCTCCCAATTTAGGTATAGATATAAAGTTGGTAGCTTTCTCTCGATCTAAATCCTAATCTGGGGGTTTCTTAAAGGTACAAATTTGATCTTTAGTGCTTCAACATGATGTTGTTGTTATTATCTCCGTATGGTGATAGTGTTGAGGATGCCGAATCTAGAAGCGCATTGCATGCCGTAGTTTTTAGAGGAGCAGATCTCAGCGTGTGCCCATCACTGATGGTTCCAGTGATCGGCATGTGATTGCTTTTTTATACTGCGATAGATCCGGTCTTTTGGGTTGAGAGCGTGCTTGTAGTTGCAAGCTGTACTCTTGTGTTTTCTGGATTTTGTTTTGTTTTGCAGCTTTTTTTGCATTTGCTTTACTTAGAAGTTCTCTATGTTCCTCTCCTATTTGATCTTGAAAAATGAATGAAATTTTCTTTCGGCAAAAAAAAAAACTTGAATATAGGTGATTGTGGTTGAATTATAAAAAAGTAAAGGAGATTTTGAGGCTTATATTGTCATTATGCTAAATCTTTTTGGGAAATTACACGAGTCGAGTCTGCCTTTCAAGTTCTTCGATTCTTTTAAATTTTTAAGAGTGAGAATTGGGCAAGAAGAAAGCCACTAACCATCTTTCTTTCTTTTGGAGTTTCTTTTTAGAGCAACTTTTTACTTTTTTTCTTTTTGCCACACGGACTGATAAAGAAGATAGTCATTAACCGGGGTTGAACCTCAATCATCCAGACCAATTCATACAAAAGAGTCGATCTTGAAATTTATCATGCTCAATGCATTCACACTTGGGGATTTCACTGAATATCTTCGTCTATCGAAAACCTTTATAAGATGGTACATGGGGATTTTGTTGGACATACTTCAGTAATATTTCTCGTTTGGCATGTGATCGGATTTGTCCATGCATAATGTACAAGAGTTTTGAAATGAAAGCTTGCTAATTACCCCACTAATGACTTTAATTGGGAGCCATGCTCGCTGTTTCAGAAAATGATGTCTTATTCGATACGTGTGACTCGGGGCAAGTAATGTGCATCGTGGGAAGTAATTGAAACAATAGCTCGAACACTTAAAAAAAAGGATTATTCGATGTTTGCTTTTTGAAAAAGAGTCCATATAACGATAAAAAAATGGTTTTAAATATTTTATTTCTCCATCCAATAAAGTTGTTTTCTTATTGTAAATCCGTTATGACGCTTCATAAGGATTGAAAATGACCACATAGGTACTCAACTTTGCTCATCCAATGCGAAGAAGAACCACCCACGTGCGCCAATTCTTCGAGATCAGAGAAGTACTGTATCGATGCGGTGGCATGATTTGGCAAACACTGTAGACAAAAGCTTTTAGCTCCAATCCTACAAATGGGATGGGGCATTTGAAAATGCGCAAATAGCCGCATCAAAAGGGGGTCTGACCCGACAAGTATAGCTATTTCATTAGGAAAGTAAACTATTATTTGTTTATAACTCGATTGATATACTAAATCGGTGTCTATATTATATATTGAAATCGAAATGTTGCTCGAGGCTACCTTGGGCGTTCGCTCTCTCCGTATCATCCATTTAGTTTGATTTCTCTTTACCATTTTGATATGGAAAAATCAAAATAATCTCTCTTGGGTTAAAACAAATGATCAACCTCCTTTTTTTTGGATAAAATAAAGGAAATATTTAAAACAGAAAAGGAGTTAAATCAGGGCCAAGAACGTGACGGCCCGGGGTTGGTCTACTAAATCCTAAGAAAGATTATTGGTCAAGGGACCAAGAAGATGCCAAGGATCAATTGAATCGTCTTCACATTTATCTTGGTTTGAAGGAGACAAATGTTTGTCTCGTTTGTGGCAAACACTACAAAAAGAATAAGAATTTAGCCACGAAAAATTAGCGACGAAAGAGAATTCTTCACTAATGTGCGACAGAATTAGTGACGAAAGTAGCTATTGTTGCCCATTTGTCGCAAAATTTGTCGCAAATGATATAGCGCACATTATTTATTTGCAAAATTAGCGATGAAAGAAATTTCGTCACTAATTGCCGACAAACATAATTCGTCGCAAAATTAACGACGACATTGGTGACATTTTTTCTTTGTTGAATTTTTAATATAATAGGTCGTTGCTAATTTCGTCGCAAGATTAGCGACGACATTGGCGACATTTTTTTTTGCTGAATTTTTAATATAATAGGTTGTCACTAATTTCGTCGCTAATTGGGGACAAACATAATTCGTCGCAAAATTAACAACGACATTGGCGACATTTTTTATTAGTTGAATTTTTAATATAATAGGTCGTCGCTAATTTACATTGTCACTAATTTCGTCGCAAAATTAGCGACGAAATAATAGGTCGTCGCAAAATTTGTTGTCGCTAATTTCGTAGCAAACATAATGGTCCTGGCGGAGGACGGGCGGCAGCTGGAGAGCTTGCCGAGGGACCTGGCGGCTGCGGTCGAGGCCGGAAGGATCCCGGGTTCGGTTGTGTCGAGGTTCTTCCGTTGGTTGATGCAGTTTGGAGGTTTCAAGGAGAGGCTTCTCGCCGACGATCTCTTCCTTGCGAAGATTGCCATGGAGTGCGGAGTGGGGATCTTCACCAAGGTATGTCTTCGATCTCTCGGTTCTTCGTTTGAATGATTGCTGCATTTTGTTTTCTGCTGATCTGGTTGCTTCATGCAAAACTGATTGTGGTTAGTTTTCTGCTGATTTGGTTGTTGCTGGCGATTATTTTGTATTTTTTGACGTTCCATTCGTGGATCTGCATTATATTACTGCCTTTTCTGTCAAATGTATGCCAAGAAATGTTCAGGGCAGTCCTGCTGAGAGCTGGATAATGTTGTCTAAAATTAGGTAGACGGAAACTTAGAGCGATTTGGGGAAGTTTGGGTACATATTTCGCTGTGATTATCAGTGGGAGAAGTGGATTGTTCTAAATTACTCAGGCGGCATAACCTTTACACGACAGAGCTCTGCTAAGCAGCAATATTTGGTTCTCCCTAGGATCTTTTGCTCGTGATGGTGTGGTGGCAATATATCGTGACCACAACTTTGGGAGGCTAGACTCTAGAAATATGAACTGTAGTTGTAACTATGATGCTTTGCGCTATCAACAGGCATGGAGTGAACAATCATGACTCCAACTTGGATCAAATTGATCTTTCCTGTTATGATCTTCATGTCGGGTAAGGTACTTGACAAAAATTGTTGTCTGATATGTTGGATGATATTCCATCGCGGATGTTATCTTATTTTTGGAAGGGCCTAGCCTTACCGGTTACTAGAACTGGATTGATAGTGGGTAGGAGAAACGTTACTCATATGTAAATTTAAGGTGGTCGATATGGAGGATAATGTAAAGGAAGGACATAGTGGTCTTTCAAGTGATGCTGCCTCGTGGACTGGTCACAAGAAATGGAACAATTGGCTTGGCCTAGCAAGAGTTACCAGCTAATGAGTTTGTTGTGGGTGACATCAGAATAAATATGCTAAGAATGCTAAATAACTTGAAGAAGGAGTAAACGAATGCATTCTAGATTCTAGTTGGCTATTGTGTTCTGGGTCGCGAAACGGGTCTTCAGTCCACAGTGGTTGATTTTCTTTATATGGCTACCAATGGGAAAACTGAGAAAGTGTATGGGAAGACTTTAGACACACTTAAAATTCCCATCGTAAGAATGCCATTCTAATCAACATTGAAATAGCAAATTAGTTTGAGTCTTTAAAAAAATCCTCCATTATCATTTCTTGTGTGACTCACGTGATTTTGAGGTTATTCCCAAGTCCTTTTATTTTCTTTCGAGCTATTTATTGGGATTAGTAAACTTGGAAACTCTTATAGCCCCACCGATGACGAGGCGAAGTTCGGCTTCCAGCGGCCGGAGATGTACAAGGGCAGCCTCGCCAACATCGTCGACCCTCCCCCCCAAGCTGCTTGGGGCCGCCCTCAAGGCCCGCAAGAGTGAAATCCCCGTCAAGGTTGGTTCGGATTGAAGGTCGAGGGTTTTTGTGCTCGCGCATGGCGTTGGTGTTTTTTTTTGTTGTGCAGAAATCGTGGTTGTGGAGCTGGTTTGGACTCTGGATCTGACGAGGAAGGTTTGTCGATGATTTGTGGATTTTCTTGCATTTTGACTTGTGGTTTTCTTTTTGTAGACGAGGCTGACCATGTGTGGAGGATGCAATGGGATCAAGTGTTCGGATGGGGATGTGTTGATCTTCCCTGAGATGATCAAATACAAGTGAGTTCTTCCCTCTGTTGCTTTGATATGTGACTTGGATTTTCTTATGAAGGGGATCAGCTGTTTGTTAGCCCATGCTCTCACATAGGTGGCCACAAATAAGCTGGGAATTTGATAGTCTTCTCTCCAGATTCTGAGGGAACAATCACGGGTCATTGGTCAGTCCTGGTTTAAACTTTCTCTAAGTTCTTTCTCAAGCTGTAGAAACCACGAAATATTGATTTGAATAGCATTATGTGAGTTGACTTTATGATCTGATTGTAGGTATGGCTATGTAGCCCCTGATGATGTCCCTGAAGTTCTCGAGCAGCATATTGGGCAAGGAAAAGTGATAGAGAGGCTTTGGAGGTTTGCACTTTTGCTCTCTGTGCATAGAGCTTTCAACGAGTATATTTCGTTGTTTATGCTCACCAGTACTGAAAAGTATAAGTAGGAATTATCAAATGCTGTAGCTGGTGATGTTAACTATAAGGATTCATTGGTTGTCTTTCGCAGATCAATCACTTCAAGCAGCTATACTTGCTTGAACTGTCTTGTATTAGGTCTCATATTCATTAATGGTCCTCTTTACAAATGATAATTGCTAGTGCTTGTGTTTGCTGCTGTCATATGGTCAGGTTCCATTGATTTGGTTGCCTCATATGGATCGGCTTAAGGGCTCATTCGACCCTTGTGGAGACACTATTTTCAGAACACATGGGGACTTATCTTTGTGGTCAATAGCAATGACAGAGAGAGGATATCGGAAGCTAGGGATGAGCTTCATTGGATGTTGAGTGAGGTTAAACTCATTTCTTCCTGGTCACTAGTTTACCTTACTTCATGCTACTAATGGCTGCGAACTAAACATGGTAGTCTTTCAATGTGAAACAACTGCAGGATGAGTTGTGTGATGCGACACTGCTTGTGTTTGCGAAGATTAGTTGTGTTTTGTGCTTTAGATTACTTGTTTTTCTGCCTAGATCAAATTACATAGGACTTATCCTGGTGACCTAGATGAGGTTGTGAACTTGGTGGCACTTCAACAATGTATATTTTTCTTTGTGATTGTCCATTTTAGTGAAGGAATTGTTGGAAATGCTAGTAGGAGGATTGCCACCTTGAGGTTGCTTAAGCAGGTGCTTTAAAGTGCTCAAGATTATTTATTCTCTCATTATGTATACTATAAAGAAAAATATTTATGTCATTCCTGTGGAAAATGTAGATGAATGTATTTCATGTTCATATTATTATAATATTTTGATGTTAGTAAGTGCTTAATCAATGTTAAATATCAATTCTAGAAATTAATTTTTCTTTTAATTAGATTTAAAATCGAAAAATAAAAGAAATGATTTTATCATACGATCACAAATTATAAAAGTTTGTTGCAAAAATAAAATTTCGTCGCTAATTCTGTCCCTAAACAATATTCGTGTAGAGTTCGTCGCTAAAGAATTAATAAAAATTCGTCGCTAAATTCATTCCTAAACAATTTTCGTCGCTAGTTTCGTCGCTAATTAATAAAAATTTGTCGTTAAATTCGTTCTTGAACAATGTTCGTTGCTAATTAATAAATTTTTCGTTGCTAATTAATAAAAATTAGCGACAAAAGTTAAAATTTTTCGTCGCTAAATTTTGTGACCCGAGTTGGCAACAAAATTCTTTTCGTTGCCATTTTCGTCGCAACTTTTGTGGCAAATGCCGTTGCTAAACCTTTGCTGCTAATTGGCAATGAATTTTGCCACAAATATAGTTCGTGACAAATTAGCGACGAATTTTTTTACGAATAAAGTTCGTGGCAAATTAGCGACGAAAGTTGAAATTTTTCGTCGCTAAATTTTGCGACGCTGAATTGGCGACAAAATTTTTTTCGTCGCAAATTCATTTAGCGACGAGTTCTGCCAAAGTTTTCGTGGCAAATGCCGTTGCTAAAATCTTATTTTTTGTAGTGAAATCTACCAACTCTAAAGACAATGCTTCTACTTGGAGAACATAGCAGTTGTTATGCCTTCCGAAGTTAGATACGAGCTGGACTCTTGTTGGGTGAAATTTCATTGAAGGAAAATCTTGTCGTGCTTTCAATTGTTTTCCTCTCACTCATAAAGCTCAAAAGAAGATCATCAAATTTGTTGCAGATGTCTATACCGAATTCCGTCAAAACGAAATTTTTGCGTACAAACAAATATTATACAATGCTCAAATTCTACAAACTTAATGTGTACAAACAAAGATTATACTATGCTCAAATTACTGTGTACACTTATTTCTTGTCAAGGAAGTGACAACTTTATCTTGTTGAGCTTAACCATGACAGTTTCCATGTCCATTCTTTCCTCAGGCAAGATCTTTGAACATTCTAGTCCTAACTCTAGGATCGATAAGACTATCCTCTCGAGTTCCGAGAGCATCAGATCTTCATGTTTCGTGCTAAGGATTCCTCTATCCACGACGGCAAGCACTGTCTGGAGTTGCTGCACCTACCTATTGCGTCAAGCTCATATCCGCATCGAACATTTCATCAGTTGGCTTCTTCCTAGTAATCACTTCCAACAACAATATGCTGAAGCTGTACACATCTCCTTTAGTCGAAACTTTTCCTTTCGAATCGTACTCTGCAAGCATCATAGATTGTTACATAAGAATATCAATTATTAACATTTTACTTTTTGGGACATAAGTAATAAGATCGAAAGTCATACAACCATTAATATATCTCTATTATATTATACCATTATATTGGCAATCAAAGGCTTGAATTAGTTAAAATTCGACAAATGTACCTGGAGCAATGTAACCAATCTTGCCGAGAGTTCGGCTCTGTGTTTCAAGCTTGTTCTCAACCAGAATCTTCGCGATTCCAAAGTTGCTAACTTGTGCAACCAAGTCCTCGTTTAGAAGAATATTGCTAGGCTTTATATCATAGTGCACAATGGGTTCTAGTTGGCCATGGTGGAGGTATTCGACCACTGTTGCTATGTCAGCCATTATCTTCACTCACTGATGGAGACCCAAGTTATAGTTGTTGGAATAAAGCCACTTCTCCAAGCTCCCATGGGGCACGTATTGCAACACCAGAGCTCTCAGATCGGTGTTCGTGCAGGTGCTGATCACCTTGACGAGATTCCGATGCTTGATCTTGCGGAAAACCTCACATTCTGCGTCGAAACTTTTGATAGCACCTTCAATATGGAGATTCAGTACTTTAACAGCGATGTCTGTCCCAATGACTAGAGTCCCTTTGCATATAGAGCTAAAAGCATCCTGCTTCGAGCAAATTGCTTTCGCTGAAGTTGTTAGTAGCAGAGCAAAGCTCTCGATATGATATCATTGGGTGTTCAATTCTAGGCGGGTTTTCCACTGAAACTGGAGCTTTTTTTCTAGTGTTCTGATGCTTTCTAAGCAAGCAAATAACAAGGACTAAAAGTATAATACAGTTGGAACCATAATGTATAGTACTGGAGTGGCATGTCCCTTGATGATTTCTTTCCATTTTCTTTGCAAGGTGGGACTTGAAAAGTCGCATTTCCACAAAGTGCTTCATTCCCAATGAACGAGAGAGCTGAGAAATTTGCGAAGGGTCCGCCATTAGGAATTTCTCCTGGTAGCTTATTGAAGGACAAGTTCAAATTTTGCAGATATGTAAGTCCTTCCATGGACTTGGGTATTGCGCCTGATAACTCATTGTAGGAGAGGTCGAGGAAATCCAATCCTTTGAGGTTGCCGATTGCTTGCGGTATGGATCCTTGAAATGAGTTCCTTGACAAATTGAGAGAAGAAAGGCTCTTCAACTCCTGGATGGAACTGGATATGGCATCGGTGAGTCGGTTCCAAGAAAGATCAATGCTGTTTATAGCTCTCATTTTCCCCATGTCAAGTGGTAGTCCTCCGTTGAAAGAATTGAGTGACAGATTGAGGAAGATTAGTTCTTCAAGGTTCCACAGGCTAACAGGTATAACCGATGTCATGTAATTTGAACTTAAGGTAAACTTTTGAAGCCTGCTTAGGTTTCCAATGCAATTCGGGATCGATCCCAATATCCTATTTTGCCGGAGCAGCAACTCTCCTAAACTTGTGAAGTTGCATATCTCATTGGGGATCCATCCTTCGAGACGGTTGTTATCAAGATGCAGCCTTTGCAGGCTTTCTAGTCCTCCGATCGATGATGGGATGTTGCCCACTATATCGTTGTCACTCAACTCTAGGAAAGTCAAGCTCTTCAGGAAACCCATTTCGCCGGGAATGTGACCTCTTATTTGACAGTATGGAGCGAATAGAAATTGTAAGGAACTGGACAAGTTTCTGATAGATTCTGGTATGGAGCCACGAAGCGGGTTATCTTCCAGAATCAAAATTTCAAGCGATTGGCAATTAGATAAAGCAAAGATAAAACCAAGCTCCGAACCATCAGTCTCTCCTGTTAGCTAATTTGATGCAACCGCAAAGAGTCTGAGGTTCTTCAAGTTGCCCAAACTTGTGGGTATGGGTCCGCTGAGTTGATTTTTCCCAGCATTGAAATGGATTAGGCTCGAAAAATTCGAAATATAATGTAGGAAGTTGCCACCAAAGCCATTGTTCGAGAGAATGAGTATTTCCAAATTTGGAAGGCTTAGTTCGCTACTCGGGAGAAGGCTTCCGGAGAGGGAATTGCCCCTCAAAGAAAGCACTTGTAGAGAAGAAATGTTAAAAACCTCCTCTGGCACTTTGCCCGTTAGCAGATTATTCTGAAGGCTCATTTCATTCAGATTGACCAACTTGCCAATCTCACTTGGAATGTCCCCTTCGATGTGGTTAATTCCTACGTACAGCATGCGCAAGCTTGACATGTTAGTGATGGTTCGAGGAATCATGCCAGTCAAGTTGTTACTACCGAGATAGAGCTCCTGCAGCTTTTGCAAGCTATCCATGTCTCGAGGAATGCTTTCCTGAAAATGATTGTGTGACAACGACAACACGAGAAGCTCTTTGCATTGGGTTAGCATCTCTGGTAGCATGCCGCTGAATTCGTTGTAAGACAGCAAAAGCCTCCGAATGTTAGGCCAGCGGGAGCAAAGATCGGAGGGAAGACTCCCTGAGAGATTATTATACATAAAGTCGACATCGGTGAGCGATCCATTGAAAAGTGTTGGAGGAATTGAACCTGTGAGATTGGCCTTGGCCAAAGTAATGTCCTGCAATGTGGATATGTTGCCCAGGAAGCTCGGAATTTGACCCCTCAATTCGTTGAGGCTAAGAAAAAGTTGTTGCAACTTAGGGATGGTGCCAAATTCTTTTCGATATGCCACCGGTTAGCCTGTTCATCGTGAGTGATATCACTTTGAGATTTTGGAACTGGGCTAAATTAGGAGGAATGTTTCCTTCAAACTGGTTCAATCCGAGTTTGAGTTCTTTCAGGCAGCGTAAACGACTGATTTCCATCGGAATTCTCCCATAGAAACTATTGTGGAGAAGATCAAGAGAAATGAGGAAAGAGATTGCCTAGATAAGGAGAGAGTCTTCCCTGGAGACCCACGTGCGAGAGGTCTAAAGCCATGACTCTCTGCCTGCGGTTGCTGCAAACGACACCAATCCATTCACAAAAGTTTGCTTCCGCGGTCCAATTGCCGCCTTTGATGGTGTTCATCGGGTCGACCTCAATCGCTGATTGGAAGCGGAGGAGCGCATCTTGATCAGTGAAGTTGCTGGAGCAAATGGCAGGCTGAAACATCACTAGGGAAGCGAGCAAAAGATGAAATGCTAAAGAGATGAACTTCTCCATGGTGAACATAGTCTCTTTTGATTGCATCAATAAACACTTTGCTAATTAGGACCTATTCTTAGTATTCATCCCAACACCTAACTAATTATTGTCTTAAATGACCAAAAAAAATGACCCAAATGGTGTCTCCGTGGAAAAAACAATAGCTTGCTTTCCAATGTAAAGGGAACACAACAAACTACATGATCCAGAATTCAGAGATATTATAGGTTGAAAATATCTGGTATTTAAAAGAATGCGTATGGAGCTTTAGTCAAAGGTCCATTCGTAGCCTCACAGAGAAAATAGATGCGTATGTGCAAACACTAAAGAACGGGCCACCCACGGAATCAGAAGTGATCTAGGGGGTTCTCCAGGTTGACCTCTAGGTAATAGCATTCTTTTAAAGGACAAGTTCAAAGTTTGCAATATGTAAGTCCTTCCACGGACTCGGGTATCGCCCCTAATAACTCATTGTAGGAGAGGTCGAGGAAATCCAACCCTTTAAGGTCGCCGACCAATCGCACTATCGATCCTTAAAACGAGTTCCTAGACAAGTAGAGAGAAACAAGGCTCTTCAACTCGTGGATGGACCTCGTTATGGTGCCGGTAAGTCGGTTCTAAGAGAGATCGATGCTGTTTATAGCTCTCATTTCCCAATGTCAAATGTTAGCCCTCCGCTGAAAGAATTGAGTGACATACTGAGGAAGGTGAGTTCTTGAGAGGAAGATATTGACCTTTTTTCAGAACCCGAACTCAAGTCCGGGCTCAAAGGGAATCATCAAGAAACAACTGAAATCAAACACAAAAGCCAGCTCAAACCCAACAAGCATGTGGACTTAAAAGAGACCGATGACTTGACTTCACAGTTCGGCCAAAATGGCGCCAGGCAGCCGGAGTTCACGGGAATGAATTTTGACTGTTAAAATCCTTACCCGGCTCGGAGACGGAGGCTAGTGGGCGAGCTCGAGATGAATCGAGCTATGGCCAACCGCCCCCCGAGGCCTCCGAGCCGAGATCCTCGGGACAAGGGGGCTCGACCCAACAAGAAACTCACCGAAGACGTGGGAATCGGGAGAGAGGGAATGCGAGGGAGGGCGCCGGCAGGAGGTCGTCGGACGGCGAGCATGGAGGTGACTGGTCGGGTAAGAAACTCTCTCGATCTCTCTCTCTCTCATCTCTCCCTCTGGAACTCGCCTGGTTTACGCGGCCTCGTGGCCCCTTTGTGGCCGGTCGGTCACGCTCGACCAGCCCTGTCGTGGCCGGTCGGTCGCCGACCGGATCTGCTTCCCTCTGCATCTCTGCCGCTACCACTGTTCCATCCTTCCCATGCACCCGCGTTCCTTTCCTCTCGCTCCATCTTCTCTCTGCGGAGAAACGGTGAAGGGGAAAATGAACGGTGCGGGCCGGGCCGGAAGGAAAAGGCACTGGGCCAACTCGCGTGAGAAAAAGAAAGGGAAAAGGAAATAGGGTCGGGCCGGGTCGACCCGGTCCACTCGAGCCGGCCTGAATTTTTTAATTATTATTTTTTTAAAAAAAATCTAATTAAATTAATCTTTTTAAATTTTTTTAATGTACAAGAAAAATATGTTCTAATAGAACATTTTAATGCAAATGTACCTAATGTTTATATGCCATGAAATTTTAATGAAAATACTTTTGTTTAGGGGTTAAAAATTAATCCTTAATTTTCTATGCAATTAAACTTTAAATGTTTCGACCAAAAAAATAAAACTTTAAATGACTGGGCACAAATTTATGTGTCAACAATAATGAAAACATTTCCATTCAATTAATTTTTCTAAGCGATACAAACAATATTATTAGGAAAACGATTTTCAAATACTTCATTTTTCGTGAAATAAACACGTCATAATTCTTTTCTTATCAAAGTTGCGACACATTGCATATCTCATTCTCAATATGCAAATTTACACTTTAAATTATCAAAGAGTCATGCTAAAGCCTAGAAACCACTTATACATAATACAATCCTATGACTAGTATGCTTGTAGAATTATCGAGCGATAATAACACAAATGGTACTCAAACTTTGATCCAACGTGTAATGTGGTCTTCAGACATCGGTCCATTGCTCAATATCATCCATAAATTTTTAATTTGTTTAATGTGATCTGGAAACTATTGGTAAATATTCAATGTAGTCCCTAGATTATAAGAAAATGTTTGAAAAATTTTAAGAACTACATTAAAAAAATTAAAAATTCAAGAATCAAATTACACATTTAGCAATTTATATCAAACTATCAGTTATTACCTTTCGAAGTAAGAGCGAATAAAAGCTCTCTCGCCTTGGCAAGAGATTCCTCTAGCCCGCATGGTAGCATGGTAGCTCCACAAACCCTAAACCCTAAGAGTAGCAAACGGATAAGAGCATCCTACGTCCATCGGGGAAATTGTCCAATCAGGCATAAACTTATTATACGCATACCAATTCATTCCTAAACTTTATAATTTTGTCAATTTAGTCATAAAATTTTACGCAAAATTCCAATATAGTCCTTCCGGTCAATTTCACCAAAGTCACTGACTTAGCGGTGTGCCATGTAAGACGGCAGGCAATGACTGAACCACCACGTCAACGATTTTCGGATAAGATTAACCACATATAGCCACTGCTTTATGTAGTTGAGATACTCAACTCACTATTGTATATGTAACTGTAAAGACATATCCAATGGTACTCTGACCACTATACTTGCAAAAATAAACACAATGACTAAGCTTCATAGTGTGCAAATACTTTTTCTTCCATGAAACCATCAAACTTTAAGTACCATTGCCACAGAGCTTGCTTCAAGCCATATTAGTTTTCTTCAAGCAACATACCATGTGCTCTTTACCTTTAACCTCAAAACATTTAGGTTGCACTATGTATAACTCCTCATCTAGGTCCCCATGCAAAAACACCGTTTTCACATCCAATTGCTCGATCTGAAGATCCTCGATCGTAATTATACTCAGCAAAACTCTGTTTGATGTCATTTTTAATATTGGTGAAAATATCTCGAAGTAGTCGATTCCTTCTTTTTGAGAAAAGCTCTTGACCACAAGTATCACCTTGTATCTGATACTACCATCTACTTTATTTTTTTTTATAATTTAAAGCTACTTATTTAACAAAGCATTTTAACCTGTGGGCAATTCAATCAACTCCCAAGTCTTGTTTTGAAGTAATGAGCTCATGTCGCCTTTCATAGCATGCTCTCACTACATGTGAGATGTGTCTTTCTTTGCCTCATCACAAGTCTCCGATTCTCTCGAATCTATATATAAGATATGGCTCAGAACAATATTAGTTTATGGATAAAAAATTAATGTTGGCTTTCTCACATGTGTAGACCTCCTCAAGACAGGTACTTTAGGGTTGTTAGTTTGTTCTAGATCACGGTCGTTCCTCTTGAACTGCCTATTCATTTGTGACATCCACAGTTCGGACCCCGAATCAACCAAGGAAAATGATCGGGGAATCGGTACACGAACCAATCCGAGGGTCTGTCATAGACCAATCAGTTTGGTTGGAACAGGCAACTAAGGGATCGGTCATGGTCCGATCGAAGGATCGGCCATGGATCGGCCTAAGGATTGGCAGTGAAACGACTCCCCAATCATACAAGTCGATCATAGTGATTCGACCATGGATCGACCGCTCAACCACAAGGGTCGGCCGTGGGACGATCACGTACCGAGTCAATTGACGAACAGTCATGGATTGATGCCGCGCGGGCATGCGTCAGTTGCGGGTGATTTCGCTCGGCTATGCATCGGTCGTAGGCGACCATGGACCGATTCCATGCGGCAATGCATCGGTTGCAGATTGATTCCACGTGACTACATGACAACTGAGGGTTAACCATGGATCGTTGATGCTCAAACATAGACCAGTCGCACATCGGTCATGGATCATTGCGGTGAATCGGGGTAGACCATAGACTGAGCCCTACCGTTTGGACGTAGTCCAGGCCTTGTGCCAGCCGTACGAGGTAGGCCCTGCGCCCGACTGTGGACTAGTCCTCTGCCGATCAGTCCCGCGCCGATCAGTCCCGCCACGAGCCCAGCCCCATGCTCGGCCGTGTGCCAACCACTGCGCCCGACACTTGTGCCAACCACTATGCCCGACACTTGTGCCAGCTCCTGTGCCCATTAGTTCCGGCCAGTACCCAATTCTGTGCCTGGTTTGACTCAGCCATGGACCCGGCCCTGCGCTCGTACAACCTAGCCATGTGCCCGACCTTGTGCTTGGACAGGCTCGGCCAAACAGACCCTGCGCCTAATCAGCTCGACTGACCTAGACTTGTATCGTCCAGTCCGATTATTGGCTCGGCTACGCCCGACCATACTCAGTCATACTCCAACCCCGAATCTCAGTCCGAACATGATGATCGAAGGTAAATAGACATATAAAACTCTTGTTTATCTTAGTTCGTTCCTTAAAGTAGACAATAATGATTTTGAGTCTAGTGCTAAAAAGGGGATGAACCATTGGACTAAGTGTTTAGTACCAATAACTGAGTGTACTTGAAGGAGAGAGAGAAAACCACACACCCCAAAACTTGGGGAGCAAGAAGACAATGTATTTAGTCAAAGTCAAGTCAACTCCCTTGGAGTAAGAATGGAGGGGATGACTCATCTAGCAATAATTGAGTGTCTTGAAGAAGCCATCAATAATTGAGTGAGCAATAGGTACCTCATGCCCAAACAAGAAGATCAAGGACAAGTCAAGTGAAGAGAAGCCATAATTAGAGCCTTAGTCATAAATGAATCAATATGGCATTATGACTCTAGTTAGAGACTTGGCAACCAAGTTTAGAAACACTTGATCCAAATGAAAAGCTTGTAAGACAAGCCTTAAGACTTTTAGGCAACCATCATCATTAGTTAAGACTTTTGGCTTATCCTCATCATTAGTCTTAGGAAGGTTACCAATAAGTCTTGTCAAATAAATAGGTGTGTCCCCACCTTGTTCTTCTTTTTCTCGCACCATCACCACATTCCTCGCGCCACTCTCTCTCTCTCTCATGCCCACTTGCTCTCTCTCTTGACTACTTTTCCCTATGCCTCTTTTGTCTTCAATGAACATCACTAGGATCACTTCTTTAATCTCTAGTGATAAGTAGATTCCTTAATCTTGGGATAGGATGTTGAGATACGTTGTTGACTTGTGTTTTACCCAATCCGTGATAAGAACTTGCTTGATGTTTGTTTAATTGTTTTGTCATTTGTAAAATATAATCATGAGCCGAAGCATGACTCGACATCGAAAAAGGAAACATATGGTCTTGTACAAACGCTATGGTGTTACGGATCAGACATTGCTTGATAAATGTTCGATATTGATGCGTGTCGAATCCGAGCTACGTTTGGTTCTAGTTCGACGTTTGGCGCGTCGAATCAAGTCACGAGCCCTGGACCATGGCCGACATACTAGAGGATTACGGATTATTGTCCATGAGTTACACTAGTACTCATGCCTTCGGGCCCTTTTGTTTGCATGGACTAATAAATAGAAGATAAGAATCAGATTATGTGATTTGATGCATGGACACACGAGGGACCAAAACCGTCACCGATAGATTTCGGGACGTTGCCCAATGGATTTTGGTTAAGAATAAATGAGATCCCGTGTGCTTGTTCTCGCATGATTGAGATACCGTGTGTTGATGGTTGTTCATACATGCACCATATTTGAAAAGTGTGTTGAACATGATGATAGCAGTTGTGAACCACATATTGTACATAGTCATGGTAAGGCACGACTTTGCTATTGATGTGCCATCGACACCCGGGGCAATAAAGGTTGAACGCGTACTCGATGGCAATCGCTTCCTCCTAACTTGAAATTAGTGAATTTACTTATTGAGTTTATGACTCATTCCCATGGTTTTTCTTCAGATTTGTAGGATGGAGTCCCCACCGTTTCGTTTCAACACCTCGGTTGAGTTGGTAGTTGATGTGATCAACGTCATCGATGCAGACCAGGGCCGGGTCTTACATAAGGTCACCTCTTGCATTATGGTGGACGAGGGCGTGGACAACTCTATTCCCCACACTTTCGTGTCGTGGTACATGTGGACCGAAGGTGGCTTTTTCGGCCCCCTCTGGGATTTCAATGGGTCGTTCGAGGGAGTAGACGGTCCCATGCCCGAGTACGTCACGTACGATGCCTATGCGGCTAGTCTAGCGTAGGAGGAGCGACACTTTTCGGGGACTCTTTTTGGAGCGTTTTGTGGATGTCTACGGTAGCGGAGTTAGGTGTACCCTGGCCGTGCGATTAAACTATGTAATAGCAGATGTGCATGCGGATAATGGCCTGTAGAAAGGAAGGGCTTGTAAATATGGTTATCATGTAAAATAAAAGTGTGTTGAGTGATGCTTTTCCTAATCTTAAAGTTGTTTCGATTATACGGGGATGGAATATGCTTCCGCGTGAACTTAATGAAAGATAAAAATGAACGCGACGGTGATGCGCCAAGGACGTCGCAAAAATAACCCTCGCGAGTCACGATTTCGAGCTAGGGCATGACATCACTGATAATAGGTTCATCTCAAACCTCTCCTTCAGGTGCACTTTGATCCGTTGAAACTATTTTTCACGAGTCTTGTGTCTAGCTCAACATATTCTTGTTCAATTGCCTTCTCATGCTCTGTCTGACGATCATTGTACATATTTGCTTCATGGAATACCATATACCGATTGCGAATGACTTTGTTATTCTCATAATCCCAAAGCCTATAGCCATACTCACTGCCAACATATCCAATAAAGTAGCACTTTTGGGACTTAGCTTCAAGTTTCTTTATATCCTCTCTATCAATCAGAGCATATGCAATACAACCAAAAACTTTAAAATATGAATAATTAATCTTTTTACCTTACCATTGCTCTTGCAGTGTTTTTCCATTCAGTGCACTAGATGGAGTCATGTTAATAAGATAAACAGTTACATCAACTGTAGCAACTCATAAGTGTAGCGGAAGACCTGCATGTAGCCTCATGCATCTTGCTCGCTCCAAAATAGTCATGTTCTCTCATCTACACCATTCTCTTGAGGAGTTCTAGGAACAATCTTCAACCCGTGTATGCCTTCTTGGCTCAAGTATTCTACAAATTCTTTACTCATGTATTCACCACCATTATCAAACTTTAGAACTTTAATCTGCTAACATGTCTATTTTTTTACCATGGTTTTTCTCATTTTGAACATCTCAAATACTTTTGATTTTTCTCCTAGAGTAGAGACCCCAGTTGCCTTGTCGCATCATTGATGAATGTGACAAAATATCTCTTACCACCATAAGAGAATTCCTGAGCCGGTCCCCACACATCAGTATGCACCAACTCTAACTTTCTACCTTTATTATGTCGCCTATTCAATTGAAAACTGTCTTTCCACTTTATCTAGCCATCTTTCCACTTTATACTATGGATGCCTTCCATAGTGGCAAAGTATTCAACATATCAACATCACTCGAACTTCTATCTTCTAGTCCCTCCAAGCACAACATTAGTTCTACCCAATTTTACACCTTTTCATGGTCCTTCCAAGAACTCATCGTTCTAGGCTTGTTCTCCTTTTACTCAAGTCCATCTAGCTTATAGACACCCCAATGCCCAATACCTTATTGATACTTGATAGAGGTAGAGCATTCTTAGCCTTTAGACAATTTTGTTAGGACACCATTTGCATATTGGGTTGTGCATCTCTACCTGGTTATACTCAATGAATAAACGCATCAGTAGCCTTTGATTATGTTGTTTTCTTCAAAATAGCATAAGGATTTTCCTAACAAATTAGAACTTTTCTTATTAAGGATGCCGCACAAGTGTCCCTGTATAGTCCATATCATCTTAACAAGTGCCATTGGGTGTCACCACCAGTGAGTGCCACGAACTAACCTTTTCCAAGATGAGTCTTCGAAGGTTGCACAGATCGAGCACGATCAAAGTAGTGTAGGGCTAATTTGTTCTTTTGTATTTTTCTAAGTATATTATATATAGTAAATGCCGAAGTTGAGTGAATGATTGTTCACGTACTCATCAAGTAGCACTTTATATTACCTATGTGATGCCATGTGACAAGATACATGGCATTTTTTTTCTACATCTTCCACGTTCGAACAATAAAATTTAACTGCTTGATATGGTACTTGCCAACTTTTGTCTCTTCTATTAAAAATTAGATGGATTCTCATGATAGTAAAATTACCCAATTTGAAATTTTTTTTGAATTTTGAAAATGCATGTTATTTTGATCTTATCTCATGATACTAAGAATATTCAATTAAATTCAAGTTAATGAAATATATCAAATTATAAGAGAATTTTTACTGGTTGAAGAAATCCACTCAATCCGAAAATCAAGCGAAGCATACTAAAATAAAGGATATATGGTAATAAAAAAATAAATTAGTTGATGATTTACATTGAAATGAACAAACAAATCCACTTGATTTAAAAATAAAAGCCATTGAAAAATTAAACGAAAATTGCATTTAAATAATATGACAGTACCCACATTCTCTAAAATAAAATAAAATAAAATAAAATAAAATTATACTAATAGCAACTCTTCTTTTCTAATTTTTCTATCATATTTAGATTGCTACTAAATTTTAAGTTCAAATTTCCAAGCCGCTTTTTGAGTTTTAGATTAGCCATTGAAAAATTGAAAAAATTATTTAAATAATATGACAGTAACCAAATTCACTATAAAAAATTAATTAAATTCTCAAGTATGCTAATAGTAATCCTTCTTTTCTAATTTTTCTTTCATTTTTCCGTTGTAACTAAATTTTAAGTTCACTTTCCATGCTTCTTTTTGTATGTTTAACTTTACAAATTTTTTCCTTCTATATGTCCAACACAAATTTGATAGAAATGACATATGTGACAACATTCCTATGATTACACAAGTGACCCTATGTATATGCCCAACATAAATAAAAGTTCATATATACAAATCTGTTTGTGTAAAGCGCAGATGATGTAATTAGTTTTTCTTATTTTTAAGGGGGTGCATCTCAAACCAATAAATTGTATCCTCTTGCAAAAAAGGAAATTGCTTACAAAACATTTTAAGGTAGTGCAACTACTCAAACCTTCATAGATTGGTAGCGTTCTTCATGTACATCGCTTGCACTTTATTTTTATTTTTTATCAATAGATGAGAAGAACTTTATTAACAATTGACCACGGACAAGCGAACCGTGCATGTGCCCCTTCGCATTTGGACGTTGTGCGTGATATGTAATAGCAACGATCAGTTTAGATCCTATTGATTGATTCATAAGAAATCACCCCTCCTTCACGATCACATCCTCAAGTTGTTACTCAAAGTAGTCTTTTGGGAGATTTGGCCACATGGACGGACTTGGCCCATACGCAATTGGACAATGGCGAGGAATGATTGTTGAGTCGAGAGAGCTGAGACAAGATTCAGCACCGAGCCGGTTTTCAGGATGATGAATGGGGTAGGAGTGAACCAAACTACATATCTAGCCGAAGAAGTATTGTTGAACAACACAGGTTAACACTGTAGAGGACGTCATTTAAATGTGGGAATTTGTGACTCCTATTATCTCGCGTATCATATTGGCAAGACTTTCTTATGTTATTCACAAGTAAAGACACCCAAATAGCTACCATTTCACATGGTTACTAGAGTAAATCTTTTGAAGACTTGACCCACGCGGAACATGTTGGGTTGTTACAACGTGAATAGGATATGATATGAATGAAATTGGAAGTCAAAATTCACTCAAATTTTCTTGACAAAAGATAAAAATTCAATTGGAAGCCATCATATGGTAGGCCAATTGCCAATTTTTCACGCGACTGGGCACTCAAAGTTAGCCAATTAGGCTCGCGAGCTACTTGGTCCAACTATTTTGGGACATGATGCTTTACTTGTCATGATTAGGGGTGAACAATTTTAGATTATATACAAGTTTCACCTGGAACTTATCCGTTAGAACTCTTCCACATCTTTTGAAACCTAGAACCTACCATGCATACCTTGGAACTAGGTCGGTTCTAGAGTCTACCCAAGTTCTACTTTTAATGATAACTACTTGCTGCTACAATCCATTGACCATAACCTATATTTAGACACACAAAGAATATGAAACATTAATAAAGTAAAAGTCTAAGTTATAAAATGAAAGCTCAAACTAGTGATTCCAGATTATGCACTCATTATCGGAAGTCATGAAATGCCGCGAGATCACATGAAGATATAGATCAAGAAAAATACAAAAAACTTATTCTGAAGAACCTGGAATCTGTCCGTCAAAACAGGTTCTCCAATTTGTAGGGCCTGAAACTTATACTGCATACAATGGAACCAAGAACTAGAAAGGTTCCCATTGGTTTGGTTTTTCAATTTTCGGTTCTACTCCGAAACCATGCTCACCCCTAGTAATGATAACCACAAACCTTGTAACTTTAGAGAAAGAATTGAGTCAAGCCAAATTTGCCAGTTGAGCTCGAGCTCCTGTAGCTCAGAAGAAGCATCGTCAATTTCAAATGCCAAGGATTTCTTCTATTGGGCCTAGTAGAATTGATTTCGTTTTTATATATACTGGTCCTAGCTCACTCCACCCGTATCAAAGCAATTTAGAGGCCCTCATAATTTTGGTGGGAAAATTCATCTAAGTCCTAATTTTGGTGGCCCGAATGATTTTTGTCTTTACTTCGGCCGGCCGATAAAGGCTGCTTAGCTCTTTGTCCAAGGACGATTCAGGTCCCTGGGTATACAACTCGTGAACTTAGCTGATACATTTTCTATCATAATTTGACTAATTTTTTTCCCTCTAGTGTCTTCAATTATCTACGCTTCACCGGTAGTGATTCTACACAATTGTACAATCGTAATTTAATGAAGAGCAAGACACCCACATTTTTCCAGAATCATAAACATCGACATCGACACGTTAACATTTTTGAAGTTCTTCCAATCTTGTAATTCATCAATCTCAAAGCATGTTGTACACTATATTGTGATGTCTGCCATTAATATACATTAAAAAAAACCCGAAAAAATAGCCTTAAGCACTTGTCTAATTCGGACTTGAAACAATAAATACATTACAATATCATGAAAAATCAAATCATTTCCATATGTCTTTCCCCCCCTCCATTTTTGGCCCCTCCTAAGAGGTTCCATTCATTTCACCTACCGCGGGTTTAAGCAAAGTACAAGGGCATGGTCGAAAAAAGAAAAGTTCGTGAGATATTAATTATAAACACCAGAGGCCAACTTTGCTTTTAGGTCCTTCCTCAAGATTTTGCCGGTGGGGGCCTTCGGAATTGCGTCCGCGAAGAAAACCCGATTGATTCTCTTGTAATACACGACCTGCAGGAAGCAATAAACACCATGTCCTCGGTCTTAATACTTCTAAATTTCATCATTGCAACAGTTACAACGGTTAAAATAGGTTTTTATAAAGGTGTCAGATAAAATGTTTCCTGGCCGTAACTGGCCGCCGGATGAAACTGTTTCACCCGATTTTAACATGTATTGTGGAATGAAAATGGAAACATACCTACGGTACAACATACTTAAATATGAACTTCAATAGTACTAAACAATTTTAATCATTTCAAATACAAACTCCAAAACCCTAAAAATGGAAATACTTGTTCATTTCCTCGTTTAGAGCCTCCATGTGTTCAGAAGGAATTAGAATTTTGCAATCATAGATTAGTCAACCCTTCATGTTGGAGACAGATTGAGTTAAAAAAATGGAAATTAGATGAAAAGTGGACGTTGGACAGCTATGGAGAACCTACATAATCGGCGAATAGTCAACATCTAATGCACCCCCCCTCTAGACACATTATAGTTGGCAAGGAATTTAATTTGGGGTCGGTCCACAATAATTCAAAAAGTGCATTTTCTTTATGGCAAATGATGATTTAAAATAGGGGAACTACCTAACTTTCCCCCCATGAGTATTTGGTCCCATCAAACCCAGTGCTGGCCGATAAGCAACTAACCTCAGCGTGCCCTAACATCTATGCATGGGAACATTATTCCAAAAAGCATATTTTTGAATATAGTCGGTCAAAAATAGACCAAAAAAAAAATTTTGTAGCCAGTAAATTTCTAACTCAGTCCCATGTGAATGTCTTAATTGAAGAGACATATCTATAACTTCACCAAAAATAAAATTCAATTGGTGAAAGAATCGATACTTCTAAAGAGAAATTTGATGTACCTGCTTTGAAATGTATTGCTTGATTTCATCTTCAGTGATTATGGAACCATTGGATTTCACCACGAATGCCACAGGAACCTCACCGGCAGCCTCATCCTTCATCCTGATAATTCCCAAAAAGAAAATATAAATTTTATAAGAAATATATATATGTTTATATCCCGAAAATTTTGTACTAAACTTGCGAAAATATTGGACATGTGGTCGAGCGTAGGACACTTACGGTACAACGGCGGCATCCGAAATATTCGGGTGTGCAATCAGCATTGCCTCTAGCTCGGCCGGAGCGACTTGGAAGCCCTTGTACTTGATGAGCTCCTTAAGCCGGTCGACAATGAAGAGCTCATTGTCATCATCGATGTAGCCGATGTCGCCGGTGTGCAGCCACCCTTCTTTGTCTATGGTTCTCGCAGTCGCCTCGGGGTCGTTCAGATAACCTGAAGACAGAAAATAAAAACGACGTCGGACCACTAAACATTTTGACAAGGCTATAAAAGTACGCGCCAAAAATCATTCACAGGTGACCCAACAAGGCCCCCCGCTTTTCTAACGCCAATGATTCTTCACGTTAGTGCTTCGACGTAGGTGAGGGTGTTTTTGTAAATGTGCTCAAGATAAAAATAATTATATAATTCTTCATGGTTTATTGAATATATAATGCATCCAGTGAACTTGGGTTAAATCTGAGTGCACCCAATTATCTTTTTTCATGAATAAAATGTCGCGGGGCATTTTTATTACCTAGATTAAGCAATTTAAACCAAGATTCCTTAGGTTATATATCGTTGAACAGCCTTTTGGTCATACATCATGATGACTGTTGACACCTAAATTTTAGCGACCATTTAGTGTAATTTGCATAGAAAATTAGGGATTAAATTTTTAACCCCTAAACAAAAAATATTTAAATTGCATAACATATAGTTTAAATTCATTTTAGATTAATTGCATTTTGCATCGGACTGACGGTGACGAACGAGCTTAAATTTCATCGAATGTGACTCGGCTCGCTTGAAATGCAAGGGCCGGGAATTACAAGTCAAACGGGCCCGGTTATTTTATTTTGAGCTTAATTCAGCCCATTATCATTAATTAATTCAGCCCATTTAAATTAAAGCCCAAGCCTAAACCCATTAGGACTAGAGAGCCCATCTAATTGACCTAGATTAGCGCTATATATACATCATTAGGTCAGGATTTCGAGGGGGGGCTCTCACAATTTTCAGAACACGATTTTTGAGGGCACGAGAGACACACGTGAGCGAGAGCAAGAGTAAGAGAGAGAGAGAGTCGGTCGCGCACAAGCACGTGCTCGCCTCACAGTTGCGTCGCCTCGCGATCGTACCGCACGGACCGCTGTTGCTGCTGTTCCGTGACATCGCTCGTGCCTACGCCGTGCTTGCCGCCGTTGTTGATCCGAGCCCGACCAGTGCTCCCGCTGCAGCTACCGATCCATCGCCCGTTCCCTTGTTGCTGCACCAGTCCGCATCCGCAAGCCCTCAGGTTCCTGCGCTTTATTCACATAGCACGGGACTTTCCAGTGGCATCCCTCCATCACATGTTGAAGTTCCCCAAGTCGCTATCCTTGCGACGTGCCAAGCCCAGTAATTGACACAAGAAGCAAAGCTAAAGTGCAATAGCTGGTGAATTGTTCTATTGCTGAAGGAGACGAACCAAGGTGAAATTGGGAGACCAAAGGGAAAAAGACAAAAAGAGGGATTTTGGTGGCTGAAAAGGATTTTATTCACAAAAGCATCGTGCATCTCCGTGCTTTCTTTCATTGTGCTATTGACTTTCTTGTCTATTGTGCCCAACCACGTGGTCGTGAATTCCAACGTTGTTGCAAGTGTCTCAGTCCTGTAGGTTTTCTGAGACCAAACTGTGCCGCTTGTGATTCATCGTGGTCCACCATCGTTGCCACCTCTCATCGTCGCCGCCGCATCCGCCGTCGATCACCCACCGCCGATCACCGTCCCGATTCGTAATCCCAACGATTCAAATTTGGAAAGTAATCTAGAAATCAGGTAAAAATCTCTATCCGGTATATTTTCAAAATATTTAGATTCCTAGTTTGAATATTTTGAATATTCCGTGAATATTACGTGGATTGCTAGATATCTTAAGATATTGTTTTCTTCATCCGCAATGTTCTAGAATGTCCAAAATTAGGAAATTTTCCTAATTTTTGCAACGTATATGGACGACTATCCGACCTTATCCCTAAGGTACGATATGCGGCGATATGGAAAATCGTTATCTTATCCATCATCACTTGGATACGATAATAGATTTTATCTGCTTTCCAAATTTGAATGATCGACTTTCCGTCAATATCTGTAACCCTATAGATATGACCGATAGTTCGATTTTTGTGCCTAATCCGAGTTTGAAACGAATCTTGCGGATCGTGTGGCTGTTTTAAATGTGGATGCTATCTCTGTTTAAATTGTTTTTCCTTTTCAAATAAAAAAGAAAATTCAAAAAATATCAGTTAGGATTTGAATTTGAGTTTTGCATGTTTAGGAATCCTAAATATATCTAGAAGATAGAGTAATTATTTAATTTAAATTAGGACTTGAGATAATCTATTTCCTAGTTTAAATTAAGTAATATTCTAATCTTAATAGATTATTTAGGTTATATTTTAATTTCGAATTTTCATGAAAACCCCAAAAAAAGAATGAATTGTTTTATGGTAGATTAAGATAGATTGCATTCTTAATTTAAGTAATTTATTATTTCGAATTTTAACAAAAATCCCAAAAATAAGTCATGTTAGGATATGTTAAGTCATCATAGGTTGCATGTTAATTTAGGCATATTTTTATTCCGAATTTTATTAGAAAATACCAAAAAAATAAATCATTTGCCTGTCATCAGAATTAGGTCACGTCGTCGCATGACATATAGTTTGCATGCTAGGTTGCATTACTTGCATGTCATTCTTGCACGTCATTGCATGTAGATTAGGTTTCATTTAAATAAGCGAAAACCCAAAAAATATTGAGTGAATGGCTTGTTAACTGGAAATCATATTAGGATTGTTGATGTGATTTTCTAGCTAACAACGCAGATGCTTACGTTGCTTCGAGGTAAGTAATTCTTCCAACTTGCAATTTATTCGATGCTTTCTTGGGTGTTAAATTGGTGGTTTGCGCACCCGCATGAACACCTCACATGTTAGTGACTAAGTTAAAATGGATCCAGATTGCTCGCCAAAATATTTTTGAAAAGAAAAGGTACCGAAAGGGCGTTAGACTAGATCTAGCGTAATCAAGTCCCCGGGCTTAGAATCTCTGGTTCGTAGGAATAAAACATACCTCCCTATGTTTTATTTAGGTTTCTAATCGACCTACCACAAATAGATTAGTGGCGACTCCAAGCATGAAAACATTTGCATGTTAAAAACTTAAATCCTAAGTTGCGAATTGGTAGGGCTTGGGAGGGCTCGAGTTAGGTTTAGTCCTAACAATCCATTAGCCTGAGAGGAAATTTTAGGTCGCGACAGCTTGGCGACTCCACTGGGGAGTTGAGTTAAAACTCTTAGTAGACTTAGGCCAGTTTTTCTTTTCAAAAAATATTTTTGCTTGGCAGCGAGGATCCCAGGTACGTCCCTAACATTTTAGGTGTTAAATGTTTTTGCAGAATGGGAGGTATAAGGGGAGGCGTGATTGTTAACCCTTGTTTTGCAGGGAGGCGTTTGGATGAATGGTTTATTTTATGCACGAAGCGCTGTATGATATAACTTGTTGTGCATGCCTTGCATTTACACTGCACCGCACACACTTCCCGCTGCCGGACCTGGGCGGCACAGGTTTAGGATGGTACTGAGAAAACGGACACCCCAACCACACCCGCGTGGTATGGGTCGCCTTTCTTGGTCCCGAAAGTTCTTTCATGGTGTCATTGAATACCTACCACGGTTGCACCCTTTGCAAACCCGGGTCGGCTCTTTGACTAAGCCGGAGTCAGGGGAATCCCAGCCTAACCACCACCATGACTGGTTTAGCTCGGTAATCCTCATGTCTCCATTTCGCAAGCCAGAGTCTAGATAGAAATCGAACCTCACATTTCATGCGCATGTCTTTGTGATTGCCATGGTCCTATTGGTGAAGTAAGTTTTTCTCAACCTTTATCTAGCAATTTATTTATGTTTCGTATTTTCTTTGGTCGGTCCATGATAGGTCTAGGTTGGTTTTAAATTTGAAAGTAATAATCATTGAGTCCTTTTTTAAAAAAAAAAAGAAAGAAAGAAAGAAAGCTCTTTTAGAGAATTTATTTTCAATCTATGTCTTTATTTTCCTAGATGTGTCATAGGTAATTATTTTCCTACAAAGTTTGCCGTCATCTTTCTTTTACAAAAAAAAGGGCTTTAGAGAATTTGTTTTCAGTCCATAGTTTCTAGGGAGTCTCACTTTTTGTTTTTCATAATTTTATGATTAGGGATTTTGGTGCTTCTATTTCCTAGGTTGTGTCTAGGGTGTCATTTATATTTCTTTTCCTAGATCACTTTTCATAAAGTCTCGTCCATGTACGAATATTGTCATGAATAAACAAAAAAGACTAGAAGCGTGTCATGGACCAACCTTGTCTTGACCATGTGCTTATTTGGTTCATTTCCTTTACATCAGGTTATTACGGACCGTCAACGTTCCCCAATCCGTACTCGCTCAAGAGCAAGAATGACTGACCAAAATGAGCAAGCTCGTGTTGCTGTCCTTGAAACCGAGATGAAGCAAGTCCTGAATGTGCTCGAGAATCTCACCAAACAAGTTGCTTCTCTACAGACAAGCATTTCCACACTGTCTGCACCCGCTCAACCGAGTGTAGAGATTGTACTGCCCGATGACTCTCCTCCTATTAAGTCAAAAGATAAAGGAAAAACTGTTGCCATTGGCACTTCCTCGATCGAGAATGGTGCAACTTTAACTGACAAAGCTCGTCCGATCATTACAAATGGGGGTGATGCATCTTCTAAGCCACCAAAGAGTGATGAGGCTGAGCGTATTGATAAGCTTGAAGAAAAATTCCGTCAAATGCAAGGCTTTGATGATCAATTCTCACGAGGTCTTGCTCACATTGTCAAGGTTCAAGTCCCTAAGAAGTTCAAGGCGCCTGAGTTTAATAAGTTCGATGGCCTTTCCTGTCCCAAGGTCCATTTACAATACTACACAGCAAGGATGGCGCCGTATGCTGATAATGTGCCACTCATGATTCACACTTTCCAAGATAGCTTAACCGGACCCCCCTTACAATGGTTCGTTTTGAAAAAGATTCATTCGCTCAAGACATGGGAGGATTTGTCTGATGCTTTCATTCGTCAATACAAATTCAATATTGACGTGGCCCCGTCACGTGAGGATTTGATTCGCACTGAGAAGAAAAAGACTGAGACCTTCAAGGCCTATGCTACTAGGTGGAGAGCTCTAGCTGTGCAAATTACCCCCGAGTTGACTGAGAAGGAGATGCTTGATACCTTCATGAAGACTTTACCATTCGAGTTTCGTAATCGAATGTTGGGTTCTAATTTCAATTCTTTAGCTGAGTTGATACCTGCGGGAGAACGCATTGAGATCGCTCTGCGCGATGGTTGGGCCACTGAGCAGGCTACCTCTGCTAAGAAGTTCACCCTCAAGAAGGATAAAGAACCGACACCTGAAGTGAATGTAGCTTATTCTCAATAAAGCCGTGACATTGCCTCGACAATGCAGTCTATTGGCAAACAAGGTGGACGCCAATTCACTAGTCGGCAACAAGGTACTAAAAGGAACTTCACGCCTCTGCCTGGGCCGTTATCTAAAGTTCTACCTGTTCTCCAAAAGAAAAATTTGCTTTCAAGTGAGCCGAAACGCCCGAACCCCGAGCGGTTCTCTGGTTATGACTCCTCTAAGAAGTGTGAGTATCATATGGGGGAGGTCGGTCATTCTACTGATGATTGTTACGTACTGAAGCATAGAATTCAAGACCTCTTGGACACAAAGGCATTCTCTTTCCGCAGTGATCAACCAAATGTTCAACGGAACCCTCTACCCAACCATGCTGGAAGCACGGATGCTGTTATTGAGTAGAGAAATTTCTGTTTTTATACTCCTCTGCGAAGGAGTCTTTCATGCTTTCTAGGATTTCAAGTATTTTCTAGGATTTCAATTCATGTTTATGTTTTGATTCGTAGGGCTTTGATTATTTGCATTTCCCTTCCAATAATGTAATTCATTTGATTCTATTCAATGAAATTGCAAGTTTGTTTTTATTTTGAGGACATGTTAAAGTATATTAAACTAGCCCAGTGATGATATCCAACCATGAAAAGAAAATATCATCCAAGGAGAAATTCTGAGGGCTGGGCTTTCTCATGCTCCCTCCAAAAAAAGACTTTTCGAAAATAAAAAGCATTTCATTTTTAAAAAAAAAAAAAACCTTTCCAAAGCGTGCATCAAATAAATCCTGTTTGTTTGTCTGACTCATTTACTTCATGTCTCAGAGCATAATTCTCCAGCTTATTGTGATGAGGAATTGACACATCGAGTTCTATTGATGATGAACCTATAGGGCAAAGGATCACCACCTACTTGGGCATGATGCTAGAGCGAAGATGAGTGCTCAACAGTAAGGGATGACGAACTGATGGACATGTTGAACTTTGATGATGATAATGGACTGACAAATCCAACATAGATAATGCCATGGTTCTAATTGGAATCTTCTGAGTCTCGATTCACATTTGCTTAATATCCAATTCATGCACGTTTTCTTGTGCAGGGGCAAAAGCAAAGATGGAGTGTTCATGTGTCCATCCTTTCCAAATAAGAGCAATCAAAGGACTCTCATTCCTAAGGACACTCTTCTTGTTTGATATTGTTGAGCGATGACATGTTCTTGAAATGGATGTTATGCTTCTCATGCATTTAATGAAATTTTTGAATTATGAACCTTTGCATGCCTAAAGCCGATAGGTATTTAAAATACTAATATCCTTCGAAAGAGGGTTTTGCATGATAATTTACCTGTTTAACTCACCAAGTTCATTGAGAATGATCCAAATGGACAATTTATTGAATGATGTGGCATTATTTGAGTATGCTAAATGAGATGTGTCGGGATGATGAAAGGCAAGCCATATCCTATACACCGTCCCCTATTCATACACTTGTGAGATGAGTGAAAAAATTCCATGTCTGCAAGGCAAAGGGTTATCTCGCAAAAGGTACGGCAACTGAAATGACGAGAGGCGATTCATTTCTCTGTCCCAAACACTACAGGTTATCCATTGTTTCGCCACTTTGAGCCTAAACACTTGGAAAAATTCATTCAAATTACCCCTGTCAAGAACCACCCCACATCGAGGCAAACTGGAGGTAAGTCAGCATTATAAGGTGAAAAATGAATAGAGATTGTCTTGCTCTCACTTACATCAATCTTCGAGTGTTGCTTTTTCAGATGAATTCACGCGAACTTCAAGTGCCTTAGGATGACGAAGAGCATTTCTTTCTCTATCCTATACACATTTTATCCTTTGCTAAGCCCAATTGAGCCCGCAAATTCGTTTCATATAAACCCAGTTGGTGATCATCCCCCACACTGGGGCAAGGCAAAAGTCATCATTGTTCAAGCAGCATATCCGGAGCGCCGATAAAAGACGAAGACCATGAGAGTCCAAATGTTAGTCATTCGATCAAAACAAGCCAAAGTGTGGCTGGCCAATATATGCATTGTAGACAGTGTGTGTCAAAGTCAAAAAAAAAAATGAAAGCTAGGGGGCATAAAAAGCAGTGTGCCTGGTAAAAGCAAGGCCATCACCCTGAAAAAAAAAAAAAGGGAGAACTTTAGAAAAAAATGTCAAGATATGACATGTCAAAGTCATGAATCCCAGTGGAGCAGTAGTCCTACAAGTTTCGAAGGAATCAAGTGACGAACTCTCAAGGCCAATGGAGCATCTACCAAGAAGGCAACCCCTAAAGAAAAGAGGACCGGCGATTATGCCTAGATGATCACCAACTCTCACCTTTATACACATTTTTGAGCCTAATATATCCTTTCATTTCTCAACCCATGAGCCTAGCCTACATTACGTCCCTTACAAAGTCTCTTCAGATTAGGGCACTTGAACTAACGTAGAGTTTCAGATGTTTATCAGCTTAGCTCGAAGAAGTGCGAGCAAGTCCACTTCTATCTCATTTTGCAGGGTTCTTGACTTGTAAACCCGGAGATGATTGTGGAGTATTTTCTTTCAATAGCCTCGACTCGAAGAGTTTCCTTTGTTAAGCCATTGACCAAACTAACGCTACGGTCCTGATAAAGACCTCTTAGATTGGTAAAGTCGTACTGCTTGCGAAAATACTCGGATTCTTGTCGACATGATGATGGTGAGACGGAGTGATTCTCATAAAATAGCCCTTCTGAATAAGAGTGAGTGAAAGCCCTTTCTAACTGAAAGTCTCTCATTTAGCACTCTTAAGAAATCCACGTTATGAGTGAAAATTGTCTTAATTAATGATTATCCCCAGTGGAAATTTGGTGATGCAAATATGGTAAAACCATCATGCATAAACCTCAATTGAATTGATGAATTCTGAAATGTGAGTTCTAGAATAGCTGAGATTGCTAATATCCTTGAATGAATGCATATGTGTTTTGCTCTAATCATGTCTGACAAGTAATGTTTCCTCAAAGACTAAAGAGTTCCTGACGCTACAGTTGTTTTTTGAAGCTTCGTGTTCGTCCAAATATTTTTGAATATTCAATTACCTGATTGTAGTTTCAGGTATCATTTCCGAAAATCTGAAGAGAATTTTCGATCCTATTAATCATATCTGATTGCAGTTTCAGATATCTTTCTCGAAGATCCGAAGGGAATCATCGAGCCCATTCAAATATCTGATTGAAGTTTCAGTTTTAGTTTCAAGTATTTTTCTCAAAGATCCGAAGGGAATTTTTGAGGCCATTCAAATACCTGATTGGAGTTTCAGGAATCTTTCTTGAAAGTCTGAAAGAAATTATTCGATACCTTTTATCGAAAATCCGAAGCGAATTTTCGGCCCATCTCATCCGAAGCATTTTCTCTGAAAATCCGAAGGGAATTTTTGAGTTTATTTCAAGTCTTACTTCGAAAATCCGAAGGGAATTTTCGAGCTTTCAAATACTATTGGGAATTCTGGATACTTGGCGGGTTTTCAAAAGCTGTTCTATACCCCAAGTTTGCTTTCCCGAATCTACAGGTAAGTAAGTGCAGGTATGTTTTCTATCTTTTCATTAGTATTTGCAATTTCATATCACATTAAAAATGGGTGTGGGCTCATTGAGATCCCATTTACTTGACAAAAAGACTAATTTTTCTCATTGCATTTGCATAGTCAAAATTTAGGTATCATTTAGTCTTTGAATGCAACCTCTGCGAGCTCACCTTCAAAGAGGGGCAGCTGTTGACACCTAAATTTTAGCGACCATTTAGTGTAATTTGCATAGAAAATTAGGGATTAAATTTTTAACCCCTAAACAAAAAATATTTAAATTGCATAACATATAGTTTAAATTCATTTTAGATTAATTGCATTTTGCATCGGACTGACGGTGACGAACGAGCTTAAATTTCATCGAATGTGACTCGGCTCGCTTGAAATGCAAGGGCCGGGAATTACAAGTCAAACGGGCCCGGTTATTTTATTTTGAGCTTAATTCAGCCCATTATCATTAATTAATTCAGCCCATTTAAATTAAAGCCCAAGCCTAAACCCATTAGGACTAGAGAGCCCATCTAATTGACCTAGATTAGCGCTATATATACATCATTAGGTCAGGATTTCGAGGGGGGGCTCTCACAATTTTCAGAACACGATTTTTGAGGGCACGAGAGACACACGTGAGCGAGAGCAAGAGTAAGAGAGAGAGAGAGTCGGTCGCGCACAAGCACGTGCTCGCCTCACAGTTGCGTCGCCTCGCGATCGTACCGCACGGACCGCTGTTGCTGCTGTTCCGTGACATCGCTCGTGCCTACGCCGTGCTTGCCGCCGTTGTTGATCCGAGCCCGACCAGTGCTCCCGCTGCAGCTACCGATCCATCGCCCGTTCCCTTGTTGCTGCACCAGTCCGCATCCGCAAGCCCTCAGGTTCCTGCGCTTTATTCACATAGCACGGGACTTTCCAGTGGCATCCCTCCATCACATGTTGAAGTTCCCCAAGTCGCTATCCTTGCGACGTGCCAAGCCCAGTAATTGACACAAGAAGCAAAGCTAAAGTGCAATAGCTGGTGAATTGTTCTATTGCTGAAGGAGACGAACCAAGGTGAAATTGGGAGACCAAAGGGAAAAAGACAAAAAGAGGGATTTTGGTGGCTGAAAAGGATTTTATTCACAAAAGCATCGTGCATCTCCGTGCTTTCTTTCATTGTGCTATTGACTTTCTTGTCTATTGTGCCCAACCACGTGGTCGTGAATTCCAACGTTGTTGCAAGTGTCTCAGTCCTGTAGGTTTTCTGAGACCAAACTGTGCCGCTTGTGATTCATCGTGGTCCACCATCGTTGCCACCTCTCATCGTCGCCGCCGCATCCGCCGTCGATCACCCACCGCCGATCACCGTCCCGATTCGTAATCCCAACGATTCAAATTTGGAAAGTAATCTAGAAATCAGGTAAAAATCTCTATCCGGTATATTTTCAAAATATTTAGATTCCTAGTTTGAATATTTTGAATATTCCGTGAATATTACGTGGATTGCTAGATATCTTAAGATATTGTTTTCTTCATCCGCAATGTTCTAGAATGTCCAAAATTAGGAAATTTTCCTAATTTTTGCAACGTATATGGACGACTATCCGACCTTATCCCTAAGGTACGATATGCGGCGATATGGAAAATCGTTATCTTATCCATCATCACTTGGATACGATAATAGATTTTATCTGCTTTCCAAATTTGAATGATCGACTTTCCGTCAATATCTGTAACCCTATAGATATGACCGATAGTTCGATTTTTGTGCCTAATCCGAGTTTGAAACGAATCTTGCGGATCGCGTGGCTGTTTTAAATGTGGATGCTATCTCTGTTTAAATTGTTTTTCCTTTTCAAATAAAAAAGAAAATTCAAAAAATATCAGTTAGGATTTGAATTTGAGTTTTGCATGTTTAGGAATCCTAAATATATCTAGAAGATAGAGTAATTATTTAATTTAAATTAGGACTTGAGATAATCTATTTCCTAGTTTAAATTAAGTAATATTCTAATCTTAATAGATTATTTAGGTTATATTTTAATTTCGAATTTTCATGAAAACCCCAAAAAAAGAATGAATTGTTTTATGGTAGATTAAGATAGATTGCATTCTTAATTTAAGTAATTTATTATTTCGAATTTTAACAAAAATCCCAAAAATAAGTCATGTTAGGATATGTTAAGTCATCATAGGTTGCATGTTAATTTAGGCATATTTTTATTCCGAATTTTATTAGAAAATACCAAAAAAATAAATCATTTGCCTGTCATCAGAATTAGGTCACGTCGTCGCATGACATATAGTTTGCATGCTAGGTTGCATTACTTGCATGTCATTCTTGCACGTCATTGCATGTAGATTAGGTTTCATTTAAATAAGCGAAAACCCAAAAAATATTGAGTGAATGGCTTGTTAACTGGAAATCATATTAGGATTGTTGATGTGATTTTCTAGCTAACAACGCAGATGCTTACGTTGCTTCGAGGTAAGTAATTCTTCCAACTTGCAATTTATTCGATGCTTTCTTGGGTGTTAAATTGGTGGTTTGCGCACCCGCATGAACACCTCACATGTTAGTGACTAAGTTAAAATGGATCCAGATTGCTCGCCAAAATATTTTTGAAAAGAAAAGGTACCGAAAGGGCGTTAGACTAGATCTAGCGTAATCAAGTCCCCGGGCTTAGAATCTCTGGTTCGTAGGAATAAAACATACCTCCCTATGTTTTATTTAGGTTTCTAATCGACCTACCACAAATAGATTAGTGGCGACTCCAAGCATGAAAACATTTGCATGTTAAAAACTTAAATCCTAAGTTGCGAATTGGTAGGGCTTGGGAGGGCTCGAGTTAGGTTTAGTCCTAACAATCCATTAGCCTGAGAGGAAATTTTAGGTCGCGACAATGACAACATAAGTTAAAATCAGAGGAATACTTAAACCAAAATCATGCAACTGAATAAGTAGTGCACAAAATTATATGAGATAAAGTCACTCTCCAATGCCCGCATTTGATGCAAAATCGATGAAATTATTGCAATCAATGATGATGAGTGTCTTTCTATGCTCCTATGATCCACTTATGTCGCTATTTATAAACAGAAATGCAATGACTTCCCATGTGTCCTGCTGGAGGGATACCCACTTGAAAAGTAAATCCAAAAAAGAATCTATACTAATTGCTTCTTGTTTTGAGTTATATACTAATTAACTAGTGGACATAGAAAAAAAAAGTGGGTCCAACATGACAAAATTGATTTTAAATTAATCATCAATAACATTTTCTCAAATCACTAAGTAATTAGAAATTCCGAATTCCGGCTACTTCTTAATCCGCATTGTGATGTAATAAACAAAACGTTAATTGAGATTTTGATGGTCGCTTGGACCATCTTACTTTAGGCTTCTTGATGATCATCATTAAGAAGTCAATTTCTTTGGTTTCAAAAGAGAAAAGGACTATTCAGGCCCCTCTTGATCCTCTCTCCCACCAACTCCCGTTTGCCACAAGTCAAGCTAATCCCATTATTCGCTTTTTTTTTGTCCGAAAAGTCAAAGTTTGCATTGGTAGGGGAAATAAAAAAAAATTACAATTAGAATTATTAAATATATTAGAAGAAAATATTGGCCGGAATTTTCAGCCACTTCTTGGCGTCATTGTAAACCTTTCATATCTCCATTTTGCTATAAACTACCCATGGGCTGACTCTTTCGATATTTAGGATTTTCCCCAATTTTTTTTTCCAGGATCGGAAAATTGCCCGAGCACTCAATCAACCTCGGTGAATATGACCATCCTCTAATTCCCGAATTGGGTAATTATCGAAACACACAAGTACGTGCTCCTAGTACGTGGTGCCCTTTAAGAGATTATGCTCGAGTGTAGCCATTTGAACCAAGATAGGAAAGGTCTAGTTGGATTAGTCATATCTAAGTAGATAATTTCTTGGTAAAGACCCTAAAACCTCACGCATCATGAAGTCATAGACCCGATTGTTAAATATGATTAAACGCGAAGAAATCTTGCAAGAAGGACCTAGGGAAGTCACTGTCGCCCACGAGACCCGTCAACTTGAGAATCGAACCACTCGTCATTAATTTTTGGGAAAATTCCAAAATGGTACCCCAAGTAGACTCATTTTCTCAAAATGATACCCCAAATGAATATTGTCTCAAAACGGTACCCGAAGTAGCCAAATCGTCTCAAATAAGAGCTTGAAGTGGTTAAATCATCTCAAATAAGGATCTTTGGCCGGCCGGTGACTATTTCGTCGCCGACGGTCATTGCACGTGGCCGGCGACAACCTCAGGCGAGGGCCTCCCAGCCCACGCCAGCGTCGGGCGAAGGCTACCCTAGTAGGCATCGGGTGCTGGTCGCCCTCGCCGGCGTTGGGCAAGGGCCACCCTAGCCTAGGCTGGTGAGGGTCGCCCTCGCCCTCACCGGCGTCAGGTGAGGGTTGCCCTCATCAGATCTGGCGAGGGTCACCCACGCCCGCCCAACCAGATTTGGTGAGGGTTGCCTTCACCGGCGTCGGGAGAGGGCCACCCTCACCTGGGCGGGCAAGGGTCGCCCTCACCCTCGCCGACATCGGGTGAGGGTTGCCCTCGCCGAATCTGGCGAGGGTCGTCCCCGCCCACCCAGCCCAGGCAAGGGGACCTCGCTCGATGCCAGATAGGGCGGCCCTCACCCAACACCGACGTGGGCTAGGCGGCCCTCGCCCAACACCGGTGAGGGCGGCCCTCGCCTATGGCTGTCGCCAGCCACATGCAGTGACCGCCGAGGAAGAAGAAAAAAAAGAAAAGAAAAAGAAAGTGAAAAAAATTAAAATATATATACTTATATGTTTTTTGACTAAAATACCTCTTCTTCGGCAACGGAATAGTCACCGACCGGCCAAAGGTCCTTATTTGAGATGATTTGGCCACTGCAGGTCCTTATTTGAGACGATTTGACCACTTCAGGTACCATTTTGAGAAAATGAGTCCACTTAAAGTATCATTTTGGAATTTTCCCTTAATTTTTTTATATTCCTTTTTCAACGAGACCATCAAGAAAAGAGGGAAAGAAACTTGGAATATGGAAATGCTGGGTGGTGTCGATGATGCGTACCTTTCATGATCTGGTGACCCCTGATGCAAATCTCGCCGGCCTGGTTCCAGGGGAGTGAAGCGCCAGTCTCCGAGTTGACAATCTTCATCTCGGCGTTCCTCACGACGGTCCCGCACGCGCCCGACTTGATCTCGAACGGCTCCTTCGCGAATGCCAGGCACATTGCCAGCACCGGGCCCGCCTCCGTCATCCCATAGCCCTACGCATTTTTTGCATATCGCATAATTAGAAAGAAAGAATACTAATAAGATTCACAAAGCTTTTATTCTATGCATAGTTGGCTTAGCCAATAAGTGCACGCAAACAGAGTTTAGATGATAATGTATGATAAATTTCCATTCTTAGTTTCCGTCTACCAAGTCATTTTTATAAGCGACATAAAAAATGACAAATTAGGAAATAACTTTACTATTACTAATTACTGATTATTTGCATGAGCTAGGTTTATGGCAATGTCCCAAGCGGGGGCAGTTTCCCAATGGTAATTCATAGGGTAAATGATGGGGATGGATCGATTAAATTGGCATGTGATCAATGAGCAGTAACTGTCTCATTTATTTCCCTCTCCTTGTTACTTTCCACTGCTCATCTCTGCCCTTGCATTTGGAGATTTACTTGAATTGGCAATAGGGAGGGAAGACAAAGCTAGGGTTGTCCCAAAAGTGGGGGATGTAACTGCTATGACTCCAAAAAAGACTGAAGGGGCCATCAATGGACTACCCATTTAAAGATCTGATTAGTGGTGGGGACTTTAGTAGTACTTAATTTTCTTTCCCCTCCTCCCTTCAGAAAAAGTAGATCACCTAACTAGTGGACATTGTGGAGGTTGCCTCTTTGAACCTCGAATCGCGCTAGGGATAGATCTAAATCCCGTTTTGGATTCGTGCGTCCATGGCGGGATCGAATATGATGTGCACGTGATCTGCCATGCCTATCACATAGATGCGGACGATACCCAGAAAAAGATGTATGTGAACCAAATTATTGCGGCCGGCTCTCTCTAACGCAGAAATTTTCCCACCGAACTAGGGTAAAAACGTCTTCTTATGTTAAAACGGGTCCCACCCAAGAGAGGATAAGCATAAAACCACACCACGAGAAAGTCTTTAACTCCTAAAGCTTAAACAACACGGTCGTACACACTTGTCACCACTCTGACCAAGTTGCCTCCCTCCTGTCACAACATGGCCTGTCGATGCAAAAATATACCTTACACGTAATTAAAAGAAGAATTAGAATCTACGTTCTTGTCTCATTTTGAGTAACTATACTACAAAAAATTCTAGAAGCCCGCGTCTTTACCGGGTGCTGAAAGATTTCGATCGCAGACCCAGTTCAGAAATGAAACTTCCTACTCAGGTCGCGTGATTTTGGCCGATAACTATGGTTCCAAATCCAATTTCATCCGCCGTTCGACGATGCTATCGTACCACGCATTTATAAATCATAACTGTCGTAATATGTCGGGAGTATTAAAGCAAAGAGGAAGAGCAGATCTTCACCTGTCCGAGCGTGGCATTCGGCAGCTTGGCTCGCACGGTGTCCTCAAGCTCCTTCCCCATCGGGGCTGCACCCGACTGGACCGTCCGGATCGACGAGAGGTCGTACTGGTCCACCTCGGCGCTCTTGGCGATGGCCAGCATGATCGGCGGGACGATGGGCAGGATCGTCACCCGGTACCGCTGCACGAGCTCCAGCAGCGCCACGATCTCGAACTTCTGCATGATCAGGATCGCCGCACCGACGCGGAGCGCGCAGAACATCACTGCGTTGAGGGAGTATATGTGGAACAAGGGGAGCGCGCACAGGATCACGTCCTCCTTGTGGAAGTACAGGTTTGGGTTGTCTCCGTCAACTTGCTGCGCCACGCTGGTCACCTGGCCCCGGTGCGTGAGCATCACCCCCTTCGGAAGCCCCGTCGTGCCCGACGAATAGGGCAGCGCCAGGACATCGTCGGGGCTGATCTCCACCGCGGGGGCGGCGTTCTCGTCCGCCCGCATCAACTCCGAGAAGTGCAGGCAGCCCTCCAGCGCGGCGTCGATGCACACGATCTTGACCCCGTTCTCTTCCGCGAACGGCCTCACCTTCTCGACGTACGCGGCCTGCGTGACCACCACCTTGGCCCGGGAGGCCAACGCCTGCTTCGCAATCTCCACGGGGGTGTAGAACGGGTTCGCAGTCGTGCTGATGGCGCCCCGGCAGGACGCGCCGAGGAATGCGAACACGAACTCGGGGGAGTTCTGGAGGAGCAGCATGATCACGTCCCCCTGGCCGACGCCAAGCCCGTCCAGCCCTGAGGCGATCCGGCGGGACGTGAGCTCGACCTCGGCATACGTGTAGGTCTGGCCAGTGGCCCCGTTGATGACGCAGGGGCGGTCGGCAAACTCGGAGAGGTGCTGGAAGCAGTAGCCGTGGAGGGTGAGGTCGTCGGGGATGTGGATGTCGGGGAGCTTCGAGCGGAAGATGAACTCGTGGGGTTGGTCCAGCGGCTTGGTCTCCATTGTCGTGGCGCCGGGCAGGGGTGGGGGAGGGAGAGCGGGCGGGGGGGTGGGGTGGGTGTGGAGAATGATCGGAGAGAGAGGGAGAGAGAGAGATTAGAAGGTGAGAAGGTGACCGTTTGGGGGTGGCGCCTGTACCTTCCCTGAGGTGTAGTTTGAGTTTTGGTTTGCGGGTAATATACACGAGTCGAGTCGGTGTGGGTTAGGAGGGAGCTGGTGGACGAATTCCGGCCCCCTCGCCAGGGGTGTTTTGGTCATTTTGCTCGCCCTATCGGGATAGTGGGGGAGAAGATACATTGCAGCTACTGCCTGGGGACCAGGCCAATAGGGCGCTGCCATGCGTCGCGAGAACTTATGACACGCATGATAACCATTTTATTTTTCTATTTTTCTATTTTTCTATTCCCAGGAACAGGTTTGGAACAAAAATCCGTTTAGTGGCGCAATTTCATTTTTCTATTTCTGGACCAAATTTTTACTCTAGAAATAAGTTTGGAACAGAAATCAAAAGTAAATTTATTTTATTTTTCTATTTTTGTTAAAAATAAAAACTATTATCATCACTTGCCCTCACCGCTAGCCACCCGCCGCCCTATTGTCTCCACCGGTCGCCTCTCGCAGCCGCTACTATCCTCCACCGCCGGCCACCTCCCACCGCCACCTGCTTCCCATCGCAGCCCAACATTACCCACCTCCCGTCACCGCCCAACATCGCCCCACCTCCCGCCGCTGCCCACCCACCGGCTGCCTCCCATCGTCGTTGTCCTCCACCGCCAGCTACCTACCATCGCTCTCCTTCGCCGCCGACTGCCCCGCCTCCGTTGCCCAATGCCAGCTACCTCTTGTCGTTGCCCGCCTCCTATCGTCCTCCGCCGCCATCCACTGTCCTCCTCCGCCGCCCAATGCCTACCACTTCCTACCGCCGCCCGCCTCCCATTGCCAGTTCTCTCCCGGCTCGCCGGCCGCTCAGGAGGGAGAAATTTCATATTGTTATTAAACGAATTTCTATTTCAAAAATAGAAATTTTGTATCGTTATCAAACGTATATTTTGGCTCAGAACCTCGTCCATGGAGTAAAAATAGAAAAACATTTTAGTCAAAAATTGATTTTTGGAATAAAATAGTTATCATTCACGCCCTTAATCCGTGGCGTCTCTGATTGTCGGGGTCGTGCGTACATGGCAAGACGTGATTGGAGGACGGGGAGAGAATATTGGGTGGGTCTCGGGGCATCACCTACTACGCCTTGGGAAGGAAAGAAGGAAAGACAAAGATCATTGTTTTCCTCTTTCTTTCTTTTTTTCTTTTTTTTTCCTTCTTTTTTTTGCCCTTTTGGAATTATTTAGTGCATGCCACATTTTGACTTTGGCCAGCAATGCTGTGCCATGTAGGATTTCACCTACCGAAGCCGGCAGCCCCCCTCCTGAATCAGCCGTTAATCCCACGTCACCATGAGCGAGCCGGATATTCAAATATGGTATTAGAATCATATTAGAATCGGGTTCTATCTTCTTCTTTTTTTTTAAAGGGTAGAAGGGTTCTACCCTTTCAAATTTTGATTGTGTTACTTCCGATCCGGCTCGCATGTAAGAAGCAGTGTTGAAATACTCATTGAGCGCGATAATAAGATGATTTCATTTCCTGTTTAATCTCGAAAAACAATAGGTTCAATCCTTATCCACCACATTCCACTTTCTATCATTAAATATAGTCAAGGCTCATTAATCACAGTACAAATATGAATCGGCCCGATCGGACACGCATTTAAAGACAGTCGAACCAATCTTATCTCATCAAGTTGTTCTTTCCTAATTTGATCATGAGATATCATTGCGGATACATGACGCGTGCATGCGTCATTTGGACATTTAGTGATTCTACTTAGATCGAATAAAACGAAATCGGCTTTGGACAAAACAGTGATATTTAGACAATGGCCAACGACGTTGCGCCACGTAGGACTTCACCTACCAATGACCTAGACGGACAGTGTGGGTCATGATTGAAGAGGACTCCATGCGGCCTGCACCTACTACAACCTATATATACAGATAAATATAAATACAAATATATATTTGTGTTTTTTTTTTTGGTTCGGATACTAGAACTGCTATTTGATAACGTGATTTCCGTTTGATTTCAAACCCCAATCTCTCTACCAAGCAGGGTCGCGTTCCAATTGGCCTTCGATTGCTATATGATAATGGGCCTTTTGTTTGCTTTGTGGGAGTGACGCTTTCGTGACGCAGCTTTAAGACCCGGTTTTATTTGGTTGAAAAGATCAACTTTTTGATTTTATAATTTTTCTTTCTAATTTGGAGCTAATTTTTAGTGGGATAGGTCCGTCTGAAGTTTGGTGAATAGGTGAATGGGGCCACAAGTGATGCACGCATTTTCCTAATGGCCACCAACCTTGTAGGACTTTGACCATTGCTATGCTACCAACCTGTGAGAATATTTGAACAGGTAAAACCCTTCTGCCTCGCGAATGGGTGGACTTCATCCTCCTCGATCTCTCTCAATTGTTTATGATTGTTTCAGTTGGGTCCACTGAATTTCGAGTTTACTCGTCCTTCAACGCAGTAAACAAAATAACATGTGATGGGTAGAGTGACATGGGCCCAATCCCCTAAAAAATCATCAACTTTAAGTTTGCCCGAACCTTTTTTATTGTTTGAAAAAGCCCAAATTGTCGCTCTAGTCTCAAATCTATCCACACATTAAAAAATCGTCACTAGTTTAGTCGATATAATCAACATTGGGGTCAATTAGAGGTTTATTATCGGAACCCACATCTTGATCAAGACTCTCACCTTTATATGAAACAACAGCAACCTCCTAATGTTGATAATCTTGAAGAAGTCAATGGCGACTCTTGGACGCGTGGGCAGATTTGAGACCATAGTGAAAATTGGGGGTTTCTTTTTCAAACAATAAAAAGGGGAAAATTATCCAAAATGTCAAAAACATATTATTTAGTGATAAACATTTTAATTGTGTCAATTGAATCCTAAACATTTTCACTTTTGTCAATTGAGTTCATCCAACTAATTTTAATCGAATTGCTGACGTGGACACATGGCCGTCTTAGGTGGCATAAACGGTACTGAAAAGAAAAAAAGGGAAAAGTAAAAAAATTAATAAAAAATTGAAAAAAAAAGTAAAATATTATTAAAAATTGCCCACGTAAGCACCGGTCGTATCACGTAAGATGGCTAACATCCATGTCAGCTGTTGGATCAAAATTGGCCGAATGAACTTAATTGGCAAAAAGTGAAAATATTTAGAATTCAATTGTCACAGTTAAAAGATTTAAAACTAGATTCGCAAAAGTGCAATAAGTTTAGGATTTTTTGGAAAAGAAATTAAAAAAAAAGATTCGGGGCAGAATTGGAATTAGAACTAAAATTTGAGTTTTTTGGGAGATTAGCCTAAGTGACATATATGACTTGAGAGATTTTGTGGATATTATCTCTTTATGTAGTTACGGCCCTACTAACTAGTTCAAAGAGATAAATATGCAGATAGATTTTTTTTATGAATGATGTGATGAATAGAGCATCAGAGTTTAGAATTAGTTAGAAACTACGTGGAAACTTATGCTTTTGAGGGGTACATAATGTGTTGCATTATTTTTTTCATATGTGAGCAACATAGTCCATCAGAATAAGCTAGGATGACAACTTCCCTCGCTCCACTGGTCCTAAATTTATCCTATTGGAAATTTTGGTTTGTGGGGCTGTATTGACTAGTTGTGGGGAATGAACCCTCCACTTCCTCGTTCTGTTTCAAAACGGTGGCCACTAGGGCATCACCATATTGGTTGCTATATTATTTAATAGGGAAAATTACTAATAAAGTCTTAAGCATATTGTATCTGTGCCAATTTAATTAGTTGGAAGGATTCAACTGGCAAATTGTCAAAAGGTTTAGGACTAAATTTTCTTCACCCCTTCATACATTTTTGGAGGAGCGATATGTAGTGGACCACAACACAAATTGTCAAAGTCGAATGGGTAACTTAGTCTCTTTGTGGACCACTAACGGAGTGAGGCCCATGTGTCACAGTCCCAAAGTTTCCCATGCACAAAGAACTGTGTACGATCCAAGAAGACCAGGCTAGTCTCCTTGGATTTCTGCAGACCTCTAGAATATTCCTAGGCTTGGGCAATACGGTAAATGTATCATGTTCTAGAGAGTTCTTGTCTTAAATGTCGGTAATTGGTAGATGAGGAAATGCAATATCGGCCGTTAGATCTAGAGTTAAACACTGGTGGTAATGAGAGGGACTCTTGTATAAATATGAGTGCCCTTCCCCTCATTTGTATCAATGCAACACTTGAGTAATAGAAAACATTCTATCCCATAATTTCTCTCTCTAAAAACTCTTTCTCTCTATGGTCCAGGTGAGCCAACAATCAATCCTTCAGAAGAAGGCTTAGCTTAAGGGCTCACCGCACTGTCCCGATCCCAATCAATCGGCCCATGACACACAAACATCACTTCATTTTATAGTTACATCTATGCCCCTTTCAAGTATCGTGTTGTTACAATGGTTAGGCACTTACCATTTCTCACCGAGCTGAGTTGGATTGGTTCTCATCAATCTGAACTAATTAAAATCCCTATGGATTGATTAGTCCAGGCAAGAGTGGGAGTTTCCTAACATAACCATGCCAGAGCAAGGAATAGATGCTTTGATTGCAAAAAACATTGCATTCTTTTGGTGCATTTGTTTCGCGGAAAATGAAAGATTTGAAAAACATTTCCTAAAAATGATTACTTATATTATTTAAAAACGTGAATGAATAAAGAAAATTTCATCGTTCATGAAAATATTTAGACATAAATTGTTATCGATAATGAAAATACTTTCAATGACTAATTAATTTAGGCGATATAGTTTTAGAATTTTTTTAAATCATTTATTTTTTGCGAAATAAACGTTTGTCCTTTTATTCCTCATGGTATAAAATCGTTCGCCAACTTCAATCGTCACATGCAAGTGGGTAAGCCGTTTTGTAGGAACTTTTTGGGCAGGCCCCTTTTTACGTGCATGTCATCCTAAAGTCGCACTACTCCTCTGCATGCAAGCCTGGTGTCTCGGCAAGAGCGTTTGGAAATGAGCTTTTGTCCCATTGCTCCCGTGCAACAGTTCACCAGCAAATCTTGAAGCCAGCGAAGAGCTTTAGTGCTTCGAAACCCCAAAAATGCTTCCAATTTTTTGGCCCGTTGAAAATTGTGGTCAGATGATGAATGTAGTAAGACTTTCCAAAGCATTTTGTTTTCTTAACCGGGGTGTTCAGTTTGATCTGGACTGGTCTTGGTTACCCGGGTCGAATATCGAGTCTAAAAGTCCTGTTGGTCTTGTCCATGATTTGGTAAACACTAAATTGTGCACGTGAGAAAAGATTGTTTGCGGGCTCTAGTTGGGGGGAAAAGTGTTAGAAAAGTTCTAAACCTATTGCATTTGTGCTAATTTAGTCATAAACCTTATTTTTTGTGCCAATTTAGTCCTAAACCTTTTGTCTTTGTGCCAATTCGGTCTTTCCGGCTAATTTTGATCGAATTTTGTTGGCATGGACGCTGGCTGACTTACATAGCACCCCCAGCGATGACGTGGACAACTTTTAATAATATTTTTAGTATTTTTTTTAAAAAATTGCTTTTCTTTTTTTTTTTCTATTCCTTTCTTCTTCCTCCAGCCAGTTGCCACTGGAGGATAGGGCCGGCGAGCCCCATCAGCCGCTGGTGAGGGTCGCCCTCACCAGTGGCTACGAGGTCGCGGCCATCAACCTCGTGGCCTCCGCCAGTAGCTAGGTGAGGCACGACCTCACTTGATTTGATGAGGTCGGGCCTCGCCCATGGCCGGCAAGGCTCGACCCTCACCAGATCTGGCGAGGTGGTGCCTCACCTAGCCGCTGGTGAGGGCTCGAGCCTTCGCCAGCTGTTGCGAGGTCGCGGGTGGGCCTCGCTGGCCCTGGCCTCCAGATAATCGCCGGACTGGCAACCTGCTGGAGGAAGAAGAAAGTAAAAGAAAAAAGAAAAAATATTTAAAAATTTTAAAAAATTCAAAAATACTAAAATATTATTAAAAGTTATCCACGTCATCGCCGGCAGTTCCACGTAAGTTGGCCGGCATCCACATCAGTAAAACCCTGTCAAAATTAGCCGGAATGACTGAATTGGCACAAAGACAAAAGTTTTATAATTGAATTGGCACCAAAAAAAGGTTTATAACTAAATTGGCATAAATGCCAAAGGTTTAGGACTTTTTCAACACTTTTCCCTCTAGTCGGGAGTAAGAAGGAAACAACTTGCGAGATAATCCCATAATTTGCATTTATGTTCTGGCAAGCTTAAGGGAGGTTAGCTAAGTCCCCACATCCATGCATCCACGATTGGCTCTAATTGATGTGGCATGTAATTTTCGAGACATTGGGATAAAAGTTATTAGAAACGACAACTAAGCAAAGCCAGATTTAAATGCAATAGAGATCTAACTGAACTCAAAATGCAAATTTCGAAGTGAAAAGAGGTTAAAAGCAACAGTGGCCTAAGGAGAGCTAACGAGGGTCGTCGACTCTAGCCTTTTCGTGTTTGATGATATTTTTATCAAATTATGTACATTGTTTTCAATAAAATTTCCATATCTCGACTCATGACTCGGGAGAATCAAATTCCATTGAAGATAATCAACTCATAATAAGACCACCTCAAACCTCAGCAATCAACCAATCCCATTTGATACTTACGCAAGTTAAGGGAAATTTCGGCCATAACATGATCCAGTGACTCCATTGGGGAGAAGGTATCCAAGATGGAGTTTCCAAAAGATGAAGAAAGGCTGATTCGGCTATGTCAAGGCTAAAGGGTTGTCTCCTAATTAAGTGGCTTTCCAAGTTTGAGTATATCTCCAAGTTAATATGTCCTTGGTCTGTTTCAATTGTAAGAATTCAAATAAAGTTGATATTTATGAAAATTCTTCCCAAGTGAGTGATTTCATCGGTTCCTTGTCCAGTTCTTTGGTTGTGAACCTTAAAATTCTTTATTCTTGACTGAAGCCATGGTGGTGAACCTTAAAATTCTTCATTCTTGACTGAAGCCATGGTGGTGAACTCTTCTATTCCAAAGTTATTTTCCCTCAATCACACCAAACATTTTCATTCATTCCATCAAGCAGGTTCAGCATTCTCACGAATTCACCACGCATCACCCCATCAGTTAGGTAATGCAATTTCTTTTCCCAGCCACCAAATTAGACTTTTGCATCCGCCTCTAGAAATAATGGAAGTGAAATACGAAATGCATACAGAAAGAGGTACAATCAGAGATACTCTTTGGAGCAATAATTTGGAAGCTCATACATGGGTGAACTCTTTCTGAGACTTGTGCTCTAAAACTTTTCTATGAAGTGAGAAACTACTAGGGTCATAACTTATTTGTTGTGAGAGTATCTTTTTGAACACTCATATGCTTTTGTGGAATGATTGAGATCTCATAGGATCTCTACTAGTCAAACTAGTCATGAGGAAGCAATCTCTGAAGTAATATATGATTTTCCATAAAGAGGAGAGCTATGAATATAGAAAAAAAAACAGTTTTAACTACTTCGGTTGCTATAAAAAGTGTGTCATAAATATACAACGAGGGGGAAGCACTTAAGAAAAAATGGGCCTTTGTGGCTTTGGATGCATTGTCGCCATAGGAAAAGGCAATAAATTTTGTTTTACTGTACTTCATTTGTGGCGTTTGCTCCGTCGCTTTTTTTTAAGGCAATAAATTTTGTTTTACTGTACTTCATTTGTGGCGTTTGCTCCGTCGCTTTTTTTTAAGGCAACAAATTTGATACCAAAGGTGACGAACGACAAAGTTGGTCACCTTTGACACAAAATAAGATTGTCTTGCTCAAAGGCGATAAAACTCATTTTTTATAGTCATAGACCGGCCAAAGATGATAAATATTTGTCGCATTTGTGAGCCTATGGCAACAAAGATATCATTTCTTGCAATATGGTCAATTCTTAATGGTCTAGAATTCTCCCTCCCTCATACTATCATTCTCCACTTGTATTGTGTTTTGAAGAACAAGATCGGGAAAATGTCCTATGGTGCTCCTATCACGAAAACCATGCTTGCGAAGAGCATTACCATTCCTGAAGAACTAAAGAAGGAGAAGTCAGTAAATTTGGAGATTGGGAATAGCAAATTTCAAGTCAATTTCCAAAGAATGGATTGGACAGCATCATCGGGTTGCGAATAAAGGCATATCTTCATATCAAGTGAGTAGGAGTAACGCATCATGCCTCTGTCAATGACCTGAAAGGTGTTAATGACTTATACATCTCAGTTAATCATTAAACAAAAACGAAATAGCCATTAACCAGACTTGAAATTCGTTGCAAGAGGATTGAAGCTAAGTCACAACAGATTTTGCCGGTTTTGTTCAAACAGTCAGAAAAACAATTATTTGAAAGTGACAGCAGACTCCATTTTGGGAAACCTTATTGTTGCCTGTAGGAACATACTGTACGGACAGCCTGAACCTTTATGATTGCTCCTATCAACACCCAACGGCTACTTGATCCGTCTAAAGCCTCTTCAATGGTTATATTGGAAGTGGAACGTCCATAAAAGAGGATCAAAGCAAGCTTAAGGGGGTGGCGGAAATTGAGAAAGCTTGCATTATGTTATTATCAACTTCTCTCTCAGGTGTACTAGTGTGCTATTATATGTTTGTGACTCTCTGCATAAAGAGTTCATCTTGCTCACTGTAATCAGTGATAAGAAAAGTGTACAAGTGTAAAAGTAGTGTTGGTGTATTGAGTGGGATCTATTAACTTTGGATTGAAGCGGCACTTGCTACATTGTTTACATCTCTTGAGATTACTAGGGAATTCTAGGTTGGTGTATTAATAGTGGGATCTATTAACTTTGGGTTGAAGCGGCACTTGCTACTTCATTTACATCTCTTGAGATTACTAGTGAATTCTAGCCTAGGTTGAGACTATTTGTGATAGAGAGTGGACGTAGGCTTGGTTATAAACTGAACTACTATATATCTGTGTGCAATATCTTCTATTTATTTAATATTGTAAATATCTATTTGATAGAAGTATCATGCATATGATATTATCAATCTGTTTATATGTCAATTAAAGTTAAACTTGAAGTATTCCGCGAAAATTTATTAAAGTTCTTTTGAACAACCTATTCACCCACTCCCCCTTGAGATTGTATAACCTCAACAATATCACCTTGCAATTTGTGGTTGATGCACTTAAGAATGACGATGTCATAAAGTTAACTAAGTTTTGAGGGCAAAGGCCAAAGGTACATATGCTTAAGCTTTACATGATTATGAAGCAGGTCTCGGATTCTCTAGGACTGAAACTACCGATATGACTAGACCACATGAAGATGAAGGAGGAGGAGGAGGACCATATCAATAAACTTCACACAATATCATATGGAGTAATCGCAAAATAATGTACTTTTGCGTTATGATGGATCTTTATTCATATGTAATGTTATCAAATTGATGGAAACTGTCGCGACCGACCTCCGGTTTTTTAAACATCAAAAACTGGGTCTAGCCTGGTATGCGCTAAGTCTAGGTTCGGGACTTAACTTGGGCTCTCCCAAGCCCATATCATATCGCGACTTAGGGTTTAGGTTTTTAACCTGCAAGTGATTTTTATCTAGGAGTCGCCACTAATCGGTTTGCTGTGGGTTAATTAAAAACCCAAGTAAGGTGACGGGAAAATCACCCTACTCCTACGAACTAGAGATTAAATGAGTTCGGGGACTTTGTTATACTAGTCGAGTAATTAGTGTCCTTTCAGTACATTTTTATCCTGTTCATTTCTAAAAATGTTTATCAGGCAGTTTGGATTGATTTTTGAACCTGTCTCCTAACATGTTAGGTGATCAGGCGGGTGTGCAGACATTAAATTAACAATCGGTAGTTAAGATTATGCAGCCTAGGGTTCTAATCCTAACTAAGGATACAATATTTAGCATATAAGACAATTTATGCAACCATATAGTTAGGGTAAAAAACATGCATAATAGGAATGCAACATCAATTTATAAAACATCCAGATAATTTACATGATTTAGAAAATTATATAGAAATACTAATTTCTAAATTATCTCCTAATTATAAAAGAAAATAAAAATTTCGAAATTTTTTTAAATTTTCTTAATTAAAAATAAAATATTAATATAATATTCGACCGGGTCGAGTTGGCGGATCTAGGTCAGTTAGAACCAACCCGGTTAACGGACTTGACCAATCTTGTTGACCCTGGTCGGATCTCTGGATCGGTTCAAAATCGACCCTATCAACGGACCGGCCCAAAGCGTTGACCGGGTCGAATCTCCATATCCGAACCGGGTCGAGAGATCAACCTGGGTCATTGACCCGAGTCTGGACCAGATCGAGCCCGGTTGGGACCCGGTCCGATGAATATGGACAAAATAGGGCCGATTCGATCGGGTCGAATCGGCCTAGATGGCCTGCATACCGGTCCGACCCAGTCTGCACGCCGGTCCAAACCAGTTCTCGCGTGCCTGAGGCATGCGAGAATGTTGACCGGCGAGATCCAGCGTCTCGCCGGCTGATCCAGACCAAATCCGACCCAAATTTCACCTCCTAGGACCCCCTACGAAGCTCCTTCAGCCACCCGCTTGCCGTCCAGCCACCCACTCGCGGGCCGGTGACCAAAATCAAACCTGTTTCATTGGGACATTTCGTTGAACGCCTGGCGAGCACTGCTTAAAAAGGAACTTTCGACCTGTTTCGAGGCCTCACCTTCCTCCGGCGACCTATCCTTACCTTTGGCAATGACGTATAGGCTGCGGAGAACGACGGTATGGGCCGGGATTCGCGCGAAATTGCCGGCGCGAGTCCCGGCTGACCGGTGCACAAAAACAGGGGAAAACAGGGCAATTGAAGAGGCTGGTAAAGCTCACCGGTCGGCGGCGAGTCTAGGGTGGTTGCCGGTGGTCTGCGGGCGGCAACGGGGTTGCTGACGTCCCCTATTGACCTGCAAAACTCTCTCGGCTCACTCTTTTTCCCTCAAATTCTCTCTCGATCTCTCTCTCTTTTCTGGTGCTCTGTTTTAGCTTCTCTGTGACCAGGGCTCTTGTCGCGACCTACCCGAACCGATCGCGGGTTTAGGCCAAGAGGTATTTGTCGATGGATACGAACATCGATTGATTCGTTTGAAAGACGAACCAAATGGTTCATTAATCCAAGGACCGAGGCACTCCCAAGCCTCATACCTTATGCCAAGAGAATTATCTAAACTATGCATTTCATTGGAGTCGCCACTAGCCATGATCAAGGGTTGGCTAGAAACCCTGATCGAAACGCGGGAGTGTCGTCTCGATGCGTGCGAAAATCAGAGATTCCAAATTCGGGGACTTGATTACACTAGCAATTTAACTAGTGCCCTTTCGGTACCTAAACTTGAACGTTCGCAAACTAACATACCGGGCAGCCTATCGAAAAGCCTAAAGCTCGTCTTAACCATGCTAAAAATGGAAAATAACAACCAATGTATTTAAAGTGCACAATCAAAATAAACAACCAGTGACCTATCATCGTCTCTAGAAAGAAAAAGGCAATCAGAAGCCCCAAGGTAAAGCCCTAATGGCTTGTCCGATTTTTTGAGAATTTTTTAGAAGGTTTTTCTCACTTTTTTTTCATTTTTTTTGAGTTTTTAACCTGAAATCTAGTGAAATTAAGCTCAAAACTGATTTCTGAACATCTCCTAATTTTCTGATTTTTTTAGAATTTTTTTTAGAATTTTTTAATGTTTTCAGACCTTTTTTAGATTTTTTAATAATTTTCGAATTTTTTTGGAATTTTTTGGAATTTTTAATATTTTTATATTTTTTGAATTTTTAAATATTTTTTTAAATGTTTTTATTAATAAAATAAGGATTCGGACCTGATCCGTCCGACACCTGACCCGAAATTCCGACCCTACCCGGGACCCCATTTTCATTTCTTTTCAATTTTTTTATTCTTTTCTTTTGATTTTCCTTTTTTCCTTTTTTCTTTTTCTTTTGTTCCTTTTTATTTTTTCTATTTTTTTTATTATTCTGGTCTTCATCCCAGACGTGCTTTCTCCCATGCACGTCCTTCTACTCCTGGGCTTCTTCAACCAAGAACTCACCGAGACATCACCTAAGATAACCATCGCCGAGGAAGCCCACCGCCGGCCGTCGACTTGAGCCGCCAACGTCAATGGCAGACGCTGGCCTTACGCCGGCGCCGACGGTCGACGTTCCGACAACCGCACCGGCGACTTGGAGAAAAACCACATTTCCTTGCCGGCGACTCAAAATACACTTTCCGATCGTCCAACGCGACCCCAAAGAAACGCGCTAAAACCAAACAACCCAATATACAGACAATCAGCAAAGATCAAAAACTAACGGGGCGCGGCTTCAACCACGGGCCTCGCTCCGGCAACGAAAAGCTTTCCGGCGGGTACAGAACGTACGCATGGTCGACTCGTACCGGAGTTAACATGCCATAAAATCATACGAAATCAAGGAGTCAGTGACCAAACACCAATCTCCAACGAATAAAGCATAAATCAAAGGTTCTACGGACTGCTTTCATGTTTTTTCAGCTTCGGTCCTCACTCGGGCATTTCATCAAACATGTGAGGAGCGTTTGAAAGATGGGATCCCAGATCCGATTTCGACGAAGTTTACGGTTGATTTTCAATATGTAACACTTAGAACAACTTCATTGGGTGCCAAAAAAATGTTTGCCTCCGTCGACGGGGCCGGGCGACCACCGAATGGGCTCGGTGTGCCCGGCACCCGAGGGGCAGGGGAAGGGGGAGCAAAAATGGGGGACCTGAGCTAGTACCCACCTGGTTCGCGGTCGACCGGAGCGAGGCACAATGGCTGGGGGGGCTCGGTGATGGTTCAGACGGTACTCCGGCAAGCGGACGAGGCTCGAGCCTCTCCGATTCACTTCAACTTTCTCTTGGTCTCCCCTTTCTCTCTTGAAACTCTCTCCCCTTTTTTTCTTTTTTCTTGGTCCCCCTCTCCGCTCTCTTCTCTCACGGTTTTACCTCTGTTCCCCCTTTTCTCCATAAAACTCTCTTTTTTTGTCTCTTGCCAAGCCTCCTCCTTTTAGATTCCCGCCGGTCCTCTCTCTTTGGTGTCCCTCCAAAACGATCCCCGATCAGTCAACGAAGCCAGCTCCTTTTCTTTCTATTTTCAGCTCAAAGCTGCCGATGATCAGCCTGCCCTTCTGCATCGCTTCTGCTTCTTGCTGTGTTCTGCCTTTTTGTGAATGGATTGCGCTGTCAACAGAGTAAGAAGAAAAGCTCCCCTTCTGACGTGCACTCCCCCTGAGAGGAAGCAGATGGCCTTCCCCTCTTTTGTCTCCTCTTTCGCAAGTGTCAGAGGGAGAGTCACGGGGAAGAGCTCCCCTTTGTCTTCTCTCTCTTTTTTTTTTAAATATTTTTTTTTCATTTTTTAATTTTTTTAAAATTATTTTAAATAAATAAAAATAAAAAAGAAGTAAAATAAAGCGAAAATATGTTTCACTAAATCTATTAATGCAAATGCGCCTAATGTCTATATGCCACACAATTTAATGAAAATATTTTTGTTTAGGGGTTAAAAATTAATCCCTAATTTTTCATGCAATTTAAATCCTAAATGAATAGGCAAAATTTAGGTGTCAACAGCTCTCTCGAAGATCGCCGGCCGATCTGCTGGCGACGGCGGGACTGACTGGCGTCCTTTCTCCGCTTGTGCCAGCCCTGTCTTCCTTCTTTCTCTCTAGTTCTTCTCTTTGTCTCTCTATTTCTCTCTTTGTTTTCTCTCAAAAATGGCTGCCGCTTTTCTCTCTTTCTCGCCGGCTTATATAGCCGACGCCGGCCGCTCAGGTCTGCCCCCCATCTCCCCTCTTAATGTCCTGCACTGACCTATGCCCCTTGAAGACTTTTGTGGCCATTTTAGGCCGATGCAGGGGCTCTGTTCTGGTCGAGGGGGAAAGAGACAAGAGGGAGAGGAATGAGGAAAGGAAGGATGTCGGGAAAGGGGGTGGATGGGACTGGCCATGAATGCCAGTCCCTTGTCGTGCTCTCTTGGCCATCCTCTGGCTGATGGGGACGGCAGAGGAAGGTCGGCCGTTCAACGATTCGACGGCCAGGAGCAAGGTGAAGCAAAGGAGAGGCCAGCGGGGGAAAGGAAGGAGAAAGGAAGGAGCTGGGCCTGCCCAGCTCGCGAAGAGGTGGGAAAAAGAAAATGGAGTGGGCTGGGCTGGCGGCGAGGGGAAAAGAAGAGGGCCAGGTCAACCCGGTCTATTCCAATATATATATATATATATTAATTTTTGGGTTTTTTTAAATATTTTTTTGATTAATTAAGAAAACATGCTCTAATAGGCCCTAATAATGCAAATGTGCCTAATATCTATATGCAATGTAATTAGATGAAAATGTTTTTTGTTTTAGGAGCTAAAAGATTTAATTCCTAATTTTTGCATAATTAATTGTGGGCAATTTAAAAATAGGTATCAATAGAAACATACACAATTTTCTTTTTCCTCACCGAGGAATATTGACCAAAACCACATTTGATGAATGAAATCATTTCTAATGGCGCTTACATTGGTGTTGGAGATAAAAAAAAAAGGTCATCATATATATTCTAGCAATGTGACCGGTATAATGTACCGCACTAATAACCCTAAACATAATTTATCTAATAATTTTGTCAGTAATGAAGATACACTTAAACTCATAACTTTGACTTAAGAAATAATAATTTACATATAATAGAGAGATAGTACATGTAGTCTATAATTTTAAATAGTTGCCGTGTCGATTTACACATAATCTCACAAAAGATTGAGCAAAAGACCAAGAGCTTTCCAAACTTTGCGGAGCAAATAATTATTGAACACAATCGGAAATAATTATTCCAACATTGTTCTCTCAAACAAGAAAATCTCTAACTCAAAAAAGAGAAACTTGTCTATATATGCGCTATATATGTTTTGTCTTAACTTTTTGGTAACTATATCATCACAAATCAAAGTTTCCATGTGCTTCACTGAAAGAAGTGGCCGACGAAAGTCCTTTCACCAATGGTTAGATTTTTGGTTTTTAGAAGTGAATTGGGTTCTGTGGCGATTTGGATAGGAAACAATGGGTATGGATAAACTACGAACTAAAGATAATAACGAATAAAGAATCGACAAAGTAAATTGCAGAAAAATTGATAAGTGTGATTGATTGCGGATGCTTTACAATTGACTCTTCTTGGCCTTATATAGCCTTGTACAAAGTGTAAGTGTCGAGAGCGTTTATAATTCGAATCACAAATTCTAACTACTCTCGAGATTTTAGGCCTTAACTTGATTTGCTGGTAACCACACATTCTTATTCATAGGCGCTCGCAATTTGGTTCGGTCTCTTTCGTGGATCTCGTAATCGGCCGTTACCCTTTCATCGTATGTCGATCTCCGATCCTTACCGATTCTCCCTCATTGATGACGAGTGGCCGATTTGTAGTGACAATCTGCAGCTGTCTTGTCCATAACCCACTATGGACCGTAACCGATCCATCAAAGCTTGAGTTATTTTTGGGTGCCAAAACAATGTAGGGTGTCGGATGGTGGAATTCAGATTCCAACAGTGGAGGACGGTATAATGATGCTATTAATAATATGACAACAAAATGGACAAACTCTCGGGCTTGTTTAATAAAGCTGAAAAATTAAATGTTGAAAATTTAAATACTGAATTTTACAAGTTGATTAAGTGCTAAAAATAGAACTAACAAGTTGTTTAGTTATAACTGAAAATTGATGACTGAATATAATTGATTTCTTGCCATGCATGGATATGTGTGCATTATTGGTATGTTTTAGCAATTCAATTAGTAAGATTCTAATTGCTATCAATTACTTTTTCTACTTAATTCATTAATTAACCCCTTCCTCAGTTACCACCATTAAGTTATTCTTTGATTTAATTGAATTTTTTGTAGTCACTGTTGATTGTGTTATCAAATAAGCTTAAAGTGCTGAAATTTTTTTATTTTTTATTTTTATTTTTAACACTTAATTATGTTATCAAATAGAATAATCAAGATAGTTGTTGACTAGTCCCACGAACATCTTACTTTCAAAATGGAATTTAAATCTATCATCAGCCACTTCTTTTCCTAACCTAATTTGCATCTTTGAAGGTTCTTTCTCTCTCCACGGCCCGCACAAATTTTAAATACTTTTTCCTATGGTAAACACGCATTTGTGTGTGCTCTTTTGCTTATATATATATAATATACGAATTCAATAGTTCGCCCTTTTAAATTATTCGATAGTTATCCCACAAAATTCTACGAAAGAAAGATAAATTCTTGACTTTTTCAAAACCACGGCCAATCTAACCCCTCGTTAGGCATTTTCCTAAATTAAGAGAATTCGTCATCGGTTAGACTGAAACTTGCTCATAGTTACATCAATAATCATTTTTCAATACATTCTTTGAATTCAGACGCTTCAAGTTCAATGGTGATAGCAAACTGGTGCCAACAGAAGAAATGGTCAATGGTGCATCAATACACATTTCCTTTGACTTTGCGTGAAGAATCAGAATAAAAGAATGTCTGCTTCTTCTCCTGATTGAAACTTTTAATACGTGTTGTCATTTCAATATCTCTAATTATATTATGCTTAAGTACCAACTAATTTAGGGTTAGAAACGGCTATTGAGCATGACAAGGTCTTAGTCTGCGCTGATTAGACGACGACAATCTTTGCATCATATGGGGATTACTTAAGATCTTGAATGTGTCCACAGTTCCATATTACAAATATAAAAATAGGGAAGACGATGGAAATTACATGGGATTTGACTGCATCATATCGTGGAAATTGGCCTAATTAAAAAAAAAAATCAATTTTACCTTGAGTGACAATCTTGACCCAAACTTTTTTTGTTTCATAAAAAATCATCAACTTTTACTTAAATCCCAAATTTGATCCGAACAATTTGAAAATTTCACATCACAGGGGCCAAATTTAAAACTCGAGTAAAAATTGATGCTTTTATTGAGACAAAAAAAGTTCGGATCAGAATTGTCACTCATAATAAAATTGGTGCTTTTTTTTGGAATTAGCCTCATGAAAATCACAAGAAGAGACCGATAGAGATGGCATGTATACATGTCGGACGAGATTATTAGAATTAGCTGTCAGGTTAAATTTCTAGAAACATAGAAGTATGCATTATAACTAACGAAAGTGATATGACCGAATTTATAGCAGTCGGATTAAATATTTAGAAATATAGCTGCTTAGCTTGCAACAACTCCGACAATATATTATGGCGGCAATGTATAACGGTGGAGTTGGCTATACATCGTGGATTAATCACTAACGAAAGTGACGTGACCAAATTTATTAGTAATTTTTTTGCGGAGTTTGGTTGACGATTTGATTTTAAATAGCGATTGACTTACGGCGAAAGTCAAATGCTCGGGTTTTTAGAGTCCGTTTGTTTCGTGGAAAATCCAGTATTTCTGGAGAATGTTTTTCAAGAAGACATTTTCAGGGAAAATGACAATATTTTTCGTTGTTTAGCTAAGACTTGAAACTGAAATAGAAAATATTTTCCGTCGACTGATAAGGAAAATCTCATTTGATTTTTCTAAATAGACATACACTGTTCGGATGCTAGTAACTTGCATATAGATAGCCAAGAAATCCAGCATGGTCACTGTGTCTCAAGGACAATTACAGTGAGAGTCCAAAAATTGTCACGATAATGCATTTGAATTTCATTAACTTTCTTTTCGTGCATTTAAATCTCAATACTTGTCACGGTCCTTTCATTAATTCCGTTAGCCTTTCTTGCTTGATCTATCTGGCATTTCTTTTATTATTATTTTTTGTGCAAATGATGCTAATGTGGCGTCAAATCGGTATCACATCAATTAAAAAAAGGATTGAAACCAAGGAAAGGTAAAAATAGAGATGAAGGGGTGAGGGGTTGAACCAATGGCCCCTTCGTTGTGGGTGAAGGCTAGCCACCCTCACCTTGACCTTGACAAGGGCCGCCGACCCTTGCCAGCGAAATGGCAGAGGTGGCGCCACCGGCGTTTGTTCTACCTATCATCCTAATGTTTTCTTTTATTTATTTATTTTTAGTCAATTTTCTCATGTACTCTCTTTATCTTGAGTTTTTTTTTTAATTTGATTTATGATTTTTTGAAAATTTTTATGATGAAACATCGCAAAACAATGTTGCTTTGCGTTCAAGAATTGAAAAAAGGACCCATTCAGGAAATTGACATCGTGATTGGATTATATCTGGATGAAACAATCCATCAATGGATTATGACCGAATAAATCGTAGAGCCCCTTTATTCTAGGGACCTTATGATTTGGGGTCTCAAAGAATATAATTGTCAAAGCATTTTACTCAAGACATTTCCCTTTTTGGATGACATTGGATTTGAGACTCTTTGATAAAGGATTTATTTACATTCCATCTGTAGCTTAGGAAAATATCATCTCTGCTTAACCTCCTTCCATCTTACCCTGCGTCTGTTCCCTCAGTTGCCTCTCTCGCAGAGCTTGCTCCGAATGGCAGAGGATGAGGATGCCCATGCTCGCCTTCATTCGCTCTGCAAGAGATCAGGTAAGTTTTGGTCGGTAATGGATGGAGATGTTTCTGGGGATATATGAAAGGAACTCCGTCTCACTCTCTTTGGGAGACTGTTCTCAAACCCATCCGTGAATTTCCACGCCTTTGTGAATAGGATGAAAAGAGCCTGGAGAGTTGAAGATGTAGTTTGTGCCGACCTGGGTTCTAGCCTTTTTGCATTTACGTTCAATTCTGAAGGAGACAGATACAGAGTTTTAGAATCTGGTCCATGGTCTTTTGCGAATCACCTCGTGTTGCTTAAATCGTGGAAACCCAATACAGCTCCTCATCGTTATGAATTTGCAACTTGTGCCTTTTGGGTTCAAATTTGTGGATTGCCCCTTGAATATTACTGTGTGGATGTTGTGAACAGACTTGCTCAGGGGATTGGGAAGGTTTTAGATGCGAAAGTGGAAAGGAATGCATTTATATCAGCAAGAGCGAAAGTAGAGATGAACCTGGATGCTCCTTTAAAATCTGGTATCGTTGCTAGTGGTGGAGGTACGAAGCTTTGGCTTGATTTTAAATACGAAAGGCTGCCGCATTTTTGCTGTTCATGTGGTAAGCCAGGTCATTATGCCAAGTATTGCACAGAGATCCCTGATGAAGAAGGCAATTTAATTCCAGAAAGTGACATTTATTTTGGGAAATGGCTACGGGCAGAGGTTGATGAATATAGCCCTTTCTGGAAGGTCTTTTATGCAGCAAGATCGAAGAAGATATATAGTTCTAGATTCTCCACTCAACAACAATCAAATTGTGTTTTTTGTGGAATGAACTTCTGGCCCTGATAACCTGCAGATAACCATTATGGAGAATAAAGCAGAAGTCTCTGAAATTAGAGGAGAAAACCTTTTGAAGTCGGACCCAAGCTAGACTGTCGTTGGATGAAATTGTTGGTTTTCTACGGAACATGCATAGTTAAAAATATAAACGCAGCGGAAAGATATAACCACACATGTATCTCCAAAGGCGTTGTTCGTGCGTTTCAATCAAAAATCGAAAGACCATAGGGGGTCAAACGGATTACCTCTCATAGCATGCTCAAAACGATGATTTTGGTTCGGATGTTTTTCAATTCGAGCCCCATAATCGTCGGACCTCTAGTTCAGACATACCACCAATCGCACGACGAACGGAAGGAAGAACTTGCGAATAATCACCAATTGAATTGTGCTAGCAATCTTGTGGTGACAATTCTTCGCACTCTCGATATTTCAGTCACGGCTTCAGAAGAAAGAAAACGTATTTTCTTGACTCTCACGAACACATGATAATTGCATACGCATTTTCTTCATCATTATGCAACTGTTGCTGATCGCGCTTTTAATATAGCGATCAGCAACGATTGCTGATCATGCATGTGCACACGATCAGCAACCGTTGCTGATCATGCATGTATGCACATGTGCACACGATCAGCAACGGTTGCTGATCATGTGTATGCACACGGTCAGCAACAGTTTGTTGACCGTGTGCACCCCTTTTTTTTTAATAAAATTAAAACACACACGGACAGCAACTATTGCTGTCTGTGTGCACTTTTAAATATTTATATATATAAATATAAATATATATACAAACATAGAAGTGCATGATCAGCATATGTGTATTTTGTGAGCATCATATGCACACACGCCCATGACAAAAAATTGAATTAAATTAAATCCCATTTAATTTAATTTCAGTCCGACTCAATTTGATTGCAAACATATTTGCAATATCGTCTCTTCCGTACAACGCTATCCAAAATTGGTTATGGTGTGTGACATCCCTAAGTTCATCACTAAGCTGGTAGTAAGACTTACACTAACACATTAGTACTCCCAAGAGAATTGATTGTCCCAATCAACCTCTAGGTCCTACAAGCCATGATTGACATCTAGCAATATGTTATGACTACCCAGACAGTGTGAATGCTTTAAGAATATAATGAACCTGTCAGCTTTGGCTACAATGTAATTCAATCCCTCTGCCTTACTATGTCCTGATCGAACAAAGACCATGGAATATTTGTCAAGCCACCAATTCGATCATATGCACAAACCTAATTGACATGCACTTTATATGAGACATGAACAGTTCATTCTCGGTTACAACCCCGGCCGAGGATTTCAATGCAGTGTCAAGATTAGATTACATAGGACATCATTATTGTACCTTGCATATAACAAGGAGACAGATTCCATTTTGCGCACACGTGTAACTTCGTATGTGAACGAACTATGACCATCAAGTACAGAGACGAATCAACGAAGCGGCAATATGTGCACTTGTGAACCATAGCCATCCAACATACAAGTCAACACTGTACCTCAGGTCTAAGGATTATTTACACAAGACCAGAGCACAAACGATTAGACATTAACCACGCTAAAAGTTTCCATATTGCTAATCGTTCTATGCATGTCACGTTTAGTGAACTTGTCTGATACAAGCACCTGTGTTCTAACTCGGGTATCGCAATATCCAATGACTCGTGACTCGTCATTCCCTTAAGTATCCAATACTTATTGGTAAAGTTACGAACACACCGGTCTCAACAGGATCATTAATATCCACTCAATGATCCATCGACCGAGAACAATTTAAAGATTCAGTCTAACTGTGAACGTGTCACACATATTCTTAACGTCTCAAGAATAGGTCCAATCACAACTGATCTTGTGGAATCATTCATATATTTAAATAATTGGACAAATGAATGAATGCGTCATTGCCATTAAATAAATAATGAAATTGAAAGTACAACTTAAATCCCTAACATGTAACTATTACATGGTAACTTTAGGGCATACATCTAATAGAAATTTCCATCCCTGCAAAATCTCATTGCGTTTCTATTGTTTTTGTCCAATACAGAAAGCTCAAACGAAGAGTAGGAAGTTTGCTGCGGATGTCTAGACAAAAAGACATTGAAACGAAGTTAGTATGTACAAAACTAAGATAATGATATGTTCAATTTCTATGAACAGCTCTGCACCTTATTTTCTTGTCAAGGAAGTGACAATTATATCTTGTTTCAATCTTGTTCTCAGCCTAAATCTTCATGATTCCAAAGTCTCGGACTTGTGCAACAAGGTCCTCGTTTAGAAGGACATTGCTAGGCTTCAGATCACAGTGCACAATGTGTTCCAGTTGGCCATGGTGGAGATATTCGAGTGCCTTTGCAACGTCGACCGTTATACTCACTCGCTGATGGAGACCCAAGTTGTCGTCGACCGTTGGGCACGTATTGCAGCACCCAAGCTCTCATATCAGCATTTGTGCGGCTGCTGATCATCTTGACGAGATTCTGGTGCCAATTATGCAAAAAACCTCATATTTTGTGCAAAACTTTTCAGAGCGCCTTTGATATGGAAATTCAGTAATTTGACCACAACGTCTGTCCCGTTGGCCTAAGTCAGTTTGTGTACAGCGCTAAAGCTTCCTGCTTCGAACAAATTGCTTTCGCTGAAGTTGTTAGTAGCTGAGTGGAGCTCCTAATATGATATTATTAGGTGGTTTATTGCAGGAGAGCTTTTTTACTAGTGTTCTGACGCTTTCTGAGCAAGCAAATGACAAAGACCAAAAGTATAGCTGATACAATTGGCACCATAATGTATAGTAACTGGAGCCGCTTGTCCCTTGATGATTTCTTTCCGTTTACTTTGCTCGGTGGGGCTTCAAAAATTGCATTTTCACAAAGTGCTTCATTCCCAATGAACGAGAGAATTGAAAATTTTCCAAAGGATCCGACATTAGAAATCTCTTCTGATAGCTTATTAAAGGGCAAGTTCAATTTTTGCAGATATGTTAGTCCTTCCAGGGACTTGGATATTGTACTTGATAACTTGTTGTAGGAGAGGTCCAATCGCTTGCGTTATCAATTCTAGAAATGAGTTCTTTGACAAGTTGAGAGAAGCAAGGCTCTTCAACTCCTGGATGGAACTCGGTATGGCACCGTTAAGTTGATCCAAGAAGGATCAATGCTCTCTATAGCTGTCATTTTCCCCATCTCAAGTGGTAGTCCCCATTAAAAGAATTGTGACTATTGAGGAATATGAGTTCTTGAAGGCTCTGCAGACTGACCAGTTGTTTCCAATGCAAGTTAAGATAGACACTGATATACTATTTTGCTGGAGCAGCAACTCTCCTAAACTTGTCGAGTTGCATATCTCATGGGGGATCGGTCCCTCGAGATGGTTGTTATCACGGTACAGCCTTTGTAGGCTGTTTTAGTTCCCCAATAGATGACGGGATGTTGCTGTCTAGATTGTTATTGCTCAACTATAGAAAGTCAAGCTCTTCAAGAGACCCATTTGGTGGGGAATGTGACCTGTTATTTGACAATGGGAGTGACTAGAATCCATAGGGAACTTGAGAAGTTTTCAATAGATTCCAGTATGGAGCCACGAAGCCGGTTTTCTTCCAGAACCACGATCTGCAGGGATTGGCAATTAGACAAAGCAGAGAGAAAACTGAGCTCCGAACCATAAGTCTCTTCTGTTAGCTGATAGACTGAACTGCAAAGTATCTGAGGTTCTTCAAGTTGCCCAAATTCATAGGTGTCAGTCTGCTGAGTTGATTGATCCTGGCATCGATAAAAATTAGGTTCGAAAAATTTGAAAAATACTTCAGGATGTTGCTGGCAAAGCCATTGTTTGCTAGAAAGATTTCTTCCAAATTCGGAATGCTTAGATCGCTACCTGAGGGAAGGCTTCTGGAGAGGAAATTGTCCATCAAAGAAAGCAGTTGGAGCGAAATAATGTTGAAATCCTCTTGAGGCATTTTGCCTGTTAGCAAATTATCCTGAGGGCTCATTTCATTCAAATTGACAAAAATGCCAATCTCACTCAGAGTGTCACCTCCAATGCGGTTATATTCTACGTACAATTGGTGCAAGATGCGGTTATATTCTACGTAGAGTTGGTGTAAGCTTGACACGTTACCGATGGTTCGATGAATTATACAAGTCAAGTTGTTAGTACCGAGATGGAGCTCCTGCAGCTTTTGCAAGCTGTCTATGTCTCAAGGATTGCTTCCCTGAGACGATTGAATAACAATGACAACACAACACAAGCTCTTTGCATTGGGTTAGCTTCTCTGGTAACAGGTCGCTGAGCTGGTTTTCAAACACCAAAAGCTTTTGAATGTTAGGCCAGCGGTAGCATAGATTGGAGGGAAGACTCTCTGAAAGTTCATTATACGTCAACCTGACACTCGTGAGCGACCTACATAAAAGTGTCAAAGGAATCGAACGTGTGAGATTGGCCATGAGCAAACCAATACCCTGCACTGTGGATATGTTGCCCAGGAAGCTTGGAATTTGACCCCGTAAGTTGTTGAAGCCAAGAAACAGTTGTTGCAACTTTGGGAAGTTGCCAAATTCTCTCGATATGCCACCGTTAGCCTGTTCACAGTAAGTGACATCAATTTGAGATTTTGGCACAATGCTAAGTTAGGAGGAATGTTTCCTTCGAACTGGTTCGACTGTACAGGCGGCATAAATTACCGTTTTTATCTGGAGCCGTGCCATAGAAACTGTTGTTGCAAAGATCAAGAGAAGCCAGGAAAGAGAGATTGCCAAGGTAAGGAAAGAGTCTTCACTGGAGACCCGTAGAGGTGAGGTCTAAAGTCGTGACTCTCTGCCTGTGGTTGCTGCAGTCCATTCATAGAAGTTTGCTTCCGCGATCTGATTGCTGCCTTTGGTCATGTTGTTGGGTCGACTTCGGTTGCTGATTTGAAGTGGAGGAGAGCCTCTTGATCAGTGAAGTTGCTGGAACAAATGATGGGCTAAAACGTCAATAAGGAAGCGAACAAACATCAAGAAATGCTAAAAAGATGATCTTCTCCATAATGAAGAGTCTCTTTGATTGAACTTGGAGAACCCCCTAAAGCTCCACTGCACGAATGTGATAAGGTTTTGTGATAACTAGGAAGAGTCCGCATGTTGATTCGACTATAAGAATTGCTTCACAAGTTTTTTAACTATTAAAAGATATTTCTATGATCTTAAATCTATCTTAGAAATTTATATACAATGTATGATGTGCTGCTCTCATTTGATAAAGTTTTCGATGGGATAAACACAGTTAAACATTGATCTTTTACTTTTACTTTAATTTGTAATTTTTTAGATTTGACTTTTATTTAATGTTATTCACCTTAATGATTTTGAGTTACACATATTGATATTTGAAATCTATTTAGAGTCATGTAAAATCTTTTGTTAAACTTTTAAAAGAAAATAGTTTTTAAATTCGGAGACAAAGCCATGAATACTTTTCAACAAGTCCATCCAAGCATGTCCAAGCATCTCTGAGCTTTTGTTTGTAATATGTGTTATTACAAGCAAAGCTCTATATGAATGAAAATATTGAAATATATAGGATATTCACCTATATCATAAAAACCGACACTTTGTATCTTCATTAGAGATAAATTGTAATGGTTTGTTCAATACAATGGACAGTATTGTAATTTAAATATTATTTACAAACTAATTGCACAAAGATCCCATTGAATTTGAATGAAAATTTCTTTGTTTTTCTTTTAAAATGTTGGGTCATGTGGGGGGAGACCCGGCTACCTAATCCATGGGATACTCTACAAGCCCCATGAACCATTTAGGTTTAGACCTTTGATATTTGTAGTGTCTCAGACACAGAGTAGTTTGCACACAGTTGGTGGGATTTGAATGGATAACCTCTAGTTCTTGAATTAGAAATCCCTCATATCCCCTAGTCACATATTCACACTTAATTTAATTTTACCTAATGGGCATGTATTATTAATTTCTTGACGTGACATAGTAATTTGTGCCAAAATTTTGTTCACTTATCCTGTGCTAATTTGTTGTTTATCAATTTATCCATTTAGTTCCAAATTAATGAAAATTCACCATGTGATGTCTCGAAATCTTTTGAAAAATATCTTACATATTTGAATGTTTTTCTTCATAAAATGATAAAACAATATGCTCAATGCATATCCCTCATGCTACTAATAAAGAAAATAAGCACGTTTTAACGATAAATTATTGCAAAATACCACATTTTCAAACTAAAACAATAAAAATATGAATTATTTACTTAATTGTTATTTTCTAATTTTTAGATATTAACTAAAAGATTATTCATGATATAACTTTATCAATCTTAGAAAATTAGGTAAAATAATTGTTAGTATCCTATCGTGCCAAAGGCACATATACCACTAGTATACATATTAAAATAGGTTGGCAATTGATAGAAAGCACTTTGTACCAGGTGCTAGTAGCATACGGCGACATGGTTGTTAGAACCGTGATTTAGATTGTACAATCAATGACCTACGATCCCAAATCTACTAAACGATCCCAACCATTCGAAAATTGGATTAGAGGTAAAACCATGTTAGATTGCCCGTCAAGATCGTAAGATTTTATTTCTAGTCGCTAATTCACAAAAGTAGCCCATAAAAAAATCAAATTTTGGCCAATATTAGTAAAGCCTAGCCTAGAATTTTTAACCCAAATTCCAAATATCACTTAAACAATAAATTTGTTGGAAGTACTAGTAATGATTTTGTGTTTACTAATGAATTTGACGAGGGAGGTCAATGGAACTAGTTACAGTCTCAATCAAGATGTCAAGATGACAGCTTATTATTTATTCTAGATTTTCTTTACTAGTATTTTTTTTTTGTGTGCCTTTGATGTCATACCGGTGAATTTTCTTCATTTGCTTTTTGTGTTCCGTTTTTAACTACTTGATATGAAAATGACATTATTGAAATATAATGTAATTTAAAAATAGTGGTAGTGAAGTTTTCCATTGTTGACCTATTTTTTATACCACTAAGGTCTTGTTCAATTTATTTATGACTTATAATAAGATGGGTGATTATTTTTTAGCATTTTTTTATGGTTGGAGATTTCACGATTTAATCTTACAGGTTAGGTAGTGATTTTACTTAAAATAGGGACTTTAGAAAATATGTACGACAATCTAGTAGCTGATAATATCGAGTCTCTGCCATCGCAACCGAGAATTAATTCTAAACATTCATTTTGACATTCTATTATTGCTGGGTAATCAATTTGTGCCGTGCTTTTCTTAATCTTAATATGTAAACACCCATGACTTTAGATCGAGGTCCATCTGAGGCGATGAATTGAGTGATTGTCTTCTTTAAATGTCCAATAAGAATTCGGCACATTTTTTAGTTAAAATTTTCATAAGATTATTTTTGTACAAGTAGCAATGCTTGGGTGAAAACTATCTAGTGATTTTCTGAAATGTACAATATAATGTGGTCTCTCTATTTAAAACGCCTTATATGTGGCGGATATTGAAACTCAAAGTTATCAAGAGTTAAGTACAACAGACCGTTTACACGTTACAGGGAAAATGATTTTTATGCAACTCATCAAGTTGGACAGGGCATCTTAGGAGGCACCAAGTCCACCAAATACAAATAGCTTCGACATAGAGTTGTTAATTGTAACGTGATGTGATGTGATGTGATGTGATGATTATACTTGGGGGTGGAAAATCAAATTTTGGGTTATATATAATTTAATCAAAGAATGTGAAATCGAAAGGACGGCATCGACCTCAAAATCGGGTGCTCACCCTTACTCTTGCATAATTGAACCGATGAATCTATATATTTGACTTTCACAGGCCAGTTGACATTTAGGTGATTAATTGATTTCCTCATAACAACTAGAATTTTAAGTTTCTAATCCACCTAAGAAATGATTGGTGTGCCACTCCTAGAATAATTTAGGCAGTTTAATTATTATAGCTCACCTCAGCCTATGAAAGGGAAGACCCTGGCCATAAACTATGGACGGATTTTTTTGGAAACTGAATTTTGCTTATCATTTTCATTTTTTACTCTCGAAATTAAAAATCCAGATTTGCGCAAGAGCGAGTCACTACACGAACGACCATCATTTGAATCTTAGTGAAATAAGATTGACACAAGGCGAATGGTTCATATCTAGAAGATTGAAGTGACCTCGAGCAACCATCACTTAAGTAGATTTTTGTGGAGAAAAATGTGAAGTTCAATTTGAATTGATGTTTAGATATCCGGTCTTTTTGTAATACTACTCGAATGAAATTTTTCTTGTAAAATTCATTTGAAGTGAAGGACTTCAAATCATTCTACCTGTACATCAAGGATAAAACAACAATGATAATAAGTTATTAGTCATATTCATATTGTATATCATTTCTAAAAATGCCCTTAATCTACATAGTTAAGTCAAAAAAATGGGTTTTATCTCACTTTTTGATTTCCCATTTAGCCCTCAGCTACATATTACTTTAACTTTTTAATATAATCTAACTTTACAGAGAAAAAAGAAAAACAGGCCAAAGACAGAGATGATAGAGACAAGAAAATGGCCTATTATATTTTATCGTTTCATTAGTGCAACAACTAGTTTCTTCCTTCTCTCAATTTCTTCTTTTAAAATTTGAATAAATGCTTTTCTAATCATCGAAAGAATAAGAATATATAATTTGATGTTTGCTTTTTCGAAAATAATTATAATGATAAAAAAATGACTTTTGATATTTTTTCTACATCCAATTAAAATTATAGTCTTGTTAATATCCAGTATGACATTGCATAAGTAATGAAGATGATCGTAGAGGTGTGTAATGCGGGCATGAGAACTTTTTTTTTTGAAGGCCAATCTACTGTCTGTTCCATTTAGTTTGATTTCGCTTTGCAATCTTAATATGAAAAAAATAAATTAAACTTTTGTTGGATTAAATAAATTACAAGTATTTCTTGTTTAAAAAAGGGCATATTTAAAACAGAAAAGGGGTCGAAATTGGCCCAAACACATGCCGGGCCCGGGCTTGGAATGTGGCCGGGAAAGGCCTGGCCCTGCCCAGCTTGACACGCAAGGTTCATGGGCCGTACAAGGCGTGACCAAGGCCTAAGGAAAACTGTTGGTCAAAGGAACCAAGAAGCTGCCAATGATCAATCGAAAACGATATCTTCTTCACGTTTATCGTGGTTCCCGAAGTCAGACACGAGTTAAGGCTCTTGTTGGGTGAATTTTCTTGGCTGGAAAGTCTTGTGGCGTTTCCAATTGTGTTCCTCCAACTCAGAGAGCTCAAAAGAAGATCGGGAATTTTATTGCAGATAACTATACACAATGCCTTCGAAACGAAATGACTGTCTACAAACTAAGATGATACTATGTCCAAATTCTACGTGCTGCTCTCCACCTTATTTTTTTGTCAAGGAAGTGACAACTTGATCTTGTTGAGCTTAACCATGACAGTTTTCATGTCCATTCTTTCCTCGGGTAAGTCCTTTGAACATTCTAGTCCTAACTCGAGGATCGATAAAACTATGCTCTCGAGTTCCGGGAGCGTCAAATCTTCTTGCTTTGTGCTAAGGATTCCGCTATCCACGATGTCAAGCACTCGGTCCGGAATTGTTGCACCTACCAAACGCCGCAAGTTCATATCCGCATTGAACATTTCACCGGTTGGCTTCTTCCTAGTAATCATTTCCAACAACAATATGCCAAAGCTGTAGACATCTCCTTTTGTTGAGACTTTTCCTTCCGAACCGTACTCTGCAAGCATCATGGTTTGTGGAATAAGAACATCGGCAATTGATCTTTTTCTTTTGGGACATAAGTAATAAGATCGAGAGGCATACGAGCATTAATATATCTCTATTATATTATACCATTATATTGGGAATCAAAGGCTTGAATTAGCTAAAATTCGACAAATGTACCTGGAGCAATGTAACCAATTGTGCCAAGTGTTCGGGTCTGTGTTTCAAGCTTGTTCTCAGCCAAAATCTTCGCGATTCCAAAGTCACAGACTTGCGCGACTAGGTCCTCGTTTAGAAGAACATTACTAGGCTTCAGATCGCAATGCATAATGGGTTCTGGTTGGCCATGGTGGAGATATTCGATCGCCGTTGCGACATCTACCATTATCTTCACTCGTTGATGGAGACCCAAGTTATAGTTGTTGGAATAAAGCCACTTCTCCAAGCTCCCGTGGGGCACATATTGCAGCACTAGCGCTCTCAAATCGGCATTCGTGCAAGTGCTGATCACCTTGACGAGATTCCGGTGCCTGATCATGCGGAAAACCTCACATTCTGCGTCGAAACTTTTCAAGGCGCCCTCAATATGGAGATTCAGTACTTTGACCGCAACGTCTGTCCCATTGGCCAGAGTCCCTTTGTACACTGAGCTAAAGCTTCCTGCTCCGAGCAAATTGCTTTCACTGAAGTTGTTAGTAGCTGAGCAAAGTTCCAGATATGAAATCATCGGGTGGTCAATTCTAGGTGGGTTCTCCACCGAAATTGGAAACTTTTTACTAGTGTCCCCACGCTTTCTAAGCAAGCAAATAACAAGGACTAAAAGTACAACTGATACAATTGGCAACATAATGAATAGTAATTGGAGCCGCTTGTCCCTTGATGATTTATTTCCATTTAGTTTGCAAGGTGGGACTTGAAAAGCCGCATTTCCACAAAGTGCTTCATTCCCAATGAAAGAGAGAGCCGAGAAATTTCTAAACGGTCCACCATTAGGAATCTCTCCTGATAGCTTATTAAAGGACAAGTTCAAATTTTGCAGATATGTAAGTCCTTCCATGGACTCGGGTATCGTGCCAGATAACTCATTGTAGGAGAGGTCAAGGAAATCCAACCCTTTAAGGTCGCCGATCAATTACGGTATCGATCCTTGAAATGAGTTCCTTGACAAGTTGAGAGAAGCAAGGCTCTTCAACTCGTGGATAGAACTCGATATGGGGCCGGTAAGTCGGTTCCAAGAAAGATCAATGCTGTTTATAGCTGTTATTTTCCCCATGTCAAACGGTAGCCCTTCATTGAAAGAATTGAGTGAAAGATTGAGAAAGATGAGTTCTTGAAGGCTCCACAAACTAACTGGTATAACTGATGACATGTTATTCGAATTTACTAGAAACTTTTGAAGGCTTCTCAACTGTCCAATGCAATTCGGGATCGATCCCGATATCCTATTTTGCCGGAGCAACAACTCTCCTAAACCTGTCAAGTTGCATATCTCATCGGGGATCGGTCCTTCGAGATGGTTGTTATCAAGATACAGCCTTTGCAAGCTTTCTAGTCCTCCAATCGACGAAGGGATGTTGCCGTCTAGATTGTTATTGCACAACCCTAGGAAAGTCAATCTCTTCAAGAAACCCATTTCCTCAGGAATGCGACCTCTTATTTGACAATTGCAAGCGAGAAGCATTTGTAGGGAACTGGAGAAGTTTTTGATAGATTCTGGTATAGAGCCACGAAGCGGGTTGTCTTCCAGAACCATGATTTGCAGCGATTGGCAATTAGATAAAGCAGAGAGAAAACCGAGCTCCGAACCATAAGGCTCTCCTGTGAGCTGATTTGATGGAACCGCGAAGTCTCTGAGGTTCTCCAAGTTGCCCAAACTCGTAGGTATGGGTCCGCTAAGTTGATTGTACCCGGCAGCGAAACGGAATAGGCTCGAAAAATTCGAAATATACTGTGGGATGTTGCCGCCAAAGCCATTATCCACTAGCAAGAGTATTTCCAAATTCGGAAGGCTTAGGTCACTACCCGGGAGAAGGCTTCCGGAGAGGGAATTGCCCCTCAAAGAAAGCACTTGTAGAGAAGAAATGTTAAAAACCTCGTGGGGCACTTCGCCCGTTAGCAGATTATTCTGAAGGCTTATTTCATTCAGATTGACCAACTTGCCAATCTCACTTGGAATGTCCCCTACGATGTAGTTAGATCCAACAAAAAGCTTGTGCAAGCTTGACATGTTACCGATGGTTCGAGGAATCGTGCCAGTCAAGTTGTTCATATCGAGATAGAGCTCCTGCAGCTTTTGCAAGCTGTCCATGTCTCGAGGAATGCTTCCCTGAAAACAATTGCGTACCAATGACAACACGAGAAGCTCTTTGCATTGGGTTATGGTTCGAGGAATCGTGCCAGTCAAGTTGTTCAAATCGAGATAGAGCCCCTGCAGCTTTTGCAAGCTATCCATGTCTCGAGGAATGCTTCCCTGAAAACGATTGCGTGACAATGACAACACGAGAAGCTCTTTGCATTGGGTTAGCGTCTCCGGTAGCTGGCCGCTGAATTCGTTGTCAGACAGCAAAAGCCTCTGAATGTTAGGCCAGCAGGAGCAAAGATCGGAAGGAAGACTTCCCGAGAGATCATTATGCATCAAGTCGACAATCGTGAGCGATCGATTGAAAAATGTTGGAGGAATCGAACCTGTGAGATTGGCCATGCTCAAACCAATGACCTGCAATGTGGATATGTTGCCCAGGAAGCTCGGAATTTGACCCCGTAAATCGTTGAGGCTAAGAAGAAGTAGTTGCAACTTAGGGAAGGCACCGAATTCTCTCGGTATGCCACCAGTTAGCCTGTTTGCTACGAGTGACATGACTTCGAGGTTATGGCACTGGGCTAAGTTAGGAGGAATGTTTCCTTCAAACTGGTTCACTTCAAGTAGGAGTTTCTTCAGGCGGCGTAAACGGCCAATTTCTATTAAAATCGTGCCATAGAAACTGTTATTGCTGAGATCAAGAGAAGCCAGGAAAGAAAGATTGCCGAGGTAGGGAGAGAGTCTTCCCTGGAGACCCATGAACGAGAGGTCTAAAGCCGCGACTCTTTGTCTGCGATTGCTGCAAACGACACCGATCCATTCACAGAAATTTGCTTCCACGGTCCAATTGCCGCCTTTGATGGTGTTCGTCGGGTCGACTTCGATCACCGATTTGAAGTGGAGGAGAGCCTCTTGATCAGTGAAGTTGCTGGAACAAATGATGGGCTGAAACATCAATAAGGAAGCTAACAGTACATCAAGAAGTGCTAAAAAGATGAACTTCTCCATAATGAAGAGAGCTTCTTTTGATTGCATCAATAGGCAGTTTGCTAGTTAGGACATGTTCTTAGTATGTATACCAAAACCGACCAAATGAGTGTCTCAATTTGAAAAAAAAAAGTAAAGAAAGACTAACTACCAAATGATGCCCCACATGGTGTCTCTGTGGAAAAACAGTAGGTTGCTTTTCAAAGTGAGGAACATGACAAACTTCATGATCCACACAATTCAGATATATTATAGTTTGAAGTTTTGATTTGAGCGTCAAAGTTCTGATATGATAATCCCAACTCATTTTATTTTTAATATTTAAAAGAATGCCATTCACAATGCCGCACAAATTAACCCAAACCATAATCATGTGTTTGAGAACATCCGTGATTGAGGGGAAGTTGGAGAACCCCTCAATCACGTCTGATTCAGTAAATGACCCGTTCTTTACGTTTACACGTACACACTTATTTCAACCCTGTGAGGGTACAAATGGACATTTGACTAATGCTCCAAGGCACGAATATGAAAAGGTGTTGTGATAACTGTCGCGACATTCCTATAGGGGCGATATGAAGTATCTCGTGGGAAGTTGACTGATTGGAAGTTTCTATTGCTGGAAGAGATAATGATACTAGTAGTCTGTCAACTTTTATCCATGTGTCATGTTATATATGAACTTTCGATCATTTCAATTAAATCAGTTTTGATTAATGTGAAATGTTATCCAGCAACTTTTAGTCGGTCTAATTAGATCCCTAATATATTTAATATGTTTATTATCATCCTTTTATTAATTAATTTAAAAGAAATACGTCAGGGATTCCAATTTGATAAAGCTGATGTTTGATGGAGAAAATTACGTGGATTTTGTGCATGTCATGGTGACTTTAAATTGCAAAACTATAATACCCGTTCCTTTAATATGTGCACTATTCACTCTGACAACATTTTCTTTTCTCAACGCTCATTATCATCCGGTGGACTCTCTTCAACACCGATTTTAGGCTTCTTGTCCCAAAAAGGATGAGGATAATGGCTTTGAAATCTCTACTATTAAAATGCATGGAAAACTTTACTATTTTCTTTTGGAAGCATAGTGAGAAATCCTCCCTCATTCTCCATTTGACATGATTTCGATTGAAAGCTTGAAGAAGAATAAGAGCACATTAATTATATAAAGTAAAGGGTTTTGTCCTGGTTTGGAAGCTTTTCTTTAACACTTGTAGAATTCCCGCTTGCTGCACAGGTTCTAGCTTTTTGTTTTATTGGAAAATTGCTTTAAAGTATTAATTCGAAACCTAGTGTCAGATTTTGGTCCTCTCACTTTGAACTAATAATTTATGGAACTATTATTTCATCTAATGCTTTTTGATACTTTAACGCCTTGATTTTTCCGTTAATTAATTTTCATTGAACTTGTCTAACTACTAAAATACAATTATGTGTAGTTTGACATTGGGTTATGTAGCCTTTTCCATATATCAATAGGACATGTGCAAAATTGTTAAATGGATTAGGCACCATATTTGTTTCTTATTTTCCTTGAAGTGTCTGTTTCGTTTGGTGCTTGGATGAGGTTATGGGTCGTTTGTCAAATATATTTTCTTTTCATGGAATTTTGAAATTTGATGTGCACTCCAGCAAGTAAGCTTAATTCACGGAAGAAAAGGATGCGTAAATTTCCTGGTTTGGTTGAATATTCAGGTCCAAATGGAGGAACTTGCACGCTAAAATTAAATATGTCTTCTGCAAATTAAAGACATAACTTTGGCCAATCTTAATCATAATGAGGTCGCACACATGCCAATGAAGTAAATTTGATTTTTCAATGAGTTTGTACGCGCAATGTTATATGTAATCCGACGATGCCTTTGTTCTTTTTCACATAAAGTGTTCGAATTTAATAGGTTTTTATAGGGATTAACCCTTCCTTAAGGTATAATGCAATGCTTTGGCATGCAAAGTTTACTTTTTTAAAAATGCCATAGTCCTGCGTTGGGGGAAATTGTACCAAAAGTCTTCATCTTACGTAGGAACTGCATTCAAGTGTCAAACCTTTCAATTGCTGCAAAGGTCCTATGAAAATGAAAAAGTATAATTGAGTCTTAAACCATTCGGTGGGTGTAATCAAGTCATAAAGTCCTAAACCTATATTAAGAAGTGAAATTAAAGGCTGCTGAATAGGCTTGAAGTGCTATCTGGGCAAGTTTTGGCATTCTCCATGGAAAAGACTTGATTTTACTTTTTGCAAAGGTTGATGACTTGATTGTGCTCATCAAATAATTGGGACTCGATTGCATTATGTGCAAAGATTTAAAATTTCTAGTGCACTTTTGCTGTTATGTTGGTGGAGAGGGATTTCTTCTAGGTGGTGATTTATCTTTGAAGTACCGCACTTTAAATGCCTTAAGATTTCTGTACATATTGGCTCATAAAAGAGGAGGGGGAAGATTTTACCAAATAAGTTAATTTTTAACTTGAATATAGGTCATTGCGGTTGAATTATAACTAAGTAAAGGTAATTTGCTTGAAAAGTGAAGACGTATGTGAGACTCCAAACACAGATTTTGAGGGTTATATTGTCATTCAGCTGAATCTTCCTGGGAAATTACACGAGTCTACCTTTCAAGTTCTTCTTTTCTTTTAAATATTGCAAGAGTAAGAATTGGGCAAGAAGAAAATCACAAACCAGGGACTTTCTTCACCGCACTTGATGAAGAATAAACCCATTAACCATCTTTTCTTTCTTTTAGAGTTTCTTTTCCGAGCAACATTTTACTTTTTTTTCCACACAGACTGATAAAGAAGAAAGTCATTGACCGTGGTTGAACCACAATCATCCGGACTAATTCATACGAAAGAGTCAATCTTGAAATTTTATCATGCTCAATGCATTCTCACTTGAGATTTCACTAGGTATCTTCATCTTCGAAAGCCTTTATGTGACGGTACATGGTGATTTTGTTGGACATACTAGTACTATATCTTGTTTGGCATGGGATGGAATTTGTCCATGCAAAATGTCCAAGAGTTTTGAAATGAAAGCTTGCTAATTACCCCACTGATGACTTTAATTGGGAGCCATGCTCGTTGTTTTAGAAAATTATGTCTTATTCAATACGTGTGACACGGGGCAAGTAATGTGCATCGTGGAAAGTAATTGAAACGATAGTTCAAACACTTAAAGAAAAAATTGAAAAAGAAAATTGTTCTACATATGTATCATGTGTGAAATTGTTGAATAGAAATTACAAGTAGTCAAAAAGTTTGCTAATTACCCCACTAATGACTTTAATTGGGAGCCATGCTCGTTGTTTTAGAAAATGATGTCTTATTCAATATGTGTGACACGGGGCAAGTAATGTGCATCGTGGAAAGTAATCGAAACAATAGTTCAAACACTTAAAGAAAAAAATTCAAAAAGAAAATTGTTCTACATATTGAATAGAAATTACAAGTAGTCAAAAAGTTTGCTAATTACCCCACTAATGACTTTAATTGGGAGCCATGCTCGTTGTTTTAGAAAATGATGTCTTATTCAATACATGTGACACCGGACAAGTAACGTGCATCATGAAAAGTAATTGAAATGATAGTTTAAACACTTAAAGAAAAAATTCAAAAAGAAAATTGTTCTACATATGTATCATGTGTGATTTCGTTGAATAGAAATTGCAAATAGTCAAAAAGTTAACTGTACCAAATAGGCTTGCGTAACAGCAACATTGACGTTAATCCGAGGCTGCTGACCTCCTTCAAGCCATGAATGACCTCGGCGGCCCTAATTTCAAATGGAGGTTGTGGGCCAAGGTCGTCCATGGCAACTGACAATCTTCAATCACGGTTGCGAGCTACAATAAAATTGTGGATGACTTGGATTGAGGTTGTCCATTGCGATACGTGACCTCAGATCTAGGTCACGAGACACCAATGTGACCGGGAGAGAGAGAGAGAGAGAGAGAGGGCACAATTGTTTACAGAGGGATGAGAGAGAGCCAAGCGTGAACATAGGGGCAGGGGGTCAATGGTCTTTGAGAGAGAGAGAGAGAGAGAGCCAAGCGTGAACATGGGGGCAGGGGGTCAACGATCTTTGTGAGGATGGGGGTCAACGTTGGCAGACGACGGTGGGTGGTGGAAAGGTGAGGGGTTTGCATGATGAAAGCTAGACCTGTCAACTAGATGGGTTGGATTGGATTTGGGTCGGGTCATAAATGATCCGACTCAAATTGACCCATTAATCCGTTTATGACTCATTATGCGCAATGTAATTTTGTTGACCCATACCCAATCCGACCCGACCCATACCCAGCCCATACCCGATTAGACCCATATTGCTAAAATACTTTCATATTTAATTAAATATAGGAAAATTCATACCTAAGCTGAAATGAGAGTGCGGAATGAGTGAGTGCAAGATTGAGTGAGGGTGAGAGAAATGCATTGAGTTTAAATCAGTTGTAAACTCATTTATGACCCATTTGCGATCCATTTATGACCCATTTAACACTAATATAAGACTTCTACCCATTTATGGCCCATTTATTAAATATAACTAACCCATTTATGACCCATTTACTAATATATGAGTTAAGAAATGGGTTTATGACCCATTTTGACAGGTCTAATGAAAGCTCGGAGGCTTGGAATTTCTAAAGAGGAGCAATTTGGTCGTTGTTGTGATTAGATTTTGTCTTGGGACTGAAAGCAATATCTTGAGAAATAGGGAAATAGAGTTAAAGGTGGGAAAAGTCTTGAGTCTTTTCCTTAAGCATAAATATGCGATAGTAATGTTGGTTATCCACTGCCAACATGACACATGGCATACTATGAGTGTCCCCCCCAAATAAGCTTGTTTTTGGGTAATTTTATAGCCAGTTGTAATACAATGTGCCTACCTTGTTGTCAAAAATGAGAAAATTACTTGATGTTTTCATGAAAAGAATCAACAATCAGGATTTTCCATTGAGATTTGGTAATTGATGTAGCGAAATTTCTGATATTTTAGTAAATTATATCAAGGGAAAAAAATTTCGCACCTTCGATATTTTTTGGTAAATTGATCAGTATATTATCTCGTGTTCCAGTTTTCCTTAGTGCAAATCTCTAAGCTTTGTGTGTAATATGTGTTCATACAAGTAATGCTCCATATAAATTAAAGTATTTACATGTATAGGGTCTTCAATATATCACAAAAAACAAAGAATTCGTATTATTTGTACGGAATGTCTATATAAACAGATTTGTGGAAAGCACATTCCCAGCATATCTTGGGCCTTTGAAAACCATTTTTAATCAAAGGTTAATTGGGCTTTCCTTAAGCCCTATCTCAGTCCATGTATGTGAAATGGATGTGCTATGAACGTGTGAATATAATGCACATCTATTTGAATAGACAAAACTTCAGATTCAGATCCACAATATATGAGCAAACTCATTCGAATTCAACCTTAAAAATTTGCCTAAACAAAATTTAATTCCCGTCCAAGGCTTCTGTTAAGATAAATTGTAACATACGTTACAATATAATGGTCAATTAAATAATACTTATATTATAAACTAGTCCCACGAAGATCTCACATTTTGATTTGAATGCAAATTTCACAGTTTCTTTTATAATCCAGGGGCATAGTGTGGAGACTTTACTTCCTGGGCTATTGAATACCCTGCAAGCTCCATGAATCGCTTAAATTTAAGCATTTGACCTATGCATATAACGCTAAACTAGAGTAGTTTAGACTCAATTTGTCGCTTTCCAATGGATAACCTTCAGTTTCTGAACCGGAGATTCTTCAATACCCCAACCAATTGTGCCCATCTTGGGGGTTAATTTCTCTAATGTTAAAGCTAATTCATTAAATCATTCTCTCTCTGGCCATTTAAAACCATTTTCTTCCTTTTCTTTTCATGAGCATAAGTATGTGTGCTTATGCTCTTTTGTTAGTGTGCGTGAGAAAGAGTTGTATGAATTCATATGATTAAAATTGTTATGCATGTGTCACGGCCCAATAGTTCCTTGGTCGCGGAATAGCCTGTGCAGCGCCTAAGGCGTCGTTCACACCAGGCCAACCCTCGTTTATTAACTATTCTAGAGAACAATACAGCGAATAGCATTATCGTATCGGATCATACCACGCCCAGCATAGCTCGGGCGTCTAGTTCATGGAGCGAAACGCACAGATCTTATTTAGGTACGACAACTGGTTTTGGCTTGCTATGACCTCATCAGAAGAGCAGCATCAGCTCCTGACCAGTTTGTGCACCGGATAAATGTTAATATTTTAATATTTTTTTTATTAATTTCTTATTTTCTTTTCTGTTTCCCTTTTTTTATTTCTCTTTCTTTTTCTTTTATTCTCATCATCTTCATCCTCTAGCCAAACTGACCGAACGGATTAAATTGACACGAATGTATAAGGTTTAGGACTCAATTGGCAGAAAAAAAAGGTTTTGTACTGAATTGGCACAATTGCAATAGGTTTAGGACTTTTTTGGTAATTTTTCCAGTCATATAGTCCTAAACTTATATTAAGAAGTGATATTAAAGGTTGCCACATAGGCTTTGAGTGCTATCTAGGCAAGTTTGGGCATTCTCCATGGAAAAAGACTTGATTTAACTTTTTGCAAAGGTTGATGATTTGATTGCGCTCACCAAATAATTGGGACTCAATTGCATTATGTGCAAATATTTAAGATTTTTTTTTGGTGTAAATGTAAGTAGTATGTATAAGATGACGTACAGAAGCTTAGGGGCATTCCCCAACATTACAAATAGAACTAAGATTACAAAAAAATAGAGTGAGGGAGTCTCCATATAGTAGCCAAAGTTTCATCTGTTCGGGACGGTCTAAAAGATTTGTAGTGCGAAGCTTGCCCTATAACAAGTTTGCGAACTTTAGCCAAAATAATAAGGGCGTCATTTGACTCAGATATTTCCCTGAAGATGCTAGAGCGAACCTACAGCGAATACAACGAGATCTTGCATTGGACCCGTACAACATAAACACCCGGGATGAAGAAAAGGCACAATTGGAGCAACTACTGACCCATAGCAAACATGAAGAAGTCCTCCTAAAGCAAAAATCTAGAAATCTATGGTTGAAGGAGGGGGACAACAACAACAGGATTTTCTTTGCCTTCATGATGCGTAGAAGTGCTCAGAACAGAATTAACCAGCTCTCACTCGATGATGGCACTACTATAACAGATGAGCGAGTTCTTAGGGATGCAATTGTATCTTATTATCATCGCGTACTTGGTAGCTCCAGGCACACTCATTTCCCTTACGAACGGTTTGCTTCCCTATTCCCTGAAGATGTTAGTACTGCCATGATTTTACCAGACTTTCAACGTACTAAGATCATTAAAGTGCTCAAAGGCCTAAATAATTTCAAAGCCCCGGGTCCAGATGAATATAACAGTTTATTCTTTAAAAAAGCCTGGCCCATCATAGGGCGTGATATAGAGGATGCTATCATGGACTTCTTCTCCTCTAGAAGACTGCTGAAAGCTATCGATTCTACCATGTTATCCCTTGTGCCGAAGGTACAAAATCCATCCCGCCTCACAGATTTCAGGCCCATCTCATGCTGCAATGTTCTATATAAGATCATATCGAAACTACTTGTGGAAAGACTCAGATATTTCCTCCCTTCGGTTGTTGGCCTCAACCAAACCGCTTTTATCTTGGGTAGACAGATATCGGAGAATATTCTGCTTTGCCAGGACCTTCTTCATAACTACCATAAGGGCGATAAAGGTAAACGCGTGGCAATAAAAATTGACCTTATGAAAGCTTTTGATATGGTAAAATGGGAAGCAGTTCTTGGTGTTCTTAGGGCTATCAATATACCTCAGCATTTATTTGATCTGATAGCTCAATGCATAACTACACCGAGGTTTTCGATAAACCTCAACGGCGAACAAGTTGGCTACTTTGCTGGTACCAATGGACTAAGACAAGGTGACCCACTCTCTCTTTATCTGTTTGTCTTGGTTATAGAAATCCTCAACAGGATCATAATTGAGAAAGTTGCAGCATCCTCCTTCAAATATCATTGGCGCTGCAAAACGGAAAAAATCACTCACTTATGCTTCGCAGATGATCTGTTTCTTTTTTCTCATGGGGATGTAAATTCAGTCATTTGCCTTGTTGATGTACTTGATGAATTTGCAGCTCTCTCAAGACTGCACTTCAATCCAGATAAATGTCAAATCTTTTTCTCTGGGTTGTCCGAGGAAGAAAAGGGAATTATATTGGATCACACACCTTTCCCCACAGGTAACCTCCCTATTAGATACCTCGGTGTTCCGCTTATTACAAGAAGACTCACACACGCAGATTGTAAGAGTCTGACCGATAAAATCTTCAAAAAAATAGAAGACTGGGGCATGCAACATATTAGCTACGCTGGTCGTCTCCAGTTGACGAAATCGGTACTTATTTCCATCTGTACCTTTTGGATGCAAATGTTTTTACTTCCAAAGCAAACTATATATGAAATTGAAAAGAAGATTAGACATTTTTTGTGGGTTGGAAATACAGAAGGCCACGGATCACACAAAGTTGCTTGGGAAGTTGTTTGTTCGCCAAAAAAGGATGGAGGTCTAGGGTTGCCTTATCTAAAATTATGGAACAAAGTTTTGCTTGGCCGTATGCTTTGGAACCTCATAATTTTTCCGTCATCTTCCTTGTGGAGTAAATGAGTCCATAGTACCAAGTGTAGAGGCAATTCGATTATGCAGCTTGAAATCAAGGGCTCTATGGCATGGAGTTGGCGTTGTATTCTTCAACTTAGACCGGCTTTAGCTTCAATCATATCTAGACCAAGATATTGTTGCCAAGAGGTATACGATGAAACCAGAAATGTGAGACCAGCTGTGGAATGGTCCCAATTGATATGGAAAGGCGGTATTAGCAAGCATAACTTCATCGGCTGGCTAGTTTGTAGAGATAGACTACAAACAGCGGAAATCATATCATGTTGGAAGCCTGAAGTAGATATTCATTGCAATTTTTGTATCTCTGGTCTGGAAAGCAAAGACCATCTATTCTTCCATTGCACTTGGACCGGAAGCATTTGGCGCACTATTCTTGCACAATACGGAATTCGACGCCCTGTAGAAGAATGGAACGATGAACTTAAATGGATGATCAATGCTACAAAAGGTAAAGACTTGGCGGCGAGACTTCTGAAGGTATCTTTCCTAGCAATCATATACTGCATTTGGATGGAGCGTAATCGTAAACGTTTCCAACAAAAATATTTAAGATTTCTAGTGCACTTTTGATGTTATGTTGGTGTGGAGGGAATTCTTCTAGGTGGTAATTTTTTTTTAAAGTATCGCACTTCAAATGCCTTAAGATTTCTATACAGATTGGCTCGGAAAAGAAGAGGGGAATGATTTTACCAAATAGGTTAATTTTTAAGTTGAATACATTGCGGTTGAGTTATAAATAAGGGAATTTGCTTGAAAAGTGAAGATGTACGTGGGACTTCAAAACAAGATTTTAAGGGTTATGTTGTCATTTATCTTAATCTTTCTGGGAAATTACACGAGTCTACCTTCCAAGTTCTTTGTTTTTTTAAATATTGTAAGAGTAGGAAGAAGAAAGCCATTAAACATCTTTTTTTTTTGTTTTGAAGTTTCTTTTCCAAGCAACCTTTTACTTTTTTTCTTTTTTCCATACAGACCGATAAAGAAGAAAGTCATTGACTGTAGTTGAACCTCAATCATCCGGACTAATTCGTACGAAAGAGTCAATCTTGAAATTTATCATGCTCAATGCATTCTCACTTGAGATTTCACTAGATATCTTCATCTTCGATGGCCTTCATGTCATGGTACATGGGGACTTTGTTGGACATACTAGTAATATATCTTGTTCGGCATGGGATGGGATTTGTCCATGCAAAATGTACAAGAGTTTTGAAATGAAATCTTGCTAATTGCCCCACTGATGACTTTAATTGGTTGCCATGCTCTTTGTTTTAGAAAATGATGTCTTATTTAATGCGCGTGACATGGGGCAAGTAGAGTGCATCATGGGAAGTAATTGAAACGATAGTTCGAACACTTGGAAAAAAAAATTAAAAATCTCTCTCTCTCTCTCTCTCTCTCTCCCTAAGTTGCGTAACAGCAACATTGACTGGCCTTGACCCAAGTTGCATAACAGCAACATTGACGTTGATCCGAGGCTGCTAGCCTCCTTCAAGCCATGAATGACCACGGCGGACCCTAATTTCAAATGGAGGTCGTGGGCTAAGGTCGTCCATGGCAACTAACAATCGTCAATCAAGGTTGCGAGCTGCAATAAAATCATGGATGACCTAAATTGAGGTAGTCCATCGTGACACGTGACCTCAGATTGAGTTCAAGAGACACTATTATGACCAGGAAAGAGAGGGAGAGACAGCAGTTGTTTACAGAGGGATGAGATAGAGCCAAGCATGAACATAGGGGTAGGGGGTCGATGGTCTTAGTGAGAAGGGGGGTCAACGGTGGCAGACGACGGTGGGTGGTGGAAAGGCGAGGGGTTTATGCATGATGAAAGCTGGCTCTTGGAGGCTTGGAATTTCTAAAGAGGGGCAATTTGATCTTTGTTGTGATTATATTTTGTCTTAGGATGGAAAGCAATACTTTGAGAAATAGGGAAATAGAGTTAAAGGTGGTAAGGTCTTGAGTCTTTTCCTTAAACACAAATATGCATAAGTGATGGTGGTTATCCACTGCCAATATCACACATGGCATACTGTGAGTATCCTGCCCATGTAAGCTTGTTTTCGGGTAATTTTATAGCTAGTTGTAATACAATACGCCTACCTTGTCATGAAAAATGAGAAAATTACTTGGTGTCTTCATGAAAAGAATCAAGAATCAGGATTTTCCACTAAGATTTGATAATTGACATTATGAAATTCCGGATATTTTAGTAAAATAAATTGAGGGAAATTTTTTTTTTCACTCCTTTGATATTTTTTGGTAAATTGATAAATATACTATCTCCTGTTCCAGTTTTTCTTACTGCAAATCTCTGAGCTTTGTCCGTAATATGTGTTAATACAAGTAATGCTCCATATAAATGAAAGTATTGAGAAGTATAGGGTATTCAATATATCGCAAAAAACAAAGATTTTGTATAACAATTTGTACTAACTGTCTATATAAACGGTTTTGTGGAAAGCACATTCCCACCATATCTTGGGCCTCTCAAAACCGCTTTTAATCAAAGGTTAATTGGGCTTTCCTTAAGCCCTATCTCAATCAATAAACGTGAAATGGATGTGCTATGACGTGCGACTCCGATGTGCATGTATATTAGAATAGTCAAAACTTTGGATTCATATTCACAAAACATGAGCCAACTCATTTGAATTCAACCTTAAAAATTTGCCTAAAAACTTTCATTCCCACCCAAGGCTTCCGTTAAGATAAATTGTTACTTATGTTACAATATAACGGTCAATTAAATAATAGTTATATTATAAACTAGTCCTACGAAGATCTCATATTTTAATTTGAATATAAATATCTCCGGTTTTTTTTTTATAATCTAGGGCATGGCATGGCATGGAGATTCGACTTCTTGGGCTATTGAATACCTTGCAAGCCCCATATATTGCTTAAATTCAGGCTTTTGACCTATGCATGTAGCCCTAAATCAGAGCAATTTACACCCAATTTACGGATTTTCAATGGATAGCCTTCGGTTCTTGAACTGCAGGTTCCCCAATTCCCCAACAAACTGCACCAACCTTGGGGGTTAATTTCTCTTATGTTAAAGCTAATTCATGAAGCATTCTCTCTCTGGCCATTTAAAACCATTCTGTTCTTTCTCATTTCACGTGCATCGCGTGTTGATGCTTTTTTGTTATTGTGCGTGAGAAAGAGTTGTATGAATCCATGTGATTAAATTTGGTATGTGTGGGCATTGGCACAAACAGGAGCATGTGCGAGGGCAGAAGTATATATGGTCATGCGAAACAGGTTAATGAACTTCTATGATGTGTTTGACCAAAAAAAAAAAAGAAAACTTCTATGATGTGCATAAACAAGAGTGTGAGTGTATGTGCTTTAAAATCCCCTCTTTGAAGGGATGCGTCAGTTGCTCGAGTATTTCATTTGTAATCTCATCATTTACCTACACCATCATCGGGGAGGAATTTGGGGCCTGCTAAAGCCAAAGAAAAACTATTGGTCAAAAGGACCAAGAAGATGTCAATGATCAATCGAAAATGATATCTTCTTCTTGGCACTGGCAAATCAAGTAACTCTTCAATAATGTTTTTTACTTGGAGAACATAGCCACTAAATCCTTTTCTTTTATCGGTTGCCCTTTTTATGATTTCTAGTTAGTTGTTAGAACTCAATTCGCTCGATAGGATGAGGCTAGATAGGTTGCACACCAAATATATGTCTGAAGCAGTTCTCTCAGCCACAAAAATTACAATTTAGGGTGGTTTACTTCGCGAAAAATTAACTATTATGAAGGATTTATTTTTTCAAAAATGATTTGCTTGTTTTGTTGGGGAAATAAATTTATCAAAAAACATTCGCATCATTAACCAATAGTTTAGGCATGACGTATTGTAAATAATGAAAGCATTTTCATTCAATTAATTTTTCTAAGCGACGCAAACAATATTTCAAGGAAAACGATTTTCCAATAATTGATTTTTCGTCGTATAAATGCACCATAGTTCCTTTCTTGTCAAAGTTGCGCCGCTTTACATGTCTCAATGTGCAAACTTATACTTTAAATCACCAGAGTCATGCTGAAGCCTAGAGACCACTTACACATAATACAATCACATGACCAGTATGCTTGTAGAATTATTAGGCGTTAATAACATAATGTTACCTAAACTTTGATCCAATGCGCAATATAGTTCATAAACTTTTGGTCCAATGTGCAATACCGATTCTAGACTTTTAATTTGTTCAATATGATCCCTAAACTACTGATAAATGTTCAATGTAGTCCATAGATAATATGAAATATTTAAAAGTTCAAGAATCATATTATATATTGGACTAAAGTTTTGGTAATATTTATGTAACTTTCCCAATTACAAGAACCCATGGCAGCAGCTCCATAAACCCTAAACCCTAATTTCATCTTCTACCCCTAATCTTCACGGACTTATCGAATCATCTCACCCTTCTCATCTTTCTCTTTCTCTTTCTGGATGCTGGTTCCTTTCTCACCCTGCGCCTATTCCCTTTGTTGCCTCTCTCGTAGAGCTTGCTCCAAATGGCAGAGGATGGGAATACCCATGCTCGCCTTTCTTCGCTCTGCAAGTGATCAGGTAAGTTTTGTGGAGTAGTTTCTGGGGATATATTAAAGGAATGCCCTCTCACTCTCTTTGGGAGACTGTTCTCAAACCCATCCGTGAATTCCCGAGCCTTTGTGAATACGATGAAAAGAGCCTGGGGGAATTGAACATGTAGTTTGTGCCGACCTGGGTTCTGGCCTTTTTGCATTTACGTTCAATTGTGAAGGAGACAGAAACAGAGTTGTAGAATCTGGTCCATGGTGTTTCGCGAATCACCTCGTGTTGCTTAAGCCATGGGAACCCGATACACCTCCTCATCGTTATGAATTTGCGACTTGTGCTTTTTGGGTTCAAATTCGTGGATTACCCCTTGAATGGTACTGTGTGGATGTTGTGAACAAACTTGCTCAGGGGATTGGGAAGGGTTTAGATGCGAAGGTGGAAAGGGAAGGATTCTTATCACCAGGAGTGAGAGTAGAGATGAACCTGGATGCTCCTTTAAAATCTGGTACCCTCGCTAGTTGTGGAGGTACGAAGCTTTGGCTTGATTTTAAATAGGAGAGGCTGCCGCATTTTTGCCGTTCATGTGGTAAGCTGGGTCATTATACCAAGTATTGCTCAGAGATCCCTTATGAAGAAGGCAATTTTATTCCGGAAAATGACATTTATTTTGGGAAATGGCTACGGGCAGAGGTTGATGAGTCTAGCCCTTTTTGGAAGGCCTTTTATGAAGCAAAGGTCAAAAAAGATACATAGTTCCAGATTACCCTGTCAACAACACTCAAATTGTGGCTTTTGTGGAAGGAACTTCTGGCCCTGATAACCTGCAGTTAACCATTATGGAGAACACAGCAGAAGTCTCTGAATTTAGAGGAGAGAACCTTTTGAAGTCGGACCCGAGCTAGACTATCGTGGGGTGAAATTTCCATCCCTGCAAAATCTCGTTGCGTTTTCCATTGTTTTCGTCCAGTTCAGAAAAGAAGATTAGGAACTCTGTTGCAGATGCCTAGACACAAAGCCATTGAAACGAAATTACTGTGTACAAAACTAAGATAATCCTATGTTCAAATTCTATGAACAGCTCTCCACCTTATTTTCTTGTCAAGGAAGTGACAACTTTATCTTGTTTCAATCTTGTTCTCAGCCAAAATCTTCGCTATTCCAAAGTCTCGGACTTGTGCAACCAGGTCCTCATTTAGAAGAACATTGCTAGGCTTCAGGTCGAAGTGCACAATGGGTTCTGGTTGGCTGTGGTGGAGATATTTGAGTGCCGTTGCAACGTTGACCATTATCTTCACTTACTGATGGCGACCCAAGTTGTTGTTGTCGGAGTACAGCCACTTCCTCAATCCCCAGTTGGGCACGCATTGCAGCAACAGAGCTGTCAAATCAGTGTTCGTGCAGCTGCTGATCACCTTGATGAGATTCTAAGCAGAAAACCTCACATTCTGTGCAAAACTTTTCAGAGCACCTTATGATATGGAAATTCAGTAATTCGACTGCAACGTCTGTCCCGTTGGCCAGAGTTCGTTTGTATACAGAGCTAAAGCTTCGTGCTTCGAGCAAATTGCTTTTGCTGAAGTTGTTAGTAGCCAGGCAAAGCTCCTGATATGACATCATCGGGTGGTCAATTGCAGAAGAGCTTTTTTACCTGTGTTGTGTCGCTTTCTGAGCAAGCAAATGACAGACTAAAATTTTTAGCTGATACAATTGGCTCCATAATGTTTAGCAACCGGAGCTGCTTGTCCTTTGATGATTTCTTTCCATTTACTTTGTGCGGTGGGGCTTGAAAAATTGCATTTTTACAAAGTGCTTATTCCCTATGAATGAGAGAATCGAAAAATTTCCAAAGGGTCTGCTATTAGGAATCTCTCTTGATAGCTTATTAAAGGACAAGTTCAATTCTTGCACTTATGTAAGTCTTCCAGGGACTTGGTTATTGTGCCAAATAACTCGTTGTGGGAGAGATCGAGGAAATCCAATCCTTTGAGGTCACCGATCAATTGCTGTATCAATCCTTGAAATGAATTCCTTGACAAGTTGCAAGAAGCAAGGCTCTTCAACTCCTGGATGGAACTCGGTATCGCGCCATTAAGTCGATCCAAGAAAGATCAATGCTCTTTATAGCTGTCATTTCCCCATCTCAAGCTATTCTCCTCCATTGAAAGAATTGTGACAGATTGAGGAATATGAGCTCTTGGAGGCTCCACAGACTGACCGGTTGTTTCCAATGCAATTCAAGATAGATACTGATATCATATTTTGCTGGAGCAGCAACTCTCCTAAACTTGTCAAGTTGCATATCTCATCGGGATCGGTCCCTTGAGATGGTTGTTATCAAGGGACAGCCTCTGCAGGCTTTTTTAGTCATTCAATAGATGATGGGATGTTACCGTCTAGATCGTTATCGTTCAATAGAAGTTTTTGATAGATTCTGGTATGGAGCCATGAAGCCGGTTTTCTTGCAGAACCAAGGTCTGCAGGGATTGGCAATTAGACAAAGCAGGGATTGTCTATATCTCAAGGAATGCTTCCCTGAAAACGATTAGATGACAATGACAAAACGACAAGCTCTTTGCATTGGGTTAGCGTCACTGGTAACAGGATGCTGAATTGGTTTTCAGACAGTAAAAGTCTCTGAATGTTTGGCCAGCAGTAGCGAAGATCGGAGGGAATATTCCCCGAGAGATCATTAGACGTCAACCTGACACTCGTGAGCGATCTATTGAAAAGTGTCAGAGGAATCAAACCTGTGAGTTTGGCCATGAGCAAACCAATGCCCTGCACCGTGGATATGTTGCCCATGAAGCTTGGAATTTGACCCCATAAGTTGTTGAAGCCAAAAAACAATTGTTGCAACTTTGGAAGGGGCCATTGTTTGCTAGAAAGATTTCTTCCAAATTCGGAAGGCTTAGATAGCCACCTAAGGGAAGGCTTCCGGAGAGCGAATTGTCCATTGAAGGAAGCAGTAAGAGTGAAATAATATTGAAAGCCTCGAGGCACTTTGCCTGTTAGCAAATGGTCCTGCAGGCTCATTTCATTCAGATTGACAAAAGTGCCAATCTCACTTGGAGCGTCACCTCCGATGCAGTTATATTCTACGTACAGTTTGTGCAAGCTCGACATATTACTGATGGTTTGAGGAATCATGCTGGTCAAGTTGTTAGCATGGAGAAGGAGCTCCTGCAACTTTTCGCAAGCTGTCTATATCTCAAGGAATGCTTCCCTGAAAATAACTGAATGACAACGACAACACGACAAGCTCTTTGCATTGGGTTAGCGTCTCTGATAAAAGGCTGCTGAATTGGTTTTCAGACAGTAAAAGCCTCTGAATCTTAGGCCAGTGGTAGCAAAGATCGATGGGAAGACTCCCTGAGAGATCATTATACGTCAACCTGACATTTGTGAGCGATCTATCAAAAAGTGTCGAGAGGAATCAAACGTGTGAGATTGGCCATGATCAAACCAATGTCCTGCACTGTGGATATGGCCCAGGAAGCTCAGAATTTGACCCCATAAGTCATTGAAGCCAACAAACAGATGTTGCAACTTTGGGAAGGCGCCGAATTCTCTCGATATGCCACCATTAGATTGTTCACTACAAGTGACATCAGTTCGAGATATTGGCACAGCACTAAGTTAGGAGGAATACTTCCTTCGAACTGGTTTGACTGGAGTACGAGTTCTTTCAGGCGGCATAAATGACCGTTTTTATTTGGAACCGTGCCATATAAACTGTTGTTGCAAGATCAGAGAACCAGGAAAGAGAGATTGCCGAGGTAAGGAGAGAGTCTTCCCTGGAGACCCGAGGAGGAGAGGTCTAATGCCGTGACATTCTGCCAGCAGTCGCTAAAGTCCATTCACAGAAGTTTGCACGGGCGGTCCACTTGCCGCCTTTGGTCATGTTTGTTGAGTCGACTTTGGTCACCTATTTGAAGTGAGGAGAGCCTCTTGATCAATGAAGTTGCTGGAACAAATGACGGGCTGAAACATCATTAAGGAATCGAGCAGAAATTCAAGAAATGCTAAAAAGATGAACTTCTCCATAATGAAGAGACTCTTTTGATTGAACTTGGAGAACCTTTAAACCATGTCTGATTCTGTATATGGCCCGTTCTGTACTTTTGTGATAACTAGGAAGAGTCCGCATGTTGATTCGACTATAAGAATTGCTTCACAAGTTTTTTAACTATTAAAAGATATTTCTATGATCTTAAATCTATCTTAGAAATTTATATACAATGTATGATGTGCTGCTCTCATTTGATAAAGTTTTCGATGGGATAAACACAGTTAAACATTGATCTTTTACTTTTACTTTAATTTGTAATTTTTTAGATTTGACTTTTATTTAATGTTATTCACCTTAATGATTTTGAGTTACACATATTGATATTTGAAATCTATTAGTAAACTTTTGAAAGAATGTAGTTTTTCATTTCGGGGACAATGTCGGGAGTACTTTCAATAAGTCTATCCAAGCTTGTCTAAGCATCTCTGAGCTTTGTTTGTAATATGTGTTATTACAAGCAATACTCCGTATGAACGAAAATATTGGAATATATAAGATATTCACTTATATCATAAAAAAAAACGCCTTTATATCATCATTAGAGATAAATTGTAATGGTATTTTCAATATTGTAATTTGAAAAATATTATATTAGTTAAAATAAACTTTAATATTAGTTATATTAGGGCTATATGGACACGAACCGTAGACCTTCTCGGTAAAACAGATCAAATTGATTATTATCAAAATGATTCGAACTGGTTCAAAGACCCAACATGCCTTTTTTTTATGCATTGGGCTCTTTCATTAACTGTTCAGTATGTCAATTAGCCTGCCATATTTTTTCCTGCCAATAAGGAGATGGCTCCATGTGCTTTGATTCGTTATTTTGGTTTGGATTTAGGTGCACTACCAAAGTGTTTCAAAGAAGGGATATCTTGATGCAAGTCTGGTTCTTGCCAAGATTAACCTAAGTTAAATGGAGGCTCTATTGGCCTTGCTTAAAGAACCAAATATGAAACTTCATACACCTTAAAGTTCATAGGGAGAAAACAGAAATTTTGGTGGTCCTTATACTCATTATGCCTAGCATTGAATATACTAGGTATTGACCTTATCAATATCTCAAATCAAGGATGGATTCTTTTTAGTGCTTAACTGAAATGGACACCCGAATTGAATTGAGATCCTCTTATCAGGCTACTCTTGTTTTGTTGCCTAAACCTTACGAAGTAAGATATGGATTTCTCAATAGGATAATATTTACAAACTACTTACACAAAGATCCCATTTAATTTGAATGAAAATTTTCTTTGTTTTTCTTCTATAATGCTAGGTCACGGTAGTGGAGACTCAGCTTCCTAATTCATGGAATACTCTGTAAGTCTCTATCGGCCTTGCTTAAAGAACCAAATATGAAACTTCATACACCTTAAAGTTCATAGGAAGAAAAAAGAATTTTTGGAGGTCCTTAAACTCATTATACCTAGCATTGAATATACTGGATATTTAGCTTATCAATATCTCAAATCAAGGGTTCTATTCAGTGCTTAACTAAAATGGACACTCGAATTGAACTGAGAACCTATTGTCGGGCTACTCTTTTTTTAATTGTTGCCTAAATCTTACAATGTAAGACATGGATTTCTCAATAAGATAATATCAATGACCTCTGATCCCAAATCTACTAAACGATTCCAAACATATCGAAATTGGATTAGAGATAAAACCATTTTAGATTTCCCGTCAAGATCGTAAGGTTTTATTCCTACGGGTTAATTCGCACAAGTAGCCCATAAAATAATTAAATTTGTTCCAAAATTAGTAAAGCCTAGCCTAGAATATTTAACCCCAAGCTCCAAAAAGCAATTAAGCGACAAATTAATTGGTAGTATTAATAATGATTTTGTGTTTGATAAAGAATTTGACGAGGAAGGTCGATGGGGCCAGTTACAATCTCAATCAAGATGTTAAGATGACAGCTGATTATTCTATTCTAAAGTTTCTATATTAGTAATTTTTTTGTGCCTTTGATGTCCTACTAGTGAATTTTCTTCGTTTGCTTTTGTGTTCCGTTTTTAACTATTTGATATGAAAAAATGACATTATTGAACTATAATGTAATTTAAAATGGTGGTAGTGAAGTTTTCCATAGTAGACCTATTTTTTATACCACTAAGGTCTTGTTCGATTTATTTATGACTTATAATAAGATGGGTGATATTTTTTAGCATTTTTTTATAGTTGGAAATTTCATGATTTAATCTTACTGATTAGGTAGTGATTTTACTTAAAATAGGGACTATAGAAAATATGTACGGCAATCTAGAAGCCAATAATATCAAGTCTCTGCCGTTGCAATGAAGAATTAATTCTAAACATTCATTTTAACATTCTTTTATTGCTTGGTAATCAATTTGTGCCGTGCTTTTCTTAATCTTAATATGTAAACACCCATGACTTTAGATTGAGGTCCATTTGAGGCGATGAATTAAATGATTGTCTTCTTTAAATGTCCAATAATAATTCGGCACACTTTTTAGTAAAATTTTTCACAAGATTATTTTTGTAAAAGTAGCAATGCTTGGGTGAAAACTATCTAGTGATTTTTTGGAAAGTACAATATTAAGTGCTCTCTCTATTAAATCGCTTGATATGTGGCGGATATTGAAACTCAAAGTTATCATGAGTTAAGTACTATGAGCCGTTTAAACGTTATAGGGAAATGTTTTTTTTGCAGCTCATCAAGTAGGACGGGGGCATCTTAGGAGGCACCAAAACAGCCAAATACAAATAGCTTCAACGTAGTGGAGTCGTTAATTGTAACATGATGTGTTGTAATGATTATACGTGGGGATGGATAATGAAGTTTTGGGTTATATATATAATTTAATCAAAGAATACGAAATCGAAAGAACGGCATTGACCTCGAAATGGGTACTTGCCCTTACTAATGCATAATTGAACCGTTGAATATATATATATATATATATATATATATATATATATATATATATATATTTGACTTTCACAGGCCTATTGACCTTTTAACTAATTAGTTGATTTCCCCGTAACATCTATAATTTTAGGTTTCTAATTGACCTGAGAAATGATTGGTACACCACTCCTAGAATAATTTAGGCAGTTGGATTAATATAGCTCACCTCAACCTAGCTATGAAAGGGAAGACCTCGGGTCATAAACTATGGGATGGATTTTTTTAGAAACTGAATTTTGCTTATCATTTTCATTTTTCACTCGAAACAAAAAATCTAGATTTGCACAAGGACGACTCACTACACGACCGACCATCATTTGATTCTTAGTGAAATAAGATTTACACAAGCCGAACCGTTCATAACTAGAAGATTGAAGTGACCTCGAGCAACCATCACTTAAGTAGATTTTTTAGGAAGAAAATGTGAAGTTCAATTTGAATTGATGTTTAGATATCCCGTCTTTTTGTATTACTACTCAAATGAAAATTTTCTTGTAAAATTCATTTGAAGTGAAGGACTTCAAAATATTCTACTTGTACTTCAAGGATAAAAAACAATGATAATAAGTTATTATTCGTATTCATATTGCATATCGTTACTAAAAATGCCCTTGATCTACATAGTTTAGTCAAAAAATGGGTTTTATCTCATTTTTTGACATCCCATTTAGCCCTCAGTTAGGGGTGAGCATGATGGATTGCTCGAACAGGGACCGGACCGGACCGGACCAGACCTGACCGGCCAGTTTGGTCCGGTTCTCGAGAGTATCGGTCTGGTTCCAGGTTCCTAAAAGTGGAACCGGTTTCTGGGTGTTTCGGTTCCTGGCTCATAGGGTGGGAACCGGACCAGACCGATAAATATATATTTACTTTTTAAATTTTTTGAAGGAAAAAGGAAAGCCTAATCTATTCCCTTTTGCCTTTACCAATTTTTTTAAGGATTGGTTCCATTGGTTCCATTGGAAAATGATATTGGTTCCATTGGAACATGATTGGTTCTATTTGAAAATAGTAAAATAAATACATTTATTTATTTAAAATAGAAAACCTAATTTAAAAGTACGTGATCGGTTCCATTGAAACCGGACCGGACTAGCCGGTCCTGTCCTCGGTCCTAGAAAATGGGAACCGGTCCGGTTCCTGGTTCTTGGGTGGGACCGAACCGGATCGAAAACCGCTCACCCCTATCCTCAGTTACATATTACTTTAACATTTTAATATAATCTAACTTTACAGAGGAAAAAAGTAAAACGGGCCAAAGACAGAGATAATAGACAAAAGAAAATGCCCTATTATATTTCATCGTTTCAATAGTGCAACAACTAGTTTCATCCTTCTCTCAATTTCTTCTTTTAAAATTTTGAAGAAATGTTTTTTTAATCATTGAAAGAATAAGAAGACATCATTTGATGTTTGCTTTTTAGAAAAGAATTATAACGATAAAAAAATGACTTTCAATATTTTTTTCTCCACCCGATTAAAATTATAATTTTGTTAATATCCAGTATGATGTTGCATAAGAAATGAAGATGACAGTCAAGGTGTGTAATGCGGGCATGAAAACTCTTTTTTTTTAAGGCCAAGCTACTGTCTGCTCCATTTAGTTTGATTTCGCTTTACAATCTTAATATGGAAAAATTAAATTAAACTTTTGTTGGATTCAAATAAATTACAAGTATTTTTTGTAAAAGAAAGGAAATATTTAAAACAGAAAGGGGGTCGAAAATGGCCTAAACACGTGCGAATCCCTGTCTTGGCATGTGGGCCGGAAAGGCCTGGCCCTGCCCAGCTTGACACACAAGGCTCATGGGCTGTGCCTGGCGTGACCAAGGCCTAAGAAAAACTGTTGGTCAAACGGACGAAGAAGCCGCCAATGATCAATCGAAAACGATATCTTCTTCACGTTTTATCTTGGTTTCCGAAGTCAGACACGAGTTAAGGCTCTTGTTGAGTGAATTTTCATGGCTAGAAAGTCTTGTGGCGTTTCCAATTGTGTTCCTCCGACTCAGAAAGCTCAAAGTTAAAACCAAAGCAGAAGAGAAGAATTTCTGTATATATTCGATGATTTATAAAAGAGTACATGGAGAGCATATTCATAGGCTTATTGGATAATTAATTAAGATAACAAGATAAACATAATATCAAATCTAAATTTATCAAGGATATGCAATATTGAATGAGATATATGCATAATCCCAAAAGACATGTAGAATCAAATAGATACCCTAATATCGCTAACACTCAAAAAAAGATCGGGAATTTTATTGCAAATGGCTATACACAATGTCATTGAAACGAAATGACCATGTACAAACTAAGATGATACTATGCCCAAATTCTACGTACTGCTCTCCACCTTATTTTTTTTGTCAAGGAAGTGACAACTTGATCTTGTTGAGCTTAACCATGACAATTCTCATGTCCATTCTTTCCTCAGGCAAGTCCTTTGAACATTCTAGTCCTAACTCGAGGATCGATAAAGCTATGCTCTTGAGTTCCGAGAGCGTCAAATCTTCTTGCTTCGTGCTAAGGATTCTGCTATCCACGATGTCAAGCACTCTGTCCGGAATCGCCGCATCTACCCATCGCCTCAAGCTCATATCTGCATTGAACATTTCACAGGTTGGCTTCTTCCCAGTAATCACTTCCAACAACAATATGCCGAAGCTGTAGATATCTCCTTTTGTCGAGACTTTTCCTTCCGAACCGTACTCTGCAAGCGTAGTAGATTGGGAAATAAGAACATTAGCATTGATCTTTTTCTTTTTGGGACATAAGCAATAAGATCGAGAGACATATGAGTGTTAGTATATCTCGATTATATTATATCATTATATTGGCAATTGAAGGTTTGAATTAGCTAAAATTCAACAAGTGTACCTGGAGCAATGTAACCAATTGTGCCGAGAGTTTGGGTCTGTGTTTCAATCTTGTTCTCCGCCAAAATCTTCGCGATTCCGAAGTCACAGACTTGTGCGACCAAGTCCACGTTTAGAAGAACACTGCTAGGCTTTAGATCACAGTGCACAACGGGTTCCGGTTGGCCATGGTGGAGATATTCGATCGCCGTTGCGACGTCGACCATTATCTTCACTCTCTGATAGAGACCCAAGTTAAAGTTGTTGGAGTAAATCCACTTCTCCAAGCTCCCGTGGGGCACGTATTGCAGGACCAAAGCTCTTAGATTGGCATTTGTGCAGGTGCTGATCACCTTAACGAGATTTCGATGTCTAATCATGCGGAAAACCTCGCATTCTACATCAAAACTTTTCAAGGCACCTTTGATATGGAGATTCAATACTTTGATCGCGACGTTTGTCCCATTGGCCAGAGTCCCTTTATATACAGAGCTAAAGCTTCCTGCTCCGAGCAAATTGCTTTCGCTGAAGTTGTTAGTAGCCGAGCAAAGCTCTTGATATGATATCATCGGGTGGTCAATTCTAGGCGGGTTGTCCACCGAAACTAGAGCTTTGTCGCCAGAGTTCCCACGCTTTCTAAGCAAGCAAATGACAAAGACTAAAAGTACAACTGATACAATTGGCAACATAATGAATAGTAACCGGAGCCGCTTGTCCCTTGATTTATTTCCATTTAGTTTGCAAGGTGGGACTTGAAAAGTCGCATTTCCACATAGTGCTTCATTCCCAATGAACGAGAAAGCCGAAAAATTTCTAAAGGGCCCGCCATTAGGAATCTCTCCTGATAGCGCATTAAAGGACAAGTTCAGACTTTGCAAATATGGAAGTCCTTCCATGGACTCGGGTATCGAGCCTGATAACTCATTGTAGGAGAGATCGAGGAAATCCAACCCTTTGAGGTCGCCGATCGATTGCGGTATCAATCCTTGAAACGAGTTCCTTGACAAGTTGAGAGAAGCAAGGCTCTCCAACTCCTGGATGGAACTCGGTATGGCGCCGGTAAGTCGGTTCCAAGAGAGATCAATGCTCACCATAGCTCTCATTTTCCCCATGTCAAACGGTAGTCCTCCATTAAAGGAATTGAGCGATAGATTGAGGAAGATGAGTTCTTGAAGGCTCCACATAGTAACTGGTAGAATCGACGTCATGTTATTCGAACTTACAAGAAACTTTTGAAGGCTGCTCAGGTTTCCAATGCAATTCGGGATTGATCCCGATATCCTATTTTGTCGGAGCAGCAACTCTCCTAAATTTGTCAAGTTGCATATCTCATTTGGCATTGGTCCTTCAAGATGGTTGTTATCAAGATGCAGCCTTTGCAGGCTTTCTAGTCCTCCGATTGATGATGGGATGTTGCCGTCTAGATCGTTTTCGCTCAACTCTAGGAAAGTCAAGCTCTTCAAGAAACCCATTTCCTTGGGAATGTGACCTCTTATTTGACAATTGGGAGCGTATAGAATTTGTAGGGAACTAGAGAAGTTTTTGATAGATTCTGGTATGGAGCCGCGAAGCGGGTTACTTTCCAGAATCAAGGTTTGCAGTGATTTGCAATTAAATAAAGCAGAGAGGAAACCAAGCTCAGAACCATAAGTCTCACCTGTTAGCTGATTTGATTGAACGGCGAAGTGTCTGAGGTTCTTCAAATGGCCCAAACTCTTAGGTATCGGTCCGCTGAGTTGATTGTTTCCGGCATCGAAATGGACTAGGTTCGAAAAATTCGAGAAATACTGCAGGATGTTGCCACCAAAGCCATTGTTTCCTAGAAAGAGTAGTTCCAAATTCGGAAGGCTCATTTCACTACCCGATAGGAGGCTTCCGGAGAGGGAATTGTCCATCAAAGAAAGCACTCGGAGCAAAGAAATGTTAAAAACCTCTCGAGGCACTTCGCCCGTTAGCAAATTATGCCCAAGGATCATTGTATTCAGATTGACCAACGTGCCAATCTCACTTGGAATGTCACCTCCGATATAGTTAGCTCCTACGTCAATAATTTGCAAGCTTGACGTGTTACCGATGGTTCGAGGAATCATGCCAGTCAAGTTGTTCATACCGAGAAAGAGATGCTGCAACTTTTGCAAGCTGTCTATGTCTCGAGGAATACTTCCCTGAAAGTGATTTATTGACAATGACAACAGGAGAAGCTCTTTGCATTGGGTTAGTGTCTCCGGTAGCAGGCTACTGAATTGGTTAAGAGACAGTGAAAGCTTCCAAATGTTAGGCCAACGGTAGCAAAGATCGGAGGGAAGACTTCCAGAGAGATAATTATTCGCCAAAGAGACGCTCGTGAGGGATATGTTGAAAAGTGTCAAAGGAATGGAACCTGTGAGATTGGCCTTGACCAAACTAATGACCTGCAATGTGGATATGTTGCCCAGGACGCTTGGAATTTGCCCCCGTAAGTCGTTCAAGTTAAGATTCAGTTGTTGCAACTTAGGGAAGGCGCCGAATTCTCTTGGTATGCCACCTGTTAGCCTGTTCATCGCGAGTGACATGACTTCCAGGTTCTGGCACTGGGCTAAGTTAGGAGGAATGTTTCCTTCGAACTGGTTCACTTCGAGTACGAGTTTCTTCAGGCGGCGTAAACGACCGACTTCTATCGGAATCGTGCCGTAGAAACTGTTGTTGCGAAGATCAAGAGAAGCCAGGAAAGAAAGATTGCCGAGGTAGGGAGAGTCTTCCCTGGAGATCCATGTACGAGAGGTCTAAAGCCGTGACTCTCTGCCTGCGGTTGCTGCAAACGACACCGATCCATTCACAGAAATTTGCTTCCACGGTCCAATTGCCGCCTTTGATGGTGTTCTTTGGGTCGATTTCGATCGACGATTTGAAGTGGAGGAGTGCCTCTTGATCAGTGACGTTGCTGGAACAGATGACGGGCTGAAACATCAATAGGGAAGCCAACAGAACATCTACAAATGCTAAAAAGACGAACTTCTCCGTAATGAACACAGTCTCTTTAGATTCCATCAATAGACGGTTCGCTAATTCGGACCTGTTCTCTGTATTCAATTCCAAAGCCTGCCAAATGATTGTCTCAATTTAAAAAAAAGAAAATAATGTAAAGAAAGACTAACTATCAAATGATACCCCCCTCTTTCTCGTCTGATTCAGTCAATGGCCCGTTCTCTACGTTCGCACTTACTTTCAACTCTGTGAGGGTACAAATGGACCTTTTGACTAATGCTCCACGGTACGAATGATTGAAATTATTCAAAAACTCATAAATTTATTATATTTTTATCAATTCAATCTTAAACCTTTTAATTTTGTCAATTGAGTTCTAAACCTTTTTACGTTTTGCCAATTAAGTCCGTATGGCCAATTTTGTCAAGAAATCACTGATGTGGACGCTGACAATTCTACATGGCACGGTCAGCGCTGAAGTGAATAATTTTTAATAATATTTTGACGTTTTTTGAATTTTTTTAATCATTTTCATTATTTTTTTATTTTTATTTTCATTTATTTTTCTTTTCATTATTTACTTTTTTATTTTTTTTAATTATGAGGGATGGTAGGGGACCACCGGCCACCGGTCAAGGCCCAGCAACCCTTGCCGACCACTGGGTGAAGGCCTGTGAGCTCTACGATGGCAAGCAACGGCCCTCGCTCACAACTAGGCGAGGGCTCGCGGCCCTCACTGGTCTCGTTTGAGGGTTGCAAGCCCTCATTGGCCACTAGGTGAGGGCTCAAGGCCATTGAGCAAGGGCCGCAAGCCCTTGCCTAGTGGCCGGTGAGGGCCGTAACCCTCGCACACGGATTTTACATTGGGTTAATATCAACAAAAATCTCAAACTAATACATTTATGATAAATATACCCCGAACTATTTTTTTGACTATCGAAAACCCCAAATTGGTACAGTTGTGACAAATTTACCCCAAATTATTTTTTTGACTACTAAAAACCCCAAATTAGTACATCTGTGATAAATTTACCAAAAACTAATTTTTTGACCACCAAAAATCCTAAACCGATACACTTGTGATAATTTTACCCTCCATTAAATTGGATTAATACCACGAAAAATCACAAATTGTTAAACTTGTGACAAATGGAAAGGTGGAACCCTAGACTAGTATACCTGTCAACTGTCACGTATCATCCAACTCAGAAATTTGATAATAAAATTTAATGAAAACTAACAGATGGTAAATTTATCACAAGTATACCAATTTTGGATTTTTTGTGATAAAAAAATAACTTGGAGTAAATTTATCATAAGTATACCAGTTTGAGATTTTTCATAGTATTGATCATTTTATATATAATTAGATCCCTAATATATTTAATATGGTTATTGTCATCCTTTCATTAATTAATTTAAATGAAATACATCATGGACACCAATTTGATAAAGCTAATGTTTTGATGGAACAAATTACGTGGATTTTGTGCGTTTCATGTTGACTTTGAATTACAAAATTATAAAGTAAAGTATTTTGTCCCGGTTTGGAAGCTTTTCTTTAACACTTGAGAAATTCCCGTTTGCTCCAAAGGCTCTAGCTTGTTGTTTTATTGAAAAATTTCTTTAAAGTATTAATTCGAAACCTAGTGTCGATTTTGGTCCTCTCACTTTGAACTAATAATTTATGGAACTATTATTTTCATCTAATAACATTTTAACGTCTTGATTTTTCCTTCAATCAATTTCTATTGAACTTGTCTTAGTACCATAATACAATATAAAACAATAATTTGTAGTTTGACATTGGATTATGTAGCTTTTTCATATATCAATAAGGTGTGCGTGCATCTTTGTTCACGTTTGATCGGAACAGGGGCAGCGAGGTGCTAACAGCGCCATCCAAATAGATCGTCCATTCATTAGATATTGATATCCAAATGGATCGTCAAAATTTATGTATCAACCCATAAGTGATTGGATTTTGAATGTCATGGCAGTAATTTTCTGACTAGTAGAATATTCTGCTCATATGAATCTCTACATTTCGCGGTTTTATGATTCAATTAGAATTTAGGCCCTGTTCGTTTCCGGAAAAGTATTTTTCCGGAAAACATTTTCTGCGTTTTCCGGTGTTCGAGGGGGGCAATGTTTTTTGTGGAAAAACATTTTCCTTCCCCACCCCTAAATCCTTCATTATTTTGAGGAAAATGATTTCCTCTTTTCACAAAAAGGAAATCATTTTCCCCTAAAGTCAAGGCAAAATTGCCCATGGGAGGGAAAATATTTTCCGTGGGAGAGGAAGTTGATCGCCGGTCACCGCCATCGCCCGGCGGTCGCCGGCCGCCGCCGCCGGATCGGCGATCGCCGAACACCAGAAAATATTTTCCGAAACTTTTTTAAATTTTAGCCGAACACCAGAAAATTGTGTTCGAGAAAATATTTTTCAGGAAAATGACTTCCGAAAAAATATTTTCCAAAAGGAAAATATTTTCCGACAAACGAAAGGGAGCCTTAAACCAGCTTGCATGTATGAATGGAACTTGTACACATCCATTGGGAAGTCGTGGTCCTTGTCGAGTGTGCAATTCAAGTGTGAAGAAGTCAAGGTCTTCAGGGTTTTGTGAGTTGACTTTGCACCATCAGATCATGACTACACATCGAGAAGTCATGGTCTTTAGGGGGTTTCTCGTGTTTTGATTTTTGGATCAGTACGCGTTACAATGGTTCATGGAAAGTCATGGTCTTTATGGACTTTTTTTTGTGATGATCGGCCCTAAAAATTTCTAACTCATCAATAATACCAACACGCAGTCTGTAAATTGATGTGTATTCTCCATTCTATCCGTGACATTGATGTGCCTATTGAGATGTGCACATTATTGGTCGATCCAAAGTGTATTGCTAATCATGATATGGATCCATGATTCTAAAGTTGCGTTGCTTGTTAATAAATGAATAGAAATAATGCAAGAATTTGGAGACTAAGGTACGATATTTGTTTCTTAGTTTCTTTGAAGCGCCCGTCACGTTTGGTAATTGGATAAGGTTATGGGTCGTCGCCCTTGTCAACTCATCCAGCATAACTTTCAATCTACTCGAACTTGCAGCTGCTGAGTTAGATTTTGACTAAATATATATTCTTTTCATGGAATTATGAAATTTGACGTGCACTCCAGCGTAGTAAGCTTAATTCAGGAAGAAAGGATGCGTAAACTTGCTAATCGGGTTGAATATTCAGGTCCAAATGGAGGAACTTGCACGCTAAAATTAAATTTGTCTTCTGCAAATTTAAAAAAAGACTTTGGCCAATCCTAATCATAATGAGGTTGCATAATAATTCTGATTTTTCAACGAGTTTGTAATGCAATGTTAAATTTAATCCAACCATGCGTTTGTTCTTATTCACATAAAGTGTTCTAATTTAATAGGTTGTTATAGTGGATTAACCTTCCCTAAAGTATAATGCAATGCTTCGGCATGCAATGTTTACTTTTTTTAAAAATTCCATAGTTATGTGTTGGGGGAAATTGTTCCAAAAATCTTCATCTTATGTATGAACTGTAATCAAGTGTCGAACCTTCCAGTTGCTGCAATAAGGTCCTATGAAAATAGAAAAGTATAATTGAGTCTTAAACCATTATGCGGGTGTAATCAAGTCATAAAGGAGATAATTACCAAAACTGTTATAAATCTATTACAATTGTGCCAATTTAGTTCTAAAATTTTTTTTGTGGGCCAATTGAGTCCTAAATCTTTTGCATTTTACGTCAATTCAGTCCATTTGGCAAATTTTGGCCAATTTGATGGACTAAATTGGCGAGCAGCACTAACATGGACAATCTTTAATAATATTTTCATATTTTTTCGATTTTTATTTTATTTTATTTTATTTTTCCCTTTTTAGTTTTTCTTTCTATTTTTTTTCTCCCTTCATCTTTATCCTCTAGCCGGTCGCTGCAACTTAGCTATTGGCCACAGGCAAGGGCCGGCGAGTTTGGCCTCGCTAGGGGCGGGCAAGGCTCACCCTTGCCAGCAACTGGCAGGGCTGACCTAGCTGGCCCTCCCCTCTTCCTCGACAACCGGCTAGAGGATGAAGATGAAGAGAATAAAAAAAAAAGAAAGAGAAATAAAAAAGGGAAAAAGAAAAGAAAATAAGAAATTAATAAAAAAAATATGAAAAATTGTCCATGCCAGTTCCAGCTGCGTCACGTAAAACGACTAGCGTCCACATCAATGCTGGTCGGCCAAAACTGACTGAACGGATTGAATTGGCACAAATGTATAAGGTTTAGGACTCAATTGATAGAAAAAAATATTTTGTACTGAATTGACATAATTACAATAGGTTTAGGACTTTTTGGTAATTTTTCCAGTCAGACAGTCCCAAACCTATATTAAGAAGTGATATTAAAGGTTGCCACAAAGGCTTTGAGTGCTATCTAGGCAAGTTTGGGCATTCTCCATGGAAAAGACTTGATTTTACTTTTTGCAAAGGTTGATGGTTTGATTGTGCTCACCAAATAATTGGGACTCAATTACATTATGTGCAAATATTTAAGATTTCTAGTGCACTTTTGATGTTATGTTGGTGTGGAGGGAATTCTTCCAGGTGGTAATTTTTTTTTAAAGTATCGCACTTCAAATGCCTTAAGGTTTCTGTACAGATTGGCTCGGAAAAGGAGAGGGGGATTATTTTACCAAATATGTTAATTTTTAAGTTGAATACATTGCGGTTGAGTTACAAATAAGGGAACTTGCTTGAAAAGTGAAGACGTACGTGGGACTTCAAAACAAGATTTTGAGGGTTATTTTGTCATTTATCTGAATCTTTCTGGGAAATTACACGGGTCTACCTTTCAAGTTCTTTTTTTTTTTAAATATTGTAAGAGTAGGAAGAAGAAAGCCATTAAACATCTTTTCTTTCTTTTGAAGTTTCTTTTCAAAGCAACTTTTTACTTTTTTTCTTTTTTCCATACAGACTGATAAAGAAAAAAGTCAATAACCGTAGTTGAACCTCAATCATCCGGACTAATTCATACGAAAGAGTCAATCTTGAAATTTATCATGCTCAATGCATTCTCACTTGAGATTTCACGAGATATCTTGATTTATCAAAAGTCTTTAAGTGATGGTACATGGGGATTTTATTGGACATACTAGTAATATCTCTTGTTTGGCATGGGATGGGATTTGTCCATGCAAAATGTGCAAGAGTTTTGAAATGAAATCTTGCTAATGGCCCCACTGATGACTTTAATTGGCAGCGATGCTCATTGTTTTAGAAAATGACATCTTATTCAATACGCATGTCAGGGGCAAGTAATGTGTATCATGGGAAGTAATTGAAACGGTAGTTCGAACACTTGAAAAAAAAATAAAAATCTCTCTCTCTCTCTCTCTCTCTCTCTCTCTCTCTCTCTCTCTCTCTCTCTCTCTCTCTCTCTCTCTCTCTCTCTCTCTCTCTCTCTCTCTCTAAGTTGCGTAACAGCAACATTGACGTTGATCTGAGGCTGCTGGCCTCCTTCAAGCCATGAGTGACCTCGGCGGCCCCTAATTTCAAATGGAGGTTGTGGGCCAAGGTCGTCCATGGCAACTGACAATCTTCAATCAAGGTTGCGAGCTACAATAAAATTATGGATGACTTGGATTGAGGTTGTCCATTACGATAAGTGACCTCAGATCTAGGTCACGAGACACTAATGTGACCAGGAGAGAGAGAGAGAGAGAGAGAGAGAGAGAGAGAGAGAGAGAGAGAGAGAGAGAGAGAGAGAGAGAGAGAGAGGCACAATCGTTTACAGAGGGATGAGAGAGAGCCAAGTGTGAACATAGGGGCAGGTCGATGGTCTTTGTGAGGATGGGGGTCAACGTTGGCAGACGACGGTGGGTGGTGGAAAGGTGAGGGGTTTATGCATGATGGAAGCTTGGAGGCTTGGAATTTCTAAAGAGGCGCAATTTGGTCGTTGTTGTGATTAGATTTTTTCTTAGGACTGAAAGCAATATCTTGAGAAATAGGGACATAGAGTTAAAGGTGGGAAAAGTTTTGAGTCTTTTCCTTAAGCATAAGTATGCGATAGTGATGGCGGTTTTCCACTGCCAACATGACACATGGCATACTATAAGTGTCCTCCCCAACTAAGCTTGTTCTTGGGTAATTTTATAGTTAGTTGTAATACAATACGCCTACCTTGTCGTGAAAAATGAGAAAATTACTTGATATTTTCATGAAAAGAATCAACAATCAGGATTTTTCACTAAGATTTGATAATTGATATCACGAAATTCTGGATATTTTAGTAAAATACATTGAGGGAATTTTTTTTTTCGCTCCTTCGATTTTCTTTGGTAAATTGATAAATATATTATCTCCTGTTCTAGTTTTCCTTACTGCAAATTTCTGAGCTTTGTCCTTAATATGCGTCAATACAAGTAATGCTCCTTATAAATGAAAGTATTGAGAAGTATAGGGTATTCAATATATTGCACAAAACAAAGAATTCGTATGATTTCTGCTGACTGTCTATACAAATAGTTTTGTGGAAAGCACATTCCCAGCATATCTTGGGCCTTTGAAAACCACTCTTAATCAAAGGTTAATTGGGCTTTCCTTAAGCCCTATCTCAATCCATGTTTGTGCTAGGAACGTGCGAATACAATACCCTTCTATTCGAATAGTCCAAACTTTAGACTCAGATCCGCACTACATGAGCGAACTCATTTGAATTCAACCTTAAAAATTTGCCTAAAAAATTTCATTCCCGCCCAATGCTTCTGTTAAGATAAATTGTTACTTATGTTACAATATAACGGTCAATTAAAGGACCAAGAAGATGTCAATGATCAATCGAAAATGATATCTTCTTCTTGACACCGGCAAATCAAGCAACTCTTCAATAATGTTTTTACTTGGAGAACATGGCCACTAAACCATTTTCTTTTATCGGTTGTCCTTTTTATAATTTCTAGTTAATTGTTAGAACTCAATTCGCTCGATAGGATAAGGCTAGATAAGTTACACACCAAATATATGTTTGAAACATTTCTCTCGGCCAAAAAACTACAATTTAGGGTGGTTTGCTTCGCGAAAAATTAACAATTAAGAAAGATTTTTTTTTTTCGAAAATGATTTGCTTGTTTTGTTTAGGAAATAAATTTATCAACAAACATTCGCATCATTAACCAACCGTTTATGCAAGACTTATTGTAAATAATGAAAGCATTTTCGTTCAAGTTTTAGTTTGTCCTATTCTAACTCTCAACTCAGTCTCAGACTTTTGCTTTGCCTCTTTATAGAGTGTGAAAGTCGAAATCCACATTTGAAACTAATCATCCCAACCTTTAGGCCTCTTGATAAGATGGAAAATCGAACTCCCCACCTCCCCTTCCTTAAGTAGGAAGGGTGGCAAACCCTAGTGGTTATTCCCATTCAATTAATTTGTCTAAGTGACACAAACAATATTATAAATGCACCCTAGTTCTATTCTTCTCAAAGTTGCGATGCTTTATGTATCTCAATGTGACTTGCACTTTAAATCATCAAAGAGTCATGCTGAAGCCTATAGACCACTTTCACATAATACAGTCACATGACCAATATGCTTGTAGAATTAGGGTGCGAATGGCAACTTGTCGAATAGTAAAAATTCTGATCTTTTGTTTCTAGAATCAGTTTGGGAACAGAAATCTGTTTGTTTAATTTTTTGACTCTAGGCACAATTTTCCAAAAATTTGTTTCCATAATCAGTTTTGGAATAGAATTAAGAAGTAAAAAAAAGTAACTTCTTGATTCTGGGAACAAAAATGAGAATCAATTTTTTTCTTCTTTTTCTTGATTTTTAATGTAGCTTCTAATATCTGGCACGAGAGCCGCCCTCGTCGAATTTGACGAGATTAAAATATTTTAATAAAAAATATTATTAATAAAAAATATTATTAAAATAAAAAAATATTTTACCGGCCACGGCCAGTGACAAGGCCATGAACAAAAAATATATATTATTATTAAAAAAATATTTAACCGGTCATGGCTGGCGATTAGGCCATGAACAAAAAATATATATATTATTAATACAAAAAATATTTACCGGCTATGGCTGGAGACCAGGCCATGAAAAAAAAATATTATTAATAAAAAAGATTTAACCGTTCATGGCCGGCGATCAGGTCATGAACAAAAATATATATTATATTAATAAGAAATATTATTAATAAAAAAATATTTTACCGATCATGACCTGCAATCAGGCCATGAAAAAAAATATATATTATTAATAAAAAAAATTTAACCGGCCATCGCCAATGACTAGGCCATGAAAAAAAAATATTATTAATAAAAATACATTTTACTAGCTATGGTCGGCGACTAGGCCATGGCCAAAAAAAGGAAAAAAATATTATTAATGAAAGAAATATTTTACCGGCCATGGCCGGCGACCAAGCCATGGCAAAAAAAAAAGAAAAATATTTTTAATAAAAATATTATTAATAAAAAAAATATTTTACCTGCCATGGCCGGCGAGCAAGCCATGGCCAAGAAGGAGGAGAAGAAAAATAGAAAAGAAATAAAAGAAATAAATAAATATTTAAATATTTAAAAATATTATTAATAAAAAAAAATTTGTGCCGTTACTAAACGTATTTCTATTCTTTTTCTATTTCAGAAATGGAAATTTTAGGCCGTTATCAAACGCTTTCAAATGCTGAAAATCAGTTCCCGGCACAAAATAAGAAAGAATCATTTCTTAGTAAAATCAGATTCCGGGCACAGAAATTTTGCTATGCGCACTCTTATTAGGTGATATGGTCCTTAAACTTTTGGTTCAATATGCAACATCGTCATTCGACTTTTAATTTGTTCAATGCAATCTCGGAACTACTTGTGAATGTTCAATATAGTCCATACATTATATGAAAATATTTAAAAATTTAAAAATTATATTACACTTTATTGAACTAAAGTTCTGGTGATATTTGCGCGACTTTCCCAATTACAAGAACCCATGGTGGCCGCTCCATAAAACCCTAAACCCTAATTCAATCTTCTACCCCTAATCTTCACGGACTCATCGAATCATCTCGGCGTTCTCAGCTTTCTCTTTCTCTTTCTGGATGCTGATTCCTTTCTCGTCGGCCTTTGGATCTCTCCCGATTTAACATCAATCGACACACAGCCTGGGTCTGTTCCCTCAGTTGCCTATCTCGCAGAGCTTGCTCCAAATGGCAGAGGATGAGGATACCCATGCTCGCCTTCATTCGCTCTGCAAGAGATCAGGTAAGTTTTGGTCGGTAATGGATGGAGATGTTTCTACGGATATATTAAAGGAACTCCGTCTCACCCTCTTCGAGAGACTGTTCTCAAGCCCATCCGTGACTTTCCACGCCTTTGTGAATACGATGAAAAGAGCCTGGAGAATTGAAGACGTGTTTTCTACCGACCTGGGGTTCTGGCCTTCTTGCGTTTACGTTCAAATCTGAAGGAGACAGCAACAGAGTTTTAGAATCTGGTCCGTGGTCTTTTGCGAATCACCTCGTGTTGCTTAAATCGCGGGAACCCACTACACCTCCTCATCGTTATGAATTTGTGACTTGTGCCTTGTGGGTTCAAATTTGCGGATTGCCACTTGAATGTTACTGTGTGGAGGTTGTGAACAGGCTTGCTCAGGGTATTGGGAAGGTTTTAGATGCGAAAGTGGAAAGGAATGGATTTTTATCATGGCGAGCGAAAGTAGAGATGAACCTGGATGCTCCTTTAAAATATGGTACCCTTGCTAGTTGTGGAGGTACCAAGCTTTGGCTTGATTTTAAATACGAAAGACTGCCGCATTTTTGCTGTTCATGTGGTAAGGCCAAACATTGCACTGAGATCCCTTATGAAGAAGGCAATTTCATTCCACAAAATGACCTTTATTTTGGGAAATGGCTATGGGCAGAGGTTGATGAATCTAGCCCTTTCTGGAAGGCCTTTCATGAAGCAAAGGTCGAAGAAGATATATAGTTCCAAATTCCCCTGTCAACAACACTCAAATTGTGGCTTTTATGGAAGGAACTTCTGGCCCTGATAACCTGCAGTTAACCATTATGGAGAATACTTCAGAAGTCTCTGAAATTAGAGGAGAAAACCTTTTGAAGTCTGGACCCGACCTAGACTGTCGTTGGGTGAAATTTTCATTGCTGCAAAATCTCATTGCGATTTCCATTCTTTTCATCGGATTCAGAAAGCTCAAAAGAAGAGTAGGAACTTTGTTGCGGATGTCTAGACACAAAGCTATTGAAACGAAGTTGCTATGTATAAAACTAAGATAATACTATGTTCAAATTCTACAAACAGCTCGTCGACCATTATCTTCTCTCGCTGGTGGAGAACCAAGCTATAGTTGGAGTACAGCCACTTCCCCAAGCCCCCATTGGGCACGTATTGCAGTGCCTGAGCTCTCAGATCAGTGTCGGTACAGCTGCTGATCACCTTGACGAGATTCTGGTGGCAATTACGCGGAAAACCTCACATTCTGTGCAAATCTTTTCAGAGCGCCTTTGATATGGAAATTCGGTAATTTGACTGCAACGTCTGTTCCATTGCCCAGAGTCCATTTCTGTACAGAACTAAAGCTTCCTGCTTCGAGTAAATTGCTTTCACTGAAGTTGTTAGTAGCCGAGGAAAGCTCCTGATATGATATCATTGGGTGGTCAATTGCAGGAGAGCTTTTTTACCACTGTTCTGACGCCTTCCGAGCAAGCAAATGACAAAGACTAAAAGTACAGCTGATACAATTGGCACCATAATGTACAGTAACCGTAGCCGCTTGTCCCTTGATGATTTCTTTCCATTTACTTTGCGCGGTGGGGCTTGAAAAATTGCATTTTTACAAAGTGCTTCATACCCAATGAACCAGAGAATCGAAAAATTTCCAAAGGTTCCACCATTAGGAATCTCTCCTAATAGCTTATTAAAGGACAAGTTCAATTTTTGTGGATATCTGCCGGATAACTCAGAGGTTGAGGAAATCCAATCCTTTGTGGTCCCCGATCGATTGCGGTATCAATCCTTTAAACGAATTCCTTGGCAATTGAGAGAAGCAAGGCTCTTCAACTCCTGGATGGAACTCGGTATGGTGCTGTTAAGTCAATCCAAGAAAGATCAATGCTCTCTATAGCTGTCATTTTCCTCATCTCAAGTGGTAGTCCTCCATTGGAAGAATTGTGACAGATTGAGGAAGATGAGTTCTTGAAGGATCCACAGACTGACTAGTTGTTTTCAATGCAGTTTAAGATAGATACCGATATCCTATTTTTCTGGAGCAGCAACTCTTTTAAACTTGTCAAGTTGCATGTCTCATCGGGGATTAGTCCCTCAAGATGGTTGTTATCAAGGTACAGCCTTTGCAGGCCATTTTAGCCCTCCAATAGATGATGGGATGTTGCTGTCTAGATCGTTGTCTCTCAACTGTATAAAGTCAAGCTCTTTAAGAATCCCATTTGGTTGGGAATGTGACATGTTATTTGACAATTGGAAGCAACTAGAATTCATAGGGAACTTGAGAAGTTTTTGATAGATTCCACTATGGAGCCACAAAGCTGGTTTTCTTCCAGGACCAAGGTCTGCAAGGATTGGCAATTAGATAAAGCAGAGAGAAAACTGAGCTCCGAACCATAAGTCTCTCCTGTTAACTGATAGACTGAACTGCAAAGTATCTGAGGTTCTTCAAGTTGCCCAAAACTCATAGGTATCAGTCTGCTGAGTTGATCGATCCCAGCATCAATAAGAATTAGGTTCGAAAAATTCGAAAAATACTTCAGGATGTTGCCGCCAAAGCCATTGTTTGCTAGAAAGATTTCTTCCAAATTCGGAAGGCTTAGATAGCTACCTGAGAGAAGGCTTCCAGAGAGGGAATTGTCCATCAAAGGAAGCAGTTGGAGCGAACTAATATTGAAATCCTCTTGAGGCACTTGCCTGTTAGCAAATAATCTTGCAGGCTCATTTCATTCAGATTGACAGATAAGCCAATCTCACTTGGAGTGTCACCTCCGATGCGGCTATATGCTATGTACAGTTTGTGCAAGCTAGACATATTACTGATGGTTTGAGGAAGCATGCCGGTCAAGTTGTTATTACGGAGAAGGAGCTCCTGCAGCTTTAACAAGCTGTCTGTGTCTCAAGGAATGCTTCCCTGAAAATGAGTGAATGACATTGACAACACGACAAGCTCTGTGCATTGGGTTAGCGTCTCTGATAACAGGCTGCTGAATTGGTTTTCAGACAGCTAAAGCCTCTGAATGTTAGGCCAGTAGTAGCAAAGCTTGATGGGAAGACTCCCTGAGAGATCATTATACGTCAACCTGACGCTTGTGAGCGATCTATTGAAAAGTGTCAGGAATCAAACCTGTGAGATTGGCCATGATCAAACCAATGTCCTGCACTGTGGATATGGCCCAGGAAGCTCAGGATTTGACCCCATAAGTTATTGAAGCCTACAAACAGTTGTTACAATTTTGGGAAGGCGGTGATTCTCTCGATATACCACCATCAGATTGTTCGCCGCAAGTGACATCAATTCGAGATTTTGGCACAGCACTAAGTTAGGAGGAATGTTGCCTTTGAATTGGATCGAATGGAGTGCGAGTTTTTTCAGATGGCATAAATGACTGTTTTTTATTGGAACCATGCCATAGAAACTGTTGTTGCAAAGATCAACAGAAGCCTGGAAAGAGAGATTGCCGAGGTAAGGAGTCTTCCTTGGAGACCCGTGGAGGAGAGGTCTAAAGTCGGGACTCTCTGCCTGCGTTTGCTGCAGTCCATTCGCAGAAGTTTGCTTCCGCGGTCCGATTGCCGCCTTTGGTCGTGTTGTCGGGTCGACTTCGGTCACCGATTTGAAGTGGAGGGGAGCCTCTTGATCAGTGAATTTGCTCGAACAAATGATGGGCTGAAACATCAATAACTATGACGTTGCAAAAGGAATGAAGATGACCGTATAGATGTGTAATGCGGGCATGAGAGCCATTTTTTTTTTGGAAGGCCAAGCTACTGTCTGTTCCATTTAGTTTGATTTCGCTATACAATTTCAATATGGAAAAATTATAATAATCTTTTGTTGGATTAAAATAAATTATAGGTATTTTTTTGTAAAAATATAAGGAGATATTTAAAACAGAAAAGGGATCGAAATTGGCCCAAACACGCGCGGGGTCAGATCTTGGGATGCGGGCCAGTAAGGCCTGGCCTTGCCCAGCTTGACAGGCAAGGCTCATAGGCTGTACCCGGCGTGACACGAGAAGCGATCGAGCTCGGCATACCCTACCAAAGCTCAAGAAAAACTGTTGGTCGAAGGATTTAGAAGATGCCAATGATCGATCAATCGAAAACAAGATCTTCGTCACGTTTATCTTGGTTTGAAGGAAACAACGTACGTCGCTGACAAATCTACGACTCTCAAGACAATGTTTCTACTTGGAGAACATAGCAGGTGTTGTATCTTCCGCAATCAGACATGACTGTGACTCAGAAAGCCCAAAAGAAGATGAGGAACTTTATTGCAGACGGCTATACACAATGCCATCGAAACGAAATGATCGTGTACAAACTATGATACTGTGCCCAAATTCTACGTGCTGCTCTCCACCTTATTTTCTTGTCAAGGAAGTGACAACTTGATTTGGTTGAGCTTAATCATGACAGTTTGCATGTCCATTCTTTCCTCGGGCAAGTCCATTGAACATTCTAGTCCTAACTTGAGGATCGATAAAACTATGCTCTCAAGTTCAGGAAGCGTCAAATCTTCCTGCTTCGTGCTGAGGATTCCGCTATCCACGATGTCAAGCACTCGGTCAGGAATCGCTGCACCTACCCATCGCCTCAAGCTCATATCCGCATCGAACATTTCATTAGTTGGCTTCTTCCTAGAAATAACTTCCAACAATAATATGCCGAAGCTATAGACATCTCCTTTTGTTGAGATTTTTCCTTCAGAACCATACTCTGCAAGCGTCGTAGATTGGGAAATAAGAACATCAAAGATTGATCTTTTTCTTTTTGGGACATAAGTGACAAGATCAAGAGGCATACGAGTGTTAGTATATCTCTATTATATTTTACCATTATATTGGCAATCGAAGGCTTGAATTAGCTAAAATTCAACAAGTGTACCTGGAGCAATGTAACCAATCGTGCCAAGAGTTCGGGTCTGTGTTTCAAGCTTGTTCTCAGCCAAAATCTTCGCAATTCCAAAGTCGCAGACTTGTGCGACTAGGTCCTCGTTTAGAAGAACATTGCTAGGCTTCAGATCGCAGTGCGTAATGGGTTCTGGTTGACCATGGTGGAGATAATCCAATGCCATTGCGACATCAACCATTATCTTCACTCGCTGATGGAGACCCAAGTTGTAGTTGTTGGAGTATAGCCACTTCTCCAAGCTCCCATTGGGCACGTATTGCAGCACTAAAGCTCTCAAATCGGCGTTCGTGTAGGAGCTGATCACCTTGACAAGATTTCGGTGCCGGATCTTGCGGAAAACCTTGCATTCCGCGTCAAAACTTTTCAGGGCACCTTCAATATGGAGATTCAATACTTTGACCGCGACGTTTGTCCCGTTGGCCAAAGTGCCTTTGTATACAGAGCTAAAGCTTCCTACTCCAAGCAAATTGCTTTCGCTGAAGTTGTTAGTAGCAGAGCAAAGCTCCCGATATGATATCATCGGGTGGTGAATTCCAGGCAAGTTTTCCACTGGAGCTGGAGCTTCTTTTCTAGTGTTATGACGCTTTCTAAGCAAGCAAATAATGAGGACTAAAAGTATAGCTGACACAATTGGCACCATAATGTGTAGTAACCAAAGCCGATTGTCCCTTGATGATTTCTTTCCATTTACTTTGCAAGGTGGGACTTGAAAAATTGCATTTCCACATAGCGCTTGATTCCCCGTGAATGAGAGAGTCGAAAAATTTCTAAACGGTCCACCATTAGGAATCTCTCCTAATAGCTTATTAAAGGACAAGTTCAAATTTTGCAGATATGTAAGTCCTTCCATGGACTTGGGTATTGTGCCTGATAACTCATTGTAGGAGAGATCAAGGAAATCCAACCCTTTAAGGTCGCCGATCCATTGCGGTATCGATCCTTGAAACGAGTTCCTTGACAAGTTGAGAGAAGCAAGGCTCTTCAACTCTTGGATGGAACTCGATATGGCGCCGGTAAGTTGGTTCCAAGAAAGATCGATGCTGTATATAGCTCTCATTTTCCCCATGTCAAACGTTAGCTCTCCATTGAAAGAATTGAGTGACAGATTGAGGAAGATGAGTTCTTGAAGGCTCCACAGACTAACTGGTATAACCGATGTCATGTTGTTCGAACTTACGAGAAACTTTTGAAGGCTGCTCAGGTTTCCAATGCAATTCGGGATCGATCCCGACATCCTATTTTGCCGGAGCAGCAGCTCTCCTAAACTTGTCAAGTTGCATATCCCATCAGGGATCGGTCCTTCGAGATGGTTGTTATCAAGATACAGCCTTTGCAAGCTTTCTAGTCCTCCGACCGACGATGGGATGTTGCCGTCTAGAACATTATCGCTCAAGTCTAGGAAAGTCAATCTCTTCAAGAAACCCATTTCCTCGGGAATGCGACCTCTTATTTGACAATTGCCAGCGAGTAGAATTTGTAGGGAACTGGAGAAGTTTTTAATAGATTCTGGTATGGAGCCGCGAAGGGGGTTGCATTGCAGAGCCAAGAATTCTAGCGATGGACAGTTAGATAAAGCAGAGAGAATACCGAGCTCCGAACCGCGAGTCTCTCCTGTTAGCTGATTTGTTGAAATTCCAAAGATTCTGAGGTTCTTCAAGTTGCCCAAACTTCTGGGTATGGGTCCGCTGAGTTGATTGTCCCCGACATCGAAACGGACTAGGTTCGAAAAATTCGAGAAATACTGCGGGATGTTGCCACCAAAGCCATTGGATGCTAGATAGAGAAGTTCCAAATTTGGAAGGCTTAGATCACTACCAGAGGGAAGGCTTCCAGAGAGAAAATTGTCCATCAAAGAAAGCACTTGGAGCGAAGAAATATTAAAAACCTCTTGAGGCACTTCACCGGTTAGCAAATTATCCTGAAGGCTCAATACATGCAGATTGACCAAATTGCCAATCTCACTCGGAATGTGCCCTTCGACGTGGTTAGATGCTATGTCCAGCTTGTGCAAGCTCGACATGTTACCGATGGTTCGAGGAATCGTGCCAGTCAAGTTGTTAACACCAAGGTAGAGCTTTTGCAGCTTTTGCAAGCTGTCCATGTCTTGAGGAATGCTTCCCTGAAAACGATTGTATGATAACCACAAGATGAGAAGCTCTTTGCATTGGGTTAGCGTCTCTGGTAGCAGGCCGCTGAATTGATTTTGAGACAGTGAGAGCATCTGAATGTTAGGCCAGCGGTAGCAAAGATCGGAGGGAAGACTTCCGGAGAGATAATTATCCATCAAATTGACCCTCGTGAGCGATATATTGAAAAGTGCTGAAGGAATCGAACCTGTGAGAGAGGCGTTGACCAATATAATGACCTGCAATGTTGATATGTTGCCCAGGAAGCTTGGAATTTGACCCCATAGGTTGTTTGAGCTAAGACTCAGTTGTTGCAACTTAGTGAAGGAGCCGAATTCTCTTGGTATGCCACCCATTAGCCTGTTTGTCGCGAGTGACATGACTTCGAGGTTTTGGCACTGGGCTAAGTTAGGAGGAATTTTTCCTTCGAACTGGTTTACTTCGAGCACAAGTTCTTTCAGGCGGCGTAAACGACCGATTTCTATCAGAATCGTGCCATGGAAATTGTTGTTGCGAAGATCAAGAGAAGCCAGGAAAGAGAGATTGCCGAGGTAGGGAGAGAGTCTTCCCTGTAGACCCATGTACGAGAGGTCTAAAGCCGTGACTCTCTGCCTGCGGTTGCTGCAAATAACACCGATCCATTCACAGAAATTTGCTTCCATGGTCCAATTGCCGCCTTTGATGGTGTTCGTTGGGTCGACTTCGATCGCCGATTTGAAGTGGAGGAGAGCATCTTGATCAGTGAAGTTGCTGGAACAAATGATGGGCTGAAACATCAATAGGGAAGCTAACAGTACATCAAGGAGTGCTAAAAAGACGAACTTCTCCATAATGAAGAGAGCTTCTTTTGATTGCATCAATAGACCGTTTGCTAGTTAGGACCTGTTCTTAGTATTTATACCAAAACCTGCCAAATGATTGTCTCAATTTGAAAAAAAAAGTGTAAAGAAAGACTAACTACCGAATGATGCCCCACATGGTGTCTCTTTATAAAAACAGTAGGTTGCTTTTCAATGTGAGGAACAGGAAAAACTTCGTGATCCACAATTCATCTATATTATAGTTTGAAATTTTGATTTGAGCGTTAAAGTTCTCATATGATAATCCCAACTCATTTTTTTTAATATTTAAAAGAATGCTATTCACAATGCTGCACAAATTAACCCAACTTTACCATTACATGTACACACTTATTTTTGACTGTGAGGGTACAAATGAATCTTTGACTAATGCTCCAAGGCACGAGCTTGAAAAGGTGCTGTGATAACTGTCGTTACATTCTCATAGGGGCAATATGAAGTATCTCGCGGGAAGTTGACTGATTGGAAGTTCCTATTGCTGGAAGAGATAATGATACTAGTAGTCTGTCAACTTTTATCCATGTGTCAGGTCATATTTAAACTTTCGATCATTTCAATTAAGGAAAAAATCACTAAAAATCTCAAACTTTATCGCCTGTGATACATTTATTCCCAATTTTTTTTTACACCAAAAATCCCAAATTATCCTATTTGTGACGTATTTACCCCAATGTACTTTAGTCCATGGGCATTTTTGTCTTTTTTACCTTTTCTTTTTTTTTTTCCCTTTCCGGCGAGGGGGCCCTCGTCGGCGTCGGGTGAGGACCGCCTCGCCCAGGCGAGGGAGGGCGGCCCTCGCCCGACTCAGGCGAGGGCCGCCCTCGTCGGCATCGGGCGAGGGTCGCCTTGCCTGGGCAAGCGAGGGCAGCCCTTGCCCGACGCAGGCGAGGGCGACCCTCGCCCGACGTTGGCGAGGGTCGCCCTCGTCTGAGTTGGGCGAGGGCTGCCCTCCCTCGCCTGGGCGAGGCGGTCCTCGCCCAACGTCGGCTAGGGCTGCCCTCGCTCGACACCGACGAGGGCCGCCCTCGCGCGACGCCGGCGAGGGCACCCCTCACCGGAAAGGAAAAAAAAGAGAAAAAAAAAAAGAAAAAGCAAAAAAGATAAAAATACCCATGGACTAAAGTATATTAGGGTAAATGTGTCACAAATAGGATAGTTGAGGTTTTTGGTGTCACAAAAAGAAGTTTAAGATAAATGTGTCACAGGTGACAAAATTTAGAATTTTTGGTGATTTTTTCCCTTTCAATTAAATCAGTTTTCATAATGTGAAATGTTATCCAGCAACTTTTTGTTGGTCTAATTAGATCTCTAATATATTTAATATGTTTATTGTCATCCTTTCATTAATTAATTTAAATAAAATGCTCCATGGATTTCAATTTGATAAAGATGATGTTTGATGGAGAAAATTACGCGGATTTTGTACATGTAATGGTGACTTTAAATTGCAAAACTCTAATTTTATGTTCCTTTAACATGTGCACTATTCCCTCTGACAAAATTTGCTTTTCTCAACGCACGTTATCGTCCGGTGGATAATGGCTTTGAAATTTCTATTATTAAAATGCAGGGAAAACTTTACCATTTTCTTTTGAAAGCAGAGTGAAGAATCCTTCCTCATTCTTCACTTGACATGATTTCGATTGAAAGCTTGAAGAAGAATAAGACCACATTAATTATATAAAGTAAAGGGTTTAGTCCTGGTTTGGAAGCTTTTCTTTAACACTAGTAGAATTCCCATTTGATGCACAGGTCCTAGCTTTTTGTTTTATTGAAAAATTGCTCTAAAGTATTAATTTGAAACCTAGTGTTGATTTTGGTCCTCTCACTTTGAACTAAAAATTTATGGAACTATTATTTTCATCTAATGCTTTTAAATACTTTAACGTCTTGATTTTTCCTTTCATGATTTTCTATTGAACTTGTCTCGGTACTATAAGACAATAATTTGTAGTTTGACATTGGATTATGTAGCTTTTTCATATGTCAGACACGTGGGTGCATCTTTGTTCATGTTTGATCGGAACAGGGGCAGCGAGATGCTAACAGCAGCAACGGCACAGTGAGCTTCGTCGGATAAACAGTGAGTGTCCAGGATGAGTTTGGCGCAGCGGCAAAAGGCTGAGCTTGGTGGTGCCGATGTGATACTGCAGTACGGCGGTCGAGCAAGGTCTGGATGGCACCGGCAAGACCTGAACTTACCCGGAAACTAGGATGTCTGCCGCTGCAGCAGCGCGTACGGTATGGCTGACGGGTACGCTTGGTATTGCTCAGCAGTGATTGACCAGGGCTAAAGCGATGCAAAGGCAAGGCGCGGCGACGATCCTCCATTGAAGCGCAATAGCGAATATCTTGCTAACAGTGTTGCTCAACTGTGTATGAACGAATATCTTGCCCATTGTTTTTTATGTGGCCAAAAATCTTGTGATCAATAAACCAAATACTTCCTAATTTAGGACAGCTGTGTGGAATTTTCGGTTATAAGAAAGAGAGTACAGATTTGGCTGAATGTCATTCTTCAGGCTTAGTTTATATGATTAAATTGAGAGCCTCTTTGCTTAAGTCCATAACTTCAATGCAAATATTCATAATATTTATATGTAATTTAACTACTATTTTTGTTTTGGAGTCAGGGTCAATCCTTAAATTTATATGCAATTGATATCTAAATGGGTTATCAAAATTTAGGTGTTAACACTTAAGCGATTGGATTTAAATCTCATGGCAGTAATTTTCGGATTAATAGAATGTTTTGCTCATGTTAATCTCTACATTTCGTGGTTTTATGATTCAATTATAATTTAAACCAGTATGCATGTATGATTGGAACTTGTACACATCTATCGGGAAGTCGTCGTCCTTGACGAGTGTGCAAATCAAGTGTGACGAAGTCAAGGTCTTTGGGGTTTTGTGCGTTGACTTTGGGACCATCAGATCATGACTACACATCGAGAAGTCATGGTCTTTCGGGGTTTCACGTGTTTTGATTTTTGGATCGCAAAAATCACTAAAGAAATACACGAGAAACAATAAAGAACATCCAAAATTTACGTAATTTAATCTGACGTATCGGAACCTATACATATGAAAGAGTTAATACTAAATAATTCATTATAATCGAAAAATTCAAATTTACAATCGCTATAATACTCTAATGTTTTTCGTATATAAATTATACCCAAATCTTGAGTATCGACAAATAAAATAACTCAAATGGATATAAAGCTCGCCACCCAAGTTGCGTGGCTCTACTTCTCGAAGAGACGCACGTCTCCCTTCGCTTCACCCACTGTGCGGCTACTATTCTTGGGCAGCTCATGCTCTCTCACAAAGGAAACCTGAATATCCTTCACCATTAAGGATGCGCATGGTAACATTCCAAATAGTGATAATTTCTATTTTTTTGTTGCCAGAAATAGGTTTAGAATATAAATTCGTTTGGTAACGCAATTTCATTTTTTTATTTCTGGATCAAATTTTTATTCTAAAAATAGGTTTGAAACAAAAATCAAAAGTCAAAAAAATCTACTTTTCTATTTCTGAAACAGAAATGAAAATAAAAATTCTTTCCATCGCTCGCTCTCGCTACTAGACGGGCAGCCCCACTGCCACTCGCTATTGCCATTGGCCACCGCCTAAAAAAAATTCTGAAAAATCCATAAAGATTGAAAATTTTCAGAAAAATTCATAAAAAAATTTCATAAAATAAAAAAAAAGTCAGATTTAGGAAAAACAGGAAATTTGTTGAATTTTTTCCAAAAAAAATAAAAATTTAAAACTTCACAGAATGACTTAGAATACCTTTAGCCACCCACTTTGAATGAAATTTAAATTTTTTGAGGTGCCCAAAAAAATTAAAAAATAAAAAATAAAAAACTTCACAGACTTGTGGCCACCCACTTTGAATAAAATTTGAATTTTTGAGATGCCAAAAAAATCAAAAAATAAAAAATTTTAAAAATTCACAAAATGGCTTAGAATACTTTTGTCCACCCACTTTGAGTAAAATTTAAATTTTTGAGGTGCCAAAAAAAATCAAAAAATAAAAAATTTCAAAACTTCACGGAATGCTTTATAATACTTGTGACCACCCACTTTGAGTGAAATTTAAACTTTTTGAGGTGCCCAAAGAAAATTAAAAAATCAAAAAATTTAAATTTCACCCAAAGTGGGTGGCTACAAATATTCTAATTCATTCCGTGAAGTTTTTTTATTTTTTATTTTTTATTTTTTTGGGCACCTTAAAAAATTTAAATTTCACTCAAAGTGGGTGGCCACATGTATTCTAGGTCATTATGTAAAGTTTGAAATTTTTGATTTTTTTCAAAAAATTCGATAAATTTCCTATTTTCCTGAAATCTGAATTTTTTATTTTCTGGAAATTTTTATGAATTTTTCTGGAATTTTTCAATTTTTATGGATTTTCTGAAATTTTTTTAGATTTTTAGGAATTTTTCAGATTTTTTATTTTTTTATTCCATTTCTAATGGAATATATTTCTGTTCTGGAAAATAAAAATTTATATTGTTATCGAACGAATTTCTGTTTTAGAAATATAAATTTTTAATCGTTATTAAATGGGTTTCTTTTTTCAAAAATTCGTCCTAAAAATAAAAATAAAAAAATTAATTTCTGATAAAAATTAATTTCTTTCTCCATCAGAAACTCAATGGCGGCTACACTGAAGAGACCGCTCACACGAGGCCTTCATTGTGCGGCCACTTGAGGAGCAGAGAGAAAGACCACCCCTTTTACTGTGCGGCACCCTATTTCTGAAACCCTTTGTGCGGTTACATCAAGAGACAAGAGGGCCAGGCTAGGCCTTAGAACTAAGAAGGCCCTATATATCTCTTTAGTTTTCCATTTTTTTTCTAATTTCCCTTGGGCCCCACTTGTCTTTCTTTTGCACGCCCGTGAATAAAAGGCATAAGTCCACTTGTCTGACCATAAATGAAAATATACCCCGAGATAAGTGCACTACAAATCTTAAAATTTATCACAAAAATATATTTGAGTCCTAAAATCTTGCTAGTTCTAAAGTTTATTAAATTAGTTTAATCGAATCCTAAACTTAATACCGTCAAATTTATTAATGAAAAACGCTGACGTGGTGCTAACGTGTCATATTTTATTATTTTTTGTGAGACACGTGGCAATGATATGACGTCTATCAAGCGCCACGTCAGCCAAAAAAAAAAACACACAACCAGCGGCTGTGGCGATGGCCAAGCCCTCGCTGGTGGCCGCCACTGCCACAGCCGCCAGGAAGGGGCGGCGGAGGTCGCTTGAGCCTTCTCAAAGCCCGGCAACCCTCGCTGGCCCTGGTCGAGGCCCCAATCGTCCTCGGCGACGGCCTGCAGCCCCCGATTTGGGAAAGGGCGTGACCCTTGCCCCATATTTGAGCGAGGGCTGCTAGCCCTTGCCTAGGGTCGCCCACCCTGGGAGAGGCCTCACTGGGCCCAGGCAAGGGACGGCAATCCTCGCTTAGATTTGGGGTGAGGGTCGCTCCCTCCCCCAGATCGGGGGCTACAGGCCGTCGTCGGGGACAGTTGGGGCCTCGCCCCGAGGCTGGCGAGGGTCGCTGAGCTTCAGGAAGGCCAGGCGACCTCCGCCGGCTCTTCCCAACAGCTGTGGTAGCGGCGGCCACCAGCTAGGGCTTGGCCATAGCCATTGCCGTTGGTTGTGTGTTAATTTTTTTAAAATCTTTGCTGACGTAGCGCTTTATAGATGCCACATCATTGCCACATGTTTCACGAAAAGTAATAAAATATGATATGTCAACGCCATGTCAGCTTTTTCTATTAGTAAATTTGACGGTGTTAAGTTTAGGACTCGATTGAACCAATTTGACAAGTTTTAGAACTCGATTGTACTTTTTGCAAGTTTTATGACTCAAATACACTTTCGTGACAAGTTTTAGGACTTATAGTGCACTTGTCCCATATATCAAGTAGGCGTGCATCTCATTTGTCTTTTAATTCATGAGTTCAGATTTCGCAAACAATTCAAACTTGAGATATAATTCAATAATGAGATTGCACACACGCCATTGAGGTAAGTAGTTCTGATGTTTCAATGAGTTTGTAACAAAATGTTAAATTTAATCCAATGATGCATTTGTTCTTATTCACATAAAGTGTTCAAATTTAATAGGTTGTTACAGTGGATTAACCTTCCTTAAAGTATAATGCAATGCTTTGGCATGCAATGTTACTTCTTTTAAAAATGCCATAGTTATGTGTTGGGGGAAATTGTACCAAAAATCTTCATCTTATGTACGAATTGTAATCAAGTATTGAAACTTTCAATTGCTATAATAAGGTCCTATGAAAATGGAAAAGTTTAATTGAGTCTTAAACCAATATGGGGGTGTAATTAGGTCATAAAGGGGAGAATTACCAAATCAGTCATCCATGTCAATGCCGGCTAGCCAAAATTGGCATGATGGATTGAATTGACACAAATGTAAAATATCTAGGACTCAATTGATAAAATAAAATGTTTAAGGCTGAATTAATACAATTGCAATAGATTTAAGACTATTTTGATAATTTTCCCAGTCTGTTGACACCAATAATTAATTAGGTCATCGATAGTAAAAATAAATATATAAAAGAGACAAAATAAGGATCACTAAAGAGAGGTGACATAAGCCGTAAAGGTTTGGTTGTCAAGATTACGGCAGCAAACAACTGCAGTCACTAAAATATCCTAGCGAGAAGTTTAAGAATTTGAAAATTGAAAAGATTGATATCATCGAAGAAATAGTTGCCGCCTGAGTATTTGTACTAGGTATTCATACTTTGGATTGTTGACAAAAATTGTGATGAGAAGACTAGGCCATCAAAGCTATCGACAAGAAAGAGAACACGTGATGATGGTTACCATACAAGGAAGGACAAATGTTAAGAAGGGAAAAAGATTGATGACGATTACCATACATAGAAAGACAGATGTCAGAATAAAAACAAGATTGATGACAATTATCTCATGGAGAAGGACATGAGTTGAAGCAAAGACGAGGTCAAATAAGTAGTTATTCGAGAAAATTGACAGCTCTTAGAAAGATAAAGGAAAAGATAATATCGATAGCAGTTAATTGACATGTGTCATGAAAACAAATGGCAAAGATGAAATCAACAGTCGTTATTAGATATAATCTAACATATGGTATTAGAGAACGGTTATCATGCTCACAGTATAGATACCACTCAATAGCTAACGAAAAAGCCCCCCGCGAACACACAAGCAAAATGTTATATTTTAATTATTTTTACATTCCTATACCGCACTTTCAGTTTCCTTAGCTGTAGTCACCTATGTTTCAAGCACAATAATTCTGTAATTGAATGCTGCCAGTCAGTAGCTAGTTAGATCTATTCAGATTGCTTATAAAAGCTCAAAGTTCTTGCTGATTGGAACTTGTCACGACTCTAATTTGTGTTGTTGATAGAAACAAACGAGTTCTTTGTTCAAGCCTAGATATCTCCTATTCGGAGTTGCCACAGAACCTGATATCCTCTCATTAAAATCCAAAAATCGATTTTCGGTGAATTAAATTTCGTAGAAATGATTCCGATGAAACACCCAGTCATACGGTCCTAAACCTATATTAAGAAGTGAAATTAAAGGTTGCCGCACAGGCTTTGAGTGCTGTCTGGGCAAAGTGTTGGCATTTTTCATGGAAAAGACTTGATTTTATTTTTTTGCAAAGGTTTATGACTTGATTGCACTCATCAAACAATTGGGACTTAATTGCATTATATGCAAATATTTAAGATTTCTAGTGCACTTTTGCTGTTATGTTGGTGTAGAGGGATTTCTTCTAGGTGGGGGTTTATTTTTAAAGTACCGCACTTGAAATGCCTTAAGATTTTTGTATAGATTGGCTCGGAAAAGGGAAGGGGGATGATTTTACCAAATAAGTTAATTTTTACGTTGAATATAGGTCATTGCGGTTGAGTTATAAATAAGTAAGGGAACTTGCTTGACAAGCGAAGACGTACGTGGGACTCCAAAAACAGATTTTGAGACTTATATTGTCATTCAGCTGAAGTTTTCTGGGAAATTACACGAGTCTACCTTTCAAGTTCTTTTTTTCTTTTAATATTGTAAGAGTAAGAATTGGGCAAGAAGAAAGCCATAAACATTTTTTCTTTCTTTTGGAGTTTCTTTTCCGAGCAACTTTTTACTTTTTTTTTCTTTTTTCCACACAGACTGATAAAGAAGAAAGTCATTGACGGTGGTTGAACCTCAATCATTCGGACTAATTCATACGAAAGAGTCAATCTTGAAATTTTATCATGCTCAATGCATTCTCGCTTGAGATTTCACTAGATATCTTCATCTTCAATGGCCTTCATGTGATGGTACATGGGGAATTTGTTGGACGTACTAGTAATATATCTTGTTCGGCATGGGATGAGATTTGTTCATGCAAAATGTACAAGAGTTTTGAAATGAAAGCTTGCTAATTACCTCACTGATGATTTCAAATTGGGAGCCATGCTCGTTGTTTTAGAAAGAGATGTCTTATTCAATAAGCGTGACACACGGGGCAAGTAATGTACATTGTGGGAAGAAATTGAAACGATAGTTCAATCACTTTAAGAAAAAAATTCAAAAAGGAAATTGTTTTGAGATATATCATGTGTGAAAACGTTGAATAGAAAGTAGTCAAAAAGTTAACTGTTTCAAAAATCAATTAACTACCAAATAGGTTGCACATGCCCGTGCGCCGCGCTGCCCCCTCCCCCTTCCCCCAACCAAAGAGATGACCTCGACACCCAAGTTGCGTAACAGCAACATTGACGTTGATCCGAGGATGCTGACCTCCTTCCCCCATGCCCGCCCCCCCCCACTCCACACCACCCCCCCCCCCCCGCCCGCGACACACAAGCAAAATGTTATATTTTAATTATCTTTACTTTCCTATACCGCACTTTCAGTTTCCTTAGCTGTAGTCACCTATGTTTCAAGCACAATAATTCTATAATTGAATGCTGCCAGTCAGTAGCTAATTAGATCTATTCAGATTGCTTATAAAAGCTCAAAGTTCTTGCTGATTGGACCTTGTCACGGCTCTAATTTGTGTTGTTGATCGAAACAAACGAGTTCTTTGTTCAAGCCTGGATATCTCCTATTCGAAGTTGCCACAGAACCTGATATCCTCTCATTAAAATCTAAAAATTGATTTTCGGTGAATTAAATTTCGTAGAAATGATTCCGGTGAAACACCCAGTCATACGGTCCTAAACCTATATTAAGAAGTGAAATTAAAGGTTGCCGCACAGGCTTTGAGTGCTGTCTGGGCAAAGTGTTGGCATTTTCCATGGAAAAGACTTGATTTTATTTTTTTGCAAAGGTTTATGACTTGATTGCACTCATCAAACAATTGGGACTCAATTGCATTATATGCAAATATTTAAGATTTCTAGTGCACTTTTGCTGTTATGTTGGTGTAGAGGGATTTCTTCTAGGTGGGGGTTTATTTTTAAAGTACCGCACTTGAAATGCCTTAAGATTTTTGTATAGATTGGCTCGGAAAAGGGAAGGGGGATGATTTTACCAAATAAGTTAATTTTTACGTTGAATATAGGTCATTGCGGTTGAGTTATAAATAAGTAAGGGAACTTGCTTGACAAGCGAAGACGTACGTGGGACTCCAAAAACAGATTTTGAGACTTATATTGTCATTCAGCTGAAGTTTTCTGGGAAATTACATGAGTCTACCTTTCAAGTTCTTTTTTTCTTTTAATATTGTAAGAGTAAGAATTGGGCAAGAAGAAAGCCACAAACATTTTTTCTTTCTTTTGGAGTTTCTTTTCCGAACAACTTTTTACTTTTTTTTTTCTTTTTTCCACACAGACTGATAAAGAAGAAAGTCATTGACGGTGGTTGAACCTCAATCATTCGGACTAATTCATACGAAAGAGTCAATCTTGAAATTTTATCATGCTCAATGCATTCTCGCTTGAGATTTCACTAGATATCTTCATCTTCAATGGCCTTCATGTGATGGTACATGGGGATTTTGTTGGACGTACTAGTGGGAAAATTACTAAAAAAGTCCTAAACCTTTTGCAATTATGCCAATTCAGTTCTAAACTTTTTTTTTGTCAATTCAGTCCTAAACCTTTTGTAATTGTGCCAATTCAGTCCATCCAGCCACTTTTGGCCGGGCGGTGCTGACGTGGACGCCAGTCGGCTGATGTGGCAATTTTTAATATTTTTTTAAATTATTTTTCGATTAATTTTTTTTTATTTTTTTCTCTTTCTTTTTTTTTTCTGGCCTATCTTCTTCCCCGGTCCGGCGACCGGCGAGAGGCTAGCCATGGGGGAGGCCGGCGAGGGCCAGCCTCGCCGTCGCCGGGCGAGGTCGACCTCGCCCAGCGACGGCGAGGTCGACCTCACCCGACGACGGCGAGGTCGACCTCGCCAGATCTGGGCGAGGCCGCCCCGATCTGGCGAGGCCTCGTCGTCGCGGGGTGAGGTCATGGTGAGGTCGACCTTGCCCAGATCTGGGCGAGGCCTCGCCGTTGCTTGGTGAAGTCGATCTCGCCCTGGCCATGGTGAGGTCAACCTCGCCCGGTGACTGCGAGGTCGACCTCGCCAGATCTGGGCGAGGCCTCGCCTGGCGACAGCGAGACCGCCCAGATCTGGCGAGGCCTCGCCGTCGCTGGGCGCGGTCGACCTCGCCCATGGCTGGCCTCTAGCCGGTCGCCGGTCGTCAGACCGGCAACAGGGGAAGAAGATAGGCCAGAAAAAAAAAGAAAGAGAAAAAAATAAAAAAATAATTAAAAAAACTATTAAAAATTGCCACGTCAGCCGGCCGGCGTCCACGGCAGCGCCGGTCGGCCAAAAGTGGCCGGATGGACTGAATTGACACAATTACAAAAGGTTTAGGACTGAATTGGCAAAAAAAAAAGGTTTAGGCCTGAATTGACAAAATTGCAAAAGGTTTAGGATTTTTTTGGTAATTTTCCCAATATATCTTGTTCGGCATGGGATGAGATTTGTCCATGCAAAATGTACAAGAGTTTTGAAATGAAAGCTTGCTAATTACCTCACTGATGACTTCAAATTGGGAGCCATGCTCGTTGTTTTAGAAAGAGTTGTTTTATTCAATAAGCGTGACACGGGGCAAGTAATGTATATTGTGGGAAGTAATTGAAACGATAGTTCAATCACTTTAAGAAAAAAATTCAAAAAGGAAATTGTTTTGAGATATATCATGTGTGAAATCGTTGAATAGAAAGTAGTCAAAAAGTTAACTGTTTCAAAAATCAATTAACTACCAAATAGGTTGCACATGCCCGCGCGCCACGCGGGACTTATATTGTCATTCAGCTGAAGTTTTCTGGGAAATTACACGAGTCTACCTTTCAAGTTCTTTTTTTCTTTTAATATTGTAAGAGTAAGAATTGGGCAAGAAGAAAGCCATAAACATTTTTTCTTTCTTTTGAAGTTTCTTTTCCGAGCAACTTTTTACTTTTTTTTTCTTTTTTCCACACAGACTGATAAAGAAGAAAGTCATTGACGGTGGTTGAACCTCAATCATTCGAACTAATTCATACGAAAGAGTCAATCTTGAAATTTTATCATGCTCAATGCATTCTCGCTTGAGATTTCACTAGATATCTTCATCTTCAATGGCCTTCATGTGATGGTACATGGGGATTTTGTTGGACGTACTAGTGGGAAAATTACCAAAAAAGTTCTAAACCTTTTGCAATTGTGTCAATTCAGTTATAAACCTTTTTTTTGCCAATTCAGTCCTAAACTTTTTGTAATTGTGCCAATTCAGTCCATCCGGCCACTTTTGGCAGGCCAGTGCTAACGTGGACGCCGGCCGGCTGACATGGCAATTTTTAATAGTTTTTTATTATTTTTCGATTAATTTTTTTTTATTTTTTTCTCTTTCTTTTTTTTTTCTGGCCTATCTTCTTCCTCGGTCGCCGATCCGGCAACTGGCGACCGGCGAGAGGCCAGCCATGGGCGAGGCTGGCCCTCGCCAGATCTGGGCGAGGCCTCGCCCGGCGACAGCGAGGCCGCCCAGATCTGGCGAGGCCTCGCCGTCGCGGGGTGAGGTCATGGCGAGATCGACCTCGCCCAGATCTGGGCGAGGCCTCGCCGTTGCTTGGTGAGGTCAATCTCGCCCTGGCCATGGTGAGGTCGACCTCGCCAGATCTGGGCGAGGCCTCGCTCGGCGACAACGAGGCCGCCCAGATCTGGCGAGGCCTCGCCGTCGCTGGGCGAGGTCGACCTCGCCCATGGCTGGCCTCTTGCCGGTCGCCGGACCGGCGACCGGGGAAGAAGATAGGCCAGAAAAAAAAAAGAAAGAGAAAAAAATAAAAAAAATAATCGAAAAATAATAAAAAAAATATTAAAAATTGCCACGTCAGCCGGCCGGCGTCCACGTCAGCGCCGGCCGGCCAAAAGTGGCCGGATGGACTGAATTGGCACAATTACAAAAGGTTTAGGATTGAATTGGCAAAAAAAAAAGGTTTATGACTGAATTGGCATAATTGCAAAAGGTTTAGGACTTTTTTGATAATTTTCCCAATATATCTTGTTTGGCATGGGATGAGATTTGTCCATGCAAAATGTACAAGAGTTTTGAAATGAAAGCTTGCTAATTACCTCACTGATGACTTCAAATTGGGAGCCATGCTCGTTGTTTTAGAAAGAGTTGTCTTATTCAATAAGCGTGACACGGGGCAAGTAATGTATATTGTGGGAAGTAATTGAAACGATAGTTCAATCACTTTAAGAAAAAAATTCAAAAAGGAAATTGTTTTGAGATATATCATGTGTGAAATCGTTGAAAAGTAGTCAAAAAGTTAACTGTTTCAAAAATCAATTAACTACCAAATAGGTTGCACATGCCCGCACGCCGCGCCGCGCCCCCCACCTCCCCCCGCCCAACCAAAGAGATGACCTCGACCCAAGTTGCGTAACAGCAACATTGACGTTGATCCGAGGATCCTGACCTCCTTCCCCCGTGCCCGCCCCGCACCCTCCCCCCCCTCCTAGTTTAGTAGTTTAACAGCAGCGTTGACGTTGATCCGAGGCTGCTAACCTCCTTCAAGCCATGAATGACCATGGCGGCCACTAATTTCAAATGGAGGTCATGGGCCAAGGTCGTCTATGGCAACTGACAATCTTCAATCAAGATTGCGAGCTGCAATAAAATCATCATGGATGGCATGGATTGAGGTCGTCCGTCGTGATACACGACCTCAGATCAAGGTCACGAGACACTTTTGTGACCAGGAGGGAGAGAGAGGGCACAATTGTTTACAAAGAGATGAGAGAGAGCCAAGCGTGAACATAGGGGCAGGAGGTCAATGGTATTAGTGAGGAGGGGGGATGTATCATTTGTGAAATCATTGAACAGAAATTACAAGGAGTCAAAAAGTTAACTGTTTTAGAAATCAATCAACTACCAAGCGATTAGATTTTGTCTTAGGACGGTGAGGGCTTTGTGCATGATGGAAGCTAGCACTTGGAGGCTTGGAATTTCCAAAGAGGGGCAATTTGGTCTTTGTAGTGATTAGATTTTGTCTTAGGATGCAAAGCACTATTTTGAGAAATAGGGAAATAGAGTTAAAGGTCGGAAAAAGTCTTTGAGTCTTTTCCTTAAAAATAAATATGCATTAGTGATGGTGGTTATCCACTGCCAACATGACACATGGCATACCGTGAGTGTCTTGCCCAAGTAAGCTTGTTTTAGGGTAATTTTATAGCTAGTTGTAATACAATATACTTACCTTGTTGTGAAAAATGAGAAAATTACTTGATATTTTCATGAAAACAATCAACAATCAAGATTTTCCATTGAGATTTGATAATTGATATTGCGAAATTCCGGATTTATTAGTAAATTACATTGAGAGAAAAAATTTGGCGATATTTTTTGGTAAATTGATCAGTATATTATCTCCTGTTCCAGTTTTCCTTAGTGCAAATCTCTGAGCTTTGTCCATAATATGTGTTAAAACGAGTAATGCTCCATATAAATGAAAGTATTTAGACATATATGGTAATCAAGATATGACAAAAAAACAACGAATTCATATGATTTGTGCTGACCATCTACATAATTAGTTTTGTGGAAAGCACGTACCCACCATATCTTGGGCCTTTTGAAACCACCATTAATCAAAGCTTAATTGGGCTTTCCTTAAGCCCTATCTCAGTCCATGTACGTGAAATGGATGTGATATGAACGTGTGAATAGTAATACGATCCACATCTATTCGAATGGTCAAAACTTCATATTCAGATCCACAATGTATGAGCAAACTCGTTCGAATTCAACCTTAAAAAATTGCCTAAAAAATTTCATTCCCGCCCAAGGCTTCTGTTAAGATAAATTGTAACATATGTCACAATATAACGGTCAATTAAATAATACTTATATTATAAACTTGTCCCACGAAGATCTCATATTTTGATTTGAATGTAAATGTCATAGTTTTTTTATAATCCAGGGGCATGGTATGGAGACTTGACTTCGTGGGCCATTGAATACCCTGTAAGCCCCATGAATTGCTTAAATTCAGGCATTTGATATGTGCATATAGCCTTAAATCAGAGCAGTTTGCACACAATTTGTTGATTTCCAACGGATAACCTTCGGTTCCTAAACCAGAGATTCCCCCAATACCCCGACAATCTGCGCCAACCTTGGGGGTTAATTTCTCTAAGGTTAAAGTTAATTCATTAAGCATTGTCTCTTCGGCCATTTAAAACTAGGGGTGAGCATGATGGATCGCTCGAACCGGGACCGGATCGGACCAGCCAGTTTGGTCCGGTTCTCGGAAGTATTGGTCGGGTTCCCGATTCCTAGAAATAGAATCGATTTCCGGACAGTCTGGTTCATGGTTCTAAGGTGGGAACCGGATTGGACCGACCGGACCGGATCGATAAATAGTTTTTGCCTTTTCTTCTCCAAATCTCTAGTTCACCAGAAAATCACTTGGTTGAAAAAGTTTGATATTGCCAAGCTTGAGTTTCAGAGAGCTAGCTTCCAACTTCTCTGCTTCTGCCTTCCGATGTTGCTAGCTTAAAACGTTTTATGCAGTAGAGTTTTGTTTCAGTCGAAAACTGTACGAGGAGAAAGGAGTTCGAGACTGGAGTCGCGGTTACTTGCTCAAGAAGTGATTTTGTTTCTCGATCGCCTTTAGGATGTCCTGCATTTCAGCTGATGCAATCTCTTCGCTTGCACAGGAGTGTATTTTCTAGAGTAGACAGTTGCATCTCTACTTGCAGAGAGGCCATGGCTACAGAGGAATGCTTTAAGATAAATGCAATGAATTAGAGTTGTGGATGATCAAGAAAGAGATTTGGACAACATTTCTCGGTATTCCTTTTAGCAAAAAAAAAAAATCGGGTCTTAGTGGCTTAAGTTATCCAGAGTATCCCTGTGCATTGAATGTGCAATAAAATGTGGCAGGTTGAGTAGAGAGTCGAACGGAACATTTCCGGACAGGACCAATACAAAGGAAAGAACGGAATAATCGGTTCTTGGTTCACAAATAATATTTAATATTGATTCTATCGGAATCAGTTTGGTCCACGGTCCCAAGACTAGCCGGTCCAGTCCACGGTCCTAGAAATTAGGAACCGATCCGGTTCCCGATTCTTGAGTTGGATCGGACAGGACCGGGAACTGATCACCCTAATTTAAAACCATTTTCTTCTTTCTCTTTTCACGCGCATAAGCATGTGTGCTTATTCTCTTTTGTTAGTGTGCGTGAGAAAGAGTTGTATGAATTCATGTATGGGGGTAGAAGTATGTATGGTCATGCGAATGCGAATCTATATGTGTATAAACAGGAATGCGAGTGTATGTGCTTCAAAATCCCATCTTTGAAAGAATGTAGCTGCTCAAATATTTATTGGGTTATCTCATTATATGCACACAAAGTCTGTATACAATGAACTAACTTACATCTTTTTGCTCTTGTATCAACAGAAGAGTTTGGGCCTTCTTTGATCACCCGACTAATTCTGGCCAGGTTTGACAATTTCCTCGTTCCACACACATTGAGCAATCACTGAAAACAATAACGTCGATGCTCCAAGGTGATCCCAAAAGAATGTCACGAGGGGTGATGATTCTTACCCACGCGTTCAACGAAAAGGACAAACACTTGTACCGCTGAAAAATCTACCAACTTCTATTGCAGTAAGTTGAGCATCAAATTATGAATGCCCTAGCACCTACCTCTATGCACCAATCGAGATGATTTACCCACAAAACGACTCTTCATAAGGACTCACTCAACTACCGGTAACTGCTCAATCGAGAGTACGAAAGAACCAAATTGGTCGATGTACGTGGGGGCTTTGTCCCTGATCGTTGACTTCCTAAGAAGTCTCTCAAACTCCCAATTGACATTATTCTCAGATTGTTCTTGTTACGCTGTCGCTACGCTCATGTACCTACGTGAATGTAGAACTCGAGCACTAACAGATTCGATAGCTTTTCCCACTAATTAAAGCCATCAGTGCTCGAAACAAGAACCGTCACAACTAACTCCGTTCCGGTAATCAAGATGCCGAGGTCAAACTTTGTGATGCCACCAGCGACGACTCCCTCTTTGGTCGTCCTTTGCAACCTAAAACACGAGAGAGACTTTTTGCGACAAGTCAACTGCTCGCATCTCGCGAAAAGTCACTCTCCAAGCATGAAAAAAAAGCATGCTTAGCCAACGCATGGCCGACAATTCTGAAGGAAATGAAGCATTTTTAATAGTTACCATGCCCTTGGAAAAAACAATTAACTTTACACACTAACTCAAATTTGATTTTTGATGCGTAATGTATTTAATATGGAAAATTGTTTCTCCTGCATGGTTAATGACGGATTAGGGGCCGGCAAGGGTCGTTGCCCCCTCTACCTCTCGATGCTGGGTTCGTTTAAATTCAAATGCCATAGTCTAAAAAAATTCGTGCGAATTTTGTCTGTCCCTTTGAGCTAGGGTATTGCAAAACTTCTTTTTTCTCGCTCTCTCAATCTAAGTTTCTGAGTTAAGGTGTACATGTGAAAGTGTTAGGCGAAAGAAATCCCATATGATGATGTTATGTGGAGCATTTACTATATCATAACTAGACCATAACTTTTTTATTAAAGTCTGAGTGAATGTGAGTCTAGTAAGACATGTTGATAAGCTCGAGCTTGGGCTCTTTCTTTGAAATCAACAAACCCAACAAGTAATATCAAAAGCTGATGGGTGATTAGTAGCTCACTCTCAATTTATATCGGTGTCTGGTGATTATCTCAAGAAAGGAAGATTTTAGATGTAACTCCCTAATCAAGGTGGTGAATGGTGTCTCCTCATTTCCCAAACTTGGCCGGACCAAGGTGGAAATTTTCTAGTTAGAATAATGTGGGTGCAAAAAGATACCTAGATTGAGGGGGAGTTGGCACAATGCAGATGGCTCACACGTGAGGGGTTTATTTGTTAAGGTGCGCATGTGAGGTTGTTAGGCAAAAGAAATCCCACATCTAGATATGACGTGAAGTATTTAATATATTCTAATTGGTCAACGACTCATTTACTTAAATCCTTAAATGAAATTGGGCTTTTTTGGCTATCCTTTCGAATGAAGATATCGGGTTTTTGCTGCGCGTCCCGACGCTCTGTCCATCACCGTGTGCGGGTCCTCTCATGCATGGCCATGATCACACTGCACATGCATGGAAGGTGGGGCAGGATAAGAACCGAGTCAATTCCGCTGATCGCCGAATCTGATGGGTTTGTTGGGGGCGGCATTGACCTTTGTCTTGCGCGCGGGGAAGGAGAGATACTTTTCTCGAGAGTTTCCGGCTCAGCTATTCTGTCTTTTCATGCGAGAATTCGAGTAGTTTATTATGATACAATAGGTGTGCCCTTACGACAGCAAACCGAGACCACTTGGGAAACACCACTTTTCGAAGGCTGCTTATCCTCGAAGCAATCAATCCACGACGTTGAAATTCGCAAAAACACTTTTCCGAACGATCGTAGCTGCATAGGTTACTAGTGACGATGTTGGTCCGCTATTGTGACGACGCAACGAGTCTTTTTCTTCATTAGTTTTTCCGTGCTTGTTACGAAACAATTAGCACAAATCCTACGTTGGTTCTCTAGAGTCAATGCAGGTAGCTATAAGGACCAGGGAGGCCCCTAATCAAAATGTCCAGACCCCTAGTCAGCCGCCCTGTATTTAAGTTGTCACGAGTTCTTAATTCATACTAAGATAATATTTATTTAATGAAAAATAAATAATTTGAATAATATTTTTTTAAAAATAATCGTTTACATTATTTAAAATAATTAGTCAATAAAAAATATTTTCATTATCAATAACAATTTATTTATAATTCTTTTTGTGGACGAGGAAAATATTTTCCCTTTATTTATTTTTGTAAACAACAAAAACAATCATTTTTAAACCAATGTTTTCCATATCATTTATTTTCCATTCAATAATTAGATACAACTTCTTGAGACGTGAAATCATTATTCAGAATCTAATTGTAGCAACAAAAAAAAATGCTACATGCACAAAGTTTGTCTTAATACATTGAAATTGATAGGTTGACGAAATGGTAACCACACATGAGGGAGAGTAGCACTCACCCTTTTTACCAATCGGTCCTAAATTTGTTGTACGGATATCAATTCAGTGATAAACGTTTCAATTTTGCTAATTTAGTGGGAAACCTTTGCAAGAAATTCCAAAGTAATCCTTCAAGTCAATTTTCGCAGAAAATCACTGAAGTTATATAAATTCACACTTAATTTAACCTTTACCTATTGTGCATGTATTGTTAATTTTCTTGACGTGGTAGATTAATTGTATTTGTGCCAAAATTTTGCTTGCCAGTCCTATGCTAATTCGTTGTTTATCAAGTCGTCTATGTACTTCCAAACTTAAGACGCAAACTAAGAAAGTGGTGATTTTTGTCATGAAAAGTAAGTTATTAGCAACATTCCTCATGTAAATTAAACAACTAATATCTCAAACCATTTCAAAAATTTCTTACGCATTTGAAATATTTTTGTTAACAAGATTAAGAAACAATTGTACAAAAAGTTTAGGTGAAACGATTACATGTATTAGTGCTGATAGAAAGCACTGAGGACCAGCTTTTAGTACATGGTTGTGAGAATCATGATTTTTATTGTACGATGGACTATTTGTAAACGATGCCAATTGTACAAACATCGGATTAGAGGTAAATCGTGGTAGGATTGCTTGTCAAGATCGTACGATTATATTCCTGAACATTAGTTCACAAAATTAGCCCAAAATAAATTAATTTTGGTCATAAATTGGTAAAGCCCAGCCAGGAATATTTAACCCAAAACTCCAAATAGGACTTAAGCGACAATTTTTTTTATACTTCTAATGATGATTTTTGGTTTTGATAATGAATTTTATGGGTAAGGTCGATGGGATTGGTTACAATCTCAATCAAGATGTCGAGATGACATCTGAGAATTTATTCTACATTTTCTTATTAGTAATTTTTTTGTGTGCTTTTAATGTCACACTAGCGAATTTTCTTTATTTATTGCCTTGTTATCTTTTTTAATGTTTGATATGAAAACGACATTATGGAACTATGACGTAATTTAAACTAGTGGTAGTGATGTTTTTCCACGCTAGACCGATTTGTAGTACCATTAAGGACTTGTTTAATTTGTTCTTATGACTTACAATAAGTGGGGTGATATTTTTTAGCACTTTTCAATAGTTGGAGATTTTATGATCCGATCTTGCAGGTCACATAGTGATCTTACTTAAAACAGGATCTTAATAAGCCTGTATGGCAATTAAGAAACCGATACTCTCGTGTCTCCGCTGAATGTCGCAATGGAGAATTAATTCTCTAACAGTCATTCCGACATTCTATTACTGCTTGCCAATTCGTTTGCACCATGCTTTCCGCATTCTTCAATCGGAGAAAACTCCATTTAGTCCACCTTTGATTGATGGATTAGGTGTTTAAAGAAAATCACATGTAACTCTAATCGAGTCCGCATTGGAAAGTACAATGTCCTTTCACTAGAAACGACCCTATCTATTTTCACTAGCCAACCAGGAGATAAAAGGGAGTCTGCTTTGCCATGGATGAGCTAAGTAACTCCAATTTGCCCTTGCTGCTCTTCCTCGTACGCTACAAGCTAGCACTACTCTTACTAAACTCACCTTTACGATCTTCAGTCCAAACAATATCATATTCTAATAACTTGGGAGCTATAATTTCATAAACAGCAGCTTGAATTTCCACCATGTCATCAGACAATTCCTTCTTCATTTAGTCATGTCCAATCACACGCTTGATTGACAATATTGCACGTTGGCTAGTAAACTTAACGCAAACTCGTATGAATATAAGCTTGGCGAAACAATATTTCCCAGGCGTTCATGATAACCATTATATTTCTCTATTTTTCTATTTTTCTGTTCCTGGGATCAAGTTTGGAATAGAAATCCGTTTGGTAATGCAATTTCATTTTTCTATTTTTTGAATAAATTTTTAGTTCAGAAATATGTTTGGAAAACAAATGAGAAGTAAAAGCTTTGTACTTTTCTATTTCTGGAACAAAGAGTGAAATAAAAACTCTTCTCATTGCTCGCCATTGCCTCCTACCGTCTACCATACGCGGCCACCGCCACCCCCCGCAGGCTGCCCACTAACCACCGGCACCCCTCGCTAGCTGCTCGTCGAATGCTGCCAACCACCTCCACCCCCCACTGACCGCTGCCACCCGTTGGTATATGGAAAAGAGCATAAGAGGGAGAAATTTTTGTATTGTTGTCAAACGAATTTCTGTTTTAAAAAGAGAAATTTTGTGTCGTTATCAAATGCATATCTTTGTTCAAAAACTTGTCTAGAAAATAAAAATAGAAAAATATATTTATAAACAGAAATCTATTCTTGAAACAGAATAGTTATCATGCACACTCATGGATGCCCCCACTGAAATAGGAAAAATCTTATAATGAATCCAGTGCATGTGAACCTAGATTATTATATGAGACGAGCTCCACTTGAGATCCATATCAACTAACAGGGCATATGAACTGAGCTGACTTGTGTCAATGCAGGTAATACTCACCACCTACTCCTGAAATGGGAAAAGAAAAACCTTGTTATAATGAATAGCATTATTTGACATTTTCTCATAGATTGTTTGAAGATTATAAATTTATTAGCCAACAGGGTACCCGATATTCTATTTCGATTTTTCTCTTTCTTTGGTGAGTTTCTCATTTTGATTGTTTTCGTGATTTTTTAAATGCATTCGTGATACTTTCTTAATTAATTAGTTAATAAGTCAATTAGAAATTTGTTTATACTTTTCAAAATATAAAATTATTGGCCAAAATAACCAAAATTTTTATTTGATTTCTTTATTTCTTTTCTGAGTTCCCCTTTTTCTTTGCTTCTGTGATTTTGCAAATAGATTTTGATTGTGTCAATTCGTTTTCTCTATATTTTGATTTTGGTTTGGTTTCTTGTGGAGGCCTTTAATCGGACGAATCCAACACATGCCCTCTAGCAAAAGAACCATTTGTCAAGAGACCTTAGAAAATTCGAAGAAACCTTTAATTTATTCTCATGATATTATCGATATGAGAGGAGATTTTTCATTGACCGTACTTTGGCTATGATTTCTAGCTCGATGCCGAATCCAAGTTCCGATATCAACCATAATACATGGACGGTACAATTTGCATGCATTAGTACCGTGACATTAGTTAAATCAGAAGTCTGTGTTTTCTATATTATAATTTGTATCGTGTGCAGAGTACGACATAATTGTAACAAAGTACAAAATCAAAATGTAGACCAAAGTAGATAATTGCGATTAAAGAAAAACAAGATAGCTGAAGATGTTCATGGCGGCTTATTCAGCTTATGAATGCCTCAGGAAGTTTCATCGCACTTACTAAGAACATATACAAGATCTTTTTCCAATGTAAACCAACATATCTTCCTACTTTCCAAAGCGCCAATCAGCAAAAATCTGATCACAGGATACAATAACAAGAAAAATCCAACTAAACGCGTTCTGAAGCTAAATTTTTCCACCAGACCTTACGTAATCAGGTTCTTGTGACTTGGCAAGGTTTAGAAGAGTTAACGTGCTCCGAATGCAAAACCTAGGGTTTCATGTTTGAATGTAAGAATGACAGGCCAACGTTCGTGTCCAAAAGGTGACGCTAATGACACAGAAATCACAGCATTCGTTTGTTGAAATTTTTTACTGAAAATCAATAAATTATTGAGATTAATACCGGGTCGTATTAGTTTGGTTTAGGGAAAATGACACGAACAGTCCCTGAACTTTGGCCCAATATGCAATGTGATCCTTGAACTTTTAATTTGTTTGATGTGATCCCTGAACTTTAACCCAATGTATAATGTGATCCTTGAACTTTTAATTTGTTCAATGTTCTCCTTGAACTTTTGGTACATGTTCAATTTAGTCTTTGAACTATGCGAAAATGTTCATTGTAGTCCTTTCATTAATTCAAGTTTAGGGACAATATTATATATTTTCATATAGTTTAGGGACTACATTGAACATGTACCAAAAGTCTCAGACCACATTAAATATATTAAAAGTTCAGGGACCACACTGAACATTAGGCTAAAATTCGGGAACTACATTGAATAAATAAAAAGTTTAGAGATCACATTACACATGAGGCCAAAGTTTAAGGATTGTTTATGTCATTATCCCTTCGGTTTATAATAGTAATTACCAAGTGACACGATAACGTGTAAATGGATATATAAACCAAATATAGGCCTATCCCATTTCTTGTTAAACGGTTAAATTGTATAGACTGGTGTTATTATTCTCTGCTATTTTTCTTATTTAAATTCTGTACAGCACTTTTGGTAACGGAACATTTCAAAGGACGATGACGACAAATCAAAAGGATATTGGAGGGTTCTTGGCATGAAGTACCGGTGCATTTGGCATTACATAAAACTTGATTGACCAACGTATAAAGTAGGGCAATAAAATAATCCCACAATGAAGAAATCTGTGATCTGCTTTTTCTCTCTCGTTGCATGCAGCTTAATCACATAGCATAATCGAATTAAATAAACATGATGGGAAAGTTCAAAACCACTCCAAAAAAGGTCGAGAGAGAGAGAGAGAGAGAGAGAGAGGGTAGAACAAACCCTAGAAGAGAAACAGCGTTGAACAGTGAGGGAAAGTGAGAGGGTGAGGGTTCGTAGAAGACTTTTTGTCCTCAAGAACATCCCATTCAACCTCTCATCCTTCTTATATATCTTGTTATATCTCCTCCACTTTCTTATAACAATCCAAAGAAGAAGTTTTTAATCTGTATTGATCTTCATCAACAAGTCATCCTTGTCTCCAAGAACAAATTGATCAAACAAGAAGAGACGAAGAAATCTCCGGGTGGATATGGGTCGAGCTCCGTGTTGCGACAAGGCCAACGTGAAGAGGGGACCGTGGTCTGCTGAAGAGGATGTGACACTCAAGGATTATATCGAGAAGCACGGCACAGGAGGAAACTGGATTGCTCTTCCTCAGAAAATTGGTAAAATGTTAAAGTTGATCAGTTTAATTCGCTAGGGCATAAGGTTGTATGGAAACAAGAAGTTAAATGCAAGATCTTTTTCACGTAGGCCTTAACAGATGTGGGAAGAGTTGCAGATTGAGATGGTTGAATTACTTGAGACCCAACATCAAGCATGGTGGGTTCTCTGAGGAAGAAGACAACCTAATCTGCAGCCTTTACATTAGTATTGGAAGCAGGTCTCTCTCTCTCTCTCTCTCTCTCTCTCTCTCTCTCTCTCTCTCTCGTGCTTGCATGTGCTTTTTGGAGTTTTGAGCCTTAACCCTTTCTCTCAGTCTTCAACTGGTTGTCCTATTTTACTGCTCCAATGATGTCACTTTAACTTGGAGTAGTTGAAATGAGATGCTTTGCTTTAGGTTTTCTGGAACGAAGTTTCTAATTGATTTCTCAGCGCGATTGCCGATCTTGTTGTTTGGGATTCTAAACGCTGAGGAACATGTTTGTTTTACCCCTCATCTCTTTGTCCCTTTTGCTCATCCTTGAGGCTATCGCCAGCTATTGATCATCAGTTCAATATATATATTGCAGGATTCTTTTACCTCTAGGTTTTGTAGGAAAAACAATATCCCTATTTATTTTCTTTCACCTTTGAAGATGATTGTTCCGTCAGCTGAAAATTGTTTCAACTTTTCAGGTGGTCCATAATTGCAGCACAATTGCCCGGAAGAACCGATAATGACATCAAGAACTACTGGAACACCAAATTGAAGAAAAAACTTCTGGGTAGGCGAAGGCAGTCTTTGAACCGTTTATCTTCCTCAAGAGATGCAAGCAGTTCCAATGATGCTACAAGTTCACAGTCCTTGAGCAATTCTGCCCTAGAGAGGCTTCAGCTCCACATGCAGCTTCAGAACCTTCAAAGCCCTTTCTCTTTCTACAACAATCCTGCACTTTGGCCCAAAGTGCCTCCTCTTTTGCATGAAAAGATGACCCAAAGCCTTCAAATCTTGAATGAAAGTCCTCATCTGCTGATGCAACCTACCCTCTCTAGTAGTTCATTGCCCAAAAATGGCCAAAAGGCCGAGACATACGAGTCCTCACCAGCTGCCACTCATTCAGCTCCTAGTGATTTTGCCAATTTCAGCTTCAGTGATGCTGATTTCAATGAGTTGGTAAATTCCATGACTAATTGTGTTTCGTCTTCAGACCGCTATGTCTCGTTACCCGACATCGGAGTTAATTCGATTGATCAACCAAATAGGGCACAGTTTCTCCCAGATCCCATAATCCACACTGAGCTGGACTATTCTCTCAACTACAATAAATCTGATGGATCTATGTCGCAGCAGAATCAGGTAGATGAATTTGATTGTTTCAAGGACATGAACAGTAATTCGAGAGACACATTGCAGGCTTTGTGGTGTGATGATGAGTACAATGTGCAATCGGCATCCTCTTATTCTTGGGATTCAACTTCAGCGCTCCTATGCGGGGGCATATATCAAGAGTATGGTTTCGGCTATAACATGTAGTAGTGGGTATAAACCTAGACTTTTATGAGACTCAATCATAATAAGACATGGAAACTATGGTGCTATAGACAGCAATGCTTGTATATCATATGAATAATGTGTATTCAGGTTCTAGGCTTATTGTCGGACCTAGATTATGCGAAAACTACCATGCATTTGATCATCTTTTTTTCCAATAATGCGCATTATACGTTCATGTGCCATTGGATTGACACCAAGGAATCAAAACTAAGAGATATTTCCTTTTCTTTCTGTGTATCAGAAAATAGTTCTTCTGTTTTCTTCTATATGATGCGACCACGTAGATAAATAAACTCCATGCATAGGATTATAGTTATGTCTTTATTACTAATGTAATTTTGACAAATGGATCTTCACATTTTTTGACTTTGAGATCTGCTTGCTCTTGTTATTTAGCGAACTTTGTCTTCCAATATCATTGTGTAAAACCTTATAAATTAGTAGAATTTATCCTCAGTGCTAAGTTTCAAGATGGTCCCGAGTATGTTGGATTTAGGCCAAAGAAGACAGCTTATATATGTTATCGAGTTTAATTAGTTTTTTTTCACTAATCAAGTTGTGCTAGAGAATACATTCATGAAAGGTACATCCTAGTCAAGTTGGAATCTCTAGTCTCGTATTTTTGTTTTTTGGTGTAAATATGTGAATATCTTTAATCAAATGAGGTACATAGGCTTAGGGGAAACTCTTAGCGTTTCAAAGAGACTAATTATGCGAGAAGATGGAAGAAGGAAGCCTCCATACAATAGCCAATAAAAGGTTACATTTCTAGTGGAAGTTGGAGGAAGGAAGCCTCGTATTAATTCTAGTGGAAGAGCGTTCTCTTTATTTTTACTTGCCCTCCTACAAATTGTATTCATCATCCCCATTCACAGTAATTCAATCAAAGGTTACATTTCTTTTAGGTACACAATCATAAGCTTCATCGCTCTAAAACTTAATTACACATACTTTGTGTGTCATCAATTACAAAATAATTATCATTGTCTAACAATGATTCGACGAAATCAACACAAGACGTAGGTTATCAACTAAAAGAACACTGAAAGAGCAAGTTCAACCTCCAACGTTTCCCCCCCTAAACTTGTCTTCCCATGACCCAAGCATCATCATGTGGAAGTTTCTAAAAGATGTCATACCTGAGTGGCTTCACAAAGATTTATGCAAATTGATCATTTCAGTTTTACGTACCGAAGTTGTACTTCTTTCTTGGCAATGCAACCCCCATGGAAATGAAACAAGATGGAAACGAAACCTTCTGTCAATGTGCTTTCTTCGTTCATGAAACACAAGATTCTGGGCCAAAGTTAGTGCAGACTTGGTGTTTATACTTATCTTTGTGGCCATCTGTTCTGGAATTATAGTTCTCTTGATAGACTCCATAACCAAAGAGCATGAAAAACACGTGATGTGGCAGCTAAATATTGAGTTTCACCCGTTGATAAGGTAATCAGGGGCACTGCCACGGCCAACTCAGTGGAGTTGATTGACCCCATTGACCCTTTTTACTTTAGTTTGTATGTTTATGTACATTAAAAAATTTTAAAAGCAACTAATTGACCGCACTGCTCAACTTACTAACTGTAAGTCTCAAAATTAAAATGCATAGAGAATCACAGGTACAAAATTATTTAGTGTCGCTTTTGAGGGTGCAACAGAAATTATACTAAGATTTAAGCTGAAGGTATTACTTTACATAGCATGTCTAAACTCCCTGATTACTTTCTTTTGTTAAAATTTAATCAAGTCACGTTAATACATCTCATATAATTCAATGAAAGAGAATTTTGTACTTTGAATCTTATTTTCTTGAGATAGGATAATTTATAGCAAGAAGAAAGAAACACCCATGCACTTGCTGATATGTAAACTTGTCAAAATGGGTCATAGACCTATATCTCAACTCATATTTAATAGACTGAGTTATTATATGAGTTAATTATATCCAATAAAAGGGTTTAGAATTGTAAAACTCAAAATAATAGGGTATTAAATGGGTTTATAACTCACTTAGAGTTAATCCATCTCTATAATTCTCTTTTCACTTTCTCACTCTCATTTGATCTCGCGCTTGCTCACTCTGCGCTCCCACCTTAGTTGAGTATTAATTTTCCTAGATTTGGTTAAATATGGAAGTGTTTTAGCAATATGGGTCGGGTATGAATTAGATCGGGTATTGATCACTAGATTTGTATTGCATGAAAATTGATCAAAACGAGTCAATTAGGATCAGACCATTTTCGATCCGATCCAAACCTTACCCTACCAACCCATTTGATGGGTCGACTGACACGTAAAAACTCGTCGTTGTCAGTCATCATTTTTACAATTGCTGATTGAATAAAATTGTATTGACATATTGTTATGTGTTTTGGTTATGTACTCAATTATTTCATGTCTTCTAGGGAACTAAACAACTAAATAATCACTTTTATAATGTATAAAATGCCCTCACTTTATTCCACCCACTAAAATTGTAACTTAGCTCTGCCACTGAAGGTAGTGCTTCTTTCTATAATTCAAACCTTCGGCCCAACCACTGTACCTATAACCTTCCAATTTGAAACTACTGGAAGTGGTGTAATACAATTCGAAATTCAACGTAAGTTTGATGCAGCAGAGAATTCTTTTAGCCGCCTTTAAATGACTGGCCATTGAGGTCTTCGTGTAGTGACTAATCAACCCAAACTCTAAAAGACTCAATATAGTACATGTTAAATATCTCAAAATCTCAACTAAGGCTTCATTTGTTTCATGGGATATGAATGATTTGAAAAATATTTTTTTAAAAATAATTGTTTGTATTGCTCAAAATAATTAGTCAATGAAACATGTTTTTATTATCGACAATAATTTATGTCTAAATATTTTCGTGGACGATGAAAATATTTTTCACTCATTCATTTTTGTAAGAATTCCAAACAACCATTTTTAGGAAAATGTTTCCAGATCATTAATTTTCCATGAAACAAATACACTCTAAACTTTTGAAAATAGTTGGATCCACCTGTTCTTCTTCGTTAGGGTTTGGATCATCGTGATCCATATCCAACAAGTGTGTTCGCCAGTTTGCATAACGAGCAATATGTCTTTTGCTTCACTTCAATCCGAAGTTATAGAAGGAAATGAGTCCGCTATCTATCATTTGGACCTCCACGATTCTAGTTACTTTGAATTATTGGAACATGTTTGGATCAGTTTTTGTGTAGATTAAACATTTGCATACATACAGACAAATAATTTGTCATCATTTTCATGCACTTTACCATAAAGGTCACACTTGTGGCAAAAAGCTTGCGGTGAAGAAACATCATTTCGCACTTAATATATCCCTCAGCCTTTATCCTGCTGTATATCGCAAGGTGATGGTCATCTGGGCTAATTTCCTACTACAATCTGGGCTCATCTCCTACTACAGGTATAGTACCTACACCTATTATAAAGCCTCCAGCGGCTGGAGTAGGTGGTCCGGTCCATGTCCGAAGGGTGTAGATCTAGCATCGTTGGGTACTTTGGATGGCTTAGGCTTAGGGCCGCCAAATGGTTGGGTCGGGTCGGGTTTGGATTGGGTAAAAAATGATCTAACCCAAATTGACCTATTTATATGCAATAAAATTGTAATGACTCATACCCGACCCGACCTGACTCGACCAAATCATTTATTAAAATACTTTCATATTTAATTCAACCTAAGAAAATTCGTATCAACTTAGTTAACTCACTTTAAGCTCTTCATGTGTATATATTATTTGGATAAAATCGCTACTTCGACCATAAGATGCTAAAGCATTGGCTTTCAATATTGGATAAATTTCAATTTTCGTATTGATTCACAATGAAGAATAAGAGAAAGTTTTAGTACTTAGTAGTGAAGATATAAAATTATTGCAACAAATAACGTGGAGGAATTGAAATTTTAATTAAATGGAACGTAAGATATTGAAGAAGATGATTTATGCTGACCATGGATTGCAATGACAAGAACTAAGATTAAAAAATTATATAAAAATAACAATGTCAAATGCAACCAATGAAAGAAATACTCTAATAACTAAAAGACGAAAGTTACAAGATTAATAAAAATAAAAAATAATGGGGAAAAAAAGAAGCCGTCTGGATATTTTTAATAAGGGTGAAGTTGAGCCCATCTTGCAAACCCACCAAGCCTTATATGAACTTAGAACAATCCAAGGAGTCTATTATTTTCTCATAGAAGGTGAAGAGAGAATCACAAAGGTGGGTTGGGTTTGAGTATATTATGAACCCATCTAATACTCATATATTTTGGATTTTGCTATTCTAAATCCGTTTATAATTCATTTGCTGAATATAGTTAACTCATACAATGACTCAGCCCATCAAATATGGATTAAGAAATCGGCTTATGCCAATTTTGACAGATCTACTTAGGCTCCAAAGAAATAGGTACATCCACAAATGGATGCTCCTTCCCGATAACGAGCAAAAAAGACATGCCCTCCTTCATCCTTTCCACCACCAGCAATGTATTATTAAGTTACTCCTTGGTACTATCAAGCTCTTCCACTAACACCTCCTCACTTAGTTTTAGGCCAACTTGCACGAAACATGTACCAAAACCGCTCTAGACTTCTTCCAGGGTTTAACACTGTACCCGTCTCCACAGAGACAACTTTTGGACTTAGACTCGGAACAACCTCCATGATCTCCTCTTCTTGAATAGGTTGTGATTAGGAGTTATCTGTTCTAAAGTGGGTAGATTCTCTAGACCAAGAAACTAGAACTTACTCTATCAAAGCTGGCTCCTAGAACATGGAATCGTGAACCGATCCGGTGCCGAACTTCTTTTTTGTTTTCATGCTTCATTTTTGGGATATGTTCACTAGAAATCCTAAAACCCGTTATGAAAGTACATTTGAGTCCTCAAACTTGCAAAAAGTGCAATCAAGTCCTAAAAGTTGTTAAATTGATCGGGTCAAATCGAATCCTAAAGTTAATACCGTTCAACTTACAAATGAAAAACACTAACATGGCTTATTTTAATATTTTCTCTCTCCTACATGGCGGTGACGTGGATAAATTATGAAACATAAGACCAAAGTCATTTTGGCCCAAATTTAATTTTTAGTAAATTATCATTTTCTTTTAAATTCTATGAGTGTGGTTAGTAAAATACCAACCCTATGACGAATTTTCTTAAACATTTCAATAACTTAGTAAGTTAGCAACTTCTTTCGCACTTTACAAGTGTGGTAAGTAAAAACATTATAGGGGACTTACTAATCCCACCATTGAATTAGTCCGACCTTTCTTGAAAGCTTACAAGTATGGTTAGTAATGGTAAATCCTAAATGCATCCTAGATGAAGGTACTATGGCTTAAAATTATTAAATGTGCTAAAGAGGAAAATTTTTTTGACGCGAACTTCTTATGTAGTTTATATGGTATGCACATTGTCGCACCGCACTTTTCGCGCACTAAGGAGGTACTTTCGTTCGTCATGAATGAGGAAACTGTCCCCAAATGGGCTACTAAGGTCCAAAACGGATATTTCGCCCAAACGTCCCACAGACATCCCCTCACTAGACAAACAAGGTCTCTCCTAGACCATACCTCACGAGATAGTGGGTATTTATTTTTTAATATTTTCTATCTGGCCTAAATTTTAATTTGGAGTCGCCACTAGTCATTATGAGTAGGTTGACCAGAAACCTAATCGAGGTACAGGAGAAATACCACGATTCTGTGAATCAGAGATTACATGAGTAAGGGGACTAGGTTACACTAATGATCCCGAATCGTGATCTCTAATGCCCTTTGGGTACCTAAAATGATACGAAGTGTCTAACGTGTCACGCGAGTTCGCAAGGCCTATCCACTAATTCTAATCATTCTAATAAGGAGAAACCAATCAATCAATGATTAAATGCACAATCAATTTCAATCAAGCACAACATTTCTTAAAATGGGCTCTAAAATGAAGATTAATCAAAACACCCAAACCCTAGTAAAGCCCTAAAAGCTTATTCATTCAATATTGATGAGTTCTCAAAAATGCTACTTGGGTGCTTTAGAAAATTTAAATTTCACTCAAACTGTGTGGCTACAATGTTTCTAAGTCATTCTGAGAATTTTTGAAATTTTCGATATTTTTTTTTTTGAAAAAAGTTTTTTCAGAGAATTTCCTCTTTCCCGAAAATTGTTTTTTTTTACATTTTCAGAATTTTTTAATTTTTTAGGATTTCCTGATTTTTTATGAATTTCCTAATTTTATGAATTTTTATGATTTTTCTAAATTTTCTATTTTTCTTATGATTTTTTTCTAAATTTTCTATTTTTTATTATTTTTAATTTTTGCGCCAAATATTCAACCGGACCGCACCGGTTTGGACCAGTCCGACCAAGTTGGACCGGCCTGGTCGACACTGGTCCGACCCTCCGCGCGAGCGCGATGCCAAACGGTATCGTTTCTTTCTTTTCTTCTCTTTGGCATTTTGCCAAACACCTAGTGGGCATGAATTGTTTTTAATGTTTCGAGGCTGCCATTTTGGACCAAGCTCCGGCGACCTTCTGACGATTATCCGACCATCATCACAGCTCTTAGATCTTCTATTCTACACCTTCTAATCAACTAGCACAACTAGATCGCCATCGGACCACCTTCGGCTGGTGAAAACCGAGCCTAAACACCCTAACTCGAAACCGACCTATTCAAGCTTTTCTAACATTTAGATTATCGCACAGATCACCCTAGCCATTTCTATCACTCAAAACAACAATTAGAACATATAACAAGATCGAAAATCACTAACTTGGGTGACCTTAGCCACAAACGACGCTCCAGTGCGGGTTTGCAAGCTCCGACCAAAAGGAATAGGAATGGCCGACTCGGTCAAATGCAAAATACAATCCAAGATGCAACAAATAATGAAACTTGTGATCAGAAACATGTATAGGATGGTAAAAATCACAAACACGAAAAGAAAATCATCAAATCATGCACTAGGACCTTAGACGATCATTTGGGCATTATATCAAACAAACAACGAGTGGTAAGGAAGCATGTTTACTTTCTTCAATAGAGGTCGAATCAATAATTCCGAGCTAAACACCAGCTATAGAACGATGCTCCGACACTTTCTCTTTGGACTGATGGCCTTCGCTTTGCTGAGAAACTCCTTAACTAACCGAAAGAGCCTCGGTTTTAGGCCTTCGTAGTCAACCAACTCGGCTGAAACTAGGAAGGGAGGCCACGGCCGAGCTCTAATTTGCCGGTGCTCCGCCATCTAGGGCAATGCCGGACGCTTAGACGGGGACCTCTAACCTTTCCTCTCTTTCTCTCTTTAACTCTTCCTCTTTTTCTCTCTGGACTTTCATTGAGCAGTTGGTCTGTTTGGATAATGATCTTCCCACTCTTTTTCTGGCCTTCATCGGAGTGATTCCCGCCTCTAACCGACTCATGAGTGGGTTATAACAGATGAGGATGGATAACTGGAGAATTTTCGGTTGTCCAATCCGTTTAACACGTGCTGGATTCGCTAGAGTAAGTCGGTGAAGACGCTGGTTGAAGAAGATGTTTTCTCCCCTTTCCCAAGCGTGTAAGTTGGTCGGGTAAGGAAGAAAGCTGACCCGGGTTGGGTTGGGTCGATCCGACTGACCTGGCAAACCTGAGTTGGTCAAAATTCGAAAATTAAGCCTCATTTTGACTCAATTTTTCAAATTTAATCCCAAAATTGGATTCCTCAGCACATTTTGCATCCAGATATGAGATTTGTACCTATTTTTGTTGCAATTAAACTCAAAAATTCCCAAATTTGAATTCGGATTAATAGGGTTTGTGTTCAATTCCGTGTCCAAATGACCTAATTAGGAAATTTGATGCCAAAATTGAATTACCCATGACTCATTAACCTTAAGGAAGGCATGGGCCTTGTTCAAAAATTTCAAATTGAATGAAATTCCCAATTTGGGTCTTAAAATTCCTAATTTTCAATTAATGTTTTGGGGCTTTTCAATTATTTTATTAAATTGTGAAATTGGACTGACTAATATGCAATTCAAGGTCCCAGAATCAATTGTTGTAAAGATACTATGGCCTAAAAATGACTCGTTTGAATTTTTGGTTCAATTAAGGTATGAATATACCCAATTTTGGGAAAAACATATCCCCAACTAAAATTTTCCAAAATTGACGCTCCACTGATGAAGTTGGAATTAAAATAAGGCCAATGGATATTTTTTTTTTGGAATTTTCGAGTTCCATTTGATATTTTTCATGATTTTTCACTCATTTTGGCCAAAAGAAAATAAGGAAAAATTCATGAAAATTCTAAAAAAATTATTTTTTGATTACAAATAGGTTCCTAAGCATGGCCAAGGTTCCTAATCCTAATTTTGTGATTTTTAGGAAAATTTAAAAAATGAGCCAAAAATCAGGTGTCAACACACATGACATATAAAAGACCAACTCCTCCCAAGATGACTTTAATCGAGAAATTTAACAATGGTATCATTAAGATAAACATATAAATTTTTTCGTGCTAACCTGCGCCGCACCTAGCGGTTCGTAATGCTTTTCGATTCTTAGATTTATTGGTCAGTTTGCTTGTTATCAACGTGTCTTAAATTTGTAATCTTATATGCTAATTTTAAAGAGCCCGTGGCACATCAATAGAAGAGGCGCAAGGTTAGGTATCCATTAACCATCTTCATCTAAAACTAGCCCTCTAATTAGAACACATAAAAAATTTTAACATTAGGAAATGATCGTGCAGTTTTGTTATTTTGAAAATTGTCAGAACCAAGCGTATATATTTGTTCGATTATTTTTCTGGTTATCACATTTTAACAAAATATTTCGAGTTTCTAGCAATTTTGTCAGAAATTTCGCAATTTTTAAAATAATTTCACTCCTGTTTCATAAAAGTTAATCTTATCTCTAATATTTTGTGCTTTGTTGAACCCATTGACACATTGATCTACGTTACGAAACAATCCACTAGGCTTTACAACTTCTTAGGTCGTATCTGAAATTGGACCATCAGAAATAATGTTATGGGTTCCAATCCCTAATATGACGTGGACATGTTCATCTTCTAAATAAAAGGCCCCAGGACTTGAATAAATGTGCAACTCATCTGCTTAGGCCAGGCATATGAGAATAAATACCGTTCAGATCCAATTTTTAATTACTCTATTACGTTCAAAATAAAGCCCATTTTGGTAGATTTGGATATAGGTTTGGTCGGGATAGGTTGAATATGAGCCAATTAGGGTGAAAGAGTGAACATGGATCAATCCAGTCCAAACCAATATATGATCAATCGACCCAACCTGACCCGATCCATTTGTCCCCAACCATTGGAAAGGCACAATTTCGACAGTGGCAAGTCATTTTCCGGCAAGATCTTCGCCCTAATCAACCCCCTAATGGAGGAACTATGGGCTTACCTTTGATCCGATTGTGAGAAAAATTGGAGACTAAGCATGGCTAACCGGCCTTTCCTCGCCTAATCACAGATGTGGCCTCACCGACACAATACCCGGTCCTCAATCACCTCTATCACCGGAAAGACTCACCTGATCATATTCTGCATGTAGAGCCCTCCCTCTCCCCTCTTGCCATTGATGTGTGGCGGTAGGATCTGGACCGGCACCAACCTCTTTTCCTCCTCCGGTCCGAATCTGGAACAGAAAGCTAACCCTAATAATTTGTCATTCAAGTGATGTGAAGCCATGAAAGTATGGAGTTCTCCTCAAGAGGGAGCAACTTAAAACTCTTGGTGAAACCTGAGAATCAACATGGACATGGTGAGAAGCTTTGCTACAAAAACTAAGTAAAGCGTCCAATTAATGTTAACTGGGAGGGAATGGGACTTTGTTATAAGGCCGTTCAATGGTAAAATTCCATTCCATCTACTTTTATTATTATTTTTCTTTGCCTTGTGTCGACCCTCTTGATGTGAAACTTGAGAGAGCAAATGGATTGTTGGGCGGGCACACAGTCCTCATGCGAGGCGGCACTTACACTTTGCACGGATTCTTCCAATGCCCTACCAGCAACAACTTAGATTTTCATCTATTATAGAATTGAACGACACTAGAGTTGCCATTAACCTTTGACCAGACCAGGTGGGAGCCTAGTAAAGCGTGGAGCTCACTTTACTTCTGCGATCTAGAGCGTTGGATACGGAGACTTGATTACGTAATATTAAACTAATGCCCATAAAATGGTACTATTTTTCTTTTAGTAAAAGCTAATTTCATGCAATCTTTTCCAATTTGTATTCCTAGACATGCAAATCCATATGGCCGGGTATAAGTGTGCCAAAAATAGAAATGCGCAAAACCTGATTGATGTTGGACAATTTAATATAAAGCCTTGTTGTTACGCTCCAGGATAGATCCCTGTGTCACGCAACATTAATACAATCCTTATTTTCATGAACCATACGATTCATCAATCTAAATCGAGCCCTCGAATGAGTTCTTTGAGGCAAAAAATTTACGTATTAACATACCTCTATAAATTTTGTTAATGGCACAAAAACCAGTGAGCAACCTGATACAAGCTCAAAACATTACAGTTAAAGAAGCCACCAGTTATGACACGACTTTTTACCCATCCAATGCAATCTGCCTAGCAAGAGCAGACATCTACTTATCTTCCCGGTATAGACCTTCTGATCTTTCAGACAATTAGATGAACACTTCCCTATGGATGCAGATTATATTAGATTCAGCAAAACTTACTATCTCAAAGTATGAAACATTGGTATCATTAATTGGATTAAGAGAGGTAACAGAAGTATATCTAAGAAATTTCACAGAGCAACTTGGAAGACCATGGCTATTCAGCGACAATCCACGTAATTTTGGATTAATGCACTCCGCATCACAAATCATAAAGAAGGAGAGGAAAAAGAAAAGTTCCTCAACCATGTCAGTAGGATGATCCGAAACCTGATAGTGGTTTGGAATTCTTATTGAAGGTGCACACATTAGAAAACTTCTAGTAGAGACCGAAAAAGGGGAAAAGCAAAAGGCGTTGGAATCGAAATCACCCAGTTGACTTCGTCAACAACTCGCGAACCAATTCAACAGGCATGCTTCGCAAGCCAACACTCGTAATAGATTGGCGCGAGTGCAACCTATAGTCCCGCCATAGTTAAGACAATCTTCTCTTCTTTTTTGAGTTGATTTGCTTTCCTCTACATCTGTTTCACTTGGACTATCTTCTTCTGTGGTGTCTATTGAGTTGTCTTCTTCTGAGTCTCTTTCCTCGGGAATCCAATTTGTTTCACTCGGCTGATGGTGTTGTGTTGAGACTATAGGAAAGAAAGAAGAAGAAGTGGAAAGCTGAAGAAAGTTCAAGTCTTCTATATGCATCAAATATTGATTAATGTTCTGCGTAACTGATTTCTGTTATTTGAGCTAAGGGAAAACAGAGTAGTTGACATTATGTTAGTTCAGTTGTATAGATTTGTTTTTTCTGTTAGTTCAGTTGTACAGTTCTATTTCTGGTGTACGAGCTGTAACTCGAGCAGTAGTTTAACTTGAAGAGCTGTACATGTTATATAAGCAGTAAGATACACAAGAGAGATGTTAAGCTCTCAAATGAAGTTCTGTATGTAGTTCGAGTTCTTCAACTGTAAATTTCCTTTCTTCTTTCTTCATTTCTCAAGTTCTTCACATGGTATCAGAGCTTTTCTCTGAGAGCAAAGCTGTGAATCTCGATCTTTTCTCTTGAAGAACATAGCAATGGCAGCAAGAATACCAAGATATCCTTTTCCTATCCACGTAAACATTGCTAACTTCGTTACAATCAAACTTGCAGAAGACAATTTTCTTCTCTGGCAGACTCAGTTTCACAGATTTCTCCGGAGTCAAGAGCTATTTGATTTCGTCAGTGGAGAAATTCCACCACCACAGAAGTTACAGCTCAATATTGAAGGGAACGAGACTGAAGCTGTGAATCCTAAATACAATGATTGGGTGAGAACTGATCAACTGGTATCATCATGGATTAGTGGTGCAGTTTCTGAGCATATACTAGGGCAGATCATTGGACTGGAAACATCTTCTGAGGTATGGCAAACATTACTGAATCGTTTCACACAGAAATCAGTAGCTAGAGAGTTTGAACTGAGGGGGAAACTTCAAGCATGTCAGAAGCAAAATAGAAAACTTTCTAATTATCTTAGAGAAGACAAATTGATTTGCGATCAGTTAGATGCAATTGGGAAGCCTGTTGATGAGATAACTAAAGTCTTTGGTGTCTTGGAGGGCCTAGGCTCAGAGTATGAGAATTTTCGAACAACTATATACTGCTTGAAACCTCAACCTGATTATGATGAGGTGATATCACACTAGAAAGATTTGAAACAAGACTACAAAACTATTCCTTGAGCCGGTATAATCCTAACATGGCCTATTATGGAGAAAGAAGTCTAGAGATAGAACCGAAGGTGGTACTTGATAGAGAACTGCATAAATAGAATTTTGCATTTATAGGCCAGAAAGGGAACACCCGTGGGGGACATAACTATGGTAGAGGTCGTCCATTTGACAATCGAGTTCGTGGTTATGGATATCAAGGAAGAAGCCAGAATTATAAACCATTTAATCTGAACCAAGATCAGGAGGTTCAACACTTTAGTCCACGGAATAATTTCTATGGTTCAAATCATGGCTTTCGACCTTATGCGGGTTCATCACAGAGGTATCAAGATACTAAATCCTATCCATCTCCCAACTTAGCAGTTCACAAGAACTTGCAAAATGAAAAAGCCACAGATGGAGTTCGAGTAGCTTGCCAAATCTGCAAATGTCCAAGGCATTATGCTCTTCGATGCTGGTATAGATTTGATAACTCTTATCAAGGTACATATATTCCACAAGCTCTAACAGCAATGCATCTTGAGGATTCTACAGGCAGTGAATGGTATCCTGACACAGGAGCCACAGCTCACATCACAGCCAATACGACTATAATTCATAACTCCTCAAAGTACACTGGAACAAATTCTGTAATGATAGGAAATGGATCATGTCTTCCTATTACTCATACTAGTGATGCATTGTTACTTACTGCAATTGATGCATTACCTCTCAATGATGTGTTGGTAGTACCTGAAATCAAGAAAAATCTTCTTTTAGTTTCAAAACTAACTGATGACTTTCCTTGCTCCTTTGCGTTTGATAAAAATGGTGTCTATGTTAAGGACAATCGAACCAACTCCACAATGAAGCTCGGGCTGAAAATTGGGGGTCTTTATCGAGTGGATCAGAAGGCAACACAAGCTCTATTTACATAAAGACATAAAGTTGTTGGAGAGGAAATATGGCATCAACGACTTGCTCATACCAACACAAAGACCTTGAAGCATCTTCAACAACAGCAGTGGATAAGCTATAATAAGAAAGCTTCCTCTCTATGTGACAGTTGTCAACTTGTCAAGAGTACCAATCTACCTTTTTCTTTATCCCATTCTGTAACTGAACTTCCTCTAGAAAGGATACACTGTGATATCTGGGGTCCTTCACCAGTAACCTCTGTTCAGGGCTTCAGGTTTTATGTCATTTTTTGTGGATAACTTCTCTCGATACAGTTGGTTTTATCCAATGAAATACAAATCCAAGTTCTATAATATTTTCCTTCTGTTTCAGAAATATGTAGAGACTCAGTTTGACCACAAAATCAAAGTCTTCCAATGTGATGGTGGTGTTGAATTCACTAGTACCAGGTTTCAGGCTCATTTAGAAACTTGTGGTATTAAACAATATATCTCCTGCCCTTATACTCCTCAACAAAATGGGATTCCTGAAAGGAAACATTGTCATGCGGTAGAATTAGGCCTCACTATGCTCTATCATGCTCGAACACCATTACAATACTGGGTTGATTCATTCTTAACTGCGAATTATATTATTAATCTACTTCCAACTCCAAAGCTGCAGATGGACTCACCTCACAGCAAGCTTTTTAAACAAGTGCCCAACTATGATCATCTCAAGGTCTTTGGATGTGATTGTTATCCTTGTCTCAGACCCTATGCTCAACATAAATTTGACCCTTGATCCCTCACTTGTGTATTCCTGGGGTATAGTGAGAGACATAAAGGGTATCGCTGTCAGGTACCTACTGATGGTAGAATATATATCGGTCGACATGTGACATTTGATAAAGATTTCTTTCCATTTGCCAAGCAATTATATGTAGATTATCCTCACTATACATCTCTATATCGAAAATGGGTTAATGAGGTAACTTTTCTGGATTCTACTAGGGCAAATACAGTTAGACAAACTAACAATTTTTACACTGGCCATCTACAAGATAGTGGTGTTCTGGAGGTAGGCCAAATTCGTATACCATACAATTCTTACCATTGCACAGATCTGTCTTCATCACATTCATAATCTGTTGCTGCTCCTGGACCATCAAATTCTTCTGCTTCACATATTACAGCACCTAGCATACCTGTTGATGATCAAGAACATCAGTCTTCCTCCCCTCCTCAACACTATGATATCTCTGCTCATCCTATGCAAACTCGACTTAAGTCTGGCATAGTGAAACCAAATCCCAAATATGCCTGCTTAGCTGAATACACTGTCCCTCCTAAACCAAAATCACTTAAGTCAACCTTAGCTCATGAAGGCTGGACTTGTGCAATACAACAAGAAATGGCTGCCTTGTATGAAAATCAAACTTGGGTGTTAGTTCCATGAACTGCTCAGATGAATGTCATAGGCTGTAAATGGGTGTATAAGACCAAGTTAGCATCTGATGGGAGTCTTGACAGGTTAAAAGCTCGCTTGGTGGCTAAAGGGTTTCATCAAGAAGGAGTAGACTATCTTGAAACTTTCAGCCCTGTTGTAAAACAAGCAACCATATGTGTTGTCTTGTCAGTAGCTATGGTGTAGCATTGGCCTATTCATCAACTCGACGTCAAAAATGCATTTTTACATGGCACATTGACTCAATCTGTTTATATGGAGCAGCCTCCTAGTTTCGTCCATCCTACATTACCTCATCATGTCTGCTTACTTCAAAAGTCTTTATATGGACTTCGATAGGCTCCGCATGCATGGTTTGAAAAATTCAGCAATTTTTTACTTGAATCAGGCTTCTTCTGCAGCGCCACAGATCCCTCTCTCTTTGTGTACCACAGAGGTACAGACACAATTCTCTTGCTTCTTTATGTTGATGATATTATACTGACTGGTAACTCCTCTCAGCTCCTTGCTGACTTAATCAAGTCTCTGAGTCTTACTTTTCACATGAAAGACCTGGGTTCTCTTCATTACTTTCTGGGTATTGAAGCCACACGTAGTTCTGCTGATCTCTTTCTCTGCCAAACTAAATATGCTCTTGACCTTCTTGCACGAGCTCACATGCAAGATTACAAGCCAATCTCAACTCCTCTATTTGTCAGGTCTATTCCTACGTCAAATGATGCCATCCCTCTTGACAATCCCCTTGAATACAAAAGTCTGGTAGGAGGTCTTCAATATCTTACTATTACTAGACCTGATCTTGTATATGCCACTAATCTTTTATGTCAGAAAATGCAGCGCCCTACCATTGCTGATTTTCTCAAACTAAAGCGAGTATTTTGGTATGTAAAGGGAACAATTCATCTGGGTATCTTTCTTTACTCGCATAGTACTCTAAACTTATATGGATTCTCAGATGCTGACTGGACAGGATGTCTTGATACCAGATTCTCTACTACTGGTTTTTGCACATTTCTTGGTTCCAATCTCATCTCCTGGACAACCAAGAAACAACCTATTGTTTCTTGTTCCTCCACTGAAGCTGAGTATCGTGCACTTGCCTCTGCTACTGCTGACCTTACTTGGATCAGCTTTGTCCTACGTGACATTGGCATTCCTTTAACATCACCTACAGTCCTCTTTTGTGATAATCAGTCTGCCATTTCACTTACTGATAATCCTATTTTACATGCTCGAACCAAACATATTGAAGTTGATTTTCACTTCGTCAGAGAAAAAGTTTCCTTGGGATCATTATGCGTCTAGTATGTTCCTAATCATCGCTAGCTTGCTGACATTTTCACTAAGGCATTGTCACGACTCGATCACTCTACTCTCAGAACCAAACAAGGGTTGGGGTTTAAACCTGCACCTAGTTTGCGGGGGGATGTTGAGACTATAGGAAAGAAAGAAGAAGAAGTGGAAAGCTGAAGAAAGTTCAAGTCTTCTATATGCATCAAATATTGATTAATGTTCTGCATAACTTATTTCTGTTCTTTGAGCTAAGGGAAAACAGAGTAGTTGACATTCTGTTAGTTCAGTTGTATAGATTTGTTTCTTCTGTTAGTTTAATTGTACAGTTGTATTTCTGGTGTATGAGCTGTAACTCGAGTAATAGTTTAACTTGAAGAGCTGTACGTGTTATATAAGCAGTAAGATACACAAGAGAGATGTTAAGCTCTCGGATGAAGTTCTGTATGTAGTTCGAGTTCTTCAGCTGTAAATTTCCTTTCTTCTTTCTTCATTTCTCAAGTTCTTCACATGTTGGAGCACAACCCTCAAATCATCCTCTTGTTGCGTGCATATTAGACCGTATCCACACTTTTTATGCTTGCTTTCGATGGTCTGAGGCAAACTTGGAATTGGCTCCATTCGTTTCGTAGAAGCTCATCTATGTTCATGACATTACTCAGTACAGTGCGTGGGTAATAGAAAAGGCTCACATGATTGGATTCCAATGAATCCAAACCAATCGGTTGAAAAATCACCATTTGGCTATTGACAAGTATTGGATCTCCAATGAAGCATCGACGACTTTTCCTTCCTCTAGGCCAAGAACAAAACAGAGTGCTAGTCCAAAGAACTTGTCATATAAGTCCTGGGGAACCAAGAAAGATATGGGAGCCTCTTCACAGTGGAGAAACCATCCTGGTATCTGTCTTCCAATTAGGAGAATGTCGAATCACATCTTAGGGAGATCCTGTCATACCGATGGTATGCATATCAAGCATTCAAAGTGTTAGATATATTGTATATATTAGGTTATATTGTATATCTTAGGGTTGTGTGTATTTATGCTTATACACTTCCTTGTATCTATATATTGGCCTTGTGCCTAATGAGAAATGCATCCATTCCAATTCTCCAAGCCTAACATGGTATCATAGCCGACTTCGCGATCCGTCCGACGTCTTCATCGTGATCCGATCTCCTTCGACTTTGTCTTGATCAATCTAGTTTTTTTCGTCTTTTGCCTCGTTCTCGCGATCGACCTTGGGTTTTGTCTTCTTCACTCATATATCTTCTTGCTTCCGCTTTGATTTATCAATCTCATAATCATGGCTAATAGTAGTGATCGCATTCATGTTAAGTTGGATGGTTCCAATTATATTATTTAGAAACCCTCTGTGATGGCTGCTCTTTTTTATCATGATTTATATGAGCATGTTGATGGTACTCGTCCTTGTCCTACACCTTTGTCCGATACTGTTGAGCTCAGACCTGGTGTTGATCAAATTGCTCAATGTCATTCTGAAATTAAGTCTTGGCATGTTGCTGATCGGAAAGCATGGATAATTTGGTACTATTAGCCCTGATCTTCGCCCCCAATTTTCTCAAATTGTTGGTGGAAAAAATAGTTATGGGATCAGATTGTTGAGATGTATACACAAACAACTTCTATCCGTATTTATCAGCTTCTACAGGAACTTCGTCACACCACCCAGGGTACACAATCTGTTCGTGATTTTTATAACTATATGATGTATTTTTGGTCTCAACTTGATGTGTTGGCTCGTCCAGCATGTCCCGCATGTGCTGGTTGCACTGCTTGCGCTGCATCTAAGCTTGAAGATCAGAACAAGTATCGTCTCTACGAATTCTTGATGCAACTCTCACCAAATTTTGAGGGAGTTCGTAGTCAGATTCTCTATCGTTATCATATTCCATCTCTTTCTGATGCAGTCAAGGAACTTCAGGCTGAAGAACTAGATGATGAATTATTGGTGCTCCTCTATCTCTAGATCCCTCTGCAGTACTTGCCACCGCACAGCCTGTTTTCCAATCCAATTCCTCTCAACGTGGTTCCCACCGTCTCTCATCTCAACGTACCTCTTCTCAGTGAGGTTCACGTCCTTTTTGTAACTACTGTAAACAAAATGGACATTCTAAGGATCGATGTTTTTAGAAGTTGTGTGATCTTTTTGATGGATCCCCATGCTCAGTTGCACCTGCCCTTTCTCCATCCGTGGACCGTGCCACTTCATCCTCATCTTCAGATGACAGTCTTGCTGTTATTGAGGCTCAACTTTCTAGTTTAGGTCAGCTTCATCTTGGTTCTTCTGGTGCATCTTCCTCTATTGCTACTGCAGATGCTGCGCAATCCTTAGGTGATAATTCCTCATGGATTCTTGACTCTGGTGCTGCTCACCACATGACTGCCTCTGCTCAGCATCTCACTCAACAAACTATACTTAAAAATTTAGAAGGGTTATTTATAGCTGATGGATCCTCTATTACTACCACCATGCATGGCCACCTTACTATCCATAGCAGTTTTTATGTGCCTAATGTGTTGCATATACCGAATTTAGCTCTTAATCTTTTATCTGTTGGGCAACTTGCTGATATGGGTTATATTGTGACATTTACCGCTGATTCTTATGTTGTGCAGGATCGTACGAGTGGCCGGATGATTGGCTGGAGGATTATATACGATGCGGCATCTTCAAGTTCCCTCACCTCAACTTGTTATTGCCATCCTCAACCTTGACCGTTGGCACCAGCGTCTGGGTCATATATCTGCATCTCGTTTGTCTTTTTTACGTCAACAGGGTGTACTTGGGCATGTTCCATTATCTGTTATGCATCCTTGTACTAGTTGCCCTTTAGCTAAATAATTTGTACCTCCTTTTCCTGTTAGCTCTTCTGTTTCTAATGTCTATTTTGATTTAGTACATTCAGATGTTTGGGGTCTTGCCCCCCACATTTCTAGAAGTGGTTTTAAGTATTATGTATCGTTTATCAATGATTATTCTCCTTATACCTAGGTTTATTTTATGCGTTCTTGTGATGAATTTATCTCTATCTATAAAAATTTTACAACCATGATTTCTACTCAATTCTTTAAAATTATTAAAGTCTTTCGTTCTGATTCGGGTCGGGAATATCTCTCTACAGCTTTTCGTTCTTTCTTAACTTATCAAGGAACCCTACCTCAGTTGTCCCGTCCTGGTGCTCCTGCTCAAAATGGTCTTGCTAAGCGAAAATACCATCATATTCTGGATACTACTCGTGCTCTTCTATTGTTTTATTCTGTTCCCCCTGAATTTTGAGCTAAAGCACTCTCTACTGCAATCTATCTCATAAATCGTCTTCCTTCTCTTGTCCTCTCCAAAGCCACCCCTTACAAACGTCTCTTCTCGAAACCAACCACTTATCACCACCTTCGTGTTTTTTGTTGCACGTGTTATGTGCTTCTTTCTGTCCATGAGCACACCAAACTCTCCGCCAAGTCAGTTCGGTGTGCTTTCTTAGGCTACAACATAAAACATAAAGGCTATAGGTGTTATGATCCCTCTTCACGGTGTATTCGTATCTCTCGTAGTGTTCAGTTTTTTGAGCACATATAGTTTTTTTTCACCTCTTCTAATTCTTCACAGTCATCTCCATCTGTTTTATGGATTTTCCTGTTGATTCACCTCATGATCCTCCTTTTATGTCTTATCTGTCTGACCTAGTGTCACCACATTCTCCTATTATGCCTCCCCTTTCTTCTACTTCACTCGCTACTCCGACGTCTCTTGACGATTCTCCCCCACTGTCCCCTCGACAGAATCCTCCGTGGGATCACCATCCTCCGACTAGGTATGTGGCGGCTCCGAGTTATTCAAATGAGTTTAGTTCTTTTATGGCTGCTGTCTTGGTTCTTTTATGGCTAATGTCTACACTTTGTAGGAACTGTCACATTATCGTATGTCTGCTCTTGAGCGCACTAGTACGTGGGACCTTGTGCCTCTTCCACCAAGGAAGTCTTTGATATCTTGTCACTGGATCTACAAAATAAAGACTCGCTTTGATGGTAGTATAAAGTGATATAAAGCTCATCTCATCGCTCGTGGTTTTGATCAGGAGTATGGGATTGATTATGAGAAGACCTTTGCTCCTGTTGCCAAAATGACTTCCGTTTGCACTCTTCTTGCAGTAGCCTTTATTCGTAATTGGTCTCTATTTTAGCTTGATGTGAAAAATGCCTTTCTTCATAGGGCCATTCAGGAGGAACTTTATATGCAGCCCTCGCCTGATCTTGCTCATTCTCCTAGTCAAGTTTGTCATCTTCGTCGGGCCCTTTATGGTCTCAAACAGGCTTCTCGAGCTTGGTTTGAACATTTTATAGATGTTGTTCGGTCAGCCGGTTTTATTCAGAGTGAAAATGATCATGTTATGTTTACTCACACTTCTTCAACTAGTTGTACTATTCTGCTTATCTATGTTGATGATATGATTATTACTGGAGATGACTCTACTCATATTGCTTATATTAAGCAACATCTTCACCGTCAGTTTGCTATGAAGGATATGGGTTACTTACGCTATTTTCTCGGTATTGAGGTTGCTTGTAGTCGACGTGGTATTCTTCTCTCCCAGCAGAAGTACATCGCTGACATTCTCGCTTATGCTGAGTTATCTGATAATCGTACCACAACTACTCTTGTTGAACTTTATTTACAGTTTCGTCCGGATCATAGTGAGCCTCTGTCTACCGTCACTCGCTACCGGGTTCTTGTTGACAATCTTGTCTATCTTACGACCACTTGTCCTAATATCGCCTATGCTATTCATCTTGTTAGTCAGTTTGTAGCGACTCCTCGCATAGTGCATTATGCTGCTATACTCCGAATTCTCCGATATCTTCGTGTTACTATGACATGCTCTGTTTTTCTCCAATCGACTTCCTCACTTGCTCTTCTTGCTTACTCTGATACTGATTGGGCGGCGGATGTTACTGATCGCAAGTCCATCATTGGATTTTGTGTTTTTCAGGGTGATTCTTTGATTTCTTGGCGTGCCAAGAAGCAGCCCATCGTGTCTCACTCCTCTACTGAGTCTGAGAATTGTGCTATGACCAACACTACAATTGAGATTATTTGGCTTCGTCATCTCCTTGATGATCTGGGTGTTGCCTCCTCTGCTCCCACTCCTCTTCACTGCAACAACAAAAGTGCTATTCATATTGCTACAAATCCGGTCTTTCACGAGCGTACCAAGCACATCGACATCCATTGCTACATAATGCATCATCAGCTTCAGACGCGTGTCATTTCTCTCCCTTTTGTAGTCTCTGCAGCTCAGCTTGTCGATTTCTTCACCAAATCTCTTATATCACAACGTTTTGCTGTTTTTCTTTCCAAACTCTCTTTGGTTGACCCACCTTGAGTTTGAGGGGGGTGTTAGATATATTGTATATATTAGGTTATATTGTATATCTTAGGGTTGTGTGTATTCACGCTTATACCCTTCCTTGTATTTATATATTGGCCTTGTGCCTAATGAGAAATGCATCCATTCCAATTCTCTAAACCTAACACAAAGTTACAGAGAGAGAGAGAGAGAGGAGAGAGAGAGAGAGAGAGAGAGAGAGAGAGAGAGAGAGAGAGAGACCAACCTCGAGTAATAACACATCAGCCATCTTGACCCTTTCGCGGAATAATTCACAACATGAAGACAAGTCAACGCTAAGAGAGTCAGAGGAGATAATCGACAAATCTGGGAGTTTTTGCAAAGATTTGCAACCTTTTGCCGTTAGTGCTGTAATTGATGGAAGCTAAGGAATTTCTTGTAGTTCCTGGCAATAATGAACATACAACCCAAATCAATGTATTTGTTGATGCATGTTGCTAGATGAGTAAACTTGTTTCCTGAAAGATTTAGGAACTCCAATTTGGGAAAACTGGAAGAACTCTCAAGGAACTTTACTTTTGATAGATTGCATAAGCCAAGATTTAGCCTATATAGATTTTGGAATCCCAGATAACCATCACGATCAGTTGAATCCTCCAAGTTCCTTGGGAACATGACGAAATTTGAGCAGCCATGAAGAGTAAGAGACTGTAGATTATGCAACTTATAAATGCTCGATGGAAGCCTTGTGAGGTTTTCGCTATTATCTAAACTAATCTCCCTCACAGAGACAAGATGAACAATTGATGCAGGGAGTTCTTTAACAGCCATCCCTTCCGGATGAAGTTCTACTAGATGTTCCATCTTTTCAAGAATATCAGGGAACTTCTCAAGTTTAGAGCAACCGGAGAGTATAAGGGTTTGAAGAGATTTTGTCTTGAGTGTGTTGGGAAAGATACTAAGATTAGAGCAATATTCTAGCGACAAAAACCTTAACTTGTCAAGATATCCAACGGATTGGTGAACCTCCACCAAGCTTTCGCACCCAAAAAGATTTAAACTCTCCAGATTTGGAACCAATGAAAGGTCGAGAACACTAGTCAGGGACTCGCATTTACTGAAATTGATGAACTTTAGGTTTCTAAACTTCTGTAAAAAAATACCCATGCAGTCATTGAGCTCTGCAAATATTTATAGCTATAAAAAGGGAAAGTAAATCATCTCAAGGACTTACCTTAAGTTTGCCTCCTAGTTGTTCGATACGATTTTTCTAGACATCAAGTCCAACAAGTTTCTTTGGACACGAGCCAAATTATAGATTTGGGGCATTAGGCCACTCAAGCCATCTTAGCTCGTTAGGGAGACGTACAGGACCATGTAAATAGACACGCGCTTCAAGCAAAATGAGTGTTCTCAACCTTTTCATGTTTGTAAAAGCATCAAGGCTAATAGTTATCTCTTCTAGTTCGGGCGAGTCCAATACTATGGCCTTTATTGCGTTTGTTCCCTATACATGACAGAACAAATTCAGTGGTCACAGAAAATTTCCATTGAGATTTGTATTGACTGTTCAAATCAGAGTACTATAAATATGAGAAGTAGCAAAATTGACACAAACGACATTTACCATGTCTTCACATAGAATGTCCAAAAAATATTCAAAAATTCATAATCTACTGCGTTTCCCAGGATCATCAGGGCAGTCCTGATTAACAATATCATTACCCATTGACTGAACCAATCATGCATTTGCAGGTCTCATTCTCATATGTTATCAAGGACCTCTCCGTCAGAATTTCTATTCCTATAGTTGAGTCAAAATCACAGCTATCAAGAATTTTCTTGATGTATTCTATACTTTTCCTCTTAAAAAAAACAAGCAATATTGTTGACCCCTATTTTTTTTAATTAATTTGCCCAAAATTAACTATGCAAAATTTAGGAATAAAATTTTTAATTCCTAAAACAAAAAAATATATTTTTAATGTTAATTGCATTGCATATATACATTTGATGCATTTTGCATTATTAGAATGTATTTTTCTTCTTGCAATTATTTTAAAAAAATCTTTAAAATTTTAAAAAAAAATCGCAAAAAAAATTGGATCAGGCCTGGTCTAGGCCGACCTGACACGGCCCGCTCCTTTTTTCCCCCCGCGGGCCAAGCCCTTACCTTTTTCTTTCCCTTCCTCACGGGTGATATTGGGCCTGACCCAGCCCGCTCCTTCTTTCCCCCCAGAGCCCGACCTCTCTCCCTCTCTCCTCGAGTGGCCGCCGCCTGGGACAATGCGGAGAAGCTGCTCCATCATGCAAAATTGACCACCAAAGTCAATGGAGCAGAGAGGTCGGTGTAGAGCATTAAATGGAGGAGATAGGGGCAGAGGCAAGTGCTCGGCAGTCGCTATATAAGCTAGTGAAGAAGAGAGAGAGACGGTCAGATTTGTGGAACAAAAACAGAGCAAAAGAGAGACCGAGAGATATGGAGAGAAATAGAGAGAAAAGAGTGAGCTAAGTGCTTGTAGGGACCGAAGAAGAAGCCAGCCGGCCTCGCCATTGCCCGCATATCGATCGGCGACCCCCCAAAAGCAACCCCGATCGGTAAGCCTTTCCCAACCTCTGTTATCCCCTGTTTTTCTATGCAAGTTGGCTGGGACTCGCCCCTGTCGTTTCGCGTGAACCCCGACCCATATTGACCCCATTCCCGATCCATAAATCGTCATTGGAGGTGAGTTGTGGTCATCGGAGCTGGCCGGGGCCTTGAAATAGATCGAAGTTCCCTCATTTTGTTCATGCACGCCAACCTTAGTGAGACCGGTTTGGTTTTGGTTTTCGCCGGCGAGTATTTGGTCGGATGGTGACTTAATTAGCTTAGGATAGTCTTGTGGCAGTTATTAGGGACTAAACGAAGCCAAAGTTTGGCCTGGGTCCGCTGGCCAAGCTCCGACCAACGTTTGGGTTCAACGAGCCTTAGTCGAGGCTTGGACGGCAACCACCTTAGAGTTCCTTAGGCGATCAGACGTAGGGATCTCTTCAGCTTGGAATGCTGAAGAGAATGAAGCCTCTGGCAGGACGAAACAGCTAGCAAATTGCCAGAATTTCGTCCGGTCAGCGGTCCCTTGTGTCCGAGGCGTGGTGGACCCGGCCGAACCGGCCCTGTTCGATTGGACCGGCTCAGCTGGACCAGCCTTTTTTGTCTATTTCGAGGACCCTAGCCTGAGCATTGGGTAACCGGACGTAAGCACCAAGAGCCATTTTTTATCTCATATTTAGTGGGCTGAGTCATATGTGGGTTGACTGAAGTTTTAAAGACATGTAATTATAGATTAAAGTGGCAAAGTACAATTTTTTAAACGGGTCTGCAAGACACTCATTTTCAATCCATGCTACTCAAAATTCTAATACCCCATGCACGAATATTTCTATGCCTAAACGGCTCCAATTAACCCTCCTTTCTCTCTCCGTTGTCTTGATGAAGTCCTTGTTGGTCAAAAACCCTAGCCTCAACTCTAACTCCTTGCCTCTCCGGCAAACCGCCACTTCTCCATCACCGTCGTCTCTGTGTATCGAGCCTCCTCTCCGACGTCGCGCCTGCAGGTTTTCTGTTTCTTCTAAAAATGTCCCACTAAAGGGGCTCCGGTTTGGTCCCCTTTCACTCGATAGGAGGAATTAATTCAATTGTCATTTGCCTTTGCATCTTTTGACGAGGAGTCGGCAAGCTCCAGAGACGAGCCTTCATTGCATTTTCGTTTCGGTAATTGTGGAATGAGCCCGTTGAATTTAATTTTTCATAAATATTGCGCCTCTTTTGTTATTCAGTTGATAATAAATTCAGTTAAACAACTGCACTTGTTAATTAGGATTCTTTGGGATTTCTTTGCATTTCATTGGACACGCTCTTCTAGGAGAAAATATTGGGTGATACTTGAGTGCCGCATGGGGCTATGCAAATCCGCTCACCGGTTGTCGTATGTGCAGACTCATACCAATTCATTTTCTTTTTATTTGAGATGTAAATATCAAGTGGGATTCATTATGCACAAAACCATCTGACTTCACAAAAAAATCGCGAAAACATTCTAAATGTCTTGAGAAAGTTCAAATAAGGACATATAGTGAATCCATTTGCTCGAACGAGTTCCTAGAGTGCATTCACATGCCACTTGCCAAAACATGGCCAGGGACATTCTCGTCTAGAGCTTTTTTTCTTTCTTTCTTTGTCTCCTTTTACTTTCCCTCTTTCTCCTTTCATCTTTTTCGTCGTTCTTTTCTTTTTCCCACTTTCCAAGCCTGCGCCACCTCCAATCTTCTTCGACATCTCGCAACCAAATTTTCAAGCTCGCAGACTAATTGGACGGATTCTTCGATTTTTACGCAGCTTTGACCATCATAGATCTTCAAAAGGTTTAAATGATATAACAAAAAACACAATGAATGAAACTAACAGAGAGAGATCCCCTTCACGTCTCGAAAACACAATGAATAAAACTAATCACGAATCACCATGTGACCCTTCATTGTCAAGTCCCAGAGTCTCATTTGGCCATACTTGTCATGGGAAATTGACAAGAATACGAGGAAAAATTGCCTAAAAAGTCTTAAACCTATTATACAGTGGCCAATTCAATCATAAACATTTCAATTATGCTGTATCACTCCTAAACTTTTTGACAACTGGCCAATTTAATCCTAAATATTTTGATAATTTACTAATTTAATCATAAACATTTTGACGAATTGTCAATGTAGTCTTTCCTGCCAATTATCCAAATATTAGGTTTAAGACTAAATTGGCGAATTTTCAAAAGGTTTATGACTAAATTGACACAATTGAAAGGTTTAGAACTAAATTGGCAATTTGTCAAAAGATTTAGCACTAAATCGGTACAATTGAAAAGTTTAGGATTAAATTGGCCGTCATACAATAAGTTTTTTTTTTGTAAGGTCCGTCGTACAATAAGTTTAAGACTTTTTGGATAATTATCTCAAAATCTCATGAGCCCTGCATAATAAATAGCATCACATGCCTAATCTCGTATTGATAAATCCTCAATCAAGATTATAATTTAGAGTACCAGACCTAGAACCATCGTTTATGGCCTGTTACGCTCCAACATCGACTCGCCTGCGACACAAAGGGACAACCTGCAGAGCCACTTTGAGGCCTGAACTGCAAAAAACTAAAGTTTCTACATCCAACTTCTGGAGTGTCGCATTATCAAATTTAAAGAAACAGCCAATGTGAAGAGAACAGTACGAGCGGATAGTTCACATAAGCCCAGCCCTTCTCCGTCCCTTATCGTAAAACTTTAAACCTGAAGAATCTCAACACAATCAATAGATCAAACTAATTTTCCTTAGAAATCAAGAGCTTCTCACATGGCTAACAAGGTCAGATTGCAAGTTGGAATAGCCAGCAAAACCGAAGGCGCTAAAGAGAGTGGCCTCACCCCATAACTCGTGAGAAGCACGGCGGCTCTGTTTCATGAGCAACAATGACACGGGTGCATCATGGAAGGACAAGAAATGGTCATGAGAATCATGCCACACAATCTTACTACAAACAACTCGCAAACGACAACCCATCATGGATACGGTTGCAAACCACATCCCCCGAACGACATCTTGTCACAACTACAATTGAGACGGCTACAATTACGATGTGGCTGATTGCATCATTTTAATAAATTATTTTTCTTTTGGAGTTTGGATTTAGGGTTTTGAGAGAGAGAGATATATATATGTAATTGTGGATTGTCGAAAGGAAAAAGAAATTTGAAATGTTTTCACAATTTTTTTGTGAAGTCAGATGTGAGGCACATTAGTATAGTGTGTGGTAGTTTTTCGTTTGGTCTAGCCAGCTTTGTGCAAAATGGATTCCACCTGGCATTTACATCTTAAATAATAAAAAAAATGGGTAGGCCTCCGTGCACACATGGTAAATGATGAGTGGATTTGCATACATCCCATGTGTCACTCAATAAATACCCATTATTTTTTTGTCCCATCGTATTGATGTAACCTTGGCAATACGAACCAACTTTTATTTTCTTGCTGAAGGCTTTGATCTTATAATTCACTTCGGGGCTAATTCTTCTGTATTTTCCAGTTCTAAGATGGATTCTATTGAGAAAATTATTGAGCAAATTTGTACTGTATTTAGATAATTTTGTTAATTTAGTTCCACCCTGTATTATTATTATTATCTATAACTCATACTTCATCACTATCTCCGTCTTCTTTAATTAGTGCTCATCACAACACATGCATAATTGTCTATTTTTTTTATAAGCTTTTCATTTTTTAAGTTTTCTTACCATTTTTTATTTACTAACATCATTTTATTTTGTTAATTCTCAATTCTCTCCAAATAGCCTACTCACGTGAAGAGCTTAAAATGCATTAAATGAGTGAGTATAAGTTTTAATATATTGGATTAAATATGAATGTTTTCTAGTATTACAAATTTGGTTGAACAATTGATTTGATATCGAATCGGATATAGGTCGCTAAAATCATATTACATAAAATTGGATGAATATGGGTTAAATGAATTAATTTGAATCAAATCTATTTTCGACCCACTCAAATCAAACTCAACCCACCGGTTTAACAGATCTATTCACCACCACACCAACACTACAATCTCTCAATAATCATCAACCCTTCTTCCCTGCCGATTGTCCGCTCCACTGTTCCCATCAGCATTGCCTCCACCCAGGACAAACCACCGCGCTAACAGAACCTCCATCGCCGCAACCAGAATCATCAAGGACTAAAGTTTTTTTCTTTTTAGCACTCCCACTTTTGGATTCAAAAGCTCTTGGATTTGACATGTTACAAAGAAGCTAAACAGTTAATAGTAGTGTTTCCTTAGGCCTGAACCAAAGTAAAAATAAGACAATAATGGTGTGTCACTGTTGCATATAGCCACCAAACGGGCGGTCAAATTGATTGAAAGAAGAAACACCTTAGATGGGATGAAATTGCAAAAAGATCAAGTCCCTACCTGGAATGTCCAAGATGTTCCATAAAACAAAAAAAAAAAGTTCACATAATATAGCACTTGCTACAATTCTAACATAGAACAATCGAAGAGCCGATGTATTTCGAGCCATGTGTATTTATCCATATCCTCAGCAGAATAAGCCCAGTACTGCAAGAAAAATAATGACATTACACAATCGTCAGTGTAGTTTAGTCAATCTCCAGAGTAACCTCAAAACAGAAGAGGAAGTCAATTCTCAGTGAGAAGAAAATATAATAAATGCAAAGAGTACGACAGTACACCCCTTCTTAATCCCGTACAGCGTTTGGTAAACTTTATAATAGCTGGACTGGTAAAAATCAAAGCTAAAATTGCTACTAGTTTCTTTCTGGGCTAATTAAAAAAAAACACCAATTTTATCTTTAGTAATAATTTTGAGCCGACTTTTTTTGTTTCAATAAAAAGCACCAACTTTTACTCTAGTTCCAAATCTAGCTCTCGTAATGTGAAATTTTCAAATTATTCGGATCAGATTGGGGATTTAAGTGAAAGTTTGTGATTTTATATAAGATAAAAAAAGTTCGGGTCAGAATTATTGCTCAAGGTAAAGTTAGTACTTTTTTTTGGAATTAGGCTGTTTCTTTCTACTTATTCTTCTTAATCAGTTTGCTGGTAGCTGGTGCCTTTAAATCAACTCCTACTATTTAATCAAGAAACTCTTTTAACTTTAATTTAATCAAACTTATAAATCTAAAGAACTAGGGTTAATACTACGAAAAACTCTAAACTGGTACACATGTGATAATTTTACCCCAAACTAATTTTTTGATCACAAAAAACTCCAAACTTGTACACTTGTGATAATTTTACTGTCAAATTATGTTTTTTAAATGACACGCGATAATTAACTGATGTACCAGTTTTATGTTTTACCCTTCGTTTGTCATAGGTGTATCAGTTTGTGATTTTTTGTGGTATTAATCCAATTTAACAGAAACTAACGGAGGGTAAATTTGTTACAAATGTACTAGTTTGAGATTTTTAGTGGTCAAATTATTAGTTTTGAGTAAAATTGTCACGGATATATCAATTTGGGGTTTTTTGTGATTAAAAAATTAATTTATGGATAAAATTATTATAGATGTACCAGTTTGAAGTTTTTCGTAGTATTAACCCAAAAAACTATAAAAAAGTTCAAAGGTCGTCTGTGTTTCTGAACTTTTTCTTTCCCCTCATTCACACTCCTAATTCTGTCCAGTTCTACCCCTTTAAAGTGTTTGGGATTCATCGAGATAGAACGGACAGGTGTCTGGTTAGTTGAGTTAGTTGAGTCGCCTCAATTAACCAACAGAACTGTTCCAGGAAAACTGCCCACATTCATTCTAGCTCAAAGACAACAATTCCTAAGTGATTTGTCACCGCGAAACTCTTCCATCCTCATTTTCTTCCTCACTCATGCACTTCACATTGCTTCCTTCTGTGCTCTCCATCCAAACAGAAAGAAAGAAAGCAAGGATTATCTAAATTGAAGCACTCAGACTTCCAATACTTTGATTCTCTCCGTTCTCTCTTCAAAACTTGTTTACATGTGGATTTATGCTCGGGGGAATCCCCTTATAGCAATCAAGAAGCCATAACTATTATGGTCGCTCTCCCATGTATTTGTGGCAATCTCAAGTTTGTCACATCGTCTCCCTGATTCATTGGACTGTTTTCATTTTAACTCCAATCTTATTTGCTATTTTCTGCAGCGGGTTGTCATCTCTCTACTTGTGTGCTTTTCCAAGAATTGACTCCTTTCACATAATGTGGTCAGTATGTTGCATATGGCCCGTAGACATCATTCCATTATCTTTTTACACAATTCAACTGTTTGTGCACTTGCCTCCTCCTCTGACAGGATAGAACTCCACTTCCTGTTTTGTTGATTGGTCTATTATGATTATTCCATTTTGTCCTCATTACATATGGCACCATCATTCGAACTTCACCTTACATCATATATCATGAAACGACACTGACCGAATAAATAAAGCAAAAATTCTTTAAGCTATAAAATCTTACTAAATATTGTTGCGTTTGGAAATTCAGTTCTCTAACTGATAATGATTTACTACCTCAAATTCTTTCAAATTAATGGATGGCTCAACCATTGATGCAATTCCAGTAGTAAATGATATTCGCTTCCTTTGTTCCAATGATTGAATTTGATGAGTCTCATTAAAGTATAACATGAGAGGAGATAGAGAAAAGTTTCCTATAGATGAGCAAAAGAAGCCTTCATTATTTTATGCAGATGGCGTGCTTCACGATTTAGTAGGTCATCATGTATGTCAGACTTTATGGTACCTAAAGAAAATAATCGAACAAACACACCAATTATATGAGCTCCAATGATAAATTTGACCCGCAGTACTAGGTTTAACAAATCAAAATAGTTTTTGTCAGTTTTCGTATCAAGATAATGCAGTGGATACATGTACCTACCGGATCATTCAGGGACCCAAAAACTACCAATCCTTCAGCGGATATAGACTATCCAGAACCCAATATAACTAATCTTGCAGCAGATATCGACTATCTTGACTGGCCTGTAAGGAATATGAGACTTCTAGATGCTGACAAATGTGCAATCAAGTATATGATTATTTTCTCACCTTTGAGACTAATTGCCCAAATCTTTTAGATCCTAATAAACAGTCAGTTACCTAATTATATTTCCTCAGTCAACACCACCTTTCCATTAGCACAACCCCAATAGTTTTCCCACCCACGCATCCTTCAAGGCCGCAGCAAAACAAGCCAAAGTCAGTGGAAGGAAAGGAAATTGAAAACTCCCACCACAACTGGAGATTGCAAAGAACCTTGCCACCTTCAGGCAGCTTTATACTTAGTGGTTTGATGTGCTAGATTACTGTCAGTGATATTGCCTTTGGGTGTAACCCCAGTTAAATGCTTCTTTGGCTTAATTTCCGTTGATGCTCTACTGGTCGCGACTTCCATTTTGATTGCCATGATTGTGGTTGTGGGGTACAAGATCAAACAGGTGCAAAGCTTACGAGTTGAGGGTCTGGATCAGAAAACTCAAACCAGACAACTTGGTCTAGGTCTGAAATGAAGATTCTTACAGTTAAATCGGCAAGAATAGTAACAACTTTGGGTTTTAGCCACTCGGAATTGATAGATGCCCAAAAAGTGCAGGTTTCTTTGCCTTGCATTGAGACATGGAACACTATTGCTGCACTTAAAGACTCTGGTCCCAATGAGAAAACTTTTCTTTCGCGACATTTATCGCAGACCAAGACAAACATCTGCCAAATATTTTTGGAGGGACATAAAAAATGAGGTGAAAGTGTTTGGATGACCCTCTCTGATTATAAGATATTTCTAACTCATGTTATGGTGTAATGGAAACAAAGGATGCTGGGAGGAAAGTAGCTCAACTGAGAGGTCTATAGGGATTGCCTTTGACATGGGACTTCTCAGCTGGGGGTTTGCAGGGAATACATTTACATTGAGTAAGATAAGAGAGGAAAGGCAAAATCAGAGAACGGTTATCTTGTACATTTTCAGCTATGTTTGTAAGACCATTTATATATATGAATACAGATATACTTGCTCAGTTTAAATTAAGGACCTGATTTAGATATATAATCTAATAGTTCTACCATCAGTCATGACTGTAATTGCAAAAGGCACCGCATCATATCATTTGTAATCATATTACCTGTATTTTTGAATGGTGTGTATGATTAAAATATACACAGCGTGGTAAACATCAACTGCAAGAAAAATATGAAACTACGAATGCATCCTTCATATTGAAGCTTACAGGAAGAATTACATGAAAGTAATGCTCAGTTATCCATTCACAAAACACTTTCTCACAGTTCGTCCTCCTCTTTTCCATCAATTCCTAGGAGTTTACTCAATCCACCACTTTCATATGTTTCGACCGTATCTGCAACGATGATCAACAATAAGCTCAAATTCTTTGTTAGACCTGATATCAACAAAAAGCAATTTAGGAGAAACATAATCAGTTTCCTATCGGAACCTCCAATGTGCTGGCCATTTATAAACACCTGGGGTACAATATATTGAAGACATCACCACCTATCTCTCGTGATTCTTCGTGTTTTGGTCGAAAGACTGTTCAGTTTCCGATGGAAGTCTTTTCGGCGTATACGTTAGAGTGTCTTTATTGCTTTGGAGTTTTCTAGAGTCATTATTAATGATGCACACATGTTAAAGTGTCTTTATTGCTTTGGAGTTTTCTAGAGTCGTTATTAATGGTATGTGAAGAGTCATGTTTTAAGCCTATATATAGGTGAGTCTTGTAATCGTTTCGATAGAAGGAGAGTAAGAAGAAGAGTAAAAAGAGATTTCAAAAAAAAAAAAGTAGTGTATTCATCTCCTTCCTTAAGAGCTTCTCTTGTGTGATTCATATCATAGATATTCAAGAAGGAATATCAGAGTTGTGAGATTCTGATATTCAACAAGTGGTATCAGAGCCCAGGAGCCGGGGACCATTGTACGTGAGCAACCGGTCAGGGATCGGAGAACGCCGAAATTCTGTCATTGCAAAGATAGGGACTGTGATTTATTGGTCTGGGACCAAGCTGAATTGGTGTAGTGACAGGCATTATATCCAAGTTCGATGGCGGATATTTCAAGTTCGATGAATGGGGTTGAGAAGCTCAACAACTCCAATTATAATAATTGGAGTTCCCGCATGCAATATTACTTGCTGGGACAAGATTTGTGGGATATCGTTGGCGAGGGCAACACCACACCACCCACGAACGATGGCGAGTTAAGGAGATGGAACATCAAAGCGGGTAGAGCTCTTTATGCTCTTTCTGTGACTGTTGAAGATGAATTAATGCAGCACATAAAGAGCGCGAGGACTCCAAAAGAGGCATGGGATAACTTGGCAGCGCTATTCACAAGGTCGAATGATGCCAAGTTACAAAGGCTGGAGAACGAGCTGCTCTCGATGTCACAACAAAATATGACGGTGAGTCAATATTTCTCCAAAGTTAAGTCTATTTGTGATGAAATTTCAAAGTTGGATCCCACTAATGCCATCTCAGAAACAAGAATGAGAAGAATTATTATTCACGGGTTAAAGCCGGAGTATAATGGTATTATTACGGCCACTCGTGGATGGGCAACTCAACCAACGTTGACCGATATGGAGAGTATTTTGGCTAACCAAGAGACTTTAGATAGTCAAATGTCTAAGGTTTCCATTAAGCGAGAAGAAAGTGCCCTCTTCAGTGATAAGAGAGGGTTCAAGGGTCAGAGGCGAACCGGTGCTGACAATAAAGATGGCAAGTCGAGGAAAAGCTATGTCGAATGGCAAAAGCAACCAGCTCGTGAAGAATGGCAAAAGTGTATAGGAGAGACGAGTCTTCGACCAAGGGGAGCCTGGCGGGGCGATGGCAAAAGACGTAGTGGACGATGTTATGTCTGCGGCAAGGAGGGCTACTTTGCCAGAGATTGTCGAGCAAAGAAAGTTGAAGGAAATGTCGTAGCATCATCGAAGAAAAATGATTTCGATGAAGATGATTAATTATGATTTGGACTGGATTGTTGATTCAGGGTGTTCGAGTCATATGACTGGAGATCAAGGCAAGCTGTTGAACATGCATGAATATACCGGAGGACATGTTGTTATTACTGCAGACGGCTCGAGGCTGCCGATTACTCATATCGGAAAGACGATGATAACTCTTCGATTCCATTCACAGCTAGTTGAATTGAAAAGTGTGTATCACGTGCCGGGAATGAAGAAGAATTTATTGTCTGTGTCTCAGCTCACAGACTCGGGTAATTATGTGGTGTATGGTCCACGAGATGTTAAGGTGTACCGAAGTATGAAGCCCATTGGTCGACCAATCATGGAGGGACGTCGACTGGAGTCCGTTTACGTGATGTCTGCTCAAACGGCATATGTAAACAAAACCCGAAGGAATAATACACCTAATTTATGGCATGCACGGCTTGGGCATGTAAGTTATCACAAGTTGAAGGTGATGATGCAGAAGAACATGCTGAGGGGTCTTCCCCAGTTGGAAGTGCAAGAAAATGTGATTTGTGCCGAATGCCAATATGGGAAGGCACATCAACTTCCATATGAGGAATCATCGTTCAAAACTCGGATGCCTCTAGAGCTCGTTCACTCGGATGTGTTTAGTCCAGTGAAGCAGCCGTCTGTTAGCGGATTCAAGTATATGATCACTTTCATCGACGACTTCTCCAGGTATGTCTGGGTTGTTTTCATGAGGGAAAAATCCGAGGCATTTATTAAATTTAAGGTGTTTAAGGAGAAGGTTGAAAGAGAAGTAGGTAGAAAAATCCGTTGCCTACGCACCGATAACGGGGGAGAATACACTTCCTACGAGTTCACGAAATATTTGCAAGAGTGCAAGATACGTCGATAGTATACTTGTCCGTATACGCCGCAGCAGAACGGTGTTGCCGAAAGAAAGAATCGACATCTAGCTGAGACATGCAGGAGCATGTTGCACGCAAAGAATGTTCCACGAAGGTTTTGGGCCGAATGTATGTGTCGCGACCTAAAATTTCTCAGGCTAATGGATTATTAAGACTAAACTTAACTCGGGCCCTCCCAAGCCCTACCAATTCGCAACTTAGGGTTTAAGTTTTTAACATGTAAAATTTTTCATGCTCGGAGTCGCCACTAATCTATTTGTGGTAGGTCGATTAGAAACCTAAATAAAACATAAGGAGATATGTTTTATTCCTACAAACTAGAGATTCTAAGCTCGGGGACTTGATTACGCTAGATCTAGTCTAACGCCCTTTCGGTACCTTTTCTTTTCAAAAAAATATTTATGCATGCAGTCTGGATCCATTTTAACTTAGTCACTAGCATGTGAGGTGATCATGCGGGTGCGCAAATCACCAAAGTAACACCCAATAATCAAAACATTAAATAAATTACAAAATTGGGAGAATTACTTATCTTGAAGCAACGTAAGCATCTGCATGGTTAGCTAGAAAATCACATCAATAATCCTAATATGATTTCTAATTAACAAGCAGTTCACTCAATATTTTTTTGGATTTTCACTTATTAAAATGAAAACTAACCTATATGCAATGACGTGCAAAAATTAACATGCGATTAATGCAATCTAGCATGCGAATTGTATGTCACGCGACGACGTGACCTAATTCTAATAACGGACAAATGATTTTTTTTTGTATTTTTCTCATTGAAATTCGGAATTAAAAAAATGCCTAAAATAACATGCAATCTAACGACTTCTTTTTTTGGTATTTTTATTAAAATTCGAAATAAAAAATTACTTAAATTAAGAATGCAATCTATCCTAATCTACCATAAAGCAATTCATTCTTTTTTTGGGGTTTTCATGAAAATTCGGAATTAAAAAATAACCTAAATAATCTATTAAGATTAGAGTATTACTTAATTTAAACTAGGAAATAGATTATCTCAAGTCCTAATTTAAATTAAATAATTACTCTATCGTCTAGATATATTTAGGATTCTTAAACATGCAAAACTCAAATTCAAATTCTAACTGATATTTTTTGAATTTTCTTTTTTATTTGAAAAGGAAAAACAATTTAAACAGAGATAGCATCCACATTTAAAACAGTCACGCGATCCGCAAAATTCATTTCAAACTCGGATTAGGCACAAAAATCGAACTATCGGTCATATCTATAGGGTTACAGATATTGACGGAAAGTCGATCATTCAAATTTGGAAAGTAGATAAAAGTCATTATCGTACTCAAGTGATTATGGATAGGATAATGATTTTCCATATCGCCACGTATCGTACCTTAGGGATAAGGTCGGATAGTCGTCCAAATACGTTGCTGAATTAGGAAAGTTTCCTAATTTTGAATATTTTAAAAATATTGCGGATATCAGATAATTATCCTAATATATCTAATATTCCACACGATGTTCACGAAATATTCAAACACTCAAATTAGCAAATTAAATATTCTGAAAAAATATCGGATAATGTCCAATTACCTAATTTGCAGATAATTCCTAAATTCGAATCGACTCAGGATCGAGTTTGCGGATCGGGATCGGACTCGGGCGACGGGCGACGCAGCGTCGGTGCGGCGGCTCACGGTGGTGTCCGGCATGGCGGTACAGTTCACGAACTTGCTGGATCGTGTGGACTTTCAGTTCGGTGGGGGTGTTCGGTGGCTTGCGTGAGGGGATCGTCAGGGAGGAATTGCCGTGGAGAACCGTCGAGGGATTGGATAACACCACCGTAGAGACGTGGCGGTGGCCGTAGGCAATAGTACCGACGAAAAGGGGCTGGCTTTCAAACTCAAAGGCGCACGGCAACGTATATCACTACGGGCTCGATGTGGGGTGCGACAATTTGCCGTCACGGTAGAGAATCTCTACAAGGAAACCTGGAAGTTTGCTGCTGGCACTGGGCGAAGGAGTTTTCATGAACGTCTTCTCCTTTTGGTATTTGCTGCATGTTGAAATCGTCTCAGAGGGTGTGGTGCAGCTCCCCCCTTTCTCTACGTTTTCCTTCTTTGGCCTCTTGAATGTGTTGTGCTTCTTTGTCAGAAATTGTGAAATTGTGAAGCTCCCCTCACGATTTCTCTCTAATGGCCGCACAACTCCTCTGCGTCTCTCTCTCTTTCTTGTGGCCGCGTGTATGAATTGGGTGCCTCCTCAAAATCCTGACCTAATGATGTATATATAACACTAATCTAGGTCAATTGATGGGCTCTCTAGTCCTAATGGGCTTAGGCTTGGGTTTAGATTTTAATTTAATTTAAATGGGTTGAATTAATTAAGGATAATGGGCTGAATTAAGCTCAAATTAAAACAACCGAGCCTGTTTGACTTGTAATTCCCGGCCCTTGCATTCCAAGCGAGCCGAGTCTCATTCGATGAAATTTAAGCTCGTTCGTCACCGCCAGTCCGATGCAAAATGCAATTAATCTAAAAATGAATTTAAACTATATGTTATGCAACCTAAATATTTTTGTTTAGGGGTTAAAAATTTAATCTCTAATTTTCTATACAAATTACGACTAAATGGTCGCTAAAATTTAGGTGTCAACAGATGTCCCTCTTTGAAGGTGAGCTCGCAGAGGTTGCATTCAAAGACTAAATGATACCTAAATTTCACCTATGCAAATACAATGAATGTTGTTTTTATCGGGATTTTGAGTCCCATTTTTAAATGCATTAAGAAATGATGCATGCTGATATGAGTAGAAAACATACCTGGAATTATTTACCTGACAGGAGCGAGATAATGCAATTCGAGGCACGACTCTAATTTTGTATGTTGTTTGGCAAATGTTTGGGCTTAGTCCCATAGGTATTGCCTGATACACTGTTGATGAACTTCGGTGATCTATAATTAAGTCAAAACACACGAAGAAAGCTCGACGTATCCAATCATCATCTGGACTCGCGAGAGCAGTTTTTTAGTAAAAAAATGTAAAAACGTTCCGACCTTTACAAACTACCTATACATCTCCATAGGTATTTGTAAAGATTTGGCCGCTGCGCCTATACATCTCCATAGGTGCATCACGGGGGAACTTCAAGAGGATATTCCGACCTTTATGAGATACCGGTACTCATAAAGATTTGGCCGCTTCACTTATATCTGCTCATAAGTGAACTGCGGGGGAACACATGGGATTGAGAGAATATTCCGACCTTTACAAGATACCTATACATCGCCATAGGCACTTGTAAAGATTTGGCCGCTGCGCCTATACCTTTCCTCATAGGTGTGTTACGGGAGAATATCTTCTAAGATTGTATGAAAAGTGTGCCTAACAAAATATCTAGTTATCATCTAAGATATTTGAAAGGACTTGATCGATAAATACCTGGATATCGTCGCAGGTACTTAACGATTGGCTGAACTAGGGGCTAGCCCGAATGTTCAGGGGATCCTTAACAAAGTACCTGGATATCATCATAGGTACCTAAAAAGACTTGATCAATAGATACCTAAATATCGTCAGAGGCGTCTAGAGATTGCAACAAAACGATCAAATATGGGATCTGACAATTGCTCGAACAGGTTAGGGATACCTAGATAGTCACAGGCATCCAAGGATAGAGATATACTTACCTGGTGATATCTCCGACTCTTGAGGGCGTGTCTCCTACTGGACACGATTTTAGGCAACACGTAATATGCATTCATGGACAATCAAGAATACATATACTAATGCACTATAAATTCAACTGGTTTTCATGTACGATGGTTTTGTCAAATCGGTATTACAAACTCCGTTGGGGAAAAATCATGACAAGACAATCCGAACTCACAAGCGGATATCTTGAAAATGTCGAATGAGGGACTTCCGGTCCAAAATGGCTTTCTCTCATTCTCATCGAAAAGGCTGATTTATGGAGAATCGCTCCATCTCACCATCATCATGTTGACAAGGGTCTGAGTATTCTCGCAAGCAGTACGACTTTACCGATTTGAGAGGTCTTTGTCAGGACCGTAACATGGGCTTAGTCAATGGCTTAGCAAAAGGGGACTCTTCGAGTCGAGGCTATTAAAAGAAAATACTCCGCAATCATCTTCGGGTTTACAAGTCAAGAACCTTGCAAAATGAGATAGAAATGGACTTGCTCGCACTTCTTCGAGTTAAGCTTATAAACATCCGAATCCTACGTTAGTTCAAGTGCCATAATCTGAAGAGACTTTATAAAGGACGTAACATAGGCTAGGTTCATGGGTTGAGAAATGAATGGATCATAAGGCTCAAAATGTGTATAATTGGGGTGAATAAGTTGGTGATCATCTCGGCATTGTCACCGGTCTTCTTCTTCACCAAGGATTGTCTCCTCGGTAGATGTTCCATTGGATTCGAGAGTTCATCACTTGATTCCTTTGAGACTTGTAGGACTACTGTTCTACTAGGGATGATTTTGACATGTCATATCTTGACATTTTTTCATTGGGCATTGGCCTTGCTTTTACCAGGCACACTGCTTTTTCTTGCCTCTTTTTTTTTTTTTACAATGTAAACACTGGCCAGCTATATCTGACTGAATGACTCACCATTTAAACTTTCAAGGATTCTTGTCTTCTATCGATGCTTCGGATATGCTGCTTGAACAATGATGACTTTTTGCCTTGCCCCGGTGTGGGGAATGATCACCAACTGGGTTTATATGAAACGAATTTGCGGGCTCAATTGGGCTTAGCAAAGGATAAAGTGTGTATAGGATAAAGAAAGAAATGCTCTTCGTCATCCTAAGGCACTTGAACTTCACGTGAATTCATCTGAAAAAGCAACACTCGAAGATTGATGCAAGTGAGAGCATGAAAATTTCTACTCATTTTTCACCTTATGACGCTGACTTACTTCCGGTTCGCCCCGATGTGGGGAGGTTCTTGACAGAGGTAATTTGAATGAATTTCTCCAAACATTTAGGCTCAAAGTGGCAAAACAATGGATAACCTGTAGTGTTTGGGATAGAGAAATGAACCGTCTCTCGTCATTTCAGTTGCCGTACCTTTTGCGAGATAACCCTTTGCCTTGCAGACATTGAATTTTTCCACTCAACTCACTGGGGATTAGTGCACGGGACTGTGTATAGGATATGGCTTGCCTTTCATCGTTCCGATGTACCTCATTCAACACATTCAATTCATTCCACATGAATTATCAGACTGTCCAAATAGATTCCCCTTTTGAAATCGATAATATAGACTGACAAAATGATCAAGCATAATTTAAAGTCAAGGCACACATTCCATCTTTAAATTGATTGAAACCATTTATTCATAAATGAAATGTTTGCAATTCAGAATATAAAACCAAACATTTAAAAACTTTTGCTGCAAAATGTTAGATTTTGTCAGGGGTAATACATCTTCACAGCATTGGAATTAACAGGAGTGGAAAACTCACGACCATCCATTTTTGCGAGAATCAGGGCACCTCCGGGAAGCATCTTTTTAACCACATACGGACCAATGTAGTTTGGGGCAAATTTTCCTCCAGGAATAGGAAAGACTGGCAGTACCTTCCTTAGGACTAGATCATTTACCTCGAAGTGTCTTGGACGCACCTTTTGATTGAAGGATCTAGCTATTCTCTGCTGATAGATTCGACCGTGGCAAATGGCTTTCAATCGCTTCTCATCAATTAGGTTCAACTGCTCATGCCTTTGTCGCATCCATTCCGCCTCGGACAACTCCACTTGAGACAAGACTCGCAAGGAAGGGATCTCTACTTTGACGGGTAAGACTGCTTCCATGCCATACACCAAAGAAAAAGGGATTGCCCCGACAGAGGTTCGGATCGAAGTCCGATATGCCATTAGTGCAAATGGCAACCTTTCATGCCAGTCACGATAGTTTTCAGCCGTTTTGGCCAAGATCTTCTTGATGTTCTTGTTAGCGGCTTCAACTGCTCCATTCATCTGTGGACGATAAGGAGATGAATTCAGGTGTCGGATTTTGAACTCGTTGAACAACTGATCAATGAACTTGTTGTTCAAATTTGTTCCATTGTCAGTGACGATAGCCTCAGGGACACCATAACGAGCGACTATGTCTCGCCTGATGAATTTTACAACATTCCTTATAGTGACGTTTGCATAAGATACCGCCTCGATCCACTTAGAGAAATAATCAATCGCGACCAGGATAAATCGGTGTCCATTTGATGCCTTAGGATTAATTGGGCCAATCACATCGATGCCCCACATTGAAAAGGGCCATGGCTCAGACAACTGATGTAATTCCGTCGGGGGAACATTTATTTTATCCCCATGAACCTGACAACGATGACATCTTCGAACATGTTGGATGCAGTCACTCTCAAGACTGAGCCAATAATAACCCAATCTCATGATCTTCTTAGCTAACATGTGGCCATTCATGTGTGGACCACATATCCCCTCGTGTACTTCTTGCATGATTCTGGTAGCTTCAGCCGCATCCACACACCTCAATAGGATCGAATCATATGATCTTTTGTACAGCTTTTCACCACTAACAAAGAATTTTGAAGCCATTTTCATTATGTACTTCCTATCGGCCGGGGTGCTTCCCTCAGGGAATTCTTGTCTCTGGATGTAACTCATGATATCATAATACCATGGCTTTTCATCAGGTTCTCCGGTCACAACCATACAGTAGGCCGGTTTTGTCAGGATTTCGATCTTCAAGGGTTCTACCTCTAAACCACCAATCACTTGTAACATGGATGATAACGTAGCTAGCGCATCAGCAAACTGATTATGAGACCTCGATAAGTACTCAAAAGAGATATTTTCGAATTCCTCTATGATTTCTTCGAGGTATTCATGGTACGGTACTAGTTTGGTGTCTCTCGTCTTCCATTCTCCCACAGTTTGAAGAATAATCAGAGCAGAATCACCAAATACTTTCAACTTGATTATCCCCATTTCCACTGCGGCTTGGAGTCCGAGGATGCAAGCTTCGTACTCGGCTATGTTGTTGGTACAGGGGAACACCAACTTTACTGCTACTGGATAATGTTGCCCATCTGGGGATATTAAAACTGCCCTAGTGCCGGAACCGGCCAAGTTTACAGCTCCATCGAAAAACATGGTCCATGTGTCTTCCTTTATTACCAAAATGCGATCTTCTGGAGAATATCTATCATCATCAGGGACTCCAGGATTTTCAGCTAACACATCAGCAATTACTCGACCTTTAACTGACTTCTGTGGCTTCATTTGGATATCGAACTCTGAAATTAAAATCTGCCACTTGACTAACTTCCCCACCAAAGCCGGTTGATCAAGTAAATACTTGATGGGATCGTTCTCAGTCACAAGCAAAGTCTGGTGATGCAATGTATATTGTCGCAGCCTATGGAGCACCCATACTAGTGCAGCGCAAGTCTTCTCTGCTTCAGAATAATTCAACTCCGAGATGGTGAACTTCTTACTTAGGTAATAAATGGCTCGCTCTTTTCCATCTTCAGGATTTTTCTAGGCTAGCATCGCACCTAAAGACTCGCTATAAATCGTGAGGTAAAGAATCAAAGGCTGGCCCAGTATTGGTGGGACTAGCACTGGTGGTTTCATCAGGTACCGCTTTAGTTCGTTAAACGCTTCTCGACAATCATCGTCCCATTCCACTTGAGCATTCTTCTTTAGAAGTTTGAAGAAGGGCTTAGCAGTTGCGGAGAGCTGGGAAATAAAACGGGCTATGTAGTTCAATCTACCCAGGAGGCTTCGCACTTCTTTTACGGTCGATGGGGATTATAACTCACATATAGCCTTCACTTTGGAGGGGTCAACTTCAATGCCTTTACTGCTTACTATGAACCCAAGTAATTTGCCCGAGGTTGCTCCAAATATGCACTTTGCTGGGTTGAGACAGATCTTAAACTCACGAAGTCTCTCGAATAATTTCTTCAAGGTATCGATGTGACTCTTTCCAGATCGAGACTTGGCGATCATGTCATCGACATAGACCTCGATTTCCTTATACATCATATCATGGAAGAGCGTCACCATTGCCCGTTGATATGTTGTCCCGGCATTTTTAAGGCCGAAAGGCATGACCTTATAGTGGAATGTCCCCCAAGGAGTGATGAACGCTGTTTTCTCCTTATCATCGTCCTTCATTTTTATCTGATTATAACCCGAGAAACCATCCATAAAGGAAAACAGCTCGAACCCTGCAGTACTGTCCACCAAAACGTCTATATGTGGCAATGGGAAATCGTCTTTAGGGCTGGCCTTGTTTAGATCGCGATAGTCGATGCAAATGCGAACTCGACCATCTTTCTTCATGACTGGCACGATATTGGCCACCCAACTGGGGTATCGGGTGACTTCAATAAACTCTACTTTCAAAAGTTTCATGATCTCCTCCTCTATCTTCTTCGAAAGTTCAGGTTTGGTTCTTCGCAGCTTCTGTTTCTTGGGCGGCATGTCCGGATTAATAGGTAGACTATGCTCCACGATAGAAGGGTCTAAACCCGGCATATCGACATACAATCAGGCAAAGATATCCTGGTAATCCTTCAGCAGTTGGACCAGGCGTTTCGCTTCATCTTCGGGAAGGGTTGCCCCTATCTTCACCTCTTTGAGTTCTCCGGAATCACTCAAATTGACGGTGATAGTTTGGTCTACCGTTAGGACTTTAGGTCTTTCATGATGCTCTAGATCACGCTGAAGGTCCGAGGAATCTTCGAGTTCATTGGTGTCATCGAGATCAGGTTCGGTGGCACATAATTCATTAGATTGGACTGTTCCCATACCCTTACATGTCACAAAATTGCCCCTGAAACATAAAGTAGGGGGTTCAGTAGGACAAACAGGGCTAAACAGTGTATTTTTATTTCTTTTGATTTTTTTTGACCACTTTTTCAAAATCCTTTTTTTTTTCAAAAAAGAAGTTTTAACACGAGGAAACATGAAGAAGCCCAGGCCTCAGAATTCTCCTTGGACTATATTTTCTTTTATCGGTTGGATATCATCACCGGGCTGGTTTGATGTACCTCAACATGCCCTCAAAACGAAAATGACTTGTAATTTCATTGATTATCACCAAATGAATTACATTTATTAGAATGGAAATTGCAACAATCAAATCCTAGAAATGAAAAGTCCTAAAAAGTAGCTCCCGAGACAGGGCAAGTCCTAAAAAGCAGTAAAAATTCCCACGTAGGGGAGTGTGCGAAAAAAGTAAATGTGTTACTCTCGCGGGCCAGTGCCCATTTCCTCCAATGGTCCTTCCTCGATAGCTCCAATGAAGAAATTATCGAACAGGGCAGTGATTCCCTCCATTACATCATCAGGATCTTCTGTCACTAGAGGTGTTAGATTATCCATACCTCCCCATCCATCCGGGACAATGTCACGGAGGTCAACATAGAAGCTCGGGGGCGCCGAGTATTTAACATAATAATCGAACTTGCCGCTCGGTTGCCCCAAAGTGTCGATCACCTCTTTCTCTTCATGCATCATTCTTACAGGGCCCGGGAATGTGGTACGGAGGTGTGGAAGCAACCTACCATGCCCACGTTCTTTACCATTCGGCTCTTCTTCGGATCGCGATCTATTCTGTCCATTTCCTCGACCTCGACCTCGATCGCGTCCACGTCCACGTCCACGTCCACGTCCCCCATTATTTGGCTCGTTTGACCCTAGGTATCCTAACCCAATAGTGCGGGGCCTCTGAGAAACTTCCACCGGTTGACGGATACCTTGATCATTCCTACCAAGGCCTTCACCTGGAGTAAAGCCATGAGAGACCATTACCCTTCCAACCATGACTGCAGCATTTGACATCTCAGGAATAGGCGGTGTTGATCCTCTAGACGCATGTATGGTTGATACGAGCTCGAGCGACTAATAGCTCGATTCTATTTTGCAATCCGGCTCAACATAGGGGATAGCCGTTGTGTGGTAAATTGGGTGCTCTTCTTCACTGTGGACTGTGATTAACTTTCTCTCCACAACGAACTTCACCTTCTGATGTAGACTGGATGGCACAGCTCCGGCAGTATGAATCCATGGACGACCCAATAGAAAATTGAATGCAGTGGGAATGTCCATCACTTGAAATAGGACATTAAACACCGTCGGTCCAATCTGTATGTCAAGGTGGATTTCTCCCATCACTTCTTTTTTCGTTCCGTCAAAGGCTCGAAGGGAGGTCTTTGCAGAATTTATCTTAGAATGATCTATTTTGAGGCGGTGTAAAGTCGCCAGAGGACAGATGTTCAAGGCTGATCCATTGTCAATGAGTACCCAGGCTACATGCGAGGCCTTGTATTTGACAGAAATGTAGAGTGCCTTGGTATGCCCCCTCCCTTCCAGAGGGAACTCTTTATCTGAAAAGGCTATGAGGTCCTTGAGGAGTATAGAACCCACAAATTCCTCTAATTTATCATGATCGATCGTCTCTGGCACGTGGACTTCACTTAACACCTTCATTAAGGCCTTCTAATGCTTGACAGATGTCTGGAGTAGTTCAAGCAGAGAGATTTGTGCGGGCAGCTTGTGCAATTGTTCAACTATGTTGTATTCGCTAGCCTTAATCACAGCTAGAAATTCATTGGCTTTTTCATCAGTAACAGGTTTTGCAGGTTGAGCATTAGCTTGGCCATAGGAACGCCCGGATCTGGTAACCAAGTCGACATCAAGACTATAGGACCAAGGGACTGCCTTATTATCACGGTACTCATACAGTTGAGGTATCTCGATCACTATCCCTTCATCAGCTGTAGGCATACTTACTACGATCTCTTCATTATCAGACGCGTCTTCAAGCGGAGGCATGTCTTCAGGCAGAGGGTTGCCCTTGTCGCTCCTGGTGTTCAATGTAGCAAACTCCTCCTCCCAATTAATAACCACTTCAGAGATAGTGAAAACGATGCCAGTGTGGTCAGCATAAACGATCATCCCAGCTTCTACTATTCTTGAGATTCTTTCTCTCATGACAGCCAGGGGAAGGTCCTCATTACTCGGGTAATAATCGGCTTTCACTAACTCACCGTAGACGTCGGTGATATACGCCTTGACATTCTTGATTCGACCAGCGTCGAAGCTAAATATGGCATTCACATTGCCTGCGTGATCAGGGAGTGGGTTGTTCTGAACATTCGGCTTAGCAGGTTGAAATAAGAAAGCCTTCATATCTAAGAGGTTTTGGATTCGATGCTTGAGGGTAATATAATCGTCGGTTGAGTGCCCCACCTCGCCCATATGATAATCGCATTTCTTAGACGGATCGTAATTATAGAACTGCTCAGGATTGGGTCGCTTTGGCTCAGTGGTAAGCAAGCCTTTCTTTCGGAGGACCGCCAATACTTGAGACAACGACCCGGGGAGGGGAGTGAACTGCCTCTTGTTGTTTTTCTTCTGAAAAGGTTGACGACCCGTGCTTTGTTGTTGAGCTTCTGCTACTTGGATTGCTGGGACAGAGTTAGCATTCCGTCGGCCCGATTGGGTATAAGTCACATTCACTTCAGCTACCGGTTCTTTCTCCTTTCTTGCACCAAATCTTTTGGTCGAGGAAGACGGCTCCACAAACTACCCATCTTTTAGCCCTATCTCAATCTGTTTGCCTATGGGGATGAGTTGATTGAAGTTGTCGGCCGGAGTGGCTACCATCCGATTACGGTACTCGAACGGGAGAGTTTTAATGAACATTCTCTTTAATTCACTGTCTATGGGTTCTGGGATAACCTGAGCGGCTATGTTTCTCCACCTGATAGCATAATCCTTGAATGACTCATTTTTCTTCATCTGAGCACGCTCGAGGTCATCGCGGGTGGGAATGATGTCCGTTATGAACCTGTACTGTTTTAGAAATGCTTCACTAACTTTCTTCCAGGTTTTGAGGCTATTTATCTTCTTCATGAGATACCAGTTCAAGGCAGGACCCTTCAAACTTGCTTGAAATGTATGAATCATCAGGAGTTCATTATCAACGTACGGGGTCATTTGTACGTGATATAGCTGCAGGTGGGCTTTTGGGCAGGAGGTGCCATTGTACTTGTCAAAGTCTGGCATCTTGAACTTCTTCGGGATTTTGATTTGTGTGTAGAGAGATAAGTCGATTGAAGGTGAATTCTGTGAACCTTCCAGCTGCTTCACTCTTTCCTCAAGTTTGTTAACCTGTTTATCAGGTTTGTCCTTGTTGACGATAATCTAGACGGGGTCATCTTCTAAATCGGGAAGATCGTCATCTTCCTCACTATTGGCATTCTTTCGACCTTTATGCTTCGGGGTTGATGCCTCAGGGGATGCGGGAACGGGAGTTTGTCGAAGGGCTTTGATCTCAGCGGACATCTGTTGCATTGCGACGAGGACTTGCTTCATCTGGTCCTCAATACCAATGACACGATCTCGTAAGTCAGTTTGATCGGCCATTCTAGTTCTTGATCGCGTACAAATAGGCGATCGTGATCGGTCCGTAATTACCTAATTTCATGGATAAAACAGGCATACATAAGTATCGAGAAGAATCATACGCCGATCCATGACATTGGTATGAACGCTTTGATTAAAATAAACTTTTTATTGAAATGACGACAAAATTTTTTTACAACCACAATGACTTAAAATCACCAAAAAAAAAGATGACTCAATTCCTAAACAAGATTAGAGACTAAAACTGAAAAGAGAACATAAATTCAAGCTACTCTATTTAGCTTGATCCATAGACATATGGGAGGCGACTTCCTTCTTCAATTGCTCATAAGCCCGAGCTATCTTGGATGCTTTTTCTTGAGCTTCTTCGGCCTTCCTTTTGAGACGGTTGTTCTCTGAGCGAGTGGCGGGCTTGAGAGGCACCTTGGGTATCTTCGGGAGTAATTCCTGTGGGACCTTGTGCTGTCGAATATACTCAGTCGTCGCGAAATAGGACTTCTGGTCCCCCTTGAGCTCTTTTTGAGGTCGGGCTATCTTTAAAAGGCGACACTTCTTCCACATCTTCCGGAGCTGAGCTACGGTTCCTTCGTGGTTTTCATCGTCATCGGTGAAGTCGACTTGGAGGAGTTCTGGTTGTAACGCTGGAGGGAGCCCTTGGAGAATCTGGTACTGACGAGACACTCTCGCGGGGTAGTATTCGATCGCGCCGGTGAAACCCAATAATGGAACCGGCCCAATACCATTACACGTAATCCGAGCTTCCTCAACTTTGAACCAATTAGCATGCCATTGGAAACCTTGGGGTCTAGCGTTTTTCATGAAAATGATCCATTCAGAGTAATGATAATCGGGTGCATCCCCTTGTTTCTCTTTGTACCTTAAAACTGGATGGCTAGAATCACTAAGCTCTGATATTGTAAGTAAATCGCCACACCCTTTTATGTGGGACAAAAACCAAATTTGCAAAAGTTCGAGGGGGGCATGAAATGTTTTGCCAACATGTTGCTTAAATTTAGTGAGGGAAATGAAAGTCTCGGCTAAAATGGTGTTGACAAAATTATTTTCAAGACAGACCTGTTGGACTAACCAGGCGATCGACGGACTACATGCATTCTTACAGTAAGGAAAAATCACGAACCCGAAAAATGCTAGCAAAAAGATTCTGCCTTTTTGAAAAGATTTGGCTTTATCAAAACATTGACTCAAAAATGAAAAAGGACATGTCCCACGATTGGCTTTCAAGACTTTTCCCAATTCATCTTTTCCGATACCCAAAAATTCAGATAGCATTAAGGCAGAATCAATTCCTAAAGATGGTGTAACTAATTCCAACTCTAAAGGTTTTCCAATGATCACGCTATATTCTTCCAAAGTTGGGGTGAGCTCATGCTTACCGAATATAAAGGTAGACGTCTCGGGACACCAGAAGTATGCTAATGCTCGAACGAGGCCGGTATGGACTTTGACTTCTAATAAGGGGAGTAGCCTTCCGATGTGGCCTTCAACCAGCTTACGGTTGGTCGGATTGAGTAGATTCCACCAGGCACGGAGCTCGTCCTTAGGAGCATCAAGAATCTGGATGTCTGCCCCTCCCATAATATATGGACCAAGACTCACGATCGACCTAATGTCATGGACCGACAAAAGAAAATACGAAACATAAATAAATTACGAGATAAAGATTCAGAAAACTTACTTCACCAAATAGGACCATGGCAATCACAAAGACATGCGCATGAAATGTGAGGTTCGATTTCTATCTAGACTCTGGCTTACAAAATGGAGACGCGAGGATTACCGGGCTAAACCAGTCATGATTGTGGTTAGGCCGGGGTTCCCCTGACTCCGACTTAGTCAAGGAGCCGACTCGGGTTGCGAAGGGTGCAACCGTGGTGGGAACTCAATGACACCGCGAAAGAAATTTCGGGACCAAGGAAGGCGACCCGTACCACGTGGGTGTGGTCAGAGTGTCCGCTGTCTCAGTACCATCCTAAACCTGCGCCACCCAGGTCCGACAGTGGGTAGTGTGTGCGGTGTAGTGTAAATGCAAGGCATGCACAACATATTATATCAAACAGCGCTTCGTGCATAAAATAAATCATTCATCCAAACACCTCCCTGCAAAACAAGGGTTAACAATCACGCCTCCCTTATACCTCCTATTCTGCAAAAATATTTAACACCTAAAATGTTAGGGACGTACCTGGGATCCTCGCTGCTAAGCAAAAATATTTTCTGAAAAGAAAAAACTGGCCTAAGTCCACTAAGAGTTTTAACTCAAGTCCCCAGCGGAGTCGCCAAACTGTCGTGACCTAAAATTTCTCAGGTTAATGGATTATTAAGACTAAACTTAACTCGGGCCCTCCCAAGCCCTACCAATTCGCAACTTAGGATTTAATTTTTTAACATGCAAAATTTTTCATGCTCGGAGTCGCCACTAATCTATTTGTGGTAGGTCGATTAGAAACCTAAATAAAACATAGGGAGATATGTTTTATTCCTACAAACCAGATATTCTAAGCTCGGGGACTTGATTACGCTAGATCTAGTCTAACGCCCTTTCGGTACCTTTTCTTTTCAAAAAAATATTTATGCATGCAGTCTGGATCCATTTTAACTTAGTCACTAGCATGTGAGGTGATCATGCGGGTGCGCAAATCACCAAAGTAACACCCAATAATCAAAACATTAAATAAATTACAAAATTGAGAGAATTATTTACCTCGAAGCAACATAAGCATCTGCATGGTTAGCTAGAAAATCACATCAATAATCCTAATATGATTTCTAATTAACAAGCAGTTCACTCAATATTTTTTTGGATTTTCACTTATTAAAATGAAAACTAACCTATATGCAATGACGTGTAAAAATTAACATACGATTAATACAATCTAGCATACGAATTGTATGTCATGCGACGACGTGACCTAATTCTAATAACGGACAAATGATTTTTTTTTGTATTTTTCTCATTGAAATTCGGAATTAAAAAAAATGCCTAAAATAACATGCAATCTAACGACTTCTTTTTTTGGTATTTTTATTAAAATTCGAAATAAAAAATTACTTAAATTAAGAATGCAATCTATCCTAATCTACCATAAAGCAATTCATTCTTTTTTTTTGGGGTTTTCATGAAAATTCGGAGTTAAAAAATAACCTAAATAATCTATTAAGATTAGAGTATTACTTAATTTAAACTAGGAAATAGATTATCTCAAGTCCTAATTTAAATTAAATAATTACTCTATCGTCTAGATATATTTAGGATTCCTAAACATGCAAAACTCAAATTCAAATCCTAACTGATATTTTTTGAATTTTCTTTTTTATTTGAAAAGGAAAAACAATTTAAACAGAGATAGCATCCACATTTAAAACAGCCACGCGATCCGCAAAATTCGTTTCAAACTCGGATTAGGCACAAAAATCGAACTATCGGTCATATCTATAGGGTTACAGATATTGACGGAAAGTCGATCATTCAAATTTGGAAAGCAGATAAAAGTCATTATCGTACTCAAGTGATTATGGATAGGATAATGATTTTCCGTATCGCCACGTATCGTACCTTAGGGATAAGGTCGGATAGTCGTCCAGATACGTTGCTGAATTAGGAAAATTTCCTAATTTTGAATATTTTAAAAATATTGCGGATATCAGATAATTATCCTAATATATCTAATATTCCACACGATATTCACGAAATATTCAAACACTCAAATTAGCAAATTAAATATTCTGAAAAAATATCGGATAATGTCCAATTACCTAATTTGCAGATAATTCCCAAATTCGAATCGACTCAGGATCGAGTTTGCAGATCGGGATCGGACTCGGGCGACGGGTGACGCAGCGTCGGCGCGGCGGCTCATGGTGGCGTCCGGCACGGCGGTACAGTTCACGAACTTGCTGGATCGTGTGGACTTTCAGTTCGGTGGGGGTGTTCGGTGGCTTGCGTGAGGGGATCGTCAGGGAGGAATCGCCGTGGAGAACCGTCGAGGGATTGGATAACACCACCGTAGAGACGTGGCGGTGGCCGTAGGCAATAGTACCGACGAAAAGGGGCTGGCTTTCAAACTCAAAGGCGCACGGCAACGTATATCACTACGGGCTCGATGTGGGGTGCGACAATTTGCCGTCACGGTAGAGAATCTCTACAAGGAAACCTGGAAGTTTGCTGCTGGCACTGGGCGAAGGAGTTTTCATGAACGTCTTCTCCTTTTGGTATTTGCTGCATGTTGAAATCGTCTCAGAGGGTGTGGTGCAGCTCCCCCCTTTCTCTACGTTTTCCTTCTTTGGCCTCTTGAATGTGTTGTGCTTCTTTGTCAGAAATTGTGAAATTGTGAAGCTCCCCTCACGATTTCTCTCTAATGGCCGCACAACTCCTCTGCGTCTCTCTCTCTTTCTTGTGGCCGCGTGTATGAATTGGGTGCCTCCTCAAAATCCTAACCTAATGATGTATATATAACACTAATCCAGGTCAATTAGATGGGCTCTCTAGTCCTAATGGGCTTAGGCTTGGGCTTAGATTTTAATTTAATTTAAATGGGCTGAATTAATTAAGGATAATGGGCTGAATTAAGCTCAAATTAAAACAACCGAGCCTGTTTGACTTGTAATTCCCGGCCCTTGCATTCCAAGCGAGCCTAGTCCCATTCGATGAAATTTAAGCTCGTTCGTCACCGCCAGTCCGATGCAAAATGCAATTAATCTAAAAATGAATTTAAACTATATGTTATGCAACCTAAATATTTTTGTTTAGGGGTTAAAAATTTAATCCCTAATTTTCTATACAAATTACGACTAAATGGTCGCTAAAATTTAGGTGTCAACAGTATGAAGACAACGGCTCACGTGATTAACAGGCTGCCACAAGCAAGGTTCGGTTTTATGTCACCATACGAGAAGCTATGGAATCGCAAGCCTGTGGTAAGTCACTTTAGAGTTTTCGGGTGCGTATGTTATGCATTTGTGCCTGATCATCTTCGCAGCAAATTTGACAAGAAGGCGATTCGCTGCATATTCGTGGGATATAATGATCAACGAAAGGGGTGGAAGTGCTGCGACCCTACAGCAGGAAGGTGCTATACTTCAAGGAATGTGGTGTTCGATGAATTGTCATCTTGGTGGTCACCTCAAGCTATTGAATTGCCAAATTCACAGCATTTCGACGAAGAGGTCGAAGAAAGGCTGAAAGAATTCGATGAGAATCAGCCTGTTGAAAAAGATGTCGAAAAAGATGTCGACACACAGTCACCAGGATCGACAAGTTCATTTGATGAGCGTCCAAGGTCAACAGAAGAACTTCGACCAAGTCAGGTCGAAGAACTTGAAGAGAAGGAGCCTCAACTTTAGAGATCGACGAGGCAAAGGAAGCCAAACCCTAAGTATGCCAATGTGGCATTGACTGTAGATGTTGGTATGGTTGAGCCTTCGACATATGAAGAAGCCTCGAAGGGTACAGAATGGAGGAAGGCCATGGAAGAAGAAATCCTCACACTAAAGAAGAATGAGACGTGGGACTTGGTACCGAAACCTGAAGAGGTACATCCTATTTCCTGCAAATGGGTTTATAAACTTAAAACTTGACTAGACGGGTCGATTGAGAGGTATAAAGCACGTCTAGTGGCTCGAGGTTTTTCGCAAAAATATGGGGTTGATTATGAAGAGACCTTTAGCCCGGTAGCAAAGGTTACCACAGTTCGAGTTCTATTAGCACTTGCAACAAGCAAGTCGTGGAATGTGTGGCAGATGGATGTGAAGAATGCTTTCCTGCACGGAGAACTTGAGCGAAAGATATATATGGAGTAGCCAGATGGTTTCAAGAGCAAAACTTATCCAGAATATGTCTGCAAGCTAAAGAAAGCGTTGTATGGCTTAAAGCAAGCCCCGAGAGCGTGGTATGGAAAGATTGCAGAATTCTTGTTGAAGAGAGGTTATAATGTAGCTCCAGCAGACTCGAGCCTATTCGTGAAGGCAGAAGATGGAAAGGTTGCAGTTGTGCTGGTTTATGTGGATGATCTCATCATTACTGGAGATGATGAAGATGAGATATGTCAAATTAGAGCCAACCTCTATGTGCGGTTCCAGATGAAGGAGCTTGGAGAGCTTAAACACTTTCTAGGGCTCGAGGTTGATAGGACAAAAGAAGAATTATTCCTATGTCAACAGAAGTATGCACGAGATCTCTTAAAAAAATTCGGGATGCTCGATTGCAAACCTATATCTACTCCATTGGATGGGAACGCAAAGCTATGTGCTGAAGAAGGTCGAGAGCTAGAAGATTTGTCTATGTATAGGCAACTGGTAGGTAGTCTAATTTACCTTACCATAACTCGGCCTGACATCGCTTTTGCAGTGGGAGTAGTGAGTCGATTCATGGAGAAGCCAAGGAAGCCTCACTTGGATGCAGCCAAGCGTATCCTGAGGTATGTAAAGAAGACTTTTGATTTTGGGCTTTTGTATAAAAAAGAATCATCGGGTGAGTTGGTCGGTCATTGTGATGCCGACTATGCTGGAGATCAACACACACGGCAATCAACTACTGGATACTCGTTTCATCTTGGATCAGCAGTAGTATCCTGGTGCAGTAAAAGACAGCCGACTGTGTCTTTGTCTACAACATAAGCTGAATACAGAGCAGCAGCAATGGCAGCTCAGGAGAGCACGTGGCTAGTGCAATTATTGAATGATCTTCATCAGTCGATAGATTATTCGACAATATTGTATTGCGATAATCTATCCGCTATAAGCTTGGCAAAAAATCCAGTTTTCCATGCTAGGACTAAGCATGTAGAAGTCCACTATCACTTTCTGCGAGAGAAAGTGTTGGAGGGCGAGATCAAGATGGAGTACACCAAGACAGGTGATCAAGTTGCTGATATCTTCACCAAAGGTCTTGGAGCTGCAAAGTTTGAAGAGTTTCGAGCTCAGCGTGGTATGGTCGCAAGGACTATCCTTAGAGAGAGTAGTCGGTGAGGGGGAGTATTGAAGACATCACCACCTATCTCTCGTGATTCTTCGTGTTTTGGTCAAAAGACTGTTCAGTTTCCGATGGAAGTCTTTTCGGCGTATACGTTAGAGTGTCTTTATTGCTTTGGAGTTTTCTAGAGTCATTATTAATGATGCACACATGTTAAAGTGTCTTTATTGCTTTGGAGTTTTCTAGAGTCGTTATTAATGGTATGTGAAGAGTCATGTTTTAAGCCTATATATAGGCGAGTCTTGTAATCGTTTCGATAGAAGGAGAGTAAGAAGGAGAGTAAAAAGAGATTTCAACAAAAAAAAAGTAGTGTATTCATCTCCTTACTTAAGAGCTTCTCTTGTGTGATTCATATCATAGATATTCAACAAGGAATATCAGAGCTGTGAGATTCTGATATTCAACACAATATGCCTCCCTATTCTTTGACTTGAGGCATCCTGAAATTTCCATCCATCATCTGTGGACATAAAGGAGCTCCTATCAATTACTCACAATATATATTTTGACATATTCAACCACATTTCAGATACCCCACTGCAGCATAAAGCATGATCTACAACTTGTCCGCCAAGAAAAGTTTTGGAGCAATGCAAGGTTGGACAAACCTACAATTATTTCATTTCAGTCGCAAAAGCATTAGGCTTTACATCAGACATACATCAATCCCTTTTTTCTTTTCTTTTAAAGAGCTTCGCTTCAATTCTTGTTTTAGTGACAAGAGGCCGCTACTCAGTTGTCCTACCAACACTGAAGAAATCACCAACGAACTAGCAATTTGCAAACAAACCTCTCTCATCAAGCTCAACAACATGAGGTATCTGGTTTAATTCCTTGAATACAGCCTTTGCCCTCCAGCAGTACCTGCATTTATCCATGAAAGGTGTTACAAATCCAAGTTTGTCTACTATGTCCATTTGCAGCATTAAACATGCAAAGAAGAGGACAATCCAGGAAAAGCGTCGAACTAAACCCAGACAGTTGGATGAATAAGCAAGCAGTTACTTGAATCTATCATATGATAACAATTAAACTATGACATCTGGAGTTTCTCCCAAGAGGTCATTACATCTACCAAAATACACTGGATTCAATGGGAGGCTGCATATCACGAATGGAAAAGAGACATCCCATGATTTGTCCTACTTTCTTTTAATTTTATAAAAAAGAAAATATATTCTGGTTTATGGTTCATGTCATCTATATGACTGAAATAGAAGAATTTACAGATTGATTGGATTTGTCACTCTATCTATAAATACATAACAAGGGATAGCAGGCACGAAAGACAACTTTCCTGTGAGCACAGCCATTACAACTACAGGCAGAAGAAAAATAAACAAGAATAAAAATGCAGTTAAAGATGTTAATCTTATTTCCCTGAACTAGTGTTGCCCAAAGCAATTCACAAGTTCGAAATTTCAGAGTAATTGCAAAATAACCACATGAACCTTCTTTAAACAAGAAAGGCCGTAAATTACCTCTAGCATGTTCTTTTCCCTGGGCCTTAGATTTAAAAAGCAGAGGTGTTTAATCTGTAAGACTACATTAGGTAATTAGCTGTTCTTTATACCACTCTCCAGTAGAGCATGCCAACTTAGACGTGACAGAAGTTAGAACAGGATAATGCAACAGGAGATGACACCCTGTTGTTCGAAGGTTTAAGCACTGTCGGATCAACCACATTTACCATCTCAGCGTCATTATTTGAATCCAAACAGCAGATGGCATTTTTCATACGTGTCTCACCCTGGTTAGTGCTTGCTTAGATGGATAACCTTCATAACCGGCTGTGGAACGGGTATAGCATGGCGAAGACAACCGCATAGATGGATTTCCGATAATCGAATGTATCGGCACCGAGGGTTCAGCAATTTCATCCTCAGATCCCTCCAGCTAAACCAGAATGGAACGGGAAAGGATTCAGTAACCGATGGACAGACGAACCCTCTAATCTCGAAGTAGAAGGATTTAATAGAGTTAATTCGGGTAGAATCAATCGGTTCCAGGACGGAGAACATGCATTCGCAGTAATCGAAGTGAAAAACACGAAGAGCGAAGCTCCGGACAAGCCAAAAAACAATGGCAGCCGCTGATCCTCTGGACCCGTCGGAATCCAAACACTACAAACGAGGAAACGTGGTGTTGGAGCACGACCCTCGTATCATCCTCACGTTGCGCGCATATTAGACGGAATCCGCACTTTTTTATGCTTGCTTCCGATGGTCTGAGGCTAACTTGGAATTGGTTCCGTTCGTCTCGCAGATGCTTCTCCACTTCATACAGCTGAGGGCGTGGGAAATATATAAGCCACGCATTATCGGATTCCAACGAATAAAAGGCATTCGATTGCCAAATCACCCTTCGGCCATTAACAAATATTTTGATCTCGCATGACGAATCGACCACTTTTCCTTCCTCGACGCTAAGAACAACGCAGAGCACTAGTATACAAGTTCTCGGGCCCGCGACACCCTCGCCTTAGAACCGGCGAGGGCCGCCCAGCCCTCACCTAGCCAGATCTGGCGAGGGTGTCGCGGCCCTCGCCAAATCTGGGCGAGAGCTAGTACGCCCTCGCATTGGCCGGTGAGGTCGTCGCGGCCCTCGCCTTGAGCCGGTGAGGGTCGCCGGCCCTCACCTATGGCCGGCGAGGGTCGAACGGCCACCCTCCCTAGCTAACTCTAAAATCGAAAAAAAAAACGGAGAAAAGGAAAAAAAATCATAAAAATTTCAAAAAATTATTAAATTATCATTTAAAAATGTTCATGTCAGCGCCACGTGGCCGGCCGACATCCACGTCAACGATTTTCAGTTAAAATTAGCCTGATAGACTGAATTGACAAAAAGTGTAAAGGTTTAGGGCTCAATTGGCAAGATGTGTGAAGGTTTAGAACTCAATAGACAAACTTGAAAGATTTAAGACTAAATTGATAAAAATGCAATAAATTTAAATTTTTTTTGATAATTTTACCGTCAGAAATAATGTTATGGGTTGACGTGGACATTTTCATCTTCTAAATAAAAGGCACCAGGACTTGAATAAATGTACAACTCATCTGCTTAGGCTAGGGCCACTAGGCATATGAGAATAAATACCGTTCAGATCCAATTTTTAATTACTCTATTATATTCAAAATAAAACCCATTTCGGTAGATTTGGATATAGGTTTGGTCGGGATAGGCTGAATTTGATCCAATTAGGATGAAAGAATGGACATGGATGAATCCGGTCCAAACCAATATATGATCAATTGACCCGACCTGATCCGACCCATTTGTCTCCACCCATTGGAAAGGCACAATTTCAACAGCGGCAAATCATTTTCCGGCAAGATCTTCGCCCTAATCCAACCCCCTAATGGAGGAATTATGGGCTTACCTTTGATCCGATTGTGAGAAAAATTGGAGACTAAGCACGGCTAACTAGCCTTTCCCCGCCTAGTCGCAGATGTGGCCTCACCAACACAATATCCGGTCCTCAATCACCTCTATCACCGGAAATACTCACCTGATCATATTCTGCATATAGAGCCCTCCCTCTCCCTTTTGCGGGAAAAGTGTTAAAAAAGTCCTAAACCTTTTGGGATGATATCAATTTAGTCCTAAACCTTTTTTTGGTGCCAATTAAGTCCTAAACCTTTTGTTTTAGTGCCAATTCAGTCCTTCTAGCTAACTTTGGTCGAATTTTGCTGACATAAATGCTGACTGGCTAGCGGCCGGTCACCAGAACTAACGTGGATAAATTTTAATAATATTTTAATATTTTTTTGAATTTTTTTTCTTTTTTCTTTTCTTTTTTTCCATCTCCTCTTCCTCCAGCCGATTGCCGGAGCGGTGACCAGTCAAAGGCCCGAGGCCGGCGAGGTCGACCTTGCCCAGTCACCGGCGAGGCTCGACCTTGCCAGATCCGGCGAGGCTCAACCTCGCCGACGGCTGGCCGAGGCACGACCTCAACAGATCTGGCGAGGTCCCGCCTCGCCAGTCGCCGGTAGGGCTCGCCCGAGGCAGGCGAGGTCGACCTCGCCCAGTCACCGGCGAGGCCGACCTCGCCCAGTCACCGGCGAGGCCGACCTCGCCCAGTCACCGGCGAGGCTCGACCTTGCCAGATCCGGCGAGGCTCAACCTCGCCGACGGCTGGCCGAGGCACGACCTCAACAGATCTGGCGAGGTCCCGCCTCGCCAGTCGCCGGTAGGGCTCGCCCGAGGCAGGCGAGGTCGACCTCGCCGGCCTCGGGGCTCCGGCCGGTTGGCCCTCCAACGACCAACTGGATGAAGAGGAGAAGGAAAAAGAAAAAAAATATATTAAAATATTATTAAAATTGTCCACGTCAGCTCCGATGACCAGCTGGCCGGCGTCCACGTCAACAAAATCAGGCCAAAGTTAGCCGGAAGAACTGAATTATCATCAAAACAAAATATTTATGACTTAATTGGCACCAAAAAAAGATTTAGGACTTCTGCAACACTTCCCCCCCCCCCTTTGCCATTGATGTGTGGCGATAGGACCTGGACCGGGGGCAACCTCTTTTTCTCCTCCCGGTCCGAATCCGGAACAGAAAGCTAATTCTAGTAACTTGTCATTCAAGCAATGTTCAGCCATGAAACTCTGGAGTTCCTCTCAACAGGGAGCAACTCAAAACTGTAGCTGAAACTTGAGAATCAACACGGACATGGTCAGGCACTTCGCAGCAAAGACTATGTGAGCAATGTGTCCAATTAATGTTAACTGGGAGGGAATGGGGCTTTGTTATAATGCCGTCCAATGGTAAAATTCCATTCTATCTGCTCTTTTTTTTTTCTTTTGCCTTGTGGCGACCCTCTTGACGTGAAAGTTGAGAGAGCTAATAGATTGCTAGGCGGGCGCAAATAGTCCTCATGTGAGGCAGCACTCACACTTCGCATGGATTCTTCCAAGCCCTAGCGACAACAACTTAGATTTTCGTCTATTATCAATTGAACAAGACCAGAATTGCCACTAACCTTCAACCAAGCCAGTTTGACGCCTAGGAGAGCGTGAGAGCTCAATTAACCTCTACGGTCCAGACCATTGGGACACAGGGACTTAAATACGTTATGGTGAACAAACTACCATAAATTGCTACCCTTTTTCTTTTCGTAAAAAGCTAATTTCATGCAATCTTTTTCGATTTTTATTCCTAAACATGCAAATCCGTAAGGCCAGGCTTAAGTGCGCAAACAATAAAAATCACTTCGTAATAATAAACATACAGTTAAAGCAAATGTGCAAAAACTTGATCCATATTGGACAATATTAATATAAAGCCTTGATTTTACACTCCAGGACGAATCTATGTGTCCTGCAACATTAATACAATCCCTTTTTTCATGAGCCGTATGATTTATTGATCTAAATCAAGCCCTCGGATGAGTCCTCTGAGGCAAAAAATTTAGGTATCAACATCCCTCTATAAATTTTGTCGATGGCACAAAAACCAGTGAGCGACCTGCTACAAGCTCAAACATTAGGGTTCAAAGAAGCCACCAGTTATGACACAAGGCTTTGTACCCATCCAATGTAATCTGCCTAGCAACAGTAGAGACATCAACTAATCTTCCCTGTATAGAACTTTTGACCTTTGAGACAATTAGATCAACACTACTATCTCAAAGTATGAAGCATTGGCATCATTAATTGGATTAAGACGGGTAACAGAGGTCTATATGATAAATTTCACAGAGCAACTTGGGAGACCATGGCCATTCAACAAGAATCCACATAACTTTGGATTAATGCACTCTGCATCACAAATCATAAAGAAGGAGAGGAAAAAGTTCCTCAACCATATCAGTAGCATGATGCGAAACCTGATAGTGGTTTTGAATTCTACTTGAAGGTGCACACGTTAGAAAACTTCTAGAAGAGACCCAAAAAGGGGAAAAGATAAAGGCATTGAAATCGAAATGACCCAGTTCACTTCCTCAGCAACTCACGAACCAATTCAACGGGCATGCTTCGCAAGCCAACCCTCATAATAGATTGGCGCGAGTGCAACCCATAGTCCCGCCATGTTTAAGACAATCTTCTCTTCTTTTTTGAAGTTGATTTGCTTTGCCCTGCATCTGTTTCACTTCGACTATCTTCTTCTGTGATGTCTATTGAGTTATCTTCTTCTGAGCAGTACCTGCATTTATCCATGAAAGGTGTTACAGATCCATGTCTGACTACTATGTCCATTAGCTGCATTGAACATGAAAAGAAGAAGACAATCCAGCAAAAGCATCGAGCTAAACCCAATCAGTTGGATGAATAAGCAAGCAGTTACTTGAATCTATCAAATGAGAACAATTAAACTATGACATCCGGAGTTTCTCCCAAGAGGCCATCACATCTACCACGATAGACTGGATTCAGCGGGAGGCTGCATATCACAAATGGAAAAGAGACATCCCATGATTTGTCCGACTTCCTTCTAATTTTACAAAAAAGAAAATATATTCTGGTTTATGGTTCATATCATCTATATGACTGAAATAGAAGAATTTACAGATTGATTGGATTTGTCAATCTATCTATAAATACATAACAAGGGATAGCAGGCACGAAAGACAACTTTCCTGTGAGCACAGCCATTACAACTACAGGTAGAAGAAAAAGAAACACGAATAAGAAATGCAGTTAAAGATGTTAATCTTATTTCCCTGAACTAGTGTCGCCCAAAGCAATCCACAAGTTCGAAATTTCAGAGTGATTGCAAAATAACTACATGAACCTTCTTTAAACAAGGAAGGCCATAAACTACCCCTAGGATATTCTTTTCCCCGGGCCTTAGATTTAAAAAGCAGAGGGACCAATTTCATGTTTAATCTGTAAGACTACATTAGGTAATTAGCTGTTCTTTATACCACTCTCCAGTGGAACATGCCAACTTAGACGTGACAGAAGTTAGAACAGGACACTGTAACAGGAGATGACACCCTGTTGTTCAAAGGTTTAAGCACTGATGGATCAACCACATTTACCATCTCAGCGTCATGACTTGAATTCAAACAGCAGAAAGCATTTTTCATACATGTCTCACCCTGATTAGTGCTTGCCTAGTTTCAACAGGCTGAGAAATATGTGTAGATTTAGGTCGCCAAACATCATTCCAAGCCTCGTGAATTATTTAATCAATGTCAAATTTTCTTCTTTCTACAAACGTCAACATCATGCCCAATCTCATTTCATCTCTTACAAGTGATAGGCTTCCATAAATACTCAGGTTTAACTCAAAGGAAGTGCCCTCCTCAAGAACAACAGGAACTGAATCAACTGACAGGGAAACAAGAGGAACCTCTACACATATTCTAACAAAATCCCATGTCTACATCATTTGTGCGTTTTCATCCACATACAAAGTAATATTTATTGCACTGCCGGTATAGCCTAGAGCTTCATTTGTCGTTAGTTGCAATCTGTAAACCCAAAGTTTAATGCAAACTGGAACAGAACTCATCTTCTCAGATTAAAGATCGAACTGCCATCAACGAAGAACTGAGGTTTGGTGATTAATGTGCCAGGGACCACCAGCCTAACCCAATCACAAGTACTAGCATCAGGGAATTTAAAGATAAACAAGTCATTATTCCATCTATGCCCATCAATCGAACCATTTGTTCCCCATAACATAATTGCAGTAGCTCGAATATGACCCAGGTTTGCCAACAATTTGATCAAACAAACAGTTGTACCGAAGAGCCTAACCATCAACCACAATTTGCCGAGAAACTTTAACAGTAACAAACAACATTAATTGATAAGTACAGGCTCACGGTTACACAATTGAGGAGAGGTTGAACTAGAAACATCAGACAGCAGTCCATTCATCAGGGTCGACTAATCAAGAATCCCCAGAATACCAACATCATCCATCCAGACATTCTCCCAAAGTTCTAACCTCCATAACCGGCCGCGAAACAGGTATAGCATGGGGAAAACAACCGCATAGATGGATTTCCGATAACCGAATGTATCGGCACCGAGGGTTCAGCAATTTCATCCTCAGATCCCTCCAGCTAAACCAGAATGGAACGGGAAAGGATTCAGTAACCGATGAACAGACCAACCCTCTAATCTCGAAGTAGAAGGATTTAACAGAGTTAATTCGGGTAGAATCAATCGGTTCCAGGACGGAGAGCATGCATTCGCAGGAATCGAAGTGGAAAACACGAAGAGCGAAGCTCTGGACAAGCAAAAAAAACAACGGCAGCCGCTGTTCCTCTGGGCTCGTCAGAATCCAAACACTACAAACGAGGCAACACAGTAAAGTTCAAGCGAGAGAGAGGGAGAGAGATTGTACGAGTTGTCTTCTTCGGAGTCTCTCTCCAATTTGTTCTCAATCGGCTGATGGTGTTGGAGCACGACCCTCATATCATCCTCCTGCTGCGCGCATATTAAACGGAATCCGCACTTTTTTATGCTTGCTTCCCATGATCTGAGGCAAACTTGGAATTGGCTCCATTCGTCTCGCAGATACTTCTCTACTCCAAACAGCTTAAAGCGTGGGAAATATGTAAGCCACACGTGATCGGATTCCAACGAATAAAAGGCATTCGATTCCCAAATCAACCTTTGACCATTAACAAATATATGGATCTCGCATCCCACATTGACCACTTTTCCTTCCTCCAGGCCAAGAACAACGCAGAGCGCTAGTCCCAAGAACTTGTCATACAAGTCCTGGGGGATCACGAAAGATATGGAATCCTCTTTGCAGTAGAGAAACCACTCTGGCATTTCTCCCCCAATTAGGCGAACGTCGACACGCCTCATCTTCGGGAGTCCCTGTCATACAGATGGTACGCATATCAAGTGTTTGCGCGCGAGTGCGAGAGAGAGAGAGAGAGAGAGAGAGAGAGAGAGAGAGAGCGAGAGAGTCTGACCTCGAGTAATGGCACATCACCCATCTTGACCCCTCTGCGGAATAATTCACAGCATGACGACAAGTCAACTTCAAGGTAGTCGGAGGAGAGCCTCGACAAATTTGGGAGTTTCTGCAGAGATTTGCAACCATTTGCTCTTAGGGTACGCATTTTTTATGGAAGCTGAGGAATCTCTTGTAGTTGCTGGCATTGCTCCACCTCCAACTCTTCCAAATTATCGTATTTGTTGATGCATGTCGGTAGATGAGTAAACTTGTTGTTTGAAAGATATAGGATTTTCAATTTGGGAAAACTCTCGAGGAAGTCTACTTCTGATAGATTGCAGCCATCAAGATCTAGACGGTATAGATTTGGGACTCCTAAATGGCCATCACGGTCAGTTGAATCCTCCAAGTTCTTTGGAAACATGACCAAATTTGAGCAGCCTTGAAGACCTAGAAACTCGAGAGTGTGCAACTTATAAATGCTCGATGGGAGCCTTGTGAGGTTTTTGCAACATCCTAAATCTATATTTTTCACAGAGACAAGATTTTCAATTGATGCAGGGAGCTCTTTAATAGCCGTGCTGCTCAGATGAAATTGTTCTAAATGTTCCATCTTTCCCAGAATATCAGGGAACTTCTCGAGTTTAGAGCAATCACAGAGATTAAGGTATCGAAGAGATTTTGTCTTGAGTTTGCTGAGAAAGATACTAAGATTAGAGCACGATGTTAGTGACAAGAACCTTAACTTGTCAAGATATCCGACGGATTGGTGAACCTCCACCAAACTAATGCAGTTATTAAGAATCAAGCTCTCCAAATTTGGAGCCATTGAAAGGTCAGGAACACTAGCAAGGGACTCGCATCGCGAGAAATTTATGGACTTCAACCTTTTAAAATTCTGCAAAAACATAACAGTGCAATCATTAAGTTCTGCAAATACTTATAGCTATTAAAGGGCAAGCTAATCATCACGTGGGTTTACCATAAGTTTGCCTCCGAATTGCTTGATACGACTTCCCTGGACATCAATTCCAACAAGTTTCTTTGGGCCAGGGCCAAATTCTAGATCCGGCGCGTTAGGCCATTTAAGCCATCTTAGCTCGTTAGGGAGACATACAGGACCTTTTGAAGAGATATGCACTTCAGGCCAAATGAGCATTCTCAACCTTTTCATCTTTGTGAAAGCATGAGGACTGATAGTTATCTCTTCTGGTTCAGGCGAGTCCAATACTATGGCCTTTACTGCATTCGCTCCCTATCCATAACAGAGCAAATTCAATGGTCACAGAAAATTTCCGTTGAGATTTACATTGACTGTTTAAATTAGAGTAATATAAAAACTAAGATGTAGCAACATTGACATAAAACAACTTTTACCATATCTTCAAATAGAATGTCTTGAACATCTTCAAAAGTCCATAATCTACTGCGTTTCCCAGGATCATCGGGACATTCCTGATTAACAATATCCTTACCCATTGACTGAACCAAATCGTGCATTTGCAGGTACCCATTCTCATAGGTTATTAAGGACCTCTCCACGAGAATTTCTATTCCTATAGTTGTGTCAAAATCACAGCCGTCAAGAATTTCCTTGATGTCTTCTATGCTTTTCCCCTTAAAGAAACAAGTGATATCAAGGAAAATTTCCCTCTCATTATCCTCCAATCCATCGAAGCTTGTCTTGAGAACTCGATTGACAGTTTGGTAAGGACTTTTGGAGATTTTATGCAGTGCACTTTCCCATGCAGGTTCCTTTCTTCCACATAAGAATGAGCCCAACACTTCAAGGGCTAACGGAAGGCCATTAGCATAACGCAGTGCTCCATCGATGAGATCCCTCCTTATTTCAACTTTCTTGCTATTTGGAAAGGCATACCGACCGAAAAGGTCTAGTGCTTCATCGTAATGTAAAGTCTTCACTTCGTACACAAAATTTATGCCATGAGAATTTAGCAAATGTTTATCTCTTGATGTAACAATAATTCTACTTCCTTTGCCAAACCAATGGCCTTCTCCAGCTAATGCATTCAGTTGATCCAACTGGTCAACATCATCAAGAACTAAAAGAACCTTTTTGCAACAAAGTCTTTCCCGTATCAAATAAATTCCTCCGTCGACACTATATACCGTTAAATGTTTATGAGATAAGATCTCAGATAGAAGTTTTTCTTGCAACGCAACAAGACCATCATTGCCTTTGTCCGAACTTTCTCTAACTCGCGCTAAAAAGCTACAACCCTGGAATTGTCTCTCAATAGCATTATATAAGGCTTTCGCAATCGTTGTCTTCCCTATGCCTCCAAGTCCCCATAGACCTATCATGAGAACATCATTATCACCTGACTCTTTTTGTGACAACGATATCAGTGTTTGAACTTGAGAATCTATTCCGACTGGATACTTAGCGACATGTAAGGGTGTACGCTCTAGATGAATGGATAATTCCTTCATGATGCATTGTATGAGCTCCGCTTCATCTCTAATAAGCACCCAAAAGAAAGATAAACATGTTTTAGCATGTCCGAGCAATGGCAGGAATTTGAACTCTAACGTCACAAGGAAAATCTCGCCAAAAGATTAGCTAAAAATGAGATGAAAAGAAATAACACATTTGGGTAAACCTGTGCCAAGATCTGCACAAGGAAAAACTATAAAGAACCTGAGCCTAAAGATAATGACGACTCGGGTACTATGAACCACACTTTTAATCTAAGACAAATTTCCCATTATCTAGACAGCAAGAATAGAATTCAAAGAATTTGCTAGCTTGCAGTTTTGGTTATTCGACTTTTTTGTTGACTGTCTAGTATATTTCCCCTCTGTATCTTCAATCGAAAGATCAATTTGACAATATCTATCAGTTTCTAAGTGGCAGTGTATCTTTTCTATTCTTGGGTGATTGAATTAATTATATAGCATCTCTAATTAGCTTCTAAATTCAACGTTTAGGGGCGTGAAAGATGATGATGTCTCGAATTTTTGGCAAGAGCAAATATTTGCAAAGGTTTGTGAAAGGTTCGGGACCAATTGGACATACAAGGCGTCGTGGCAGACTTGGGAAACACTGGCCTGGAATGGCTATTGGCCTTGCACCCGGCCAGACAAGGCCGGGCGATCGGCCCTACGGCGGTAGCGAGCGAAGGCCGGAGACGATGGCTCAAATGAAGCGACGGTGAACGCGCCATGGTGGTTGGGCTGCAGGTCTATGCAACAGAGAGATGAGTTTTTGGTTGGATCTCTGGTGGGCACCGGGAGACAGATCCGACAATCCGTCAGATGGGGACAGTACATGTGTCCAGGGGTGTGGGCACAGTAAGCGCACACCCTTCTAATTCATGCATGCAACTAGTAAGGGGAGGGTAAAAAACAAGATACAAACGAAGCATGAGATTGAGACCAGTTAAAAGAGATATCGTAGCATTTATCAAAAGGAAAAACATGCTTACCCCTCATGGAATTCCCACCCAGATAAGCTACCAACGTCGAAGAGAGCCTTCTCCCATTTCTTCACTTTCGCAGGATCCTTCCCGAACTTGGACTCATGCTTACCCATAGCTTCTTTGTAACTCTCTCCTGGTGTTCTCACTTCCCTGGGTTTCACTTTGTAAAACACAGGAAAGACCTTGAGGTCTCTTTGCTCCTTGCACTCCATAATTCTGGCCAACTCTTCCAAGCACCGTGGTGAGGAAGCATAGTCCTTGGAAAAAACGATGATCGCGGCACGCGACTCCTCGATCGCCTTCATAAGCGCCGGCGATATCTGCTCTCCTTTCTAGAGTTCCTCACTGTCCATGAAAGTGTTTATTCCTTTCTGGTCCAGAGCCGCATAAAGATGGCCGAGGAAGTTGTTGCGGACGTCCGTGCCTCTGAAGCTCAGAAACACATGGTAATTTCTACTCGGATTAGAAGAAGCAGCAGCCATCGAAAGAGATGATGGTGGTTGACGTGCTTCCGCAGGATGTTTGCTGTTATCTGATCGGGGTTCCCAATTCTAGCTTTTAATTACACGAATAAAAAAAAAGCAGGTACAGGATTTTCTTGCATGTAGTACTAGTTTAATCAGCACTTGATCCCTTCATGTAATGCGTCATTTTAAATTTAAGTTTGAGCATTTTTTTATGGTTATCCTTTTTGACTTGGGCACTGAAGGTTAATGGAGATAGCCTAATCTGTTCCTTGATATGGCTTCAATAACAAATAATATGTAGTTATTATATATGAGGAGTATAACACGGGGTATCGTGCCAATTACTTAAAGGGTCTTTATAATGTACATTGTATCGTTTTTTTTAACACATATCCACGATTCATAACTATTGATTGGTTAGTCATAGTCCGGAAAATTAATCAACTACTCTTATCGATAACGATGATTCTTATCTTTTTTTTCTTTGTTTAGGAGCCCCACACGAACCAACCCTTCAATTTGGAATTTCTTTTCTGACAAAACAAAAATGGAATTTCTTTTTTTTTTTAGGGGTTCATATTATAAACGAATTGTTTTAAGGCCGACCTTAGGGCCTAATGGAAGTTGGAATGGGGGCCATTTGGTGGTTGCCATCTCGCTTCCCATTTCGCTTTCGCTATTTTTGTTCCTTTTTCCTCTTCATTTCCAGGAAATATCTTATTATCGATAAAAAAAATATTATTTTTATTTATTATTTGGTTTTTCAAGACCGATAGTCATACCGTTTTTTGGGCTCTTGCATGTGAACGCGAGATGATTCCACACCGGAGCTTACATTTCTAGACTAGACGGTTCATGCCATTATGCAAGATGTCTTACTTACAACATTCAACGGTGGATACCAGTAGTCATTAGAGCTTCAAAGCTTTAGGAAATATCAGTCCCGAAAAAATTATTGATAGTGCCGTACCTTGCACGGGCTATTGACCTTGTGTAAGCTTATCGCTGAGCCTTGTCATACGCGTACAAAAAAACACATAGAAAAAGATAAAGATACCGGAGTACCAAACTGTTGCAAAATGTTTAATTAGGCCTTCAACCAATCTTCGATCGAACAAACTAGGAGCCGCCACCCACTACGCAGCCGGGTGCTGCAGGGGATGACCTTGATAGTGGTGGGAGTGAGGCGTGAAGGAGGAGGAAGAGGATGGGTTTCAGGGAGCGATCGATGGTCGTGAGGTGGAGAGAGTTCATGGAGGCGTATGTTATCTCCATGAACACGGTCAACGGTGCATTTGCTTGGAAGGAGAAGTGATTAGGGCCAGCCAATGGGGCTGCTCCGTACATCTTCGTTTTTTTTAACCTTTATTTGTTTTGCCCTTTTCCTGTTACTCTCTTTCCCGGGGTAGAATTGGACTTTTCTTCAGGAAATTTCGGTGAAAAGCTAGGATGGTGGTGATTTTGTCGGGGCGAGTTTTGTTGCGATTCGAATGCCAAGTGAGTCTATGTAGCACCTATTGAAAATACGTTTTGAGGTTAAACCCATTAAATAATACTTGGTCTAAAATAAATTAGACTGACTGATCTCGTGATTTTATGGGACTTCTTCTTCGGTCCAGCAGCTGCACATTAGGGGTGTGCAATGGAACCGAGAACCATCCGAACCGCCCGGAACCGGTGGTTCTCGATTCCAATTTGCAAGAACCGGTGAGTACCGTCCGGTTCCCAGTTTCAGACATGGAACCGCCCACCTGTCCGCCCGGACCGGACCGGTAAAATATATATATAATTTTTAAGAAAATTTCCCAACCAAAAAAAAGGAAAAAATCTTAAGAGATATCTAGAGCTAAAATCAAATTACGTCAATATAGATTCGTGCATGTTGACCTTCCCCGTGAATGTTGACCTTCATCATGCTTTCAGTTGAATATCAAGGAAAAAATAACACGAGGAATCGATAATGGACTCCAGGACAAACGTAGAAACATATTATAAAGGATGGGCATGACAATATGCCTTCAACTTCAAAAACAAAAGAAGAATAGAATGTGAGAATTCACGGCCGCGCCTCTGGCCATTCATCGCTTCCCTCTCTTGCTCTCGGTCACCTTTAGGTAAATTAACAAATCATCAAAAGGTTTAGAGTTAAATTGACGCAATTGAAAGATTTCGGACTAAATTGACAAATCATCAAAAGGTTTAGGACTAAATTGAAATGTTTACGACTAAATCAGTCATCGCACAATAAGTTTAAGATTTTTTGGGCAATTATCCCACTTCTGGAATGTCGTATTACCAAATCTAAAGAAACAGCCAATGAGAAGAGAACCCAATCCACATATGCATAGCCCTTCTCCATCCCTCATCTCGAAATATTAACCTGAATCGCAACGCAATCAATAGATCAAACTAATTTTTCATGAAAAAAATGAAGTAACGTTTCTTAGAAATCAAGAGCTCCTCACATGGCTAACAAGGTCAGATTGCAAGTTGGAGTAGCCAGCGAACCAAAAGCCCTAAAAACAAGAGGCCTCACCCCATAACTCATGAGAATCGCGCCCGCTCTATTTCGTGAACAACGATGACAATGGTGCATTGTGGAAGCACAAGAAATGGTCACGAGAAGCATGTCACGCAATCTTACCATAAACAGCTCTCGCAAAAGACAACCCATCACGGATACGATCGCAAACAACATCCCAGGAACGATTTTAATGAAATTTTCTTTTGGAGTTTGGATTCAGGGATTTGAAGAAGAAAGAGAGAGAGAGAGAGAGGGAGAAGATGAAATCAAAATGTAATTGTGGGTTGTGGAAAGGAAAAAGAAATTTGAAATGTTTTCATGATTGTTTTATGAAGCTAGATGTGAGGCCCATTCGTGTAGTGTGTAGCAGCTTCTTCGTTCGGTTCAACCAGTTTTGTGCAAAGTGGATCCTCCTTAGCATTTACATCTCAAATGTATAAAAAAAAATGAGTAGGCCTACGTCTGCACACATGGCAACTGATGAGTGGCTTTGCGTAAATCCATTGTGGCACTCAAGAAATACCCAATGCTTTTTCATCTAATGGTATTGATGTAACCTTGGCATTACGGACCAACTTTATTTTTTCTTGCCGAAGGCTTTGAACTTATAATTCATTTTGGGGCTAATTCTTCTGTATTTTCCAGTTTTAAGATGGATTCCATTGAGAAAATTATTGAGCAAATTTGTACAGTATTCAGATTATTTTGTTAATTTATTTCTGCCCAGTATTATTATTATCTATGAATCATACTTAATCACTGTCTGTCTTCTTTAATTAGTGCTCATCACAACACATGCATAATTGTCTAATTTTTTTTTTGTGACAAATGATTAAGGGACAATCATTAATCTAGTGTGAGAATAACAGCATGTTATGAACCGCAAAAAATAAATAATAAATAATTATAAATTATTATGGGGTCCACTCTTTCGAGAATTTGTGACTCACGACATCCTTTATTCTTACAGTGGCCCAAAAACTATTATACTAGCAAAGCCCTTTTATAAAAGCTTTTCACCTTTTAAGTTTTCTTACCAATTATTTATTTATTTACTAACATCATTTTATTTTATTAATTCTATTTTTTAATTTGATATAAAATTCTCTCCAAATAGCCTACTCACGTGAAGAGCTGAGAGAGCAATAAATGAGTGTAAATTTTAATAGACTGTATTAAATATGAATGTATTTTAGTGTTATTGGTTGAATATGAATTTGATTCAGATAGGATATAGGTCGGTAAGATTATGTTTCATAAAATTGGATTAATATAAGTAAAATGGATTAATTTGAATCGAATCTATTTTCGACCAACTCAAACCAAACTCAACTCATCCATTTATCAGATCTATTCACCACCACACCAACACTCCAATCACTCGGTAATCATCAACCCTTCTTCGATGCCAGTTGTTGGCTCCACCACTCCCACCTGCATTGCCTCCCCACCATGCTACCACAACAACCTCCATCACGGCCACCAGAATCATCGAGAGCTAAAGTTTTCCTTTACGCTCCACTCTGGGCATTACGATTCGAAAGCTCTTGGATTTGACATGTTACAAAGAAGCTAAACAGTTAACAGACTGTGTTTTCCTTTGGCCTGAACCAAAGTAAAAGTAAGACAATGATGGTGTCACTGTTGCATAGAACCACCATACGGCGGTCAAACTGATGGAAAGAGGAAACACCTTAGATAAATGGGATGAAATTGCAAAAAAGAGCATGTCCCTTCCCAGAAAAGTCCAAAAAGCTCCATAAAACAAGAAAAAAAGTTCACATAATATAGCACTTGCTACAATTATAACATAGAACAATCAAAGAGCCGATGTATTTGGAGCCATGTGTACTTATCCATATCCTCAGCAGAATAAGCCCAGTACTGCAAGAAAAATAATCACATTACACAATCGTCAGTGCAGTTTAGTCAATCTTCACAGTAACCTCAAAACAAATGAGGAAGTTAATGCTCAGAGAGAAGAAAGTATAACAAATGCAACGAATACAACAGTACATCCCTTCTCAATCCCGTACAACGTTTGGTATACTTTATAATAGCAAGACGGGTAAAAATCAAAGCTCAAATTGCTACCAGTTTCTTTCTACTTATTCTTCTTAAGCAGTTTGCAGGTAGCTGGTGCCTTTAAATCAAGTCCTGCTGTTAAATCAGGAAACTCCTTTAATTTTAATCTAATCAAACTTTTGGATCTAAAGAACTATATAAAAGTACGAAGCTCATCTGTGTTTCTGAAACTTTTTCTTCCCCCTCATTCACTCTCCTAATTCTATCCGGTTCTAGCCCTTTAAAATCTTTGGGGTTTCATTGAGAGAGAACGGACAGGCGTGTCTGGTTAGTTGAGTCAGTTGAGTCGTCTCAATGAACCAACAGAACTGTTCCAGGAAAACTGCCCACATTCATTCTAACTCTAAAACAACAAATTCCTAAGTGCTTTGTCCCCGCAAAACTCTTTCAGTTTCATCCTGATTTTCTTCCTCTCACTCATGCACACACATTGCTTCCTTCTAGGCTCTCCACCCTAACGGAAAGAAAGAAAGGAAGGATTATCTGATTTGAAGCACTCAGACTTCCAGCACTTTTATTCTCCCCCTCTACTTTCCATGTAGACTTATGCTCTTGGGGATCACCTTTACAGCAATCAAGAAGCCATGGACATTAAGGCTGCTCTCCCATGTAATTGTGGCTAACTCAAGTTTGTCACATCCTCTCCCTGATTCATTGGACTGTTTTCATTATAACTCCAATCTTATTTACTATGTTTTGCAGCGGGTTGTCATCTCTCTACTTCTTGGGTGATTTTTGAGAATCGACTGCTTTCACATTATGTAGTCAGTATGTTGCAAATGGCCCATAGACATGATTCCATTACCTTTACACACAATTCAACTGTTTGTACGCTGACAAAATAAAAATGTTTGTGCACTTGCCTCCTCCGACGACGATAGGAGAGAACTCTACTTCTTTTGTTGAGTGACTTATTATGACTATGCCATCATGTACTCATTACATATGGTACAATCAACCGTACTTCTCCTTACATCATATGTCATGAAACGACACTGATCGAATAACTAAAGCAAAAAGTCTTCAGACTTTTAAAATCTTATTGCCTTTGGAAATTTAGTTCTCAAAATGATAATGATTTAATACTTCTCGATTCAGATGCAACTATCATTTTGTGGTCTCCTTCCCTCCCCCCCTCCCTCCCTCCCTCCCTCCCTCCCACTATCCCCCAAAGTCATTGTAGAGCTTCTTTTCTCACCTTGGGGACTAATTCCCCAAATTTTTTAGATCCTAACCAAAAACTCGGTTACCTGATTATATTTCCTCAGTCAACACCATATTTCCACCCAATTAGCACAACACCAATAGTTTTCGCACCCACACATCCTTGAACCCCGCAGCAAACGAGCCAAAGTCAGTGGAAGGAGAGAAAATTGGAACATCCCACAACTAGAGATTGCAAAGAACCTTGTCACCTTCAGGTAGCTTAATACTTAGGGAGTCAATGTGCTAGATTACTGTCAGTGATATTGCCTTTGGGTGTAACCCCAGCTAATTGCTTCTTCGGCTTAATTTCTGTTGATGCTCTAATGGTTGCCACTTTCATATTCATTGCCATGATTGTGGTTGTGGGGAATTTTCAGGATCAAGTGACAGGTCCAAAGTTTCTCAGTTAAGGGTCTGGATAAGAAAACTCAATCCAGACACGTTTTGGTCTCAAATGAAGATTCTTACTGTTAAAGCGGCAAGAATAGTAGCAACTTTGGGTTTTAGCCACTTGAAATTGATAGATGCTCCTTACCAAAAAAAAATTGATAGATGCCCAAAAAAGTGCAGCTTTCTTTGCCTTGCATGGAGACATGGAACATTACTGCTGCACTTAAAGACTCTGGGCCCGACAAGAAAACTTGGTTGTTTCGTGGCATTTATGGGCCACCAAGACATACATTTACCAGATAATTTTGTAGAGAGATCAATAATGAGGTGAAAGTGTTTGGAAGAGACTCTGTGATAATAACATATATCTAATTCATGTTATGGAGTAATGGAATGAAAGGACGTTGAGAGGAAAGTAGCTCAACTGAGAGTTCTATAGGGATTTTGTCTTTGATATGGGACTTCTCAACTAAGGATTTTGCAGGGAATTCATTTACATGGAGTAACATGGGAGAGGAAAGGTAAAATCAGAGAACGGTTATCTTGTACATTTTCAATTAGGTCCGTAAGACCATCTATATATATATATATGAATGTGCTTGCTCAGTTTGAAATAAAGACCTGATTTAGATAATTAAGCTAATAGTTCTACCATTAGTCATGACTGTAATTGCAAAAGGCACTGCATCATATCATTTGTGATCACATTACTCATATGATTGAATATACACTGCTTGGCAAACATGAATTGCAACTAAAATATTAAACTTCAATGCATTGTTCATATGAAAGCTTACTTAAAGAATTACCTGGAAGTATTGCTCAGTTATCCATTCACAAAACACTTTCTCACAGTTCGTCCTCCTCTTTTCCATCAATTGCAAGGAGCTTACTCAATTCACCACTTTCATATGCTTCGACTGTATCTGCAACGATGATCAACAATAAGCTCAAATTCTTTGTTAGACCTGGTATCAACAAAAAGCAATTTAGGAGGAACATAATCAGTTTACTATCGGAACCTCCAATGTGCTGGCCATTTATAAACACCTGGGGTACAGTATGCCTCCCTATTCTTTGACTTGAGGCATCCTGAAATTTCCGTCCATCATCTGTGGACATAAAGGAGCTCCTATCAATTACTCACAATATATATTTTGACATATTCAACCACATTTCAGATACCCCACTGCAGCATAAAGCATGATCTACAACTTTTCTGCGAAGAAAAGTTTTGGAGGAATGCAAGGTTGGACAAACCTACAATTATTTCATTTCAGTCGTAAAAGGCTTTACATCAGACATACATCAATCCCTTTTTTCTTTTCTTTTAAAGAGCTTCACTTCAATCCTTGTTTTAGTGACAAGAGGCCACTACTCAGTTGTCCTACCAACACTGAAGAAATCACCAACGAACTAGCAATTTGCAGACAAACCTCTCTCATCAAGCTCAACAACATATGGTATCTGGTTTAATTCCTTGAATACGGCCTTTGCCCTCCTGCAGTACCTGCATATATCCATGAAAGGTGTTACAAATCCATGTTTGTCTACTTTGTCCATTTGCAGCATTAAACATGCAAAGAAGAGGACAACCCAGCAAAAGCATCGAACTAAACCCGGACAGTTGGATGAATAAGCAAGCAGTTACTTGAATCTATCATATGATAACAATTAAACTATGACATCTGGAGTTTCTCCCAAGAGGTCATTACATCTACCAAAAAACACTGGATTCAATGGGAGGCTGCATATCACAAATGGAAAAGAGACATCCCATGATTTGTCCAACTTTCTTTTAATTTTATAAAAAAGAAAATATGTTCTGGTTTATGGTTCATATCATCTATATGAATGAAATAGAAGAATTTACAGATTGATTGGATTGGTCAATCTCTCTATAAATACATAACAAGGGATAGCAGGCACGAAAGACAACTTTCCTGTGAGCGCAGCCATTACAACTACAGGTAGGAGAAAAAGAAACAAGAATAAAAAAATGCAGTTAAAGATGCTAATCTTATTTCCCTGAACTAGTGTTGCCCAAAGCAATTCACAAGTTCGAAATTTCAGAGTGATTGCGAAATAACCACATGAACCTTCTTTAAACAAGAAAGGCCATAAATTACCTCTAGCGTGTTCTTTTCCCTGGGCCTTAGATTTAAAAAGCAGAGGTGTTTAATCCGTAAGACTACATTAGGTAATTAGCTGTTCTTTATACCACTCTCCAGTAGAACATGCCAAATTAGACGTGACAGAAGTTAGAACAGGATAATGTAACAGGAGATGACACCCTGTTGTTCGAAGGTTTAAGCACTGCCGGATCAACCACATTTACCATCTCAGCGTCATTATTTGAATCCAAACGGCATAAGGCATTTTTCATACATGTCTCACCCTGGTTAGTGCTTGCCTAGATGGATAACCTCCATAACCGACTGTGGAACAGGTATAGCATGGGGAAGACAATCGCGTAGATGGATTTCCGATAACCGAATGTATCGGCACCGAGGGTTCAGCGATTTCATCCTCAGATCCCTCCAGCTAAACCAGAATGGAACGGGAAAGGATTCAGTAACCGATGGACAGACGAACCCTCTAATCTCGAAGTAGAAGGATTTAACAGAGTTAATTCGGGTAGAATCAATCGGTTCCAGGACGGAGAACATGCATTCGCAGTAATCGAAGTGAAAAACACGAAGAGCGAAGCTCCGGACAAGCCAAAAAACAATGGCAGCCGCTGATCCTCTGGACCCGTCGGAATCCAAACACTACATACGAGGAAACGTGGTGTTGGAGCACGGCCCTCGTATCATCCTCACGTTGCGCGCATATTAGACGGAATCCGCACTTTTTTATGCTTGCTTCCGATGGTCTGAGGCAAACTTGGAATTGGCTCCATTCGTTTCGCAGATGCTTCTCCGCTTCATACAGCTGAGGGCGTGGGAAATATATAAGCCACACATTATCGGATTCCAACGAATAAAAGGCACTGGATTCGCCAATCACCCTTTGACCGTTAACAAAAATTTGGATCTCGCATGACGCATCGACCACTTTTCCTTCCTCGACGCTACGAACAACGCAGAGCACTGGTATACAAGTTCTCGGGCCCGCGACACCCTCGCCTTAGAACCGGCAAGGACCGCCCAGCCCTCACCTGGCGAGGGTGTCGTGGCCCTCGCCAGATCTGGGCGAGGGCTAGCACGCCCTTGCATTGGCCGGTGAGGTCATCGCGGCCCTTGCCTTGAGCCACCGAGGGTCGCCGGCCCTCGCCTATGGCCGGTGAGGGTCGATCGGCCACCCTCCCTGGCTAACTCTAAAACCGAAAAAAAAAAAACCGAGAAAAGGAAAAAAAAATCATAAAAATTTTAAAATATTATTAAAATATTATTTAAAAATGTTCATGTTAGCGACACGTGGCCGGCCGACATCTATGTCGGCGATTTCCAGCTAAAATTAGCTTGATAAACTGAATTGACAAAAAGTGTAAAAGTTTAGGACTCAATTGGCAAGATATGTGAAGGTTTAGAACTCAATAGACAGACTTAAAAGATTTATGACTAAATTGATAAAAGTGCAATAAATTTAAAATTTTTTAATAATTTTCCCGCCAGAAATAATGTTATGGGTTGACGTGGACATTTTCATCTTCTAAATAAAAGGCCCCACGACTTGAATAAATGTACAACTCATCTGCTTAGGCTAGGGCCACTAGGCATATGAGAATAAATACCGTTCAGATCCAATTTTTAATCACTCTATTATATTCAAAATAAAACCCATTTCGGTAGATTTGGATATAGGTTTGGTTGGGATAGGTTGAATATGAGCCAATTAGGATGAAAGAATGGACATGGATAAATCCGGTCCAAACCAATACATGATCGATTGACCAGACCTGATCCGACCCATTTGTCCCCACCCATTGGAAAGGCACAATTTCAACAGCGGCAAGTCATTTTCCAGCAAGATTTTCGCCCTAATCCAACCCCCTAATGGAGGAACTATGGGCTTACCTTTGATCCGATTGTGAGAAAAATTGGAGACTAAGCACGGCTAACTGGCCTTTCCTCGCCTAGTCACAGATGTGGCCTCACCAACACAATACCCGGTCCTCAATCACCTCTATCACCGAAAAAACTCACCTGATCATATTCTGCATATAGAGCCCTCCCTCTCCCCTTTTGTGGGAAAAGTGTTGAAAAAGTCATAAATCTTATGAGATGATGCCAATTTAGTTCTAAAATTTTTTTTTTGGTGTCAATTGAATTCTAAACCTTTTGTTTTTGTGTCAATTTAGTCCTTTCAGCTAACTTTGGCCGAATTTTGCTGACGTAAACAGCCGGCTGGCTAGCAGCCGGTTTCTTTTCTTTTTTTCCTTCTCCTCTTCCTCCAATTGGTTGCCGGAGTGGCGACCGATCATAAGCCCGAGGCCAACGAGGTCGACCTCGCCCAATCGTTGGCGAGGCTCGACCTCGTCCACAGCTGGGCGAGGCACGACCTCGCCAAATCTAGAGAGATCCCGCCTCACCAGTGGCCGACGAGGCTCGCCCGAGGCCGGCGAGGTTGACCTTTCCAGCCTCGGGGCTCCGGCCAGTCGGCCCTCCGACGACCGACTGGATGAAGAGGAGAAGGAAAAAGAAAAAAAAAGAAAAAAATATATTAAAATTGTCCACGTCAGCTCCGGTGACTGGCTGGCCGGCATCCACGTCAGCAAAATCCAGCCAAAGTTAACCGAAAGGACTGAATTAACATCAAAACAAAAGGTTTATGACTTAATTGGCACAAAAAAAAATTTAAGACTTCTGCAACACTTCCCCCTGCCCTTTTGCCATTGATGTGCGGCAGTTGGATCTAGACCGGGGGCAACCTCTTTTCCTCCTCTCGGTCCAAATCCAGAACAAAAAGCTAATCCTAGTAACTTGTCATTCAAGCAATGTTCAGCCATGAAACTTTGGAGTTCCTCTCAACAGGGAGCAACTCAAAACTGTAGCTGAAACTTGAGAATCAACACGGACATGGTCAGGCACTTCGCAGCAAAGACAATTTGAGTAATGTGTCCAATTAATGTTAACTGGGAGGGAATGGGGCTTTGTTATAATGCCGTTCAATGGTAAAATTCCATTCTATCTACTCTTTTTTTTTTCTTTTGCCTTGTGGCGACCCTCTTGACGTGAAAGTTGAGAGAGCTAATGGATTGCTAGGCGGGTGCAAATAGTCCTCATGTGAGGCAGCACTCACACTTCGCATGCATTCTTCCAAGCCCTAGCGACAACGACTTAGATTTTCGTCTATTATCAATTGAACAAGACCAGAATTGCCACTAACGTCTAACCAAGCCAGTTTGAAGCCTAGGAGAGCGTGAGAGCTCAATTAACCTCTACGGTCCAGACCATTGGACGGAGGGACTTAAATACGTTATGGTGAACAAACTACCATAAATTGCTACCTTTTTTCTTTTCGTAAAAGCTAATTTCATGCAATCTTTTTCGATTTTTATTCGTAAACATGCAAATCCGTAAGGCCAGGCTTAAGTGCGCAAGCAATAAAAATCACTTCGTAATAATAAACATATAGTTAAAGCAAATGTGCACAAACTTGATCCATATTGGACAATATTAATATAAAGCCTTGATTTTACACTCCAGGACCAATCTATGTGTCCTGCAACATTAATACAATCCCTTTTTTCATGAGCCGTACAATTTATTGATCTAAATCAAGGCCTCGGATGAGTCCTCCGGGGCAAAAAATTTAGGTATCAACATCCCTCTATAAATTTTGTTGATGGCACAAAAACCAGTGAGCGACCTGCTACAAGCTCAAACATTAGGGTTCAAAGAAGCCACCGGTTATGACACAAGGCTTTGTACCCATCCAATGCAATCTGCCTAGCAACAGTAGAGACATCAACTAATCTTCCCTGTATAGAACTTTTGATCTTTGAGACAATTACATCAACACTACCATCTCAAAGTATGAAGCATTGGCATCATTAATTGGATTAAGACGGGTAACAGAGGTCTATATGATAAATTTCACAGAGCAACTTGGGAGACCATGGCCATTCAACAAGAATCCACATAACTTTGGATTAATGCACTCTGAATCACATATCATAAAGGAGGAGAGGAAAAAGTTCCTCAACCATATCAGTAGCATGATGCGAAACCTGATAGTGGTTTTGAATTCTACTTGAAGGTGCACACGTTAGAAAACTTCTAGTATAGACCGAAAAAGGGGAAAAGATATAGGCATTGAAATCAAAATGACCCAGTTCACTTCCTCAGCAACTCACAAACCAATTCAACGGGCATGCTTCGCAAGCCAACCCTCATAATAGATTGGCGCAAGTGCAACCCATAGTACCGCCATGGTTAAGACAATCTTCTCTTCTTTTTTGAAGTTGATTTGCTTTGCCCTGCATCTGTTTCACTTGGACTATCTTCCCCTGCATCTGTTTCACTTGGACTATCTTCTTCTGTGGTGTCTATTGAGATATCTTCTTCTGAGCAGTACCTGCATTTATCCATGAAAGGTGTTACAGATCCTTGTCTGACTACTATGTCCATTAGCTGCATTGAACATGAAAAGAAGAAGACAATCCAGCAAAAGCATCGAGCTAAACCCAATCAGTTGGATGAATAAGTAAGCAGTTACTTGAATCTATCAAATGGGAACAATTACACCATGACATCCGGAGTTTCTCCCAGGAGGTCATCACATCTACCACAATAGACTGGATTCAGTGGGAGGCTGCATATCACAAATGGAAAAGAGACATCCCGTGATTTGTTCGACTTCCTTCTAATTTTACAAAAAAGAAAATATATTCTGGTTTATGGTTCATATCATCTATATGATTGAAATGGAAGAATTTACAGATTGATTGGATTTGTCAATCTACCTATAAATACATAACAAGGGATAGCAGGCACGAAAGACAACTTTCCTGTGAGCACAGCCATTACAACTACAGGTAGAAGAAAAAGAAACACGACTAAGAAATGCAGTTAAAGATGTTAATCGTATTTCCCTGAACTAGTGTCGCCCAAAGCAATCCACAAGTTCGAAATTTCAGAGTGATTGCAAAATAACTACATGAACCTTCTTTAAACAAGAAAGGCCATAAACTACCTCTAGGATATTCTTTTCCCCGGGCCTTAGATTTAAAAAGCAGAGGGACCAATTTCATGTTTAATCTGTAAGACTACATTAGGTAATTACCTGTTCTTTATACCACTCTCCAGTGGAACATGCCAACTTAGACGTGACAGAAGTTAGAACAGGATAATGTAACAGGACCCTGTTGTTCGAAGGTTTAAGCACTGATGGATCAACCACATTTACCATCTCAGCGTCATGACTTGAATCCAAACAGCAGAAAGCATTTTTCATACATGTCTCACCCTGATCAGTGCTTGCCTAGTTTCAACAGGTTGAGCAATATGTGTAGATTTAGGTCGCCAAACAGCATTCCATGCCTTGTGAATTATTTAATCAATGTCAAATTTTCTTCTTTCTACAAACGTCAACATCATGCCCAATCTCATTTCATCTCTTACAAGTGATAGGCTTCCATAAATACTAAGGTTTAACTCAAAGGAAGTGCCCTCCTCGAGAACAACAGGAACTGAATCAACCAACAGGGAAACAAGAGGAACCTCTACACATATTCTAACAAAATCCCATGTCTACATCATTTGTGTGTTTTCATCCACATACAAAGTAATACTTATTGCACTGCCAGTATAGCTTAGAGCTTCATTTGTCATTAGTTGCAATCTGTAAACCCAAAGTTTAATGCAAACTGGAACAGAACTCATCTTCTCAGATTAAAGATCGAACTGCCATCAACGAAGAACTAAGGTTTGGTGATTAATGTGCCAGGGACCTCCAGCCTAAACCCAATCACAAGTACTAGCATCAGGGAATTTAAAGATAAACAAGTCATTATTCCATCTATACCCATCAATCGAACCATTTGTTCCCCATAACATAATTGCAGTAGCTCGAATATGACTCAGGTTTGCCAACAATTTGATCAAACAAACAGTCGTACCGAAGAGCCTAACCATCAACCACAATTTGCCGAGAAACTTTAACAGTAACAAACAACATTAATTGATAAGTACAGGCTCACGGTTACACAATTGAGGAGAGGTTGAACTAGAAACATCAGACAGCAGTCCATTCATCAGGGTCGACTAATCAAGAATCCCCAGAATACCAACATCATCCATCCAGACATTCTCCCAAAGTTCTAACCTCCATAACCGGCTGCGAAACAGGTATGGCATGGGGAAAACAACCGCATAGAAGGATTTCCGATAACCGAATGTATCGGCACTGAGGGTTCAGCAATTTCATCCTCAAGTCCCTCCAGCTAAACCAGAATGGAACGGGAAAGGATTCAGTAACCGATGAACAGACGAACCCTCTAATCTCGAAGTAGAAGGATTTAACGGAGTTAATTCGAGTAGAATCAATCGGTCCCAGGAAGGAGAACATGCATTCGCAGGAATCGAAGTGGAAAACACGAAGAGCGAAGCTCCGGGCAAGCAAAAAAACAATGGCAGCCGCTGTTCCTGTGGACTCGTCGGAATCCAAACACTACAAACGAGGCAACACAGTAAAGTTCAAGCGAGAGAGAGGGAGAGAGAATTGTACGAGTTGTCTTCTTCCGAGTCGCTCTCCAATTTGTTTTCAATCGGCTGATGGTGTTGGAGCACGACCCTTGTATCATCCTCCTGCTGCTCGCATATTAGACGGAATCCGCACTTTTTTATGCTTGCTCCCGATGGTCTGAGGCTAACTTGGAATTGGCTCCATTCGTCTCGCAAATGCTTCTCCACTTTATACAGCTGAGGGCGTGGGTAATATAAAAGCCACACATTATCGTATTCCAATGAATTAAAGGCTTTCGATTCGTCAATCACCCTTCGGCCATTAACAAATATTTGGATCTCGCATGACGCATCGACCACTTTTCCTTCCTCCAGGCCAAGAACAGCGCAGAGCGCTAGTCCCAAGAACTTGTCATACAAGTCCTGGGGGATCTTGAAAGATATGGAATCCTCTTTACAGTGGAGAAACCATTCTGGCATTTCTCCCCCAATTAGGCGAACGTCGACACTCCCCATCTTCGGGAGTCCCTGTCATACAGATGGTACGCATATCAAGTGTTTGCGCGCGCGAGAGAGAGAGAGAGAGAGAGAGAGAGAGAGAGTCTGACCTCGAGTAATGGCACATCACCCATCTTGACCCCTCTGCGGAATAATTCACAGCATGACGACAAGTCAACATCAAGGACGTCGGAGGAGAGACTCGACAAATTTGGGAGTTTCTGCAGAGATTTGCAACCATTTGCTCTTAGGGTATGCATATTTGATGGAAGCTGAGGAATCTCTTGTAGTTGCGGGCATCGCTCCACATACAACCGTTTCAAATCATCGTATTTGCTGATGCATGTTGGTAGATGAGTAAACTTGTTTTCTGAAAGATATAGGGCTCCCAATTTGGGAAAACTCTCAAGGAAATCTAATTCCGATAGATTGCAGCCAGTAAGGTCTAAATAGTATAGATTTGGGAATCTTAAATGGTCATCGCGGTTAGTTGAATCCTCCAAGTTCTTTGGAAACATGACTAAATTCAAGCATCCTCCAAGACACAGAAGCTTGAGATTGTGCAACTTATAAATGCTCGATGGAAGCCTTGTAAGGTTGTCACACCGGTCTAAATACATCCATTCCAAAGAAACAAGATTTTCAATTGATGCAGGGAGTTCTTTAATAGCTGTCCCTTGAATACCAAAATATTCTATATGTTCCATCTTTCCCAGAATATCAGGGAACTTCTCGAGTTTAGAGCAATAATAGAGACTAAGGGTTTGAAGAGATTTTGTCTTGAGTTTGTTGGGAAAGATACTAAGATTTGGGCACACTCTTACTAACAAAAGCCTTAACTTGTCAAGGTATCCGATGGATTGGTGAACCTCCACCAAACTATTGCAGTAATCAAGAATCAAGCTCTCCAGATTTGGAGCCATTGAAAGGTCAGGAACACTGGCAAGGGACTCGCATCGCTCTAAATTTATGGACTTCAACCTTCTAAAATTCTGCAAAAACATAACAGCGCAATCGTTAAGTTCTGCAAATACTCATAGCTATAAAAGGGAAAGCTAATCATCACAAGGGCTTACCATAAGCTTGCCTCCCAATTGTTTGATACGACCTCTCTGGATATCAATTGCAACAAGTTTCTTTGGACTAGGGCCAAATTCCAGATCCGGCGCATTGGCCCATTTAAGCCATCTTAGCTCGTTAGGGAGACGTACAGGACCTTGTGAAGAGATATGCACTCCATGCAAAATGAGCAATCTCAACCCTTTCATGTTTGTGAAAGCATGAGGACTGATAGTTATCTCTTCTGGTTCGGGCGAGTCCAATACTATGGCCTTTACTGCATTCGTTCCCTGTCCATAACAGAGCAAATTCTATGGTCACAGGAAATTTCGAATGAGATTTACATTAATTGTTCAAATTAGAGTAATATAAAAACTAAGATGTAGCAACATTGACATAAAACAACTTTTACCGTATCTTCAAATAGAATGTCTTGAACATCTTCAAAAGTCCATAATCTACTGCGTTTCCCAGGATCATCGGGACATTCCTGATTAACAATATCCTTACCCATTGACTGAACCAAATCATGCATTTGCAGGTACCCATGCTCATATGTTATCAAGGACCTCTCCACGAGAATTTCCATTCCTATAGTTGTGCCAAAATAACAGCTGTCAAGAATTTTCTTGATAACTTCTATTATTTTCCCCTTAAAGAAACAAGCGATGTCAAGGAAAATTTCCTTCTCATTATCCCCCAATCCATCGAAGCTTGTCTTGAGAACTCGATTGACAGTTTCGTCAGGACTTTTGGAGATTTTATGCAGTGCACTTTCCCATGCAGGTTCCTTTCTTCCACATAAGAATGAGCCCAACACTTCGAGGGCTAACGGAAGTCCGTTAGCATAACGTAGTGCTCTATCTATGAGATCCCTCCCTATTTCAACTTTCTTGCTATTTGGAAAGGCATACCGACCGAAAAGGTCTAGTGCTTCATTGCCATCTAAAGTCTTCACTTCGTACACAAAATTTACGCCATGAGAATTTAGCAAATGTTTATCTCTTGATGTAACAATAATTCTACTTCCTCTGCCAAACCAATGGCCTTCTCCAGCTAATGCATTCAGTTGATCCAACTGGTCAACATCATCAAGAACTAAGAGAACCTTTTTGCAACAAAGTCTTTCCCGTATCAAATTGATTCCTCCGTCGACACTATATACCGTTAAATGTGTATGAAATAAGATCTCGGATAGAAGTTTTTCTTGCAACGCAACAAGACCATGGCCTTTGCCCGAACTTTCTCTAACTCGTGCTAAAAAGCTAGAACCCTGGAAGTGTCTCTCAATAGCATTATATAAGGCTTTCGCAATCGTTGTCTTCCCTATGCCTCCAAGTCCCCATAGACCTATCATGAGAACATCATTATCACCATACTCTTTTTGTGACAACGATATCAGTGTTTGAACTTGAGAATCTATTCCGACTGGATACTTAGCGACATGTAAGGGTGTACGCTCTAGATGATTGGATAATTCCTTCACGATGCGTTGTATGAGCTCCGCTTCATCTCTAATAAGCACCCAAAAGAAAGATAAACATGTTTTAGCATGTCCGAGCAATGGCAGGAACTTGAACTCTAACGTCACAAGGAAAATCTCGCCAGAAGATTACCAAAAAATGAGATGAAAAGAAATAAAACATTCAGGTAAACCTACGCCAAGATCTGCGAAAGGAAAAACTATAAAGAACCTGAGCCTAAAGATAATGACGACTCGGGTACTATGAACCACACTTTTAATCTAAGACAAATTTCCCATTATCTAGACAGAAAGAATCAAATTCAAAGAATTTGCTAGCTTGCAGTTTTGATTATTCGACTTTTTTGTCGACTGTCTAGTATATTTCCGCTTTGTATCTTCAATCGAAAGATCAATTTGACAATATCTATCAGTTTCTAAGTGGCAGTGTATCTTTTCTATTATTGGATGATTGAATTAATTATATAGCATCTCTAATTAGATTCTAAATTCAACGTTTAGGGGCATGAAAGATGTTGATGTCTCGAATTTTTGGCAAGAGCAGATATTTGCAAAGGTTTGTCAAAGGTTCGGGACCCCGGAGGATCAGTTGGACAATACAAGGCGTCGTGGCAGACTTGGGGGAGCCTGGTCCGGAGACCAGGCCAGACTGCCAAACAATGGCCTGGAATGGCTATTGCCCTTGCACCCGGCCAGACAAGGCCGGGCGATCGGCCCTACGGCGCTAGCGAGCGAAGGCCGGAGACGATGGCTCAAATGAGCCGACGGTGAACGTGCCGTGGTGGTTGGACTGCAGGTCTATGCAACAGAGAGATGAGTTTTTGGTTGGATCTCTGGTGGGCACCAGGAGACAGATCCGACAATCCGTCAGATGGGGACAGTACATGTGTCCAGGTGCGTGGGCACAGTAAGCGCACACCCTTCTAATTCATGCATGCAACTAGTAAGGGGAGGGTAAAAAACAAGATACAAACGAAGCATGAGATTGAGACTAGTTAAAAGAGATATCATAGCATTTATCAAAAGGAAAAACATGCTTACCCCTCATGGAAATCCCACCCAGATAAGCTACTCGCGTCGAAGAGAGCCTTCTCCCATTTCTTCACTTTCTCAGAATCCTTCCCGAACTTGGACTCATGCTTATCCATAGCTTCTTTGTAACTCTCTCTTGGTGTTCTCACTTCCCTGGGTTCCACTTCGTAAAACACGGGAAAGACCTTGAGGTCTCTTTGCTCCTTGCACTCCATAATTCTGGCCAACTCTTCCAAGCACCATTGCGAGGAAGCATAGTCCTTGGAAAAAACGATGATCGCGGCACGCGACTCCTCAATCGCCTTCATAAGCGCCGGCGATATCTGCTCTCCTTTCCATAGTTCATCACTATCCCTGAAAGTGTGTATTCCTTTCTGGTCCAGAGCCGCATAAAGATGGCCGAGGAATTTGTTGCGGACGTCCGTGCCTCTGAAGCTCAGAAACACGTGGTAATTTCTTTTCAGATTAGAAGAAGAAGCAGCCATCGAAAGAGATGATGGTGGTTGACGTGCTTCCGCAGGATGTTTGCTAGGGGTGTAAACGGTTTGGTTCGGTTCGGTTCTCTTGAAAAACTGAACTGTTAGAGGTGCACCCTTGAACCGAACTGAATCTCGCTCGAACCAAATATGAACCGAACCGAAAAACCGGTTTGATTCGGTTCGGTTCGTTTTTGCTGTTTATTCACAGCTTGGTTTTCGGTTTTTTCCTCTTTGTTTTTGTTTTCAGCACAAACAAACACGACCAGACCAAACCAAACTGATATGGTTTGAGAAGGGCCAGGAAAGGAGCTGCAAATCTCGAATGTTGTTCTTGCAAAGCTCACTGCAAACAAAAGAAAGAAAAGCTCAACAAACGAACCGAATCAAGGATCAGAAATGCCAAGCGAAGCAACTGTTTCTAATAGGAATTAAATAGAGAGAGCCATCACCCAACTTGGAAACAAATCCATTTATCCGAGGACGCTCGAGCAAGTCCACGGCACAAGAGCCACCATCAACCCGCAAACCAAGCATTACGTAAACTAATCCACAGTACCCAGAAGACACAACGGTCTAAACCCCCGACTCCAACCTAAGACTGCAAGCAGAGTAGCAACGCAACAAATCCTCGCAACTAAAGAGTCAGGAGAAATGTCAAAAAATGGAACCTCTCGCGAGACCCCAGAAGAATTATCGGCTCGATCAACAGAACCAGTTTCGGTATCGAACCATTTTCTTATGCAATGGGAACCCGACCACACGGGGCGAGCAGATCTAGACTCAAGCGTGCGAGAGAGAAGAGCACCGACCGGAAGCGCAGAAACGAGCGCAGATCTGCTGCGAGGCGGGGAGAGAGAGAGAGAGGGACAGAGAACACTCACCGAGAATGGAGGTCTTCTTCCTCGTTGAAAGGGTTGGGATCGTGGCGGCGATTTATCGTAGCAGTCGAAAGAGAGGAAGAGGATGGGTTTCAGGGAGTGATGGATGGTCGTCAGGTGGAGAGAGCTCGTGGAGGCGTACGTTATCTCCATGAACGCGGTCGACGGTGCATTTGCTGGGAAGGAGCAGTGATTAGAGCCAGCCAATGGGGCTGCTCCGTACATCTTCTACTTTTTTTAACCTCTTTTTGTTTTGCCCTTTTCCCTGTTTCTCTCTTTCACGAGAAAATATTCAGCGGTTGGCGCACGCCAGGTCATCCGCGCATGAGCTTAGTTGGCTCCACTCAACGGGAGACACGTGGCGTTGAATCGGACTTGCTGAAAAATTAAAAAAAGGCTTTTATTTTCTCTATGCAGGGACAAAGCTGAAAAATTAAGTTTCCGCCTAAGACATTCCCCTCTCTCTCTCTCTCTCCTCTTTTCAATTTCCAAGGCGCTTCTTTACCTGCACTCCTGGAGAAGAACAGCCAAAACACACTCTCTCTCTCTCTTTCTCCACCGCCTCCGCCTTCGCCCCCGCCTCCGCCTCTCCTAAGAGCCCCGCCGGTCGCTCCGAGCTCAGATCTGCGGCCAAGAGGGAGAGCCCCGCGTCGCTCCGAGCTCGGATCTGCATCTGGCACGTCGCCTCCCCCAAGAGCCCCTCCCTCTCGGCTGCTGGATCCCGAGCCCCTCCGCCTCCGCCGAGCTCAGATCTGCGCTCAAGAGGGAGAGGTCGGAGGCGGAGGGGATCGGCATACGGGGGACTCAAGATAAAGAACAAGAAAGCGACGCGGGCTCTCCCTCTTATGTTCAGCCGCAATTGCGCATGGATTTCATTTTGCATTTATTTCTCTGCATGCGTAGAAGACAAAGAAAGCAGCAGCGAGAAAATGTTTTATTCACTCGCTATCCTTGCCACTGTACGGAGCGGTAACTGGGGTCAGAGAACAGATTTGCTCAGCCAGCAAATATGGAAATCCCACTGCCTAATATTTTCTCGAATTGAAGGAGCCCCCAAATGATTATGGAGGAAGCCACAGGCTACGTTTTTCTTTCATGGACCATCTTCATCTGCTGACATACTATAATAAATGTGGAGATTCTTTAGACAATAAATATAGCATATGAAGGGGCCCTTGCCCTTTGATTGGGTACAGAAGGGGCAGAGAGGACAAGAGGATGTGTAATTCCTTGAGCGAGACTTCACTAAAAATTATGAGGGTGAACGTTGAGTGAGTTATTAGACGGAATTGAAGGTCGGGAAATACCAAGAAAGTGTTTGAGTGCTCGAATAATTATAATCTCAATTGTATCGCTTGTTTTTATAATAGAATTTCATGCTGCTCTCTTTCGTGGACGTAGGTTTTGATATTTGGACCGAACTACGTTAATTCGGAGTCCAATTTACTTTCCTTTCTTCTAACTATTTTATCGATCTACTTCTTGACTCTAGTCTGGAGATGTTATAGAGGATCATGTGTAGTTTGGTAAAATTGTAATTATGGTGGGGTGTGTTTAGCATCTTCTGGATACTAGAGTTTGTTTGTTGGATAAAAAGATGTGTTGAATCCTTCGTTATTGGATAAATCATCACCTGAGTAAACCAATTCCTATAATTACGGCAACCTTATATTGACCAAATTAAGAATCATCCGCTAATTAAGGACTACAACAGCACGTGACCCCTTTCACATGGAAGGAAGATTCCATATGATTTCTAATGGCTATTAATCAACACTAAAAATATATGCATGATACGAACATACTTGGATCGAATATCATGATAAATTATATTGAATTTTTCTAGCATCCTCCGGCTTATGGGTTACTGCCGCTAATGTGAAATTATTATGCATGGGTGTAATATATATACTAAACTGAATTTTGGCACTGAATATAATGGGTTCAATGTGCATCTCGCTGATCATGGCCTAGCCAACATATAAGATACCCGAAATACTTGCTGGTCGCAGGTCGATGCTGCATTTATTTATCGTCTTTGGTAATTATTCATCCATAGCGTGATGTTTGTACTCGTTTGTGTAATTTGCGGTTCATCTTAATCATTTCATACCCACGGGACTCCAACTTTTCCAAAACCTAATGAATATATTTAGGCCCATTCCACCACTATTTGTGTACCTCTTCCAATTCCATGTGGGGCTATCGACAATTGCGGAGCAGATAACTCGGAAAATCAAAATGCTTAAGGATGCAACTCAACTAATGTCAAAATACTAAATGATTCGATAGATCTAATCGATACTTTTTCTTTGTCACCATCTAATCGACTCTTTAAAAGTTCGATTGTTGTATGATAATGCTATTAAGAACCGATTCGACATTTACTTCTTATTCGTGCATGGAAGTCTATGAATCACATGTGTATGTCGGTGTAGCTTCACATCACTTGTTGAGAAGAGAGCCGACCCCAAAACGCGAGAAGGATGAGGTGGACCCTCGGAAGTAAATGAACAAAAGGAGGGGGAATTCCCCAGTCATGCAAGTAATTTGCATTGCATTGCTTGACTTTTAACTTGTTCACGTTGTGACCAATGGCCATTTAAATGTAAGAAAGACTCAAAAAAAAACTCCTAAATATCATTAACAATCTTTGATATAGTAGATATCATTAAATGGCATTGGGCCATTTAAGCCAAGCCCGGGACCGCACTACCCATGCCGCTATCCCCGGCACTCGGGGACCTTAGTGCCCGTGCTCGAGTCCCCAGTGCCCGAGCCCGAGTGCATCGAGGCATGGCCCAAGTCCATGGAGGCTAGGCCCGACACCTGTGCCTAGGTCCTCGACGCCTTGGCTTAGGTCCATCGAGGCAAGGCTCATGTCCATCAAGCTCGAGCGTACAACACTCTCGAGGTCTCGAGCTCGACCTCAGTAAACCTGCGCCCGACAATCGAGAATCTAAGTTGGGACACCATGGTCATGGCCCTGGCCTCTATGGACCCTAGCTTGAGCATTAGGGAACCGGGCATAGGTACTAGGGTCCTAGCTTCGCCTCCATAGACCCGAGCCCAAACACATAGAATCTAAGCACGAGCACCAAGGTCCTAGACCTATCCTTGATGGACCAAGGCCCATGCGCCAAGGACCTAGGCACAAGCATTAGGATCTAGGGCCTGGCCTTCATGGGCTGTGGCCCTGCCTCAACAGACGTAGGTTCAGGTATTGGGTACCTAGGCACACGCACCAAGGTCCGCTTGGCCTCTGTGGATCCAGGCCCAGCCTCAGCCAATATGAACCAAATCCCAAGTGATGGGGACCCGGGAACCCTTGCCAAGGTCCCGAACTCAGCCCCAATGGGCCTAGGCCCAAGCGCCGAGGAATCAGGCACAAGCACCAAGCTCTCGAGCCAACTTCTATTGTGACATTTCGAATTTCGGCCTATTTTTGGAATTTATAAAATGTGTAATTCGTCAGTACGCTTATAATAAAATCTCGCCCGGAACTAATCACTCTTAGATTATTATTTTTAAATTAGAGATTTCGCTAGAATCGCACTCGATCGAATTTGGCCATTATTTAGAGCCCAAAATTTGGTGTCGAATTTCTCGGAGTTCTGGGACAAATTTAATTTGACGGTGTCAATATTATTGTAGCCAGCCTCGATATTGTCCGGGATATGTGGAAAGTGAAATTTCGACCGGGTGCAGATTTGGACTAGTAAACCTCCCTCGTAGTGGATTTTTTTATTTAGTGTATCCGGCCTTTTTCCTAAAGTATTATTAGGGTTTTTCGTGGACCGTTGAATCGATTTTGGGTTTGAGCATGGCCCGTTGGATCGCAATTATTACTTAAGATATATTCTCTCTCTCTCTCTCTCTCCCTTCTCTGCCGCGCCCCTCCCCTACGCGTGACGTCCCCTCCCCTTGCCCGCGCGTCCTCTCCGTCTCTGCCCCATGCAACGTCCCTTCCCCCTCTCTCTCACCTCCTTCATCTTTTCTTCTTCTTTCTCTCTTCCTCTTCTTTCTTCTTCGCCCGTTTCTGCTTCTGCTCGCCCAATCGCTCGAGCTCGTCCGCCGCCATGCCGTCCACCCTGCTCGCCGCCCGACCGTCGCCCCAGCCCAGCCACCGCCTCCGCATTCGCCGCCGCACAGCCACTAGACCACGTCGCTGTCGCCGCTCGCTTGTCCGCGCACTTGGTAGCTCGCCGGACCGAGCTCGTCGCCGCCCTACAACTCGCCTAGCCGAGCCCGTCGCCGCCGTCCACTTCACGCCGCCACGAGCCCCGCCGTCTCCGTCGTCGTTGTCGCCGCCCAGCAGCAGCTCGTCGCCGCCGCCGTTCGCCCAGCACTCCGGCAGCTCGCCCGGTGCTGCTCAGCTGCTCGCCGGCCGGCCCTACGTCGCCAGCTCATCGCTGTAGCCCATCGTCGCCGCCGTGCCGCCCCGTCGCCGCCGGCTCGGGCCTCCTCAGCCCCCATCTCCCTCTCTCTCTCGCCATCACCACCCCCCGCTGACCTCCCCTTCCCCTTCAACTGGCCGCCACCGCGTCACCGTCGCAGCTGCTCGCTGCCGCTTCCGCCGCCGTCGCCATCGCCGTCGTCATCGCCGCCGCCGCTCGCCCGCCCCGGCCGGCCAGCCAGCCAGCCAGCCAGCCTAGCCCGCGGCCAAGTCACCCAGGCCGTGGCCGAGCCATTGCCTGCTTAGCCCAGGTCGCTTTCCGACCGCGTGCCCGGCGCCTCGCCCGTCTAGCCTGGCGCCTCACCCGTCCAGCTCGCCGGCCACTCACCCGACCAGCCCGCAGCTCGCCAGTCCCCCAACCGTCGCCCACCTGTGCTCGCTCGCCGCTCGCTCGCCCAGCTAGCTTGCCTGTGCCTGGTCGAGCGCCTTGCTCGTGGCCGAGCGCCGCGCCCATGGCCGAGGGCCGTGCTGAGTGCCGTGCCGAGTGCCTTGCCAGTGGCCGACCGCCGTGCCCGTGCGTGTGCCGAGCCAACACTGTTCACCCGGGCCATTTTAGGCCCGAGCGGTTTTTTCCCGGGCCAAACCTGGTAAGTAATTTTCTAAACCCTACTTAGTATTATCCATATTGGACAATATTAATATAACGCCTTGATTTTACACTCTTGGACCAATCTATGTGTGCTGCAACATTAATACAATCCCTTTTTTCATGAGCCGTACAATTTATTGATCAAAATCAAGCCCTCGGATGAGTCCTCCGGGGCAAAAAATTTACGTATCAACATCCCTCTATAAATTTTGTCGATGGCACAAAAACCAGTGAGCAACCTGCTACTAGCTCAAACATTACGGTTCTAAGAAGCCACTAGTTATGACACAAGGCTTTGTACCCATCCAATGCAATCTGCCTAGCAACAGTAGAGACATCAACTGTATAGAACTTTGACCTTTGAGACAATTAGATCAACACTACTATCTCAAAGTATGAAGCATTGGCATCATTAATTGGATTAAGATGGGTAACGGAGGTCTATATGATAAATTTCACAGAGCAACTTGGGAGACCATGGCCATTCAACAAGAATCCACATAATTTTGGATTAATGCACTCTGCATCACAAATCATAAAGAAGGAGAGGAAAAAGTTCCTCAACCATATCAGTAGCATGATGCGAAACCGGATAGTGGTTTTGAATTCTACTTGAAGGTGCACACGTTAGAAAACTTCTAGTAGAGACCAAAAAAGGGGAAAAGATAAAGGCATTGAAATCGAAATGACCCAGTTCACTTTCTCAGCAACTCACGAACCAATTCAACGGGCATGCTTCGCAAGCCAACCCTCATAATAGATTGGCGCGAGTGCAACCCATAGTCCCGCCATGGTTAAGACAATCTTCTCTTCTTTTTTGAAGTTGATTTGCTTTGCCCTGCATCTGTTTCACTTGGACTATCTTCTTCTGTGGTGTCTGTTGAGTTATCTTCTTCTGTGGTGTCTGTTGAGTTATCTTCTTCTGAGCAGTACCTGCATTTATCCATGAAAGGTGTTACATATCCATGTTTGTCTACTATGTCCATCAGCTGCATTGAACATGAAAAGAAGAAGACAATCCAGCAAAACCATCGAACTAAACCCAATCAGTTGGATGAATAAGCAAGCAGTTACTTGAATCTATCAAATGATAACAATTAAACTATGACATCCGGAGTTTCTCCCAAGAGGTCATCACATCTACCACAATACACTGGATTCAATGGGAGGCTGCATATCACAAATGGAAAAGAGACATCCCGTGATTTGTCCGACTTCCTTTTAATTTTAAAAAAAAAGAAAATATATTATGGTTTATGGTTCATATCATCTATATGACTGAAATAGAAGAATTTACAGATTGATTGGATTTGTCAATCTATCTATAAATACATAACAAGGGATAGCAGGCACGAAAGACAACTTTCCCGTGAGCACAGCCATTAAGGTAGAAGAAAAACAAACACGAATAAGAAATGCAGTTAAAGATGTTAATCTTATTTCCCTGAACTAGTGTCGCCCAAAGCAATCCACAAGTACGAAATTTCAGAGTGATTGCAAAATAACTACATGAACCTTCTTTAAAAAAGAAAGGCCATAAACTACCTCTAGGACATTCTTTTCCCCGGGCCTTAGATTTAAAAAGCAGAGGGACCAATTTCATGTTTAATCTGTAAGACTACATTAGGTAATTAGCTGTTCTTTATACCACTCTCCAGTGGAACATGCCAACTTAGACGTGACAGAAGTTAGAACAGGATAATGTAACAGGAGATGACACCCTGTTTTTCGAAGGTTTAAGCACTGATGGATCAACCACATTTACCATCTCAGCGTCATGACTTGAATCCAAACAGCAGAAAGTATTTTTCATACATGTCTCACCCTGATTAGTGCTTGCCTAGTTTCAACAGGTTGAGAAATATGTGTAGATTTAGGTCGCCAAACAGCATTCCAAGCCTTGTGAATTTTTTAATCAATGTCAAATTTTCTTCTTTCTACAAACGTCAACATCATGCCCAATCTCATTTCATCTCTTACAAGTGATAGGCTTCCATAAATACTCAGGTTTAACTCAAAGGAAGTGCCCTCCTCAAGAACAACAGGAACTGAATCAACCAACAGGGAAACAAGAGGAACCTCTACACACATTCTAACAAAATCCCATGTCTACATCATTTGTGTGTTTTCATCCACATACAAAGTAATATTTATTGCACTGCCAGTATAGCTTAGAGCTTCATTTGTAGTTAGTTGCAATCTGTAAACCCAAAGTTTAATGCAAACTGGAACATAACTCATCTTCTCAGATTAAAGATCGAACTGCCATCAACGAAGAACTAAGGTTTGGTGATTAATGTGCCAGGGACCACCAGCCTAAACCCAATCACAAGAACTGGAATCAGGGAATTTAAAGATAAACAAGTCATTATTCCATCTATGCCCATCAATCGAACCATTTGTTCCCCCTAACATAATTGCAGTAGCTCGAATATGACTCAGGTTTGCCAACAAATTGATCAAACAAACAGTTGTACCGAAGAGCCTAACCATCAACCACAATTTGCCGAGAAACTTTAACAGTAACAAACAACATTAATTGATAACTACAGGCTCATGGTTACACAATTGAGGAGAGGTTGAACTAGAAACATCAGACAGCAGTCCATTCATCAGGGTCGACTAATCAAGAATCCCCAGAATACCAACACCATCCATCCAGACATTCTCCCAAAGTTCTAACCTCCATAACCGGCTGCGAAACAGGTATAGCATGGGGAAAACAACCGCATAGAAGGATTTCCGATAACCGAATGTATCGGCACCGAGGGTTCAGCAATTTCATCCTCAAGTCCCTCCAGCTAAACCAGAATGGAACGGGAAAGGATTCAGTAACCGATGAACAGACCAACCCTCTAATCTCGAAGTAGAAGGATTTAACGGAGTTAATTCCGGTAGAATCAATCGGTTCCAGGGCGGAGAGCATGCATTCGCAGGAATCGAAGTGGAAAACACGAAGAGCGAAGCTCCGGACAAGCAAAAAAAACAACGGCAGCCGCTGTTCCTCTGGGCTCGTCGGAATCCAAACACTACAAACGAGGCAACACAGTAAAGTTCAAGCGAGAGAGAGGGAGAGAGATTGTACGAGTTGTCTTCTTCCGAGTCGCTCTCCAATTTGTTTTCAATTGGCTGATGGTGTTGGAGCACGACCCTCATATCATCCTCCTGCTGCGCGCATATTAGACGGAATCCGCACTTTTTTACGCTTGCTTCCGATGGTCTGAGGCAAACTTGGAATTGGCTCCATTCGTCTTGCAGATGCTTCTCCGCTTTAAACAGCTGACGGCGTGAGAAATATTTAAGCCACACATTATCGGATTCCATTGAATTAAAGGCATTCTTTTCCCTAATCACCCTTCGGCCATTAACAAATATTTGGATCTCGCATGACGCATTGACCACTTTTCCTTCCTCCAGGCCAAGAACAACGCAGACCGCTAGTCCCAAGAACTTGTCATACAAGTCCTGGGGGATCATGAAAGATATGGAATCCTCTTGACAGTGGAGAAACCATTCTGGCATTTCTCCTCCAATTAGGCGAACGTCGACACTGCTCATCTGCGGGAGTCCCTGTCATACAGATGGTACGCATATCAAGTGTTTGCGTGCGAGTGAGAGAGAGAGAGAGAGAGACAGAGAGAGAGAGTCTGACCTCCAGTAATGGCACATCACCCATCTTGACCCCTCTGTGGAATAATTCACAGCATGACGACAAGTCAACATTAAGGACGTCGGAGGAGAGACTCGACAAATTTGGGAGTTTCTGCAGAGATTTGCAACCATTTGCGCTTAGGGTATGCAGCATATTTGATGGAAGATGAGGAATCTCTTGTAGTTGCGGGCATCGCTCCACATACAACCGCATCAAATCATCGTATTTGCTGATGCATGTTGGTAGATGAGTAAACTTGTTTTCTGAAAGATGTAGGGTTTTCAATTTGGGAAAACTCTCAAGGAAATCTAATTCCGATAGATTGCAGCCAGTAAGGTCTAAAAAGTATAGATTTGGGAATCTTAAATGGTCATCGCGGTTAGTTGAATCCTCCAAGTTCTTTGGAAACATGACTAAATTCAAGCATCCTCCAAGACACAGAAGCTTGAGATTGTGCAACTTATAAATGCTCGATGGAAGCCTTGTAAGGTTGTCACACCGGTCTAAATACATCCGTTCCAAAGAAACAAGATTTTCAATTGATGCAGGGAGTTCTTTAATAGCTGTCCCTTGAATACCAAAATATTCTAGATGTTCCATCTTTCCCAGAATATCAGGGAACTTCTCGCGTTTAGAGCAATAACAGAGACAAAGGGTTTTAAGAGATTTTGTCTTGAGTTTGTTGGGAAAGATACTAAGATTTGGGCACACTCTTACTAACAAAAGCCTTAACTTGTCAAGGTATCCGATGGATTGGTGAACCTCCACCAAACTATTGCAGTAATCAAGAATCAAGCTCTCCAGATTTGGAGCCATTGAAAGGTCAGGAACACTGGCAAGGGACTCGCATCGCTCTAAATTTATGGACTTCAACCTTCTAAAATTCTGCAAAAACATAACAGCGCAATCGTTAAGTTCTGCAAATACTCATAGCTATAAAAGGGAAAGCTAATCATCACAAGGGCTTACCATAAGCTTGCCTCCCAATTGTTTGATACGACCTCTCTGGATATCAATTGCAACAAGTTTCTTTGGACTAGGGCCAAATTCCAGATCCGGCGCATTGGCCCATTTAAGCCATCTTAGCTCATTAGGGAGACGTACAGGACCTTGTGAAGAGATATGCACTCCATGCAAAATGAGCAATCTCAACCCTTTCATGTTTGTGAAAGCATGAGGACTGATAGTTATCTCCTCTGGTTCGGGCGAGTCCAATACTATGGCCTTTATTGCATTCGTTCCCTGTCCATAACAGAGCAAATTCTATGGTCACAGGAAATTTCGAATGAGATTTACATTAATTGTTCAAATTAGAGTAATATAAAAACTAAGATGTAGCAACATTGACATAAAACAACTTTTACCGTATCTTCAAGTAGAATGTCTTGAACATCTTCAAAAGTCCATAATCTACTGCGTTTCCCAGGATCATCGGGACATTCCTGATTAACAATATCCTTACCCATTGACTGAACCAAATCATGCATTTGCAGGTACCCATGCTCATATGTTATCAAGGACCTCTCCACGAGAATTTCCATTCCTATAGTTGTGCCAAAATAACAGCTGTCAAGAATTTCCTTGATAACTTCTATTATTTTCCCCTTAAAGAAACAAGCGATGTCAAGGAAAATTTCCTTCTCATTATCCCCCAATCCATCGAAGCTTGTCTTGAGAACTCGATTGACAGTTTGGTAAGGACTTTTGGAGATTTTATGCAGTGCACTTTCCCATGCAGGTTCCTTTCTTCCACATAAGAATGAGCCCAACACTTCGAGGGCTAACGGAAGTCCGTTAGCATAACGCAGTGCTCTATCTATGAGATCCCTCCCTATTTCAACTTTCTTGCTATTTGGAAAGGCATACCGACCGAAAAGGTCTAGTGCTTCATTGCCATCTAAAGTCTTCACTTCGTACAAAAAATTTACGCCATGAGAATTTAGCAAATGTTTATCTCTTGATGTAACAATAATTCTACTTCCTCTGCCAAACCAATGGCCTTCTCCAGCTAATGCATTCAGTTGATCCAACTGGTCAACATCATCAAGAACTAAGAGAACCTTTTTGCAACAAAGTCTTTCCCGTATCAAATTGATTCCTCCGTCGACACTATATACCGTTAAATGTGTATGAAATAAGATCTCGGATAGAAGTTTTTCTTGCAACGCAACAAGACCATGGCCTTTGCCCGAACTTTCTCTAACTCGTGCTAAAAAGCTAGAACCCTGGAAGTGTCTCTCAATAGCATTATATAAGGCTTTTGCAATCGTTGTCTTCCCTATGCCTCCAAGTCCCCATAGACCTATCATGAGAACATCATTATCACCAGACTCTTTTTGTGACAACGATATCAGTGTTTGAACTTGAGAATCTATTCCGACTGGATACTTAGCGACATGTAAGGGTGTACGCTCTAGATGAATGGATAATTCCTTCACGATGCGTTGTATGAGCTCCGCTTCATCTCTAATAAGCACCCAAAAGAAAGATAAACATGTTTTAGCATGTCCGAGCAATGGCAGGAACTTGAACTCTAACGTCACAAGGAAAATCTCGCCAGAAGATTAGCAAAAAATGAGATGAAAAGAAATAAAACATTCAGGTAAACCTGCGCCAAGATCTGCGCAAGGAAAAACTATAAAGAACTTGAGCCTAAAGATAATGACGACTCGGGAACTATGAACCACACTTTTAATCTAAGACAAATTTCCCATTATCTAGACAGAAAGAATCGAATTCAAAGAATTTGCTAGCTTGCAATTTTGGCTATTCGACTTTTTTGTGGACTGTCTAGTATATTTCCGCTTTGTATCTTCAATCGAAAGATCAATTTGACAATATCTATCAGTTTCTAAGTGGCAGTGTATCTTTTCTATTCTTGGATGATTGAATTAATTATATAGCATCTCTAATTAGCTTCTAAATTCAACGTTTAGGGGCATGAAAGATGTTGATGTCTCGAATTTTTGGCAAGAGCAAATATTTGCAAAGGTTTGTGAAAGGTTCGAGACCCCGGAGGATCAGTTGGACAATACAAGGCGTCGTGGCAGACTTGGGGGAGTCTGGTCTGGAGACCAGGCCAGACTGCCAAACAATGGCCTGGAATGGCTATTGGCCTTGCACCCGACCAGACAAGGCCGGGCGATCGGCCCTACGGCGCTAGCGAGCGAAGGCCGGAGACGATGGCACAAATGAGGCGACGGTGAACTCGCCATGGTGGTTGGGCTGCTGGTCTATGCAGCCGAGAGATGAGTTTTTGGTTGGATCTCTGGTGGGCACCGGGAGACAGATCCGACAATCCGCCAGATGGGGACAGTACATGTGTCCAGGGGCGTGGGCACAGTAAGCGCACACCCTTCTAATTCACGCATGCAACTAGTAAGGGGAGGGTAAAAAATAAGATAAAAACGAAGCATGAGATTGAGACCAGTTAAAAGAGATACCATAGCATTTATCAAAAGGAAAAACATGCTTACCACTCATGGAAATGCCACCCAGATAAGCTACCCGCGTCGAAGAGAGCCTTCTCCCATTTCTTCACTTTCTCAGAATCCTTCCCGAACTTGGACTCATGCTTATCCATAGCTTCTTTGTAACTCTCTCTTGGTGTTCTCACTTCCCTGGGTTCCACTTTGTAAAACACGGGAAAGACCTTGAGGCCTCTTTGCTCCTTGCACTCCATAATTCTGGCCAACTCTTCCAAGCACCAATGCGAGGAAGCATAGTCCTTGGAAAAAATGATGATCGCGGCACGCGACTCTTCGATCGCCTTCATAAGCGCCGGCGATATCTGTTCTCCTTTCCGGAGTTCATCACTATCCCTGAAAGTGTGTATTCCTTTCTGGTCCAAAGCCGCATAAAGATGGCCGAGGAATTTGTTGCGGACGTCCGTGCCTCTGAAGCTCAGAAACACGTGGTAATTTCTTTTCAGATTCGAAGAAGAAGCAGCCATCGAAAGAGATGATGGTGGTTGACGTGCTTCCGCAGGATGTTTGCTAGGGGTGTAAACGGTTTGGTTCGGTTCGGTTCTCTTGAAAAACCGAACTGTTAGAGGTGCACCCTTGAACCGAACTGAATCTCGCTCGAACCAAATATGAACCGAACCGAAAAACCGGTTTGATTCTGTTCGGTTTAGTTTTCGGTTTCTTCTTCTTTTTTTTTTTTTGCTGTTTATTCACAGCTTGGTTTTCGGTTTTTTCCTCTTTGTTTTTGTTTTCAGCACAAACAAACACGACCAGACCAAACCAAACTGATATGGTTTGAGAAGGGCCAAGAAAGGAGCTGCAAATCTCGAATGCTGTTCTTGTAAAGCTCACTGCAAACAAAAGAAAAGAAAAGCTCAACAAATGAACCGAATCAAGGATTAGAAATGCCCAGCGAAGCAACCGTTTCTAATAAAAATTAAATAGAGAGAGCCATCACCCAACTTGGAAACAAATCCATTTATCCGAGGACGCTCAAGCAAGTCCACGGCACAAGAGCCACCATCAACCCGCAAGCCAAGCATTACATAAACTAATCCACAGTACCCAGAAGACACAACGGCTAACCCCCGACTCCAACCTAAGACTGCGAGCAGAGGAGCAGCGCAACAGATCCTCGCAACTAAAGAGTCAGGAGAAATGTCGAAAAATGGAACCTCTCGCAAGACCCCAGAAGAATTATCGGCTCGATCAACAGAACCATTTTCGGTATGGAACCATTTTCTTATGCTATGGAACCCCGACCACACGGAGCGAGCAGATCTAGACTTGAGCGTGCGAGAGAGAAGAGCACCGACCGGAAGCGCAGAAACGAGCGCAGATCTGCTGCGAGGCGGGGGAGAGAGAGAGGGACAGAGAACACTCAACGAGAATGGAGGTCTTCTTCCTCGTTGAAAGGGTTGGGATCGTGGCCGTCGATTTATCGTAGCAGTAGAAAGAGAGGGGTTGCCAGTTCTTCAGAGAGCGATCGATGGTCGTGAGGTGGAGACAGTTCGTGGAGGCGTATGTTATATCTCCATGAACGCGGTCGACGGTGCATTTGCTGGGAAGGAGCAGTGATTAGAGCCAGCCAATGGGGCTGCTCCGTACATCTTCTTTTTTTTAACCTTTTTTTGTTTTGCCCTTTTCCTGTTTCTCTCTTTCACGAGTTAGAATTGGATTTTTCTTCAGGAAATTTCGGTGAAAAGCTAGAATGGCGGTGATTTTGTCGGGATGAGTTTTGTTGCGATTCGAATGCCAAGTGAGTCTATGTAGCACCTATTGAAAATTTGTTTCGAGTATAAACCCATTAAAAAATACTTGGTCAATAAATTAGGCTAATCGATCTTGTGATTTTATGGGACTTCTTCTTCGGTCCAGCAGTTGCACATAAGGGGTGTGCAATGGAACCGGGAACCACCCGAACCACTCGGAACCGGCGGTTCTCATGGGGACCGGTCCAGTTTCCGATTCAAATTTGCAAGCACCATTCAATTCCCAGTTCTAGGCATGAAACTGTCCATGTGCCCTCTTGGACCGAGCTGGTAAAATATATATATAATTTTTAAGAAAATTTCCCTACAAAAAATAAAAAATAAAAAATCTTAAGAGATATCTAGAGCTAAAATCAAATGACTTCAATATGGATACGTGCATGTTGACCTTCATCATGCATGTGAGAATACACGGCCACGCCTCTGGCCATTCATCGCTTCCCTCTCTCACTCTCGATCACCTCCATTTACGTGAAATTTAATGGGATCGGTTCCATGAACCCATCCAGAATCGAACCAGACCACCCTAGGTGGATCTTCGGAACCAACGAGTAGTTTTCGATTCTAATTTTTTGGAAAAAGGTCATTAATGGCGATTTCCAATTTTACGGTAAAAATTGCTCATCTGAATCATGCTGACCCCTGCTACTTGCACATGGTTGCGTTTATGTTCAGCCGCAATTGCGCATGGATTTCATTTTGCATTTATTTCTCTGCATGCGTAGAAGACAAAGAAAGCAGCAGCGAGAAAATGTTTTATTCACTCGCTTTCCTTGCCACTGTACGGAGCCGTAACTGGAGTCAGAGAACAGATTTGCTCAGCCAGCAAATATGGAAATCCCACTGCCTAATATTTTCTCGAATTGAAGGAACCCCCAAATGATTATGGAGGGAGCCACAGGCTACGTTCGTCTTTCATGGACTGTCTTCATCTGCTGACATACTATAATAAATGTGGAGATTCTTTAGACAATAAATATAGCATATGAAGGGGCCCTTGCCCTTGATTGGGTACAGAAGGGGCAGAGAGGACAAGAGGATGTGTAATTCCTTGAGCGAGACTTCACTAAAAATTATGAGTGTGAACGTTGAGTGAGTTATTAGACGGAATTGAAGGTCGGGAAAATACCAAAAAAGTGTTTGAGTGCTCGAATAATTATAATATCAATTGTATCGCTTGTTTTTATAATAGAATTTCATGCTGCTCTCTTCCGTGGACGTAGGTTTTGATATTCGGACCGAACTACGTTAATTCGGAGTCCAATTTACTTTCCTTTCTTCTGACTATTTTATCGATCTACTTCTTGACTCTAGTCTCGAGATGTTATAAAGGATCATGTGTAGTTTGGTAAATTTGTAATTATGGTGGGGTGTGTTTAGCATCTTCTGGATACTAGAGTTTGTTTGTTGGATAAAAAGATGTGTTGAATGCTTCGTTATTGGATAAATCATCACCTAAGTGCGTGACCCCTTTCACATGAAAAGAAGATTCCATATGATTTCTAATGGCTATTAATCAACACTAAAAATATATGCATGATACGAACATACTCGGATCGAACATCATGACAAATTATATTGAGTTTTTCTAGCATCCTCCGGCTTATGGGTTACTGCTGCTAATGTGAAATTATTATACGTGAGTGTAATATATATACTAAACTGAATTTTGGCACTGAATATAATGGATTCAATGTGCATCTCGTTGATCATGGCCTAGCCAACGTATTAGATACCCGAAATACTTGCTCGTCGCAGGTTGATGCTACATTCATTTATCGTCTTTGGTAATTATTCATCCATCACGTGATGTTTGTACTCGTTTGTGGAATTTGCGGTTCATCTTAATCATTTCATACCCATAGGACTCCAACTTTTCCAAAACCTAATGAATATATTTGGGCCCATTCCACCACTATATGTGTACCTCTTCCAATTCCATGTGGGGCTATCGACAATTGTGGAGCAGATAACTCGCAAAATCAAAATGCTTAAGGATGCAACTCAACTAATGTCAAAATACTAAATGATTCGATCGATCTAATCGACACTTTTTCTTTGTCACCATCTAATCGACACTTTAAAAGCTCAACTGTTGAATGATAACGCTATTAAGAACCGATTCGACATTTACTCCTTATTCGTGCATGGAAGTCTATGAATCACATGTCTATGTCGGCGTAGCTTCACATCACTCGTCAAGAAGAGAGCCGACCCCAAAACGCATGAAGGACGAGGTGGACCCTCGGAAGTAAATGAACAAAAGGAGGGGGAATCCCCCAGTCATGCAAGTAATTTGCATTGCATTGCTTGACTTTAACTTGTTCACGTTGTGACCAATGGCCATATAAATGTAAGAAAGACTCAGAAAAAACTCCTAAATATCATTAACGATCTTTGAGTGTGAACGTTGAGTGAGTTATTAGACGGAATTGAAGGTCGGGAAATACCAAAAAAGTGTTTGAGTGCTCGAATAATTATAATCTCAATTGTATCGCTTGTTTTTATAATAGAATTTCATGATGCTCTCTTCCGTGGATGTAGGTTTTGATATTCGGACCGAACTACGTTAATTCGGAGTCCAATTTACTTTCCTTTCTTCTGACTATTTTATTGATCTACTTCTTGACTCTAGTCTCGAGATGTTATAAAGGATCATGTGTAGTTTGGTAAATTTGTAATTATGGTGGGGTGTGTTTAGCATCTTCTGGATACTAGAGTTTGTTTGTTGAATAAAAAGATGTGTTGAATGCTTCGTTATTGGATAAATCATCACCTAAGTAAACCAATTCCTATAATTACGGCAACCTTATATTGACCAAATTAAGAACCATCCGCTAATTAAGGACTACAACAGCGCGTGACCCCTTTCACATGAAAAGAAGATTCCATATGATTTCTAATGGCTATTAATCAACACTAAAAATATATGCATGATACGAACATACTCGGATCGAACATCATGACAAATTATATTGAGTTTTTCTAGCATCCTCCGGCTTATGGGTTACTGCTGCTAATGTGAAATTATTATACGTGAGTGTAATATATATACTAAACTGAATTTTGGCACCGAATATAATGGGTTCAATGTGCATCTCGTTGATCATGGCCTAGCCAACGTATTAGATACCCGAAATACTTGCTCGTCGCAGGTTGATGCTACATTCATTTATCTTCTTTGGTAATTATTCATCCATCACGTGATGTTTGTACTCGTTTGTGGAATTTGCGGTTCATCTTAATCATTTCATACCCACAGGACTCCAACTTTTCCAAAACCTAATGAATATATTTGGGCCCATTCCACCACTATATGTGTACCTCTTCCAATTCCATGTGGGGCTATCGACAATTGTGGAGCAGATAACTCGCAAAATCAAAATGCTTAAGGATGCAACTCAACTAATGTCAAAATACTAAATGATTCGATCGATCTAATCGACACTTTTTCTTTGTCACCATCTAATCGACACTTTAAAAGCTCAACTGTTGAATGATAACGCTATTAAGAACCGATTCGACATTTACTCCTTATTCGTGCATGGAAGTCTATGAATCACATGTCTATGTCGGCGTAGCTTCACATCACTCGTCAAGAAGAGAGCCGACCCCAAAACGCGTGAAGGACGAGGTGGACCCTCGGAAGTAAATGAACAAAAGGAGGGGGAATCCCCCAGTCATGCAAGTAATTTGCATTGCATTGCTTGACTTTAACTTGTTCACGTTGTGACCAATGGCCATTTAAATGTAAGAAAGACTCAGAAAAAACTCCTAAATATCATTAACGATCTTTGATATAGTAGATATCATTAAATGGCATTGGGCCATTTAAGCCAAGCTCGGAACCGCACTACCCATGCCGCTATCCCCGGCACTCGGGGACCTTAGTGCCCGTGCTCGAGTCGCCAGTGCCCGAGCCCGAGTGCATCGAGGCATGGCCCAAGTCCATGGAGGCTAGGCCCGACACCCGTGCCTAGGTCCTCGACGCCTTGGCTTAGGTCCATCGAGGCAAGGCTTAGGTCCATCGAGCTCGAGCGTACAACAATCTCGAGGTCTCGAGCTCGGCCTCAGTAAACCTGTGCTCGACAATCGAGAATCTAAGTTGGGACACCATGGTCATGGCCCTGGCCTCTATGGACCCTAGCCTGAGCGTTAGGGAACCTAGCATAGGTAATAGGGTCCTAGCTCCGCCTCCATAGACCCGAGCCCAAACACCTAGAATCTAAGCACGAGCACCAAGATCCCAGACCTATCCTTGATGGACCAAGGCCCATGCGCCAAGGACCTAGGCACAAGCATTAGGATCTAGGGCCTGGCCTTCATGGTCTGTGGCCCTGCCTCAACAGACGTAGGTTCAGGTATTGGGTAGCTAGGCACACGCACCAACTTCCGCTTGGCCTCTGTGGATCCAGGCCCAGCCTCAGCCTCTATGAACCAAGTCCCAAGTGATGGGGACCCAGGAACCCATGCCAAGGTCCCGAACTTAGCCCCAATGGGCCTAGGTCCAAGCGCCGGGGAATCAGGCCCAAGCGTCGGGCTCTCGAGCCAACTTCTATGGACCTGAGACCGGTGCCAAGTCCAAATTTATTGTGGCTAGGCTAGGTCCACAAAGTCTAAGCTCGTGACCCGGGTGCTCGTGCCCAATTGGCCATGTCCAAATCACTAGTGCATGAATAGTACATATCTCTTTAGAAAAATGAAAGTAAGTTTTCCTTACTAACTGATGGCAAATATCTTCCAATGCAATTTTATGTTTTAGTCAAACACTGAAAAATAGTCATTTTCCTGAAAAATGACTTCCTAGAAAAGGTTTTCCAGAAATGTCACATCTTCTACGAAACCAATGGAGCCTAATCTTTGAATGTTTGGTACAGATCCAGGTTTCATTTGTGACCCAAAATATTTGCAGACAAACACCTAACTCTTCAGTTCCTCATCTGCCAAAATAATGCCCTTTTATTCTTAAAACTTTAATCTCCTCCTCTAATTTCCTCGGCTGCACAATCCTATTGTTTCCTGCCAAGAAATACAGATTCTCTTTCCAAACTAGTAAATTTCAGTAAATGTTGGTGAATGTAAAAAAAAATGGATAACAAATGAGTTATGACACTTTTTATCCATGTAATTTGTTAGTAACTTATAGAATCCAATTACCAATTTAGTTATCATTTACAAGTTAACAATTTTTGTACTAACTTATCAATTTTTATTTACATAATAAACCGGCCCTTCAAACTTATTAACTCTTATATGAAATTATGAATCTAGCTAAAAGTGATTTCCCAACTTTGTCAAATTAATTTGTGAACTAGTTTGGGAATACTAACTCTTATTTGAGTTAGTATTCCAAATTTAATTGATATACCAATATTTAATTGATTTTTTTTAATTTATTAACTATTTTGTTGAGTTACCAAATTTTATGTCTTAGTTAGCAATCCTTATACTTACTAATGCTTTTTAGAAATTACCAATCTAAATTAGCATGACTTACAAACTTTTCTCTCTTCAAATTACCGCCTGGTGTTGGGTTTCCAACTCTCATTCGAATTATTTAACGACGTTCATTCGTTTTTTAATTTGCCAAATTTTTTAATCATTTACAAACATTTATGTGCATTTCTGAGGAGCATTTTAGATTTACTAACTTTTAAAGATATTACTATACGTGGCAAAAAAAGCCAAAGACCCACTTTTTAATTCATATTTAGTGGGCCGAGTTGTATGTAGATTTATTAAAGTTTTAAAAACATTTAGCTATGGATTAAAGTAGAAAAGCTTAATTTTTGTAACAGGTCCGCAACATACTCATTTTCAACCCATACTACTCAAAATTCAGATAACCCATGCACGAATGTTGCTATGCCTAAGCAGTTCTAATGAACCACCCTCCTTCTCCTTCTCTCTCTCTCTCTCTCCCCGTCTTGCGTGGAAAATGAGTGTCTCGATGAAGTGCTTATTGCCTTTGCAGCTTTTGACGAGGAGTCAGCGAGCTCCTGAGACGAACCTTCATTGCATTTTCGTTTCGGTGATTGGGACATGAGTCTGTTGAATTTAACTTTTCATAAATATTGTGCCTATTTTGTTATTCTGTGGATAATAAATTCAGTTAAACAACTGAAACGTGTTTGATTAGGATTCTTTGGAATTTCTTTGCATTTCATTAGACATGGTCTTCTAGGAGAAAATATCGGCTGCTACTTGAGTGCCGCATGAGGCTTTATGCAAATCCACTCACCGGTCGTCATGTGTGCAGACTCGGATCAATTTATTTTCTTTTTACTTAAGATATAAATGTCATGTGGGATTTACTATGCACAAAGTCATCTGGACCAAAAGACGAAGCTGCTATATAGTACATGGATGGGCCCCGCATTTGACTTCGTCAAAAATCGAGAAAAGATTAAATTTTTGGAGAAACTTCAAATAAGGCCCTATAGTGAAACCCTTTTCTCGAACGAGATCCTAGAGGGCACTCACATGCCACTTTCCAAAACATCCTCTTCCTCTTCTTCAAATCCCTAAATCCAAACTCCAAAGAAAAATTCATAAAAATGACTCAGCCGGAATTCATTTGTATGTGAATGAGTTTTGATCTCTAGGACTTGGTTTCAGGTCATTTAGATTCATGGATGGGGTTTGTAGACCTTTTCATCATCCATATAATAGTTTAATTATCATGAGTATCTTATACTATAATTGACATCAAAATTGTTATATTGTTCAATTTCCGCAATAGTTTTTTAAGGTAAGATATCTTCATATAATGTCAATGAAAATGCTTGGGGCGGACTGGAACTTCAAAACAAATTATGCAATTGGGCAAACATGTTCTATGAAGATATCCAAATCGGCGAGAAATAAACACAAGTTCTATATATATTACAATGACGTATGACTCTACTTATATTAGATTTGTTATGTATGTTTCCGGACAACTAAGTAAAAAATTTCTTGTTTCATCTTTAGAAGTGAGATTTTCACGTACCTCTGAGCGTCGTTGATCTTCGAAAGGTTTTAAATTATATAACTTATAACAAAATGAATGAAACTAACAAAGCCGGATCCCCTCGATGTTTGGAAAGCGCAATGAATAAAACTAATCGCTAATCACCATGTGACCCTTCATTGTCAAGTCATCTCATTTGGCCATAGCTAGCCATGGGACATTGACAAGAATCTGATGAGCCCCACAAAATAAATAGTATCACATATCTAATCTCGTACTAATAAATCATCAAACAAGATTGTAATTTATAGTACCGGACTCATAACAATAGTTTATGGCCCATTATACTTTAACATCGACTCGCCCGCAATGCGAAGAAACAATTTGCAAAGCCACTTTGAGGCCTAAACAGCAAAAAACAAGTTTCTGCAACCAACTTCTGAAGGGGAAAATTGTCCAAAAAGTTATAAACCTATTGTGCAGAGGTCAATTTAATCCTAAACATTTCAATTATACCGATTTAGTTGTAAACCTTTTAACGATTTGCCAATTTAGTCATAAACCTTTCAATTGTACCAATTTAATTTTAAACATTTTGATAATTTGACAATTTAATCATATATCTTTTGACAATTTGCCAATGTAATCCTTTCGGCCAAATATTTAAATAATAGATTTATGACTAAATTGGTAAATCATCAAAAGGTTTAGAGCTAAATTGACACAATTGAAAGGTTTCAGTCTAAATTGACAAATTATCAAAAGATTTAGGACTAAATTAACAAAATTAAAATGTTTACGACTGAATCGGCCATCTCACAATAAGTTTAAGACTTTTTGGGCAATTATCCCACTTCTGGAATGTTGTATTACCAAATTTAAAGAAACAGCCAATGAGAAGAGAACCCAATCCACATATGCCCGGCCCTTCTCCGTCACTCATCTTGAAATATTAACCTGAATCTCAACGCAATCAATAGATCAAACTAATTTTTCATGAAAAAAATGAGGTAATGTTTCTTAGAAATCAAGAGCTTCTCACATGGCTAACAAGGTCAGATTGCAAGTTGGAATAGCCAGCGAACCAAAGGCCCTAAAAAAAGAGGCCTCACCCCATAACTCATGAGAATCTCCCCCGCTCTATTTCGTGAACAACGATGACAAGGGTGCATCGTGGAAGCACAAGAAATGGTCACGAGAAGCATGTCACGCAATCTTACTACAAACAGCTCTCGCAAACAACAACCCATCACGGATACGATCGCAAACAACATCCCAAGAACGATTTTAATGAATTTTTCTTTTGGAGTTTGGATTCAGGGATTTGAAGGGGGAGAGAGAGAGAGAGAGAGAGAGAGAGAGAGAGAGAGAGAGAGAGAGAGAGAGAGAGAGAGAGAGAGAGCGAGGGAGGGAGGGGCAGAGAGAGAAGATGAAATCAAAATGTAATTGTGGGTTGTGGAAAGGAAAAAGAATTTTGAAATGTTTTCATGATTGTTTTATGAAGCTAGATGTGAGGCCCATTCGTGTAGTCTGTGGCAGCTTCTTCGTTCGGTTCAACCAGTTTTGTGCAAAGTGGATCCTACTTAGCATTTACATCTCAAATGTTAAAAAAAAAAATGAGTAGGCCTACGTCTGCACACATGGCAACTGATGAGTGGATTTGCGTAAATCCCTTGTGGCACTCAAGAAATACCCAATATTTTTCATCTAATGGTACTGATGTAACCTTGGCATTACGGACCAACTTTTTTTTTCCTTGCTGAAGGCTTTGAACTTATAATTCATTTTGGGGCTAATTCTTCTGTATTTTCCAGTTTTAAGATGGATTCCATTGAGAAAATTATTGAGCAAATTTGTACAGTATTCAGATTATTTTGTTAATTTATTTCCGCCCAGTATTATTATTATCTATAACTCATACTTAATCACCATCTGTCTTCTTTAATTAGTGCTCATCACAACACATGCATAATTGTCTAATTTTTTGTGACAAATGATTAAGGGACAGTCATTAATCTAATCTGAGAATAACATCATATTATGGACCATAAAAAATAAATAACAAATAATTATAAATTATTGTGGAGCTCACTCCTTCAAAAATTTGTGACTCACGACATCTTTTATTCTTACAGTGGTCCAAAAACTGTTATACTAGCAAAGCCCTTTTTTATAAGCTTTTCACCTTTTAAGTTTTCTTACCAATTTTTGATTTATTTACTAACATCATTTCATTTTGTTAATTCTATTTTTTAATTTGATATAAAATTCTCTCCAAATAGCCTACTCACGTGAAGACATGAGAGAGAGCATTAAATGAGTGAGTATAAATTTTAATAGATTGTATTAAATATGAATGAATTTTCGCATTATGAATTTAGTTGAATATGAATTTCATTCGGATCGGATATAGGTCGGTAAGATTATGTTTCACAAAATTGAATTAATATAAGTAAAATGGATAAATTTGAATCGAATCTATTTTCGACCAACTCAAACCAAACTCAACTCACCCATTTATCAGATCTATTCACCACCACACCAACACTCCAATCACTCATTAATCATCAACCCTTCTTCGATGCCGATTGTCGGCTCCACTGCTCCCACCTGCATTGCCTCCCCACCATGCTACCACAACCACCATCAAGGCCACCAGAATCAACGAGAGCTAAAGTTTTCCTTTACGTTCCACTCTGGGCATTACGATTCGAAAGCTCTTGGATTTGACATGTTACAAAGAAGCTAAACAGTTAATAGACTGTGTTTCCCTTAGGCCTGAACCAAAGTAAAAGTAAGACAATGATGGTGTCACTGTTACATAGAACCACCATACGGCGGTCAAACTAATTGAAAGAGAAAACACCTTATATAAACGGGATGAAATTGCAAAAGAGAGTATGTCCCTTCCAAGAAAAGTCCAAAAAGTTCCATAAAACAAAAAAAAAAAGTTCACGTAATATAGCACTTGCTACAATTATAACATAGAACAATCAAAGAGCCGTTGTATTTCGAGCCATGTGTACTTATCCATATCTTCAGCAGAATAAGCCCAGTACTGCAAGAAAAATAATCACATTACACAATCGTTAGTGCAGTTTAGTTAATCTTCACAGTAACCTCAAAACAAATGAGGAAGTTAATGCTCAGAGAGAAGAAAATATAACAAATGCAACGAATACAACAGTACATCCCTTCTCAATCCCGTACAGCGTTTGGTAAACTTTATAATAGCAGGACGGGTAAAAATCAAAGCTAAAATTGCTACCAGTTTCTTTCTACTTATTCTTCTTAAGCAGTTTGCAGGTAGCTGGTGCCTTTAAATCAAGTCCTGCTATTAAATCAGGAAACTCTTTTAATTTTAATCTAATCAAACTTTTGGATCTAAAGAACTATATAAAAGTACGAAGCTCATCTATGTTTCTGAAACTTTTACTTCCCCCTCATTCACTCTGCTCCGGTTCTAGCCCTTTAAAATCTGTGGGGTTTCATTGAGAGAAAACGAACAGGCATGTCTGGTTAGTTGAGTCGTCTCAATGAGCCAACAGAACTGTTCCAGGAAAACTGTCCACATTCATTCTAACTCTAAAACAACAAATTCCTAAGTGATTTGTCACCGCAAAACTCTTTCAGTTTCATCCTGATTTTCTTCCTCTCATTCATGCACACACATTGCTTCCTTCTATGCTCTCCACCCTAACGGAAAGAAAGAAAGGAAGGATTATCTAATTTGAAGCACACAGACTTCCAGCACTTTTATTCTCTCTCTCCACTTTCCATGTAGATTTATGCTCTTGGGGATCACCTTTATAGCAATCAAGAAGCCATGGACATTAAATAGGTCGCTCTCCCATGTAATTGTGGCTAACTCAAGTTTGTCACATCCTCTCCCTGATTCATTGGACTGTTTTCATTATAACTCCAATCTTATTTGCTATGTTTTGCAGCGGGTTGTCATCTCTCTACTTCTCGGGTGATTTTTAAGAATCGACTACTTTCACATTATGTAGTCAGTATGTTGCAAATGGCCCATAGACATGATTCCATTACCTTTATACACAATTCAACTGTTTGTACGCTGACAAAATAAAAATGTTTGTGCACTTGCCTCCTCCTCCTCCGACAGGAGAGAACTCTACTTCTTTTGTTGAGTGACTTATTATGACTATGCCATGATGTACTCGTTACATGTGGCACAATCAACCGTACTTCTCCTTACATCATATGTCATAAAACGACACTGATCAAATAAATAAAGCAAAAAGTCTTCAGACTTTTAAAATCTTATTGCCTTTGGAAATTTAGTTCTCAAAATGATAATGATTTAATACTTCTCGATTCAGATGCAACTATCATTTTGTGGTCTCCTTCCCTCCCTCCCTTCCTCCCCCCTCCCACTCTCCCCCATAGTCATTGTAGAGCTTCTTTTCTCACCTTGGGGACTAATTCCCCAAATTTTTTAGATCCTAACCAAAAACTCAGTTACCTGATTATATCTCCTCAGTCGACACCATATTTCGACCCAATTAGCACAACACCAATAGTTTTCGCACCCACGCATTCTTCAACCCCACAGCAAACAAGCCAAAGTCAGCGGAAGGAGAGAAAATTGGAACATCCCACAACTAGAGATTGCAAAGAACCTTGTCACCTTCAGGTAGCTTCATACTTAGGGAGTCAATGTGCTAGATTACCGTCAGTGATATTGCCTTTGGGTGTAACCCCAGCTAATTGCTTCTTCGGCTTAATTTCTGTTGATGCTCTAATGGTTGCCACTTTCATATTCATTGACATGATTGTGGTTGTGGGGAATTTTCAGGATCAAGTGACAGGTCCAAAGTTTCTCAGTTAAGGGTCTGGATAAGAAAACTCAATCCAGACACGTTTTGGTCTGAAATGAAGATTCTTACTGTTAAAGCGGCAAGAATGGTAGCAACTTTGGGTTTTAGCAGCTTGAAATTGATAGATGCTCCTTACCAACAAAAAAAAAATTGATAGATGCCCAAAAAAGTGCAGGTTTCTTTGCCTTGCATGGAGACATGGAACATTACTGCTGCACTTAAAGACTCTGGGTCCGACAAGAAAACTTGGTTGTTTCGTGGCATTTATGGGCCACCAAGACATACATTTACCAGATAATTTTGTAGAGAGATCAATAATGAGGTGAAAGTGTTTGGAAGAGACTCTGTGATAATAACATATATCTAATTCATGTTATGGAGTAATGGAATGAAAGGACGTTGAGAGGAAAGTAGCTCAACTGAGAGGTCCATAGGGATTTTGTCTTTGATATGGGACTTCTCAACTAAGGATTTTGCAGGGAATTCATTTACATGGAGTAACATGGGAGAGGAAAGCTAAAATCAGAGAACGGTTATCTTGTACATTTTCAATTATGTCCGTAAGACCATTTATATATATGAATGTGTTTGCTCAGTTTGAAATAAAGACCTGATTTAGATATTTAAGCTAATAGTTCTACCATTAGTCATGACTGTAATTGCAAAAGGCACTGCATCATATCATTTGTGATCACATTACTCATATGATTGAATATACACTGCTTGGCAAACATGAATTGCAAATAAAATATTAAACTTCAATGCATTGTTCATATGAAAGCTTACTTGAAGAATTACCTGGAAGTATTGCTCAGTTATCCATTCACAATACAATTCCTCACAGTTCCTCCTCCTGTTTTCCATCAATTCCAAGGAGCTTACTTAATTCACCACTTTCAACTTTTCTGCCAAGAAAAGTTTTGGAGGAATGCAAGGTTGGACAAACCTACAATTATTTCATTTCAGTCGTAAAAGCATTAGGCTTTACATCAGACATACATCAATCCCTTTTTTCTTTTCCTTTAAAGAGCTTCGCTTCAATCCCTATTTTAGTGACAAGAGGCCACTACTCAGTTGTCCTACCAACACTGAAGAAATCACCAACGAACTAGCAATTTGCAAACAAACCTCTCTCATGAAGCTCAACAACATGAGGTATCTGGTTTAATTCCTTGAATACGGCCTTTGCCCTCCTGCAGTACCTGCATTTATCCATGAAAGGTGTTACAAATCCATGTTTGTCTACTATGTCCATTTGCTGCATTAAACATGCAAAGAAGATGACAACCCAGGAAAAGCATCGAACTAGACCCAGACAGTTGGATGAATAAGCAAGCAGTTACTTGAATCTATCATATGATAACAATTAAACTATGGCATCTGGAGTTTCTCCCAAGAGGTCATTACATCTACCAAAATACACTGGATTCAATGGGAGGCTGCATATCACGAATGGAAAAGAGACATCCCATGATTTGTCCAACTTTCTTTTAATTTTATAAAAAAGAAAATATATTCTGGTTTATGGTTCATATCATCTATACGACTGAAATAGAAGAATTTACAGATTGATTGGATTTGTCAATCTATCTATAAATACATAACAAGGGATAGCAGGCACGAAAGACAACTTTCCTGTGCGCGCAGCCATTACAACTACAGGTAGAAGAAAAAGAAACAAGAATAAAAAATGCAGTTAAAGATGTTAATCTTATTTCCCTGAACTGGTGTTGCCCAAAGCAATTCACAAGTTCGAAATTTCAGAGTAATTGCAAAATAACCACATGAACCTTCTTTAAACAAGAAAGGCCATAAATTACCTCCAGCATGTTCTTTTCCCCGGGCCTCAGATTTAAGAAGCAGAGGTGTTTAATCCGTAAGACTACATTAGGTCATTAGCTGTTCTTTATACCACTCTCCAGTAGAACATGCCAAATTAGACGTGACAGAAGTTAGAACAGGATAATGTAACAGGAGATGACACCCTGTTGTTCGAAGGTTTAAGCACTGCCGGATCAACCACATTTACCATCTCGGCGTCATTAATTGAATCCAAACAGCAGAAGGCGTTTTTCATACATGTCTCACCCTGGTTAGTGCTTGCCTAGAGGGATAACCTCCATAACCGGCTGCGAAACAGGTATAGCATGGGGAAGACAACCGCATAGATGGATTTCCGATAACCGAATGTATCGGCACCGAGGGTTCAGCAATTTCATCCTCACATCCCTCCAGCTAAACCAGAATGGAACGGGAAAGGATTCAGTAACCGATGGACAGACGAACCCTCTAATCTCGAAGTAGAAGGATTTAACAGAGTTAATTCGGGTAGAATCAATCGGTTCCAGGACGGAGAAAATGCATTCGCAGTAATCCAAGTGAAAAACACGAAGAGCGAAGCTCCGGACAAGCCAAAAAACAATGGCAGCCGCTGATCCTTTGGACCCGTCGGAATCCAAACACTACAAACGAGGAAACGTGGTGTTGGAGCACGACCGTCGTATCATCCTCACGTTGCGCGCATATTAGACGGAATCCGCACTTTTTTATGCTTGCTTCCGATGGTCTGAGGCAAACTTGGAATTGGCTCCATTCGTCTCGCAGATGCTTCTCCACTTCAAACAGCTGACCGCGTGAGAAATATATAAGCCACACATTATCGGATTCCAACGAATAAAAGGCACTCGATTCGTCAATCACCCTTTGACCGTTAACAAAAATTTGGATCTCGCATGACGCATCGACCACTTTTCCTTCCACGACGCTACGAACAACGCAGAGCACTGGTATACAAGTTCTCGGGCCTGCGACACCCTCGCCTTAGAACCGGCAAGGGCCGCCCAGCCCTCACCTGGCCAGACCTGGCGAGGGTGTCGTGGCCCTCGCCAGATCTGGGCGAGGGCTAGCACGCCCTTGCATTGGCCGGTGAGGTCATCGCGGCCCTCGCCTTGAGCCGGCGAGGGTCGCCGGCCCTCGCCTATGGCCGGTGAGGGTCGCCGGCCCTCGCCTATGGCCGGTGAGGGTCGATCGGCCACCCTCCCTGGCTAACTCTAAAACCGAAAAAAAAACCGAGAAAAGGAAAAAAAAATCATAAAAATTTTAAAATATTATTAAAATATTATTTAAAAATGTTCATGTTAGCGACACGTGGCCGGCCGACATCTATGTCGGCGATTTCCAGCTAAAATTGGCTTGATAAACTGAATTGACAAAAAGTGTAAAAGTTTAGGACTCAATTAGCAAGATATGTGAAGGTTTAGAACTCAATAGACAGACTTAAAAGATTTAGGACTAAATTGATAAAAGTGTAATAAATTTAAGACTTTTTGATAATTTTCCCGTCCGAAATAATGTTATGGGTTGACATGGACATTTTCATCTTTTAAATAAAAGGCACCAGGACTTGAATAAATGTACAACTCATCTGCTTAGGCTAGGGCCACTAGGCATATGAGAATAAATACCGTTCAGATCCAATTTTTAATCACTCTATTATATTCAAAATAAAACCCATTTCGGTAGATTTGGATATAGGTTTGGTTGGGATAGGTTGAATATGAGCCAATTAGGATGAAAGAATGGACATGGATAAATCCGGTCCAAACCAATACATGATCGATTGACCCGACCTGATCTGACCCATTTGTCCCCCACCCAATGGAAAGGCACAATTTGTAACAGTCTGAATTTTCGATCCTTTTCCCGGGATTCATGAAATGAATATTTTGGTCAATGCACTATAGTGAGATCTCACCCGGGACCCGCGCATTCTCGGGATGCTAACCTTAGGGGTAAGGCTATTACGGGATTGAGTTCGCACGACCAAAGAACTCGATCTGGGTTCGATCTTCGACCATATGGATTGATGAGGGAATGTTTTGAGCCAACCGAGACCGGTCTATTTGATTGATCGTGTCCGAAGGGCACTAGTGACGTACCCTCGCAATTATATGACAACCGAGGTCGTCCCGGGTAGAGTAAACTTAAACGTGACTTGACTTGGTGTCGGTCACGGGTCGAAAGCGCATAATCCCAATGAGCCACCCGTTAGCAAGAGATAAACTAAAGTCGCGATTGTTCAATTGTAGTCATTTCTTGGAATTCGGGCTCGGGAATCGAGAATTTTGAAAGTGACAATTTTGAGTGGCCGATGACGTTTTTGGCTTGGCCAACCTTGGGGCCATCCATTTCTGCAAAAAAATGAATTTCAGTTCGGGACCCAGAAAATTACGGTTTTGCCCCTGTGGGCACCGAGATTGGATTCGGAGGCCGTTTGAGGTTATTTTTCGCGGCCAAGGTCATTTTGGGGTGGCCACGGACATTTAGAGTGGTTCTGGCCAAAAATTGGAATTTCGACAAAAATTGGAAAAATAATATTATTTTATTCCCGGAACTTTGCAGGCAATTTTCGAGGGCTTAGAAAGTGAATTTTTCGAATCCGACGCCATATTATGTTGGCCACGCACATATGGAACGCGTATGTGCGAAAATTGGAATTTCGCCCCGGGACCGGAAAATTACTATTTTGCCCCTAGGCCATTTTTAATTAATTCCGAAATTTGGATTGAATTTTGAGATTAACCAAGGTGAGTTAGGCTTAACTCAGGTCTGGTCAACCATGGTTAAGAGCAAATGACCATTCTACCCTTGCTTTTATGGATTAGAACAAATATTGGCCTTTGGATTAGGGGCAAAAGTGTCCAAGGCTTTGGATTTTGACATTTGGCACTCTAGTCTTCAATGTTTGACCAGATATTTCTCTCTCTCTCACGTGCAGAAGCATTCAGCCATTTTTCCCCAAAAATTTTTCCTCTTCTTCTTCACGTTTCTGTTCTGCAGTGTGCGTTTCTGCATTTTCTGGTACTGTTCACGCCGGAACAGTACCAGCCGGAGCTGCTGGCAGCCCACCAGCCATCGCCACAGCATCCTTGGACCTCCCTCTCACCTGTTCAGCCACCACAGCCCAAGTTTTAGTCCAAAACAGCCTTGTTTTTCTTTGTTTTCTCTTTCCCGGTCTGCAAACAGTAACGCCGGAGCTTCGCCGGAGCTCCGATCGCCGTTCCGCCGCCACCCAGACGTCCAGCACCGCCGTACGTCGCCATCGCCACCTGTCCGTACAGTGTCCGTACGGGTGGTACTGTTCACCGTCCGTACGGGATCACTGTTCATCGCGTCGGACCGCCGCGACCGTCACCGGCCCTTCGCCGGCCACCCGTTTCAGCCTGTCCGTACAGTGTCCCGTACGGATTACTGTTCACGGTCCGTACGGAAGTACTGTTCACGCCGTCCGTACGTCGCCGGTGATGCCGCTGCCGCTGCTGCTTCTGTTCGGTCCGTTCCAGCCTCTGTCCAGCCCGGTTTGTCTCGCCTTTTAGGGTAAGTGTTTTCCCCAAATGTCATTTAGGACCTCGGGTATTTCTAGGCTCGTTTAGGACCCGGTTTAGGTAGTTTCGTGACTGTTTTGAGGCTGTTTTGTGGCTGAGAGTAGAACTGATTATTTAGTGGTTGCAGACTGATTAGGCGAAGAATTTTGAGGTTTAGAGAATTTGGATTAGGGCTGTGATGTTAGGGTTTGATCGGAATTAATTTGTGCGATTAATTATTGGGATTGTGCCTTGAATGGAAATTTGTGCGTGATTGTGCTTCGGGTTGTGTACGTGTGGTTGTATATGTCACGTGTGTGGTTGTGAGGTGTGATGGTGTGGCAGTGCGATTGCGCAATATGTTCGCATGCTGAGAATGTATAATTGCGAAGTATATGTGACTTGTGATTTGTGCGTGCAATGTGGAATTGTGTTGGGTCGTGTGGTCGTTGACCTTGTGTAAGTGTGGATTGGTTGGAAAGGTCCGTCCTGAGGCGTGTACGTTTACGCGGGACGATGCCATCCCTGACGAGGTGACGATGCCCGGCCTGACGAGGTGTCGATGCCTGACGTGGTCATAAGACCGTTGGCCTGATGCGTTTTACGCGGGCGCGGTAGAAGGAAAGTGTGTGTAGGATTCCGTCCTGAGGCGTATACGTTTACGCGGGACGATGCCGTCCCTGACGAGGTGACGATGCCCGGCCCGACGGGGTGACGATGCCTGACGAGGTCAGAAGACCGTTGGCCTGATGCGTTTTACGCGGGCGCGGTAGTGGTGGAAAGGTTGAGAATGAGCAAGAATTAGCGGGACGAGTGAAATTAAGAAAGTGACACGTGGTGTGAGTTGGTGTGCGAGTGTGTTTGTATCGCGTGGTGTGATGCTTAATTATGGGGTAAAAACTGCTAGGCATGGTATGGGACGTGCCCAAGTGGGTTTTATCTTATAATTGAGACACGCGCGCATCTGTAATTCATTGCTGTGGTATATTGGTTGTGTTATTGTCTAACGTGCAGGAACGTGCATGATGGATTCCAGGTAAGGCCGTGTGTGGTTGTTAGCTTGGTTGATTGTCGTGTGTTATGCGTGTTTTTGTCTGGCGGTACGTGAGTGCCTACGTGGGGTTTGGGGTTGTACACTTATTGAGATTCGTCTCACGGTTGTATAACCGCCACTTTCAGACCCCCAGCCTTAGACCCGGGAAGTACGCCTTTTCTTTTTGGAAGTTCGAAGAACCGCTTTTGGTGTCGGTGGATTCGCAGGCGATGCCCAAGAGATTTCCGGAGGATCGAGTCAGAAGAAATAGGAGCGGAATGGAAGATGGTGATCAGTAGGTTTTCCCTAGGGTATTTTAGGGGTTGTGTAAATCGGGTTGACCCATAGGGAAGTTAAGTTAACCAGACCCTGATATTTTGTTGACGGTGATTTCGGATGCTAGTTTGTTAATTATGTCTGTAATATAGTGTTTGTATATTTGGTATTGTATGAATTTGTGGTTGCTGGATTGTTCTGTTGTTCTACTCCGTTGTCGTCATTATTTGTCCGGGGTTTTGTTATACGCTTCCGCATGTGGCTCTGATGTTTGGGTTGGGTCGGCGACGTTCCTGGGACATCGCAACAATTCGACCGGAGCAGGGGATGTCGCGAGCTTGATGGGGGTTCGGGGCGTGACACAATTTCAACAGCGGCAAGTCATTTTCCAGCAAGATCTTCGCCCTAATCCAACCCCCTAATGGAGGAACTATGGGCTTACCTTTGATCCGATTGTGAGAAAAATTGGAGACTAAGCACGGCTAACAGGCCTTTCCTCGCTTAGTCGCAGATGTGGCCTCATCAACACAATACCCGGTCCTCAATCACCTCTATCACCGGAAAAACTCACCTGATCATATTCTGCATATAGAGCCCTCCCTCTCCCCTTTTGTGGGAAAAGTGTTGAAAAAGTCATAAATCTTATGAGATGATGTCAATTTAGTTCTAAACTTTTTTTTTGTGCCAATTGAATTCTAAACCTTTTGTTTTTGTGTCAATTTAGTCCTTCCAGCTAACTTTGGCCGAATTTTGCTGACGTAAACAGCCGGCTGGCTAGCAGCCGGTTACCAAAACTGACGTTGACAAATTTTAATAATATTTTAATGTATTTTTGAATTTTTTTTATTTTTTCTTTTCTTTTTTTCCTTCTCCTCTTCCTCCAACTGGTTGCCGGAGTGGCGACCGGTCATAGGCCCGAGGCCGACGAGGTCAACCTCGCCCAATCGTTGGCGAGGCTCGACCTCGCCCACAGCTGGGCGAGGCACGACCTCGCCAAATCTAGCGAGATCCCGCCTCGCCAGTGGCCGACGAGGCTCGCCCGAGGCCGGCGAGGTTGACCTTTCCAGCCTTGGGGCTCCGGCCAGTCGGCCCTCCGACGACCGACTAGATGAAGAGGAGAAGGAAAAAGAAAAAAAAAGGAAAAAATATATTAAAATTGTCCACGTCAAATCCGGTGACTGGCTGGCCGGCGTCCACGTCAGCAAAATCCGGCCAAAGTTAACCGGAAGGACTGAATTAGCATCAAAACAAAAGGTTTATAACTTAATTGGCACAAAAAAAAAGTTTAAGACTTCTGCAACACTTCCCCCCGCCCTTTTGCCATTGATGTGCGGCAGTTGGATCTAGACCGGGGGCAACCTCTTTTCCTCCTCTCGATCCAAATCCAGAACAAAAAGCTAATCCTAGTAACTTGTCATTCAAGCAATGTTCAGCCATGAAACTTTGGAGTTCCTCTCAACAGGGAGCAACTCAAAACTGTAGCTGAAACTTGAGAATCAACACGGACATGGTCAGGCACTTCGCAGCAAAGACAATTTGAGTAATGTGTCCAATTAATGTTAACTGGGAGGGAATGGGGCTTTGTTATAATGCCGTTCAATGGTAAAATTCCATTCTATCTACACTTTTTTTTTTTCTTTTCCCTTGTGGCGACCCTCTTGACGTGAAAGTTGAGAGAGCTAATGGATTGCTAGGCGGGCGCAAATAGTCCTCATGTGAGGCAGCACTCACACTTCGCATGCATTCTTCCAAGCCCTAGCGACAACGACTTAGATTTTCGTCTATTATCAATTGAACAAGACCAGAATTGCCACTAACGTCTAACCAAGCCAGTTTGAAGCCTAGGAGAGCGTGAGAGCTCAATTAACCTCTACGGTCCAGACCATTGGACGGAGGGACTTAAATACGTTATGGTGAACAAACTACCATAAATTGCTACCTTTTTTCTTTTCGTAAAAGCTAATTTCATGCAATCTTTTTCGATTTTTATTCCTAAACATGCAAATCCGTAAGGCCAGGCTTAAGTGCGCAAGCAATAAAAATCACTTCGTAATAATAAACATATAGTTAAAGCAAATGTGCAAAAACTTGATCCATATTGGACAATATTAATATAAAGCCTTGATTTTACACTCCAGGACCAATCTATGTGTCCTGCAACATTAATACAATCCCTTTTTTCATGAGCCGTACAATTTATTGATCTAAATCAAGGCCTCGGATGAGTCCTCTGGGGCCAAAAATTTAGGCATCAACATCCCTCTATAAATTTTGTTGATGGCATAAAAACCAGTGAGCGACCTGCTACAAGCTCAAACATTAGGGTTCAAAGAAGCCACCGGTTATGACACAAGGCTTTGTACCCATCCAATGCAATCTGCCTAGCAACAGTAGAGACATCAACTAATCTTCCCTGTATAGAACTTTTGATCTTTGAGACAATTAGATCAACACTACCATCTCAAAGTATGAAGCATTGGCATCATTAATTGGATTAAGACGGGTAACAGAGGTCTATATGATAAATTTCACGGAGCAACTTGGGAGACCATGGCCATTCAACAAGAATCCACATAACTTTGGATTAATGCACTCTGAATCACATATCATAAAGAAGGAGAGGAAAAAGTTCCTCAACCATATCAGTAGCATGATGCGAAACCTGATAGTGGTTTTGAATTCTACTTGAAGGTGCACACGTTAGAAAACTTCTAGTAGAGACCGAAAAAGGGGAAAAGATAAAGGCATTGAAATCAAAATGACCCAGTTCACTTGCTCAGCAATTCACGAACCAATTCAACGGGCATGCTTCGCAAGCCAACCCTCATAATAGATTGGCGCAAGTGCAACCCATAGTACCGCCATGGTTAAGACAATCTTCTCTTCTTTTTTGAAGTTGATTTGCTTTGCCCTGCATCTGTTTCACTTGGACTATCTTCCCCTGCATCTGTTTCACTTGGACTATCTTCTTCTGTGGTGTCTATTGAGTTATCTTCTTCTGAGCTGTACCTGCATTTATCCATGAAAGGTGTTACAGATCCTTGTCTGACTACTATGTCCATTAGCTGCATTGAACATGAAAAGAAGAAGACAATCCAGCAAAAGCATCGAGCTAAACCCAATCAGTTGGATGAATAAGCAAGCAGTTACTTGAATCTATCAAATGGGAACAATTACACCATGACATCTGGAGTTTCTCCCAAGAGGTCATCACATCTACCACAATAGACTGGATTCAGTGGGAGGCTGCATATCACAAATGGAAAAGAGACATCCCATGATTTGTCCGACTTCCTTTTAATTTTACAAAAAAGAAAATATATTCTGGTTTATGGTTCATATCATCTATATGACTGAAATAGAAGAATTTACAGATTGATTGGATTTGTCAATCTATCTATAAATACATAACAAGGGATAGCAGGCACGAAAGACAACTTTCCTGTGAGCACAGCCATTACAACTACAGGTAGAAGAAAAAGAAACACGAATAAGAAATGCAGTTAAAGATGTTAATCTCATTTCCCTGAGCTAGTGTCGCCCAAAGCAATCCACAAGCTCAAAATTTCAGAGTGATTGCAAAATAACCACATGAACCTTCTTTAAACAAGAAAGGCCATAAACTACCTCTAGGATATTCTTTTCCCCGGGCCTTAGATTTAAAAAGCAGAGGGACCAATTTCATGTTTAATCTGTAAGACTACATTAGGTAATTACCTGTTCTTTATACCACTCTCCAGTGGAACATGCCAACTTAGACGTGACAGAAGTTAGAACAGGATAATGTAACAGGAGATGACACCCTGTTTTTCGAAGGTTTAAGCACTGATGGATCAACCACATTTACCATCTCAGCGTCATGACTTGAATCCAAACAGCAGAAAGCATTTTTCATACATGTCTCACCCTGATTAGTGCTTGCCTAGTTTCAACAGGTTGAGAAATATGTGTAGATTTAGGTCGCCAAACAGCATTCCATGCCTTGTGAATTATTTAATCAATGTCAAATTTTCTTCTTTCTACAAACGTCAACATCATGCCCAATCTCATTTCATCTCTTACAAGTGATAGGCTTCCATAAATACTCAGGTTTAACTCAAAGGAAGTGCCCTCCTCAAGAACAACAGGAACTGAATCAACCAACAGGGAAACAAGAGGAACCTCTGCACATATTCTAACAAAATCCCATGTCTACATCATTTGTGTGTTTTCATCCACATACAAAGTAATACTTATTGCACTGCCAGTATAGCTTAGAGCTTCATTTGTCGTTAGTTGCAATCTGTAAACCCAAAGTTTAATGCAAACTGGAACAGAACTCATCTTCTCAGATTAAAGATCGAACTGCCATCAACGAAGAACTAAGGTTTGGTGATTAATGTGCCAGGGACCTCCAGCCTAAACCCAATCACAAGTACTAGCATCAGGGAATTTAAAGATAAACAAGTCATTATTCCATCTATGCCCATCAATCGAACCATTTGTTCCCCATAACATAATTGCAGTAGCTCGAATATGACTCAGGTTTGCCAACAATTTGATCAAACAAACAGTTGTACCGAAGAGCCTAACCATCAACCACAATTTGCCGAGAAACTTTAACAGTAACAAACAACATTAATTGATAAGTACAGGCTCATGGTTACACAGTTGAGGAGAGGGTGAACTAGAAACATCAGACAGCAGTCCATTCATCAGGGTCGACTAATCAAGAATCCCCAGAATACCAACACCATCCATCCAGACATTCTCCCAAAGTTCTAACCTCCATAACCGGCCGTGAAACAGGTATAGCATGGGGAAAACAACCGCATAGATGGATTTCCGATAACCGAATGTATCGGGACCGAGGGTTCAGCAATTTCATCCTCAAGTCCCTCCAGCTAAACCAGAATGGAACGGGAAAGGATTCAGTAACCGATGAACAGACCAACCCTCTAATCTCGAAGTAGAAGGATTTAACAGAGTTAATTCGGGTAGAATCAATCGGTTCCAGGATGGAGAGCATGCATTCGCAGGAATCAAAGTGGAAAACACGAAGAGCGAAGCTCCGGACAAGCAAAAAAACAATGGCAGCCGCTGTTCCTCTGGACTCGTCGGAATCCAAACACTACAAACGAGGCAACACAGTAAAGTTCAAGCGAGAGAGAGGGAGAGAGATTGTACGAGTTGTCTTCTTCCGAGTCGCTCTCCAATTTGTTTTCAATCGGCTGATGGTGTTGGAGCACGACCCTTGTATCATCCTCCTGCTGCTCGCATATTAGACGGAATCCGCACTTTTTTATGCTTGCTCCCGATGGTCTGAGGCTAACTTGGAATTGGCTCCATTCGTCTCGCAAATGCTTCTCCACTTTATACAGCTGACCGAGTGAGAAATATTTAAGCCACACATTATCGGATTCCATTGAATTAAAGGCATTCGATTGGCTAATCACCCTTCGGCCATTAACAAATATTTGGATCTCGCATGACGCATCAACCACTTTTCCTTCCTCCAGGCCAAGAACAACGCAGAGCGCTAGTCCCAAGAACTTGTCATACAAGTCCTGGGGGATCATGAAAGATATGGAATCCTCTTTACAGTGGAGAAACCACTCTGGCATTTCTCCTCCAATTAGGCGAACGTCGACATGGCTCATCTTCGGGAGTCCCTGTCATACAGATGGTACGCATATCAAGTGTTTGCGTGCGAGTGTGAGAGAGAACGAGAGAGAGAGAGAGAGTCTGACCTCCAGTAATGGCACATCACCCATCTTGACCCCTCTGCGGAATAATTCACAGCATGACGACAAGTCAACTTCAAGGACGTCGGAGGAGAGACTCGACAAATTTGGGAGTTTCTGCAGAGATTTGCAACCATTTGCGCTTAGGGTATGCAGCATATTTGATGGAAGCTGAGGAATCTCTTGTAGTTGCGGGCATTGCTCCACATACAACCGCATCAAATCATCGTATTTGCTGATGCATGTTGGTAGATGAGTAAACTTGTTTTCTGAAAGATGTAGGGTTTTCAATTTGGGAAAACTCTCAAGGAAATCTAATTCCGATAGATTGCAGCCAGTAAGGTCTAAATAGTATAGATTTGGGAATCTTAAATGGTCATCGCGGTTAGTTGAATCCTCCAAGTTCTTTGGAAACACGACTAAATTCAAGCATCCTCCAACACACAGAAGCTTGAGATTGTGCAACTTATAAATGCTCGATGGAAGCCTTGTAAGGTTGTCACACCGGTCTAAATACATCCATTCCAAAGAAACAAGATTTTCAATTGATGCAGGGAGTTCTTTAATAGCTGTCCCTCGAATACCAAAATATTCTAGATGTTCCATCTTTCCCAGAATATCAGGGAACTTCTCGAGTTTAGAGCAATAACAGAGACAAAGGGCTTTAAGAGATTTTGTCTTGAGTTTGTTGGGAAAGATACTAAGATTTGGGCACACTCTTACTAACAAAAGCCTTAACTTGTCAAGGTATCCGATGGATTGGTGAACCTCCACCAAACTATTGCAGTAATCAAGAATCAAGCTCTCCAAATTTGGAGCCATTGAAAGGTCAGGAACACTAGCAAGGGACTCGCATCGCTCTAAATTTATGGACTTCAACCTTCTAAAATTCTGCAAAAACATAACAGCGCAATCGTTAAGTTCTGCAAATACTCATAGCTATAAAAGGGAAAGCTAATCATCACAAGGGCTTACCATAAGCTTGCCTCCCAATTGTTTGATACGACCTCTCTGGATATCAATTGCAACAAGTTTCTTTGGACTAGGGCCAAATTCCAGATCCGGCGCATTGGCCCATTTAAGCCATCTTAGCTCATTAGGGAGACGTACAGGACCTTGTGAAGAGATATGCACTCCATGCAAAATGAGCAATCTCAACCCTTTCATGTTTGTGAAAGCATGAGGACTGATAGTTATCTCCTCTGGTTCGGGCGAGTCCAATACTATGGCCTTTATTGCATTCGTTCCCTGTCCATAACAGAGCAAATTCTATGGTCACGGGAAATTTCGAATGAGATTTACATTAATTGTTCAAATTAGAGTAATATAAAAACTAAGATGTAGCAACATTGACATAAAACAACTTTTACCGTATCTTCAAATAGAATGTCTTGAACATCATCAAAAGTCCATAATCTACTGCGTTTCCCAGGATCATCGGGACATTCCTGATTAACAATATCCTTACCCATTGACTGAACCAAATCATGCATTTGCAGGTACCCATGCTCATATGTTATCAAGGACCTCTCCACGAGAATTTCCATTCCTATAGTTGTGCCAAAATAACAGCTGTCAAGAATTTCCTTGATAACTTCTATTATTTTCCCCTTAAAGAAACAAGCGATGTCAAGGAAAATTTCCTTCTCATTATCCCCCAATCCATCGAAGCTTGTCTTGAGAACTCGATTGACAGTTTCGTCAGGACTTTTGGAGATTTTATGCAGTGCACTTTCCCATGCAGGTTCCTTTCTTCCACATAAGAATGAGCCCAACACTTCGAGGGCTAACGGAAGTCCGTTAGCATAACGCAGTGCTCTATCTATGAGATCCCTCCCTATTTCAACTTTCTTGCTATTTGGAAAGGCATACCGACCGAAAAGGTTTAGTGCTTCATTGCCATCTAAAGTCTTCACTTCGTACACAAAATTTACGCCATGAGAATTTAGCAAATGTTTATCTCTTGATGTAACAATAATTCTACTTCCTCTGCCAAACCAATGGCCTTCTCCAGCTAATGCATTCAGTTGATCCAACTGGTCAACATCATCAAGAACTAAGAGAACCTTTTTGCAACAAAGTCTTTCCCATATCAAATTGATTCCTCCGTCGACACTATATACCGTTAAATGCCTGTGAAATAAGATCTCGGATAGAAGTTTTTCTTGCAACGCAACAAGACCATGGCCTTTGCCTGAACTTTCTCTAACTCGTGCTAAAAAGCTAGAACCCTGGAAGTGTCTCTCAATAGCATTATATAAGGCTTTTGCAATCGTTGTCTTCCCTATGCCTCCAAGTCCCCATAGACCTATCATGAGAACATCATTATCACCAGACTCTTTTTGTGACAACGATATCAGTGTTTGAACTTGAGAATCTATTCCGACTGGATACTTAGCGACATGTAAGGGGGTACGCTCTAGATGAATGGATAATTCCTTCACGATGCGTTGTATGAGCTCCGCTTCATCTCTAATAAGCACCCAAAAGAAAGATAAACATGTTTTAGCATGTCCGAGCAATGGCAGGAACTTGAACTCTAAAGTCACAAGGAAAATCTCGCCAGAAGATTAGCTAAAAATGAGATGAAAAGAAATAAAACATTCAGGTAAACCTGGGCCAAGATCTGCGCAAGGAAAAACTATAAAGAACCTGAGCCTAAAGATAATGACGACTCGGGTACTATGAACCACACTTTTAATCTAAGACAAATTTCCCATTATCTAGACAGAAAGAATCGAATTCAAAGAATTTGCTAGCTTGCAGTTTTGGTTATTCGACTTTTTTGTGGACTGTCTAGTATATTTCCGCTTTGTATCTTCAATTGAAAGATCAATTTGACAATATCTATCAGTTTCTAAGTGGCAGTGTATCTTTTCTATTCTTGGATGATTGAATTAATTATATAGCATCTCTAATTAGCTTCTAAATTCAACGTTCAGGGGCATGAAAGATGTTGATGTCTCGAATTTTTGGCAAGAGCAAATATTTGCAAAGGTTTGTGAAAGGTTCGGGACCCCGGAGGATCAGTTGGACAATACAAGGCGTCGTGGCAGACTTGGGGGAGCCTGGTCCGGAGACCAGGTCAGACTGCCAAACAATGGCCTGGAATGGCTATTGGCCTTGCACCCGGCCAGACAAGGCCGAGCGATCGGCCCTACGGCACTAGCAAGCGAAGGCCGGAGACAATGGCTCAAATGAGGCGACGGTGAACGCGCCGTGGTGGTTGGGTTGCAGGTCTATGCAGGCCGAGAGATGAGTTTTTGGTTGGATCTCTGGTGGGCACCGGGAGACAGATCCGACAATCCGTCAGATGGGGACAGTACGTGTGTCCAGGGGCGTGGGCACAGTAAGCGCACACCCTTCTAATTCATGCATGCAACTAGTAAGGGGAGGGTAAAAAACAAGATACAAATGAAGCATGAGATTGAGACCAGTTAAAAGAGATAGCATAGCATTTATCAAAAGGAAAAACATGCTTACCCCTCATGGAAATCCCACCCAGATAAGCTACTCGCGTCGAAGAGAGCCTTCTCCCATTTCTTCACTTTCTCAGGATCCTTCCCGAACTTGGACTCATGCTTATCCATAGCTTCTTTGTAACTCTCTCTTGGCGTTCTCACTTCCCTGGGTTCCACTTCGTAAAACACGGGAAAGACCTTGAGGTCTCTTTGCTCCTTGCACTCCATAATTCTGGCCAACTCTTCCAAGCACCATTGCGAGGAAGCATAGTCCTTGGAAAAAACGATGATCGCGGCACGCGACTCCTCGATCGCCTTCATAAGCGCCGGCGATATCTGCTCTCCTTTCCAAAGTTCATCACTATCCCTAAAAGTGTGTATTCCTTTCTGGTCCAGAGCCGCATAAAGATGGCCGAGGAATTTGTTGCGGACGTCCGTGCCTCTGAAGCTCAGAAACACGTGGTAATTTCTTTTCAGATTAGAAGAAGAAGCAGCCATCGAGAGAGATGATGGTGGTTGACGTGCTTCCGCAGGATGTTTGCTAGGGGCGTAAACGGTTCGGTTCGGTTCGGTTCGGTTCTCTTGAAAAACCGAACCGTTAGAGGTGCATCCTTGAACCGAACTGAATCTCGCTCGAACCAAATATGAACCGAACCGAAAAACCGGTTTGATTCGGTTCGGTTCGTTTTTTGGTTTCTTCTTCTTTTTTTTTTTTTTTTGCTGTTTATTCACAGCTTGGTTTTCGGTTTTTTCCTCTTTGTTTTTGTTTTCAGCACAAACAAACACGACCAGACCAAACCAAACTGATATGGTTTGAGAAGGGCCAGGAAAGGAGCTGCAAATCTCGAATGTTGTTCTTGCAAAGCTCACTGCAAACAAAAGAAAGAAAAGCTCAACAAACGAACCGAATCAAGGATCAGAAATGCCAAGCGAAGCAACTGTTTCTAATAGGAATTAAATAGAGAGAGCCATCACCCAACTTGGAAACAAATCCATTTATCCGAGGACGCTCGAGCAAGTCCACGGCACAAGAGCCACCATCAACCCGCAAACCAAGCATTACGTAAACTAATCCACAGTACCCAGAAGACACAACGGTCTAAACCCCCGACTCCAACCTAAGACTGCAAGCAGAGTAGCAACGCAACAAATCCTCGCAACTAAAGAGTCAGGAGAAATGTCAAAAATAGGAACCTCTCGCAAGACCCCAGAAGAATTATCGGCTCGATCAACAGAACCAGTTTCGGTATCGAACCATTTTCTTATGCTACGGAACCCGACCACACGGAGCGAGCAGATCTAGACTCGAGCGTGCGAGAGAGAAGAGCACCGACCGGAAGCGCAGAAACGAGCGCAGATCTGCTGCGAGGCGGGGAGAGAGAGAGAGAGGGACAGAGAACACTCACCCAGAATGGAGGTCTTCTTCCTCGTTGAAAGGGTTGGGATCGTGGCGGCGATTTATCGTAGCAGTCGAAAGAGAGGAAGAGGATGGGTTTCAGGGAGTGATGGATGGTCGTGAGGTGGAGAGAGCTCGTGGAGGCGTACGTTATCTCCATGAACGCGGTCGACGGTGCATTTGCTGGGAAGGAGCAGTGATTAGAGCCAGCCAATGGGGCTGCTCCGTACATCTTCTTCTTTTTTTAACCTCTTTTTGTTTTGCCCTTTTCCCTGTTTCTCTCTTTCACGAGAAAATATTCGGCGGTTGGCGCACGCCAGGTCATCCGCGCATGAGCTTAGTTGGCTCCACTCAACGGGAGACACGTGGCGCTGAATAGGACTTGTTGAAAAATTAAAAAAAGGCTTTTATTTTCTCTATGCAGGGACAAAGCTGAAAAATTAAGTTTCCGCCTAAAACATTCCCCTCTCTCTCTCTCTCTTCTTTTCAATTTCCAAGGCGCTTCTTTACCTGCACTCCTGTCGAAGAACAGCCAAAACACACTCTCTCTCTCTTTCTCCACCGCCTCCGCCTTCGCCCCCGCCTCCGCCTCTCCCAAGAGCCCCGCCGGTCGCTCCGAGCTCAGATCTGCGGCCAAGAGGGAGAGCCCCGCGTCGCTCCGAGCTCGGATCTGCATCTGGCACGTCGCCTCCCCCAAGAAGCCCCTCCCTCTCGGCTGCTGGATCCCGAGCCCCTCCGCCTCCGCCGAGCTCAGATCTGCGCTCAAGAGGGAGAGGTCGGAGGCGGAGGGGCTCGGCATATGGGGGACTCAAGATAAAGAACAAGAAAGCGACGCGGGCTCTCCCTCTTATGTTCAGCCGCAATTGCGCATGGATTTCATTTTGCATTTATTTCTCTGCATGCGTAGAAGACAAAGAAAGCAGCAGCGAGAAAATGTTTTATTCACTCGCTATCCTTGCCACTGTACGGAGCGGTAACTGGGGTCAGAGAACAGATTTGCTCAGCCAGCAAATATGGAAATCCCACTGCCTAATATTTTCTCGAATTGAAGGAGCCCCCAAATGATTATGGAGGAAGCCACAGGCTACGTTTTTCTTTCATGGACTGTCTTCATCTGCTGACATACTATAATAAATGTGGAGATTCTTTAGACAATAAATATAGCATATGAAGGGGCCCTTGCCCTTGATTCGGTACAGAAGGGGCAGAGAGGACAAGAGGATATGTAATTCCTTGAGCGAGACTTCACTAAAAATTATGAGTGTGAACGTTGAGTGAGTTATTAGACGGAATTGAAGGTCGGGAAATACCAAAAAAGTGTTTGAGTGCTCGAATAATTATAATCTCAATTGTATCGCTTGTTTTTATAATGGAATTTCATGCTGCTCTCTTTCGTAGACGTAGGTTTTGATATTTGGACCGAACTACGTTAATTCGGAGTCCAATTTACTTTCCTTTCTTCTGACTATTTTATTGATCTACTTCTTGACTCTAGTCTCGAGATGTTATAAAGGATCATGTGTAGTTTGGTAAATTTGTAATTATGGTGGGGTGTGTTTAGCATCTTCTGGATACTAGAGTTTGTTTGTTGGATAAAAAGATGTGTTGAATGCTTCGTTATTGGATAAATCATCACCTAAGTAAACCAATTCCTATAATTACGGCAACCTTATATTGACCAAATTAAGAACCATCTGCTAATTAAGGACTACAACAGCGCGTGACCCCTTTCACATGAAAAGAAGATTCCATATGATTTCTAATGGCTATTAATCAACACTAAAAATATATGCATGATACGAACATACTTGGATCGAGCATCATGATAAATTGTATTGAGTTTTTCTAGCATCCTCCGGCTTATGGGTTACTGCTGCTAATGTGAAATTATTATACATGAGTGTAATATATATACTAAACTGAATTTTGGCACTGAATATAATGGGTTCAATGTGCATCTCGCTGATCATGGCCTATCCAACGTAGTAGATACCTGAAATACTTGCCCGTCGCAGGTTGATGCTGCATTCATTTATCGTCTTTGGTAATTATTAATCCATCGCGTGATGTTTGTACTCGTTTGTGGAATTTGCGGTTCGTCTTAATCATTTCGTACCCACGGGACTCCAACTTTTCCAAAACCTAATGAATATATTTGGGCCCATTCCACCACTATTTGTGTACCTCTTCCAATTCCATGTGGGGCTATCGACAATTGCGGAGCAGATAACTCGGAAAATCAAAATGCTTAAGGATGCAACTCAACTAATGTCAAAATACTAAATGATTCGATAGATCTAATCGATACTTTTTCTTTGTCACCATCTAATCGACTCTTTAAAAGTTCGATTGTTGTATGATAATGCTATTAAGAACCGATTCGACATTTACTTCTTATTCGTGCATGGAAGTCTATGAATCACATGTGTATGTCGGTGTAGCTTCACATCACTTGTTGAGAAGAGAGCCGACCCCAAAACGCGAGAAGGATGAGGTGGACCCTCGGAAGTAAATGAACAAAAGGAGGGGGAATTCCCCAGTCATGCAAGTAATTTGCATTGCATTGCTTGACTTTTAACTTGTTCACGTTGTGACCAATGGCCATTTAAATGTAAGAAAGACTCAGAAAAAACTCCTAAATATCATTAACAATCTTTGATATAGTAGATATCATTAAATGGCATTGGGCCATTTAAGCCAAGCCCGGGACCGCACTACCCATGCCGCTATCCCCGGCCCTCGGGGACCTTAGTGCCCGTGCTCGAGTCCCCAATGCCCGTGCTCGAGTCCCCAGTGCCCGAGCCCGAGTGCATCGAGGCATGGCCCAAGTCCATGGAGGCTAGGCCCGACACCTGTGCCTAGGTCCTCGACGCCTTGGCTTAGGTCCATCGAGGCAAGGCTCATGTCCATCAAGCTCGAGCGTACAACACTCTCGAGGTCTCGAGCTCGACCTCAGTAAACCTGCGCCCGACAATCGAGAATCTAAGTTGGGACACCATGGTCATGGCCCTGGCCTCTATGGACCCTAGCCTGAGCATTAGGGAACCGGGCATAGGTACTAGGGTCCTAGCTCCGCCTCCATAGACCCGAGCCCAAACACATAGAATCTAAGCACGAGCACCAAGGTCCTAGACCTATCCTTGATGGACCAAGGCCCATGCGCCAAGGACCTAGGCACAAGCATTAGGATCTAGGGCCTGGCCTTCATGGGCTGTGGCCCTGCCTCAACAGACGTAGGTTCAGGTATTGGGTACCTAGGCACACGCACCAAGGTCCGCTTGGCCTCTGTGGATCCAGGCCCAGCCTCAGCCAATATGAACCAAATCCCAAGTGATGGGGACCCGGGAACCCTTGCCAAGGTCCCGAACTCAGCCCCAATGGGCCTAGGCCCAAGCGCCGAGGAATCAGGCACAAGCACCAAGCTCTCGAGCCAACTTCTATTATGACATTCCGAATTTCGGCCTATTTTTGGAATTTATAAAATGTGTAATTCGTCAGTACGCTTATAATAAAATCTCGCCCGGAACTAATCACTCTTAGATTATTATTTTTAAATTAGAGATTTCGCTAGAATCGCACTCGATCGAATTTGGCCATTATTTAGAGCCCAAAATTTGGTGTCGAATTTCTTGGAGTTCTGGGACAAATTTAATTTGACGATATCAATATTATTGTAGCCAGCCTCGATATTGTTCGGGATATGTGGAAAGTGAAATTTCGACCGGGTGCAAATTTGGACTAGTAAACCTCCCTCGTAGTGGATTTTTTTATTTAGTGTGTCCGGCCTTTTTCCTAAAGTATTATTAGGGTTTTTCGTGAACCGTTGAATCGATTTTGGGCTTGAGCATGGGCCGTTGGATCGCAATTATTACTTAAGATATACTCTCTCTCTCTCTCTCTCTCTCTCTCTCTCTCTCTCTCTCTCTCTCTCTCTCTCTCTCTTCGCAATTATTACTTAAGATATACTCTCTCTCTCTCTCTCTCTCTCTCTCTCTCTCTCTCTCTCTCTCTCTCTCTCTCCCTTCTCTGCCGCGCCCCTCCCCTACGCGTGACGTCCCCTCCCCTTGCCCGCGCGTCCTCTCCGTCTCTGCCCCATGCAACGTCCCTTCCCCCTCTCTCTCACCTCCTTCATCTTTTCTTCTTCTTTCTCTCTTCCTCTTCTTTCTTCTTCGCCCGTTTCTGCTTCTGCTCGCCCAATCGCTCGAGCTCGTCCGCCGCCATGCCGTCCGCCCTGCTCGCCGCCCGACCGTCGCCCCAGCCCAGCCACCGCCTCCGCATTCGCCGCCGCACAGCCACTGGACCACGTCGCTGTCGCCGCTCGCTTGTCCGCGCACTTGGTAGCTCGCCGGACCAAGCTCGTCGCCGCCCTACAACTCGCCTAGCCGAGCCCGTCGCCGCCGTCCACTTCACGCCGCCGTGAGCCCCGCCGTCTCCGTCGTCGTTGTCGCCGCCCAGCAGCAGCTCGCCGCCGCCACCGTTCGCCCAGCACTCCGGCAGCTCGCCCGTTGCTGCTCAGCTGCTCGCCGGCCGGCCCTACGTCGCCAGCTCATCGCTGTAGCCCATCGTTGCCGCCGAGCCGCCTCGTCGCCGCCGGCTCGGGCCCCCTCAGCCCCCATCTCCCTCTCTCTCTCGCCATCACCACCCCCCGCTGACCTCCCCTTCCCCTTCAACTGGCCGCCACCGCGTCACCGTCGCAGCTGCTCGCTGCCATTTCCGCCGCCGTCGCCATCGCCGTCGTCATCGCCGCCGCCGCTCGCCCGCCCCGGCCGGCCAGCCAGCCAGCCAGCCTAGCCCGCGGCCAAGTCACCCAGGCCGTGGCCGAGCCATTGCCTGCTTAGCCCAGGTCGCTGTCCGACCGCGTGCCCGGCGCCTCGCCTGTCTAGCCTGGCGCCTCGCCCGTCCAGCTCGCCGGCCACTCACCCGACCAGCCCGCAGCTCGCCAGTCCCCCAACCGTCGCCCACCTGTGCTCGCTCGCCGCTCGCTCGCCCAGCTAGCTTGCCTATGCCTGGCCGAGCGCCTTGCTCGTGGCCGAGCGCCGTGCTGAGCGCCGTGCCGAGTGCCTTGCCAGTGGCCGACCGCCGTGCCCGTGCGTGTGTCGAGCCAACACTGTTCAATCGGGCCATTTTAGGCCCGAGCCGTTTTTTCCCGGGCCAAACCTGGTAAGTAATTTCCTAAACCCTACTTAGTATTATCCATATTGGACAATATTAATATAACGCCTTGATTTTACACTCTTGGACCAATCTATGTGTCCTGCAATATTAATACAATCCCTTTTTTCATGAGCCGTACGATTTATTGATCAAAATCAAGCCCTCGGATGAGTCCTCCGGGGCAAAAAATTTACGTATCAACGTCCCTCTATAAATTTTGTCGATGGCACAAAAACCAGTGAGCAACCTGCTACTAGCTCAAACATTACGGTTCTAAGAAGCCACTAGTTATGACACAAGGCTTTGTACCCATCCAATGCAATCTGCCTAGCAACAGTAGAGACATCAACTAATATTCCCTGTATAGAACTTTGACCTTTGAGACAATTAGATCAACACTACTATCTCAAAGTACGAAGCATTGGCATCATTAATTGGATTAAGATGGGTAACGGAGGTCTATATGATAAATTTCACAGAGCAACTTGGGAGACCATGGCCATTCAACAAGAATCCACATAACTTTGGATTAATGCACTCTGCATCACAAATCATAAAGAAGGAGAGGAAAAAGTTCCTCAACCATATCAGTAGCATGATGCGAAACCGGATAGTGGTTTTGAATTCTACTTGAAGGTGCACACGTTAGAAAACTTCTAGTAGAGACCAAAAAAGGGGAAAAGATAAAGGCATTGAAATCGAAATGACCCAGTTCACTTTCTCAGCAACTCACGAACCAATTCAACGGGCATGCTTCGCAAGCCAACCCTCATAATAGATTGGCGCGAGTGCAACCCATAGTCCCGCCATGGTCAAGACAATCTTCTCTTCTTTTTTGAAGTTTATTTGCTTTGCCCTGCATCTATTTCACTTGGACTATCTTCTTCTGTGGTGTCTATTGAGTTATCTTCTTCTGAGCAGTACCTGCATTTATCCATGAAAGGTGTTACAGATCCATGTTTGCCTACTATGTCCATCAGCTGCATTGAACATGAAAAGAAGAAGACAATCCAGTAAAAGCATCGAGCTAAACCCAATCAGTTGGATGAATAAGCAAGCAGTTACTTGAATCTATCAAATGAGAACAATTAAACTATGACATCCGGAGTTTCTCCCAAGAGGTCATCACATCTACCACGATAGACTGGATTCAGTGGGAGGCTGCATATCACAAATGGAAAAGAGACATCCCGTGATTTGTCCGACTTCCTTTTAATTTTACAAAAAAGAAAATATATTCTGGTTTATGGTTCATATCATCTATATGACTGAAATAGAAGAATTTACAGATTGATTGGATTTGTCAATCTATCTATAAATACATAACAAGGGATAGCAGGCACGAAAACAACTTTCCTGTGAGCACAGCCATTACAACTACAGGTAGAAGAAAAAGAAACACGAATAAGAAATGCAGTTAAAGATGTTAATCTTATTTCCCTGAACTAGCGTCGCCCAAAGCAATCCACAAGTTCGAAATTTCATAGTGATTGCAAAATAACTACATGAACCTTCTTTAAACAAGAAAGGCCATAAACTACCTCTAGGATATTCTTTTCCCCGGGCCTTAGATTTAAAAAGCAGAGGGACCAATTTCATGTTTAATCTGTAAGACTACATTAGGTAATTAGCTGTTCTTTATACCACTCTCCAGTGGAACATGCCAACTTAGACGTGACAGAAGTTAGAACAGGATAATGTAACAGGAGATGACACCCTGTTGTTCGAAGGTTTAAGCACTGATGGATCAACCACATTTACCACCTCAGCGTCATGACTTGAATCCAAACAGCAGAAAGCATTTTTCATACATGTCTCACCCTGATTAGTGCTTGCCTAGTTTCAACAGGTTGAGAAATATGTGTAGATTTAGGTCGCCAAACAGCATTCCAAGCCTTGTGAATTATTTAATCAATGTCAAATTTTTTCTTTCTACAAACGTCAACATCATGCCCAATCTCATTTCATCTCTTACAAGTGATAGGCTTCCATAAATACTCAGGTTTAACTCAAAGGAAGTGCCCTCCTCAAGAACAACAGGAACTGAATCAACTGACAGGGAAACAAGAGGAACCTCTACACATATTCTAACAAAATCCGATGTCTACATCATTTGTGCGTTTTCATCCACATACAAAGTAATACTTATTGCACTGCCAGTATAGCTTAATGCAAACTGGAACAGAACTCATCTTCTCAGATTAAAGATCGAACTGCCATCAACGAAGAACTAAGGTTTGGTGATTAATGTGCCAGGGACCACCAGCCTAAACCCAATCACAAGTACTAGCATCAGGGAATTTAAAGATAAACAAGTCATTATTCCATCTATGCCCATCAATCGAACCATTTGTTCCCCATAACATAATTGCAGTAGCTCGAATATGACTCAGGTTTGCCAACAATTTGATCAAACAAACAGTTGTACCGAAGAGCCTAACCATCAACCACAATTTGCCGAGAAACTTTAACAGTAACAAACAACATTAATTGATAAGTACAGGCTCATGGTTACACAGTTGAGGAGAGGATGAACTAGAAACATCAGACAGTAGTCCATTCATCAGGGTCGACTAATCAAGAATCCCCAGAATACCAACACCATCCATCCAGACATTCTCCCAAAGTTCTAACCTCCATAACCGGCCGTGAAACAGGTATAGCATGGGGAAGACAACCGCATAGATGGATTTCCGATAACCGAATGTATCGGCACCGAGGGTTCAGCAATTTCATCCTCAAGTCCCTCCAGCTAAACCAGAATGGAACGGGAAAGGATTCAGTAACCGATGAACAGACCAACCCTCTAATCTCGAAGTAGAAGGATTTAACGGAGTTAATTCGAGTAGAATCAATCGATTCCGGGACGGAGAACATGCATTCGCAGGAATCGAAGTGGAAAACACGAAGAGCGAAGCTCCGGACAAGCAAAAAAAACAATGGCAGCCGCTGTTCCTCTGGACTCGTCGGAATCCAAACACTACAAACGAGGCAACACAGTAAAGTTCAAGCGAGAGAGAGGGAGAGAGATTGTACGAGTTGTCTTCTTCCGAGTCGCTCTCCAATTTGTTTTCAATCGGCTGATGGTGTTGGAGCTCGACCCTCGTATCATCCTCCTGCTGCGCGCATATTAGACGGAATCCGCACTTTTTTATGCTTGCTCCCGATGGTCTGAGGCTAACTTGGAATTGGCTCCATTCGTCTCGCAAATGCTTCTCCACTTTATACAGCTGAGGGCGTGGGTAATATATAAGCCACACATTATCGTATTCCAATGAATTAAAGGCACTCGATTCCCTAATCACCCTTCGGCCATTAACAAATATTTGGATCTCGCATGACGCATCGACCACTTTTCCTTCCTCCAGGCCAAGAACAGCGCAGAGCGCTAGTCCCAAGAACTTGTCATACAAGTCCTGGGGGATCATGAAAGATATGGAATCCCCTTTACAGTGGAGAAACCATTCTGGCATTTCTCCCCCAATTAGGCGAACGTCGACGCTCCCCATCTTCGGGAGTCCCTGTCATACGGATGGTACGCATATCAAGTGTTGGCGAGCGAGTGCGAGAGAGAGAGAGAGAGAGAGAGAGAGAGTCTGACCTCGAGTAATGGCACATCACCCATCTTGACCCCTCTGCGGAATAATTCACAGCATGACGACAAGTCAACATCAAGGACGTCGGAGGAGAGACTCGACAAATTTGGGAGTTTCTGCAGAGATTTGCAACCATTTGCTCTTAGGGTATGCATATTTGATGGAAGCTGAGGAATCTCTTGTAGTTGCGGGCATCGCTCCACATACAACCGTTTCAAATTATCGTATTTGCTGATGCATGTTGGTAGATGAGTAAACTTGTTTTCTGAAAGAAATAGGGCTCCCAATTTGGGAAAACTCTCAAGGAAATCTAATTCCGATAGATTGCAGCCAGTAAGGTCTAAATAGTATAGATTTGGGAATCTTAAATGGTCATCGCGGTTAGTTGAATCCTCCAAGTTCTTTGGAAACATGACTAAATTCAAGCATCCTCCAAGACACAGAAGCTTGAGATTGTGCAACTTATAAATGCTCGATGGAAGCCTTGTAAGGTTGTCACACCGTCCTAAATACATCCGTTCCAAAGAAACAAGATTTTCAATTGATGCAGGGAGTTCTTTAATAGCTGTCCCTTGAATACCAAAATATTCTATATGTTCCATCTTTCCCAGAATATCAGGGAACTTCTCGAGTTTAGAGCACTTATAGAGACTAAGGGTTTGAAGAGATTTTGTCTTGAGTTTGTTGGGAAAGATACTAAGATTTGGGCACACATTTAGTGACAAAAGCCTTAACTTGTCAAGGTATCCGATGGATTGGTGAACCTCCACCAAACTATTGCAGTAATCAAGAATCAAGCTCTCCAGATTTGGAGCCATTGAAAGGTCAGGAACACTGGCAAGGGACTCGCATCGCTCTAAATTTATGGACTTCAACCTTCTAAAATTCTGCAAAAACATAACAGCGCAATCGTTAAGTTCTGCAAATACTCATAGCTATAAAAGGGAAAGCTAATCATCACAAGGGCTTACCATAAGCTTGCCTCCCAATTGTTTGATACGACCTCTCTGGATATCAATTGCAACAAGTTTCTTTGGACTAGGGCCAAATTCCAGATCCGGCGCATTGGCCCATTTAAGCCATCTTAGCTCATTAGGGAGACGTACAGGACCTTGTGAAGAGATATGCACTCCATGCAAAATGAGCAATCTCAACCCTTTCATGTTTGTGAAAGCATGAGGACTGATAGTTATCTCTTCTAGTTCGGGTGAGTCCAATACTATGGCCTTTACTGCATTCGTTCCCTGTCCATAACAGAGCAAATTCTATGGTCACAGGAAATTTCGAATGAGATTTACATTAATTGTTCAAATTAGAGTAATATAAAAACTAAGATGTAGCAACATTGACATAAAACAACTTTTACCGTATCTTCAAATAGAATGTCTTGAACATCTTCAAAAGTCCATAATCTACTGCGTTTTCCAGGATCATCGGGACATTCCTGATTAACAATATCCTTACCCATTGACTGAACCAAATCATGCATTTGCAGGTACCCATGCTCATATGTTATCAAGGACCTCTCCACGAGAATTTCCATTCCTATAGTTGTGCCAAAATAACAGCTGTCAAGAATTTCCTTGATAACTTCTATTATTTTCCCCTTAAAGAAACAAGCGATGTCAAGGAAAATTTCCTTCTCATTATCCCCCAATCCATCGAAGCTTGTCTTGAGAACTCGATTGACAGTTTCGTCAGGACTTTTGGAGATTTTATGCAGTGCACTTTCCCATGCAGGTTCCTTTCTTCCACATAAGAATGAGCCCAACACTTCGAGGGCTAACGGAAGTCCGTTAGCATAACGCAGTGCTCTATCTATGAGATCCCTCCCTATTTCAACTTTCTTGCTATTTGGAAAGGCATACCGACCGAAAAGGTCTAGTGCTTCATTGTCATCTAAAGTCTTCACTTCGTACACAAAATTTACGCCATGAGAAGTTAGCAAATGTTTATCTCTTGATGTAAAAATAATTCTACTTCCTCTGCCAAACCAATGGCCTTCTCCAGCTAATGCATCCAGTTGTTTCGGCTGGTCAACATCATCAAGAACTAAGAGAACCTTTTTGCAACAAAGTCTTTCCCGTATCAAATTAATTCCTTTGTCCTCACTATACACCGTTAAATGTCTAGGAAATAAGATCTCAGATAGAAGTTTTTCTTGCAACGCAACAAGACCATCATTGCCTTTGCCCGAACTTTCTCTAACTCGCGCTAAAAAGCTAGAAACCTCGAATTGTCTCTCAATAGCATTATACAGGGCTTTCGCAATCGTTGTCTTCCCTATGCCTCCAAGTCCCCATAGACCTATCATGAGAACATCATTATCACCTGACTCTTTTTGCGACAACGAAATCAATGTTTGAACTCGAGAATCTATTCCGACTGGATACTTAGCGACATGTAAGGGTGTACGCTCTAGATGAATGGATAATTCCTTCACGATGCGTTGTATGAGCTCCGCTTCATCTCTAATAAGCACCCAAAAGAAAGATAAACATGTTTTAGCATGTCCGAGCAATGGCAGGAACTTGAACTCTAAAGTCACAAGGAAAATCTCGCCAGAAGATTAGCTAAAAATGAGATGAAAAGAAATAACACATTTGGGTAAACCTGCGCCAAGATCTGCGCAAGGAAAAACTATAAAGAACCTGAGCCTAAAGATAATGACGACTCGGGTACTATGAACCACACTTTTAATCTAAGACAAATTTCCCATTATCTAGACAGAAAGAATCGAATTCAAAGAATTTGCTAGCTTGCAGTTTTGGTTATTCGACTTTTTTGTCGACTGTCTAGTATATTTCCGCTTTGTATCTTCAATCGAAAGATCAATTTGACAATATCTATCAGTTTCTAAGTGGCAGTGTATCTTTTCTATTCTTGGATGATTGAATTAATTATATAGCATCTCTAATTAGCTTCTAAATTCAACGTTCAGGGGCATGAAAGATGTTGATGTCTCGAATTTTTGGCAAGAGCAAATATTTGCAAAGGTTTGTGAAAGGTTCGGGACCCCGGAGGATCAGTTGGACAATACAAGGCGTCGTGGCAGACTTGGGGGAGCCTGGTCTGGAGACCAGGTCAGACTGCCAAACAATGGCCTGGAATGGCTATTGGCCTTGCACCCGGCCAGACAAGGCCGGGCGATCGGCCCTACGGCGCTAGCGAGCGAAGGCCGGAGACAATGGCTCAAATGAGGCGACGGTGAACGCGCCGTGGTGGTTGGGCTGCAGGTCTATGGAGGCCGAGAGATGAGTTTTTGGTTGGATCTCTGGTGGGCACCGGGAGACAGATCCGACAATCCGTCAGATGGGGACAGTACGTGTGTCCAGGGGCGTGGGCACAGTAAGCGCACACCCTTCTAATTCATGCATGCAACTAGTAAGGGGAGGGTAAAAAACAAGATACAAACGAAGCATGAGATTGAGACCAGTTAAAAGAGATAGCATAGCATTTATCAAAAGGAAAAACATGCTTACCCCTCATGGAAATCCCACCCAGATAAGCTACCCGCGTCGAAGAGAGCCTTCTCCCATTTCTTCACTTTCTCAGAATCCTTCCCGAACTTGGACTCATGCTTATCCATAGCTTCTTTGTAACTCTCTCTTGGCGTTCTCACTTCCCTGGGTTCCACTTCGTAAAACACGGGAAAGACCTTGAGGTCTCTTTGCTCCTTGCACTCCACAATTCTGGCCAACTCTTCCAAGCACCATTGCGAGGAAGCATAGTCCTTGGAAAAAACGATGATCGCGGCACGCGACTCCTCGATCGCCTTCATAAGCGCCGGCGATATCTGCTCTCCTTTCCAAAGTTCATCACTATCCCTGAAAGTGTGTATTCCTTTCTGGTCCAGAGCCGCATAAAGATGGCCGAGGAATTTGTTGCGGACGTCCGTGCCTCTGAAGCTCAGAAACACGTGGTAATTTCTTTTCAGATTAGAAGAAGAAGCAGCCATCGAGAGAGATGATGGTGGTTGACGTGCTTCCGCAGGATGTTTGCTAGGGGCGTAAATGGTTCGGTTCGGTTCGGTTCGGTTCTCTTGAAAAACCGAACCGTTAGAGGTGCATCCTTGAACCGAACTGAATCTCGCTCGAACCAAATATGAACCGAACCGAAAAACCGGTTTGATTCGGTTCGGTTCGTTTTTTGGTTTCTTCTTCTTTTTTTTTTTTTTGCTGTTTATTCACAGCTTGGTTTTCGGTTTTTTCCTCTTTGTTTTTGTTTTCAGCACAAACAAACACGACCAGACCAAACCAAACTGATATGGTTTGAGAAGGGCCAGGAAAGGAGCTGCAAATCTCGAATGTTGTTCTTGCAAAGCTCACTGCAAACAAAAGAAAGAAAAGCTCAACAAACGAACCGAATCAAGGATCAGAAATGCCAAGCGAAGCAACTGTTTCTAATAGGAATTAAATAGAGAGAGCCATCACCCAACTTGGAAACAAATCCATTTATCCGAGGACGCTCGAGCAAGTCCACGGCACAAGAGCCACCATCAACCCGCAAACCAAGCATTACGTAAACTAATCCACAGTACCCAGAAGACACAACGGTCTAAACCCCCGACTCCAACCTAAGACTGCAAGCAGAGTAGCAACGCAACAAATCCTCGCAACTAAAGAGTCAGGAGAAATGTCAAAAATTGGAACCTCTCGCAAGACCCCAGAAGAATTATCGGCTCGATCAACAGAACCAGTTTCGGTATCGAACCATTTTCTTATGCTACGGAACCCGACCACACGGAGCGAGCAGATCTAGACTCGAGCGTGCGAGAGAGAAGAGCACCGACCGGAAGCGCAGAAACGAGCGCAGATCTGCTGCGAGGCGGGGAGAGAGAGAGAGAGGGACAGAGAACACTCACCCAGAATGGAGGTCTTCTTCCTCGTTGAAAGGGTTGGGATCGTGGCGGCGATTTATCGTAGCAGTCGAAAGAGAGGAAGAGGATGGGTTTCAGGGAGTGATGGATGGTCGTGAGGTGGAGAGAGCTCGTGGAGGCGTACGTTATCTCCATGAACGCGGTCGACGGTGCATTTGCTGGGAAGGAGCAGTGATTAGAGCCAGCCAATGGGGCTGCTCCGTACATCTTCTTCTTTTTTTAACCTCTTTTTGTTTTGCCCTTTTCCCTGTTTCTCTCTTTCACGAGAAAATATTCGGCGGTTGGCGCACGCCAGGTCATCCGCGCATGAGCTTAGTTGGCTCCACTCAACGGGAGACACGTGGCGCTGAATAGGACTTGTTGAAAAATTAAAAAAAGGCTTTTATTTTCTCTATGCTGGGACAAAGCTGAAAAATTAAGTTTCCGCCTAAAACATTCCCCTCTCTCTCTCTCTTCTTTTCAATTTCCAAGGCGCTTCTTTACCTGCACTCCTGTAGAAGAACAGCCAAAACACACTCTCTCTCTCTTTCTCCACCGCCTCCGCCTTCGCCCCCGCCTCCGCCTCTCCCAAGAGCCCCGCCGGTCGCTCCGAGCTCAGATCTGCGGCCAAGAGGGAGAGCCCCGCGTCGCTCCGAGCTCGGATCTGCATCTGGCACGTCGCCTCCCCCAAGAAGCCCCTCCCTCTCGGCTGCTGGATCCCGAGCCCCTCCGCCTCCGCCGAGCTCAGATCTGCGCTCAAGAGGGAGAGGTCGGAGGCGGAGGGGCTCGGCATATGGGGGACTCAAGATAAAGAACAAGAAAGCGACGCGGGCTCTCCCTCTTATGTTCAGCCGCAATTGCGCATGGATTTCATTTTGCATTTATTTCTCTGCATGCGTAGAAGACAAAGAAAGCAGCAGCGAGAAAATGTTTTATTCACTCGCTATCCTTGCCACTGTACGGAGCGGTAACTGGGGTCAGAGAACAGATTTGCTCAGCCAGCAAATATGGAAATCCCACTGCCTAATATTTTCTCGAATTGAAGGAGCCCCCAAATGATTATGGAGGAAGCCACAGGCTACGTTTTTCTTTCATGGACTGTCTTCATCTGCTGACATACTATAATAAATGTGGAGATTCTTTAGACAATAAATATAGCATATGAAGGGGCCCTTGCCCTTGATTCGGTACAGAAGGGGCAGAGAGGACAAGAGGATATGTAATTCCTTGAGCGAGACTTCACTAAAAATTATGAGTGTGAACGTTGAGTGAGTTATTAGACGGAATTGAAGGTCGGGAAATACCAAAAAAGTGTTTGAGTGCTCGAATAATTATAATCTCAATTGTATCGCTTGTTTTTATAATGGAATTTCATGCTGCTCTCTTCCGTGGATGTAGGTTTTGATATTTGGACCGAACTACGTTAATTCGGAGTCCAATTTACTTTCCTTTCTTCTGACTATTTTATCGATCTACTTCTTGACTCTAGTCTGGAGATGTTATAAAGGATCATGTGTAGTTTGGTAAATTTGTAATTATGGTGGGGTGTGTTTAGCATCTTCTGGATACTAGAGTTTGTTTGTTGGATAAAAAGATGTGTTGAATCCTTCGTTATTGGATAAATCATCACCTAAGTAAACCAATTCCTATATTTACGGCAACCTTATATTGACCAAATTAAGAACCATCCGCTAATTAAGGACTACAACAGCGCGTGACCCCTTTCACATGAAAAGAAGATTCCATATGATTTATAATGGCTATTAATCAACACTAAAAATATACGCATGATACGAACATACTTGGATTGAACATCATGATAAATTATATTGAGTTTTTCTAGCATCCTCCGGCTTATGGGTTACTGCTGCTAATGTGAAATTATTATACGTGAGTGTAATATATATACTAAACTGAATTTTGGCACTGAATATAATGGGTTCAATGTGCATCTCGTTGATCATGGCCTAGCCAACGTATTAGATACCCGAAATACTTGCTCGTCCCAGGTCGATGATGCATTCATTTATCGTCTTTGGTAATTATTCATCCATCACGTGATGTTTGTACTTGTTTGTGGAATTTGCGGTTCATCTTAGGCTCCGTTCGTTTCCGGAAAAATATTTTTCCGAAAAACATTTTCCGCATTTTCCGGTGTTCGGGAGTAGAAAATGTTTTCCGTGAGAAAATATTTTCCTTCCCTACTCCCAAATCCTTCATTATTTTGAGGAAAATGATTTCCTCTTTTCACAAAGAGAAAATCATTTTCCCCCAAAGTGAAGGTAAATCACAAAGAGGAAATCATTTTCCCCCAAAGTGAAGGTAAAATTGCCCATGGGAGGGAAAATATTTTCCGTGGAAGAGAAAGTTGATCGCCGGTCACCGCCATCGGCCGCCGGTCGCCTGCCGCCGCCGCCGCCGGCCGCCGACCGTCGCCAGTCGTCGATCGCCGTCGCCGGTCGCCGCCGCCGGTTGCTGGCCGCCACCGCCGATCACTGAACGCCACCGGTTGCCGGACGCCATCGCGATCGCCACAGCCGGTCGCCGGACGCCGCCGCCGGTCGCCGGACGCCGCCGCCGGTCGCCGCCGCCGGTCGCCGGATGCCGCCGGTCGCCGGCGCCGATCGCCATGGCCAGTCGCCGGACCGCCACCGCTCGCCGAACGCCGCCGCCGGTCGCCACCGCCGGTCGCCGGACGCCGCCGCCGCCGATCGCCACCGCCGGTCGCCGCCGCCGGTCGCCGAACGCCACCAGTCACCAGACACCGCCAGATCGACGGTCGCCGGACGCCGCCGGATTGGCGGTCGTCGAACGCCAGAAAATATTTTCCAAAACTTTTTCAAAGTTTAGCCGAACACCAGAAAATTGTATTCCAGGAAAACATTTTTCAGGAAAATGACTTCCGGAAAAATATTTTCCAAAAGAAGAATATTTTCCGGCAAACGAACGGAGCCTTAATCATTTCATACCCACGGGACTCCAACTTTTCCAAAACCTAATGAATATATTTGGGCCCATTCCACCACTATTTGTGTAGCTCTTCCAATTCCATGTCGAGCTATCAATAATTGCGGAGCAGATAACTTGCAAAATCAAAATGCTTAAGGATGCAACTCAACTAATGTCAAAATACTAAATGATTCGATCGATCTAATCGATGCTTTTTCTTTGTCACCATCTAATCGACACTTTAAAAGCTCGATTGTTGAATGATATTGCTATTAAGAACCGATTCGACATTTACTCCTTATTTGTGCATGGAAGTCTATGAATCACATGTCTATGTCAGTGTAGCTTCGCATCACTCGTCGAGAAAAGAGCCAACCCCAAAATGCGGGTGAAGGACGAGGTGGACCCTCGGAAGTAAATGAACCAAAGGAGGGGGAATTCCTCGATCATGCAAGTAATTTGCATTGCATTGCTTGACTTTAACTTGTTCACGTTGTCACCAATGGCCATTTAAGTGTAAGAAAGACTCAAAAAAAAAACTCCTAAATATCATTAACGATCTTTGATATAGTAGATATCATTAAATGGCATTGGGCCATTTAAGCCAAGCCCGATATCGCACTACCCATGCTGCTATCCCTGGCACTCGGGGACCTTAGTACTCATGCTCGAGCCCGCGGTGCCCGAGCTCGAGTGCATCAAGGCATGGCCCAAGTCCATGGAGGCTAGGCCCGACACCCGTGCCTAGGTCCTCGGCGCCTTGGCTTAGGTCCAATGAGGCAAGGCTCATGTCCATCAAGCTTGAGCATACAACACTCTCAAGGTCTCGAGCCTGGCCTCTATGGACCCTAGCCTGAGCATCAGGGAACCAGGCATAGGTACTGGGGTCCTAGCTCCACCTCCATAGAACCGAGCCCAAACACCTAGAATCTAAGCATGAGCACCAAGGTCCCAGACCTATCCTTGATGGACCAAGGCCCATGCGCCAAGGACCTAGGCACAAGTATTAGGATCTAGGGCCTAGCCTTCATGGGCCGTGGCCTTGCCTCAACAGACGTAGGTTCAGGTATTGGGTACCTAGGCACACGCACCAAGGTCCGCTTGGCCTCTGCGGATCCAGGCCCAGCCTCAGCCTCTATGTACCAGGTCCCAAGTGATGGGGACTCGAGCACCCATGCAAAGGTCCCGAACTCAGCCCCAATGGGCCTAGGCTCGGGCGCCGGGGAATCAGGCACAAGCACCAAGCTCTCGAGCTGACTTCTATGGACCTGAGACTGGTTCCAAGTCCAAATTTATTGTGGGCAGGTTAGGTCCACAAAGTCTAAGCTCATGACCCGAGTGCTCGTGCCCAATTGGCCATGTCCAAGTCACTAGCGCATGAATAGTGCATATCTCTTTAGAAAAATGAAAGTAAGTTTTCCTTACTAACTAATGGCAAATATCTTCCAATGCAATTTTATTTTTAGTCAAACACTAAAAAATAGTCATTTTCCTGAAAAATGACTTTCTAGAAAAGGTTTTCCAGAAATGTCACATCTTCCATGAAACCAATGGAGCCTAATCTTCAAATGTTTGGTACAAATCAAGGTTTCATTTGCGACCCAAAATATTTGCAGACAAACACCTAACTCTTTAGTTCCTTATCTGCCAAAATAATGTCCTTTTATTCTTAAAACTTTAATCTCCTTCTCTAATTTCCTCGGCTGCACGATCCTTTTGTTTCCTGCCAAGAAATACAGATTCTCTTTCCAAACTAGTAAATTTCAGTAAATGTTGGTGAATGTAAAAAAAATGGATAAAAAATGACTGATGACACTTTTTATCCATGTAATTTGTTAGTAACTTATAGAATCCAATTACCAATTTAATTATCATTTACAAGTTAGCAATTTTTGTACTAACTTATCAATTTTTATTTACATAATAAACCAGCCCTTCAAACTTACTAACTCTTATATGAAATTATGAATCTAGCTAAAAGTGATTTCCCAACTTTGTCAAATTAATTTGTGAACTAGTTTTGGAATACTAACTCTTATTTGAGTTAGTATTCCAAATTTAATTGATATACCAATATTTAATTTGATTTTTTAATTTATTAACTATTTTGTTGAGTTACCAAATTTTATGTCTTAGTTAGCAATCTTTATATTTACTAATGCTTTTTAGAAATTACCAATCTAAATTAGCGTGACTTACAAACTTTTCTCTCTTCAAATTACCGCCTAGTGTTGGGTTTCCAACTCTCATTCGAATTATTTAACGACGTTTATTTGTTTTTTAATTTGCCAATTTTTTTAATCATTTACAAACATTTATTTGCATTTCTGAGGAGCATTTTAGATTTACTAACTTTTAAAGATATTACTATATGTGGCAAAAAAAGCCAAAGACCCACTTTTTAATTCATATTTAGTGGGCCAAGCTGTATGTAGATTTATTAAAGTTTTAAAAACATGTAGCTATGGATTAAAGTAGAAAAGCCTAATTTTTGTAACAGGTTCTGCAACATACTCATTTTCAATCCATACTACTCAAAATTCAGATAACCCATGCTCGAATGTTGCTATGCCTAAGCAGTTCTCCTTTTCTCTCTCTCTCTCTCTCTCTCTCTCTCTCTCTCTCTCTCTCTCTCTCTCCCCGTCTTGCATAGAAAATGAGTCTCGATGAAGTGCTTATTGCCTTTGCAGCTTTTGACGAGGAGTCAGCGAGCTCCTGAGACGGACCTTCATTGCATTTTCGTTTCAGTGATTGGGACATGAGTCCGTTGAATTTAACTTTCCATAAATATTGCGCCTATTTTGTTATCCTGTCGATAATGAATTCAGTTAAACAACTGAAACGTGTTTGATTAGGATTCTTTGGAATTTCTTTGCATTTCATTAGACATGGTCTTTTAGGAAAAAAATATCGGCTGCTACTTGAGTGCCGCATGAGGCTTTATGCAAATCCACTCACCGGTTGTCGTGTGTGCAGACTCGGGCCAATTTATTTTCTTTTTATTTAAGATGTAAATGTCATGTGAAATTCACTATGCACAAAGTCATCTGGACCCAAAAACGAAACTGCTATATAGTATGCGGATGGGCCCCGCATTTGACTTCATCAAAAATCGAGAAAAGATTAAATTTCTCGAGAAACTTCAAATAAGGACTGTTGACACCTAAATTTTGGCGCATCATTTAGTATTAATTGCATAGAAAATTAGGGATTAAATTTTTTAACTCCTGAACAAAAATATTAAAATTGCATAGCATATAGTTTAGGTTCATATAGATTAATTGTATTTCGCATCAGATCGGCGGTGGCGAGAAAGCTTAAAATTCATCACGTGAATCGGGCTCGGGAATCGAACGAGACTCGACTCATTCGGAAGACGGGGGGCGAAAATCACACGTCAAAAGGGCTTGGTTGTCTTAATTTGAGCTTAAATTAGCCCATCAAGCTTAATTAAAGAAAAGCCCGAATTAATTCAGCCCACTTAGAATTAAATTAAATTAAAGGGTAAAGCCTAAACCTAAGCCCATTAGGACTAGAAAGCCCGGCTAGTTGACCTAGGTTTGCGATATAAATATAGCGTTATGCATCATAATCTAGGGGGGTCTCAGAATCTGAAAATCAGAATTTTTAGAGACACGCGAGTGAAACACGTGAGCGAGAGAGAAAAGAGGACGACAAAGTTACGCTATTATGTGAAGATCACCTCAGCCGCACAAAGAAAAGTTGATGAGAAGAAAAGAGGGAGGTCTTTTCTTCATGGTCTCGGCTGCCACTCGCTCAAAAACTTGATCCAGCAAGTCTCTGACAAGTCCTCATAGTTGCTGTACCTACTACAACACATTGACGAGCCCTTGTCCACTTGTGGTTGCGCTATATGACCACCGGTCAATAGCTTCAGTGACGTTCTCCTATTTGCAGCAACACTTTGGTGACCCTCACCGAGAATCCTTGCCTTGCACCGCCGGTCATTGTTCGAGATCTGCGTCTGTCAAGTCAAAATTTGGAAAACACATTCAAGCGGCATCGTGAACTGGGCGACTCCCCTCTATCCAGCGACCATTCAACAGCAACTGCAAGCAGCGAATGTCCAGGAGGTCCAGCGAGTTCTTGAGCAGTCTTGACTCCTTTGTGACTAGAGCGTACAGCAGCATCCAGTCGTGGGTCAACAACACTCCAGCAGCCACACTTGGTCTCTTTCTTTTTGAAGATTTCCAGCGATACACCACCGCCAGTCATCTTCTCGCTGCCGCTACCGTGTGACGATCCCCACGCCACAAACCCGAAAGAGAGAGAGAGAGACACCGGCGCCGACTGCACACCGCTACTGTCTCGACGTCACCGCTCCCGACGCCGCGCTGCCGTTCCCGACGCACCACCGATCACCATCCCGATCCGCAATCCTGATCCGCTGCAAATTCAAATTAGGAAAGAAATCTGCAATTCAGGTAATTATCTTATCCCGATTTAATTTGAATATTTTGTTGCCAAATTTGTGCTTATTGATATCTAATTTTGTATATTTGAATAATAAGCATTATCTCAATTTGGATTTGTTTCCTTTTTTTAAAATCCTGGATATCTATTGCTTACCAGATTTGGATAGAATTTAGAATTTTCAAAATCCTTTGAATATATCCAAGATATTTGAGATATCTAAATTTTTTTCAAGATGTGATCGATTAGGAAAATTTCCTAATCCGCAACCGCACACGTGGAAATAAATCTATCTATTAGGCTTTAGATAGAGTTATTTTCATAGCGGGTATTTCGAATTTTAGAATCGATCTGTCAGGCTTCAGATCGAAACTTAATTCGAAAGATTTCGCGGTTATTTTTTTTACTTGATTTTAATTTCGAATTTCGATAAAAAAAATACCAAAAAAGATTGCTTTAGAATAGGTCAATTTTTTAGTTTAAAATTGCATGTTTAGATAATTGGCATTTTAATTCCGAATTTCATTTAAAAAAATACCAAAAAAATAATGTGTCCGTCATTCGAAATAGGTTACGTTGTCGCATGACATATAGTTTGCATGTTAGGTTGCATTAATCGCATGTCAATTTTTGCACGTTATTACATATAGGTTAGCTTTCATTTAAATAAGTAAAAATCAAAAAAGAAATTTCTGCACCTTTGAACTCTAAGTCATGATTTATCAAAATTGTCAAATTGAGTATTTTTCTCGAAATTGGTACCGAAAGGGCGTTAGGGAATCTAGCGTAACCAAGTCCCCGAATTTATGATTTCTGATTCGTAGAAATAAAATAGTACTCCCGCTATTTTATTTAGGTTTCTAATCAACCTACCCTAAATGATTAGTGGCGACTCCCATTGAAAATATTTGCATGCTCACAATTGGACCTAAGTTGCGATTTGGTAGAGTTTGGGAGAACTCGAGCTAGGTTAGTTAATTTAATTGATCTAGTAATCCATTAGCCTAAGATCGAAACTCGATTTTTTTTTAGGTCGCGACAAGGACCTATAGTGAAACCCTTTTCTCGAACAAGATCCTGGAGGGCACTCACATGTGACTTTCCAAAACATCCTCTTCCTCTTCTTCAAATCCCTAAATCCAAACTCCAAAGAAAAATTCATAAAAATGACTCAGCCGGAATTCATTTGTATTTGAATGAGTTTTGATCTCTAGGACTTGGTTTCAGGTCATTTAGATTCATGGATGGGGTTTGTAGATCTTTTCATCATCCATATAATAGTTTAATTATCATGAGTATCTTATCCTATAATTGACATCAAAATTGTTATATTGTTCAATTTCCGCAATAGTTTATTAAGGTACGATAGCTTCATATAATGTCAATGAAAATGCTTGGGGCGGACTGGAACTTCAAAACAAATTATGCAATTGGGCAAACATGTTTCTATGAAGATATCCGAATTGGCGAGAAACGAACACAAGCTCTATAGCTATTACAATGACGTATGACTCTACTTATCTTAGAATTGTTATGTATGTTTCCGGACAACTAAGTGAAAAATTTCGTGTTTCATCTTTAGAAGTGCAATTTTTACATAACTTTGAGCATCGTCGATCTTCGAAAGGTTTTAAATTATATAACTTATAACAAAATGAATGAAACTAACAAAGCCGGATCCCCTCGGCGTCTGGAAAGCGCAATGAATAAAACTAATCGCTAATCACCATGTGACCCTTCATTGTCAAGTCATCTCATTTGGCCATAACTAGCCATGGGACATTGACAAGAATCTGATGAGCCCCGCAAAATAAATAGTATCACGTATCTAATCTCGTACTAATAAATCATCAAACAAGATTTTAATTTATAGTACCGGACTCATAACAATAGTTTGTGGCCCATTATACTTTAACATTGACTCGCCTGCAATGCGAAGAAACAATTTGCAAAGCCACTTTGAGGCCTAAACAGCAAAAAACAAGTTTCTGCAACCAACTTCTGAAGGGGAAAATTATCCAAAAAGTTATAAATCTATTGTGCAGAGGCCAATTTAATCCTAGACATTTCAATTATGCCGATTTAGTCATAAACCTTTTAACGATTTGCTAATTTAGTTATAAACATTTCAATTGTACCAATTTAGTTTTAAACATTTTAATAATTTGTCAATTTAATCATATATCTTTTGACAATTTGCCAATGTAATCCTTTCGGCCAAATATCTAAATAATAGATTTATGACTAAATTAATAAATCATCAAAAGGTTTAGAGCTAAATTAACACAATTGAAAGGTTTCGGACTAAATTGACAAATCATCAAAAGGTTTAGGACTAAATTAACAGAATTGAAATGTTTACGACTAAATCGGCCATCGCACAATAAGTTTAAGACTTTTTGGGCAATTATCCCACTTCTGGAATGTCGTATTACCAAATCTAAAGAAACAGCCAATGAGAAGAGAACCCAATCCACATATGCCCGGCCCTTCTCCGTCCCTCATCTTGAAATATTAACCTGAATCTCAACGCAATCAATAGATCAAACTAATTTTTCATGAAAAAATGAAGTAATGTTTCTTAGAAATCAAAAGCTTCTCACATGGCTAACAAGGTCAGATTGCAAGTTGAAATAGCCAGCGAACCAAAGGCCCTAAAAAAGGAGGCCTCACCCCATAACTCATGAGAATTGCCACCGCTCTATTTCGTGAACAATGATGACAAGGGTGCATCGTGGAAGCACAAGAAATGGTCGCGACAAGCATGTCACGCAATCTTACTATAGACAGCTCTCGGAAACGACAACCCATCACGGATACGATCGCAAACAACATCCCAAGAATGATTTTAATGAATTTTTCTTTTGGAGTTTGGATTTAGGGATTTGAAGAAGAAAGAGAGAGAGAGAGAGGGAGAGAGAGAGAAGATGAAATCAAAATGTAATTGTGGGTTGTGGAAAGGAAAAAGAATTTTGAAATGTTTTCATGATTGTTTTATGAAGCTAGATGTGAGGCCCATTCGTGTAGTCTGTGGCAGCTTCTTCGTTCGGCTCAACCAGTTTTGTGCAAAGTGCATGGATCCTACTTAGCATTTACATCTCAAATGTTAACAAAAAAAAGAGTAGGCCTACGTCTGCACACATGGCAACTGATGAGTGGCTTTGCGTAAATCCATTGTGGCACTCAAGAAATACCCAATATTTTTTCATCTAATGGTATTGATGTAACCTTGGCATTACGGACCAACTTTATTTTTTCTTGCTGAAGGCTTTGAACTTATAATTCATTTTGGGGCTAATTCTTCTGTATTTTCCAGTTTTAAGAAGGATTCCATTGAGAATATTTTGTACAGTATTCAGATTATTTTGTTAATTTATTTCCGCCCAGTATTATTATTATCTGTGACTCATACTTAATACTTAATCACCGTCTATCTTCTTTAATTAGTGCTCATCACAACACATGCATAATTGCCTAATTTTTTTTGTGACAAATGATTAAGGTACAGTCATTAATCTAGTGTGAGAATAACAGCATGTTATGAATCACAAAAAATAAATAACAAATAATTATAAATTATTGTGGGGCTCACTCTTTCGAGAATTTGTAACTCACGACATTCTTTATTCTTACAGTGACCCAAAAACTGTTATACTAGCAAAACCCTTTTTTATAAGCTTTTCACCTTTTAAGTTTTCTTACCAATTTTTGATTTATTTACTAACATCATTTTATTTTGTTAATTCTATTTTTTAATTTGATATAAAATTCTCTCCAAATAGCCTACTCACGTGAAGAGCTGAGAGAGAGCATTAAATGAGTGAGTACAAATTTTAATAGATTGTTTTAAATATGAATGTATTTTAGTAGTATGAATTTAGTTGAATATGAATTTGATTCGGATCGAATATAATTATGTTTCATAAAATTGGATTAATAGAAGTAAAATGGATTAATTTGAATCGAATCTATTTTCGACCAACTCAAACCAAACTCAACTCACCCATTTATCAGATCTACTCACCACCACACCAACACTCCAATCACTCAGTAATCATCAACCCTTCTTCGATGCCGATTGTCGGCTCCACTGCTCCCACCTGCATTGCCTCCCCACCATGCTACCACAACAACCTCCATCACGGCCACCAGAATCATCAAGAGCTAAAGTTTTCCTTTACGCTCCACTCTGGGCATTGCGATTCGAAAGCTCTTGGATTTGACATGTTACAAAGAAGCTAAACAGTTAATAGACTGTGTTTCCCTTAGGCCTGAACCAAAGTAAAAGTAAGACAATGATGGTGTCACTGTTACATAGAACCACCATACGGTGGTCAAACTAATTGAAAGAGAAAACACCTTAGATAAATGGGATGAAATTGCAAAAGAGAGCATGTCCCTTCCCAGAAAAGTCCAAAAGGTTCCATAAAACAAAAAACAGAAAAGTTCACGTAATGTAGCACTTGCTACAATTATAACATAGAACAATCAAAGAGCCGTTGTATTTCGAGCCATGTGTACTTATCCATATCTTCAGCAGAATAAGCCCAGTACTGCAAGAAAAATAATCACATTACACAATCGTCAGTGCAGTTTAGTCAATCTTCACATTAACCTCAAAACAAATGAGGAAGTTAATGCTCAGAGAGAAGAAAATATAACAAATGCAACGAATACAACAGTACATCCCTTCTCAATCCCGTACAGCGCTTGGTAAACTTTATAATAGCAGGACAAGTTAAAATCAAAGCTAAAATTGCTGCCAGTTTCTTTCTACTTATTCTTCTTAAGCAATTTGCAGGTAGCTGGTGCCTTTAAATCAACTCCTGCTGTTAAATCAGGAAACTCTTTTAATTTTAATCTAATCAAACTTTTGGATCTAAAGAACTATATAAAAGTACGAAGCTCATCTCTGTTCCTGAAACTTTTTCTTCCCCCTCATACACTCTCCTCATTCTCTCCGGTTCTAGCCCTTTAAAATCTTCAGGGTTTCATTAAGAGAGAACAGACAGGCGTGTTTGGTTAGTTGAGTTAGTTGAGTCGTCTCAATGAACCAACAGAACTGTTCCAGGAAAACTGCCCACATTCATTCTAACTCTAAAACAACAAATTCCTAAGTGATTTGTCACCGCAAAACTCTTTCAGTTTCATCTTGATTTTCTTCCTCTTAGTCATGCACACACATTGCTTCCTTCTATGCTCTCCACCCTAGCGGAAAGAAAGAAAGGAAGGGTTATCTGATTTGAAGCACTCAGACTTCCAGCACTTTTATTCTCTCCCTCCACTTTCCATGTAGACTGATGCTCTTGGGGATCACCTTTATAGCAATCAAGAAGCCATGGACATTAAGGTCGCTCTCCCATGTAATTGTGGCTCACTCAAGTTTGTCACATCCTCTCCCTGATTCATTGGACTGTTTTCATTATTACTCCAATCTTATTTGCTATGTTTTGCAGCGGGTTGTCATCTCTCTACTTCTCGGGTGATTTTTAAGAATCGACTGCTTTCACATTATGTAGTCAGTATGTTGCAAATGGCCCATAGACATGATTCCATTACCTTTATACACAATTCAACTGTTTGTGCGCTGACAAAATAAAAATGTTTGTGCACTTGCCTCCTCCTCCTCCGACAGGAGAGAACTCTACTTCTTTTGTTGAGTGACTTGTTATGACTATGCCATGATGTCCTGGTTACTTATGGCACAATCAGCCGCACTTCTCCTTACATCATATGTCATAAAACGACATTGATCGAATAAATAAAGAAAAAAGTCTTCAGACTTTTAAAATCTTATTGCCTTTGGAAATTTAGTTCTCAAAATGATAATGATTTAATACTTCTCGATTCAGATGCAATTATCATTTTGTGGTCTCCCTCCCTCCCTCCCTCCCTCCGGCTCTCCCCCATAGTCATTGTAGAGCTTCTTTTCTCACCTTGGGGACTAATTCCCCAAATTTTTTAGATCCTAACCAAAAACTCAGTTACCTGATTATATTTCCTCAGTCAACACCATATTTCCACCCAATTAGCACAACACCAATAGTTTTCCCACCCACACATCCTTGAACCCCGCAGCAAACAAGCCAAAGTCAGTGGAAGGAGAGAAAATTGGAACATCCCACAACTAGAGATTGCAAAGAACCTTGTCACCTTCAGGTAGCTTCATACTTAGGGAGTCAATGTGCTAGATTACTGTCAGTGATATTGCCTTTAGGTGTAACCCCAGCTAATTGCTTCTTCGGCTTAATTTCTGTTGAGGCTCTAATGGGCGTTGCCACTTTCACATTCATTGCCATGATTGTGGTTATGGGGAATTTTCAGGATCAAGTGACAGGTCCAAAGTTTCTCAGTTAAGGGTCTGGATAAGAAAACTCAATCCAGACACATTTTGGTCTGAAATGAAGATTCTTACTGTTAAAGCATAAGAATAGTAGCAACTTTGGGTTTTAGCCACTTGAAATTGATAGATGCCCAAAAAAGTGCAGGTTTCTTTGCCTTGCATGGAGACATGGAACATTACTGCTGCACTTAAAGACTCTGGGCCCGACGAGAAAACTTGGTTGTTTCGTGGCATTTGTGGGCCACCAAGACATACATTTACCAGATAATTTTGTAGAGAGATCAATAATGAGGTGAAAGTGTTTGGAAGAGACTCTGTGATAATAACATATATCTAATTCATGTAATGGAGTATGGAATGAAAGGACGTTGAGAGGAAAGTAGCTCAACTGAGAGGTCTATAGGGATTTTGTCTTTGATATGGGGCTTCTCAACTGGGGATTTTGCAGGGAATTCATTTACATGGAGTAACATGAGAGAGGAAAGGTAAAATCAGAGAACGGTTATCTTGTACATTTTCAATTATGTCCGTAAGACCATTTATATATTCATATATATATATATATGAATGTGTTTGCTCAGTTTGAAATAAAGACCTGATTTAGATATTTAAGCTAATAGTTCAACCATTAGTCAGGACTGTACCTTACAAAAAAAAAAAATTAGTCAGGATTGTAATTGCAAAAGGCACTGCATCATACCATTCGTGATCACGTTACTCATATGATTGAATATACACTGCTTGGCAAACATGAATTGCATATAAAAATATTAAACTTCAATGCATTGTTCTTATGAAAGCTTACTTGAAGAATTAACTGGAAGTATTGCTCAGTTATCCATTCACAATACAATTCCTCACAGTTGCTCCTCCTGTTTTCCATCAATTCCAGGGAGCTTACTTAATTCACCACTTTCATATGCTTCAACTGTATCTGCAATGATGACCAACAATAAGCTCAAATTCTTTGTTGGACCTGTTATCATTAAAAAGCACTTTACAAAGTACATAAGCAGTTTACCATCGGAACCTCCAATGTGCTTCCCATTTATAAACACCTGGGGTACAGTACGCCTTCCTATTCTTTGACTTAAGGCATCCTGAATTTTCCATCCATCATCTGTGGACACAAAGTGAGCTCCTATTAACTATTCACAAGACATACTTTGACATATTCAACCACATTTCAGTTACAATGCTGCAGCATAAAGCATGATCTACGAGTTTTCTGCCAAGAAAAGCTTTGGAGGATTGCAAGGTTGGACAAACCTACAGTTACTTTTTTTCAGTTGTAAAAACATTAGGCTTTATATATACATCAATCCCGTTTTGCTTTTCTTGTAAAGAGCTTCGCATCAATCCTTGTTGTAGGGACAAAAGGCCACTACTTAGTTGTCGTACCAACACTGAAGAAATCACCAAAGAACTAGCAATTTGCAAACAAACCTCTCTCATCAAGTTCAACAACATGAGGTGTCTGGTTCAATTCCTTGAATACAGCCTTTGCCCTCCTGCAGTACCTGCATTTATCCATGAAAGGTGTTACAAATCCAATGTTTGTCTGATATGTCCATTTGCTGCATTAAACATGCAAAGAAGATGACAATCCAGCAAAAGCATCGAACTAAACCCAGTCAGTTGGATGAATAAGCAAGCAGTTACTTGAATCTATCATATGATAACAATTAAACTATGACATCTGGAGTTTCTCCCAAGAGGTCATTACATCTACCAAAAAACACTGGATTCAATGGGAGGCTGCATATCACAAATGGAAAAGAGACATCCCATGATTTGTCCAACTTTCTTTTAATTTTATAAAAAAGAAAATATGTTCTGGTTTATGGTTCATATCATCTATACGAATGAATTAGAAGAATTTACAGATTGATTGGATTGGTCAATCTCTCTATAAATACATAACAAGGGATAGCAGGCACGAAAGACAACTTTCCTGTGAGCGCAGCCATTACAACTACAGGTAGGAGAAAAAGAAACAAGAATAAAAAATGCAGTTAAAGATGTTAATCTTATTTCCCTGAACTAGTGTTGCCCAAAGCAATTCACAAGTTCGAAATTTCAGAGTAATTGCGAAATAACCACATGAACCTTCTTTAAACAAGAAAGGCCATAAATTACCTCTAGCGTGTTCTTTTCCCTGGGCCTTAGATTTAAAAAGCAGAGGTGTTTAATCCGTAAGACTACATTAGGTAATTAGCTGTTCTTTATACCACTCTCCAGTAGAACATGCCAAATTAGATGTGACAGAAGTTAGAACAGGATAATGTAACAGGAGATGAAACCCTGTTGTTCGAAGGTTTAAGCACTGCCGGATCAACCACATTTACCATCTCAGCGTCAATATTTGAATCCAAACGGCATAAGGCATTTTTCATACATGTCTCACCCTGGTTAGTGCTTGCCTAGATGGATAACCTCCATAACCGACTGTGGAACAGGTATAGCATGGGGAAGACAACCGCGTAGATGGATTTCCAATAACCGAACGTATCGGCACCGAGGGTTCAGCAATTTCATCCTCAGATCCCTCCAGCTAAACCAGAATGGAACGGGAAAGGATTCAGTAACCGATGGACAAACGAACCCTCTAATCTCGAAGTAGAAGGATTTAACAGAGTTAATTCGGGTAGAATCAATCGGTTCCAGGACGGAGAACATGCATTCGCAGTAATCCAAGTGAAAAACACAAAGAGCGAAGCTCCGGACAAGCCAAAAAACAATGGCAGCCGCTGATCCTTTGGACCCGTCGGAATCCAAACACTACAAACGAGGAAACGTGGTGTTGGAGCACGACCCTCGCATCATCCTCACGTTGCGCGCATATTAGACGGAATCCGCACTTTTTTATGCTTGCTTCCGATGGTCTGAGGCAAACTTGGAATTGGCTCCATTCGTTTCGCAGATGCTTCTCCGCTTCATACAGCTGAGGGCGTGGGAAATATATAAGCCACACATTATCGGATTCCAACGAATAAAAGGCACTCGATTCGTCAATCACCCTTTGACCGTTAACAAAAATTTGGATCTCGCATGACGCATCAACCACTTTTCCTTCCTCGACGCTACGAACAACGCAGAGCACTGGTATACAGGTTCTCGGGCCCGCGACACCCTCGCCTTAGAACCGGCAAGGGCCGCCCAGCCCTCACCTGGCCAGACCTGGCGAGGGTGTCATGGCCCTCGCCAGATCTGGGCAAGGGCTAGCACGCCCTTGCATTGGCCGGTGAGGTCATCGCGGCCCTCGCCTTGAGCCGGCGAGGGTCGCCGGCCCTCGCCTATGGCCGGTGAGGGTCGATCGGCCACCCTCCCTGGCTAACTCTAAAACCGAAAAAAAAAACCGAGAAAAGGAAAAAAAATCATAAAAATTTTAAAATATTATTTAAAAATGTTCATGTTAGCAACACGTGGCTGGCCGACATCTATGTCGGCGATTTCCAGCTAAAATTGGCTTGATAAACTGAATTGACAAAAAGTGTAAAAGTTTAGGACTCAATTGACAAGATATGTGAAGGTTTAGAACTCAATAGACAGACTTAAAAGATTTAGGACTAAATTGATAAAAGTGCAATAAATTTAAGACTTTTTGATAATTTTCCCGTCAGAAATAATGTTATGGGTTGACGTGGACATTTTCATCTTCTAAATAAAAGGCACCAGCACTTGAATAAATGTACAACTCATCTGCTTAGGCTAGGGCCACTAGGCGTATGAGAATAAATACCGTTCAGATCCAATTTTTAATCACTCTATTATATTCAAAATAAAACCCATTTCGGTAGATTTGGATATAGGTTTGGTTGGGATAGGTTGAATATGAGCCAATTAGGATGAAAGAATGGACATGGATAAATCCGGTCCAAACCAAAACATGATCGATTGACCCGACCTGATCCGACCCATTTGTCCCCACCCATTGGAAAGGCACAATTTCAACAGCGGCAAGTCATTTTCCAGCAAGATCTTCGCCCTAATCCAACCCCCTAATGGAGGAACTACGGGCTTACCTTTGATCTGATTGTGAGAAAAATTGGAGACTAAGCACGGCTAACTGGCCTTTCCTCGCTTAGTCGCAGACGTGGCCTCATCAACACAATACCCGGTCCTCAATCACCTCTATCACCGGAAAAACTCACCTGATCATATTCTGCATATAGAGCCCTCCCTCTCCCCTTTTGTGGGAAAAGTGTTGAAAAAGTCATAAATCTTATGAGATGATGCCAATTTAGTTCTAAACTTTTTTTTTGTGCCAACTGAATTCTAAACCTTTTATTTTTGTGTCAATTTAGTCCTTCCAGCTAACTTTGGCCGAATTTTGCTGACGTAAATAGCCGGCTGGCTAGCAGCCGGTTACCGAAACTGACGTGGACAAATTTTAATAATATTTTAATATATTTTTGAATTTTTTTTGTTTTTTCTTTTCTTTTTTTCCTTCTCCTCTTCCTCCAACTGGTTGCCGGAGTGGCGACCGGTCATAGGCCCGAGGCCGACGAGGTCGACCTCGCCCAATCGTTGGCGAGGCTCGACCTCGTCCACAGCTGGGCGAGGCACGACCTCGCCAAATCTAGCGAGATCCCGCCTCGCCAGTGGCCGACGAGGCTCGCCCGAGGCCGGCGAGGTTGACCTTTCCAACCTCGGGGCTCCGGCCAGTCGGCCCTCCGACGACCGACTGGATGAAGAGGAGAAGGAAAAAGAAAAAAAAAGAAAAATATATATATTAAAATTGTCCACGTCAGCTCCGGTGACTGGCTGGCCGGCGTCCACGTCAGCAAAATCCGGCCAAAGTTAACCGGAAGGACTGAATTAGCATCAAAACAAAAGGTTTATGACTTAATTGGCACAAAAAAAAAGTTTAAGACTTCTGCAACACTTCCCCCCGCCCTTTTGCCATTGATGTGCGGCAGTTGGATCTAGATTGGGGGCAACCTCTTTTCCTCCTCTCGGTCCGAATCCAGAACAAAAAGCTAATCCTAGTAACTTGTCATTCAAGCAATGTTCAGCCATGAAACTTTGGAGTTCCTCTCAACAGGGAGCAACTCAAAACTGTAGCTGAAACTTGAGAATCAACACGGACATGGTCAGGCACTTCGCAGCAAAGACAATTTGAGTAATGTGTCCAATTAATGTTAACTGGGAGGGAATGGGGCTTTGTTATAATGCCGTTCAATGGTAAAATTCCATTCTATCTACTCTTTTTTTTTTCTTTTGCCTTGTGGCGACCCTCTTGACGTGAAAGTTGAGAGAGCTAATGGATTGCTAGGCGGGTGCAAATAGTCCTCATGTGAGGCAGCACTCACACTTCGCATGCATTCTTCCAAGCCATTGGACGGAGGGACTTAAATACGTTATGGTGAACAAACTACCATAAATTGCTACCTTTTTTCTTTTCGTAAAAGCTAATTTCATGCAATCTTTTTCGATTTTTATTCCTAAACATGCAAATCCGTAAGGCCAGGCTTAAGTGCGCAAGCAATAAAAATCACTTCGTAATAATAAACATATAGTTAAAGCAAATGTGCACAAACTTGATCCATATTGGACAATATTAATATAAAGCCTTGATTTTACACTCCAGGACCAATCTATGTGTCCTGCAACATTAATACAATCCCTTTTTTCATGAGCCGTACAATTTATTGATCTAAATCAAGGCCTCGGATGAGTCCTCCGGGGCAAAAAATTTAGGTATCAACATCCCTCTATAAATTTTGTTGATGGCACAAAAACCAGTGAGCGACCTGCTACAAGCTCAAACATTAGGGTTCAAAGAAGCCACCGGCTATGACACAAGGCTTTGTACCCATCCAATGCAATCTGCCTAGCAACAGTAGAGACATCAACTAATCTTCCCTGTATAGAACTTTTGATCTTTGAGACAATTACATCAACACTACCATCTCAAAGTATGAAGCATTGGCATCATTAATTGGATTAAGACGGGTAACAGAGGTCTATATGATAAATTTCACAGAGCAACTTGGGAGACCATGGCCATTCAACAAGAATCCACATAACTTTGGATTAATGCACTCTGAATCACATATCATAAAGAAGGAGAGGAAAAAGTTCCTCAACCATATCAGTAGCATGATGCGAAACCTGATAGTGGTTTTGAATTCTACTTGAAGGTGCACACGTTAGAAAACTTCTAGTAGAGACCGAAAAAGGGGAAAAGATAAAGGCATTGAAATCAAAATGACCCAGTTCACTTCCTCAGCAACTCACGAACCAATTCAACGGGCATGCTTCGCAAGCCAACCCTCATAATAGATTGGCGCAAGTGCAACCCATAGTACCGCCATGGTTAAGACAATCTTCTCTTCTTTTTTGAAGTTGATTTGCTTTGCCCTGCATCTGTTTCACTTGGACTATCTTCCCCTGCATCTGTTTCACTTGGACTATCTTCTTCTGTGGTGTCTATTGAGTTATCTTCTTCTGAGCAGTACCTGCATTTATCCATGAAAGGTGTTACAGATCCTTGTCTGACTACTATGTCCATTAGCTGCATTGAACATGAAAAGAAGAAGACAATCCAGCAAAAGCATCGAGCTAAACCCAATCAGTTGGATGAATAAGCAAGCAGTTACTTGAATCTATCAAATGGGAACAATTACACCATGACATCCGGAGTTTCTCCCAAGAGGTCATCACATCTACCACAATAGACTGGATTCAGTGGGAGGCTGCATATCACAAATGGAAAAGAGACGTCCCGTGATTTGTCCGACTTCCTTTTAATTTTACAAAAAAGAAAATATATTCTGGTTTATGGTTCATATCATCTATATGACTGAAATAGAAGAATTTACAGATTGATTGGATTTGTCAATCTATCTATAAATACATAACAAGGGATAGCAGGCACGAAAGACAACTTTCCTGTGAGCACAGCCATTACAACTACAGGTAGAAGAAAAAGAAACACGAATAAGAAATGCAGTTAAAGATGTTAATCTTATTTCCCTGAGCTTAAGTCGCCCAAAGCAATCCACAAGTTCAAAATTTCAGAGTGATTGCAAAATAACTACATTAACCTTCTTTAAACAAGAAAGGCCATAAACTACCTCTAGGATATACTTTTCCCCGGGCCTTAGATTTAAAAAGCAGAGGGACCAATTTCATGTTTAATCTGTAAGACTACATTAGGTAATTAGCTGTTCTTTATACCACTCTCCAGTGGAACATGCCAACTTAGACGTGACAGAAGTTAGAACAGGATAATGTAACAGGAGATGACACCCTGTTGTTCGAAGGTTTAAGCACTGATGGATCAACCACATTTACCATCTCAGCATCATGACTTGAATCCAAACAGCCAAAAGCATTTTTCATGCATGTCTCACCCTGATTAGTGCTTGCCTAGTTTCAACAGGTTGAGAAATATGTGTAGATTTAGGTCGCCAAACAGCATTCCAAGCCTTGTGAATTATTTAATCAATGTCAAATTTTCTTCTTTCTACAAACGTCAACATCATGCCCAATCTCATTTCATCTCTTACAAGTGATAGGCTTCCATAAATACTCAGGTTTAACTCAAAGGAAGTGCCCTCCTCAAGAACAACAGGAACTGAATCAACCAACAGGGAAACAAGAGGAACCTCTACACATATTCTAACAAAATCCCATGTCTACATCATTTGTGTGTTTTCATCCACATACAAAGTAATACTTATTGCACTGCCAGTATAGCTTAGAGCTTCATCTGCCGTTAGTTGCAATCTGTAAACCCAAAGTTTAATGGAAACTGGAACAGAACTCATCTTCTCAGATTAAAGATCGAACTGCCATCAACGAAGAACTAAGGTTTGGTGATTAATGTGCCAGGGACCACCAGCCTAAACCCAATCACAAGTACTAGCATCAGGGAATTTAAAGATAAACAAGTCATTATTCCATCTATGCCCATCAATCGAACCATTTGTTCCCCATAACATAATTGCAGTAGCTCGAATATGACTCAGGTTTGCCAACAATTTGATCAAACAAACAGTTGTACCGAAGAGCCTAACCATCAACCACAATTTGCCGAGAAACTTTAACAGTAACAAACAACATTAATTGATAAGTACAGGCTCGTGGTTACACAATTGAGGAGAGGATGAACTAGAAACATCAGACAGCAGTCCATTCATCAGGGTCGACTAATCAAGAATCCCCAGAATACCAACACCATCCATCCAGACATTCTCCCAAAGTTCTAACCTCCATAACCGGCTGCGAAACAGGTATAGCATGGGGAAAACAACCGCATAGAAGGATTTCCGATAACCGAATGTATCGGCACCGAGGGTTCAGCAATTTCATCCTCAAGTCCCTCCAGCTAAACCAGAATGGAACGGGAAAGGATTCAGTAACCGATGAACAGACCAACCCTCTAATCTCGAAGTAGAAGGATTTAACAGAGTTAATTCGGGTAGAATCAATCGGTTCCAGGACGGAGAGCATGCATTCGCAGGAATCGAAGTGGAAAACACGAAGAGCGAAGCTCCGGACAAGCAAAAAAAACAACGGCAGCCGCTGTTCCTCTGGGCTCGTCGGAATCCAAACACTACAAACGAGGCAACACAGTAAAGTTCAAGCGAGAGAGAGGGAGAGAGATTGTACGAGTTGTCTTCTTCGGAGTCTCTCTCCAATTTGTTCTCAATCGGCTGATGGTGTTGGAGCACGACCCTCATATCATCCTCCGGCTGCGCGCATATTAAACGGAATCCGCACTTTTTTATGCTTGCTTCCCATGATCTGAGGCAAACTTGGAATTGGCTCCATTCGTCTCGCAGATACTTCTCTACTCCAAACAGCTCAAAGCGTGGGAAATATGTAAGCCACACGTGATCGGATTCCAACGAATAAAAGGCATTCGATTCCCAAATCAACCTTTGACCATTAACAAATATATGGATCTCGCATCCCACATTGACCACTTTTCCTTCCTCCAGGCCAAGAACAACGCAGAGCGCTAGTCCCAAGAACTTGTCATACAAGTCCTGGGGGATCACGAAAGATATGGAATCCTCTTTGCAGTAGAGAAACCACTCTGGCATTTCTCCCCCAATTAGGCGAACGTCCACACGCCTCATCTTCGGGAGTCCCTGTCATACAGATGGTACGTATATCAAGTGTTTGCGCGCGAGTGCGAGAGAGAGAGAGAGAGAGAGAGAGAGCGAGAGAGTCTGACCTCGAGTAATGGCACATCACCCATCTTGACCCCTCTGCGGAATAATTCACAGCATGACGACAAGTCAACTTCAAGTTAGTCGGAGGAGAGCCTCGACAAATTTGGGAGTTTCTGCAGAGATTTGCAACCATTTGCTCTTAGGGTACGCATTTTTGATGGAAGCTGAGGAATCTCTTGTAGTTGCTCGCATTGCTCCACCTCCAACTCTTCCAAATTATCGTATTTGTTGATGCATGTCGGTAGATGAGTAAACTTGTTGTTTGAAAGATATAGGATTTTCAATTTGGGAAAACTCTCGAGGAAGTCTACTTCTGATAGATTGCAGCCATCAAGATCTAGACGGTATAGATTTGGGACTCCTAAATGGCCATCACGGTCAGTTGAATCCTCCAAGTTCTTTGGAAACATGACCAAATTTGAGCAGCCTCGAAGACCTAGAAACTCGAGAGTGTGCAACTTATAAATGCTCGATGGGAGCCTTGTGAGGTTTTTGCAACATCCTAAATCTATATTTTTCACAGAGACAAGATTTTCAATTGATGCAGGGAGCTCTTTAATAGCCGTGCTGCTCAGATGAAATTGTTCTAGATGTTCCATCTTTCCCAGAATATCAGGAAACTTCTCGAGTTTAGAGCAATCACAGAGATTAAGGTATCGAAGAGATTTTGTCTTGAGTTTGCTGAGAAAGATACTAAGATTAGAGCACGATGTTAGTGACAAGAACCTTAACTTGTCAAGATATCCGACGGATTGGTGAACCTCCACCAAACTAATGCAGTTATTAAGAATCAAGCTCTCCAGATTTGGAGCCATTGAAAGGTCCGGAACACTAGCAAGGGACTCGCATCGCGAGAAATTTATGGACTTCAACCTTTTAAAATTCTGCAAAAACATAACAGTGCAATCATTAAGTTCTGCAAATACTTATAGCTATTAAAGGGCAAGCTAATCATCACGTGGGCTTACCATAAGTTTGCCTCCGAATTGCTTGATACGACTTCCCTGGACATCAACTCCAACAAGTTTCTTTGGGCCAGGGCCAAATTCTAGATCCGGCGCGTTAGGCCATTTAAGCCATCTTAGCTCGTTAGGGAGACATACAAGACCTTGTGAAGAGATATGCACTTCAGGCCAAATGAGCATTCTCAACCTTTTCATGTTTGTGAAAGCATGAGAACTGATAGTTATCTCTTCTGGTTCGGGCGAGTCCAATACTATGGCCTTTACTGCATTCGTTCCCTATCCATAACAGAGCAAATTCAATGGTCACAGAAAATTTCCGTTGAGATTTACATTGACTGTTTAAATTAGAGTAATATAAAAACTAAGATGTAGCAACATTGACATAAAACAACTTTTACCATATCTTCAAATAGAATGTCTTGAACATCTTCAAAAGTCCATAATCTACTGCGTTTCCCAGGATCATCGGGACATTCCTGATTAACAATATCCTTACCCATTGACTGAACCAAATCGTGCATTTGCAGGTACCCATTCTCATATGTTATTAAGGACCTCTCCACGAGAATTTCTATTCCTATAGTTGTGTTAAAATCACAGCCGTCAAGAATTTCCTTGATGTCTTCTATGCTTTTCCCCTTAAAGAAACAAGCGATATCAAGGAAAATTTCCCTCTCATTATCCTCCAATCCATCGAAGCTTGTCTTGAGAACTCGATTGACAGTTTGGTCAGGACTTTTGGAGATTTTATGCAGTGCACTTTCCCATGCAGGTTCCTTTCTTCCACATAAGAATGAGCCCAACACTTCAAGGGCTAACGGAAGGCCATTAGCATAACGCAGTGCTCCATCGATGAGATCCCTCCTTATTTCAACTTTCTTGCTATTTGGAAAGGCATACCGACCAAAAAGGTCTAGTGCTTCATCGTAATGTAAAGTCTTCACTTCGTACACAAAATTTATGCCATGAGAATTTAGCAAATGTTTATCTCTTGATGTAACAATAATTCTACTTCCTTTGCCAAACCAATGGCCTTCTCCAGCTAATGCATTCAGTTGATCCAACTGGTCAACATCATCAAGAACTAAAAGAACCTTTTTGCAACAAAGTCTTTCCCGTATCAAATAAATTCCTCTGTCGACACTATATACCATTAAATGTCTATGAGATAAGATCTCAGATAGAAGTTTTTCTTGCAACGCAACAAGACCATCATTGCCTTTGTCCGAACTTTCTCTAACTCGCGCTAAAAAGCTACAACCTTGGAATTGTCTCTCAATAGCATTATATAAGGCTTTCGCAATCGTTGTCTTCCCTATGCCTCCAAGTCCCCATAGACCTATCATGAGAACATCATTATCACCTGACTCTTTTTGTGACAACGATATCAGTGTTTGAACTTGAGAATCTATTCCGACTGGATACTTAGCGACATGTAAGGGTGTATGCTCTAGATGAATGGATAATTCCTTGACGATGCATTGTATGAGCTCCGCTTCATCTCTAATAAGCACCCAAAAGAAAGATAAACATGTTTTAGCATGTCTGAGCAATGGCAGGAATTTGAACTCTAACGTCACAAGGAAAATCTCGCCAGAAGATTAGCTAAAAATGAGATGAAAAGAAATAACACATTTGGGTAAACCTGCGCCAAGATCTGCACAAGGAAAAACTACAAAGAACTTGAGCCTAAAGATAATGATGACTCGGGTACTATGAACCACACTTTTAATCTAAGACAAATTTCCCATTATCTAGACAGCAAGAATCAAATTCAAAGAATTTGCTAGCTTGCAGTTTTGGTTATTCGACTTTTTTGTGGACTGTCTAGTATATTTCCGTTTTGTATCTTCAATCGAAAGATCAATTTGACAATATCTATCAGTTTCTAAGTGGCAGTGTATCTTTTCTATTCTTGGGTGATTGAATTAATTATATAGCATCTCTAATTAGCTTCTAAATTCAACGTTTAGGGGCGTGAAAGATGTTGATGTCTCGAATTGTTGGCAAGAGCAAATATTTGCAAAGGTTTGTGAAAGGTTCGGGACCCCGGAGGATCGGTTGGACAATACAAGGCGTCGTGGCAGACTTGGGGGAGCCTGGTCTCCAGACTGCCAAACAATGGCCTGGAATGGCTATTGGCCTTGGACCCGGCCAGACAAGGCCGGGCGATCGGCCCTACGGCGCTAGCGAGCAAAGGCCGGAGACGATGGCTCAAATGAGGCGATGGTGAACGCGCCATGGCGGTTGGGCTGCAGGTCTGTGCAACAGAGAGATGAGTTTTTGGTTGGATCTGTGGGCACCGGGAGACAGATCCGTCAATCCGTCAGACGGGGACAGTACATGTATCCAGGGGTGTGGGCACGGTAAGCGCACACCCTTCTAATTCATGCATGCAACTACCAAGGGGAGGGTAAAAAACAAGATACAAATGAAGCATGAGATTGAGACCAGTTAAAAGAGATAGCATAGCATTTATCAAAAGGAAAAACATGCTTACCCCTCATGGAAATCCCACCCAGATAAGCTACCTGCGTCGAAGAGAGCCTTCTCCCATTTCTTCACTTTCTCATAATCCTTCCCGAACTTGGACTCATGTTTATCCATGGCTTCTTTGTAACTCTCTCCTGGTGTTCTCACTTCCCTGGGTTCCACTTTGTAAAACACAGGAAAGACCTTGAGGTCTCTTTGCTCCTTGCACTCCATAATTCTGGCCAACTCTTCCAAGCACCATGGTGAGGAAGTATAGTCCTTGGAAAAAACGATGATCGCGGCACGCGACTCCTCGATCGCCTTCATAAGCACCGGCGATATCTGCTCTCCTTTCCAGAGTTCCTCACTGTCCATGAAAGTGTTTATTCCTTTCTGGTCCAGAGCCGCATAAAGATGGCCGAGGAAGTTATTGCGGACGTCCATGCCTCTGAAGCTCAGAAACACATGGTAATTTCTGCTCGGATTAGAAGAAGCAGCCATCGAAAGAGATGATGGTGGTTGACGTGCTTCCGCAGGATGTTTGCTGTTATCTGATCGGGGTTCCCAATTCTAGCTTTTAATTACACGAATAAAAAAAAAGCAGGTACAGGATTTTCTTGCATGTAGTACTAGTTTAATCAGCACTTGATCCCTTCATGTAATGCGTAATTTTAAATTTAAGTTTGAGCATTTTTTTATGGTTATACTTTTTGACTTGGGCACTTAAGGTTAATGGAGATAGCCTAATCTGTTCCTTGATATGGCTTCAATAACAAATAATATGTAGTTATTATATATGAGGAGTATAACACGGGGTATCGTGCCAATTACTTAAAGGGTCTTTATAATGTACATTGTATCTTTTTTTTTAGCATAGATCCACGATTCATAACTATTGATTGGTTAGTCATAGTCCGGAAAATTGGTCAACTACTCTTATCGATAACGATGATTCTTATCTTTTTTTTCTTTGTTTAGGAGCCCCACACGAACCAACCCTTCAATTTGGAATTTCTTTTCTGACAAAACAAAAATGGAATTCCTTTTTTTTTTTAGGGGTTCATATTATAAACGAATTGTTTTAAGGCCGACCTTAGGGCCTCACGGAAGTTGGCATGAGGGCCATTTGGTGGTTGCCATCTCGCTCCCCTTTTCGCTTTCGCTGCTTTTGTTCCTTTTTCCTCTTCATTTCCAGGAAATAACTTATTATCGATAAAAAAAATATATTTTTTATTTATTATTTGGTTTTTCAAGACCGATAGTCATACCGTTTTTTGGGCTCTTGCATGTGAACGCGAGATGATTACATAGCGGAGCTTACATTTCTAGACTAGACGATGCATGCCATTATGCAAGATGTCTTACCTACAACATTTAACAATGGATACCAGTAGCCGTTAAAGCTTCAAAGCTTTAGGAAATATCAGTCCCGAAAAAATTATTGATAGTGCCGTACGTTGCACGGGCTATTGACCTTGTGTAAGTTGATCGCTGAGCCTTGTCATACGCGTACAAAAAAAAACATAGAAAAAGATAAAGATACCGGAGTACCAAACTGTTGCAAAATGTTTAATTAGGCCTTCAACCAATCTTCGATCAAACAAACTAGGAGCCGCCACCCGCTACGCAGCCGGGTGCTGCAGGGGATGACCTTGATAGGGTGGGAGTAAGGCGTGGAGGAGGAAGAGGATGGGTTTCAGGCAGTGATTGACGGTCGTAAGGATGAGACTATATGGTACCTAAAGAAAATAATCGAGCAAACACACCAATTATATGAGCTCCAATGATAAATTTGACCCGCAGCACTAGGTTTAAAAATTCAAAATAGTTTTTTTCATTTTTCATATCAAGATAATACAGTGGATACATGTACCTACTGGATCATTCAGGGATCCAAATACGACTAATCCTTCAGCGGATATAGACTATCCAGAACCCAAATACAACTAATCTTGCAGCAGATATCGACTCTCTAGACTGGCCTGTAAGGAATATGAGACTTCTAGATGCTGACAAATGTGCAATCAAGGATATGATTCTTTTCTCACCTTTGAGACTAATTGGCCAAATCTTTTAGATCCTAATAAAAAGTCAGTTACCTAATTATATTTCCTCAGTCAACACCACCTTTCCATTAGCACAACCCCAATAGTTTTCCCACCCGCGCATCCTTCAAGGCCGCAGCAAACAAGCCAAAGTCAGTGGAAGGAAAGGAAATTGTGGTTTGATGTGCTAGATTACTGTCAGCGATACTGCCTTTGGGTGTAACCCCAGTTAAATGCTTCTTTGGCCTAATTTCTGTTGATGCTCTACCGGTCGCGACTTCCATTTTGATTGCCATGATTGTGGTCGTGGGGTACAAGATCAAACAGGTGCAAAGCTTACGAGTTGAGGGTCTGGATCAGAAAACTCAAACCAGACAACTTGTCACGCCCCGAACCCCATCGGGCTCGCGACATCCCCTGCTCCGGTCGAATAGTTGCGACGTCCCATGAACGTCGCCGACCCAACCCAAACATCAGAGCCACATGCGGAAGCGGATATAAAAACAAAACCCCGGACAGAAAGATGACGACAATAGGGTAGAACACCATAACAATCAAACAGCAACATCTTCATACAGCACCAAATATACAAACATCGTATTACAGACATAAATACAGACGAACATCCTCCGCCACCGTTTGAACAAAAGTTCAGAGGTTTAGTTATCTTAACTTCACTATCGGATAACCCAAGCCAAACAACCCCTAAAATGGCCTAGAGAAAAACCTAAGGGTCGCCTCCTTCCTTTATGCTCCCACTTCGCTTGGTTCGATCCTCCGGAAGACCTCTTAGGCATCGCCTGCAACTCCACTGGGCTCCCTGGGCAACTCCTCAAAACTCCAAAAAGACGAGGCGGGCCTCCTGGGTCTAAGGTTGGGGGTCTGAAAGTGGCGGTTATACAACCGTGAGACGAATCTCAATAAGTGTACAACTCCAAACCCCACGTAGGCACTCACGTACCGCCAGACGAAACATGCATAACACACAACAATCAACCAAACTAGCAACCACATGCGACCCTACCTGGAATTCATCGTGCACGTCCCTGCACGTTAGTCAATCACACAGCCAGTATGCCATAGAAATACATCACAACCGCGCGTGTGCCTCAATTATAAAGCAAAACCCACTTGGGCACATCCCATGCCATGCCTAGCAGTTTTTATCCCATAATCGAATATCACACCACGCGATACAACACACTCGCACACCAACTCACACCACACACCACTTTCTTAATTTCACTCATCCCGCCAATTCTCGCTCATTTTCAACCTTTCCACAATTACCGCGCCCGCGTAAAACACATCAAGCCAACGGTCCTCTGACCACGTCAGGCATCGTCACCCTGTCGGGCCGGGCATCGTCACGCCGTCGGGCCGGGCATCGTCACCTCGTCAGGGACGGCATCGTCCCGCATAAACGTACACGCCTCAGGACGGAATCCTACACACACTTTCCTTCTACCTCGCCCGCGTAAAACGCATCAGGCCAACGGTCTTCTGACCACGTCGGGTCGGGCATCGTCACCTCGTCAAGGACGGCATCGTCCCTCATAAACGTACACGCCTCAGGACAGACCTTACCCCCCGTAAACGAACACGCCTCAGGGTATCACTTTCCCACTCAATCCTACCATTCCCGTTCCTTAATTCCACACTCTCCACACATAAACATGGCCAGCAACACTCACGGTCAAACATACACACCTCACACACATTTCACAAATTGTACATCCTCGTCACACAAACACGCCACCCAATCACACATTTTTGGCACGCGAACTCAATGCGCATTCACCCCAACACATCACCCCACTTCACGGCCACACGCACACAGCACAATACCAATCCACAATCACGTCACACGGCCACACTGCTTAGCACGCGGTCACACACAATTTCTCGCTCATAAAAATAAACATCCATGGAATCAAATAAATCTGGGCAGTCTATGCAGTGACCGAAATCCCATCAAAATAAATAGTAAACGAACTCCAAAAATTCTAAATTTTGGATATGTCATAAAAAAAACATCTTGATCAACATTTCTTATGAAGAACACGAAATCTGGTTCAATCTGCAACCATGCCTTTTTGTCCCTCGAAGTCAGACCAAAATCAGTTCGCTCAAACAGACCGTTTTGTCCTCAAAATACATTTATTTCAACACACAAATCACCTTGAAAAACTTTGAAATTTTTATATGTTATAGCCACGAATGTCCCCAACAACTTTTGTAGGAAGTATTTTGAAAATAGGCCTAGAAAAATTTATAAAAATTCGAACAGACCCGAAGGTCGGGTGAACAGTAAATCAGGCAGTTTTATTTCGGTCCAAAGATGGACTTCCGAATGGCATCAAATGATTTCCAAAAATTCCCAAATTAAAATATGTTATACTTCAAGATGTTGGGAACAACTTTCATGAAGAACACTTTCTCAAATTCGGGCCACACAAGTCACAGTAAAAATAGCAAAATCTAGCGATGCAGCAGCAGCCTAGCCGGAAATCAGTCCACACTCACCACCAAGCAAACCAGCCACTAAATTCACCCTAAACCGAGCCCTAAACAAGCCTAACAATACCCGAGGTCCTAGGCGACATTTGGGGAGGTCACTTACCCTACAAAGGCTGGACAAACTAGTTGGATGGGTAGCTAAAACGGGCGGAACAGCAGCAGCAGCAGTGATGGTGTCCAAACAACTAAGGAGGAGAAGAACGTGGGAGAGAGAGGGAGGCTGATCGGGAGGGTTGGCTGAATGAGGGGGAGGAGAGAGAGAAAGGGAGTTCATCTGGTCAAAGATGATGGCTAAAGGGCGCCACGTGTCGCCGATCCAACGGTTATAACCAAAATGCCCCTAATCTAACGGCCTTAATTAATCCTTATCCAAAAATTGAAAGGCAAAAGGGTAATTGGGCCAATAATTGAGCTGATAAACCCTCTGAAATAACCCAAATAATTTCCCAAAAATTCGGACCAAAATTAGCCCAGGGGCAAAATGGTCATTTTTCCGGTCTCGAAGCGAAATTCCAATTTTTGTCCAAATCAACTCTAAATATGCATGGCCAACATAATATGGCGTCGGAATCGTGAAAATAGCTTCTCAAGCCCTCGAAAATCGACTGCAAAGTCCTGGAAATAAAATAATATTATTTTTCACTTCCGAGCCAAAATTCCAATTTTTGACCGTAATAACTCGAAATATGCGTGGCCACCCTAAAATGACATCGGCCGCGAAAATAATCTCATAAGGCCTCAAAATCGACATCGGTAACCAGAGGGGCAAAATTGTAATTTTTCCGGTCCCGAACCAAAATCCATTTTTTTGCAGAAATGGGTGGCCCCAAGGTTGGCCAAGCCAAAAATGTCATCGGCCGCTCAAAATTGTCACTTTCAAAATTCTCGATTCCCGGGCCCGAATTTCAAGAAATGACTAGAATTGACCAATCGCGACTTTAGCTTATCTCTAGCTAACGGGTGGCTCTCTAAAATTACGCGCTCTCGACCCGTGATAGACACTAAGTCAAATCACGTTTAAGTTTGCTCGAGCCAAGGCGACCTCGATTGTCATATAATTACGAGGATCTGTCACTAGTTCCCTTTGGACACGATCAATCAGATAGATCGGTCTCGGTTGACGCAAATAATTCCTTCGTCAATTTTTATGGTCGAAGGTCAGATCAAGGTCGAGTTCTTTGGTCGTGCGAACTCAATCATGTAATAGCCTTACCCCTAAGGTAGCATCCCGAGATTACGCAGGTCCCGGGTGAGATCTCACTATAGTGCACTGGTCAATTTTATTTTTTAAATCTCGGGAAAATGATCGAAAATTCAGACCGTTAGACAACTTGGTCTAGGTCTGAAATGAAGATTCTTACAGTTAAATCGGCAAGAATAGTAACAACTTTGGGTTTTAGCCACTCGGAATTGATAGATGCCCAAAAAGTGGAGGTTTCTTTGCCTTGCATTGAGACATGGAACACTATTGCTGCACTCAAAGACTCTGGTCCCAATGAGGAAACTTTTGTTTCGTGGCATTTATCGCGGACCAAGACAAACATCTGCCAGATATTTTTGGAGGGACATCAAAAATGAGGTGAAAGTGTTTGGATGACCCTCTCTGATTATAAGATATTTCTAACTCATGTCATGGAGTAATGGAAAGAAAGGATGTTGGGAGGAAAGTAGCTCAACTGAGAGGTCTATAGGGATTGCCTTTGACATGGGACTTCTCAACTGGGGATTTGCAGGGAATATATTTACATCGAGTAAGACAAGAGAGGAAAGGCAAAATCAGAGAACAGTTATCTTGTACATTTTCAGCTATGTTTGTAAGACCATTTATATATATGAATACAGATATACTTGCTCAGTTTAAATTAAGGACCCGATTTAGATATACAATCTAATAGTTCTACCATCAGTCAGGACTGTAATTGCAAAAGGCACCGCATCATATCATTCGAAATCACATTACCTGTATTATTGAATGGTGTGTATGATTAAAATATACACAGCGTGGTAAACATCAACTGCAAGAAAAATATGAAACTACGAATGCATCCTTCATATCGAAGCTTACAGGAAGAATTACATGAAAGTAATGCTCAGTTATCCATTCACAAAACACTTTCTCACAGTTCGTCCTCCTCTTTTCCATCAATTCCTAGGAGCTTACTCAATTCACCACTTTCATATGCTTCGACTTTATCTGCAACGATGATCAACAATAAGCTCAAATTCTTTGTTAGACCTGATATCAACAAAAAGCAATTTAGGAGGAACATAACCAGTTTACTATCGGAACCTCCAATGTGCTGGCCATTTATAAACACCTGGGGTGCAGCATTCCTCCCTATTCTTTGACTTTAGGCATCCTGAAATTTCCATCCATCATCTGTGGACATAAAGGAGCTCCTATCAATTACTCACAATATATATTTTGACATATTCAACCACATTTCAGATACCTCACTGCAGCATAAAGCATGATCTACAACTTTTCTGCAAAGAAAAGTTTTGGAGGAATGCAAGGTTGGACAAACCTACAATTATTTCATTTCAGTCGTAAAACCATTAGGCTTTACATCAGACATACATCAATCCCTTTTTTCTTTTCTTTTAAAGAGCTTCGCTTCAATCCTTGTTTTAGTGACAAGAGGCCACTACTCAGTTGTCCTACCAACACTGAAGAAATCACCAACGAACTAGCAATTTGCAAACAAACCCCTCTCATCAATCTCAACAACAGGAGGTGTCTGGTTTAATTCCTTGAACACAGTCTTTGCCCTCCTGCAGTACCTGCATTTATCCATGAAAGGTGTTACAAATCCATGTTTGTCTACTATGTCCATTTGCAGCATTAAACATGCAAAGAAGAGGACAACCCAGGAAAAGCATCGAACTAAACCCAGACAGCTGGATGAATAAGCAAGCAGCTACTTGAATCTATCATATGATAACAATTAAACTATGACATTTGGAGTTTCTCCCAAGAGGTCATTACATCTACCAAAATACACTGGATTCAATCGGAGGGTGCATATCACGAATGGAAAAGAGACATCCCATGATTTGTCCAACTTTCTTTTAATTTTATAAAAAAGAAAATATATTCTGGTTTATGGTTCATATCATCTATACGACTGAAATAGAAGAATTTACAGATTGATTGGATTTGTCAATCCCTCTATAAATACATAACAAGGGATAGCAGGCACGAAAGACAACTTTCCTGTGAGCGCAGCCATTACAACTACAGGTAGAAGAAAAAGAAACAAGAATAAAAATGCAGTTAAAGATGTTAATCTTATTTCCCTGAACTAGTGTTGCCCAAAGCAATTCACAAGTTCGAAATTTCAGAGTAATTGCAAAATAACCACATGAACCTTCTTTAAACAAGAAAGGCCATAAATCACCTCTAGCATGTTCTTTTCCCCGGGCCTTAGATTTAAAAAATAGAGGTGTTTAATCCGTAAGACTACATTAGGATATTAGCTGTTCTTTATACCACTCTCCAGTGGAACAATCCAAATTAGACGTGACAGAAGTTAGAACAGGATAATGTAACAGGAGATGACACCCTGTTGTTCGAAGGTTTAAGCACTGATGGATCAACCACATTTACCATCTCAGCGTCATGACTTGAATCCAAACAGCAGAAGGCAAACTTGGAATTGGCTCCATTCGTTTCGCAGATGCCTCCCCACTTGAGACAGCTTAAGGCGTGGGAAATACATAAGCCACGCATTATCGGATTCCAACGAATATAAGGCATTCGATTGCCAAATCACCCTTCGGCCATTAACAAATATTTGGATCTCGCATGACGCATCGACCACTTTTCCTTCCTCGACGCTAAGAACAGCGCAGAGCGCTAGTATACAAGTTCTCAGGCCCGCGACACCCTTGCCTTAGAACCGGCGAGGGCCGCCCAGCCCTCACCTAGCCAGATCTGGCGAGGGTGTCACAGCCCTCGCCAGATCTGGGCAAGGGCTAGCACGCCCTCGCATTGGCCGGTGAGGTCGTCGCGGCCCTCGCCTAGAGCCGGCGAGGGTCGCCAGCCACCCTCCCTAGCTAACTCTAAAATAGAAAAAAAAAAAGGAGAAAAGGAAAAAAAATCATAAAAATTTTAAAATATTATTATATTATTATTTAAAAATGTTCATGTCAGCGCCACGTGGCCGACCGACATTCACGTCGGCGATTTCCACCTAAAATTAGCCTGATAGACTGAATTGATAAAAAGTGTAAAGGTTTAGAACTCAATTGGTAATATGTGTGAAGGTTTAGAACTCAATAGACAAACTTGAAAAATTTAAGACTAAATTGATAAAAACGTAATAGATTTAAGATTTTTTTGACAATTTTCTCGTCCGAAATAATGTTATGGGTTGACGTGGACATTTTCATCTTCTAAATAAAAGGCACCAGGACTTGAATAAATGTACAACTCATCTGCTTAGGCTAGGGCCACTAGGCGTATGAGAATAAATACCGTTCAGATCCAATTTTTAATTGCTCTATTATATTCAAAATAAAACCCATTTCGGTAGATTTGGATATAGGTTTGGTCGGGATAGGTTGAATTTGAGCCAATTAGGATGAAAGAATGAACATGGATCAATCCGGTCCAAATCAATATATGATCGATTGACCTGACCTGATCCGACCCATTTGTCTCCACCCATTGGAAAGGCACAATTTCAACAGCGGCAAGTCATTTTCCGACAAGATCTTCGCCCTAATCCAACCCCCTAATGGAGGAACTATGGGCTTACCTTTGATCCGATTGTGAGAAAAATTGGAGACTAAGCACGGCTAAGCCTTTCCTCGCCTAGTCGCAGATGTGGCCTCACCAACACAATACCCGGTCCTCAATCACCTCTATCACCGGAAAAACTCACCTGATCATATTCTGCATATAGAGCCCTCCGTCTCCCTTTTGCGGGAAAAGTGTTGAAAAAGTCTTAAACCTTTTGGGATAATGCTAATTTAGTCATAAACCTTTTTTTGGTACCAATTAAGTCCTAAACCTTTTGTTTTAGTGCCAATTCGATCCTTCCAGCTAACTTTGGCCGGATTTTGCTGACGTAAATGCTAGCTGACTAGCGGCCGGTCATCGGAACTGTCGTGGACAAATTTTAATAATATTTTAATGTTTTTTTTGAATTTTTATCTTTTCATTTTTTCCTTCTCCTCTTCCTCCAGCCGGTCGCCAGAGTGACGATCGGTCAGAGGCCCAAGGTCGGCGAGGTCGACCTCGCCTAGTCGCCGGCGAGGCTCGACCTTGCTAGATCCAGCGAGGCTCGACCTTGCCGATGGCTGGGCAAGGCACGACCTCGACAAATCTGGCGAGGACCCGCCTCGTTAGTGGCTGACAGGGCTTGCCCAAGGCCGGCGAGGTCGACCTTACTGGCCTCGGGGCTCCGGCCGGTCGGCCCTCAAACGACCGACTAGATGAAGAGGAGAAGGAAAAAGAAAAAAAGAAAAATATATATATTAAAATATTATTAAAATTATCCACGTCAACTCCGGTGACTGGCTGGCCGGCGTCCACATCAGCAAAATCCGGCCAAAGTTAGTTGGAAGGACTAAATTAGCATCAAAACAAAAGGTTTAGGACTTTTGTAACACTTCCCCCCCCCCCCTTTTGCCATTGATGTGTGGCGGTAGGATCCGGACCGGGGGCAACCTCTTTTCCTCCTCCCGGTCCAAATCCGGAACAGAAAGCTAATCCTAGTAACTTGTCATTCAAACAATGTTCAGCCATGACACTTTGGAGTTCCTCTCAACAGGGAGCAACTCAAAACTGTAGCTGAAACTTGAGAATCAACAGAGACATGGTCAGGCACTTCACAGCAAAGACTGTGAGTAATGTGTCCAATTAATGTTAACTGGGAGGGAATGGGGCTTTGTTATAATGCCGTTCAATGGTAAAATTCCATTCTATTTACTCTTTTTTTTTTCTTTTGCCTTGTGGCGACCCTCTTGACGTGAAAGTTGAGAGAGCTAATGGATTGCTAGGCAGGCGCAAATAGTCCTCATGTGAGGCAGCACTCACACTTCGCATGGATTCTTCCAAGCCCTAGCGACAACAACTTAGATTTTCGTCTATTATCAATTGAACAAGACCAGAATTGCCACTAACCTTTAACCAAGCCAGTTTGAAGCCTAGGAGAGCGTGAGAGCTCAATTAACCTCCACGGTCCAGACCATTGGACACAGAGACTTAAATACGTTATGGTGAACAAACTACCATAAATTGCTACCTTTTTTCTTTTCGTAAAAGCTAATTTCATGTAATCTTTTTCGATTTTTATTCCTAAACATGCAAATCCGTAAGGCCAGGCTTAAGTGCGCAAACAATAAAAATCACTTCGTAATAATAAACATACAGTTAAAGCAAATGTGCAAAAACTTGATCCATATTGGACAATATTAATATAAAGCCTTGATTTTACACTCCAGGACCAATCTATGTGTCCTGCAACATTAATACAATCCCTTTTTTCATGAGCCATACGATTAATTGATCTAAATCAAGCCCTCGGATGAGTCCTCCGGGGCCAAAAATTTAGGTATCAACATCCCTCTATAAATTTTGTCAACGGCACAAAAACCAGTGAGCGACCTGCTACAAGCTCAAACATTAGGGTTCAAAGAAGCCACCAGTGATGACACAAGGCTTTGTACCCATCCAATGCAATCTGCCTAGCAACAGTAGAGACATCAACTAATCTTCCCTGTATATAAACTATTGACCTTTGAGACAATTAGATCAACACTACTATCTCAAAGTATGAAGCATTGGCATCATTAATTGGATTAAGACGGTAACAGAGGTCTATATGATAAATTTCACCGAGCAACTTGGGAGACCATGGCCATTCAACAAGAATCCACATAACTTTGGATTAATGCACTCTGCATCACAAATCATAGAGGAGAGGAAAAAGTTCCTCAACCATATCAGTAGCATGATGCGAAACCTGATAGTGGTTTTGAATTCTACTTGAAGGTGCACACGTTAGAAAACTTCTAGTAGAGACAGAAAAAGGTGAAAAGATAAAGGCATTGAAATCGAAATGACCCAGTTCACTTCCTCAGCAACTCACGAACCAATTCAACGGGCATGCTTCGCAAGCCAACCCTCATAATAGATTGGCGCGAGTGCAACCCATAGTCCCGCCATGGTTAAGACAATCTTCTCTTCTTTTTTGAAGTTGATTTGCTTTGCCCTGCATCTGTTTCGCTTGGACTATCTTCTTCTGTGGTGTCTATTGAGTTATCTTCTTCTGAGCAGTACCTGCATTTATCCATGAAAGGTGTTACAGATCCATGTCTGACTACTATGTCCATTAGCTGCATTGAACATGAAAAGAAGAAGACAATCCAGCAAAAGCATCGAGCTAAACCCAATCAGTTGGATGAATAAGCTAGCAGTTACTTGAATCTATCAAATGAGAACAATTAAACCATGACATCCGGAGTTTCTCCCAAGAGGTCATCACATCTACCACAATAGACTGGATTCAGTGGGAGGCTGCATATCACAAATGGAAAAGAGACATCCCGTGATTTGTCCGACTTCCTTCCAATTTTACAAAAAAGAAAATATATTCTGGTTTATGGTTCATATCATCTATATGACTGAAATAGAAGAATTTACAGATTGATTGGATTTGTCAATCTATCTATAAATACATAACAAGGGATAGCAGGCACGAAAGACAACTTTCCTGTGAGCACAGCCATCAAGGTAGAAGAAAAAGAAACACGAATAAGAAATGCAGTTAAAGATGTTAATCTTATTTCCCTGAACTAGTGTCTCCCAAAGCAATCCCCAAGTTCGAAATTTCAGAGTGATTGCAAAATGACTACATGAACCTTCTTTAAACAAGAAAGGCCATAAACTACCTCTAGGATATTCTTTTCCCCGGGCCTTAGATTTAAAAAGCAGAGGGACCAATTTCATGTTTAATCTGTAAGACTACATTAGGATATTAGCTGTTCTTTATACCACTCTCCAGTGGAACATGCCAACTTAGACGTGACAGAAGTTAGAACAGGATAATGTAACAGGAGATGACACCCTGTTGTTCGAAGGTTTAAGCACTGATGGATCAACCACATTTACCATCTCAGCGTCATGACTTGAATCCAAACAGCAGAAAGCATTTTTCATACATGTCTCACCCTGATTAGTGCTTGCCTAGTTTCAACAGGTTGAGAAATATGTGTAGATTTAGGTCGCCAAACAGCATTCCAAGCCTTGTGAATTATTTAATCAATGTCAAATTTTCTTCTTTCTACAAACGTCAACATCATGCCCAATCTCATTTCATCTCTTCCAAGTGATAGGCTTCCATAAATACTCAGGTTTAACTCAAAGGAAGTGCCCTCCTCAAGAACAACAGGAACTGAATCAACCAACAGGGAAACAAGAGGAACCTCTACACATATTCTAACAAAATCCCATGTCTACATCATTTGTGTGTTTTCATCCACATACAAAGTAATACTTATTTCACTGCCAGTATAGCTTAGAGCTTCATTTGTCGTTAGTTGCAATCTGTAAACCCAAAGTTTAATGCAAACTGGAACAGAACTCATCTTCTCAGATTAAAGATCGAACTGCCATCAACGAAGAACTGAGGTTTGGTGATTAATGTGCCAGGGACCACCAGCCTAAACCCAATCACAAGTACTAGCATCAGGGAATTTAAAGATAAACAAGTCATTATTCCATCTATGCCCATCAATCGAACCATTTGTTCCCCATAACATAATTGCAGTAGCTCGAATATGACTCAGGTTTGCCAACAATTTGATCAAACAAACAGTTGTACCGAAGAGCCTAACCATCAACCACAATTTGCCGAGAAACTTTAACAGTAACAAACAACATTAATTGATAAGTACAGGCTCGTGGTTACACAATTGAGGAGAGGTTGAACTAGAAACATCAGACAGCAGTCCATTCATCAGGGTCGACTAATCAAGAATCCCCAGAATACCAACATCATCCATCCAGACATTCTCCCAAAGTTCTAACCTCCATAACCGGCCATGAAACAGGTATAGCATGGGGAAAACAACCACATAGAAGGATTTCCGATAACCGAATGCATCGGCACCGAGGGTTCAGCAATTTCATCCTCAGATCCCTCCAGCTAAACCAGAATGGAACGGGAAAGGATTCAGTAACCGATGAACAGACCAACCCTCTAATCTCGAAGTAGAAGGATTTAACAGAGTTAATTCGAGTAGAATCAATCGCTTCCAGGACGGAGAACATGCATTCGCAGGAATCGAAGTGGAAAACACGAAGAGCGAAGCTCCGGGCAAGCAAAAAAACAATGGCAGCCGCTGTTCCTCTGGACTCGTCGGAATCCAAACACTACAAACAAGGAAACACAGTAAAGTTCAAGCGAGAGAGAGGGAGAGAGATTGTACGAGTTGTCTTCTTCGGAGTCTCTCTCCAATTTGTTCTCAATCGGCTGATGGTGTTGGAGCATGACCCTCGTATCATCCTCCTGCTGCTCGCATATTAGACGGAATCCGCACTTTTTTATGCTTGCTTCCAATGGTCTGAGGCAAACTTGGAATTGGCTCCATTCGTCTTGCAGATGCTTCTCCACTTCAAACAGCTGACGGCATGGGAAATATCTAAGCCACACATGATCGGATTCCAATGAATACAAGCCTGTCGATTCATTCATCACGGTTCGGCCATTAACAAATATTTGGATATAGCATCCCACATCGACCATTTTTCCTTCCTCCAGGCCAAAAACAACGCAGAGCGCTAGTCCCAAGAACTTGTCATACAAGTCCTGGGGGATCATGAAAGATATGGAATCCTCTTTACAGTAGAGAAACCACTCTGGCATTTCTCCTCCAATTAGGCGAACGTCGACACTCCCCATCTTCGGGAGTCCCTATCATACAGATGGTACGCATATCGAGTGTTTGCGCGCGAGAGAGAGAGAGAGTCTGACCTCGAGTAATGGCACATCACCCATCTTGACCCCTCTGCGGAATAATTCACAGCATGACGACAAGTCAACTTCAAGGTAGTCAGAGGAGAGACTCGACAAATTTGGGAGTTCCTGCAGAGATTTGCAACCATTTGCTCTTAGGGAACGCATATTTGATGGAAGCTGAGGAATCTCTTGTAGTTGCTGGCATCGCTCCACATCCAACCATTTCAAATTATCGTATTTGCTGATGCATATTGGTAGATGAATAAACTTGTTTTCTGAAAGATATAAGGTTTTCAATTTGGGAAAACTCTCAAGGAAATCTACTTCTGATAGATTGCAGCCAGCAAGATCTAGACGGTATAGATTTGGGAATCTTAAATGGTCATCACGGTTAGTTGAATCCTCCAAGTTCTTTGGAAACATGACTAAATTCAAGCATCCTTGAAGACGCAGAACCTCGAGATTGTGCAACTTATAAATGCTCGATGGAAGCCTTGTAAGGTTGTCGCACAGTTCTAAATGCATCTGTTTCAAAGAGACAAGATTTTCAATTGATGCAGGGAGTTCTTTAATAGCCATCCTTTCCATATGAATATATTCTAGATGTTCCATTTTTCCCAGAATATCATGGAACTTCTCAAGTCTAGAGCAATAAGAGAGACTAAGGGTTTGAAGAGATTTTGTCTTGAGTTTGTTGGGAAAGATACTAAGATTTGAGCACAATCTTAGTGACAAAAACCTTAACTTGTCAAGGTATCCGACGGATTGGTGAACCTCCACCAAACTAATGCAGTAATCAAGAATCAAGCTCTCCAGATTTGGAGCCATTGAAAGGTCAGGAACACTAGCAAGGGACTTGCATCGCGAGAAATTTATGGACTTCAACCATTTAAAATTCTGCAAAAACATAACAGTGCAATCTTTAAGTTCTCCAAATACTTATAGCTATAAAAGGGAAAGCTAATCATCACAAGGGCTTACCATAACCTTGCCTCCCAACTCTTTGATAGGACTTCCCGAGACATCAATTGCAACAAGTTTCTTTGGGCCAGGGCCAAATTCTAGATCCGGCGCATTGGCCCATTTAAGCCATCTTAGCTCATTAGGGAGACGTACAGGACCTTGTGAAGAGATAGGCAGTTCAGGCAAAATAAGCATTCTCAACCGTTTCATGTTTGTGAAAGCATGAGGACTAATAGTTATCTTTTCTGGTTCGGACAAGTCCAATACTATGGCCTTTACTGCATTCGTTTCCTGTCCATAACAGAACAAATGGTCACAGAAAATTTCCATTAAGATTTACATTGACTATTCAAATTAGAGTAACATAAAAACTTTAAAAGTAGCAACATTGACATAAAACAACTTTTACCGTATCTTCACATAGAATGTCTAGAACATCTTCAAAAGTCCATAATCTACTGCGTTTCCCAGGATTATCGGGACATTCCTGATTAACAATATCCTTACCCATTGACTGAACCAAATCGTGCATTTGCAGGCACCCAATCTCATATGTTATCAAGGACCTCTCCACGAGAATTTCTATTCCTATAGTTGTGTCAAAATCACAATTGTCAAGAATTTCCTTGATGTCTTTTATTTTTTTCCCCTTAAAGAAACAAGCGATATCAAGGAAAATTTCCCTCTCATTATCCTCCAATCCATCGAAGCTTGTCTTGAGAACTCGATTGACAGTTTGGTAAGGACTTTTGGAGATTTTATGCAGTGCACTTTCCCATGCACATTCCCTTCTTCCACATAAGAATGAGCCCAGCACTTCGAGGGCGAATGGAAGGCCGTTAGCATAATGCAGTGCTCTATCTATGAGATCCCTCCTTATTTCAACTTTATTGCTATTTGGAAAGGCATACCGACCGAAAAGGTCTAGTGCTTCATTGTCATCTAAAGTCTTCACTTCATACACAAAATTTACGCCATGAGAATTTAGCAAATGTTTTTTTTTTTGGTAAGGTAAAAATTTAGCAAATGTTTTTTTTTTTGGGTAAGGAAAATTTAGCAAATGTTTATCTCTTGATGTAACAATAATTCTACTTCCTTTGCCAAACCAATGGCCTTCTCCAGCTAATGCATTCAGTTGATCCAACTGGTCAACATCATCAAGAACTAGGAGAACCTTTTTGCAACAAAGTCTTTCCCATATCAAATTAATTCCTCCGTCGACACTATATACCATTAAATGTCTATGAAATAAGATCTCAGAGAGAATTTTTTCTTGCAACGCAACAAGACCATGGCCTTTGCCCGAACTTTCTCTAACTCGCGCCAAAAAGCTAGAACCTTGGAATTGTCTCTCGATAGCATTATATAGGGCTTTCGCAATCGTTGTCTTCCCTATGCCTCCAAGTCCCCATAGACCTATCATGAGAACATCATTATCACCCCACTCTTTTTGTGACAACGATATCAGTGTTTGAACTCGAGAATCTATTCCGACTGGATACTTAGCGACATGTAAGGGTGTACGCTCTAGATGAATGGATAATTCCTTCACGATGCATTGTATGAGCTCCGCTTCATCTCTAATAAGCACCCAAAATAAAGATAAACATGTTTTAGCATATCTGAGCAATGGCAGGAACTTGAACTCTAACGTCACAAGGAAAATCTCACCAGAAGATTAGCAAAAAATGAGATGAAAAGAAATAACACATTCAGGTAAACCTGCGCTAAGATCTGCACAAGGAAAAACTATAAAGAGCCTGAGCCTAAAGATAATGACGACTCGGGTACTATGAACCACACTTTTCATCTAAGACAAATTTCCCATTATCTAGACAGCAAGAATCGAATTCAAAGAATTTGCGAGCTTGCAGTTTTGGTTATTCGACTTTTTTGTCGACTATCTAGTATATTTCCGCTTTGTATCTTCAATCGAAAGATCAATTTGACAATATCTATCAGTTTCAGAGTGGCAGTGTATCTTTTCTATTCTTGGGTGATTGAATTAATTATATAGCATCTCTAATTAGCTTCTAAATTCAACGTTTAGGGGCATGAAAGATCTTGATGTCTCGAATTTTTGGCAAGAGCAAATATTTGCAAAGGTTTGTGAAAGGTTCGGGACCCCGGAGGATCAGTTGGACAATACAAGGCGTCGTGACAGACTTGGGGGAGCCTGGTCTGGAGACCAGGCCAGACTACCAAACAATGGCCTGGAATGGCTATTGGCCTTGCACCCGGCCAGACAAGGCCGGGCGATCGGCCCTACGGCGCTAGCGAGCGAAGGACGGAGACGATGGCTCAAATGAGGCGACGGTGAACGCGCCATGGTGGTTGGGCTGCAGGTCTATGAAATAGAGAGATGAGTTTTTGGTTGGATCTCTGGTGGGCACCGGGAGACAGATCCGACAATCCGTCAGATGGGGACAGTACATGTGTCCAGGGGTGTGGGCACAGTAAGCGCACACCCTTCTAATTCATGCATGCAACTAGTAAGGGGAGGGTAAAAAACAAGATACAAACGAAGCATGAGATTGAGACTAGTTAAAAGAGATACCATAGCATTTATCAAAAGGAAAAACATGCTTACCCCTCATGGAAATCCCACCCAGATAAGTTACTCGCATCGAAGAGAGCCTTCTCCCATTTCTTCACTTTCTCAGAATCCTTCCCGAACTTGGACTCATGCTTATCCATAGCTTCTTTGTAACTCTCTCTTGGTGTTCTCACTTCCCTAGGTTCCACTTTGTAAAACACGGGAAAGACCTTGAGGTCTCTTTGCTCCTTGCACTCCATAATTCTGGCCAACTCTTCCAAGCACCATGGCGAGGAAGCATAGTCCTTAGAAAAAACGATGATCGCGGCACGCGACTCCTCGATCACCTTCATAAGCACCGGCGATATCTGCTCTCCTTTCCGGAGTTCATCACTATCCCTGAAAGTATGTATTCCTTTCTGGTCCAGAGCCGCATAAAGATGGCTGAGGAATTCGTTGCGGACGTTCGTGCCTCTGAAGCTCAGAAACACGTGGTAATTTCTTTTCAAATTAGAAGAAGAAGCAGCCATCGAAAGAGATGATGGTGGTTGACGTCCTTCGGCAGGATGTTTGCGAGGGGTGTAAATGGTTTGGTTCGGTTCGATTCGATTCTCTTGAAAAACCGAACTGTTAGACGTGCACCCTTGAACCGAACTGAATCTCGCTCGAACCAAATATGAACCGAACCGAAAAGCCGGTTTGTTTCGGTTCGGTTCGGTTCGGTTCGGTTTTCGGTTTCTTCTTCTTCTTCTTCTTCTTTTTTGCTTTTTATTCAAAGCTTGGTTTTCGGTTTTTCCTTCTTCCCTTTTTTTTTTGTTTTCAGCACAAACAAACACGACCAGACCAAACCAAACTGATATGGTTTGAGAAGGGCCAAGAAAGGAGCTGCAGCAAATCTCGAATGTTGTTCTTGCAAAGCTCACTGCAAACAAAAGAAAGGAAAGCTCAACAAATGAACCGAATCAAGGATTAGAAATGCCCAGCGAAGCAACCGTTTCTAATAAAAATTAAATAGAGAGAGCCATCACCCAACTTGGAAACAAATCCATTTATCCGAGGACGCTCAAGCAAGTCCACGGCACAAGAGCCACCATCAACCCGCAAGCCAAGCATTACATAAACTAATCCACAGTACCCAGAAGACACAACGGCTAACCCCCGACTCCAACCTAAGACTGCGAGCAGAGGAGCAGCGCAACAGATCCTCGCAACTAAAGAGTCAGGAGAAATGTCGAAAAATGGAACCTCTCGCAAGACCCCAGAAGAATTATCGGCTCGATCAACAGAACCATTTTCGGTATGGAACCATTTTCTTATGCTATGGAACCCCGACCACACGGAGCGAGCAGATCTAGACTTGAGCGTGCGAGAGAGAAGAGCACCGACCGGAAGCGCAGAAACGAGCGCAGATCTGCTGCGAGGCGGGGGAGAGAGAGAGGGACAGAGAACACTCAACGAGAATGGAGGTCTTCTTCCTCGTTGAAAGGGTTGGGATCGTGGCCGTCGATTTATCGTAGCAGTAGAAAGAGAGGGGTTGCCAGTTCTTCAGAGAGCGATTGATGGTCGTGAGGTGGAGACAGTTCGTGGAGGCGTATGTTATCTCCATGAACGCGGTCGACGGTGCATTTGCTGGGAAGGAGCAGTGATTAGAGCCAGCCAATGGGGCTGCTCCGTACATCTTCTTTTTTTTAACCTTTTTTTGTTTTGCCCTTTTCCTGTTTCTCTCTTTCACGGGTAGAATTGGATTTTTCTTCAGGAAATTTCGGTGAAAAGCTAGAATGGCGGTGATTTTGTCGGGATGAGTTTTGTTGCGATTGGAATGCCAAGTGAGTCTATGTAGCACCTATTGAAAATTTGTTTCGAGTATAAACCCATTAAAAAATACTTGGTCAATAAATTAGGCTAATCGATCTCCTGATTTTATGGGACTTCTTCTTCGGTCCAGCAGTTGCACATAAGGGGTGTGCAATGGAACCGGGAACCACCCGAACCACTCGGAACCGACAGTTCTCATGGGGATCGGTCCAGTTTCCGATTGAAATTTGCAAGCACCATTCAATTCCCAGTTCTAGGCATGAAACCGTCCATGTGCCCTCTTGGACTGAGCTGGTACAATATATATATATATATAATTTTTAAGAAAATTTCCCAACCAAAAAAAAAAAGAAAAAATCTTAAGAGATATCTAGAGCTAAAATCAAATTACTTCAATATAGATTCATGCATGTTGACCTTCATCATGCATGTGAGAATACAGAGCCACGCCTCTGGCCATTCATCGCTTCCCTCTCTCACTCTCAATCACTTCCATTTACGTGAAATTTAATCGGATCGGTTCCATGAACCCATCCAGAATCGAACCAGACCACCCTAGGTGGATCTTCGGAACCAATGAGTAGCTTTCGATTCTAATTTTTTGGAAAAAGGTCATTAATGGCGATTTCCAATTTTACGGTAAAAATTGCTCTTCTGAATCATGCTGACCCCTGCTACTTGCTGTTCAGCCGCAATTGCGCATGGAAGAAGATTGCGCATGGATTTCATTTTGCATTTATTTCTCTGCATGCGTAGAAGACAAAGAAAGCAGCAGCGAGAAAATGTTTTATTCACTCGCTATCCTTGCCACTGTACGGAGAGGTAACTGGAGTCAGAGAAGAGATTTGCTCAGCCAGCAAATATGGAAATCCCACTGCCTAATATTTTCTCGAATTGAAGGAGCCCCCAAATGATTATGGAGGGAGCCACAGGCTACGTTCGTCTTTCATGGACTGTCTTCATCTGCTGACATACTATAATAAATGTGGAGATTCTTTAGACAATAAATATAGCATATGAAGGGGCCCTTGCCCTTGATTGGGTACAGGAGGGGCAGAGAGGACAAGAGGATATGTAATTCCTTGAGCGAGACTTCACTAAAAATTACGAGGGTGGACGTTGAGTGAGTTATTGGACGGAATTGAAGGTCGGGAAATACCAAAAAAGTGTTTGAGTGCTCGAATAATTATAATCTCAATTGTATCGCTTGTTTTTATAATAGAATTTCATGCTGCTCTCTTTCGTGGACGTAGGTTTTGATATTTGGACCGAACTACGTTAATTCGGAGTCCAATTTACTTTCCTTTCTTCTGGCTATTTTATTGATCTACTTCTTGACTCTAGTCTCGAGATGTTATAAAGGATCATGTGTAGTTTGGTAAATTTGTAATTATGGTGGGGTGTGTTTAGCATCTTCTGGATACTAGAGTTTGTTTGTTGGATAAAAAGATGTGTTGAATCCTTTGTTATTGGATAAATCATCACCTAAGTAAACCAATTCCTATAATTACGGCAACTTTATATTGACCAAATTAAGAATTATCCGCTAATTAAGGACTACAACAGCGCGTGACCCCTTTCACATGAAAGGAAGATTCCATATGATTTCTAATGGCTATTAATCAACACTAAAAATATATGCATGATACGAACATACTTGGATCGAATATCATTATAAATTATATTGAATTTTTCTAGCATCGTCCGGCTTATGGGTTACTGCTGCTAATGTGAAATTATTATACATGGGTGTAATATATATACTAAACTGAATTTTGGCACTGAATATAATGGGTTCAATGTGCATCTCGTTGATCATGGCCTAGCCAATGTATTAGATACGCGAAATACTTGCTGGTCGCAGGTTGATGCTGCATTCATTTATCGTCTTTGGTAATTATTAATCCATCGCGTGATGTTTGTACTCGTTTGTGGAATTTGCGGTTCATCTTAATCATTTCGTACCCACGGGACTCCAACTTTTCCAAAACCTAATGAATATATTTGGGCCCATTCCACCACTATATGTGTACCTCTTCCAATTCCATGTGGGGCTATCGACAATTGCGAAGCAGATAACTCGCAAAATCAAAATGCTTAAGGATGCAACTCAACTAATGTCAAAATACTAAATGATTCGATCGATCTAATCGATACTTTTTCTTTGTCACCATCTAATCGACACTTTAAAAGCTCGACTGTTGAATGATAACGCTATTAAGAACCGACACTAAAAAAAACAAGTTTTTTCCGACGAAATTTCCAACGAAAAATTCTGAAAAATTCGTTGGAAAACGAATTTCCAACGAATTTTTCAACGAAAAAAATTCGTGGGTAATTTGTCATCGGAAAATTTTCCAACAAAAAATTTTCATTTTCGTTGGAAATTTGCGACGAAAATTTTTTCGTTGAAAATTTCGTTGGAAAAATCGTCGGTAAATTCGTGGATAAATTTGTTGGAAATTTCGTTGGAAAATTCGTCGCTAATTATTCGTTGAAAAACTCGTGGGAAAATTCGTCGGTAATTATTCGTGGATAAATTCGTGGATAAATTTGTTGGAAATTTCGTTGTAAATTTCGTCGGTAATAATTCGTTGGAAAAGTCGTGGAAAAATTCGTCGGTAATAATTGGTCGTAACAATCGTGGGAAACAGAATTTCCAACGAAAAAAAATTCGTTGGAAATGTCGTTGGAAATTGTTTAAATGTCCGACAAAAAAATAATTTTCGTAGGTAATTTGCAACAAAAAACAAAATTCGTCAGTAAGTTCGTTGGAGAATTAGTTCGAAATATTGTTGCAAATATTTCGTTGGAAATATTTCATTGGAAAATTCGTCGGAAAAATTTCGTTGGAAAATTTGTTGGAAATATTTCTTTGGAAAATTCATTACAAATTGTTCGTTGGAAATTTCGTTGGAAAAATTTCGTTGGAAAATTCGTTGCAAATATTTCGTTGGAAAATTCGTCGGAAAAATTTCGTTGGAAAATTCGTTGCAAATTTTTCGTTGGAAAAATTTCGTTGGAAATCTCGTTGCAAATTTTTCGTTGGAAAATTCATTGCAAATTTTTCGTTGGAAAATTCGTTGGAAAAATTTAGTTGGAAATTTCGTTGGAAAATTCGTTTGAAAAATTTCGTTGGAAAATTCGTTGCAAATTTCTCGTTGGAAAATTCGTTAGAAAAATTTAGTTGGAAATTTCGTTGGAAAATTCGTTTGAAAAATTTCGTTGGAAAATTCATTTCAAATTTTTCGTTGGAAAATTCATGGGAAACCATGAATAATTTGTTGCAAATTATATCGATAATTGTTCATTACAAAAATTCATCCGTAATTATTCGTGAAAAAAGTCATTGCTAATTTGCAGCAATATTATTTTTTGTCGCTAAATTGCGACGAATTTTGTTTCGGAACAACTTCGATTTGAAATCTAATTACATATGCAATATTAATTTCTACAATGCATAAGTTGCAAAGTCTCACATGATGGTATTAAAAATTGAATGTCATAATACATAAAGGTGGCTAAGCAAGAATGAACATCAATTAATGCATTGAAAACATTGAAAGGACGGGGGACAACCATAAGACATTAGCAGCTTCGGTACTGGGTATGATATCAGGAACAGTGAGCTGTATCGACACCTGATGAAATATGAAAACATAAATAAAGATATGGAATTTGTCCAAAATATAAAAAAAGCATTTATGCATTGACGTAGAACTAGCTATAAAAAAATGTTCTTACCTAAGGGGGACTGACGATAAAATCACCAGCATCATCATCATCAGCATCATCACCAATCGCCGCATCATCGTGTGGTTCATCAATATGCCCATGACCGGCTACATTAACAAGAGGTACAAAAGGAACGTCATTGCGATCGATGTCGAGGCGTCGCATGACGTATTGCATTTGTGATTGCATCACTCTTATTTGTTCGTCCTTCTGTCCAAGTAAATGCTTCATTTCTTCGTCTTTCTGTACAAGCAACTGTTTCAATTGGCACAATTCTTGGGTCATGTGCTCCTCATGTCGTGTCCTCCTTGCAGCAGCCGCATTGGAGGATGAAGATGCAGCAGCCTTCGTTTTAAACGTCCTTGACAAGGATCCCATCCCAAATATTTTTCCTCTTTTCATCCCACCCGCTACCTCCACCGATAATGCCATACTGTCAACCGATGGCTCAGACACAGCAACACCATCACCACCACCACCATCATCACCACAACCAGAACCACTAGCAGTGCTCATCAAAAGTTGATCATATTTTTCCTATATTAATAGTATAGATAAAAATAAAATAAATTCGAATATATTACCATAAATATTAAAAACATGCATGATTTTCATTCTAGTTTCGATAAAGTCCAAACTATAACCTTCCATACCTTAGTAGCTTTTGCCCGATCGCCAGTCCATGTCTTATCCTTTTTCTGAAATGTGCGTTCAAATGTAGCTGTAAATGTGGGTTCCATCCCCAATTCATCTGCCTACAAAAATTTAACAAAAATTAGTCACAATTGAATTAAATAAACTTACAAATTTAAATAGACTTACCATTCTTCTTCTGTGCTCGCCGATGCTGATAAAGCCCCCAGCATATGTGGCTGACGCAGACCAGTCACTAGAACTAGAAGCTCCATTCTTCTTGTTCTGTTCACACCTTTTCTTATGCTTCTCAGTTTCCCAAGTTCTCGTAATTTCTATCCAATCGTCAGCTGTAATGAAATCCGGTTTTTCTTTTGTTCTCTTCGCTTTATTTATCACATAACGCATGTGATCACCGACTTTCTTCTTAAAAATTCTTCTAACCTCAGCCTCTTCCATTTCATCCCACGTAAACTTATGCTACAATCAATAGCAAAAGCAAGGGAGATCAATTATATTGGTCACAAGTGAGATATCCCTTACAATGCACCAAACAATTCACGCCAAATTTCATTATTGACCATCAGTATGCTACACCAAACTTACGTTGTGAGAAAATAAATAAAAACAACACTAACCTTGAACTCATTCCACCATAAAGTCTTTATTTCTTTAGGAGCACTGCTGAAAGATGTAAACTGCCCTATCCAACAGTTATTGACTATTCTATTAAGTTCCCTCACAACATGCGTAAAATCCGTAAATCTGAAAATATGTTATAACAATATAGAGAATAAGACAATCAAGCATATGAAAAATTCGAAACATGGACACTTTTAAATTCGTTCCATAATTTAAATATACATACAAAAATGAATTACTTACGAATCTCCGCATGGGCATATAAGGAATCGGTTCTCTTCTTCCTCATTTGAGTGTTGCACTGATGAAGCAGGTGGCACCGAAGGAGATGGAATTGAAGTAAAATCAGTTCGCATGTCCCCCGGTTCTTCGTGAATATGTTGCTACGGATCGAAGGATGGGCCAATGTGTCCGTATTGCCCATGCACATATGGTAGAACAGGGTTCGAAGACAGGATGGGGGAAGAGGATAGGGCCGGGGACGAGGATGAGGAAGCGGAGGGGCCTAGTCTTCTTTGTGAACCCCCACCCCGCATGTGACCTCCTCGATTATGCTAACAATTAGTAAAGAGGTTAGACAAATATTACAAAAAATATGAACAGGTATTAGGGACAGAAAATGAAATTATTTTCCTTACCATTTTGTGTTAGATATCAAGAAATAATGTTAACAAATTGAAACTAACAGAGTACCGCCTTTGATAAATAGTCAAGTCACTGGTCCTCGTCGGAAGAACCTATTACAATTTAGATCACATCAGATGCCACTAAACTGTATAATGAAGCATATTTAATTTACAAAACGAATAACAATTCTGAAACAATAATTGCATCCGCGACCTCCCCACCAGGCCGGAATCCGGTGGCCGGAATCCTGCCGCCGGATTTCGGTAGTCGGCATCTGGCCAGCCAGATTCCGGCGGACTTATTCCGGCCACCGGATTCCGACGGACTCATTTCGGCGTCGGACTCCGCCCGCCGGAATCCGACGGCCTCATTCCGGCCGCAGGATTCCGCCCGCCGGAATCCCGCCGGGATCGCCAGCCCCCCACCGGAATTCGGTCGCCACCCCACCCGGCAGGATTCCGGCTGCGAACCCCCCCGGCCGGAATCCAGCCGCCAACCCCCCTGTCGGAATCTCGCGGCGGCGACCCACCCCCAGCCGCAACCCCCCACCCGCGCAGCTGCGCCCCCTCCCCCGGCGGAGATCCCCCCCGCCCCCCGGCAGCGACCCCCACCCTACCCGGCTGCAAATCCCCCCTCCGCGCGGCCGCGACCCCCCCCCCCCGGTCGCAACCCCCCTCGACCGTACCCCCCTCCGGCGCGGCCGCGACCCCCTCCCCCGGCCGCCGCACCCCCTCCCCCCCCCTCGGCCGCACCCCCAATCCCGTGCAGCCGCGACCCCCCTCCGCGCGGCCGCGAGCCCTACCCGCGCGGCCGAGACCGCCCCCGCGTCGACAGCACAGTTAACGGCAAAGAGGAGGAGAAAAGGACGGCGAGGGTGGACGGCGAGCACTTACCACAGACGGCGAGGCGGACGGCGAGCGGGCGGCGACGGCGAAGAGGACGAGAAGAGAGAGAAATTTTGTCGTGCTCAAAATACTCGGTAGACACAAACGAGCTAGTTGCCGAACCAAATAAAAGCGTTTCTATCTTTTTCCAACGAATTTTGCAACGAAATTAAAATTTCCATTGAATTTTCCAACAAAATCAAAATTTCCAACGAATTTTGCAACGAATAATAAATTCGTGGGAAAATTTGTTAGAAATTTCCCACGAAATTTCCAACAAAATTGAAAAATTACAAAAATTCCAACACTTTTTTTTGAAATTCCAACAACATTTCCAACGAACAATAAAATTCGTTGGAAATTTCCAACAAAATTTCCAACAAAATTTCGTTAAAAAGTCGGAAGAAACAATATTTAAAATTCGTTGGAAAATTCGTTGGAAATTACCAACGAATTTCCCAACGAAATCAGTTAACAATTAAATTATTTACCGAAAACTAAGAATTTGTTGGAAAATCCGTTGGAAATTTACAACGAATTTTCCAACGAATGTTATTTCGGTAGAAAATAAAAACTTTTAAAAATTCGTTGGAAAATTCATTGGAAATTTCCAACGAATTTTCCAATGAAATTGAAAAAATTGACCCGAAAACTTATTTCGTTGGAAAATTCGTTGGAAATTCCAACGAATTTTCCAACGAAATTGAAAAAATTGACCCGAAAACTTATTTTGTTGGAAAATTCGTTGGAAATTCCAACGAATTTTCCAACGAAGTCTGTACAAACAAAAATTGTTGTGCCGAATATCAAAATTCGTTGCAAAATTCATCGGTAATTTACAATGAATTTTGCAATAAATTTCAATGAAACGGAACTATGGTGTTTAATATTTCATTGCAAAATACTTTGGAAATTTACAACGAATTTTGCAATGAAATTGGTACATAAATAATTTAATGTAACCAAAATTTAAGTTCGTTGCTAAATTTGTTGTAAATTTCCAACAAATTTTGCAACAAATTTTAAATTTCCAACTAATTTCAAAGAAATTGCGCTGAGTAGTTTCGTTGGAAAATTCGTCGGAAATTTCCGACGAATTTCCCAACGAAATTGAAAAATAATTGAACCGAAAACCTATTTCGTTGGAAAATTCGTTGGAAATTCCAACGAATTTTCCAACGAAGTTAGTATGAACAAAAATTATTGAAAGGAATATTGAAATTCGTTGCAAAATTCGTCGGTAATTTTCCAACGAATTTTGCAACAAATTTTAAATTTCAAATGATTTTCACATTCTGGCCAATAATTGCACTGAGTTAGTTTCGTTGGAAAATTCGTCGAAAATTTCCGACCAATTTCCCAACGAAATTGAAAAATATTGACCCGAAAAATTATTTCGTTGGAAAATTCGTTGGAAATTCCAACGAATTTTCCAACGAAGTTTGTACAAACAAAAATTATTGTGCCGAATATCAAAATTCGTTGCAAAATTCGTCGGTAATTTCCAATGAATTTTGCAACAAATTTCAATGAAACGGAACTATGGTGTTTAATATTTCGTTGCAAAATACGTTGGAAATTTACAACGAATTTTGCAACAAAATTGGTACATAAATAATTTAGGAAAAAGCCACCAAAAATCCCAAACTTTTCCACCTGTGACACATTTACCCCGAACTTTTTTTGTGACACCAAAAACCCCAAACTTTGCTATTTGTGACACATTTACCCCAATGCATTTAGTCTATGGGCATTTTCGTCTTTTTTGTATTTTCTTTTTTTTCCTTTTTTTTTCTTTTCCGGCGAAGGGAGCCTCGCCGGCGTCCGGCGAGGGCTGCCCTCGCCGGCGTCGGGCGAGGGCTGCCCTCGCCGGCGTCCGGCGAGGGCTGCCCTCGCCGGATCCGGCGAGGGGGGCCCTCGCCGGATCCGGCGAGGGCGGCCCTCGCCCGACGCCGGCGAGGGGGACCTCGCCCGACGCCGGCGTCGGGCCCCCTCGCCGGATCTGGCGAGGGGCCACCCTCGCCCGACGCCGGCGAGGGTCGACCTCGCCTGGGTCGGGCGAGGGCCGCCCTCGCTCGCCCAGGCGAGGGCGACGCTCGCCCGACGCCGGCGAGGGCCGCCCTCGCCGGAAAAGAAAAAAAAAGGAAAAAAAAGAAAATACAAAAAAGACGAAAATGCCCATAGACTAAATGCATTGGGGTAAATGTGTCACAAATAGCAAAGTTTGGAGTTTTTGGTGTCACAAAAAAAAGTTCGGGGTAAATGTGTCACAGGTGGAAAAGTTTGGGGTTTTTAGTGGCTTTTTCCCAATAATTTAATGTAACCAAAATTTAAGTTCGTTGCTAAATTTGTTGTAAATTTCCAACAAATTTTGCAACAAATTTTAAATTTCCAACGAATTTCACATTTCTGGCCAGAAATTGCGCTGAGTAGTTTCATTGGAAAATTCGTCGGAAACTTCCGACGAATTTCCCAACGAAATTGAAAAATAATTGAACTGAAAACCTATTTCGTTGGAAAATTCGTTGGAAATTCCAACGAATTTTCCAACGAAGTTAGTATGAACAAAAATTATTGTACCGAATATCGAAATTCATTGCAAAATTCGTCGGTAATTTCCAACGAATTTTGCAACAAATTTACAATATTCAGAACAATTTTTCATCTTTTTGAATTCGTTGGAAAATTCGTTGGTACTTTGCAACGAATTTTCCAGTATGGCGAACAATTTCTTTTTTAATTCGTTGGATATTTCCGACGAATTTTGCAAGGAAAAATGTTTTAGTCGCAAATTTCCAACGAATTTTGCGATGAAAAATTTTTTGTCGTTAATTTCCGACGAATAGGTTTTCGTCGCTAATTTCCGACGAATTTTCCAACGAAAATTATTTCCTCGCTAATTTCCAACGAATTTTCCAACGAAAAATTTTTCATTGCTAATTTCCGACGAATTTTCCAACGAAAAATTTTTCGTCGCTAATTTCCGACGAATTTTTAAATTCGTTGGAAAAGTTGTCGCAAATTTCCAACGAAAATTTTTTCGTCGCAAATTTTCGTGGCAAAAAACCGATTTTTTTGTAGTGCGATTCAACATTTACTCCTTATTCGTGCATGGAAGTCTATGAATCACATGTCTATGTCGGTGTAGCTTCACATCACTCGTCAAGAAGAAAGCCGACCCCAAAACTCATGCAGGACGAGGTGGACCCTCGGAAGTAAATGAACAAAAGGAAGGGGAATTCCCCATTCATGCAAGTAATTTGCATTGCATTGCTTGACTTTAACTTGTTCACGCTGTGACCAATGGCCATTTAAATGTAAGAAAGACTCAGAAAAAACTCCTAAATATCATTAACGATATTTGATATAGTAGATATCAGTAAATGGCATTGGGCCATTTAAGCCAAGCCTGGGACCGCACTACCCATGCCACTATCCCCGGCACTCAGGGACCTTAGTGCTCGTGCTCGAGTCCCCGGTGCCCAAGCCCGAGTGCATCGAGGCATGGCCCAAGTCCATGGAGGCTAGGCCCGACACCCGTGCCTAGGTCCTCGACGCCTTGGCTTAGGTCCATCGTGGCAAGGCTCATGTCCATCAAGCTCGAGCGTACAACACTCTCGAGGTCTCGAGCTCGGCCTCAGTAAACCTGCGCCCAACAATCGAGAATCTAGGTTAGGACACTATGGTCATGGGCCTGGCCTCTATGGACCCTAGCCTGAGCGTTAGGGAACCGGGCATAGGTACTAGGGTCCTAACTCCGCCTCCATAGACTCGAGCCCAAACACCTAGAATCTAAGCACGAGCACCAAGGTCCCAGACCTATCCCTGATGGACCAAGGCCCATGCGCCAAGGACCTAGGCACAAGCATTAGGATCTAGGGCCTGGCCTTCATGGGCTGTGGCCTTGCCTCAACAGACGTAGGTTCAGGTATTGGGTACCTAGGCACACGCAACAAGGTCCGCTTGGCCTCTGTGGATCCAGGCCCAGCCTCAGCCTCTATGAACCAAGTCCCAAGTGATGGGGACCCGAGAACCCTTGCCAAGGTCCCGAACTCAGCCCCAATGGGCCTAGGCCTAGGCGCCGGGGAATCAGGCACAAGCACCAAGTTCTCGAGCCAACTTATATGGACTTGAGACTGGTGCCAAGTCCAAATTTATTGTGGGCAGGCTAGGTCCACAAAGTCTAAGCTCATGACCCGGGTGCTCGTGCCCAATTGGCCATGTCCAAGTCACTTTCGCATGAACAGTACATATCTCTTTAGAAAAATGAAAGTAAGTTTTCCTTACTAACTGATGGCAAATATCTTCCAATGCAATTTTATGTTTTAGTCAAACACTGAAAAATAGTCATTTTCTTGAAAAATGACTTCACTAGAGAAGGTTTTCCAGAAATGTCACATCTTTTACGAAACCAATGGAGCCTAATCTTTGAATGTTTGGTACAGATCCAGGTTTCATTTGCGACCCAAAATATTTGCAGACAAACACCTAACTCTTCAGTTCCTTATCTAGGAAGTTGCAGGTAGCTCATGCCTTTAAATCAACTCCTGCTGTTAAATCAGGAAACTCTTTTAATTTTAATCTAATCAAACTTTTGGATCTAAAGAACTATATAAAAGTACGAAGCTCATCTATGTTTCTGAAACTTTTTCTTCCCCCTCATTCACTCTCCTAATTCTGTCCGGTTCTAGCCCTTTAAAATCTTTGGAGTTTCATTGAGAGAGAACGGACAGGCGTGTCTGGTTAGTTGAGTTAGTCGAGTCGTCTCAATGAACCAACAGAACTGTTCTAGGAAAACTGCCCACATTCATTCTAACTCTAAAACAACAAATTCCTAAGTGATTTGTCACCGCAAAACTCTTTCAGTTTCATCCTGATTTTCTTCCTCTCACTCATGCACACACATTGCTTCCTTCTATGCTCTCCACCCTAACGGAAAGAAAGAAAAGAAGGATTATCTAATTTGAAGCACACAGACTTCCAGCACTTTTATTCTCTCTCTCCACTTTGCATGTAGATTTATGCTCTTGGGGATCACCTTTATAGCAATCAAGAAGCCATGGACATTAAGGTCGCTCTCCCATGTAATTGTGGCTAACTCAAGTTTGTCACATCCTCTCCCTGATTCATTGGACTGTTTTCATTGTAACTCCAATCTTATTTGCTATGTTTTGCAGCGGGTTGTCGTCTCTCTACTTCTCGGGTGATTTTTAAGAATCGACTACTTTCACATTATGTAGTCAGTATGTTGCATATGGCCCATAGACATGATTCCATTACCTTTATACACAATTCAACTGTTTGTGCACTGACAAAATAAAATGTTTGTGCACTTGCCTCCTCCTCCGACGACAGGAGAGAACTCTACTTCTTTTGTTGAGTGACTTATTATGACTACGCCATGATGTCCTTGTTACATATGGCACAATCAACCGTACTTCTCCTTACATCATATGTCATGAAACGACATTGATCGAATAAATAAAGCAAAAAGTCTTCAGACTTTTAAAATCTTATTGCCTTTGGAAATTTAGTTCTCAAACTGGTAATGATTTAATACTTCTCGATTCAGATGCAACTATCATTTTGTGGTCTCCTTCCCTCCCTCCCTCCCTCCCTCCCTCCCACTCTCCCCCAAAGTCATTGTAGAGCTTCTTTTCTCACCTTGGGGACTAATTCCCCAAATTTTTTAGATCCTAAGCAAAAACTCAGTTACCTGATTATATTTCCTCAGTCAACACCATATTTCCACCCAATTAGCACAACACCAATAGTTTTCCCACCCACACATCCTTCAACCCCGCAGCAAACAAGCCAAAGTCAGTGGAAGGAGAGAAAATTGGAACATCCCACAACTAGAGATTGCAAAGAACCTTGTCACCTTCAGGTAGCTTCATTCTTGGGGAGTCAATATGCTAGATTACTGTCAGTGATATTGCCTTTGGGTGTAACCCCAGCTAATTGCTTCTTCGGCTTAATTTCTGTTGATGCTCTAATGGTTGCCACTTTCATATTCATTGCCATGATTGTGGTTGTGGGGAATTTTCAGGACCAAGTGACAGGTCCAAAGTTTCTCAGTTAAGGGTCTGGATAAGAAAACTCAATCCAGACACGTTTTGGTCTCAAATGAAGATTCTTACTGTTAAAGCGGCAAGAATGGTGGCAACTTTGGGTTTTAGCCACTTGAAATTGATAGATGCCCAAAGAAGTGCAGGTTTCTTTGCCTTGCATGGAGACATGGAACATTACTGCTGCACTTAAAGACTCGGAGCCCCACAAGAAAACTTGGTTGTTTCGTGGCATTTATGGGCCAACAAGACATACATTTACCAGATAATTTTGTAGAGAGATCAATAATGAGGTGAAAGTGTTTGGAAGAGACTCTGTGATAATAACATATATCTAATTCATGTTATGGAGTAATGGAATGAAAGGACGTTGAGAGGAAAGTAGCTCAACTGAGAGGTCCATAGGGATTTTGTCTTTGATATGGGACTTCTCAACTAAGGATTTTGCAGGGAATTCATTTACATGGAGTAACATGGGAGAGGAAAGCTAAAATCAGAGAACGGTTATCTTGTACATTTTCAATTATGTCCGTAAGACCATTTATATATATGAATGTGTTTGCTCAGTTTGAAATAAAGACCTGATTTAGATATTTAAGCTAATAGTTCTACCATTAGTCATGACTGTAATTGCAAAAGGCACTGTATCATATCATTTGTGATCACATTACTCATATGATTGAATATACACTGCTTGGCAAACATGAATTGCAAATAAAATATTAAACTTCAATGCATTGTTCATATGAAAGCTTACTTGAAGAATTACCTGGAAGTATTGCTCAGTTATCCATTCACAATACAATTCCTCACAGTTCCTCCTCCTGTTTTCCATCAATTCCAAGGAGCTTACTTAATTCACCACTTTCAACTTTTCTGCCAAGAAAAGTTTTGGAGGAATGCAAGGTTGGACAAACCTACAATTATTTCATTTCAGTCGTAAAAGCATTAGGCTTTACATCAGACATACATCAATCCCTTTTTTCTTTTCCTTTAAAGAGCTTCGCTTCAATCCCTGTTTTAGTGACAAGAGGCCACTACTCAGTTGTCCTACCAACACTGAAGAAATCACCAACGAACTAGCAATTTGCAAACAAACCTCTCTCATCAAGCTCAACAACATGAGGTATCTGGTTTAATTCCTTGAATACGGCCTTTGCCCTCCTGCAGTACCTGCATTTATCCATGAAAGGTGTTACAAATCCATGTTTGTCTACTATGTCCATTTGCTGCATTAAACATGCAAAGAAGATGACAACCCAGGAAAAGCATCGAACTAGACCCAGACAGTTGGATGAATAAGCAAGCAGTTACTTGAATCTATCATATGATAACAATTAAACTATGGCATCTGGAGTTTCTCCCAAGAGGTCATTACATCTACCAAAATACACTGGATTCAATGGGAGGCTGCATATCACGAATGGAAAAGAGACATCCCATGATTTGTCCAACTTTCTTTTAATTTTATAAAAAAGAAAATATATTCTGGTTTATGGTTCATATCATCTATATGACTGAAATAGAAGAATTTACAGATTGATTGGATTTGTCAATCTATCTATAAATACATAACAAGGGATAGCAGGCACGAAAGACAACTTTCCTGTGCGCGCAGCCATTACAACTACAGGTAGAAGAAAAAGAAACAAGAATAAAAAATGCAGTGAAAGATGTTAATCTTATTTCCCTGAACTGGTGTTGCCCAAAGCAATTCACAAGTTCGAAATTTCAGAGTAATTGCAAAATAACCACATGAACCTTCTTTAAACAAGAAAGGCCATAAATTACCTCCAGCATGTTCTTTTCCCCGGGCCTCAGATTTAAGAAGCAGAGGTGTTTAATCCGTAAGACTACATTAGGTAATTAGCTGTTCTTTATACCACTCTCCAGTAGAACATGCCAAATTAGACGTGACAGAAGTTAGAACAGGATAATGTAACAGGAGATGACACCCTGTTGTTCGAAGGTTTAAGCACTGCCGGATCAACCACATTTACCATCTCGGCGTCATTATTTGAATCCAAATAGCAGAAGGCGTTTTTCATACATGTCTCACCCTGGTTAGTGCTTGCCTAGAGGGATAACCTCCATAACCGGCTGCGAAACAGGTATAGCATGGGGAAGACAACCGCATAGATGGATTTCCGATAACCGAATGTATCGGCACCGAGGGTTCAGCAATTTCATCCTCACATCCCTCCAGCTAAACCAGAATGGAACGGGAAAGGATTCAGTAACCGATGGACAGACCAACCCTCTAATCTCGAAGTAGAAGGATTTAACAGAGTTAATTCGGGTAGAATCAATCGTTCCAGGACGGAGAACATGCATTCGCAGTAATCCAAGTGAAAAACACGAAGAGCGAAGCTCCGGACAAGCCAAAAAACAATGGCAGCCGCTGATCCTTTGGACCCGTCGGAATCCAAACACTACAAACGAGGAAACGTGGTGTTGGAGCACGACCCTCGTATCATCCTCACGTTGCGCGCATATTAGACGGAATCCGCACTTTTTTATGCTTGCTTCCGATGGTCTGAGGCAAACTTGGAATTGGCTCCGCTCGTTTCGCAGATGCTTCTCCGCTTCATACAGCTGAGGGCGTGGGAAATATATAAGCCACACATTATCGGATTCCAACGAATAAAAGGCACTCGATTCGTCAATCACCCTTTGACCGTTAACAAAAATTTGGATCTCGCATGACGCATCGACCACTTTTCCTTCCTCGACGCTAAGAACAACGCAGAGCACTAGTATACAAGTTCTCGGGCCCGCGACACCCTCGCCTTAGAACCGGCAAGGGCCGCCCAGCCCTCACCTGGCCAGACCTGGCGAGGGTGTCGTGGCCCTCGCCAGATCTGGGCGAGGGCTAGCACGCCCGTGCATTGGCCGGTGAGGTCATCGCGGCCCTCGCCTTGAGCCGGCGAGGGTCGCCAGCCCTCGCCTATGGCCAGTGAGGGTCGATCAGCCACCCTCCCTGGCTTACTCTAAAACCGAAAAAAAAAAACCGAGAAAAGGAAAAAAAATCATAAAAATTTTAAAATATTATTAAAATATTATTTAAAAATGTTCATGTTAGCGACACGTGACCGGCCGACATCTATGTCAGCGATTTCCAGTTAAAATTGACTTGATAAACTGAATTGACAAAAAGTGTAAAAGTTTAGGACTCAATTGACAAGATATGTGAAGGTTTAGAACTCAATAGACAGACTTAAAAGATTTAGGACTAAATTGATAAAAGTGCAATAAATTTAAGACTTTTTGATAATTTTCCCGTCAGAAATAATGTTATGGGTTGACGTGGACATTTTCATCTTCTAAATAAAAGGCACCAGGACTTGAATAAATGTACAACTCATCTGCTTAGGCTAGGGCCACTAGGCATATGAGAATAAATACCGTTCAGATCCAATTTTTAATCACTCTATTATATTCAAAATAAAACCCATTTCGGTAGATTTGGATATAGGTTTGGTTGGGATAGGTTGAATATGAGCCAATTAGGATGAAAGAATGGACATGGATAAATCCGGTCCAAACCAATACATGATCGATTGACCCGACCTGATCGGACCCATTTGTCCCCACCCATTGGAAAGGCACAATTTCAACAGCGGCAAGTCATTTTCCAGCAAGATCTTCACCCTAATCCAACCCCCTAATGGAGGAACTATGGGCTTACCTTTGATCCGATTGTGAGAAAAATTGGAGACTAAGCACGGCTAACTGGCCTTTCCTCGCTTAGTCGCAGATGTGGCCTCATCAACACAATACCCGGTCCTCAATCACCTCTATCACTAGAAAAACTCACCTGATCATATTCTGCATATAGAGCCCTCCCTCTCCCATTTTGTGGGAAAAGTGTTGAAAAAGTCATAAATCTTATGAGATGATGTCAATTTAGTTCTAAACTTTTTTTTGTGCCAATTGAATTCTAAAGCTTTTGTTTTTGTGTCAATTTAGTCCTTCCAGCTAACTTTGGCCGAATTTTGCTAACGTAAACAGCCGGCTAGCTAGCAGTCGGTTACCGAAACTGACGTGGACAAATTTTAATAATATTTTAATATATTTTTGAATTTTTTTCTTTTTTCTTTTCTTTTTTTCCTTCTCCTCTTCCTCCAACTGGTTGCCGGAGTGGCGACCGATCATAGGCCCGAGGCCGACGAGGTCGACCTCGCTCACAGCTGGGCGAGGCACGACCTCGCCCACAGCTGGGCGAGGCACGACCTCGCCAAATCCAGCTGGACGAGGCTCGCCCGAGGCCGGCGAGGTTGACCTTTCCAGCCTCGGGGCTCCGGCCAGTCGGCCCTCCGACGACCGACCGGATGAAGAGGAGAAGGAAAAAGAAAAAAAAAGAAAAAAATATATTAAAATTGTCCACGTCAGCTCCGGTGACTGGCTGGCTGGCGTCCACGTCAGCAAAATCCGGCCAAAGTTAATCGGAAGGACTGAATTAGCATCAAAACAAAAGGTTTAGGACTTAATTGGCACAAAAAAAAAGTTTAAGACTTCTGCAACACTTCCCCCCGCCCTTTTGCCATTGATGTGCGGCAGTTGGATCTAGACCGGGGGCAACCTCTTTTCCTCCTCTCGGTCCTAATCCAGAACAAAAAGCTAATCCTAGTAACTTGTCATTCAAGCAATGTTCAGCCATGAAACTTTGGAGTTCCTCTCAACAGGGAGCAACTCAAAACTGTAGCTGAAACTTGAGAATCAACACGGACATGGTCAGGCACTTCGCAGCAAAGACAATTTGAGTAATGTGTCCAATTAATGTTAACTGGGAGGGAATGGGGCTTTGTTATAATGCCGTTCAATGGTAAAATTCCATTCTATCTACTCTTTTTTTTTTCATTTCCCTTGTGGCGACCCTCTCGACGTGAAAGTTGAGAGAGCTAATGGATTGCTAGGCGGGTGCAAATAGTCCTCATGTGAGGCAGCACTCACACTTCGCATGCATTCTTCCAAGCCCTAGCGACAACGACTTAGATTTTCGTCTATTATCAATTGAACAAGACCAGAATTGCCACTAACGTCTAACCAAGCCAGTTTGAAGCCTAGGAGAGCGTGAGAGCTCAATTAACCTCTACGGTCCAGACCATTGGACGGAGGGACTTAAATACGTTATGGTTAACAAACTACCATAAATTGCTACCTTTTTTCTTTTCGTAAAAGCTAATTTCATGCAATCTTTTTCGATTTTTATTCCTAAACATGCAAATCCGTAAGGCCAGGCTTAAGTGCTCAAGCAATAAAAATCACTTCGTAATAATAAACATATAGTTAAGCAAATGTGCAAAAACTTGATCCATATTGGACAATATTAATATAAAGCCTTGATTTTACACTCCAGGACCAATCTATGTGTCCTGCAACATTAATACAATCCCTTTTTTCATGAGCCGTACAATTTATTGATCTAAATCAAGGCCTCGGATGAGTCCTCCGGGGCAAAAAATTTAGGTATCAACATCCCTCTATAAATTTTGTTGATGGCACAAAAACCAGTGAGCGACCTGCTACAAGCTCAAACATTAGGGTTCAAAGAAGCCACCGGTTATGACACAAGGCTTTGTACCCATCCAATGCAATCTGCCTAGCAACAGTAGAGACATCAACTAATCTTCCCTGTATAGAACTTTTGACCTTTGAGACAATTAGATCAACACTACCATCTCAAAGTATAAACCATTGGCATCATTAATTGGATTAAGACGGGTAACAGAGGTCTATATGATAAATTTCACAGAGCAACTTGGGAGACCATGGCCATTCAACAAGAATCCACATAACTTTGGATTAATGCACTCTGAATCACATATCATAAAGAAGGAGAGGAAAAAGTTCCTCAACCATATCAGTAGCATGATGCGAAACCTGATAGTGGTTTTGAATTCGACTTGAAGGTGCACACGTTAGAAAACTTCTAGTAGAGACCGAAAAAGGGGAAAAGATAAAGGCATTGAAATCAAAATGACCCAGTTCACTTCCTCAGCAACTCACGAACCAATTCAACGGGCATGCTTCCCAAGCCAACCCTCATAATAGATTGGCGCAAGTGCAACCCATAGTACCGCCATGGTTAAGACAATCTTCTCTTCTTTTTTGAAGTTGATTTGCTTTGCCCTGCATCTGTTTCACTTGGACTATCTTCTTCTGTGGTGTCTATTGAGTTATCTTCTTCTGAGCAGTACCTGCATTTACCCATGAAAGGTGTTACAGATCCTTGTCTGACTACTATGTCCATTAGCTGCATTGAACATGAAAAGAAGAAGACAATCCAGCAAAAGCATCGAGCTAAACCCAATCAGTTGGATGAATAAGCAAGCGGTTACTTGAATCTATCAAATGGGAACAATTACACCATGACATCCGGAGTTTCTCCCAAGAGGTCATCACATCTACCACAATAGACTGGATTTAGTGGGAGGCTGCATATCACAAATGGAAAAGAGACATCCCGTGATTTGTCCGACTTCCTTTTAATTTTACAAAAAAGAAAATATATTCTGGTTTATGGTTCATATCATCTATATGACTGAAATAGAAGAATTTACAGATTGATTGGATTTGTCAATCTATCTATAAATACATAACAAGGGATAGCAGGCACGAAAGACAACTTTCCTGTGAGCACAGCCATTACAACTACAGGTAGAAGAAAAAGAAACACGAATAAGAAATGCAGTTAAAGATGTTAATCTTATTTCCCTGAGCTAGTGTCGCCCAAAGCAATCCACAAGTTCAAAATTTCAGAGTGATTGCAAAATAACTACATGAACCTTCTTTAAACAAGAAAGGCCATAAACTACCTCTAGGATATTCTTTTCCCCGGGCCTTAGATTTAAAAAGCAGAGGGACCAATTTCATGTTTAATCTGTAAGACTACATTAGGTAATTAGCTGTTCTTTATACCACTCTCCAGTGGAACATGCCAACTTAGACGTGACAGAAGTTAGAACAGGATAATGTAACAGGAGATGACACCCTGTTGTTCGAAGGTTTAAGCACTGATGGATCAACCACATTTACCATCTCAGCATCATGACTTGAATCCAAACAGCCAAAAGCATTTTTCATACATGTCTCACCCTGATTAGTGCTTGCCTAGTTTCAACAGGTTGAGAAATATGTGTAGATTTAGGTCGCCAAACAGCATTCCAAGCCTTGTGAATTATTTAATCAATGTCAAATTTTCTTCTTTCTACAAACGTCAACATCATGCCCAATCTCATTTCATCTCTTACAAGTGATAGGCTTCCATAAATACTCAGGTTTAACTCAAAGGAAGTGCCTCCTCAAGAACAACAGGAACTGAATCAACCAACAGGGAAACAAGAGGAACCTCTACACATATTCTAACAAAATCCCATATCTACATCATTTGTGTGTTTTCATCCACGTACAAAGTAATACTTATTGAACTGCCAGTATAGCTTAGAGCTTCATCTGCCGTTAGTTGCAATCTGTAAACCCAAAGTTTAATGCAAACTGGAACAGAACTCATCTTCTCAGATTAAAGATCGAACTGCCATCAACGAAGAACTAAGGTTTGGTGATTAATGTGCCAGGGACCTCCAGCCTAAACCCAATCACAAGTACTAGCATCAGGGCATTTAAAGATAAACAAGTCATTATTCCATCTATGCCCATCAATCGAACCATTTGTTCCCCATAACATAATTGCAGTAGCTCGAATATGACTCAGGTTTGCCAACAATTTGATCAAACAAACAGTTGTACCGAAGAGCCTAACCATCAACCACAATTTGCCAAGAAACTTTAACAGTAACAAACAACATTAATTGATAAGTACAGGCTCATGGTTACACAGTTGAGGAGAGGATGAACTAGAAACATCAGACAGCAGTCCATTCATCAGGGTCGACTAATCAAGAATCCCCAGAATACCAACATCATCCATCCAGACATTCTCCCAAAGTTCTAACCTCCATAACCGGCTGTGAAACAGGTATAGCATGGGGAAAACAACCGCATAGAAGGATTTCCGATAACCGAATGTATCGGCACCGAGGGTTCAGCAATTTCATCCTCAAGTCCCTCCAGCTAAACCAGAATGGAACGGGAAAGGATTCAGTAACCGATGAACAGACCAACCCTCTAATCTCGAAGTAGAAGGATTTAACAGAGTTAATTCGAGTAGAATCAATCGGTTCCAGAACGGAGAGCATGCATTCACAGGAATCGAAGTGGAAAACACGAAGAGCGAAGCTCCGGACAAACAAAAAAAACAACGGCAGCCGCTGTTCCTCTGGGCTCGTCGGAATCCAAACACTACAAACGAGGCAACACAGTAAAGTTCAAGCGAGAGAGAGGGAGAGAGATTGTACGAGTTGTCTTCTTCGGAGTCTCTCTACAATTTGTTCTCAATCGGCTGATGGTGTTGGAGCACGACCCTCATATCATCCTCCTGCTGCGCACATATTAAACGGAATCCGCACTTTTTTATGCTTGCTTCCCATGATCTGAGGCAAACTTGGAATTGGCTCCATTCGTCTCGCAGATACTTCTCTACTCCAAACAGCTCAAAGCGTGGGAAATATGTAAGCCACACGTGATCGGATTCCAACGAATAAAAGGCATTCGATTCCCAAATCAACCTTTGACCATTAACAAATATATGGATCTCGCATCCCACATTGACCACTTTTCCTTCCTCCAGGCCAAGAACAATGCAGAGCGCTAGTCCCAAGAACTTGTCATACAAGTCCTGGGGGATCACGAAAGATATGGAATCCTCTTTGCAGTAGAGAAACCACTCTGGCATTTCTCCCCCAATTAGGCGAACGTCGACACGCCTCATCTTCGGGAGTCCCTGTCATACAGATGGTACGCATATCAAGTGTTTGCGCGCAAGTGCGAGAGAGAGAGAGAGAGAGAGAGAGAGAGAGAGAGAGAGAGAGAGAGAGAGAGAGAGAGTCTGACCTCGAGTAATGGCACATCACCCATCTTGACCCCTCTGCGGAATAATTCACAGCATGACGACAAGTCAACTTCAAGGTAGTCGGAGGAGAGCCTCGACAAATTTGGGAGTTTCTGCAGAGATTTGCAACCATTTGCTCTCAGGGTACGCATTTTTGATGGAAGCTGAGGAATCTCTTGTAGTTGCTGGCATTGCTCCACCTCCAACTCTTCCAAATTATCGTATTTGTTGATGCATGTCGGTAGATGAGTAAACTTGTTGTTTGAAAGATATAGGATTTTCAATTTGGGAAAACTCTCGAGGAAGTCTACTTCTGATAGATTGCAGCCATCAAGATCTAGACGGTATAGATTTGGGACTCCTAAATGGCCATCACGGTCAGTTGAATCCTCCAAGTTCTTTGGAAACATGACCAAATTTGAGCAGCCTCGAAGACCTAGAAACTCGAGATTGTGCAACTTATAAATGCTCGATGGGAGCTTTGTGAGGTTTTTGCAACATCCTAAATCTATATTTTTCACAGAGACAAGATTTTCAATTGATGCAGGGAGCTCTTTAATAGCCGTGCTGTTCAGATGAAATTGTTCTAGATGTTCCATCTTTCCTAGAATATCAGGGAACTTCTCGAGTTTAGAGCAATCACAGAGATTAAGGTATCGAAGAGATTTTGTCTTGAGTTTGCTGAGAAAGATACTAAGATTAGAGCACGATGTTAGTGACAAGAACCTTAACTTGTCAAGATATCCAACGGATTGGTGAACCTCCACCAAACTAATGCAGTTATTAAGAATCAAGCTCTCCAGATTTGGAGCCATTGAAAGGTCAGGAACACTAGCAAGGGACTCGCATCGCGAGAAATTTATGGACTTCAACCTTTTAAAATTCTGCAAAAACATAACAGTGCAATCATTAAGTTCTGCAAATACTTATAGCTATTAAAGGGAAAGCTAATCATCACGTGGGCTCACCATAAGTTTGCCTCCGAATTGTTTGATACGACTTCCCTGGACATCGATTCCAACAAGTTTCTTTGGGCCAGGGCCAAATTCTAGATCCGGCGCGTTAGGCCATTTAAGCCATCTTAGCTCGTTAGGGAGACATACAGGACCTTGTGAAGAGATATGCACTTCAGGCCAAATGAGCATTCTCAACCTTTTCATGTTTGTGAAAGCATGAGGACTGATAGTTATCTCTTCTGGTTTGGGCAAGTCCAATACTATGGCCTTTACTGCATCCGTTCCCTATCCATAACAGAGCAAATTCAATGGTCACAGAAAATTTCCGTTGAGATTTACATTGACTGTTCAAATTAGAGTAATATAAAAACTAAGATGTAGCAACATTGACATAAAATAACTTTTACCATATCTTCAAATAGAATGTCTTGAACATCTTCAAAAGTCCATAATCTACTGCGTTTCCCAGGATCATCGGGACATTCCTGATTAACAATATCCTTACCCATTGACTGAACCAAATCGTGCATTTGCAGGTACCCATTCTCATATGTTATTAAGGACCTCTCCACGAGAATTTCTATTCCTATAGTTGTGTCAAAATCACAGCCGTCAAGAATTTCCTTGATGTCTTCTATGCTTTTCCCCTTAAAGAAACAAGCGATGTCAAGGAAAATTTCCCTCTCATTATCCTCCAATCCATCGAAGCTTGTCTTGAGAACTCGATTGACAGTTTGGTCAGGACTTTTGGAGATTTTATGTAGTGCACTTTCCCATGCAGGTTCCTTTCTTCCGCATAAGAATGAGCCCAACACTTCGAGGGCTAACGGAAGGCCGTTAGCATAACGCAGTGCTTCATCGATGAGATCCCTCCTTATTTCAACTTTCTTGCTATTTGGAAAGGCACACCGACCGAAAAGGTCTAGTGCTTCATCGTAATGTAAAGTCTTCACTTCGTACACAAAATTTATGCCATGAGAATTTAGCAAATGTTTATCTCTTGATGTAACAATAATTCTACTTCCTTTGCCAAACCAATGGCCTTCTCCAGCTAATGCATTCAGTTGATCCAACTGGTCAACATCATCAAGAACTAAAAGAACCTTTTTGCAACAAAGTCTTTCCCGTATCAAATAAATTCCTCCGTCAACACTATATACCGTTAAATGTCTATGAGATAAGATCTCAGATAGAAGTTTTTCTTGCAACGCAACAAGACCATCATTGCCTTTGTCCGAACTTTCTCTAACTCGCGCTAAAAAGCTACAACCCTCGAATTGTCTCTCAATAGCATTATATAAGGCTTTTGCAATCGTTGTCTTCCCTATGCCTCCAAGTCCCCATAGACCTATCATGAGAACATCATTATCACCTGACTCTTTTTGTGACAACGATATCAGTGTTTGAACTTGAGAATCTATTCCAACTGGATACTTAGCGACATGTAAGGGTGTACGCTCTAGATGAATGGATAATTCCTTCACGATGCATTGTATGAGCTCCGCTTCATCTCTAATAAGCACCCAAAAGAAAGATAAACATGTTTTAGCATGTCCGAGCAATGGCAGGAATTTGAACTCTAACGTCACAAGGAAAATCTCGCCAGAAGATTAGCTAAAAATGAGATGAAAAGAAATAACACATTTGGGTAAACCTGCGCCAAAATCTGCACAAGGAAAAACTATAAAGAACCTGAGCCTAAAGATAATGACGACTTGGGTACTATGAACCACACTTTTAATCTAAGACAAATTTCCCATTATCTAGACAGCAAGAATCGAATTCACAGAATTTGCTAGCTTGCAGTTTTGGTTATTCGACTTTTTTGTGGACTGTCTAGTATATTTCCATTTTGTATCTTCAATCGAAAGATCAATTTGACAATATCTATCAGTTTCTAAGTGGCAGTGTATCTTTTCTATTCTTGGATGATTGAATTAATTATATAGAATCTCTAATTAGCTTGTAATTCAACGTTTAGGGGCATGAAAGATGTTGATGTCTCGAATTTTTGGCAAGAGCAAATATTTGCAAAGGTTTGTGAAAGGTTCGGGACCCCGGAGGATCGGTTGGACAATACAAGGCGTCGTGGCAGACTTGGGGGAGCCTGGTCTGGAGACCAGGCCAGACTGCCAAACAATGGCCTGGAATGGCTATTGGCCTTGCACCCGGCCAAACAAGGCCGGGCGATCGGCCCTACGGCGCTAGCGAGAGAAGGATGGAGACGATGGCTCAAATGAGGCGACGGTGAACGCGCCAAGGTGGTTGGGCTGCAGGTCTATGCAGGCCGAGAGATGAGTTTTTGGTTGGATCTCTTGTGGGCACCGGGAGACAAATCCGACAATCCGTCAGATGGGGACAGTACGTGTGTCCAGGGGCGTGGACACAGTAAGCGCACACCCTTCTAATTCATGCATGCAACTAGTAAGGGGAGGGTAAAAAACAAGATACAAACGAAGCATGAGATTGAGACCAGTTAAAAGAGATAGCATAGCATTTATCAAAAGGAAAAACATGCTTACCCCTCATGGAAATCCCACCCAGATAAGCTACCCGCGTCGAAGAGAGCCTTCTCCCATTTCTTCACTTTCTCAGAATCCTTCCCGAACTTGGACTCATGCTTATCCATAGCTTCTTTGTAACTCTCTCTTGGTGTTCTCACTTCCCTAGGTTCCACTTTGTAAAACACGGGAAAGACCTTGAGGTCTCTTTGCTCCTTGCACTCCATAATTCTGGCCAACTCTTCCAAGCACCATTGCGAGGAAGCATAGTCCTTGGAAAAAACGATGATCGTGGCACGCGACTCCTCGATCGCCTTCATAAGCGCCGGCGATAACTGCTCTCCTTTCTGGAGTTCATCACTATCCCTGAAAGTGTGTATTCCTTTCTGGTCCAGAGCCGCATAAAGATGGCCGAGGAATTTGTTGCGGACGTCTGTGCCTCTGAAGCTCAGAAACACGTGGTAATTTCTTTTCAGATTAGAAGAAGAAGCAGCCATCGAAAGAGATGATGGTGGTTGACGTACTTCCGCAGGATGTTTGCTAGGGGTGCAAACGGTTCGGTTCGGTTCTCTTGAAAAACCAAACCGTTAGAGGTGCACCCTTGAACCGAACTGAATCTCGCTCGAACCAAATATGAACCGAACCCAAAAACCGGTTTGATTCGGTTCGGTTCGGTTTTCGGTTTCTTCTCTTTTTTTTTTTTTTTTTGCTTTTTATTGACAGCTTGGTTTTCGGTTTTTCCTTCTTCTTTGTTTTTGGTTTCAGCACAAACAAACACGACCAGACCAAACCAAACTGATATGGTTTGAGAAAGGCCAAGAAAGGAGCTGCAAATCTCGAATGTTGTTCTTGTAAAGCTCACTGCAAACAAAAGAAAGAAAAGCTCAACAAATGAACCGGATCAGAAATGCCAAGCGAAGCAACTGTTTCTAATAGGAATTAAACAGAGAGAGCCATCACCCAACTTGGAAACAAATCCATTTATCCGAGGACGCTCGAGCAAGTCCACGGTACAAGAGCCACCATCAACCCGCAAACCAAGCATTACGTAAACTAATCCACAGTACCCAGCAGACACAACGGGCTAAACCCCCGACTCCAACCTAAGACTGCAAGCAGAGTAGCAACGCAACAAATCCTCGCAACTAAAGAATCAGGAGAAATGTCAAAAATTGGAACCTCTCGCAAGACCCCAGAAGAATTATCGGCTCGATCAGCTGAACCATTTTCGGTATGGAACCATTTTCTTATGCTATGGAACCCCGACCACACGGGGCGAGCAGATCTAGATTCAAGCGTGCGAGAGAGAAGAGCACCGACCGGAAGCGCAGAAACGAGCGCAGATCTGCTGCGAGGCGGGGGAGAGAGAGAGGGACAGAGAACACTCAACGAGAATGGAGGTCTTCTTCCTCGTTGAAAGGGTTGGGATCGTGGCCGTCGATTTATCGTAGCAGTAGAAAGAGAGGGGTTGCCAGTTCTTCAGAGAGCGATTGATGGTCGCGAGGTGGAGACAGTTCGTGGAGGCGTATGTTATCTCCATGAACGCGGTCGACGGTGCATTTGCTGGGAAGGAGCAGTGATTAGGGCCAGCCAATGGGGCTGCTCCGTACATCTTTTTTTTAACCTTTTTTTGTTTTGCCCTTTTCCTGTTTCTCCCTTTCCCGGGGTAGAATTGGATTTTTTTTCAGGAAATTTCGGTGAAAAGCTAGGATGGCGGTGATTTTGTCGGGATGAGTTTTGTTGCGATTGGAATGCCAAGTGAGTCTATGTAGCACCTATTGAAAATTTGTTTCGAGTATAAACCCATTAAAAAATACTTGGTCAATAAATTAGGCTAATCGATCTCGTGATTTTATGGGACTTCTTCTTCGATCCAGCAGTTGCACATAAGGGGTGTGCAATGGAACCGGGAACCACCCGAACCACTCGGAACCGGCGGTTCTCATGGGGACCGGTCCAGTTTCTGATTCAAATTTGCAAGCACCATTCAATTTCCAGTTCTAGGCATGAAACTGTCCATGTGCCCTCTTGGACCGAGCTGGTAAAATATATATATAATTTTTAAGAAAATTTCCCTACCAAAAAAAAAAAGAAAAAATCTTAAGAGATATCTAGAGCTAAAATCAAATGACTTCAATATAGATACGTGCATGTTGACCTTCATCATGCATGTGAGAATACACGGCCACGCCTCTGGCCATTCATCGTTTCCCTCTCTCACTCTCGATCACTTCCATTTACGTGAAATTTAATGGGATCGGTTCCATGAACCCATCCAGAATCGAACCAGACCACCCTAGGTGGATCTTCGGAACCAATGAGTAGCTTTCGATTCTAATTTTTTGGAAAAAGGTCGTTAATGGCGATTTCCAATTTCACGGTGAAAATTGCTCATCTGAATCATGCTGACCCCTGCTACTTGCACATGGTTGCGTTTATGTTCAGCCGCAATTGCGCATAGAAGAAGATTGCGCATGGATTTCATTTTGCATTTATTTCTCTGCATGCGTAGAAGACAAAGAAAGCAGCAGCGAGAAAATGTTTTATTCACTCGCTATCCTTGCCACTGTACGGAGCGGTAACTGGAATCAGAGAACAGATTTGCTCAGCCGGCAAATATGGAAATCCCACTGCCTAATATTTTCTCGAATTGAAGGAGCCCCCAAATGATTATGGAGGGAGCAACACGCTACGTTTTTCTTTCATGGACTGTCTTCATCTGCTGACATACTATAATAAATGTGGAGATTCTTTAGACAATAAATATAGCATATGAAGGGGCCCTTGCCCTTGATTCGGTACAGAAGGGGCAGAGAGGACAAGAGGATATGTAATTCCTTGAGCGAGACTTCACTAAAAATTATGAGTGTGAACGTTGAGTGAGTTATTAGACGGAATTGAAGGTCGGGAAATACCAAAAAAGTGTTTGAGTGCTCGAATAATTATAATCTCAATTGTATCGCTTGTTTTTATAATAGAATTTCACGCTGCTCTCTTCCGTGGACGTAGGTTTTGATATTTGGACCGAACTACGTTAATTCGGAGTCCAATTTACTTTCCTTTCTTTTGACTATTTTATCAATCTACTTCTTGACTCTAGTCTCGAGATGTTATAAAGGATCATGTGTAGTTTGGTAAATTTGTAATTATGGTGGGGTGTGTTTAGCATCTTCTGGATACTAGAGTTTGTTTGTTGGATAAAAAGATGTGTTGAATGCTTCGTTATTGGATAAATCATCACCTAAGTAAACCAATTCCTATAATTACGGCAACCTTATATTGACCAAATTAAGAACCATCCGCTAATTAAGGACTACAACAGCGCGTGACCCCTTTCACATGAAAAGAAGATTCCATATGATTTATAATGGCTATTAATCAACAATAAAAATATACGCATGATACGAACATACTTGGATCGAACAGCATGATAAATTATATTGAGTTTTTCTAGCATCCTCCGGCTTATGGGGTTACTGCTGCTAATGTGAAATTATTATACGTGAGTGTAATATATATACTAAATTGAATTTTGGCACAGAATATAATGGGTTCAATGTGCATCTCGCTGATCATGGCCTAGCCAACGTATTAGATACCCGAAATACTTGCTCGTCGCAGGTTGATGCCGCATTCATTTATCGTCTTTGGTAATTATTCATCCATCGCGTGATGTTTGTACTCGTTTGTGTAATTTGCGGTTCGTCTTAATCATTTCATACCCACGGGACTCCAACTTTTCCAAAACCTAATGAATATATTTGGGCCCATTCCACCACTATTTGTGTACCTCTCCCAATTCCATGTGGGGCTATTGACAATTGCGGAGCATTTGTTTTTTAATTTGCCAAATTTTTTAATCATTTACAAACATTTATTTGCATTTCTGAGGAGCATTTTAGATTTACTAACTTTTAAAGATATTACTATGCGTGGCAAAAAAAAGCCAAAGACCCACTTTTTAATTCATATTTAGTGGGCCGAGTTGTATGTAGTTTTATTAAAGTTTTAAAAACATGTAGCTATGGATTAAAGTAGAAAAGCCTAATTTTTGTAACAGGTCCGCAACATACTCATTTTCAACCCATACCACTCAAAATTCAGATAACCCATGCTCGAATGTTGCTATGCCTAAGCAGTTCTAATGAACCCTCCTTCTCTCTCTCTTTCTCTCTCCCCGTCTTGCATGGAAAATGAGTGTCTCGATGAAGTGCTTATTGCCTTTGCAGCTTTTGACGAGGAGTCAGCGAGCATCTGAGACGAACCTTCATTGCATTTTCGTTTCGGTGATTGGGACATGAGTCCGTTGAATTTAACTTTTCATAAATATTGTGCCTATTTTGTTATTTTGTCGATAATAAATTCAGTTAAACAACTGATACGTGTTTGATTAGGATTCTTTGGAATTTCTTTGCATTTCATTAGACATGGTCTTCTAGGAGAAAGTATCGGGTGCTACTTGAGTGCCGCATGAGGCTTTATGCAAATCCACTCACCGGTTGTCGTGTGTGCAAACTCGGACCAATTTATTTTCCTTTTACTTAAGATATAAATGTCATGTGGGATTTACTATGCACAAAGTCATCTGGACCAAAAGACGAAGCTGCTATATAGTACGTGGATGGGCCCCGCATTTGACTTCGTCAAAAATCGAGAAAAGATCAAATTTCTGGAGAAACTTCAAATAAGGCCCTATAGTGAAACCCTTTTCTCGAACGAGATCCTAGAGGGCACTCGCATGCCACTTTCCAAAACATCCTCTTCCTCTTCTTCAAATCCCTAAATCCAAACTCCAAAGAAAAATTCATAAAAACGACTCAGCCGGAATTCATTTGTATGTGAATGAGTGTTGATCTCTAGGACTTGGTTTCAGGTCATTTAGATTCATGGATGGGGTTTGTAGATCTTTTCATCATCCATATAATAGTTTAATTATCATGAGTATCTTATACTATAATTGACATCAAAATTGTTATATTGTTCAATTTCCGCAATAGTTTATTAAGGTACGATAGCTTCATATAATGTCAATGAAAATGCTTGGGGCGGACTGGAACTTCAAAACAAATTATGCAATTGGGCAAACATGTTTCTATGAAGATATCCGAATTGGCGAGAAACGAACACAAGCTCTATAGCTATTACAATGACGTATGACTCTACTTATCTTAGAATTGTTACGTATGTTTCCGGACAACTAAGTAAAAAATTTCTTGTTTCATCTTTAGAAGTGAGATTTTTACGTAACTCTGAGCATCGTCGATCTTCAAAAGGTTTTAAATTATATAACTTATAACAAAATGAATGATACTAACAAAGCCGGATCCCCTCTGCGTCTGGAAAGCACAGTAAATAAAACTAATCGCTAATCACCATGTGACCTTTCATTGTCAAGTCATCTCATTTGGCCATAACTAGTCATGGGACATTGACAAGAATCTGATGAGCCCCGCAAAATATATAGCATCAAATATCTAATCTCGTACTGATAAATCCTCAAACAAGATTGTAATTTATAGTACCGGACTCATAACAATCGTTTATGGCCCGTTATACTTTAACATCGACTCGCCTGCAATGCCAAGAAACAATTGCAAAGCCACTTTGAGGCCTAAACCGCAAAAAACAAGTTTCTGCAACCAACTTCTAAAGGGGAAAATTATCCAAAAAGTTATAAACCTATTGTGAAGATGTCAATTTAATCCTAAACATTTTAATTATGCTGATTTAGTCATAAACCTTTTAACGATTTGCCAATTTAGTCATAAACCTTTTAATTGTACCAATTTAGTTTTAAACATTTTGATAATTTGTCAATTTAATCCTATATCTTTTGACAATTTGCCAATGTAATCCTTTCGGCCAAATATCTAAATAATAGATTTATAACTAAATTGGTAAATCTTTTGAGCTAAATTGACACAATTGAAAGATTTCGGACTAAATTGACAAATCATCAAAAGGTTTATGACTAAATTGACATAATTGAAATGTTTACGACTGAATCAGCCATCGCACAATAAGTTCAAGACTATTTGGGCAATTATCCCACTTTTGGAATGTGGTATTACCAAATTTAAAGATACAGCCAATGAGAAGAGAACCCAATCCACATATGCCCGGCCCTTCTCAATCCCTTATCTTGAAATATTAACCTGAATCTCAACGCAACCAATAGATCAAACTAATTTTTCGTGAAAAAATGAAGTAATATTTCTTAGAAATCAAGAGCTTCTCACATGGCTAACAAGGTCAGATTGCAAGTTGGAATAGCCAACGAACCAAAGGCCCTAAAAAAATAGGCCTCGCCCCCATAACTCATGAGAACCGCGCCCGCTCTATTTCGTGAACAACGATGACAAGGGTGCATCGTGGAAGCACAAGAAATGGTCACGAGAAGCATGTCACGCAATCTTACTACAAACAGCTCTCGCAAACGACAACTCATCACGGATACGATCGCAAACAACATCCCAGGAACGATTTTAATGAATTTTTCTTTTGGAGTTTGGATTTAGGGATTTGAAGAAGAAAGAGAGAGAGAGAAGATGGAATCAAAATGTAATTGTGGATTGTGGAAAGGAAAAAGAAATTTGAAATGTTTTCATGATTGTTTTATGAAGCTAAATGTGAGATCCATTCGTGTAGTGTGCGGCAGCTTCTTCTTTTGGTTCAACCAGTTTTGTGCAAAGTGGATCCTACTTAACATTTACATCTCAAATGTTAAAAAAAAAAAAGAGTAGGCCTACGTCTGCACACATGGCAACTGATGAGTGGATTTGCGTAAATCGCTTGTGGCACTCAAGAAATACCCAATATTTTTTCATCTAATGGTATTGATGTAACCTTGGCATTACGGACCAACTTTTTTTTTTCTTGCTGAAGGCTTTGAACTTATAATTCATTTTGGGGCTAATTCTTCTGTATTTTCCAGTTTTAAGATGGATTCCATTGAGAAAATTTTTGAGCAAATTTGTATTGTATTCAGATTATTTTGTTAATTTATTTCCACCCAGTATTGTTATTATCTGTGACTCATACTTAATCACCGTCTATCTTCTTTAATTAGTGCTCATCACAACACATACATAATTGTCTAATTTTTTTGTGACAAATGATTAAGGTACAGTCATTAATCTAGTCTGAGATTAACAGCATGTTATGGATCACAAAAAATAAATAACAAATAATTATAAATTATTGTGGGGCTCACTCTTTCGAGAATTTGTAACTCACGACATCCTTTATTCTTACAGTGACCCAAAAATTGTTATACTAGCAAAGCCCTTTTTTATAAGCTTTTCACCTTTTAAATTTTCTTACCAATTTTTTATTTATTTACTAACATCATTTTATTTTGTTAATTCTATTTTTTAATTTGATATAAAATTCTCTCCAAATAGCCTACTCACGTGAAAAGCTGAGAGAGAGCATTAAATGAGTGAGTACAAATTTTAAGAGATTGTATTAAATATGAATGTATTTTAGTAGTATGAATTTCGTTGAATATGAATTTGATTCGGATCGAATATAATTATGTTTCATAAAATTGGATTAATAAAAGTAAAATGGATTAATTTGAATCGAATCTATTTTCGACCAACTCAAACCAAACTCAACTCGCCCATTTATCAGATCTATTCACCACCACACCAACACTCCAATCACTCAGTAACCATCAACCCTTCTTCGATGCCGATTGTCGGCTCCACTGCTCCCACCTGCATTGTCTCCCCATCACGGCCACCAGAATCATCAAGAGCTAAAGTTTTCCTTTACGCTCCACTCTGGGCATTGCGATTCGAAAGCTCTTGGATTTGACATGTTACAAAGAAGCTAAACAGTTAATAGACTCTGTTTCCCTTAGGCCTGAACCAAAGTAAAAGTAAGACAATGATGGTGTCACTGTTACATAGAACCACCATACGGCGGTCAAACTAATTGAAAGAGAAAACACCTTAGATAAATGGGATGAAATTGCAAAAGAGAGCATGTCCCTTCCCAGAAAAGTCCAAAAAGTTCCATAAAACAAAAAACAAAAAAGTTCACGTAATGTAGCACTTGCTACAATTATAACATAGAACAATCAAAGAGCCGATGTATTTCGAGCCATGTGTACTTATCCATATCTTCAGCAGAATAAGCCCAGTACTGCAAGAAAAATAATCACATTACACAATCGTCAGTGCAGTTTAGTCAATCTTCACAGTAACCTCAAAACAAATGAGGAAGTCAATGCTCAGAGAGAAGAAAGTATAACAAATGCAACGAATACAACAGTACATCCCTTCTCAATCCCGTACAGCGTTTGGTAAACTTTATAATAGAAGGACGGGTAAAAATCAAAGCTCAAATTGCTACCAGTTTCTTTCTACTTATTCTTCTTAAGCAGTTTGCAGGTAGCTGGTGCCTTTAAATCAACTCCTCCTGTTAAATCAGGAAACTCTTAATTTTAATCTAATCAAACTTTTGGAGCTAAAGAACTATATAAAAGTATGAAGCTCATCTCTGTTTCTGAAACTTTTTCTTCCCCCTCATTCACTCTCCTAATTCTGTCCGGTTCTAGCCCTTTAAAATCTTTGGGGTTTTCATTGAGAGAGAATGGACGGGCGTGTCTGGTTAGTTGAGTTAGTTGAGTCGTCTCAATGAACCAACAGAACTGTTCCAGGAAAACTGCCCACATTCATTCTAACTCTAAAACAACAAATTCCTAAGTGATTTATCACCGCAAAACTCTTTCAGTTTCATCCTGATTTTCTTCCTCTCACTCATGCACACATATTGCTTCCTTCTATGCTCTCCACCCTAATGGAAAGAAAGAAAGGAAGGGTTATCTAATTTGAACCACTCAGACTTCCAGCACTTTTGTCACCGCAAAACTCTTTTAGTTTCATCCTGATTTTCTTCCTCTCACTCATGCACACACATTGCTTCCTTCTATGCTCTCCACCCTAACGGAAAGAAAGAAAGGAAGGGTTATCTAATTTGAAGCACTCAGACTTCCAGCACTTTTATTCTCTCTCTCCACTTTCCATGTAGATTTATGCTCTTGGGGATCACCTTTATAGCAATCAAGAAGCCATGGACATTAAGGTCGCTCTCCCATGTAATTGTCGCTAACTCAAGTATGTCACATCCTCTCCCTGATTCATTGGACTGCTTTCATTATAACTCCAATCTTATTTGCTATGTTTTGCAGCGGGTTGTCATCTCTCTACTTCTCGGGTGATTTTTAAGAATCGACTACTTTCACATTATGTAGTCAGTATGTTGCAAATGGCCCATAGACATGATTCCATTACCTTTATACACAATTCAACTGTTTGTGTGCTGACAAAATAAAAATGTTTGTGCACTTGCCTCCTCCTCCGACAGGAGAGAACTCTACTTCTTTTGTTGAGTGACTTATTATGACTATGCCATGATGTACCCGTTACATATGGCACAATCAACCGTACTTTTCCTTACATCATATGTCATAAAACGACACTGATCGAATAAATAAAGCAAAAAGTCTTCAGACTTTTAAAATCTTATTGCCTTTGGAAATTTAGTTCTCAAAATGATAATGATTTAATACTTCTCGATTCAGATGCAACTATCATTTTGTGGTCTCCTTCCCTCCCCCCCTCCCTCCCTCCCTCCCTCTCACTCTCCCCCATGGTCATTGTAGAGCTTCTTTTCTCACCTTGGGGACTAATTCCCCAAATTTTTTAGATCCTAACAAAAAACTCAGTTACCTGATTATATTTCCTCAGTCAACACCATATTTCGACCCAATTAGCACAACACCAATAGTTTTCCCACCCACACATCCTTGAACCCCGCAGCAAACAAGCCAAAGTCAGTGGAAGGAGAGAAAATTGGAACATCCCACAACTAGAGATTGCAAACAACCTTGTCACCTTCAGGTAGCTTCATACTTAGGGAGTCAATGTGCTAGATTACTGTCAGTGATATTGCCTATGGGTGTAACCCCAGCTAATTGCTTCTTCGGCTTAATTTCTGTTGATGCTCTAATGGTTCCCACTTTCATATTCATTGCCATGATTGTGGTTGTGGGGAATTTTCAGGATCAAGTGACAGGTCCAAAGTTTCTCAGTTAAGGGTCTGGATAAGAAAACTCAATCCAGACACGTTTTGGTCTGAAATGAAGATTCTTACTGTTAAAGCGGCAAGAATGGTAGCAACTTTGGGTTTTAGCCACTTGAAATTGATAGATGCTCCTTACCAAAAAAAAAAAAAATTGATAGATGCCCAAAAAAGTGCAGGTTTCTTTGCCTTGCATGGAGACATGGAACATTACTGCTGCACTTAAAGACTCTGGGCCCGACAAGAAAACTTGGTTGTTTCGTGGCATTTATGGGCCACCAAGACATACATTTACCAGATAATTTTGTAGAGAGATCAATAATGAGGTGAAAGTGTTTGGAAGAGACTCTGTGATAATAACATATATCTAATTCTTGTTATGGAGTAATGGAATGAAAGGACGTTGAGAGGAAAGTAGCTCAACTGAGAGGTCTATAGGGATTTTGTCTTTGATATGGGACTTCTCAACTAAGGACTTTGCAGGGAATTCATTTACATGGAGTAACATGGGAGAGGAAAGCTAAAATCAGAGAACGGTTATCTTGTACATTTTCAATTATGTCCGTAAGACCATTTATATATATATGAATGTGCTTGCTCAGTTTGAAATAAAGACCTGATTTAGATAATTAAGCTAATAGTTCTACCATTAGTCATGACTGTAATTGCAAAAGGCACTGCATCATATCATTTGTGATCACATTACTCATATGATTGAATATACACTGCTTGGCAAACATGAATTGCAACTAAAATATTAAACTTCAATGCATTGTTCATATGAAAGCTTCCTTAAAGAATTACCTGGAAGCATTGCTCAGTTATCCATTCACAATACAATTCCTCACAGTTCCTCCTCCTGTTTTCCATCAATTGCAAGGAGCTTACTTAATTCACCACTTTCATATGCTTCGACTGTATCGGCTACGATGATCAACAATAAGCTCAAATTCTTTGTTAGACCTTATATCAACAAAAAGCAATTTAGGAGGAACATAATCAGTTTACTATCAGAACCTCCAATGTGCTGGCCATTTATAAACACCTGGGGTACAGTATGCCTCCCTATTCTTTGACTTGAGGCATCCTGAAATTTCCATCCATCATCTGTGGACATAAAGGAGCTCCTATCAATTACTCACAATATATATTTTGACATATTCAACCACATTTCAGATACCCCACTGCAGCATAAAGCATGATCTACAACTTTTCTGCGAAGAAAAGTTTTGGAGGAATGCAAGGTTGGACAAACCTACAATTATTTCATTTCAGTCGTAAAAGGCTTTACATCAGACATACATCAATCCCTTTTTTCTTTTCTTTTAAAGAGCTTCACTTCAATCCTTGTTTTAGTGACAAGAGGCCACTACTCAGTTGTCCTACCAACACTGAAGAAATCACCAACGAACTAGCAATTTGCAGACAAACCTCTCTCATCAAGCTCAACAACATATGGTATCTGGTTTAATTCCTTGAATACGGCCTTTGCCCTCCTGCAGTGCCTGCATATATCCATGAAAGGTGTTACAAATCCATGTTTGTCTACTATGTCCTTTTGCTGCATTAAACATGCAAAGAAGATGACAATCCAGCAAAAGCATCGAACTAAACCCAGACAGTTGGATGAATAAGCAAGCAGTTACTTGAATCTATCATATGATAACAATTAAACTATGACATCTGGAGTTTCTCCCAAGAGGTCATTACATCTACCAAAATACACTGGATTCAATGGGAGGCTGCATGTCACGAATGGAAAAGAGACATCCCATGATTTGTCCAACTTTCTCTTAATTTTATAAAAAAGAAAATATATTCTGGTTTATGGTTCATATCATCTATACGACCGAAATAGAAGAATTTACAGATTGATTGGATTTGTCAATCTCTCTATAAATACATAACAAGGGATAGCAGGCACGAAAGACAACTTTCATGTGAGCGCAGCCATTACAACTACAGGTAGAAGAAAAAGAAACAAGAACAAAAAATGCAGTTACAGATGTTAATCTTATTTCCTTGAACTAGTGTTGCCCAAAGCAATTCACAAGTTCGAAATTTCAGAGTAATTGCAAAATAACCACATGAACCTTCTTTAAACAAGAAAGGCCATAAATTACCTCTAGCATGTTCTTTTCCCTGGGCCCCAGATTTAAAAAGCAGAGGTGTTTAATCCGTAAGACTACATTAGGTAATTAGCCGTTCTTTATACCACTCTCCAGTAGAACATGCCAAATTAGACGTGACAGAAGTTAGAACAGGATAATGTAACAGGAGATGACACCCTGTTGTTCGAAAGTTTAAGCACTGCCGGCTCAACCACATTTACCATCTCAGCGTCATTATTTGAACCCAAACAGCAGAGGCATTTTTCATACATGTCTCACCCTGGTTAGTGCTTGCCTACATGGATAACCTCCATATAAACCAGAATGGAACGGGAAAGGATTCAGTAACCGATGAAGAGACGAACCCTCTAATCTCGAAGTAGAAGAATTTAACAGAGTTAATTCGGGTAGAATGAATCGGTTCCAGGACGGAGAACATGCATTCGCAGGAATCGAAGTGAAAAACACGAAGAGCGAAGCTCCCGACAAACACAAAAACAATGGCAGTCGCTGTTCCTCTGGACGCGTTGGAATGCAAACACTACAAACGAGGAAACACAGTAAAGTCCAAGCGAGAGAGAGAGAGAGAGAGAGAGAGAGAGAGAGAGAGAGAGAGAGAGGCAGGGGGAGAGAGATTGTACGGGCAATAGGACTTGGAGAAGATCCAGGACAGATCCTGTGTCGCGCAATATTAACACAATCCCTATTTTCATGAACCGTACAATCCGTCCGTCCATCTAACTCAGGCCCTCGAATGAGTCGGGCAACAAATTCAGGTTTGAACTGCCCTCTACCAATCCATTTTTTTTAGAGTCTTCTCCTTGAGTCTCCTTCCTTATCATCCAATCTGTTTCAATCGGCTGATGGTGTTGGAGCACGACCCTCACATCATCCTCCTGTTGCTCGCATATTAAACTGAATCCACACTTTCTTAAGCTTCCTTTCGATAGTCTGAGGCAAATTTGGAATAGGCTCTCTTCGTTTCGCAAATGCTTCTCTACTTCAAACAGCTGACGGCGTGGGAAATATTTAAGCCACACATTATCGGATTCCAATGAATACAGGGCTGCCGATTGCCAAACCACCCTTTGACCATTAACAAATATTTGGATCTCGCATCCCACATCGACCACTTTTCCTTCCTCCAGGCCAATAACAATACAGAGTGCTAGTCCTAAAAACATGTCATACAAGTCTTGGGGAACCATGAAAGATATGGAATCCTCTTTACAGTAGAGAAACCACTCTGGCATTTCTCCTCCAATTAGGCGAACGTCGACACTCCTCATCTTCGGGAGTCCCTGTCATACAGATGGTACGCATATCAAGTGTTCAAGTGCGAGAGAGAGAGAGAGAGAGAGAGAGAGAGTCTGACCTCGAGTAATGGCACATCACCCATCTTGACCCCTCTGCGGAATAATTCACAACATGAAGACAAGTCAACTTCAAGGCGGTCGGAGGAGAGACTCGACAAATTTGGGAGTTTCTGCGGAGATTTGCAACCATTTGCTCTTAGAGTACGCATATTTGATGGAAGATGAGGAATCTCTTGTAGTTGCTTGCATTGCTCCACATCCAACCATTCCAAATTATCGTATTTGTTGATGCATGTTGGTAGATGAGTAAACTTGTTTTCCGAAAGACATAGGATTTTCAATTTGGGAAAACTCTCAAGAAAGTCTACTTCCGATAGATTGCAGCCATTAAGGTCTAACCTGTATAGATTTGGGAATCTTAAATGGTCATCGGGGTTAGTTGAATCCTCCAAGTTCTTTGGAAACATGACTAAATTCAAGCATCCTTGAAAACTCAGAACCTCGAGATTGTGCAACTTATAAATGCTCGATGGAAGCCTTGCAAGGTTGTCGCACCATTCTAAACACATATGTTTCAAAGAGACAAGATTTTCAATTGATACAGGTAGCTCTTTAATAGCCGTCCTTTTCATATCAATATATTCTAGATGTTCCATCTTCCCGAGAGTATCAGGGAACTTCTCAAGTTTAGAGCAATCAGAGAGCTTAAGGGCTCGAAGAGATTTTGTCTTGAGTTTGTTGGGAAAGATACTAAGATTTGAGCACAATCTTAGTGACAAAAACCTTAACTTGTCAAGGTATCCGACAGATTGGTGAACCTCCACCAAACTAATGCAGTCATCAAGAATCAAGCTCTCTAGATTTGGAACCATTGAAAGGTCAGGAACACTGGCAAGGGACTCGCATCGCCAGAAATTTATGGACTTCAACCTTCTAAAATTCTGCAAAACATAACAGCGCAATCATTAAGTTCTGCAAATACTTATAGCTATAAAAGGGAAAGCTAATCATCCCAAGGGCTTACCATAAACTTGCCTCCCAACTGTTTGATAGGACTTCTCTGGACATCAATTGCAACAAGTTTCTTTGGACCAGGGCCAAATTCTAGATCCGGCGCATTGGCCCATTTAAGCCATCTTAGCTCATTAGGGAGACGTACAGGACCTTGCGAAGAGATATGCACTTCAGGCAAAATGAGCATTCTCAACCCTTTCATGTTTGTGAAAGCATGAGGACTAATAGTTATCTTTTCTGGTTCGGGCAAGTCCAATACTATGGCCTTTACTGTATTCATTCCCTATCCATAACAGAGCAAATTCAATGGTCACAGAAAATTTCCGTTGAGAATTACATTGACTGTTCAAATTAGAGTAATATAAAAACTAAGATGTAACAACATTGACATAAAACAACTTTTACCATATCTTCACATAGAATGTCTAGAACATCTTCAAAAGTCCATAATCTACTGCGTTTCCCAGGATCATCGGGACATTCCTGATTAACAATATCCTTACCCATTGATTGAACCAAATCGTGCATTTGCAGATACCCATACTCATATGTTATCAAGGACCTCTCCACGAGAATTTCTATTCCTATAGTTGTGTCAAAATCACAACTGTCAAGAATTTCCTTGATATCTTCTATTCTTTTCCCCTTAAAGAAACAAGCTATATCAAGGAAAATTTCCCTCTCATTATACTCCAATCCATCGAAGCTTGTCTTGAGAACTCGATTGACAGTTTGGTCAGGACTTTTGGAGATTTTATGCAGTGCACTTTCCCATGCAGGTTCCTTTCTTCCACATAAGAATGAGCCTAACACTTTGAGGGCTAACGGAAGGCCGTTAGCATAACACAGCGCTCTATCTATGAGATCCCTCCTTATTTCAACTTTCTTGCTATTTGGAAAGGCATACCGACCGAAAAGGTCTAGTGCTTCATTGTCATCTAAAGTCTTCACTTCGTACACAAAATTTATGCCATGAGAATTTAGCAAATGTTTATCTCTTGATGTAACAATAATTCTACTTCCTTTGCCAAACCAATGGCCTTCTCCAGCTAATGCATTCAGTTGATCCAACTGGTCAACATCATCAAGAACTAAGAGAACCTTTTTGCAACAAAGTCTTTCCCGTATCAAATTAATTCCTCCGTCGACACTACATACCGTTAAATGTCTATGAGATAAGATCTCAGATAGAAGTTTTTCTTGCAACGCAACAAGACCATTGCCTTTGTCCGAACTTTCTCTAACTTGTGCCAAAAAGCTAGAACCTTGGAATTGTCTCTCAATAGCATTATATAGGGCTCTTGCAATCGTAGTCTTCCCTATGCCTCCAAGTCCCCATAGACCTATCATGAGAACATCATTATCACCTGACTCTTTTTGTGACAACGATATCAGTGTTTGAACTCGGGAATCTATTCCGACTAGATACTTAGCGACATGTAAGGGTGTACGCTCTAGATGAATGGATAATTCCTTCACGATGCATTGTATGAGCTCCGCTTCATCTCTAATAAGCACCCAAAAGAAAGATAAACATGTTTTAGTATGTCCGAGCAATGGCAGGAACTTGAACTCTAACGTCACAAGGAAAATCTCGCCAGAAGATTAGCTAAAAATGAGATGAAAAGAAATAACACATTTGGGTAAACCTGCGCCAAGATCTGCACAAGGAAAAACTATAAAGAACCTGAGCCTAAAGACAATGACGACTCAGGTACTATGAACCACACTTTTAATCTAAGACAAATTTCCCATTATCTAGAAAGCAAGAATCGAATTCAACAAATTTGCTTGCATGCAGTTTTGGTTATTCGACTTTTTTGTCGACTGTCTAGTATATTTCCGCTTTGTATCTTCAATCCAAAGATCAATTTGACAATATCTATCAGTTTCTAAGTGGCGGTGTATCTTTTCTATTCTTGGGTGATTGAATTAATTATATAGCATCTCTAATTAGCTTCTAAATTCAACGTTTAGAGGCATGAAAGATGATGATGTCTCGAATTGTTGGCAAAAGCAAATATTTGCAAAGGTTTGTGAAAGGTTCGGGACCCCGGAGGATCCGTTGGATAATACAGGGCGTCGTGGCAGACTTGGGGGAGCCTGGTCTCCAGACTGCCAAACAATGGCCTGGAATGGCTATTGGCCTTGCACCCGGCCAGACAAGGCCGGGCCATCGGCCCTACGACGCTGGCAAGTGAAGGCCGGAAACGATGGCTCAAATGAGGCGACGGTGAACGCGCCATGGTGGTTGGGCTGCAGGTCTATGCAGGCCCAGAGATGAGTTTTTGGTTGGATCTCTGGTGGGCACCGGGAGACAGATCCGACAATCCGTCAGATGGGGACAGTACATGTGTCCAGGGGCGTAGGCACAGTAAGCGCACACCCTTCTAATTCATGCACGCAACTAGTAAGGGGAGGGTAAAAAACAAGATACAAACGAAGCATGAGATTGAGACCAGTCAAAAGAGATATCATAGCATTTATCAAAAGGAAAAACATGGTTACCGCTCATGGAAATCCCACCCAGATAAGCTACCCGCGTCGAAGAGAGCCTTCTCCCATTTCTTCACTTTCTCATAATCCTTCCCGAACATGGACTCATGCTTATCCATAGCTTCTTTGTAACTCTCTCTTGGTGTTCTCACTTCCCTGGGTTCCACTTTGTAAAACACGGGAAAAACCTTGAGGTCTCTTTGCTCCTTGCACTCCATAATTCTGGCCAACTCTTCCAAGCACCATGGCGAGGAAGCGTAGTCCTTGGAAAAAACGATGATCGCGGCACGCGACTCCTCGATCGCCTTCATAAGCGCCGGCGATATCTGCTCTCCTTTCCGGAGTTCCTCACTATCCATGAAAGTGTGTATTCCTTTCTGGTCCAGAGCCGCATAAAGATGGCCGAGGAAGTTGTTGCGGACGTCCGTCCCTCTAAAGCTCAGAAACACGTGGTAATTTCTTTTCAGATTAGAAGAAGAAGCAGCCATCAAAAGAAATGATGGTGGTTGACGTGCTTCCGCAGGATGTTTGCTAGGGGTGTAAACGATTTGGTTTGATTCGGTTCGGTTCTCTTAAAAATCGAACCGTTAGAGGGGCATCTTTGAACCGAACTGAATATGGCTCGAACCAAATATGAACCGAACCGAAAAACCGGTTTGTTTCGGTTCGGTTCGGTTCGGTTCGGTTTTCGATTTCTTCTTCTTCTGTTTTTGTTTTTTGCTTTTTATTGACAGCTTGGTTTTCGGTTTTTTCTTCTTTTTTTTTTTGTTTTCGGCACGAACAAACACGACCAGACCAAACCAAACTGATATGGTTTGAGACGGGCCAAGAAAGGAGCTGCTGCAAATCTCGAATGTTGTTCTTGCAAAGCTCACTGCAAACAAAAGAAAAGGAAAGCTCAACAAATGTACCGAATCAAGGATTAGAAATGCCCAGCGAAGCAACTCTTTCTAATAGGAATTAAATAGAGAGAGCCATCACCCAACTTGGAAACAAATCCATTTATCGGAGGACGCTCGAGCAAGTCCACAGTACAAGAGCCACCATCAACCCGCAAACCAAGCATTACGTAAACTAATCCACAGTACCCAGAAGACACAATGGCTAAACCCCCGACTCCAACCTAAGACCGCGAGCAGAGGAGCAACGCAACAAATCCTCGCGATCAAAGAGTCAGGAGAAATGTCCAAAAATGGAACCTCTCGCAAGACCCCAGAAGAATTATCGGCTCGATCAGTAGAACCATTTTCGGTATCGAACCATTTTCTTATGCTACGGGACCCGACCACACGGAGCGAGCAGATCTAGACTCGAGCGTGCGAGAGAGAAGAGCAGCGACCGGAAGCGCAGAAATGAGCGCAGATCTGCGAGGAGGCGGGGAGAGAGAGAGGGACAGAGAGCACTCACCGAGAATGGAGGTCTTCTTCCTCGTTGAAAGGGTTGGGATCGTGGGCGGCGATTCATCGTAGCAGTAGAAAGAGAGGAAGAGGATGGGTTTCGGAGAGTGATTGATGGTCGCGAGGTGGAGACAGTTCGTGGAGGCGTATGTTATCTCCATGAACGCGGTCAACGGTGCATTTGCTTGCTTGGAAGGAGAAGTGATTAGGGCCAACCAATGGGGCTGCTCCGTACATCTTCTTTTTTTTAACCTTTATTTGTTTTGCCCTTTTCCTGTTTCTCTCCTCTTTCACGGGTAGAATTGGATTTTTTTTCAGGAAATTTCGGTGAAAAGCTAGAATGGTGGTGATTTTGTCGGGATGAGTTTTGTTGCGATTCGAATGCCTAGTGAGTCTGCGTAGAGCTTATTGAAAATATGTTCCGAGTTTAAATCCATTAAATAATACTTGATCAATAAATTACGCTGATCGATCTCGTAATTTTGTGGGACTTCTTCTTCGGTCCAACAACTGCACATTAGGAGTGTGCAATGAAACCGAGAACCGCCCGGACGGCCAAAAACCGGCGTTTCACATTGGGACCGGTCCAGTTTCCGATTCCAATTTGTAAGAATCGGTGAGTACCGTTCGGTTCCCAGTTCTAGGCATAGAACCATTCACCTGCCCGCTTGGACTGGACTGGTAAAATATATATATATATATATATATATATATATATATAATTTTTAAGAAAATTTCCCAACCCAAAAATAAACGAAAAAATTTTAAGAGATATCTAGAGCTAAAATCAAATTGCTTCAGTATAGATTCGTGCATGTTGATCTTCATCATGCTTTCAGGTGAATATCAAGATAAAAATAACACGAGGAATCAATAATGGACTCCAGGACAAACGTAGAAACATATTATAAAGGATCGGCATGACAATATGCCCTCAACTTCAAAAACAAAAGAATAATAGAATGTGAGAATTCATGCCCGCGCCTCTGGCTATTCATAGCTTCCCTCTCTCACTCTTGGTTACCTCTATTTGCGTGAAACTTGATAGAATCGGTTCCATAGACTCACTCAGAATCGGACCTGACCACCCTAGGTGGATCTTCGGAACCAACGAGCAGTTCTGGGTTTTAATTTTTTGGAAACGGTCATTAATGGGCGATTCGCGATTTCACGATAGAAATTGCTTATCTGAATCATGCTCATCTTTGCTACTTGCACATGGTTGCGTTTTTGTTCAGCCGCAATTGTGAGGAGAAGAAGATTGCGCATGGATTTCATTTTGCATTTATTTCTCCGCATGCGTAAAAGACAGAAAGCAGCAGAGAGAAAAGAAAATATTCCATGGTTTACAATCACCACCTCATGTGCCTACGTGATGTAAATATTCTCGCGTGGATCTATTAAGAAATCGCCACGTGACGTCTGACGTGGAGAAAGAGAAAGCCTTATCATGAAAACTGTCTCCTCTTTGCACCTATTGCCTCAAAGAAAACTGAGCAAGTCACATCGCATTAAATGCGAGACTCTTGTCATTGATTGCTATTTTCTCCCTCCCCTCGTTCCTTCCTTTTCTGGGAATGGACGCCCTTCTCTCTCTCTCCTTAATTCAAATTTTGGATCTCCCCCTTCGATCTAAAAATTTGCTCCTCCGACCCTCTACTCCGGCATCCATTGCTGCTCCGGCGTTCCAAATCCTTCGTCTCATTCGGAAAATATCCTCTAGGATTTCCTTTTCTTCTACGTTCTCATCCTGTTCTCTTTCACTCGGAGATGCTCCTGCCAGTCGTTTTTCGTCTCTTCTGCAAGAGTTCTCTAAGGACATTATCGGAGTCAAGTTCGTCCATGCTCAGATCTTGTCAATGACTCTTACAATGAGCAAGTTTGGCTGCGGAACTTGTCCGGGTTTATCATGGTTTGGGTTGCCTTGAATATGCACGCAAGGTGTTCGATCAAGTTTGGCCCTCTGCTCCGGCGTCCGTTCTCGCCGCAACGACAGACACGTTGTTCAACGAATCTCAGTTATTTTAGCGTTGAAGAGGTTGTCGAGTAGTCGGGGACTTTGACATCATGAATGTCACGCCATGGTCGTTGTTGCTACCAGCGAACGAGGGTGAGGACAATGAAGACAAAGGTGGTGGCGAAGGAGAGGACGAAGTTGGTGTTGCTGTTGAGCATGCGAAATGGAGCCTTGTAGCAGGCATTTGCTTTTTTTTTTTTGGTCAGGCATTCATTTTGTTGAGTTGTTGAGTTTTGTTGAAGAGGTTTTGCTTCTATTTATGGTTTGGAGCACTAGAATTTATCATTAGTTTTCCTTATTTTTTCCTTAATCCATACCTTGTACAATTTGACTAAGATTTCAGTTTTGCAACTATATTTCTGGCACTAAATTGTTCTTCCTTTCATATTTTGTTGAAGAGGGCCGATCACAATGCCCTCTTCTCTGTCTCTAGCTTGCCCAAGCCAAGCGCATCGAGCTCAAATTTTCAAACTTTCGGACCAGAAGTGGTTCTCAAGAAGTTGGGCACTTCGTTTTCCTTCCTCTTTTGCCGTCTCGAGTGAAAAGTTCCGCGTTTTGCGTGTTCCTAACACATGATGGTGTGCATGCTCGGTTGGTGTTAGTATTCCTAAACGAAAGGCTCTTACCTTTCGGTGGAAGCCAATGGGAGCTTTTTGAAATCCATATCTGCAATGGAGATGTTTCATGGGGGAAATGAAGGAGACGCTTTAAAGATATGGTGGGTGGGTTGTTTGGCTTCTCCCTTGGAAACTTGAAATGACAATGGTGGAAGACCGCAGTCATGTGATAGAAGATGGTGAAGCGTATATGTGGAATTTTTCCCTGCCATTTTGTTGATTAAATTTCGAGTTCATCGCTTGGTCTTCTTCAGCCAACACTGACTGCTTTCGGGGAGATTTTAGGGGAGCTTTATCGTGGGTTATACCTCTCAAGGTTTTTGGAGAAGTAAATTTTTTGTCAGATAGAGATTAATAGGTTTGTTTAGCCAATCCTATATAGCTTGGAATGGAGTGAAAACAGGCATTCTTTGATGAAGAGAAAACTCAACAACCCATCAGTTCTAATCATATCTAGTACAAACCCGTGAATAGAAGCAAAACCTCTTCAACAAAACTCAACAACTCAACAAAAGGAATGTTTGACCAAACAAAAAAAAAACAAAAGCAAACGCCTGCTACAAGGCTCCATTTCGCATGCTCAACGGCAACACCAACTTCATCCTCTCCTTCGCCACCACCTTTGTCTTCGCTGTCCTCACCCTCGTTCGCTGGCAGCACCAATGGCCATGGCGTGACATCCATGATGTCAAAGTCCCCGACTACTCGACAGCCTCTTCAACACTGAAATAACTGAGATTTGTTGAACAACATGTTCGCAATGGCGGAACTGACGGCCACGTGGCGGAGGTGACGAGGCGGAGCCGACGGTGATGAGCGGAGCCCACGGCCACAAGGCGGAGCCAAAAACCACAAGACGGAAGCGACAGCCACGAGGCAGAGCCGACGACCATGAGGCGGAGGTGACGGCAACGTAGCGGAGCCGACGGCCACGAGGGGACAGGCCGTCCGCTTTTCGCCGGAAGGAGGAAGCAAAGAACACAAGCGAAGATGAAGGAGGAGGGAGAGAAACAATCTGGGAAGAAGAAGAGTTTCAGAAAGTGAGGGAGAGACAATTCATTCAAACTTGAAAAAGAACGAGAGGATGGCAATTAATGCTAGTGCCTTCCCCATGTCTTCTTTGAGCGAGAGTAGGGGTGCAGAGGAGAGAGAGCCTCCCATTAGGGCTTTCTCTTTTTCTGTGTCTCTCCACGTCAGATGCCACGTGCCGATTTTTTAATGGATCTACTCGAGCAAATATACACCACGTGAGCATGTGACGTGGTGATAATAAATCACTGAATATTTTCTCTAGAGAGAAAAAGTTTTATTCACTCTCTATCCTTGGCGCTATACGGAGCAGTAACTGGAGTCAGAGAAGAGATTTGCTCAGCCAGCAAACATGGAAATCCCACTACCTAATATTTTCTCGAATTGAAGGAGCCCACAAATGAGTGTGGAGGGAGTCACAGGCTACGTTTGTCTGTCATGGACTATCTTCATCTGCTGACATACTATAATAAATGTGGAGATTTTTCAGCCAATAAATATAACATATGAAGGGGCCCTCGCCCTTGATTGGGTACAGAAGGGGCAGAGAGGACGAGAGGATGTGTAATTCCTTGAGTGAGACTTCACTAAAAATTATGACGGTGAACGATGAGTGAGTTATTAGACGGAATTGAAGGTAGGGAAATATCAAAAAAGTATTTGAGTACTCAAATAATTATAATCTTCATTGTATCGTTTGTTTTTATAGTAGAAATTGTATCGTTTGTTTGTATAGTAGAATTTCATGCTGCTCTCTTCCGTAGACGTAGGTTTTGATATTCAAACCGAATTATGTGAATTCGGAGTCTAATTTCCTTTCCTTCTTTATGACTATTTTATTGATCTACCTCTTGACTCTTGTCTAGAGATGTTTGAAATGTTCATGTGTAGTTTGGTAAATTTGTAATTATGGTGGGGTGTCTTTAGCATCTTCTGGATACTAGAGTTTGTTTGTTGGATAAAAAGATGTGTTGAATCCTTCGTTATTGGATAAATTATCACATAAGTAAACCAATTCCTATAATTACGTCAACTTTATATTGACCAAATTAAGAACCACCCGCTAATTAAGGCCTAGCCAACGTATTAGATACCCGAAATACTTGCTCGTCGCAGGTTGATGCTGCATTCATTTATCGTCTTTGGTAATTATTCATCCATCGCGTGATGTTTGTACTCGTTTGTGGAATTTGCGGTTCATCTTAATCATTTCATACCCACGGGACTCCAACTTTTCCAAAACCTAATGAATATATTTGGGCCCATTCCACCACTATTTGTGTACCTCTTCCAATTCCATGTGGGGCTATCAACAATTGTGGAGCAGATAACTCGCAAAATCAAAATGCTTAAGGATGCAACTCAACTAATGTCAAAATACTAAATGATTTGATCGATCTAATCGATACTTTTTCTTTGTCACCATCTAATCGACACTTTAAAAGCTCGATTGTGGAATGATATTGCTATTAAGAACCGATTCGACATTTACTCCTTATTCGTGCATGGAAGTCTATGAATCACATGTCTATGTCAGTGTAGCTTCACATCACTCGTCGAGAAAAGAGCCAATCCCAAAATGCGTGAAGGACGAGGTGGACCCTCGGAAGTAAATGAACAAAAGGAGGGGGAATTCCTCGGTCATGCAAGTAATTTGCATTGCATTGCTTGACTTTAACTTGTTCACGCTGTGACCAATGGCCATTTAAGTGTAAGACAGACTCAAAAAAAATAGTCCTAAATATCATTAACGATCTTTGATATAGTAGATATCATTAAATGGCATTGGGCCATTTAAGCCAAGCCCGGTACCGCACTACCCATGCTGCTATCCCTGGCACTCGGGGACCTTAGTACTCATGCTCGAGCCCACGGTGCCCGAGCTCGAGTGCATAGAGGCATGGCCCAAGTCCATGGAGGCTAGGCCCGACACCCGTGCCTAGGTCCTCAACGCCTTGGCTTAGGTCCAATGAGGCAAGGCTCATGTCCATCAAGCTTGAGCATAGCCTGAGCATCAGGGAACCGGGCATAGGTACTGGGGTCCTAGCTCCACCTCCATAGACCCGAGCCCAAACACCTAGAATCTAAGCATGAGCACCAAGGTCCCAGACCTATCCTTGATGGACCAAGGCCCATGCGCCAAGGACCTAGGCACAAGTATTAGGATCTAGGGCCTAGCCGTCATGGGCTGTGGCCTTGCCTCAACAGACGTAGGTTCAGGTATTGGGTACCTAGGCACGCGCACCAAGGTCCGCTTGGCCTCTGTGAATCCAGGCCCAGCCTCAGCCTCTATGTACTAGGTCCCAAGTGATGGGGACTCGAGCACCCATGCCGAGGTCCCAAACTCAGCCCCAATGGCCCTAGGCTCAGGCGCCGGGGAATCAGGCACAAGCACCAAGCTCTCGAGCTGACTTCTATGGACCTGAGACTGGTTCCAAGTCCAAATTTATTGTGGGCAGGTTAGGTCCACAAAGTCTAAGCTCGTGACCCGAGTGCTCGTGCCCAATTGGCCATGTCCAAGTCACTAGCGCATGAATAGTGCATATCTCTTTAGAAAAATGAAAGTAAGTTTTCCTTCCTAACTAATGGCAAATATCTTCCAATGCAATTTTATTTTTAGTCAAACACTAAAAAATAGTCATTTTCCTGAAAAATGACTTTCTAGAAAAGGTTTTCCAGAAATGTCACATCTTCCATGAAACCAATGGAGCCTAATCTTCAAATGTTTGGTATAGATCCAGGTTTCATTTGCGACCCAAAATATTTGCAGACAAACACCTAACTCTTCAGTTCCTTATCTGCCAAAATAATGTCCTTTTATTCTTAAAACTTTAATCTCCTTCTCTAATTTCCTCGGCTGCACAATCCTTTTGTTTCCTGCCAAGAAATACAGATTCTCTTTCCAAACTAGTAAATTTCAGTAAATGTTGGTGAATGTAAAAAAAATGGATAAAAAATGACTGATGACACTTTTTATCCATGTAATTTGTTAGTAACTTATAGAATCCAATTACCAATTTAATTATCATTTACAAGTTAACAATTTTTGTACTAACTTATCAATTTTTATTTACATAATAAACCAGCCCTTCAAACTTACTAACTCTTATATGAAATTATGAATCTAGCTAAAAGTGATTTCCCAACTTTGTCAAATTAATTTGTGAACTAGTTTTGGAATACTAACTCTTATTTGAGTTAGTATTCCAAATTTAATTGATTTACCAATATTTAATTTGATTTTTTAATTTATTAACTAGTTTGTTGAGTTACCAAATTTTATGTCTTAGTTAGCAATCTTTATATTTACTAATGCTTTTTAGAAATTACCAATCTAAATTAGTGTGACTTACAAACTTTTCTCTCTTCAAATTACCGCCTAGTGTTGGGTTTCCAACTTTCATTCGAATTATTTAACGACGTTTATTTGTTTTTTAATTTGTCAATTTTTTTAATCATTTACAAACATTTATTTGCATTTCTGAGGAGCATTTTAGATTTACTAACTTTTAAAGATATTACTATACGTGGCAAAAAAAAGCCAAAGACCCACTTTTTAATTCATATTTAGTGGGCCGAGTTGTATGTAGATTTATTAAAGTTTTAAAAACATGTAGCTATGGATTAAAGTAGAAAAGCCAAATTTTTGTAACAGGTCTGCAACATACTCATTTTCAACCCATACCACTCAAAATTCAGATAACCCATGCTCGAATGTTGCTATGCCTAAGCCCTTCTCCTTCTCTCTCTCTCTCTCTCTCTCTCTCTCTCTCTCTCTCTCTCTCTCTCTCTCTCTCTCTCTCTCTCTCTCTCTCTCTCTCTCTCTCTCCGTCTTGCATGGAAAATGAGTGTCTCGATGAAGTGCTTATTGCCTTTGCAGCTTTTGATGAGGAGTCAGCGAGCTCCTGAGACGAACCTTCATTGCATTTCCGTTTTGGTGATTGGGACATGAGTCCGTTGAATTTAACTTTTCATAAATATTGTGCCTATTTTGTTATTCTGTCGATAATGAATTCAGTTAAACAACTGAAACGTGTTTGATTGGGATTCTTTGGAATTTCTTTGCATTTCATTAGACATGGTCTTCTAGGAGAAAATATCGGGTGCTACTTGACTACCGCATGAGGCTTTATGCAAATCCACTCACCGGTTGTCGTGTGTGCAGACTCGGACCAATTTATTTTCTTTTTACTTAAGATATAAATGTCACGTGGGATTTACTATGCACAAAGTCATCTGGACCAAAAGACGAAGCTGCTATATAGTACATGGATAGGCCCCGCATTTGACTTCATCAAAAATCGAGAAAAGATTAAATTTCTTGAGAAACTTCAAATAAGGACCTATAGTGGAACCCTTTTCTCGAACGAGATCCTAGAGGTCACTCACATGCCACTTTCCAAAACATCCTCTTCCTCTTCTTCAAATCCCTAAATCCAAACTCCAAAGAAAAATTCATAAAAACGACTCAGCCGGAATTCATTTGTATTTGAATGAGTTTTGATCTCTAGGACTTGGTTTCAGGTCATTTAGATTCATGGATAGGGTTTGTAGACCTTTTCTTCATCCATATAATGGTTTATTATCATGAGTATCTTATACTATAATTGACATCAAAATTGTTATATTGTTCAATTTCCGCAATAGTCTTTTAAGGTACGATGTCTTCATATAATGTCAATGAAAATGCTTGGAGCGGACTGGAACTTCAAAACAAATTATGCAATTGGGCAAACATGTTTCTATGAAGATATCCGAATTGGCGAGAAATGATCACAAGCTCTATAGCTATTACAATGACGTATGACTCTACTTATCTTAGAATTGTTACGTATGTTTCCGGACAACTAAGTAAAAAATTTCTTGTTTCATCTTTAGAAGTGAGATTTTTACGTAACTCTGAGCATCGTCGATCTTCAAAAGGTTTTAAATTATATAACTTATAACAAAATGAATGAAACTAACAAAGCCGGATCCCCTCTACGTCTGGAAAGCACAGTAAATAAAACTAATCGCTAATCACCATGTGACCTTTCATTGTCAAGTCATCTCATTTGGCCATAACTAGTCATGGGACATTGACAAGAATCTGATGAGCCCCGCAAAATATATAGCATCAAATATCTAATCTCGTACTGATAAATCCTCAAACAAGATTGTAATTTATAGTACCGGACTCATAACAATCGTTTATGGCCCGTTATACTTTAACATCGACTCGCCTGCAATGCCAAGAAACAATTGCAAAGCCACTTTGAGGCCTAAACCGCAAAAAACAAGTTTCTGCAACCAACTTCTGAAGGGGAAAATTATCCAAAAAGTTATAAACCTATTGTGAAGATGTCAATTTAATCCTAAACATTTTAATTATGCTGATTTAGTCATAAACCTTTTAACGATTTGCCAATTTAGTCATAAACCTTTCAATTGTACCAATTTAGTTTTAAACATTTTGATAATTTGTCAATTTAATCCTATATCTTTTGACAATTTGCCAATGTAATCCTTTCGGCCAAATATCTAAATAATAGATTTATAACTAAATTGGTAAATCTTTTGAGCTAAATTGACACAATTGAAAGATTTCGGACTAAATTGACAAATCATCAAAAGGTTTATGACTAAATTGACATAATTGAAATGTTTACGACTGAATCAGCCATCGCACAATAAGTTCAAGACTATTTGGGCAATTATCCCACTTTTGGAATGTGGTATTACCAAATTTAAAGAAACAGCCAATGAGAAGAGAACCCAATCCACATATGCCCGGCCCTTCTCAATCCCTTATCTTGAAATATTAACCTGAATCTCAACGCAACCAATAGATCAAACTAATTTTTCGTGAAAAAATGAAGTAATATTTCTTAGAAATCAAGAGCTTCTCACATGGCTAACAAGGTCAGATTGCAAGTTGGAATAGCCAACGAACCAAAGGCCCTAAAAAAATAGGCCTCGCCCCCATAACTCATGAGAACCGCGCCCGCTCTATTTCGTGAACAACGATGACAAGGGTGCATCGTGGAAGCACAAGAAATGGTCACGAGAAGCATGTCACGCAATCTTACTACAAACAGCTCTCGCAAACGACAACTCATCACGGATACGATCGCAAACAACATCCCAGGAACGATTTTAATGAATTTTTCTTTTGGAGTTTGGATTTAGGGATTTGAAGAAGAAAGAGAGAGAGAGAGAAGATGGAATCAAAATGTAATTGTGGATTGTGGAAAGGAAAAAGAAATTTGAAATGTTTTCATGATTGTTTTATGAAGCTAAATGTGAGATCCATTCGTGTAGTGTGCGGCAGCTTCTTCTTTTGGTTCAACCAGTTTTGTGCAAAGTGGATCCTACTTAACATTTACATCTCAAATGTTAAAAAAAAAAATGAGTAGGCCTACGTCTGCACACATGGCAACTGATGAGTGGATTTGCTTAAATCGCTTGTGGCACTCAAGAAATACCCAATATTTTTTCATCTAATGGTATTGATGTAACCTTGGCATTACGGACCAACTTTTTTTTTTCTTGCTGAAGGCTTTGAACTTATAATTCATTTTGGGGCTAATTCTTCTGTATTTTCCAGTTTTAAGATGGATTCCATTGAGAAAATTTTTGAGCAAATTTGTATTGTATTCAGATTATTTTGTTAATTTATTTCCACCCAGTATTGTTATTATCTGTGACTCATACTTAATCACCGTCTATCTTCTTTAATTAGTGCTCATCACAACACATACATAATTGTCTAATTTTTTTGTGACAAATGATTAAGGTACAGTCATTAATCTAGTCTGAGATTAACAGCATGTTATGGATCACAAAAAATAAATAACAAATAATTATAAATTATTGTGGGGCTCACTCTTTCGAGAATTTGTAACTCACGACATCCTTTATTCTTACAGTGACCCAAAAATTGTTATACTAGCAAAGCCCTTTTTTATAAGCTTTTCACCTTTTAAATTTTCTTACCAATTTTTTATTTATTTACTAACATCATTTTATTTTGTTAATTCTATTTTTTAATTTGATATAAAATTCTCTCCAAATAGCCTACTCACGTGAAAAGCTGAGAGAGAGCATTAAATGAGTGAGTACAAATTTTAAGAGATTGTATTAAATATGAATGTATTTTAGTAGTATGAATTTCGTTGAATATGAATTTGATTCGGATCGAATATAATTATGTTTCATAAAATTGGATTAATAAAAGTAAAATGGATTAATTTGAATCGAATCTATTTTCGACCAACTCAAACCAAACTCAACTCGCCCATTTATCAGATCTATTCACCACCACACCAACACTCCAATCACTCAGTAACCATCAACCCTTCTTCAATGCCGATTGTCGGCTCCACTGCTCCCACCTGCATTGTCTCCCCATCACGGCCACCAGAATCATCAAGAGCTAAAGTTTTCCTTTACGCTCCACTCTGGGCATTGCGATTCGAAAGCTCTTGGATTTGACATGTTACAAAGAAGCTAAACAGTTAATAGACTCTGTTTCCCTTAGGCCTGAACCAAAGTAAAAGTAAGACAATGATGGTGTCACTGTTACATAGAACCACCATACGGCGGTCAAACTAATTGAAAGAGAAAACACCTTGGATAAATGGGATGAAATTGCAAAAGAGAGCATGTCCCTTCCCAGAAAAGTCCAAAAAGTTCCATAAAACAAAAAACAAAAAAGTTCACGTAATGTAGCACTTGCTACAATTATAACATAGAACAATCAAAGAGCCGATGTATTTCGAGCCATGTGTACTTATCCATATCTTCAGCAGAATAAGCCCAGTACTGCAAGAAAAATAATCACATTACACAATCGTCAGTGCAGTTTAGTCAATCTTCACAGTAACCTCAAAACAAATGAGGAAGTCAATGCTCAGAGAGAAGAAAGTATAACAAATGCAACGAATACAACAGTACATCCCTTCTCAATCCCGTACAGCGTTTGGTAAACTTTATAATAGAAGGACGGGTAAAAATCAAAGCTCAAATTGCTACCAGTTTCTTTCTACTTATTCTTCTTAAGCAGTTTGCAGGTAGCTGGTGCCTTTAAATCAACTCCTCCTGTTAAATCAGGAAACTCTTAATTTTAATCTAATCAAACTTTTGGAGCTAAAGAACTATATAAAAGTATGAAGCTCATCTCTGTTTCTGAAACTTTTTCTTCCCCCTCATTCACTCTCCTAATTCTGTCCGGTTCTAGCCCTTTAAAATCTTTGGGGTTTTCATTGAGAGAGAATGGACGGGCGTGTCTGGTTAGTTGAGTTAGTTGAGTCGTCTCAATGAACCAACAGAACTGTTCCAGGAAAACTGCCCACATTCATTCTAACTCTAAAACAACAAATTCCTAAGTGATTTATCACCGCAAAACTCTTTCAGTTTCATCCTGATTTTCTTCCTCTCACTCATGCACACATATTGCTTCCTTCTATGCTCTCCACCCTAATGGAAAGAAAGAAAGGAAGGGTTATCTAATTTGAACCACTCAGACTTCCAGCACTTTTGTCACCGCAAAACTCTTTCAGTTTCATCCTGATTTTCTTCCTCTCACTCATGCACACACATTGCTTCCTTCTATGCTCTCCACCCTAACGGAAAGAAAGAAAGGAAGGGTTATCTAATTTGAAGCACTCAGACTTCCAGCACTTTTATTCTCTCTCTCCACTTTCCATGTAGATTTATGCTCTTGGGGATCACCTTTATAGCAATCAAGAAGCCATGGACATTAAGGTCGCTCTCCCATGTAATTGTCGCTAACTCAAGTATGTCACATCCTCTCCCTGATTCATTGGACTGCTTTCATTATAACTCCAATCTTATTTGCTATGTTTTGCAGCGGGTTGTCATCTCTCTACTTCTCGGGTGATTTTTAAGAATCGACTACTTTCACATTATGTAGTCAGTATGTTGCAAATGGCCCATAGACATGATTCCATTACCTTTATACACAATTCAACTGTTTGTGTGCTGACAAAATAAAAATGTTTGTGCACTTGCCTCCTCCTCCGACAGGAGAGAACTCTACTTCTTTTGTTGAGTGACTTATTATGACTATGCCATGATGTACCCGTTACATATGGCACAATCAACCGTACTTTTCCTTACATCATATGTCATAAAACGACACTGATCGAATAAATAAAGCAAAAAGTCTTCAGACTTTTAAAATCTTATTGCCTTTGGAAATTTAGTTCTCAAAATGATAATGATTTAATACTTCTCGATTCAGATGCAACTATCATTTTGTGGTCTCCTTCCCTCCCCCCCTCCCTCCCTCCCTCCCTCTCACTCTCCCCCATGGTCATTGTAGAGCTTCTTTTCTCACCTTGGGGACTAATTCCCCAAATTTTTTAGATCCTAACAAAAAACTCAGTTACCTGATTATATTTCCTCAGTCAACACCATATTTCGACCCAATTAGCACAACACCAATAGTTTTCCCACCCACACATCCTTGAACCCCGCAGCAAACAAGCCAAAGTCAGTGGAAGGAGAGAAAATTGGAACATCCCACAACTAGAGATTGCAAACAACCTTGTCACCTTCAGGTAGCTTCATACTTAGGGAGTCAATGTGCTAGATTACTGTCAGTGATATTGCCTATGGGTGTAACCCCAGCTAATTGCTTCTTCGGCTTAATTTCTGTTGATGCTCTAATGGTTCCCACTTTCATATTCATTGCCATGATTGTGGTTGTGGGGAATTTTCAGGATCAAGTGACAGGTCCAAAGTTTCTCAGTTAAGGGTCTGGATAAGAAAACTCAATCCAGACACGTTTTGGTCTGAAATGAAGATTCTTACTGTTAAAGCGGCAAGAATGGTAGCAACTTTGGGTTTTAGCCACTTGAAATTGATAGATGCTCCTTACCAAAAAAAAAAAAAATTGATAGATGCCCAAAAAAGTGCAGGTTTCTTTGCCTTGCATGGAGACATGGAACATTACTGCTGCACTTAAAGACTCTGGGCCCGACAAGAAAACTTGGTTGTTTCGTGGCATTTATGGGCCACCAAGACATACATTTACCAGATAATTTTGTAGAGAGATCAATAATGAGGTGAAAGTGTTTGGAAGAGACTCTGTGATAATAACATATATCTAATTCTTGTTATGGAGTAATGGAATGAAAGGACGTTGAGAGGAAAGTAGCTCAACTGAGAGGTCTATAGGGATTTTGTCTTTGATATGGGACTTCTCAACTAAGGACTTTGCAGGGAATTCATTTACATGGAGTAACATGGGAGAGGAAAGCTAAAATCAGAGAACGGTTATCTTGTACATTTTCAATTATGTCCGTAAGACCATTTATATATATATGAATGTGCTTGCTCAGTTTGAAATAAAGACCTGATTTAGATAATTAAGCTAATAGTTCTACCATTAGTCATGACTGTAATTGCAAAAGGCACTGCATCATATCATTTGTGATCACATTACTCATATGATTGAATATACACTGCTTGGCAAACATGAATTGCAACTAAAATATTAAACTTCAATGCATTGTTCATATGAAAGCTTCCTTAAAGAATTACCTGGAAGCATTGCTCAGTTATCCATTCACAATACAATTCCTCACAGTTCCTCCTCCTGTTTTCCATCAATTGCAAGGAGCTTACTTAATTCACCACTTTCATATGCTTCGACTGTATCGGCTACGATGATCAACAATAAGCTCAAATTCTTTGTTAGACCTTATATCAACAAAAAGCAATTTAGGAGGAACATAATCAGTTTACTATCAGAACCTCCAATGTGCTGGCCATTTATAAACACCTGGGGTACAGTATGCCTCCCTATTCTTTGACTTGAGGCATCCTGAAATTTCCATCCATCATCTGTGGACATAAAGGAGCTCCTATCAATTACTCACAATATATATTTTGACATATTCAACCACATTTCAGATACCCCACTGCAGCATAAAGCATGATCTACAACTTTTCTGCGAAGAAAAGTTTTGGAGGAATGCAAGGTTGGACAAACCTACAATTATTTCATTTCAGTCGTAAAAGGCTTTACATCAGACATACATCAATCCCTTTTTTCTTTTCTTTTAAAGAGCTTCACTTCAATCCTTGTTTTAGTGACAAGAGGCCACTACTCAGTTGTCCTACCAACACTGAAGAAATCACCAACGAACTAGCAATTTGCAGACAAACCTCTCTCATCAAGCTCAACAACATATGGTATCTGGTTTAATTCCTTGAATACGGCCTTTGCCCTCCTGCAGTGCCTGCATATATCCATGAAAGGTGTTACAAATCCATGTTTGTCTACTATGTCCTTTTGCTGCATTAAACATGCAAAGAAGATGACAATCCAGCAAAAGCATCGAACTAAACCCAGACAGTTGGATGAATAAGCAAGCAGTTACTTGAATCTATCATATGATAACAATTAAACTATGACATCTGGAGTTTCTCCCAAGAGGTCATTACATCTACCAAAATACACTGGATTCAATGGGAGGCTGCATGTCACGAATGGAAAAGAGACATCCCATGATTTGTCCAACTTTCTCTTAATTTTATAAAAAAGAAAATATATTCTGGTTTATGGTTCATATCATCTATACGACCGAAATAGAAGAATTTACAGATTGATTGGATTTGTCAATCTCTCTATAAATACATAACAAGGGATAGCAGGCACGAAAGACAACTTTCATGTGAGCGCAGCCATTACAACTACAGGTAGAAGAAAAAGAAACAAGAACAAAAAATGCAGTTACAGATGTTAATCTTATTTCCCTGAACTAGTGTTGCCCAAAGCAATTCACAAGTTCGAAATTTCAGAGTAATTGCAAAATAACCACATGAACCTTCTTTAAACAAGAAAGGCCATAAATTACCTCTAGCATGTTCTTTTCCCTGGGCCCCAGATTTAAAAAGCAGAGGTGTTTAATCCGTAAGACTACATTAGGTAATTAGCCGTTCTTTATACCACTCTCCAGTAGAACATGCCAAATTAGACGTGACAGAAGTTAGAACAGGATAATGTAACAGGAGATGACACCCTGTTGTTCGAAAGTTTAAGCACTGCCGGCTCAACCACATTTACCATCTCAGCGTCATTATTTGAACCCAAACAGCAGAGGCATTTTTCATACATGTCTCACCCTGGTTAGTGCTTGCCTACATGGATAACCTCCATATAAACCAGAATGGAACGGGAAAGGATTCAGTAACCGATGAAGAGACGAACCCTCTAATCTCGAAGTAGAAGAATTTAACAGAGTTAATTCGGGTAGAATGAATCGGTTCCAGGACGGAGAACATGCATTCGCAGGAATCGAAGTGAAAAACACGAAGAGCGAAGCTCCCGACAAACACAAAAACAATGGCAGTCGCTGTTCCTCTGGACGCGTTGGAATGCAAACACTACAAACGAGGAAACACAGTAAAGTCCAAGCGAGAGAGAGAGAGAGAGAGAGAGAGAGAGAGAGAGAGAGAGAGAGAGGCAGGGGGAGAGAGATTGTACGGGCAATAGGACTTGGAGAAGATCCAGGACAGATCCTGTGTCGCGCAATATTAACACAATCCCTATTTTCATGAACCGTACAATCCGTCCGTCCATCTAACTCAGGCCCTCGAATGAGTCGGGCAACAAATTCAGGTTTGAACTGCCCTCTACCAATCCATTTTTTTTAGAGTCTTCTCCTTGAGTCTCCTTCCTTATCATCCAATCTGTTTCAATCGGCTGATGGTGTTGGAGCACGACCCTCACATCATCCTCCTGTTGCTCGCATATTAAACTGAATCCACACTTTCTTAAGCTTCCTTTCGATAGTCTGAGGCAAATTTGGAATAGGCTCTCTTCGTTTCGCAAATGCTTCTCTACTTCAAACAGCTGACGGCGTGGGAAATATTTAAGCCACACATTATCGGATTCCAATGAATACAGGGCTGCCGATTGCCAAACCACCCTTTGACCATTAACAAATATTTGGATCTCGCATCCCACATCGACCACTTTTCCTTCCTCCAGGCCAATAACAATACAGAGTGCTAGTCCTAAAAACATGTCATACAAGTCTTGGGGAACCATGAAAGATATGGAATCCTCTTTACAGTAGAGAAACCACTCTGGCATTTCTCCTCCAATTAGGCGAACGTCGACACTCCTCATCTTCGGGAGTCCCTGTCATACAGATGGTACGCATATCAAGTGTTCAAGTGCGAGAGAGAGAGAGAGAGAGAGAGAGAGAGTCTGACCTCGAGTAATGGCACATCACCCATCTTGACCCCTCTGCGGAATAATTCACAACATGAAGACAAGTCAACTTCAAGGCGGTCGGAGGAGAGACTCGACAAATTTGGGAGTTTCTGCAGAGATTTGCAACCATTTGCTCTTAGAGTACGCATATTTGATGGAAGATGAGGAATCTCTTGTAGTTGCTTGCATTGCTCCACATCCAACCATTCCAAATTATCGTATTTGTTGATGCATGTTGGTAGATGAGTAAACTTGTTTTCCGAAAGACATAGGATTTTCAATTTGGGAAAACTCTCAAGAAAGTCTACTTCCGATAGATTGCAGCCATTAAGGTCTAACCTGTATAGATTTGGGAATCTTAAATGGTCATCGGGGTTAGTTGAATCCTCCAAGTTCTTTGGAAACATGACTAAATTCAAGCATCCTTGAAAACTCAGAACCTCGAGATTGTGCAACTTATAAATGCTCGATGGAAGCCTTGCAAGGTTGTCGCACCATTCTAAACACATATGTTTCAAAGAGACAAGATTTTCAATTGATACAGGTAGCTCTTTAATAGCCGTCCTTTTCATATCAATATATTCTAGATGTTCCATCTTCCCGAGAGTATCAGGGAACTTCTCAAGTTTAGAGCAATCAGAGAGCTTAAGGGCTCGAAGAGATTTTGTCTTGAGTTTGTTGGGAAAGATACTAAGATTTGAGCACAATCTTAGTGACAAAAACCTTAACTTGTCAAGGTATCCGACAGATTGGTGAACCTCCACCAAACTAATGCAGTCATCAAGAATCAAGCTCTCTAGATTTGGAACCATTGAAAGGTCAGGAACACTGGCAAGGGACTCGCATCGCCAGAAATTTATGGACTTCAACCTTCTAAAATTCTGCAAAACATAACAGCGCAATCATTAAGTTCTGCAAATACTTATAGCTATAAAAGGGAAAGCTAATCATCCCAAGGGCTTACCATAAACTTGCCTCCCAACTGTTTGATAGGACTTCTCTGGACATCAATTGCAACAAGTTTCTTTGGACCAGGGCCAAATTCTAGATCCGGCGCATTGGCCCATTTAAGCCATCTTAGCTCATTAGGGAGACGTACAGGACCTTGCGAAGAGATATGCACTTCAGGCAAAATGAGCATTCTCAACCCTTTCATGTTTGTGAAAGCATGAGGACTAATAGTTATCTTTTCTGGTTCGGGCAAGTCCAATACTATGGCCTTTACTGTATTCATTCCCTATCCATAACAGAGCAAATTCAATGGTCACAGAAAATTTCCGTTGAGAATTACATTGACTGTTCAAATTAGAGTAATATAAAAACTAAGATGTAACAACATTGACATAAAACAACTTTTACCATATCTTCACATAGAATGTCTAGAACATCTTCAAAAGTCCATAATCTACTGCGTTTCCCAGGATCATCGGGACATTCCTGATTAACAATATCCTTACCCATTGATTGAACCAAATCGTGCATTTGCAGATACCCATACTCATATGTTATCAAGGACCTCTCCACGAGAATTTCTATTCCTATAGTTGTGTCAAAATCACAGCTGTCAAGAATTTCCTTGATATCTTCTATTCTTTTCCCCTTAAAGAAACAAGCTATATCAAGGAAAATTTCCCTCTCATTATACTCCAATCCATCGAAGCTTGTCTTGAGAACTCGATTGACAGTTTGGTCAGGACTTTTGGAGATTTTATGCAGTGCACTTTCCCATGCAGGTTCCTTTCTTCCACATAAGAATGAGCCTAACACTTTGAGGGCTAACGGAAGGCCGTTAGCATAACACAGCGCTCTATCTATGAGATCCCTCCTTATTTCAACTTTCTTGCTATTTGGAAAGGCATACCGACCGAAAAGGTCTAGTGCTTCATTGTCATCTAAAGTCTTCACTTCGTACACAAAATTTATGCCATGAGAATTTAGCAAATGTTTATCTCTTGATGTAACAATAATTCTACTTCCTTTGCCAAACCAATGGCCTTCTCCAGCTAATGCATTCAGTTGATCCAACTGGTCAACATCATCAAGAACTAAGAGAACCTTTTTGCAACAAAGTCTTTCCCGTATCAAATTAATTCCTCCGTCGACACTACATACCGTTAAATGTCTATGAGATAAGATCTCAGATAGAAGTTTTTCTTGCAACGCAACAAGACCATTGCCTTTGTCCGAACTTTCTCTAACTTGTGCCAAAAAGCTAGAACCTTGGAATTGTCTCTCAATAGCATTATATAGGGCTCTTGCAATCGTAGTCTTCCCTATGCCTCCAAGTCCCCATAGACCTATCATGAGAACATCATTATCACCTGACTCTTTTTGTGACAACGATATCAGTGTTTGAACTCGGGAATCTATTCCGACTAGATACTTAGCGACATGTAAGGGTGTACGCTCTAGATGAATGGATAATTCCTTCACGATGCATTGTATGAGCTCCGCTTCATCTCTAATAAGCACCCAAAAGAAAGATAAACATGTTTTAGTATGTCCGAGCAATGGCAGGAACTTGAACTCTAACGTCACAAGGAAAATCTCGCCAGAAGATTAGCTAAAAATGAGATGAAAAGAAATAACACATTTGGGTAAACCTGCGCCAAGATCTGCACAAGGAAAAACTATAAAGAACCTGAGCCTAAAGACAATGACGACTCAGGTACTATGAACCACACTTTTAATCTAAGACAAATTTCCCATTATCTAGAAAGCAAGAATCGAATTCAACAAATTTGCTTGCATGCAGTTTTGGTTATTCGACTTTTTTGTCGACTGTCTAGTATATTTCCGCTTTGTATCTTCAATCCAAAGATCAATTTGACAATATCTATCAGTTTCTAAGTGGCGGTGTATCTTTTCTATTCTTGGGTGATTGAATTAATTATATAGCATCTCTAATTAGCTTCTAAATTCAACGTTTAGAGGCATGAAAGATGATGATGTCTCGAATTGTTGGCAAAAGCAAATATTTGCAAAGGTTTGTGAAAGGTTCGGGACCCCGGAGGATCCGTTGGATAATACAGGGCGTCGTGGCAGACTTGGGGGAGCCTGGTCTCCAGACTGCCAAACAATGGCCTGGAATGGCTATTGGCCTTGCACCCGGCCAGACAAGGCCGGGCCATCGGCCCTACGACGCTGGCAAGTGAAGGCCGGAAACGATGGCTCAAATGAGGCGACGGTGAACGCGCCATGGTGGTTGGGCTGCAGGTCTATGCAGGCCCAGAGATGAGTTTTTGGTTGGATCTCTGGTGGGCACCGGGAGACAGATCCGACAATCCGTCAGATGGGGACAGTACATGTGTCCAGGGGCGTAGGCACAGTAAGCGCACACCCTTCTAATTCATGCACGCAACTAGTAAGGGGAGGGTAAAAAACAAGATACAAACGAAGCATGAGATTGAGACCAGTCAAAAGAGATATCATAGCATTTATCAAAAGGAAAAACATGGTTACCGCTCATGGAAATCCCACCCAGATAAGCTACCCGCGTCGAAGAGAGCCTTCTCCCATTTCTTCACTTTCTCATAATCCTTCCCGAACATGGACTCATGCTTATCCATAGCTTCTTTGTAACTCTCTCTTGGTGTTCTCACTTCCCTGGGTTCCACTTTGTAAAACACGGGAAAAACCTTGAGGTCTCTTTGCTCCTTGCACTCCATAATTCTGGCCAACTCTTCCAAGCACCATGGCGAGGAAGCGTAGTCCTTGGAAAAAACGATGATCGCGGCACGCGACTCCTCGATCGCCTTCATAAGCGCCGGCGATATCTGCTCTCCTTTCCGGAGTTCCTCACTATCCATGAAAGTGTGTATTCCTTTCTGGTCCAGAGCCGCATAAAGATGGCCGAGGAAGTTGTTGCGGACGTCCGTCCCTCTAAAGCTCAGAAACACGTGGTAATTTCTTTTCAGATTAGAAGAAGAAGCAGCCATCAAAAGAAATGATGGTGGTTGACGTGCTTCCGCAGGATGTTTGCTAGGGGTGTAAACGATTTGGTTTGATTCGGTTCGGTTCTCTTAAAAATCGAACCGTTAGAGGGGCATCTTTGAACCGAACTGAATATGGCTCGAACCAAATATGAACCGAACCGAAAAACCGGTTTGTTTCGGTTCGGTTCGGTTCGGTTCGGTTTTCGATTTCTTCTTCTTCTGTTTTTGTTTTTTGCTTTTTATTGACAGCTTGGTTTTCGGTTTTTTCTTCTTTTTTTTTTTGTTTTCGGCACGAACAAACACGACCAGACCAAACCAAACTGATATGGTTTGAGACGGGCCAAGAAAGGAGCTGCTGCAAATCTCGAATGTTGTTCTTGCAAAGCTCACTGCAAACAAAAGAAAAGGAAAGCTCAACAAATGTACCGAATCAAGGATTAGAAATGCCCAGCGAAGCAACTCTTTCTAATAGGAATTAAATAGAGAGAGCCATCACCCAACTTGGAAACAAATCCATTTATCGGAGGACGCTCGAGCAAGTCCACAGTACAAGAGCCACCATCAACCCGCAAACCAAGCATTACGTAAACTAATCCACAGTACCCAGAAGACACAATGGCTAAACCCCCGACTCCAACCTAAGACCGCGAGCAGAGGAGCAACGCAACAAATCCTCGCGATCAAAGAGTCAGGAGAAATGTCCAAAAATGGAACCTCTCGCAAGACCCCAGAAGAATTATCGGCTCGATCAGTAGAACCATTTTCGGTATCGAACCATTTTCTTATGCTACGGGACCCGACCACACGGAGCGAGCAGATCTAGACTCGAGCGTGCGAGAGAGAAGAGCAGCGACCGGAAGCGCAGAAATGAGCGCAGATCTGCGAGGAGGCGGGGAGAGAGAGAGGGACAGAGAGCACTCACCGAGAATGGAGGTCTTCTTCCTCGTTGAAAGGGTTGGGATCGTGGGCGGCGATTCATCGTAGCAGTAGAAAGAGAGGAAGAGGATGGGTTTCGGAGAGTGATTGATGGTCGCGAGGTGGAGACAGTTCGTGGAGGCGTATGTTATCTCCATGAACGCGGTCAACGGTGCATTTGCTTGCTTGGAAGGAGAAGTGATTAGGGCCAACCAATGGGGCTGCTCCGTACATCTTCTTTTTTTTAACCTTTATTTGTTTTGCCCTTTTCCTGTTTCTCTCCTCTTTCACGGGTAGAATTGGATTTTTTTTCAGGAAATTTCGGTGAAAAGCTAGAATGGTGGTGATTTTGTCGGGATGAGTTTTGTTGCGATTCGAATGCCTAGTGAGTCTGCGTAGAGCTTATTGAAAATATGTTCCGAGTTTAAATCCATTAAATAATACTTGATCAATAAATTACGCTGATCGATCTCGTAATTTTGTGGGACTTCTTCTTCGGTCCAACAACTGCACATTAGGAGTGTGCAATGAAACCGAGAACCGCCCGGACGGCCAAAAACCGGCGTTTCACATTGGGACCGGTCCAGTTTCCGATTCCAATTTGTAAGAATCGGTGAGTACCGTTCGGTTCCCAGTTCTAGGCATAGAACCATTCACCTGCCCGCTTGGACTGGACTGGTAAAATATATATATATATATATATATATATATATATATAATTTTTAAGAAAATTTCCCAACCCAAAAATAAACGAAAAAATTTTAAGAGATATCTAGAGCTAAAATCAAATTGCTTCAGTATAGATTCGTGCATGTTGATCTTCATCATGCTTTCAGGTGAATATCAAGATAAAAATAACACGAGGAATCAATAATGGACTCCAGGACAAACGTAGAAACATATTATAAAGGATCGGCATGACAATATGCCCTCAACTTCAAAAACAAAAGAATAATAGAATGTGAGAATTCATGCCCGCGCCTCTGGCTATTCATAGCTTCCCTCTCTCACTCTTGGTTACCTCTATTTGCGTGAAACTTGATAGAATCGGTTCCATAGACTCACTCAGAATCGGACCTGACCACCCTAGGTGGATCTTCGGAACCAACGAGCAGTTCTGGGTTTTAATTTTTTGGAAACGGTCATTAATGGGCGATTCGCGATTTCACGATAGAAATTGCTTATCTGAATCATGCTCATCTTTGCTACTTGCACATGGTTGCGTTTTTGTTCAGCCGCAATTGTGAGGAGAAGAAGATTGCGCATGGATTTCATTTTGCATTTATTTCTCCGCATGCGTAAAAGACAGAAAGCAGCAGAGAGAAAAGAAAATATTCCATGGTTTACAATCACCACCTCATGTGCCTACGTGATGTAAATATTCTCGCGTGGATCTATTAAGAAATCGCCACGTGACGTCTGACGTGGAGAAAGAGAAAGCCTTATCATGAAAACTGTCTCCTCTTTGCACCTATTGCCTCAAAGAAAACTGAGCAAGTCACATCGCATTAAATGCGAGACTCTTTTCATTGATTGCTATTTTCTCCCTCCCCTCGTTCCTTCCTTTTCTGGGAATGGACGCCCTTCTCTCTCTCTCCTTAATTCAAATTTTGGATCTCCCCCTTCGATCTAAAAATTTGCTCCTCCGACCCTCTACTCCGGCATCCATTGCTGCTCCGGCGTTCCAAATCCTTCGTCTCATTCGGAAAATATCCTCTAGGATTTCCTTTTCTTCTACGTTCTCATCCTGTTCTCTTTCACTCGGAGATGCTCCTGCCAGTCGTTTTTCGTCTCTTCTGCAAGAGTTCTCTAAGGACATTATCGGAGTCAAGTTCGTCCATGCTCAGATCTTGTCAATGACTCTTACAATGAGCAAGTTTGGCTGCGGAACTTGTCCGGGTTTATCATGGTTTGGGTTGCCTTGAATATGCACGCAAGGTGTTCGATCAAGTTTGGCCCTCTGCTCCGGCGTCCGTTCTCGCCGCAACGACAGACACGTTGTTCAACGAATCTCAGTTATTTTAGCGTTGAAGAGGTTGTCGAGTAGTCGGGGACTTTGACATCATGAATGTCACGCCATGGTCGTTGTTGCTACCAGCGAACGAGGGTGAGGACAATGAAGACAAAGGTGGTGGCGAAGGAGAGGACGAAGTTGGTGTTGCTGTTGAGCATGCGAAATGGAGCCTTGTAGCAGGCATTTGCTTTTTTTTTTTTGGTCAGGCATTCATTTTGTTGAGTTGTTGAGTTTTGTTGAAGAGGTTTTGCTTCTATTTATGGTTTGGAGCACTAGAATTTATCATTAGTTTTCCTTATTTTTTCCTTAATCCATACCTTGTACAATTTGACTAAGATTTCAGTTTTGCAACTATATTTCTGGCACTAAATTGTTCTTCCTTTCATATTTTGTTGAAGAGGGCCGATCACAATGCCCTCTTCTCTGTCTCTAGCTTGCCCAAGCCAAGCGCATCGAGCTCAAATTTTCAAACTTTCGGACCAGAAGTGGTTCTCAAGAAGTTGGGCACTTCGTTTTCCTTCCTCTTTTGCCGTCTCGAGTGAAAAGTTCCGCGTTTTGCGTGTTCCTAACACATGATGGTGTGCATGCTCGGTTGGTGTTAGTATTCCTAAACGAAAGGCTCTTACCTTTCGGTGGAAGCCAATGGGAGCTTTTTGAAATCCATATCTGCAATGGAGATGTTTCATGGGGGAAATGAAGGAGACGCTTTAAAGATATGGTGGGTGGGTTGTTTGGCTTCTCCCTTGGAAACTTGAAATGACAATGGTGGAAGACCGCAGTCATGTGATAGAAGATGGTGAAGCGTATATGTGGAATTTTTCCCTGCCATTTTGTTGATTAAATTTCGAGTTCATCGCTTGGTCTTCTTCAGCCAACACTGACTGCTTTCGGGGAGATTTTAGGGGAGCTTTATCGTGGGTTATACCTCTCAAGGTTTTTGGAGAAGTAAATTTTTTGTCAGATAGAGATTAATAGGTTTGTTTAGCCAATCCTATATAGCTTGGAATGGAGTGAAAACAGGCATTCTTTGATGAAGAGAAAACTCAACAACCCATCAGTTCTAATCATATCTAGTACAAACCCGTGAATAGAAGCAAAACCTCTTCAACAAAACTCAACAACTCAACAAAAGGAATGTTTGACCAAACAAAAAAAAAACAAAAGCAAACGCCTGCTACAAGGCTCCATTTCGCATGCTCAACGGCAACACCAACTTCATCCTCTCCTTCGCCACCACCTTTGTCTTCGCTGTCCTCACCCTCGTTCGCTGGCAGCACCAATGGCCATGGCGTGACATCCATGATGTCAAAGTCCCCGACTACTCGACAGCCTCTTCAACACTGAAATAACTGAGATTTGTTGAACAACATGTTCGCAATGGCGGAACTGACGGCCACGTGGCGGAGGTGACGAGGCGGAGCCGACGGTGATGAGCGGAGCCCACGGCCACAAGGCGGAGCCAAAAACCACAAGACGGAAGCGACAGCCACGAGGCAGAGCCGACGACCATGAGGCGGAGGTGACGGCAACGTAGCGGAGCCGACGGCCACGAGGGGACAGGCCGTCCGCTTTTCGCCGGAAGGAGGAAGCAAAGAACACAAGCGAAGATGAAGGAGGAGGGAGAGAAACAATCTGGGAAGAAGAAGAGTTTCAGAAAGTGAGGGAGAGACAATTCATTCAAACTTGAAAAAGAACGAGAGGATGGCAATTAATGCTAGTGCCTTCCCCATGTCTTCTTTGAGCGAGAGTAGGGGTGCAGAGGAGAGAGAGCCTCCCATTAGGGCTTTCTCTTTTTCTGTGTCTCTCCACGTCAGATGCCACGTGCCGATTTTTTAATGGATCTACTCGAGCAAATATACACCACGTGAGCATGTGACGTGGTGATAATAAATCACTGAATATTTTCTCTAGAGAGAAAAAGTTTTATTCACTCTCTATCCTTGGCGCTATACGGAGCAGTAACTGGAGTCAGAGAAGAGATTTGCTCAGCCAGCAAACATGGAAATCCCACTACCTAATATTTTCTCGAATTGAAGGAGCCCACAAATGAGTGTGGAGGGAGTCACAGGCTACGTTTGTCTGTCATGGACTATCTTCATCTGCTGACATACTATAATAAATGTGGAGATTTTTCAGCCAATAAATATAACATATGAAGGGGCCCTCGCCCTTGATTGGGTACAGAAGGGGCAGAGAGGACGAGAGGATGTGTAATTCCTTGAGTGAGACTTCACTAAAAATTATGACGGTGAACGATGAGTGAGTTATTAGACGGAATTGAAGGTAGGGAAATATCAAAAAAGTATTTGAGTACTCAAATAATTATAATCTTCATTGTATCGTTTGTTTTTATAGTAGAAATTGTATCGTTTGTTTGTATAGTAGAATTTCATGCTGCTCTCTTCCGTAGACGTAGGTTTTGATATTCAAACCGAATTATGTGAATTCGGAGTCTAATTTCCTTTCCTTCTTTATGACTATTTTATTGATCTACCTCTTGACTCTTGTCTAGAGATGTTTGAAATGTTCATGTGTAGTTTGGTAAATTTGTAATTATGGTGGGGTGTCTTTAGCATCTTCTGGATACTAGAGTTTGTTTGTTGGATAAAAAGATGTGTTGAATCCTTCGTTATTGGATAAATTATCACATAAGTAAACCAATTCCTATAATTACGTCAACTTTATATTGACCAAATTAAGAACCACCCGCTAATTAAGGCCTAGCCAACGTATTAGATACCCGAAATACTTGCTCGTCGCAGGTTGATGCTGCATTCATTTATCGTCTTTGGTAATTATTCATCCATCGCGTGATGTTTGTACTCGTTTGTGGAATTTGCGGTTCATCTTAATCATTTCATACCCACGGGACTCCAACTTTTCCAAAACCTAATGAATATATTTGGGCCCATTCCACCACTATTTGTGTACCTCTTCCAATTCCATGTGGGGCTATCAACAATTGTGGAGCAGATAACTCGCAAAATCAAAATGCTTAAGGATGCAACTCAACTAATGTCAAAATACTAAATGATTTGATCGATCTAATCGATACTTTTTCTTTGTCACCATCTAATCGACACTTTAAAAGCTCGATTGTGGAATGATATTGCTATTAAGAACCGATTCGACATTTACTCCTTATTCGTGCATGGAAGTCTATGAATCACATGTCTATGTCAGTGTAGCTTCACATCACTCGTCGAGAAAAGAGCCAATCCCAAAATGCGTGAAGGACGAGGTGGACCCTCGGAAGTAAATGAACAAAAGGAGGGGGAATTCCTCGGTCATGCAAGTAATTTGCATTGCATTGCTTGACTTTAACTTGTTCACGCTGTGACCAATGGCCATTTAAGTGTAAGACAGACTCAAAAAAAATAGTCCTAAATATCATTAACGATCTTTGATATAGTAGATATCATTAAATGGCATTGGGCCATTTAAGCCAAGCCCGGTACCGCACTACCCATGCTGCTATCCCTGGCACTCGGGGACCTTAGTACTCATGCTCGAGCCCACGGTGCCCGAGCTCGAGTGCATAGAGGCATGGCCCAAGTCCATGGAGGCTAGGCCCGACACCCGTGCCTAGGTCCTCAACGCCTTGGCTTAGGTCCAATGAGGCAAGGCTCATGTCCATCAAGCTTGAGCATAGCCTGAGCATCAGGGAACCGGGCATAGGTACTGGGGTCCTAGCTCCACCTCCATAGACCCGAGCCCAAACACCTAGAATCTAAGCATGAGCACCAAGGTCCCAGACCTATCCTTGATGGACCAAGGCCCATGCGCCAAGGACCTAGGCACAAGTATTAGGATCTAGGGCCTAGCCGTCATGGGCTGTGGCCTTGCCTCAACAGACGTAGGTTCAGGTATTGGGTACCTAGGCACGCGCACCAAGGTCCGCTTGGCCTCTGTGAATCCAGGCCCAGCCTCAGCCTCTATGTACTAGGTCCCAAGTGATGGGGACTCGAGCACCCATGCCGAGGTCCCAAACTCAGCCCCAATGGCCCTAGGCTCAGGCGCCGGGGAATCAGGCACAAGCACCAAGCTCTCGAGCTGACTTCTATGGACCTGAGACTGGTTCCAAGTCCAAATTTATTGTGGGCAGGTTAGGTCCACAAAGTCTAAGCTCGTGACCCGAGTGCTCGTGCCCAATTGGCCATGTCCAAGTCACTAGCGCATGAATAGTGCATATCTCTTTAGAAAAATGAAAGTAAGTTTTCCTTCCTAACTAATGGCAAATATCTTCCAATGCAATTTTATTTTTAGTCAAACACTAAAAAATAGTCATTTTCCTGAAAAATGACTTTCTAGAAAAGGTTTTCCAGAAATGTCACATCTTCCATGAAACCAATGGAGCCTAATCTTCAAATGTTTGGTATAGATCCAGGTTTCATTTGCGACCCAAAATATTTGCAGACAAACACCTAACTCTTCAGTTCCTTATCTGCCAAAATAATGTCCTTTTATTCTTAAAACTTTAATCTCCTTCTCTAATTTCCTCGGCTGCACAATCCTTTTGTTTCCTGCCAAGAAATACAGATTCTCTTTCCAAACTAGTAAATTTCAGTAAATGTTGGTGAATGTAAAAAAAATGGATAAAAAATGACTGATGACACTTTTTATCCATGTAATTTGTTAGTAACTTATAGAATCCAATTACCAATTTAATTATCATTTACAAGTTAACAATTTTTGTACTAACTTATCAATTTTTATTTACATAATAAACCAGCCCTTCAAACTTACTAACTCTTATATGAAATTATGAATCTAGCTAAAAGTGATTTCCCAACTTTGTCAAATTAATTTGTGAACTAGTTTTGGAATACTAACTCTTATTTGAGTTAGTATTCCAAATTTAATTGATTTACCAATATTTAATTTGATTTTTTAATTTATTAACTAGTTTGTTGAGTTACCAAATTTTATGTCTTAGTTAGCAATCTTTATATTTACTAATGCTTTTTAGAAATTACCAATCTAAATTAGTGTGACTTACAAACTTTTCTCTCTTCAAATTACCGCCTAGTGTTGGGTTTCCAACTTTCATTCGAATTATTTAACGACGTTTATTTGTTTTTTAATTTGTCAATTTTTTTAATCATTTACAAACATTTATTTGCATTTCTGAGGAGCATTTTAGATTTACTAACTTTTAAAGATATTACTATACGTGGCAAAAAAAAGCCAAAGACCCACTTTTTAATTCATATTTAGTGGGCCGAGTTGTATGTAGATTTATTAAAGTTTTAAAAACATGTAGCTATGGATTAAAGTAGAAAAGCCAAATTTTTGTAACAGGTCTGCAACATACTCATTTTCAACCCATACCACTCAAAATTCAGATAACCCATGCTCGAATGTTGCTATGCCTAAGCCCTTCTCCTTCTCTCTCTCTCTCTCTCTCTCTCTCTCTCTCTCTCTCTCTCTCTCTCTCTCTCTCTCTCTCTCTCTCTCTCTCCGTCTTGCATGGAAAATGAGTGTCTCGATGAAGTGCTTATTGCCTTTGCAGCTTTTGATGAGGAGTCAGCGAGCTCCTGAGACGAACCTTCATTGCATTTCCGTTTTGGTGATTGGGACATGAGTCCGTTGAATTTAACTTTTCATAAATATTGTGCCTATTTTGTTATTCTGTCGATAATGAATTCAGTTAAACAACTGAAACGTGTTTGATTGGGATTCTTTGGAATTTCTTTGCATTTCATTAGACATGGTCTTCTAGGAGAAAATATCGGGTGCTACTTGACTACCGCATGAGGCTTTATGCAAATCCACTCACCGGTTGTCGTGTGTGCAGACTCGGACCAATTTATTTTCTTTTTACTTAAGATATAAATGTCACGTGGGATTTACTATGCACAAAGTCATCTGGACCAAAAGACGAAGCTGCTATATAGTACATGGATAGGCCCCGCATTTGACTTCATCAAAAATCGAGAAAAGATTAAATTTCTTGAGAAACTTCAAATAAGGACCTATAGTGGAACCCTTTTCTCGAACGAGATCCTAGAGGTCACTCACATGCCACTTTCCAAAACATCCTCTTCCTCTTCTTCAAATCCCTAAATCCAAACTCCAAAGAAAAATTCATAAAAACGACTCAGCCGGAATTCATTTGTATTTGAATGAGTTTTGATCTCTAGGACTTGGTTTCAGGTCATTTAGATTCATGGATAGGGTTTGTAGACCTTTTCTTCATCCATATAATGGTTTATTATCATGAGTATCTTATACTATAATTGACATCAAAATTGTTATATTGTTCAATTTCCGCAATAGTCTTTTAAGGTACGATGTCTTCATATAATGTCAATGAAAATGCTTGGAGCGGACTGGAACTTCAAAACAAATTATGCAATTGGGCAAACATGTTTCTATGAAGATATCCGAATTGGCGAGAAATGATCACAAGCTCTATAGCTATTACAATGACGTATGACTCTACTTATCTTAGAATTGTTACGTATGTTTCCGGACAACTAAGTAAAAAATTTCTTGTTTCATCTTTAGAAGTGAGATTTTTACGTAACTCTGAGCATCGTCGATCTTCAAAAGGTTTTAAATTATATAACTTATAACAAAATGAATGAAACTAACAAAGCCGGATCCCCTCTACGTCTGGAAAGCACAGTAAATAAAACTAATCGCTAATCACCATGTGACCTTTCATTGTCAAGTCATCTCATTTGGCCATAACTAGTCATGGGACATTGACAAGAATCTGATGAGCCCCGCAAAATATATAGCATCAAATATCTAATCTCGTACTGATAAATCCTCAAACAAGATTGTAATTTATAGTACCGGACTCATAACAATCGTTTATGGCCCGTTATACTTTAACATCGACTCGCCTGCAATGCCAAGAAACAATTGCAAAGCCACTTTGAGGCCTAAACCGCAAAAAACAAGTTTCTGCAACCAACTTCTGAAGGGGAAAATTATCCAAAAAGTTATAAACCTATTGTGAAGATGTCAATTTAATCCTAAACATTTTAATTATGCTGATTTAGTCATAAACCTTTTAACGATTTGCCAATTTAGTCATAAACCTTTCAATTGTACCAATTTAGTTTTAAACATTTTGATAATTTGTCAATTTAATCCTATATCTTTTGACAATTTGCCAATGTAATCCTTTCGGCCAAATATCTAAATAATAGATTTATAACTAAATTGGTAAATCTTTTGAGCTAAATTGACACAATTGAAAGATTTCGGACTAAATTGACAAATCATCAAAAGGTTTATGACTAAATTGACATAATTGAAATGTTTACGACTGAATCAGCCATCGCACAATAAGTTCAAGACTATTTGGGCAATTATCCCACTTTTGGAATGTGGTATTACCAAATTTAAAGAAACAGCCAATGAGAAGAGAACCCAATCCACATATGCCCGGCCCTTCTCAATCCCTTATCTTGAAATATTAACCTGAATCTCAACGCAACCAATAGATCAAACTAATTTTTCGTGAAAAAATGAAGTAATATTTCTTAGAAATCAAGAGCTTCTCACATGGCTAACAAGGTCAGATTGCAAGTTGGAATAGCCAACGAACCAAAGGCCCTAAAAAAATAGGCCTCGCCCCCATAACTCATGAGAACCGCGCCCGCTCTATTTCGTGAACAACGATGACAAGGGTGCATCGTGGAAGCACAAGAAATGGTCACGAGAAGCATGTCACGCAATCTTACTACAAACAGCTCTCGCAAACGACAACTCATCACGGATACGATCGCAAACAACATCCCAGGAACGATTTTAATGAATTTTTCTTTTGGAGTTTGGATTTAGGGATTTGAAGAAGAAAGAGAGAGAGAGAGAAGATGGAATCAAAATGTAATTGTGGATTGTGGAAAGGAAAAAGAAATTTGAAATGTTTTCATGATTGTTTTATGAAGCTAAATGTGAGATCCATTCGTGTAGTGTGCGGCAGCTTCTTCTTTTGGTTCAACCAGTTTTGTGCAAAGTGGATCCTACTTAACATTTACATCTCAAATGTTAAAAAAAAAAATGAGTAGGCCTACGTCTGCACACATGGCAACTGATGAGTGGATTTGCTTAAATCGCTTGTGGCACTCAAGAAATACCCAATATTTTTTCATCTAATGGTATTGATGTAACCTTGGCATTACGGACCAACTTTTTTTTTTCTTGCTGAAGGCTTTGAACTTATAATTCATTTTGGGGCTAATTCTTCTGTATTTTCCAGTTTTAAGATGGATTCCATTGAGAAAATTTTTGAGCAAATTTGTATTGTATTCAGATTATTTTGTTAATTTATTTCCACCCAGTATTGTTATTATCTGTGACTCATACTTAATCACCGTCTATCTTCTTTAATTAGTGCTCATCACAACACATACATAATTGTCTAATTTTTTTGTGACAAATGATTAAGGTACAGTCATTAATCTAGTCTGAGATTAACAGCATGTTATGGATCACAAAAAATAAATAACAAATAATTATAAATTATTGTGGGGCTCACTCTTTCGAGAATTTGTAACTCACGACATCCTTTATTCTTACAGTGACCCAAAAATTGTTATACTAGCAAAGCCCTTTTTTATAAGCTTTTCACCTTTTAAATTTTCTTACCAATTTTTTATTTATTTACTAACATCATTTTATTTTGTTAATTCTATTTTTTAATTTGATATAAAATTCTCTCCAAATAGCCTACTCACGTGAAAAGCTGAGAGAGAGCATTAAATGAGTGAGTACAAATTTTAAGAGATTGTATTAAATATGAATGTATTTTAGTAGTATGAATTTCGTTGAATATGAATTTGATTCGGATCGAATATAATTATGTTTCATAAAATTGGATTAATAAAAGTAAAATGGATTAATTTGAATCGAATCTATTTTCGACCAACTCAAACCAAACTCAACTCGCCCATTTATCAGATCTATTCACCACCACACCAACACTCCAATCACTCAGTAACCATCAACCCTTCTTCAATGCCGATTGTCGGCTCCACTGCTCCCACCTGCATTGTCTCCCCATCACGGCCACCAGAATCATCAAGAGCTAAAGTTTTCCTTTACGCTCCACTCTGGGCATTGCGATTCGAAAGCTCTTGGATTTGACATGTTACAAAGAAGCTAAACAGTTAATAGACTCTGTTTCCCTTAGGCCTGAACCAAAGTAAAAGTAAGACAATGATGGTGTCACTGTTACATAGAACCACCATACGGCGGTCAAACTAATTGAAAGAGAAAACACCTTGGATAAATGGGATGAAATTGCAAAAGAGAGCATGTCCCTTCCCAGAAAAGTCCAAAAAGTTCCATAAAACAAAAAACAAAAAAGTTCACGTAATGTAGCACTTGCTACAATTATAACATAGAACAATCAAAGAGCCGATGTATTTCGAGCCATGTGTACTTATCCATATCTTCAGCAGAATAAGCCCAGTACTGCAAGAAAAATAATCACATTACACAATCGTCAGTGCAGTTTAGTCAATCTTCACAGTAACCTCAAAACAAATGAGGAAGTCAATGCTCAGAGAGAAGAAAGTATAACAAATGCAACGAATACAACAGTACATCCCTTCTCAATCCCGTACAGCGTTTGGTAAACTTTATAATAGAAGGACGGGTAAAAATCAAAGCTCAAATTGCTACCAGTTTCTTTCTACTTATTCTTCTTAAGCAGTTTGCAGGTAGCTGGTGCCTTTAAATCAACTCCTCCTGTTAAATCAGGAAACTCTTAATTTTAATCTAATCAAACTTTTGGAGCTAAAGAACTATATAAAAGTATGAAGCTCATCTCTGTTTCTGAAACTTTTTCTTCCCCCTCATTCACTCTCCTAATTCTGTCCGGTTCTAGCCCTTTAAAATCTTTGGGGTTTTCATTGAGAGAGAATGGACGGGCGTGTCTGGTTAGTTGAGTTAGTTGAGTCGTCTCAATGAACCAACAGAACTGTTCCAGGAAAACTGCCCACATTCATTCTAACTCTAAAACAACAAATTCCTAAGTGATTTATCACCGCAAAACTCTTTCAGTTTCATCCTGATTTTCTTCCTCTCACTCATGCACACATATTGCTTCCTTCTATGCTCTCCACCCTAATGGAAAGAAAGAAAGGAAGGGTTATCTAATTTGAACCACTCAGACTTCCAGCACTTTTGTCACCGCAAAACTCTTTCAGTTTCATCCTGATTTTCTTCCTCTCACTCATGCACACACATTGCTTCCTTCTATGCTCTCCACCCTAACGGAAAGAAAGAAAGGAAGGGTTATCTAATTTGAAGCACTCAGACTTCCAGCACTTTTATTCTCTCTCTCCACTTTCCATGTAGATTTATGCTCTTGGGGATCACCTTTATAGCAATCAAGAAGCCATGGACATTAAGGTCGCTCTCCCATGTAATTGTCGCTAACTCAAGTATGTCACATCCTCTCCCTGATTCATTGGACTGCTTTCATTATAACTCCAATCTTATTTGCTATGTTTTGCAGCGGGTTGTCATCTCTCTACTTCTCGGGTGATTTTTAAGAATCGACTACTTTCACATTATGTAGTCAGTATGTTGCAAATGGCCCATAGACATGATTCCATTACCTTTATACACAATTCAACTGTTTGTGTGCTGACAAAATAAAAATGTTTGTGCACTTGCCTCCTCCTCCGACAGGAGAGAACTCTACTTCTTTTGTTGAGTGACTTATTATGACTATGCCATGATGTACCCGTTACATATGGCACAATCAACCGTACTTTTCCTTACATCATATGTCATAAAACGACACTGATCGAATAAATAAAGCAAAAAGTCTTCAGACTTTTAAAATCTTATTGCCTTTGGAAATTTAGTTCTCAAAATGATAATGATTTAATACTTCTCGATTCAGATGCAACTATCATTTTGTGGTCTCCTTCCCTCCCCCCCTCCCTCCCTCCCTCCCTCTCACTCTCCCCCATGGTCATTGTAGAGCTTCTTTTCTCACCTTGGGGACTAATTCCCCAAATTTTTTAGATCCTAACAAAAAACTCAGTTACCTGATTATATTTCCTCAGTCAACACCATATTTCGACCCAATTAGCACAACACCAATAGTTTTCCCACCCACACATCCTTGAACCCCGCAGCAAACAAGCCAAAGTCAGTGGAAGGAGAGAAAATTGGAACATCCCACAACTAGAGATTGCAAACAACCTTGTCACCTTCAGGTAGCTTCATACTTAGGGAGTCAATGTGCTAGATTACTGTCAGTGATATTGCCTATGGGTGTAACCCCAGCTAATTGCTTCTTCGGCTTAATTTCTGTTGATGCTCTAATGGTTCCCACTTTCATATTCATTGCCATGATTGTGGTTGTGGGGAATTTTCAGGATCAAGTGACAGGTCCAAAGTTTCTCAGTTAAGGGTCTGGATAAGAAAACTCAATCCAGACACGTTTTGGTCTGAAATGAAGATTCTTACTGTTAAAGCGGCAAGAATGGTAGCAACTTTGGGTTTTAGCCACTTGAAATTGATAGATGCTCCTTACCAAAAAAAAAAAAAATTGATAGATGCCCAAAAAAGTGCAGGTTTCTTTGCCTTGCATGGAGACATGGAACATTACTGCTGCACTTAAAGACTCTGGGCCCGACAAGAAAACTTGGTTGTTTCGTGGCATTTATGGGCCACCAAGACATACATTTACCAGATAATTTTGTAGAGAGATCAATAATGAGGTGAAAGTGTTTGGAAGAGACTCTGTGATAATAACATATATCTAATTCTTGTTATGGAGTAATGGAATGAAAGGACGTTGAGAGGAAAGTAGCTCAACTGAGAGGTCTATAGGGATTTTGTCTTTGATATGGGACTTCTCAACTAAGGACTTTGCAGGGAATTCATTTACATGGAGTAACATGGGAGAGGAAAGCTAAAATCAGAGAACGGTTATCTTGTACATTTTCAATTATGTCCGTAAGACCATTTATATATATATGAATGTGCTTGCTCAGTTTGAAATAAAGACCTGATTTAGATAATTAAGCTAATAGTTCTACCATTAGTCATGACTGTAATTGCAAAAGGCACTGCATCATATCATTTGTGATCACATTACTCATATGATTGAATATACACTGCTTGGCAAACATGAATTGCAACTAAAATATTAAACTTCAATGCATTGTTCATATGAAAGCTTCCTTAAAGAATTACCTGGAAGCATTGCTCAGTTATCCATTCACAATACAATTCCTCACAGTTCCTCCTCCTGTTTTCCATCAATTGCAAGGAGCTTACTTAATTCACCACTTTCATATGCTTCGACTGTATCGGCTACGATGATCAACAATAAGCTCAAATTCTTTGTTAGACCTTATATCAACAAAAAGCAATTTAGGAGGAACATAATCAGTTTACTATCAGAACCTCCAATGTGCTGGCCATTTATAAACACCTGGGGTACAGTATGCCTCCCTATTCTTTGACTTGAGGCATCCTGAAATTTCCATCCATCATCTGTGGACATAAAGGAGCTCCTATCAATTACTCACAATATATATTTTGACATATTCAACCACATTTCAGATACCCCACTGCAGCATAAAGCATGATCTACAACTTTTCTGCGAAGAAAAGTTTTGGAGGAATGCAAGGTTGGACAAACCTACAATTATTTCATTTCAGTCGTAAAAGGCTTTACATCAGACATACATCAATCCCTTTTTTCTTTTCTTTTAAAGAGCTTCACTTCAATCCTTGTTTTAGTGACAAGAGGCCACTACTCAGTTGTCCTACCAACACTGAAGAAATCACCAACGAACTAGCAATTTGCAGACAAACCTCTCTCATCAAGCTCAACAACATATGGTATCTGGTTTAATTCCTTGAATACGGCCTTTGCCCTCCTGCAGTGCCTGCATATATCCATGAAAGGTGTTACAAATCCATGTTTGTCTACTATGTCCTTTTGCTGCATTAAACATGCAAAGAAGATGACAATCCAGCAAAAGCATCGAACTAAACCCAGACAGTTGGATGAATAAGCAAGCAGTTACTTGAATCTATCATATGATAACAATTAAACTATGACATCTGGAGTTTCTCCCAAGAGGTCATTACATCTACCAAAATACACTGGATTCAATGGGAGGCTGCATGTCACGAATGGAAAAGAGACATCCCATGATTTGTCCAACTTTCTCTTAATTTTATAAAAAAGAAAATATATTCTGGTTTATGGTTCATATCATCTATACGACCGAAATAGAAGAATTTACAGATTGATTGGATTTGTCAATCTCTCTATAAATACATAACAAGGGATAGCAGGCACGAAAGACAACTTTCATGTGAGCGCAGCCATTACAACTACAGGTAGAAGAAAAAGAAACAAGAACAAAAAATGCAGTTACAGATGTTAATCTTATTTCCCTGAACTAGTGTTGCCCAAAGCAATTCACAAGTTCGAAATTTCAGAGTAATTGCAAAATAACCACATGAACCTTCTTTAAACAAGAAAGGCCATAAATTACCTCTAGCATGTTCTTTTCCCTGGGCCCCAGATTTAAAAAGCAGAGGTGTTTAATCCGTAAGACTACATTAGGTAATTAGCCGTTCTTTATACCACTCTCCAGTAGAACATGCCAAATTAGACGTGACAGAAGTTAGAACAGGATAATGTAACAGGAGATGACACCCTGTTGTTCGAAAGTTTAAGCACTGCCGGCTCAACCACATTTACCATCTCAGCGTCATTATTTGAACCCAAACAGCAGAGGCATTTTTCATACATGTCTCACCCTGGTTAGTGCTTGCCTACATGGATAACCTCCATATAAACCAGAATGGAACGGGAAAGGATTCAGTAACCGATGAAGAGACGAACCCTCTAATCTCGAAGTAGAAGAATTTAACAGAGTTAATTCGGGTAGAATGAATCGGTTCCAGGACGGAGAACATGCATTCGCAGGAATCGAAGTGAAAAACACGAAGAGCGAAGCTCCCGACAAACACAAAAACAATGGCAGTCGCTGTTCCTCTGGACGCGTTGGAATGCAAACACTACAAACGAGGAAACACAGTAAAGTCCAAGCGAGAGAGAGAGAGAGAGAGAGAGAGAGAGAGAGAGAGAGAGAGAGAGGCAGGGGGAGAGAGATTGTACGGGCAATAGGACTTGGAGAAGATCCAGGACAGATCCTGTGTCGCGCAATATTAACACAATCCCTATTTTCATGAACCGTACAATCCGTCCGTCCATCTAACTCAGGCCCTCGAATGAGTCGGGCAACAAATTCAGGTTTGAACTGCCCTCTACCAATCCATTTTTTTTAGAGTCTTCTCCTTGAGTCTCCTTCCTTATCATCCAATCTGTTTCAATCGGCTGATGGTGTTGGAGCACGACCCTCACATCATCCTCCTGTTGCTCGCATATTAAACTGAATCCACACTTTCTTAAGCTTCCTTTCGATAGTCTGAGGCAAATTTGGAATAGGCTCTCTTCGTTTCGCAAATGCTTCTCTACTTCAAACAGCTGACGGCGTGGGAAATATTTAAGCCACACATTATCGGATTCCAATGAATACAGGGCTGCCGATTGCCAAACCACCCTTTGACCATTAACAAATATTTGGATCTCGCATCCCACATCGACCACTTTTCCTTCCTCCAGGCCAATAACAATACAGAGTGCTAGTCCTAAAAACATGTCATACAAGTCTTGGGGAACCATGAAAGATATGGAATCCTCTTTACAGTAGAGAAACCACTCTGGCATTTCTCCTCCAATTAGGCGAACGTCGACACTCCTCATCTTCGGGAGTCCCTGTCATACAGATGGTACGCATATCAAGTGTTCAAGTGCGAGAGAGAGAGAGAGAGAGAGAGAGAGAGTCTGACCTCGAGTAATGGCACATCACCCATCTTGACCCCTCTGCGGAATAATTCACAACATGAAGACAAGTCAACTTCAAGGCGGTCGGAGGAGAGACTCGACAAATTTGGGAGTTTCTGCAGAGATTTGCAACCATTTGCTCTTAGAGTACGCATATTTGATGGAAGATGAGGAATCTCTTGTAGTTGCTTGCATTGCTCCACATCCAACCATTCCAAATTATCGTATTTGTTGATGCATGTTGGTAGATGAGTAAACTTGTTTTCCGAAAGACATAGGATTTTCAATTTGGGAAAACTCTCAAGAAAGTCTACTTCCGATAGATTGCAGCCATTAAGGTCTAACCTGTATAGATTTGGGAATCTTAAATGGTCATCGGGGTTAGTTGAATCCTCCAAGTTCTTTGGAAACATGACTAAATTCAAGCATCCTTGAAAACTCAGAACCTCGAGATTGTGCAACTTATAAATGCTCGATGGAAGCCTTGCAAGGTTGTCGCACCATTCTAAACACATATGTTTCAAAGAGACAAGATTTTCAATTGATACAGGTAGCTCTTTAATAGCCGTCCTTTTCATATCAATATATTCTAGATGTTCCATCTTCCCGAGAGTATCAGGGAACTTCTCAAGTTTAGAGCAATCAGAGAGCTTAAGGGCTCGAAGAGATTTTGTCTTGAGTTTGTTGGGAAAGATACTAAGATTTGAGCACAATCTTAGTGACAAAAACCTTAACTTGTCAAGGTATCCGACAGATTGGTGAACCTCCACCAAACTAATGCAGTCATCAAGAATCAAGCTCTCTAGATTTGGAACCATTGAAAGGTCAGGAACACTGGCAAGGGACTCGCATCGCCAGAAATTTATGGACTTCAACCTTCTAAAATTCTGCAAAACATAACAGCGCAATCATTAAGTTCTGCAAATACTTATAGCTATAAAAGGGAAAGCTAATCATCCCAAGGGCTTACCATAAACTTGCCTCCCAACTGTTTGATAGGACTTCTCTGGACATCAATTGCAACAAGTTTCTTTGGACCAGGGCCAAATTCTAGATCCGGCGCATTGGCCCATTTAAGCCATCTTAGCTCATTAGGGAGACGTACAGGACCTTGCGAAGAGATATGCACTTCAGGCAAAATGAGCATTCTCAACCCTTTCATGTTTGTGAAAGCATGAGGACTAATAGTTATCTTTTCTGGTTCGGGCAAGTCCAATACTATGGCCTTTACTGTATTCATTCCCTATCCATAACAGAGCAAATTCAATGGTCACAGAAAATTTCCGTTGAGAATTACATTGACTGTTCAAATTAGAGTAATATAAAAACTAAGATGTAACAACATTGACATAAAACAACTTTTACCATATCTTCACATAGAATGTCTAGAACATCTTCAAAAGTCCATAATCTACTGCGTTTCCCAGGATCATCGGGACATTCCTGATTAACAATATCCTTACCCATTGATTGAACCAAATCGTGCATTTGCAGATACCCATACTCATATGTTATCAAGGACCTCTCCACGAGAATTTCTATTCCTATAGTTGTGTCAAAATCACAGCTGTCAAGAATTTCCTTGATATCTTCTATTCTTTTCCCCTTAAAGAAACAAGCTATATCAAGGAAAATTTCCCTCTCATTATACTCCAATCCATCGAAGCTTGTCTTGAGAACTCGATTGACAGTTTGGTCAGGACTTTTGGAGATTTTATGCAGTGCACTTTCCCATGCAGGTTCCTTTCTTCCACATAAGAATGAGCCTAACACTTTGAGGGCTAACGGAAGGCCGTTAGCATAACACAGCGCTCTATCTATGAGATCCCTCCTTATTTCAACTTTCTTGCTATTTGGAAAGGCATACCGACCGAAAAGGTCTAGTGCTTCATTGTCATCTAAAGTCTTCACTTCGTACACAAAATTTATGCCATGAGAATTTAGCAAATGTTTATCTCTTGATGTAACAATAATTCTACTTCCTTTGCCAAACCAATGGCCTTCTCCAGCTAATGCATTCAGTTGATCCAACTGGTCAACATCATCAAGAACTAAGAGAACCTTTTTGCAACAAAGTCTTTCCCGTATCAAATTAATTCCTCCGTCGACACTACATACCGTTAAATGTCTATGAGATAAGATCTCAGATAGAAGTTTTTCTTGCAACGCAACAAGACCATTGCCTTTGTCCGAACTTTCTCTAACTTGTGCCAAAAAGCTAGAACCTTGGAATTGTCTCTCAATAGCATTATATAGGGCTCTTGCAATCGTAGTCTTCCCTATGCCTCCAAGTCCCCATAGACCTATCATGAGAACATCATTATCACCTGACTCTTTTTGTGACAACGATATCAGTGTTTGAACTCGGGAATCTATTCCGACTAGATACTTAGCGACATGTAAGGGTGTACGCTCTAGATGAATGGATAATTCCTTCACGATGCATTGTATGAGCTCCGCTTCATCTCTAATAAGCACCCAAAAGAAAGATAAACATGTTTTAGTATGTCCGAGCAATGGCAGGAACTTGAACTCTAACGTCACAAGGAAAATCTCGCCAGAAGATTAGCTAAAAATGAGATGAAAAGAAATAACACATTTGGGTAAACCTGCGCCAAGATCTGCACAAGGAAAAACTATAAAGAACCTGAGCCTAAAGACAATGACGACTCAGGTACTATGAACCACACTTTTAATCTAAGACAAATTTCCCATTATCTAGAAAGCAAGAATCGAATTCAACAAATTTGCTTGCATGCAGTTTTGGTTATTCGACTTTTTTGTCGACTGTCTAGTATATTTCCGCTTTGTATCTTCAATCCAAAGATCAATTTGACAATATCTATCAGTTTCTAAGTGGCGGTGTATCTTTTCTATTCTTGGGTGATTGAATTAATTATATAGCATCTCTAATTAGCTTCTAAATTCAACGTTTAGAGGCATGAAAGATGATGATGTCTCGAATTGTTGGCAAAAGCAAATATTTGCAAAGGTTTGTGAAAGGTTCGGGACCCCGGAGGATCCGTTGGATAATACAGGGCGTCGTGGCAGACTTGGGGGAGCCTGGTCTCCAGACTGCCAAACAATGGCCTGGAATGGCTATTGGCCTTGCACCCGGCCAGACAAGGCCGGGCCATCGGCCCTACGACGCTGGCAAGTGAAGGCCGGAAACGATGGCTCAAATGAGGCGACGGTGAACGCGCCATGGTGGTTGGGCTGCAGGTCTATGCAGGCCCAGAGATGAGTTTTTGGTTGGATCTCTGGTGGGCACCGGGAGACAGATCCGACAATCCGTCAGATGGGGACAGTACATGTGTCCAGGGGCGTAGGCACAGTAAGCGCACACCCTTCTAATTCATGCACGCAACTAGTAAGGGGAGGGTAAAAAACAAGATACAAACGAAGCATGAGATTGAGACCAGTCAAAAGAGATATCATAGCATTTATCAAAAGGAAAAACATGGTTACCGCTCATGGAAATCCCACCCAGATAAGCTACCCGCGTCGAAGAGAGCCTTCTCCCATTTCTTCACTTTCTCATAATCCTTCCCGAACATGGACTCATGCTTATCCATAGCTTCTTTGTAACTCTCTCTTGGTGTTCTCACTTCCCTGGGTTCCACTTTGTAAAACACGGGAAAAACCTTGAGGTCTCTTTGCTCCTTGCACTCCATAATTCTGGCCAACTCTTCCAAGCACCATGGCGAGGAAGCGTAGTCCTTGGAAAAAACGATGATCGCGGCACGCGACTCCTCGATCGCCTTCATAAGCGCCGGCGATATCTGCTCTCCTTTCCGGAGTTCCTCACTATCCATGAAAGTGTGTATTCCTTTCTGGTCCAGAGCCGCATAAAGATGGCCGAGGAAGTTGTTGCGGACGTCCGTCCCTCTAAAGCTCAGAAACACGTGGTAATTTCTTTTCAGATTAGAAGAAGAAGCAGCCATCAAAAGAAATGATGGTGGTTGACGTGCTTCCGCAGGATGTTTGCTAGGGGTGTAAACGATTTGGTTTGATTCGGTTCGGTTCTCTTAAAAATCGAACCGTTAGAGGGGCATCTTTGAACCGAACTGAATATGGCTCGAACCAAATATGAACCGAACCGAAAAACCGGTTTGTTTCGGTTCGGTTCGGTTCGGTTCGGTTTTCGATTTCTTCTTCTTCTGTTTTTGTTTTTTGCTTTTTATTGACAGCTTGGTTTTCGGTTTTTTCTTCTTTTTTTTTTTGTTTTCGGCACGAACAAACACGACCAGACCAAACCAAACTGATATGGTTTGAGACGGGCCAAGAAAGGAGCTGCTGCAAATCTCGAATGTTGTTCTTGCAAAGCTCACTGCAAACAAAAGAAAAGGAAAGCTCAACAAATGTACCGAATCAAGGATTAGAAATGCCCAGCGAAGCAACTCTTTCTAATAGGAATTAAATAGAGAGAGCCATCACCCAACTTGGAAACAAATCCATTTATCGGAGGACGCTCGAGCAAGTCCACAGTACAAGAGCCACCATCAACCCGCAAACCAAGCATTACGTAAACTAATCCACAGTACCCAGAAGACACAATGGCTAAACCCCCGACTCCAACCTAAGACCGCGAGCAGAGGAGCAACGCAACAAATCCTCGCGATCAAAGAGTCAGGAGAAATGTCCAAAAATGGAACCTCTCGCAAGACCCCAGAAGAATTATCGGCTCGATCAGTAGAACCATTTTCGGTATCGAACCATTTTCTTATGCTACGGGACCCGACCACACGGAGCGAGCAGATCTAGACTCGAGCGTGCGAGAGAGAAGAGCAGCGACCGGAAGCGCAGAAATGAGCGCAGATCTGCGAGGAGGCGGGGAGAGAGAGAGGGACAGAGAGCACTCACCGAGAATGGAGGTCTTCTTCCTCGTTGAAAGGGTTGGGATCGTGGGCGGCGATTCATCGTAGCAGTAGAAAGAGAGGAAGAGGATGGGTTTCGGAGAGTGATTGATGGTCGCGAGGTGGAGACAGTTCGTGGAGGCGTATGTTATCTCCATGAACGCGGTCAACGGTGCATTTGCTTGCTTGGAAGGAGAAGTGATTAGGGCCAACCAATGGGGCTGCTCCGTACATCTTCTTTTTTTTAACCTTTATTTGTTTTGCCCTTTTCCTGTTTCTCTCCTCTTTCACGGGTAGAATTGGATTTTTTTTCAGGAAATTTCGGTGAAAAGCTAGAATGGTGGTGATTTTGTCGGGATGAGTTTTGTTGCGATTCGAATGCCTAGTGAGTCTGCGTAGAGCTTATTGAAAATATATTCCGAGTTTAAATCCATTAAATAATACTTGATCAATAAATTACGCTGATCGATCTCGTAATTTTGTGGGACTTCTTCTTCGGTCCAACAACTGCACATTAGGAGTGTGCAATGAAACCGAGAACCGCCCGGACGGCCAAAAACCGGCGTTTCACATTGGGACCGGTCCAGTTTCCGATTCCAATTTGTAAGAATCGGTGAGTACCGTTCGGTTCCCAGTTCTAGGCATAGAACCATTCACCTGCCCGCTTGGACTGGACTGGTAAAATATATATATATATATATATATATATATATATATAATTTTTAAGAAAATTTCCCAACCCAAAAATAAACGAAAAAATTTTAAGAGATATCTAGAGCTAAAATCAAATTGCTTCAGTATAGATTCGTGCATGTTGATCTTCATCATGCTTTCAGGTGAATATCAAGATAAAAATAACACGAGGAATCAATAATGGACTCCAGGACAAACGTAGAAACATATTATAAAGGATCGGCATGACAATATGCCCTCAACTTCAAAAACAAAAGAATAATAGAATGTGAGAATTCATGCCCGCGCCTCTGGCTATTCATAGCTTCCCTCTCTCACTCTTGGTTACCTCTATTTGCGTGAAACTTGATAGAATCGGTTCCATAGACTCACTCAGAATCGGACCTGACCACCCTAGGTGGATCTTCGGAACCAACGAGCAGTTCTGGGTTTTAATTTTTTGGAAACGGTCATTAATGGGCGATTCGCGATTTCACGATAGAAATTGCTTATCTGAATCATGCTCATCTTTGCTACTTGCACATGGTTGCGTTTTTGTTCAGCCGCAATTGTGAGGAGAAGAAGATTGCGCATGGATTTCATTTTGCATTTATTTCTCCGCATGCGTAAAAGACAGAAAGCAGCAGAGAGAAAAGAAAATATTCCATGGTTTACAATCACCACCTCATGTGCCTACGTGATGTAAATATTCTCGCGTGGATCTATTAAGAAATCGCCACGTGACGTCTGACGTGGAGAAAGAGAAAGCCTTATCATGAAAACTGTCTCCTCTTTGCACCTATTGCCTCAAAGAAAACTGAGCAAGTCACATCGCATTAAATGCGAGACTCTTTTCATTGATTGCTATTTTCTCCCTCCCCTCGTTCCTTCCTTTTCTGGGAATGGACGCCCTTCTCTCTCTCTCCTTAATTCAAATTTTGGATCTCCCCCTTCGATCTAAAAATTTGCTCCTCCGACCCTCTACTCCGGCATCCATTGCTGCTCCGGCGTTCCAAATCCTTCGTCTCATTCGGAAAATATCCTCTAGGATTTCCTTTTCTTCTACGTTCTCATCCTGTTCTCTTTCACTCGGAGATGCTCCTGCCAGTCGTTTTTCGTCTCTTCTGCAAGAGTTCTCTAAGGACATTATCGGAGTCAAGTTCGTCCATGCTCAGATCTTGTCAATGACTCTTACAATGAGCAAGTTTGGCTGCGGAACTTGTCCGGGTTTATCATGGTTTGGGTTGCCTTGAATATGCACGCAAGGTGTTCGATCAAGTTTGGCCCTCTGCTCCGGCGTCCGTTCTCGCCGCAACGACAGACACGTTGTTCAACGAATCTCAGTTATTTTAGCGTTGAAGAGGTTGTCGAGTAGTCGGGGACTTTGACATCATGAATGTCACGCCATGGTCGTTGTTGCTACCAGCGAACGAGGGTGAGGACAATGAAGACAAAGGTGGTGGCGAAGGAGAGGACGAAGTTGGTGTTGCTGTTGAGCATGCGAAATGGAGCCTTGTAGCAGGCATTTGCTTTTTTTTTTTTGGTCAGGCATTCATTTTGTTGAGTTGTTGAGTTTTGTTGAAGAGGTTTTGCTTCTATTTATGGTTTGGAGCACTAGAATTTATCATTAGTTTTCCTTATTTTTTCCTTAATCCATACCTTGTACAATTTGACTAAGATTTCAGTTTTGCAACTATATTTCTGGCACTAAATTGTTCTTCCTTTCATATTTTGTTGAAGAGGGCCGATCACAATGCCCTCTTCTCTGTCTCTAGCTTGCCCAAGCCAAGCGCATCGAGCTCAAATTTTCAAACTTTCGGACCAGAAGTGGTTCTCAAGAAGTTGGGCACTTCGTTTTCCTTCCTCTTTTGCCGTCTCGAGTGAAAAGTTCCGCGTTTTGCGTGTTCCTAACACATGATGGTGTGCATGCTCGGTTGGTGTTAGTATTCCTAAACGAAAGGCTCTTACCTTTCGGTGGAAGCCAATGGGAGCTTTTTGAAATCCATATCTGCAATGGAGATGTTTCATGGGGGAAATGAAGGAGACGCTTTAAAGATATGGTGGGTGGGTTGTTTGGCTTCTCCCTTGGAAACTTGAAATGACAATGGTGGAAGACCGCAGTCATGTGATAGAAGATGGTGAAGCGTATATGTGGAATTTTTCCCTGCCATTTTGTTGATTAAATTTCGAGTTCATCGCTTGGTCTTCTTCAGCCAACACTGACTGCTTTCGGGGAGATTTTAGGGGAGCTTTATCGTGGGTTATACCTCTCAAGGTTTTTGGAGAAGTAAATTTTTTGTCAGATAGAGATTAATAGGTTTGTTTAGCCAATCCTATATAGCTTGGAATGGAGTGAAAACAGGCATTCTTTGATGAAGAGAAAACTCAACAACCCATCAGTTCTAATCATATCTAGTACAAACCCGTGAATAGAAGCAAAACCTCTTCAACAAAACTCAACAACTCAACAAAAGGAATGTTTGACCAAACAAAAAAAAAACAAAAGCAAACGCCTGCTACAAGGCTCCATTTCGCATGCT